>OX940929.1:3140963-4390963 GCA_954870645.1 Agrotis clavis
GGAAAAAAACTGATGTATGTGGCCGCCCTTAAGATGCCAAAACCTCCTATTCTACCCTAAGGAGATATTGCAGGTCAAAGTTAGTTCCGTAATTTTGAAATGATTTTTGAAAAGAGTGTATACTCGTATGTACTACTTGTACTCTTTGGCGTTTAACTCACAAGTCAGTCATGAATTCGTTTTGTGTGTGTTGTACAGATTTCGAAAAACGGATCAGGATTCCTGATCAGGAAAACTGATGTATGTGGCCGCCCTTAGCGTGAGTAGAGGACGAGATGGCGCTAGACGACTTGTATAATGTATAGCTCTGTCTCTTTTCCACAACCTAACTACTCTTAAGACGTCATTGTAGACCACCAGGGCATAATTATGCATTTTGTTTTAATAACCATTTTGTTTTTTTATAATAAATAAGACTGCATTAATGTTTTACATAATTATGTTTTAGTCACAAGAAATGTGGCATGTTGTAAAAGTGCAAACTTTGACAATCATGGTGGTATGATTTTTTTGAAAAATCCACAGTTATTCATGAAATTAGGCTGTCTTTTTACAATCATCACTATGCGTGAATAGGTAATAGGTACGTCATTTATGTAGATACTATTGAGTACGTATAAATGAGTATAACCGTAATGAGTTATTTGCTTTATAAGTGTCGTTTTTTTTTTAATTTTCCTTTTTTTGGATTCAGTGGGTTAACGATGCACATGTACATAGTTTTTAACTAATGATGTAGCCAGCTCTCAGGCCCGAGACGTTCATTCGATTATATGTAGTAACTAGCTGTTGCCAGCGGCTGCAACCGCTACAACTCGAAAAATATCCCACGGGAACATAAAATCAGGACAAAAACTATCCTATGTGTTAATCCAGGTTATAAACTATCTGTGTACTAAATTTTAGCCAAATCCGTTCAGTGGTTTTTGCGTGAAAGAGTAACAAACATACCTACATACACATACATACATACTCACAAACTTTCGCCTTTATAATATTAGTAGGGCTATAGCCTTTAAACTGGACCGGACAGGCCACCATTAAAGTAGTACACACGGCTACATATCAAGCTATAAGAAACCAGTATAAGCTGATCGTTGTTTGCGCGGAATGATCATACAAAGCGAGACCACGATTAACTGGTTTTGAATAGCTTGATGTGTGGCCGTGTGTGCTTACGCCACTTGGGTGTTGACACAGTTTATTTTTAAGTACTTTTAAAGAAGGCCAATTAACACGAAACTGCGTGGAACAATCACCCGACAAAACCGGCTCCATCTATACATAATAATATAATAATATATAATAAAACTGTAGAAAAATCGTTTTTGTACATCAAAACAAAATCCAAAAAAAATAGCTAGGGTGTTGAAGGACAACCAAAAGAACCCATTTCCAGCATTTTTAGAATTTTTGTCTGTTTGTCTGTTTATCGGTTTGTCTGTTTATTTGTGGCTCCATCACGTAAAATGTACGAAGGCAATGTAGATAACCTTTATACACAACGATCGAGCGTAACTTGAGGACTAATTTAGTTTTTGTTTCATTGCAATCGGTTAAGTCTATCAAAAGATATTTGAATTTAAAGTGTTCCAGACCCAGAAGTAAAATTACGGTCAGTTTACACCGAGACGCGCAGTTCAGTAGCGCGATCTAGCTTGGAATAGAAAAACTACATATCTATTCAAATATGGTGTGGACTGGAGTGGAGTGGTTTGGAGTGGAGTAGAGTAGAGTGTAATGGAATAGAATGGGATGGTTTGGGATGGAATGGAAAGAAAGAAAAGGTTTTTATTAGATTCACACTAGAATGGGAATGAGTGGGATGGAGTGGGATGGAGTAGGATGGAGTGGGATGGAGTGGGATGGAGTAGGATGGAGTGGGATGGAATCGGATGGAATCGGATGGAATCGGATGGAATGGGATGGAATGGGATGGAGTGGGATGGACTAGGATAGAGTGGGATGTAGTGGGATGGAGTGGGTTGGAGTGGGATGGAGTGGGATGGAGTGGGATGTAATGGGATGGAGTGGGATGGATTAGAATGGAGTGCGATGTAGTGAGATGGAGTGGGATGGAGTGGGATGGAGTGGGATGGAGTGGGATGGAGTGGGATGGAGTGGGATGGAGTGGGATGGAGTGGGATGGAGTAGGATGGAGTGGGATGGAATCGGATGGAATCGGATGGAATCGGATGGAATCGGATGGAATGGGATGGAATGGGATGGAGTGGGATGGACTAGGATAGAGTGGGATGTAGTGGGATGGAGTGGGTTGGAGTGGGATGGAGTGGGAAGGAGTGGGATGCAGTGGGATGGAGTGGGATGGAGAGGGATGGAGTGGGATGGAGTGGGATGGAGTGGGATGGAGTGGGATGTAGTGGGATGGAGTGGGATGGAGTGGGATGGAGTGGGATGTAATGGGATGGAGTGGGATGGAGTGGGTTGGAGTGGGTTGGAGTGGGATGGAATGGGTTGGAGTGGGATGTAGTGGGATGGAGTGGGACTGAGTGGGATGGAGTGAGATGGAGTGGGATGCAGTGGGATGGAGTGGGATGGATTAGGATGGAGTGGGATGGAGTAGGATGAAATGGGCTGGAGGGGGGTGGAGTGGGATGGAGTAAGATTGAGTGGGATGGAGTGGGATGGAGTGGGATGGAGTCGGATGGAGTGGGATGTAGTGGGTTGGAGTGGGATGGAGTGGGTTGGAGTGGGTTGGAGTGGGATGGAGAGGGTTGGAGTGGGATGGAGTGGGATGGAGTGGGACTGAGTGGGATGGATTAGGATGGAGTGGGACTGAGTGGGATGCAGTGGGATGGAGTGGGATGTAGTGGGATGGAGTAGGATGAAATGGGCTGGAGTGGGATTGAGTGGGATGGAGTGGGACTGAGTGGGATGGAATGGGATGGAGTCGGATGGAGTGGGATGGAGTAGGATGGAGTGGGATGGAATGAGATAGAATGGGTGCTCTAATCCAGTAGCAATTCTTCTGAATATGAACGACCGAGGGCGTTTATTATAATCACCTCAAATATTCTTGAAAAATAAATTCTAAATACAGGGATTATATGAAAACGATATGATTTATAAAAAACCACTAAAAAATACATTGTTAAATTCCGACATCCACGCGAACGAAGTCGCGGGCACAGCTAGTATTAAAAAAAAACGGTAAGTGCGAGACGGAACGCACAAAGTAAAGGGTTTGGTACTTGGAGTGGAATAATACAAACTCTTAATTTAAAGAACTATCCACAGCAAAGGCTACGCGAACGAAAAATAGACATCTCCACGTTACGTGTACAGAAGGTAAAGCCTAAAAAACTATTATTATTGAACCACTTTGTCGGTGTAACTAATCTGTACGTTTTCTAGTACCAAGCGTCTCTGAGCTAAGGTGCGGACATACAGACGGACAGACATCGGACATACATACTGGAACTATAAGGTTTCCTTGTTAACTACGGTACCCTACAAAACATTCTGTTTCGATATCCAGAGTTGTTATGTCGTCATCGTTGCTCATTCTCGTTTTATGACTTGTTGACATAAGAAATTACTCAGAAATCTATAGCTAATCCAATAATATTACGTTCGTACGAGCATCGCAACCGCCCATCTTCTTGGTATGGGAAATCTGGTTTTTGATTTTTCTGTCTTTCCTTCATATAGGCCGGGAGCGGCTAGAGCAGAAAAATGGAATGAGTGGATAAAGGACTTTGCCCATCTATGGTATAGTACAAAAGTCTAATAAAAAAAGTGTTATCATTGAAAAAAATCTTCACAACAGGGTGCTTGACTGAAATATCTAATTAGCCTATCAAAAAATATTTGACAAGTATTTTTGCTTTTGCTACGTAAATTAGAATTGACGAAGATACAACACTTTTTAAATTGTCTATTACGTCACAAGTAAGTACAACTTTTACTTGCTTCTGGCGTCACGAGCCCCCAGTCTCCAATTTGATGCATGTTGAATAAAAAAAAAAATAACAAATGAAATGATTAAATTTTCAATTTCAGGATCAAAAGGACTAATTAAAGAAGAATGCTCATTTTTGACCTGACCATGTATAGAAATGAAATAAATCTTAAAATATAGCTAATTGAATTGTATATTTATTTCACTTATCACATTTTTAAAAGAAACGCAGGAAAAAAAGATTTTTTAACATTTATTTATGTTAATTCTACGTAACGCATTGACATATTTTGAACGCATCCAAACTATCCTTTTTTTAAAACGTTCCATTTTACACTTTGCTGCTTGAGTCTTCCACTTTGTCTCTGAGTTTGATGTTTATTGTACGTTTAATTTATCAGTAAGTATTTCTTTATTAGTCATGTGATAAAATAAATTATTTAAAAATAATACTGTCATTAAATTAAATTATTCATGCAGTGTTTCATTGAGTGTGCGCAAGTGAAACGGATTTTTTGACAGATGACAATGACAGTTCTGTGATTTTGATCGGCGCAATCCTTCGTTGTTTTTGCGCTTGCGTCTTGTTGTGTACTGTACTATTTCGGTGTTTCTTATAACAACCCTATTTACCGTCCCTGGACCCCGATATCTTTCTTCATCTGATGACCTTTGCTTACCATACCTGATACCGTTGTAAATTGTGAACCTTGTAATAAACTCCTCATGAAAAGCATAAACCAGCAATTATCAACAAGCTGTGACGGTGCTCAAGCTTCCGAGTTATCTCAACCAGGACGTAGACAATTGTGCAGTATGGTCTGTATGTATTTAACCGTCAGAGACATGCTATTGTTATTGATTCAGAAGAGCAGAGACAGATAAATGCTGCTAGACAAACAAGGATTGCACTATTTCAGGTATTTATGTTTATATATTGTTTATCATATTTCTTTTGGTTAAAAATGATCATACCAGTCAATGATTGACCTATGCTGTACTACTTTTAAACACAAATAAATATTATGTACATACTTACCAATACTTTTAACATGAAAATAATAGGTTTATGCAGTGATGTCTATTCTTTTATTAATATATACAAAAAGTAACATAATTGATACCTATTAATTCAATGTTTTCTTTCACAGATATCATCATCTGATCGAATATGCCATGTATGCTGGATAAGTTGCAAGCGTGTTGCTATGCACATTGAGTGTGCTGATGATGCCTGTGGAGTTTCTATTTCAGACGAAGTGGTAATTAAAACATTAATAAGAGGAAAAATTAAATCCAGGCACATGTCAGGAAAAAATGTACCTATTATGTCTATGTTTTCATAGAAAATAATATGTCTGGCAGAACCGGGATTGTTGAATAATGTTGAAATTGTTTGGCCGGTCGATGAACATTGGATGATGCACTCACTTGATGAAGTGATGACGGTAGTGTGGTACCTTTTATATTTTACGAAGACATATATCTGCTCCAGCAGAATTTCTGACATGACGTTATAAGAAAACTGGATGAAAGTAATGAGTATAAATAAAACATTCTACTGCAACAAAGTGTTTTATTAATTTTCCCCGTTTCATTCAACAGGTATGTAGGTTGGTAAATAAGTGACTCCTTTTGAGAACAAGATTTGGTTTATTATATCAACAGTATTTGGAGGTAGGTATAGCAACTATCTAACTAGGGTAGGTATTGTTTTGTACCTACTAAAAATGTAGTTAGTATTGTAAGTACTTTTGAGAAAGTACTTATTTATGAACAGCTGTGTTATTCTCATAAATAAATTATTTATTTATGAATGTTATAATTATATATATGAATGTTATTTTCATTAATAAATTATTTATTTAGGAAAATAAAATAACACAGCTGAATTATATTGTTAAATTAAAAGTAATGTTACTGTGATTACTGTGACAACAATGTAGGTATTTAACCACATATTGAGCATATTATGTGGTGCTACCCAGTAGGTAATGAATTATTAGTTTTATAGATGTAGATTAAATAATAATAATAATAATAATCGACTCTCATTTCATAGTGGCAATCATCGAGTCTTAGCATCGACTTAGGGCCATTTGGTTTCAAGGAATTAACAAACTAAAAAAGATGTTTTAGACCACAGTCAGGTAAATGTTCCTATTTTAGAATAAACTTCGAGCGTTATTGATTACTTCATACACGTTGGTTTCCTTATTTCTGGTGACGGCAAATCCTAACCTAAAAACAAACATTAATATTTTTCAGACTTCGTGGCGTTTAAATCACCAAAGTAAATATAAGACATTATTTTCTAAACTTATAGAAAGTATTTCTACTATATCTTATATTTATACATATACTTTAATTATCAGGTTTTTCAATGTATGGAACGTGGGCATTGTTCTTTGCAATTTATTGCTACTGTCAGCAGCATGCCAAAAATAGGCATGTTGAATCATGAAACTATTTTAACCTTATTTCCGAAGAACTAATAATAATTGGTAGCACTTATCACAAAGCTTCGAGAATCAATATTGACCTGCAAATACAATTTCAATATTTGCAAAGGATTTGTTTGTGTAGCAGTGGAGCGGATCCAGGATCCGAATTATGTGCGTAACTGATCAAATAGAAACCTTTGAACCTATATCTTTACTTAAACTTATAGAACATGAAATTCTGAAAACTGAACGATTTGTTGAGTCAAGGCCCGAGCCGGGTAAAAGGTGTTGGTAAGTATTAAAAAAAAACACTTTCCCCGCACTAGGAATTTCTACTGTATGTTTTTTTTTTCTTTTTTAGCGTGATAAAATCATCAAATGAGTCCTCCCACCCGGGCAGGGCGGGAGGGACTGTCAGACTTGTACTGACTAAAATCCACGGTGTCCTTCAATAGCCCTTTATGTTCCGGGGTCACGGTAAGGAAATAAGTCCCGCGACCCCGGCAGGCTTTGGCCCTCTGAGAGGGGGCCCCGTCATCTCCTGTATGGTAGAGTATGTTTACGAATATTGAAATTCACAAACATACACAAACACCCAGACCCACAGGACGTCTCATGACTTTTCTCGTTTTTATGATGTAAACTGGAACTTTGACGTTAGTTTGATTTGATTTGATTTGATTTATAACTAGTAACGCCTGCGGTTATACAGGTTTATTTAACAAGTACAGCAGTACATACATTATTTCACAGTTTTATGTTGAAACAATATTGGTTTTAAAGTTGAGAGAAAAACCCTATACTCTGTTTCATATCGCGTTAAACTCGGTCAAACGCCTGGCAAAAATATAGTAGCAAAAGCGCAACTTGAAACTTTTTAACCGACTTCAAACAGAAGGAGGTTATCAATTCGACGGTATGTTTTTGTTTTTTTTTTTTGTGTGTGTTACTCGATTACACCGCCAATTGTGGACCGATTTTCAAATATCTTTTTTTGTTCGAAAGGAGATACTCTTCTGAAGACTAAGTGGTCCCATTGTCACCATGTCAGGATCTGATGATTGGATCCCGGAGAAATCGGGGGCAACCCTCAAACTTTATAGGCCCACACATCGTTTTTCGCAAATTTTATGAAGTAATTTAAGTATTTGCGTATGGTAATCATCATCTCATGTAGCTGAGCTGTTGATGGAAGGTACAACTCCTCTAGTAAGGACTTGGCATCGATAATTCTTTTTTTGTGTTACTTGGTATCGTTCAACTTAGGGAATAGGTACTGCAAGTTTCATCAAAATCGGTTCAGTAGTTTTCGAGATAGGGAATGAATGAAAGAGATGTTAACGATGTTATTACCGGTGTTACGGATTACAAAATTCTAGTGCACATGTAAAGAAAATGATGTATTTGACAAGAATTGTGGTTGAATATTTAAACTAAAAAGAGTAATCCCACCAAAAACATTTCATGTAAAGTGTTGCCAAAACGAGCTCATAAGGTTTGCCCTATATCAATAAAATCTAAAGTATTACAGCAATTCTATTGAGACTTTGTATGCTTGATAAGACTATTGATGGCATCATATTCTGAGAATATGAACTATCTGGTACATCGGAAACCAACTCTATGAGGGTTCAAAAAAACGACGAAACACTTCGAGAAAAGGTAGGTAGTGCCCTTGCGCTTCGCTTGGTTCGTCTTGGCGGGGGCACTGCCGTGCCCCCAGATATAAAAACTTTTTCAAAAAAAATTTAACCGCCTTCAAAAACAACCACAAAAAAGGGTAAAATAACCTACAAAACTTTTCTTTCGGAAGTCGGTGGCAAAAAAGACAATGAAATTAATAAAAAAGTCACTGACTTCCGAAGGAAAAGTTTTGTAGGTTATTTTACCCTTTTTTGTGGTTGTTTTTGAAGGCGGTTATTTACATAATATGATAATGTTGTAGCCGCTTAGTGTTATAATACTCATCATCTTCCTGTCCTCATCCCATTCTACTTGGGGTCGGGGCAACACGTTTTTTTCTTCCATTCTCCCCTATCAGACGTCACAGTAAATATCATTAACTCCTTTTTCATTCATATCATTTCATACACAATCCATCCATCTTTTCTTTGGCCTTCCTCTTCCTTCCATCCATCAACATTCATACTCATCACTCTCTTAGTCACATGAGTGTCATTCCTCCTTATCACATATCCGTACCAAGATAGTCGATTCCCTTTAATTTTTTCTGTAACAAGCGCCACCTTCAAACTTCCCCTTACAAATTCATTCCTTACCTACTTTATCCATTCTTGTTACTCCACAAATACATCTCAACATCCTAATCAACTAGTGTTATATTACTGTCGATTGTAAAAGGTGACTATTTGGCAAAGATAATTACATAGCCAGAAAAAAAATTCAAAAAGAATAGGGACAATGTAGTCATATTAAACTAGTGCTTGCCAGCGGCTTCATCCCTGTGTAGATCGAAAATTTTCCCACGGGAACGCAATACAGAGAAAAAGTATCCCAGAGTAATATTCCAGACTATAACCTATCTCTTAGTATAGTTTTATCGAGATCCGTTAAGCCATTTTGTTGTAATTGAATCAGAAATATCCATCCATACATACATCCAAACTTTCGCATCATTATGCACTAGCTGTTGCCAGCAGATTCTGTTTCTTGTTTGTTGTTTGGTTTCTACGGGAAGATAAAGTCGGGATAATATCTTATGTATTAATCCTGGTTACAAACTATAATGTGTTTAACAAACATCCAAATCCACTGAGTAGTTTTTTCAAGAAGAAAAAGAGTATCCAAATATGATACCATGACATCCATTCTCATTAAACTTTCACATAATATTAGTAAGAGACGAGCATGTTTATTTACCCTTAAATATTTACAAACAAACCGTTAATTAGGTACTAATATCAAATTAACGTTTTGTTTGTAAATAAACAATACAGGGTTACTGGTAACTCGACGTATTCCTTGCAGGACGTCATAGTATGGCTAAAATGCAACAAATTAAGCCATCAAATGTTCTACCGAAGTTCAGTAGTTTTTGAGTTACTTAGATTTTTAGTTTTTTATGAAAAATCCCAGATTAAATCGTTTGGAGTCAATTTAAAAATGATTTATGGCGCGACTGTACTGAAATTTAAGTTAATATCATAGCTGATGCCGTAGCCGATCTTTTTCAATAATTAAAAGTTCAAAAATGCCTATAACCTTGGCAAATATCACTAAAGAAACATTTATTTCTTTGTGATTTTCGCTATTACTTCATACAAAATGTTGTCTAGTGAAAAAAAAAAATACTACGCCTGATGTACAAATTACTAGGAAAATACCCTTGTCTTATCAGCTATCCAAAAAGGTATGAAAGTTAATACAAAGTTAAGGACTACATTATGTGCATCTCACAAAAAGGTGATTATTCGGAAAATCAAGAAAACAATTTCATGAATATTAGTATTATTTTTAATCAATATCAGTTTAAAAACTTTAATTACACTTTCACACGTCTTGTTCGATGTGCTGCCCTCGGTTTCTAATACATGTTCTTATTCGCTTCCTCACTTCAGTTTTTGTGATTCTTGACGTGATTGTTGCCCTCATCTGGTCCGCTGCTTCTGTTATTCTCTCCCTTATTGCTTCAATTGAATTTACTGGGTTCACATAAACTAGGTCTTTCATATGACCCCAGACGTAATAGTCTAGTGGCGTAAGATCAGGGCTTCGTGCAGGCCACGGAATAGGTCCACCGCGCCCTATCCATCGATTTGGATAGTTTTCATCCAGCAATTGTCGAATTGTGATTCGGAAGTGGGCTGGACATCCGTCATGTTGATAAAGCATGTTTGATAAAGCATGTTTGCTCGTCTGTCTTCCGGTACATCCGTGAGCAGTGGTGTTATATGATTTCTTAGGAAATCTTCTCGTCTTGCAATTTTACCTGCTCCTCATAAAACTCTTCCCTTCCCTGTCACACATGCAAAAGTATTGACAGTCATACCTTTCTGAATAGCTGATAAGACAAGGATATTTTCCTAGTAATTTGTACATCAGGCGTACTATTATTTTTTTTCACTAGACAACATTTTTTATGGAGTAATAGCAAAAATTACTAAAAATTGAATGTTTGATTAGTGATATTTGCCAAGGTTTTAGGCATTTTTGAACTTTTAATTATTGAAAAAGATCGGCTACGGCATCAGCTATGATATTAACTTAAATTTCAGTACAGTCGCGCCATAAATCATTTTTAAATTGACTCCAAACGATTTAATCTGGGATTTTTCATAAAAAAACTAAAAATCTAAGTAACTCAAAAACTACTGAACTTCGGTAGAACATTTGGTGGCTTAATTTGTTGCATTTTAGCCATACTATGACGTCCTGCAAGGAATACGTCGAGTTACCAGTAACCCTGTATAATCATTTATGGATTAGATCATAAATTATATCCACAGTAAAGTGTATCCATAAATTATAAAAAACACGTCGCTTAGTCTTTTTTAATAGACAAAAAATATACATAATTATGTATTCTGTTTAATCATCTGTCTATAGTACAAGATTAGGTATAATTATTATTGAGGCAAATACATAATTTATATCCGTATTAGTCTGATTTACGAGTTTAATAACTAATACATTAATATTCTTAGAAAATCTACTCTAGGAACTATTAGAACTACACTTCTCATCAAAAAAATCGAAACACTCGCAGTTTATGATTTGATAAGGATTATCAGAAAAATGTGTATATTTAGGAATAAATGTAAAATGTCATTTTCACCTCACCAGCTCGGAAAGATTCTATTTCTCATTCAAAATCTGAGCGCAAAACTCCATTTTGTGCTCTAGAGCACAAAGTGTTGTTCAAAATTCGAACACGTCTTGTATTCAATTGTTTTCTACACTGCCAGGCGAGCCGCCCCCTGTATAGGTCAATGACCCCACTTCATTTCCTCGCTTGTGAGGTGAAAAGTTGTGTGTTGCACTCGGCAGCAAAGTTTTTCTGCGTCTCGTACCTTTGAAAACTTCGCATCGCTCAGGATTCTATATTTGAACCGCTCGTTTCTCTCGCGGTTCAATCTTAGAATCCTTCGCTCGCTCAGTTTTCAATTCAAGTACTCGCGCCAAAAATCAACTTTGCAGCCTTGCATAACAAATAACTATTAATAGTGAGTAGTATGAGGTTTTTAAATCCTAATGTTAATGTTCTAAATTCAAATTAAGTCTTCATAGGTTTCGTATTTTGTATAATGAGTAATTTTTACCCTGTATGGAATATGAAGGAAATGGGTAAAACAACACGCGTAAATGAAAAAAAAATGTAAGAAACGTTTATTTAATAACTTGTATTCCCTCCGCGAGCTCTTATTACTGCTTCCATACGGTTCTTCATCGATCGGATGAGAGTCACGATCACATGTTGTGGTATATTATCCCATTCCTCTTGGATTGCATTTTGCAGCTGGCTAACTGTTTCTGGGGCTGGATCTCTTGCTCGAATTCGTCTCTTTAATTCATCCCATAGATGTTCAATGGGATTCATGTCCGGGCTTCTTGCTGGCCATACCATAATGGAGATACCGACTTCGGTAAGATAATCTCGTACGACGCCCGCGGTGTGAGCTCTAGCATTGTCGTGCATGAATATGAAGTCGTTGCCAATAAAATGTGCATAGGGCATCACATGAGGTTCAAGACACTGTTCGATGTACCGATGAGAGTTTAGTGCAGGCAGCCGTGGCCCAGACACAAAGGCAAGTTCTGTCTTACCGTCGGCGCTGATTCCTCCCCAAACCGTCCACGAACCGCCACCATAGCTGACCTTTTCTTCAATGCAGCATTGTGCAAAGCGTTCTCCATCTCTTCTGTAGACCTTGTTCCTTCCGTCGTTACCATACAGCATAATTTTACACTCATCAGAAAACAGTACTTTGCTCCACTGAAGGTATGACCAAGTTAGGTGCTCGCGTGCAAAGTTAAGGCGCGCTCTTCGATGGTCTGCAGTTAATTTCGGCCCATTCGCTGGCTTATGCGGTGCCAATCCGCGTTCCTTCAACCTTCTTCTTATTGTAGAGTCACTTACAGCTACTCTTCGTACAACGCGAAGCTGCTGCTGCAGTTGAAAAGCGTTAAGGCGTCGATTTCGTAAAGAAGTTGTTACAATAAATCGATCATCTCGCTCAGAAGTGACCCGATTCCTGCCAGATCCTGAACGGCGCGTGAACGAACCAGTCTCCCGATAGCGTTTGTAGACTCTATGAACAGATGATAAGCTTAGATGCAATCTTGCAGCCACAACACGCTGACTAAGTCCAGAATCCAGCAATGCCACCACTTGGGCGGCTTCTGCGGGCGAAGTATCCATATGTTTTAGAAAAAAAAGTTTTTTCAGACGTCCCAAAGTCACAGTAAATGAAATAAGAAACAGAAAGTTTAAAGACAAGCGCTAATTTTTAGTTTTTAAACGAGAAACGTACTCCAACCCTAAATACACATTTGTCTCAAAACAGTGATTAATTTCATTTATAGGATAAACAAATGAAATTATTTCGAATTTTGATTTTTTTTCTTCTTACTGTAATGACCAAACTGCCAGCTACACAGTAATGTTTTTTTTTCATGGAATTAATTCTCTTTTGTAAAAAATTAGGACAAAAACAATAAAAACGAAAGTGTTTCGATTTTTTTGATGAGAAGTGTATTTATTATTCAAAAGTCTTGAATCTGACAAAAACTTTTCTTGTATATTTTTCTAATTTAATTTCCAAAACAGTAACGACGTATTTTAAAGCATTTTTCATATTCTTTTGTCCTATATTCATCATGACATCACCATCATTAGTTAGCGATTTACTCAGCCTGTCAGGAAAAACCAAAATATTGCTTATTCTTTAGTAATTCATTCAGTTGGCAACACTATAATTATAATATATGCATAGACACAACAGCTAAAGGGCTTCACACACAGCAGCTATAATGTAAAGATGTACATTATAGCACGATACATCTCATTACATCTTTCCATAGAAATTCGAAGATGTAAAAATATACATTATGCTGCAGTGTGTGGTCTCCTGACGATTTCTATGGAAAGATGAAGCCCTTAATTATGACAACAATTACATCTGTTTCTTTAAGCTTAAATAATTATCATACGGAACAACAGGTTCTACAAATTACTTCCTACAGCTGTTCCCCGCGGGTTCATCCTCTGCTCAGCAACATTTTTTTTTAATGTGAGATTGGTTTGCTCTTGACCTTAGTCTAGGTCAGGAATGACTAAGACAAGGTCGACGATGGATCGAGCTTACCCAGAAGAAGCCTGTTCACTCTAACTTTGAAGAGATTAGGGTTGTATGCGTTCGGAAACACAGACGCAGGCAGAGAGTTCCACTCCTTCGCTGTCCGAATTATAAGTGTCGCCTCACACGGGTCACTGGCCACAACCACAAAACGCCGCCACGAGAAGCTAGAAGCGGCCACAGAGAATCTGAAGCGCGCGACAGCCACTTGTGCCGGTGGTCGACACTTGTGGTCGCTGGCTGCTACTTTTTTTAACTAATGCATTACTAAGGTAAGAGATAGAGGGGTGCGGAATCTCGCGAGTTGCGTGTGGCGGCCTGTTGTGTCGGCGTTTAGTGGCCGGTACGGCCCACATGAAGCGAGCAGCGACGATTGTAGCGTGTGGCAGCCACCGGCGTCTACCGTGTGCGGCGAGTCCATATAATGTATGAAAACTATAAGAAATATGCCGGTGGCGGCGTTTTGTGGTTGTGGCCAGTGGCCCGTGTGCGGGAGCCCTAAAAGACTTTTGGAATCGCTTAGTGCGAAATGGTAGTAAAGCTATAAGGTAAGAATGGTAATTTGGCGTCCGTCTAGAATAGATGTGCGATGATAGAAGGGGGTTGGTGGGATGAGGTCGTGTAGTTCTTGGGCACACTCTCCGAAGTACAATCTGTAGAAGACCAATAGACAGGCAACGTTGCGGCGATGAGTCAAGCTATAGAGCTTGGCATTCACAAATTTTACGTGCCGCGAGCCTCTTAGCTCTGCGTTCTACTGAGTCAAGAGCGGCAAGTTGATATTTAGCTGAACCATCCCAAAGATGGCTACAGTACTATGCAGGATCGGACTTGTGCTTTGTAAAGAGTTAAAAGCTGTCCAGGCGTGAAGTACCGTTTCACTCTATTTAGGATGCCCAGCTTTTTGGCCGCAAGTTGGGCTTTGAACTCAATGGTGGCGCCAAAGTTGAGACTAGAAGTCAACTCCATGCCCAGGAGCTCGAGTCGGTCATTCACAGGTACGGATACACCCCGAAAAGTAGGAGTTTGGTCCAAAGGACTCCTTTTAGCGGTAAAAAGACAAGCCTGTGTTTTGGTGGCGTTAAAAGGCCAACTTTTGGCCGCGGCGTGATGTTATATAATAATAATAATAAACCATTTATTATCAGGTAACAAAGACCCATAGATAAATACCTTAACCTAAGTATACATACGTTTTATTACAATTGTATTAGTAAATATAACTTAAAACTATGTTAGTATTACTGATTAGCACTAAGTCTTTGTGCGTTCTGGTGGCACTTGTCCGCGAAAACGGCGAAATACCACATCCTTTGGCCAAAAACTTTCTTCCATCACCTGAGGCAGGTAGCATGTTGGTACGCGCACCACAAACGCCTTAAAGTAGACATTGCGATGCGACTCCAGCAACTGCACTCTCGGCGAGTAATTCAGCCTTTCTTTGGCGCACGTACTTCACGATGTCTTCCGCGTCAGTGGTGTAATCAACAACGATATAATACTAGACTCGTAATAACAGGCGACCGATGTCTGTCAACACATTAGGCAAAAAAGTCTTATATTCGTCTCATTTCGACCAATCCTGTGAGCCGTAAACATACGTTGAGACAGAACAGACCTTGAGTTAGCCAATCACAACGCAGTACCCCGTCCCCCTCGCTTACGTAGTACCTCAGCGAGTTGACAGAATAATTTTTGTTCCATATATCGTGCATGCGGAGTCTAGTATTATATCGTCGTTGGGTGTAATGGAGACGCGAAATATACACCGTATTCGGTTTCGCAGCATGCAGTTTCATGTTAGGCTCTCTAGGAGCCTTGCCGCATATAGCCTGTTTAGCCTTCTTAGATAAAAGGGCTATCCAACACAAAATATTTTTTTCATTTCGAGCCTGTACTTCCTGAGATGAGCGCGTTCAATCAAACAAACTCTTCAGCTTTATAATCTTACTATACAGGGTGGAATCGAAATCATGGGCAATATTTTAATCTAAGGCTCTAATCACGATGCTGCATGATTGCATAACGGCTAATAAATCGCAAATCAAAAATATTACTAATGTAATTATGAACACCATTAAAAATGTAGTATGTCACACTGCAACGGCTTATTATTACAAATAAACACGTAAAAGTAATAAAAAATAAATCATAAACCCCAAAAGTCCTAAAGTATCAAAATTTTAAAGCGCAATATACCGCGCGCGGAACGAAAGGTAAACAAACATCAAATAATATTAGGCGAAGATACTTGCATTAATATTGTTTTTGAGTTCCGTAATACGATTAGTATCGTTAGTAATGCCCGAGTTTAAAATATTGCTCATTAATAAAATTTCACCCTGTATATTTAAATATTGTGTGCTGCTTAACCAGACAATTCGGTGGGTGCCTTGAACCGAAGGCCTCCAGCTAGGGGCTTACAAACTAAATTGAAAACTATGCGACCACGAGCTAAGGGCACCCTCAGTGTGGAGTCGCTGAGGAAGGACAAGGGACAGGCTGGATACGAATGAATAATTTGTGGAATCAAATGAAGATGTTTAAATAGCTACCAACTATAGACGCTAGCTCATCAACATACTTCAATCTTATTTGGAAAACTGTGGAAAGTTTTATATTATGTAATTAGATTTTAAATTTATACTTATAGCACGCTAAGCAGGGTGGGTGTCCCGGAAAATGTGGATCAAATTGAATGGGGGCAGGGAAGAGGTCTACTTTTTTGCAATAAATGTGGTTGTATTCCACGCAATAGTCGAACTTTCCAGTCGTAGGAACCTAATGCTTTTATGCAGCTAGAAAACATTTCCTATAAAAAAAAACATTTTCCTATTGCAAATCAATTACTCCATTAACGAACAAAAAAGTTTTTTATGGGAGAAAGATACACTAGCGAATGTTGTTCCACGGAAATGGTCACAATTTAGAGTTAAACCATCTTGTACAATTAGTTCTCGTACAAACAATAAAAATTAAAAACCCTAATGGCAACAGACACATATTTATAATATAAAATTAATTGCTGAAAGAAAGAAAGAAAGAAAATTGCGTTTATTGGCACTTGTGCTAAAACTTAAAACTATAACAATACAAACTTAGTAAAATTTAATGCCAAAGGGCCTCAGCTCAGCATAATGTCAGGCGGCAACACACAGTTTGCCACCTGACGCTGATTTTCAGCTGCAGCCCAAGAGTGCCATACGCTCGAAATCAAATACGTATTGTAATAATACGTTTTACAGCTACGAAATTTGTACATTTTTTGGACAGAAAAACCCACATGAAAAATAGCTGAGACAACAGTAGAATATACAATAACAGATAATAACAATATATAATAACAGACAATACTAACCACATTGTACTTACAAAAATATTCAGTGCACAGTGTACTTACAAATTAACTGCCTGAGATAAACTAGGTGAGTGGCTATCGGATCATACCTCAAAAAATGGACTCAATATTAATAATAATACATTAATAAATTCATACAAAAATAAAAAATAAGTAGGTAAACATACATTTCAGGTTTCTCAAATAGCTGACATGTCGGCTCGAATGTTTTCAAATTCTTTTTGGTGAGTTAGTAGTGCTGTTAGTTAGTCTTGCTAAAACTCGAAAACAGCTGGACCGATGTGGCTAATTTTTGTTTTGAATTATTTTTGGAAGTCCAGGGATGGTTTAAAAGGTGATTTTGAGGCTGTCCGAAGTTTCACAAAAACGACATTCACAATAACATAATTATGTACTCATATTTAAACAACTATTAGCAAGATGGGTCGTATGACACATATTATTATGTAATCATAAATGCATCCATTACTATGTACTCGTAATTACATATGTGCCGACTAGTCGGTTATAATAGCATGAGTAGTAGGCCAATAGTCGGCGTCCAGTCCTAATACTCTAAAATTACGACTTTATAATTTAACTTAACAGATTCAAATAATTTTAAAGAATATCAGAATAATACAATTTATCTTTATGTATGTATTTAGAAATATTTAAGTATGTTTATCAGTTGTCTAGTACCCATAACACAAGCTCCGCTTAGCTTGGGACTAGATGGCGTTGTGTGATAGCTGTGGAAAAAAAAAATTATAATAATAATATATTTTGAATTTCTGTTCTCCACGCCGGGTACGATCAAATACATCGATCTTTCCAAGTGGCTCGCCTTTAATGAGTCGCCATTGAAATTACGGATAGCATAAGAAAACAACCATCAAGAATCATAATCATAATCATTTATTTATTCTCTCTCCACAATATAACAAAACAAAGTAGTTACAAGAAACATGGGCCTGGCTGACTAGTCAGCTTTTTTCAGTCGATTCGGCCAGTCAACCAAATCCACAGTTGGCGCATCTCTAGTCATATTGTGTAGCCTGTATAAATACCTCAGTTTCAAAGCAGCATATTTATACTGAGCTCCCTCGCTCCGCAACAGACGACTCAAAACAATTCGTTACGGTGATCAAAAAATCGTTTATCGAACTAACATAAAGACATTTTTTTTTAAATAATGTTTTGATATTTAATTAAAAACATATTAGATTAATTACCAGTAGGCATTATCTACTTATAAAAAGGCGAGGCCATAAACAAAAGCAAGGCCATAAAAAAACTAAACACAGCGGCTTCTCGATAACAAGGGGCAATAAATTTAACATTTCGGATATAAACGATTTCTAATCTGATTTTTTTTTTGTCATTTGGTCAACTATTTATGGAACGGTTAATGAATTTTGACTCAGTCATTAATATTTTGTCAGTGTAGCAAGTTGAGCAGTAGTTTGTTGACGATGGTGCAATTGAGAGTGAGTGAGGGGTTGCTGGAGGGCGAGCTGGTGCACAATGAGTACGGAGGCTCGTACTACAGCTTCAAGGGCATCCCCTACGCACAGCCGCCATTAGGAGACCTAAGGTTCAAGGTAAGAGAGTTCAAATTCAATAGTTCCGTGACCTACTGACTGGTTGATTGACAAACAATACACTGTGAAAATATTTAGTATTTGTACGAGTATTTAGAATTTTTTATAAGTATTTTGTTTGAAACATAATATGAAACAGTTCGTAAGGAAAGAAAATAAAATAAGATAAAATATTTACTAATCTTTATAAGTTAACAATTAATCCATTTTTTTTTTCAACATTATACCAGACAATAGTATGTACATACAGTTTTTTTTCCCTTTGCTTATTATGTTACCTTCGTGATTCAATCATTAACATTGATATTCATCATTAAATCAAATCAGTGGTTAATTTAAAGCCAAGAAAACAATAATTATCTTAACCATCAAAAACATATTTAGTCTCATCTCAAATCCTTGTCAATCTGCTTTTTTATGGAAAGCTTATTTAGAGATTTATGCATTATTGTTTTAGGCTCCACAGCCAATTAAACCATGGCAAGGTGTACGCAAGGCAAACGAATTTGGCCCAGTCTGCTATCAGTACAACTCAACGAACCCTGGCCTAGGTAACATGAGTGAGGACTGCTTGTACATCAATGTTTATACACCACAAATTAAGCCTGATAAACCCCTTCCTGTCATGGTTTGGATACATGGCGGTGGATTTGTCTGGGGAAGCGGCAATGATGACCTTTATGGCCCAGAATACCTCATCAGACATGGAGTAGTTCTGGTCACATTTAACTACAGACTTGAGGTGCTCGGCTTCCTCTGTCTTGACAGCGAAGATGTACCTGGTAACGCTGGCATGAAGGATCAAGTACTAGCACTGAAATGGGTGAAAAAAAATATTGCTAATTTTGGAGGAGATTCTGATAACATAACCATTTTTGGAGAAAGTGCTGGAGCTGGAAGCGTTTCCTATCATTTAGTATCTCCAATGTCAAAGGGCCTCTTCAATCGAGCAATACCTCAGAGCGGAGCACTTACATGCTTTTGGGCACATGCGTTCGAACCACGAGAAAAAGCATTGCTTCTAGCCAAACAATTAGGGTTCGAGTCTGAAGACGACAAAGAACTCTATGAATTCTTCAAGAAGCAACCTGTCGAGTCTCTTGTCAATTTGAATCTCCAGGTGACACTAGCACAAAAATCGTATGAAATCCATTTTGGACCAACAAGTGAGAAAGATTTTGGAAAGGAAAGATTCTTCTATGGAGATGTCATTGACGCAATAAAAAACAAAACACATGAAGCTGTTGATATTCTGGCCGGATACACCCAAGACGAAGGACTGATAACAATAGCTCTTGGCGGTCCTTTGGAGGACATAGTCGCTAGAGCCAAACGGTACCAAGAAATGTTTGCTCCTAAACTTATCCAAAACAACTGTAATATAGGTGATCAATTGAAAGCTGCACGAAAGATACGGAAATACTATTTCAAAGACGGTGATGTGTCAATGAAGAACTATGTGCAGATGATGAAGTTTTTAAGTGTAGACATGTTTGCTCATGGAGTGATGCTATCAGCTAAACTGAACTCAAAGAAGAATAAAGTTTATTTTTACAAGTTCACTTGCAAATCTGAGAGGAACTGTTTCAACCGTGTGTTTGGGGTTGAACATCTTACGAAAGACATGTCGGTGGTGTCACATTGCGACGATTTGACGTACCTCTTTCCTGTTCAACTGTTCAGTAAGAAAGTTGGCAAAACATCGGAGGCTTTCAAATTGATAGATAATGTTACTAAGCTCTGGACGAATTTCGCCAAATACGGGTTAGTAGTAACTTATTTATCTAAACATAATTTTAGTTTTTGTTAATCATCACATATCTATGTCCAGGTATACATTTATTTACGCACTTAATTACGGCATGACAATCGATTTTATACAGTTGGTTTTCTTTAAACTATGCCCTGTGTATGAGTTTTTATTTTATTTTTTACCTATAATTATTAAATTTTAAGAAAATATTTATGCTAAGAGGGTGTATGCGTAAATCTGTACACTTCAAGGATTAGTTATGAAAATAATGTAAACTTGTCAATTTAAATGCATACATTTTTTCTAGGAACCCAACCCCAGATGAGAGCCTCGGTGTGAAATGGAAGCCGTACACCCTAGCTTCACAGGATTACCTGGACATTGGCAATCAGCTGGTTCCTGGACAATCACCGGACAAGGAAGAGCAAGATTTGTGGGAGAGTGTGTACCAGGAGTATTTGCCTAAATATAGTGCGCGTTAATAGACGCTCGGAATAGTACCGTATTAACAGAAGCTTAAAACAAAAATAATAGACTTACTAAGTAGGTATCTCGTTTTGATAATCGTTTTATAAAGTTTTTACGTGTTTTCATCTGTTTCACGAATTCATAATAATATGTTTGCAAATCAATTTTGTGGAAATAAATATTCGATTGAGAAAATTCGACGAAAACTTGACTCTTTACCAAGTCAGTTAACGCGATCGTTGGTTGAGCTGACTATTATGTTAAAATCCTATAAATTTATTAAAAAATGGATAAAAACTGTTAGTATTGTACTTTAACTAATTGTTGGTTTAAGTATTGACCTAACAACTGGCCCTTAGTTTTAAATAAATCCAATAATAGTTTTAAATCAATCCATTGCATTTAACAAATATTTGTAGGTCATACAAATATTTATTCCGTACAGGAATCGAACCCGCGACACGCTGCGCAGCAGTCCAATCGCTCAGCCACTATGCTAACCGTGATGCCGTCAAAGCCTGGCGCGAGTGGTCGACGCTGACGCGCCAAGCGAGGAGATCACCACCGTATGGTCCATCGCGTCCCGTGTCGGGCGAACCGCATAGTGGTGACACCCAGGTGTTTCTTACCGCCCAATCCGACACAGGCACCTCCCGAAAAATCTGTGATCGGTGAGGACCTGCGTCAGACTGTAGGTTAGGACACTGTGGCGCCTCGTAGAGTGCCATGGACCGCATGACTCTAGCGTGCAGCTTCCGGCAGGTGGTGTTCGTTTTTCCCACCAAGATTGAGTAGGAGCCGCTTGAATGTGGTCTCAGCCCACGATCCAGCTTAGGAAGATATCAACGATCTAATAAACTAACAGGACAAATTTTTAACATAGTTTGTATTAAAGAAGATTTTTAACTAAGCAGATTTATTTCTAAATAATTATTGTAAAAGTTAAATTTTGTGTGTTTAATAATGAAATGAAAAAAAGTAAAAAAAAAAAACATTTTTCATTTCATTATTTCTAAATATTGTAAAAGTTAAGTGTTGTGTGTTTTATGTGTTTAATAACGGATATGTCATCACCCAAAATAACAATATATGTATATCAGTCTGGGTGTCGAGTCTGCTAATTATTAGTCAGAATGGCGCCACAATGGCGTTTCAATTGTAGTGCTTATTCGAACCATTTAGTACTGCTGAGTAAAAAATGGTTCGAAAATTGAAACGCCATTGTGGCGCCATTCTGAAAAACATTTAGCAGACTCGACACCCTGATGACTTACGCTCTCTATTACCGAATACTCATTGGTGCCAGTTTGAATTTATGCAAGCCTAGTAAATTTCACGGATTTTTGACCACAGACGAACACCTTCTTCATGATCCTGCTCTCCTAGTATATATTTACTTTTTAGAACACACTTAGTACTATCATAAAAATCTTACTAACCTTGATAGGGCTAAAAAAAATAACGCCAACGACGTGAAGATTTTTTTTAACCTCGACAAAAAAGTCACTTATTAGGAAATTATAAAGATATAATTTTATAATGCTAGTAGTAAGCTCCCAACTAGTTTTAATGGATTATTTTGAGTTCCTAAAAAATAAACGTCCCAACACTAGTACGTATTAATCCACAGGTGCCATAAGTGGAATAAAATCCTAGATGAAAAACTATTCCACTAAGGGCACCTGCAAAAAAATTTGATAGGTGCCGTTCGTGGAATAGCTTAGGAGCCATTCGCTCAGGTGCCATTTTAGCGGGTGCCCTTCCTGGAATACCTCAAATAGGGAACCGACTTCAAAACCAAATACAAAAAAACTATAAAATAACTTTTCTTTCGGAAGTCGGTGGCCATAAATGCCAATGAAATAAAAAGCAAAGCCACCGACTTCCGAAAGAAAAGTTATTTTATTGTTTTTTTGTATTTGGTTTTGAAGTCGGTTCCCTTTTTTTTCAAAATGTTTTTTTTTTTTCCTTTTTTAGTTGAGATATTCAACAAAAATCCTCATAAAATCGGCGTCCTTGAAAATCTACAATCCTAGTAAGTAACAAAAACGGATCTATGCGAGATACAACTTCACGAGATATCCATTATTGTTATATACTAAAACCTTCCCCAGAATGTAGCAAACACTTTTCTGAAAACTGCATCAAAATCGGTTAAGCCAAAAGCGAGATAATCGCGGACAAACATGCAATCGTCTCTGAAAATATACGATCCAAGTAAGCAAAACGGATCCACGCGGGCAACGTCACGGGATATCTATTAGTGTCGTCATATACTAAAACCTTCTCCAGAATGTAATGAACACTTTCCTGAAAACCGCATCAAAATCCGTTCAGCCAAACGCGAGATAATCGTGGACAAACATACATACATACATACAGATCGAACTGAGAACCTACTTTTTTTTAAGTCGGTTAAAAATATAAATATGAAGCACTATCTTTAAAATAATCTTGTTTACATCTTTTTGCATCGGTTCTTATGCGATTGGGTATTTTGATTTTTATTTTAGATACGAGAAATCACTTTTTGCACACTCGATAATTATATTTGGTTATTATTTGTTATTAGTGTATTAATATTATTTAATAACCCGCCATTTGTTTTTCAAACACCACTCCAAGGACACTGTTGTTTAGCTAATAAAAATTACGAACGAAACAACATCACACAACGTACAAATGAAAAACAAAACCCATCCTTTTTTTATTACCTGGTAAAATCATCGAATGGGTGCTCCCGCCCAGAGCGGAACGTAAAGGTCTGATAAAATCGACCTGACTAAAATCCTCCGTGTTCCTTTCGGGTATTTCAGGCGTGATTTGTAGGCAATAATACAATCACGCCTGAAATACCCGAAAGGTTAGGCATTATACCTCATAATTCACCCACACTTTCTCAAATATATTTAAGTAGGTACCTACGTTGTAATAAGAGGGCGGGCGTATTGCCATCAAATCCATAATGAAAAAACCCAATAACACGATGTCCGTCCGGGGAATCGTACTCAGGACCTCTTGCTTATCAATCACGTTTGCGACCAACTACAAACTACATTTGCAACGTGTGACAAATTCGTATTTCACATAGAAATAGCCCCGTATTTAGTTTTGTTTGAAATGCAACACCTCGCCAATTAGTCCTTTGACTGATTCTATTTATATTGATGTACCAGCTGACGCTAAATCCACACTAAAGCCCAACAAATTAGCGTGTGACAGTAAAAAGAATTTAGTATTCGTCGGGCCAACTGGTTACTATATTTTGTAGATTTATTACGTTGTAAAAAAACATTGTTGCCGTCTAACGTTACTGAATTAGTGGAAATAGCCATCAGAACTAAGCTGCGCGACTCTAGTATTAAAAGATTTAGGCCTTTGTCAAACAGACAGGCGATAACGAACCGAACCGAATCCTGTCATATAAAAATGCGAAAGCGATCCGATAGTCTATGTGACATGCTTCAAACAATTCCATACATTACAAACAAAAACGCCTCGCTTCGCGTTCGTCACGCCTGTCTGTTTGACAATAGCTTTATTGTTAGTCCAAAAAGTCGGTGCGTAGAAGGGATACATCCTTGCCGTTGTCAAACTGACAGACGAACCGAATGCGTGGCGTAGCGTGTTTGTAATGTATGGAATTGTTTGAAGCCTGGGCGATGGGGTATAAACGATTGTCTCTTGCCGTTTGGCTACAGGCTCAGGTCTAAGAACAATCGTTAGAAAACTTGTATTTGTACGAAAAGAAAACATTCAAATCTGTTCACCCGTTTAAGAACTACGATACTAAAGACAAACACACCTACATAGCGGTCTTTGTTAACACCCTCAAGCTATTGTCAAACAGACAGGCGTGGCGAAGGCGAAGCGATGCGTTTTTGTTTGTAATATATGGAACTGTTTGAAGTCTGTCACATAGACTATCGGATCGCTTTCGCTTTTCTATGTGACGGGATTCAAACAATTCCATACATTACAAATGAAAACGCTTCGGATCGCATTCGCTTCGCCTTTCTGTTTGACAATAGCTTAAGCGTGGTAGGTTTAAAACTCCATAAAGTCCATCTCTCAAACATTGTGAAGTTTCTAAATAACATGCAAAACACTGTCTCAATGACCTCCATCTACCTACATCTAGACAAGCCATTAAAAACGTCTACCTACAAAGGCCAACATAGAATTTAGTCCCCGAATTTCTATGTGCAAGATAATAATAGAGTACAAGTAAAGTCCATACATTATTCATCAGGAACCTTTGAGACGGCACACGATACCGTCTGAGCAAAAGCGTTTTAAATTTAAAGCGGCCATGATTCTACTAGGTGAGATTTTGTGACGATAATTCTTGCAGGACATCGGGTTTAGGAAAATAGATAGGAATGGAAGGAAAAGCATGGTTGAAAAGCATGATAAAAGTTCTTTCAGCGCGCTGAGCATTTTATTCTGTGTGCTAGGAAATTGGACCGAACTTGATGATGGCCGTATATCAGAAGAGATGTGAGCAAAATTAACCATATATTGATTTATGAACGTCTGCTACAAAATACAGCCGCCATTTGAATTCAAAATCATATTTTATTTGATCAGTTTCTGAACGTATCCTACTTTCACGTTATAAACACTTTTGTCTAACCGTAACCCCATGTCAAAACAGCTTTTAAAAGTCAGCAACTCTAAATCGCTACAGCTTTTTGAACCCACAAACTAAAAGAGCAAAAAAATACACACTAACAGCAAAAAACACCAATCTATTTGGTTAACACCCACTTTAATTTGTACACATCGCTACAGTGAAGCAGCATCTTTAGTCGTAAACCGGTAATATCGTGGCAGCATAATAACTTGGGGTGGCAGAACAATTTACTCTGTTTACATTGTAGACGAGTATTGGGGGTGAAGGGGGGCGGGGGATAGATAAACCGGCGACATTCTAGCTTAATAGACGGTAGACGGATGGCCTTAAATCTTCAGCACTAAATTAAGCAGTGTTTAATGAAAAATGTGTTACAACTTTTTTATGGACTTTGGTTAGTCCACGTTCGACCACCGCGGTCTTTTCCCTGTCCATGTTGAACCCCTAAATGATGTCCACTTTCACCCACAGGGGTTGAATTAGGGGTTGAACATGGACGAGTGTAGAAATTGTGGGGGTTGAACATGGACTAAACTTGGACTTTCATCATATACAGCGAATAACACGAAGGCGAGGTGTGTCACATTTGGCCAATACAACGTGAATGTGCCGCTCGCGAGGAGTTCAAGAAAAAGCCGCGCGAGCAACGTGTTTGCTACCCTGTTCTCAGAGTGCGCTCTACTTACTGCTACTCGCGCCTGCAACTGAGAATCACAGGATGAAAGTGAACGGAACTGCACGTACTACTGCAGGGACCTTCAATGCTAGCCTAGGTCGTGATAAAACAATAGGAATAAAGTTGAGCAGTGGGGAAAAGGGGGTTACTGCACGCATACAGTGCGTGTGCAGTGGCGAGTATCGCGTTCGCCAGATCTGAACATACACTATTGCCTTCTGGACGACGAAAATTGTTCAGTTTCATGGTTTGTACGATCAGACCAAACCCGAAATCGAGAAAAATATGCCATCAGTCTGTCCTAAGCTAGTAGGTCGATTACGCATTGTACTTTTATACGAGACATTTTTTTAGCCTGTGTTATATTATTTCATCGTTGATCGTTTACATAAAGTTAAAACGTTAAAGAAACCCTATTAGTAAAATTCATTGCTCTTATACACATTTTTCTGTTTCCATTACAGAATTAATTATTTGGTGTACAGAAACCAAATCAAAATCTACACCGTGTCTACACTCCTGACAAAGGGACAGCTGTTTTTTAGCACATTCTTAAAATATGCTCTAACCTTTGGAACGCGGCGTATTATTTTTTTCGGACGAATATAATCACAGCTATTTTTAAATATCACTAATTCATGTCAGACCACTAAAGCCGTTTAAATTAAACGATGACAAGGCCCGTGAAAAACTTTTAAAAGTTTTAAATGATTTCGCGGCAAATATAAAATCGTTATGTTAATATTTTCATGTAGTGATAACATTAAAATAACAGATAGGTACATTATTGTTTCTATTATTATACTGTTGTTTTATTACAAAATAAATACCGTATGAAACAGCAATTGTTTTGTTTTTTAATGTTTACCTAGAGCAATTTAAAATAATTGTTACAAAATTATTAACTTGAATAATAAATACCCGCAACTGTAAATACACATCAGTAGTTTATAGTAATTATTTACATTAAGCAAATTAAAAAGGTCTTTGACTGCTGGCCTTTTAGAGAGACTAAGAGTCACTCAACGAGCAATGGAAAGAGCTATGCTTTTTTTTTTTTTTTTAGCGTGGTAAAATCATCAAATGAGTCCTCCAACCCCGGGCAGGGCGGGAGGGACTGTCAGACTTCTACTGACTAAAATCCACGGTGTCCTTCATAGCCTGTTATGTTCCGGGGTTACGGTAAGGGAATAATCCCGCGACCCCGGCAGGCTTTGGCCCTCTGAGAGGGGGCCCCGTCATTATGCTGACGCTCTTTGAGGCGCGCGTGGGACACAACGCGCCGTCGACCCGGGCATGGTCCTTGGTCGGGCAGCGAGTTGCCCTTTACTCGCTGCCCGCATGCCCGCGCCTACGGTGGCCGGAGATCATCAAGCGACGTCCGTCGCCGTGGGCGCCTACCACTGCGGCTGGGGCGGAGGGAGGACGCTGTCCTCCGAGCATTACTGCCTCGCAGAAGGAGCTGACCGCTTCCCACTCCGTCTCGCCCCGCAGCATGGCCGCAACCAATGCCGGGCGCGAGAGGTCTCCGCCTATCGCAGCCGTGAGGACACGTCGGTGCCCCGCCCAAGCTGGGCAGTCTTGCTTGGAGTTTCTTTGCGGGATAAAATCCGGAACATGGATATTCGGCGAAGAACCAGAGTCACCGACATAGCTCATAAAATTTGCAAGTTGAAGTGGCAATGGCAGGCCACATCGCTCGTAGAACTGACAACCGATGGGGAAGAAAAGTTCTCGAGTGGCGACCACGGACCGGAAGACGCAGCGTAGGCAGGCCGCCCACTAGGTGGACCGACGACATCGTGAGGGTCGCGGGCAACCGATGGATGCAAGTGGCGAATTGTCGTTCGGCGTGGCGGTCTAAGGGGGAGGCCTATGTTTAGCAGTGGACGTCTTCCGGCTGATGATCATGATTAAGCAAATTAACAATTTAATCAATGGTTTTAATACCGTTGTTTTAAAGGTTTATGAATCTACATAAATAAGTTACAACTTAGGCACATACCTCGGCTTCGTACTTGTGCAGTTGTCTGTTAACAGTCCTTTTACAATTTTTAACTAACTTCAAAATAAAGTAGGTTTTCAGTTCGACCGGATGTATATATGATGTGCGTGTATCGTAAACTTTGTCCCTATAAGTTCTGACCTTAAGTAAAGTCAAAAGTAAACCATAAAATATATTATATTTGCTTACTAGTACCGACCATCGATATTTTGAACACAAACATTCCACCCATTCTGTACATCTGAAAATCAACTGTATCAAACGAATACTATTCTATCTAAA
The DNA here is from genome assembly GCA_954870645.1 of Agrotis clavis. Lineage (NCBI taxonomy): Eukaryota > Metazoa > Arthropoda > Insecta > Lepidoptera > Noctuidae > Agrotis > Agrotis clavis. Next base: position 3,169,407 of record OX940929.1, read on the forward strand.
ATTGCAGGTCCTTAAATTCTAGAATTTTTACTATTATTCTCTAAGTAGCGTTACACAAAGAATTCGAATTATAGAAAGTATTGAGACAAAGCAATACGGTTCTTTGTCTGCTTTGTCACAAATGTCGAATACATTGTCATACGCGCGAGGAAGCATGAGAAAATTGGAGATAATATAGAAACTGAACCTGGAATCCTGGATTGGACAAGGTGAACAGGTTAGTAGAACAATTTCCGTGAATTCACAGCACGTGAATCGCGATTGTCATGCATCAGAATAGGAAATTGAGTTTGTATAAAGAATGTTTGCGATTCGCTTTTGTTTTGTATGTTTGTCTATCTGTGCGATAGTCATCTATTTCTTCAAGTTATGTGAACAGGCAGAGCAGTGGTGGCCCAGAGATATCGGTCCCGACTTACTTTTTACTTTGTGTAATTTATTTCATCATCACCACTGCTCTCAAAACGGTGAAACAAAACATCATGAGGAAACCTATGTCCTAGAACCAAAAATATGAAGACATGTGACATCTAACCGCACTGGGCCCGCGTGGTAGATTAAGGCCCATCTCACAGAAAGGATTTTTATTGAATTCTGAAAAAAAATATGTTCGTTTTTTTTTCAAAACTCTAAATAACGCGGACTGATTCGATTTGTAATTTAATGTTGATACTGTCAAATAGCCATTTGGAAAATGTGTGTGTGTGTGTGTGTGTGTCAAAGCAAAAGAGTGACGATGATGTACAAAATGATGAGACATCTTGTTTTAAAATTAAATACAATTTCGGTTGAAACTCCATTAAAATTAAATACGTTCTGTTATTTATTTAAATCAACCTTCATGTTTACCTGTTAAAAAAAAAACAACAAAAAAACATAATTACTGTTAACTTTTGAAGTTGATTGAACATTTAATTTCAGAAAGCAGAAAGAAACAATATTTCTTTTTAAAATAAAAAAGTTACTGTACCTAATTAATGACCAAATTGCTTTCATAATTATTATTCACAAAAATAATTAATTAATCATGTAAAGGTAATAAGGTTAATGACGGCGGGTCTAAACCGACCAAATTAGCAATATTCCTAATGATTAACTTTGTGAATGGACAATCGGAAAATAGCCGTTGACGTTGCTGGAAATGCACGAAGTGAATCACTTCTTAATGATTAAATTAGATATTCCTTAAATTGGCCGTTTTAGATCCTACCTTCATAAATATCGCATGAAAGGTTTAACATTACACTTTCAGCAACTCAACAACTTTTCGTAGTGGTAGACGCCCACGGCGACAGACGTCGCTGGACGATCTCCGGCCACCGTAGGCGCGGGCATGTGGGCGGCGAGTAATGGGCGACTTGAAGATGTCCGCCCATGGACCATGCTCGAAACGACGACGGCGCGTTGTGTTCAACGCGCGCCTCAAAGAGTGTCAGCATAATGACGGGGCCACTTTAGAGGGCCAAAGCCTGCCGGGTTCGCGGGATTTACGAATTACCGTGACCCCGGAACGTATTAAAGGACACCGTGGATTTTAGTCAGTATGAGTCTGACAGTCCCCTCCCGCTCTGCCCTGAGTGGGAGGACTCAGTATTTGATAAAATCACCACTATAAAAATAAAAAACTCAACAACATTTAAAAGTGAAAAACGTGTCACCACAGACAGCTGTCCAAATATACTTAATAATAAAGACTTGCATAACAGTAAAAGGATTTGCAAATTCCCAGAGTGACGCTCAAAGTAGGGTTACCATCCCTTCAGATTTCATCACAAATGTCCGGATGGAAAAAAATCTTTTCTTTTCAAGACTTTGTTCTGTGTTGCTTCTTGTCCGGAGTTGTTGACTAATTTTCATCTTTCGGTCTGTAATACTTACTGACTTAAACGTGACAGACATACTAACAAACATTACTCTTCGATTCGATTCGTAATTCACATAATTTATTAATAAGTACTACTCATTTCATTTTTATACAATTTCTGAAATCCATGCATAATAAGAAAATTGCAAACGTTACATTATCTCTAGATAAGATCATCATTATGCTTTACTACTGATTTCCTCATGTTTTGTGGTTTCCTTTAGAATTAAGTGGCGATTTTTGGTACATATTAACAGCTGGGCCCAGAAATGCTATTCTCCTTTATAATGGGCAACCCTACATAAGCCGCAGGTACGTCGTAAACCATGTGATATTACGTCACAACACCACGCGACTTTTGACGACTACCCTCTATATTAAAAGTGTAAAACTGAAATATTCTAACACTGTTCCCGAGGTAATATTTTGTGTGGTATACAAAAGGAACTTTGTTTACTCTGCTGTCGTGTGAAAAAGTAATTTAGTTTTTATGTTTTAAAATGAGCTAGTTCTTTTAAAAAAACTTTTTCTAAAAAAAATGTGACTGCCTTCAAAAACAACCACAAAAAAGGGTAAAACAACCTACAAAACTTTTCTTTCGGAAGTCGGTGACTTTTTTTATTAATTTCACTGTCTCTTTTGCCACCGACTTCCGAAAGAAAAGTTTTGTAGGTTATTTTATCCTTTTTTGTGGTTGTTTTTGAAGGCAGTCACATTTTTTTTAGAAAAAGTTTTTATTTTACTCTTTTTAGTTTAAATATTCAACCAAAATTCTTGTAAAATACATCATTTTCTTACTTTGCACTAGAATGTTGTAATCCGTAGCACCGGTAATAACATCGTTAACATCTCTTTCATTCATTCCCTTTCTCAAAAACTACTGAACCGATTTTGATGAAATTTGCAGTATTCCCTAAGTTGAACGATACCTAGTACAACAAAAATACAGTCGAATTGATAACCTCCTCCTTTTTTTGAAGTCGGTTAAAAAAAGAATTGCTGATGAAAAGCATAGTTTTTTGTTTTTTTTTGTAACGTACACCGCACTGATACCAGCAGGTCAACCTACCCGAATTTGTCAAATTTTACCAATCGAACATTAAACTTCCTCGATTGCGATAAGGTTGTAAATCTAAAGAAATTTGACAGATTGTGGTAGGTTGATGTGCTTGCATCTATACCTAAGTTATTTAGCCTTCATGAGCGCTTATGAAACGTCAAAAGTAAGAAACGCTACGGTTCCTCTTCTAGGAAGCCGTATTGCTGAAAAAAATAAAATAAGAGGAGAATCGGAAGTTTTCAAACCTCGGCAAGACTACGACCTCCAGGTTTGGGAAATGATGGGTGGAGTAAGATTGGTAAAACTACTTACCGTTATTCGTTTTCGCAGATTATGAAGTTAATTGAGACCTGAAACAAATGTAAAATACGAATGAATTAACAGCTACTTTATTGCTGCATTAAAAAAACTTATATTTTTGGAGGAAACACTTAGTACTAACACAACAAGAGTAGGTTTACAATATTATTATACAAGTCCTATTAGTAAATGATGAGGTTGCTGCATAGTTTACGATTTTAGGGAGCTTATACATGACGCGAAGCGACTCGTACGATATCGAGTCGATTGCCGATTCTAGTCGCACGTATTTGCTAATGGAGTGATGCGATGCAATTCGACCGTGAACTTCAAAAATCCACCATACTACTACGACATAAAGGCGCTGCAAACAAAATACAAAATATGTCGCCAGTGACGAGTACCTAGTTGCGCAATCGAATTTCGAACAGAGAATCAAATGCACTGTCATTAGCACGTACATGCAATTCGATATCGAGCAGATCTGTGAGCGTTATCGTCAACACGTGCGACACCATTAGCAAACACTAGCGATTGTCCATACATTTCCTTCGGCCGGAGGTTATGCGATATCTGACTGATATCGTTAATCGATGCAATTCTGTATCGCGTCGCTTCATGAGTAAGCTCCATTAGTTATGCCGTGCAATCAGCCGACAACACACTGCAATTTTATTATCACGTTTTTTTCGCGCCTGTTCTGCCCCTTGTCGTGTAACATGGCAGATGTCACAATGCCTTCAAATTTTTAATTTCAACGTCTTTTTTATGATTTAATTTTCTTTTTTAACAACTATTACTTGGTTGGAATAGGAATAATAAGGTGTTAATGTAGTTTGGGATTAAATCTATTACAAAATTAATAATACAGCAATGAACTACAAATAACGGCCTATAATCCCTCCCCCATTACTTAAGTAAATACATAAATATACGATGAACAAAGGAATCAAAGTAGCAACGCACCGCGTGCCGTCAACGACTAACAAATTAATTTATAGTGTTCGGGGACCGCCCGCCTCTAATCATGTTGTAAATCCATTCAACAACCGCATGTTTATTGTTACAAATAGTAGATAAAGTATATGTTTTACGACAAAATTAACAAAGTAGATGTCATGGCGCCATATTGCTTTTCTATACACTTGTAGGTCAAATCAAATCAAATCGTTTATTTCAACTCGGCCAATGACAGGCACTTTTGAATTGTCAAAAAGCATAAATTGAAACTAGTACCTACTAAAGATAGTTATGGTGCTAAAGCCTCACTCACAAGACATAAAAACTGCGAAAATACCGTAGATGGTATTTTTTTTTTCGTGGTAAAATAATCAAAAATGCGTTATACTGTCAGACTCGTACTGACTAAAATCCACAGTAATCCTTTATGGGTCTTTACGTCACAGAGCTACGGTTACCTGATGAGACAGTCCCGCGACCCCTGAAGGCTTTGGCCCCCTAAGGGGGCCCGTCAGATTGCTGACAGCTCTTTGAGGCGCGCGTGGAAGACAACGCTCCGTCGACCCGGGCATGGTCCATAATCTGACGGCGAGTCACCATTGTATGTTCATAAGTAAACAATAATCATGTGAAAATAACTTTATAAAGATAATAAATATCAGGGCCTGATTCAGAAAGCAAATCTTCTTAAAACGGCGCGCATTGTAAGGAGATGCATTTCCCTGGAGCCTTGACCGCCCGGATAGATTGGACCCTATTCCCGAAACCGATGGTCTAAAATTACTTGTTTGTTCAAACATCTGAGTTTCATATATCTGCACCGACTTTAAACAGGATACACGTCGTGTAAATAAATATATCGGTATCTTTTTTTTAATTAATTTTTGACATTTCCATCATAGTTACCTAAATATCACTTTGTCTATGCCCTCAGGCTGTTCCATGACGTCACATAGGTGACATTCAACCTAAGGTAAGGTCATCAGGAAGTAGATTACTTAACCAGACCCAACATGAGTGATTTTTCAACTCAAGGTCAAACTTGACCCACTTTGTATTTTTATTACATCACTGATAGATAATAAATCAACAAAATATTGTTGCTTCCGAACTAAAATGTTAGATAATAATCCACTCTTGTTTCCTGTACGCCAATTATACCTTTAACAAACAACTTTGAGCTCAATACAGACGCTAATTTCACAATGACGTAACTCAGAAGTAGATGAAACTGTCATGAAAACCGTTTACTTACTGCCAAAACCTGAACTAAACTTTGTTCAAATAGGATTAAGATTCGAAATACCAAAGCAAGCACTAGAGAGACTAATGTTAGGGGACGTAGTAATGGATGTCACTTAAAGATGTCCCATTGTTGTGTGAACTTGTATGTTTAGGGTCGTAGCACACATATCAACTCGAAATGGGATCGTATCGCCTGTCGCCTCGCCGTCAAGCAGGCATCAACCTAACGTAAGCACGTAACCAGCACGGATCAGCAGATCCGATATGTCGACTTGGCAGCAGTAACGCGTCGGCGCGTACGGCTCGCTGAGTGCAGCAGTACTATTCTCTATAATCACAGCTTTGTGAAACAGCGCTCACGCTATGCTGAGTCTTAGTCACATCGTTGAGTCCAGTGATGTAATTTCTTATAGAGAATAGCACTGCTGGTTGGTCCAAGAGATGCAAGCGAGGCGACGGGCAGGTTTAAGCGCGATGACAACGAGCTGTAATAAGCACGTAGTCCACTGGTTAACCACGCGACACACCGCGGATCGTGCTTGTCCCGAGACGAATCGTTTACATAACGATTCCGAGTGTGCTTTTCCGTAGAAAGTTTCATACAAAGAATACTAAATGGCTCGAGGTGACACGGTTACGATCCGTTTCCGAGTTGATGTGTGTACTGTAACCCCAAACAGCCTTGGTATTATGTTGTTTCAAGTAATAATATGGACGATGCTCGTAGTAATTGTTAGTTAAACTATGTTGACCTTCAAGTGTGAAGAGCTAATTTAAATGATGGGCCGTGCCTTTTCACAAGAAATAGGCAACCTCATTACTGTAGATGAGTTGATATTGTATTCAAATGTAGTATTTGCTTTTAAATTGCTTTATAAATTAATATACGAGCAACAATAACAATTTTCGAATATTGTCTTTATATTACTCTATTTTTATTTTAATAGGATAGTTATAGTAACTTTTTAGCTTAATTTTTTAATAGCTATAATGTGCATGCTGTGGTCTCCTATAAGTGAAGGAGGACACATAAAAGAACCCTCTGTGTCATTGTTGTGTATATTGTCTCATTGTCTGTGTATTCTTTGTTGGAGATCCTAAATAAATAAATAGCTTAGTGGTTATTCATAGCAAACCAAACTTTCATTTGCTCATGAAAACTTTGATATCATCCGAACAGAACGTATTTTCAAGATTTCGATTTATTCGCCACTTGCATCCATCTCTTCCCATAGTATATCAACGTGAAACACAAAATTGTCTCAAGTCTGGTACTTTCTAAAAAATCCTGATTTAAATACCAATAGAACTTTTGTATAGTCCAACGAGCTACGGGTCTCTCTGCGCGATCGACTCTGAAATGAGGAGATTCGTAGACGAACCAAAGTTACCGACATAGCCCAACGAATTAGCAAGTTAAAATGGCAGTGGGCAGGCCATATAGCACGCAGAACTGATGGCCGATGGGGCCGTAAGGTTCTCGAATGGAGACCACGCACCGGCAAGCGCAGCGTAGAACGTCCACCCAATAAGTGGGCAGACGATCTTATGAAGGCCACATGATTACGCTGGATGCAGGCCGCTTACAACCGGTCCTACTGGAAGTCTAAAGGGGAAGCCTATGTTCAGCAGTGGACGTCTTACGGCTGATATGACGATGATGAGAAGTTTTGGCTACAGTGTATCGAAACTAGAACTTTAAAACCTGATTGGATGCCACATAAACCTATGATATCCATGATCTGACCGAGCGGCACACTTGTCTATATTTTCAATAGCATCAATCTTTTCAACGTTCCTTCGGAAAAGCTAAAGCTAACAGTAATATCCCCTACATTTCGTGCCATTCGACAACATCTAATATTCCTAGCTCCCACTGCAAACACAACAAACAAACACGGACTGTATTCCATTTGCAACGTTATTTCAAGATATTATTAAAGGTTCCCGATGTTATTTCATAGCACTTCAAATCACGGTGAAGTAGAGTGTCCTATCAAAACACCCTCTATGTTTCGGTTCATAGATAAAAATGAATGGAGTATTTTATTTTTTTATTGCGCACGGCGATACGCCATTCTTCCTAATGAGCTTGCCGTAATAAAATGTCGATGGTAGCGTTTTAATGGGAATTATTATTTGTGTGTGGATTGATTTCGGGAGTCGTAAAGCCGGGCCTAATCCTGTGGTCGTGGATACAATAATGAATTGGATAAAAGGGCACATTGTGCTGTAGAAAGTTGTGACACTTTATAACTAAGAAAGTTAAAAACGGGTTATAAGCACTTCACCCTATTTGAATATTTAAATGTTAGTTAAAATGACTTTTGAAACCACCTTTCTTAACAGGTACCACACTATTCCCAAACCACTGCAACTCCTGAAAGCCAGAATCAACAGTGGCAACCACCAGAAAAGCGCCGAGACAATGAAGCTCGACGTGTGCCGGAGAATGAATTTAACTGTCTTGGATCCTGCAACCAAATTAATTAGAAAAGAATAGTGGAGGAGTAGGAAAAATATGTTTACACTTGCCTCCATGCAAGCAGGAGACAGAACAAAACAAGGCCAATAAAAGGCTCTTACTGACTAAAACTACCATGTTCCTTCAAATGCCATAAAAGGGCACAACTACCCTGGATCGCAATTCAGTGGTGTCCTTTTAAGACACGAGCAGGAGTTTGGCCATATAGGGGACGTTTGGCCTTGTCAGATTGCTGCCAGCTTAACAAACCCATGAATGACACACATCCTTTTCTCATTATCACCGAGATCAAAGAACTTGATGCAAATTCAACGTCACTATCTTTTGAAGCTCGGTACCTCAAATAGTTTAACCATGTTAATTTTATCTGTTCGTCAAGATCACCCTCCCATTTTGAACTCGCTTCACTTGTTGCCACCCTCTTTGAGACCTCCACTCCGCGTGTCAAAATCAATACTGTCATTGTATCATATTATAATGAGTTCAATGCCAGTAAAACCGACGAAACAGTATATTTCTTCATTCTCAAGACTTTCTCACTATTTGTGAAACAGCGATTGGTATTCAATCTAACCGAATATAGCAGAACGGAATGCTTACCACCTGACCTCCACAACCCAGTTATATGGCAAAACGATACTCCTTGGTAAGACTGTGTATATCTATATTTTTAAATACTGTATTGAAATTTGCCCATAAGACACAAAAAAAAAAAAAAAAAATCTATCTTCCTAAATTCATTAATTTTTCAACAACAAAAAACTCAAGTCATCGGCACCCAACCAATCTTAATAAAGGTGGTAAAGCACAAAGAGTGTCCACCATCGAGCTGGGAATACGCCGAAATACCCCGGAATATAGCAGGGTGCGATCTCCCGTGAAATATTGAGAGGGTCATTTCTCAGCGGTTCTCAAACTATCGCCGATAAAAATTCTCTCGGCGATAGACTCGTGTCGTGTTATCGTTTTGGGATCCTTTTCGATGATGTCTGCATGTGACATGTGTGTCAAATGGTTTTGTATTGTGGGGGAAATTGGTTGTAAAAGTGACAAAGGTCTAACCTACAGAATAATAGACACAGACACTTGTTTCGGGTCGCTTTGTTGAAATTAAAGATATGTAAAGGACTACGTTAGATATCACGCTTGTTTAATTTAAAAATAGCGACGGCCCTTGTCTAAAAAAACAATATAAATTATATTTATAGAAGAACAAAAATAATGAAAAAATATGGCGGCCGAGCGTCCAGCAACAGACAACAATGAAATAAAAAGACCAACATATGGCAGACCTAAATCCTACATAAAATATACAGCTGAACAGTCGGCCTGGAAATAATCTGCCGACTGTCCAGAATACTTGAAACGACATAACAAGGACAGAACTAATATTTAAACACATGACCTGATGTTAATTTAGGTACGACATTACATTCTCCTCTGGATAAACAAATATGGCGGAGCCTGGAAAATAAACTAGAGCTCATTCCCAAATACGATGTAACGTACTTGGGAAAACAGGTAATTTTTCAGCTTTATATCTCTGTACTTTTATGTTAATGTGTTTTAATACTTTCCTGTTTGTTTTTACATGTGAATACTCTTATGGATAAATGTGATGAGACTCACAGAGCAAAATATTGTACTTATGCTGAAATAGTGAAAATGTTTGTTTCGCCCACAGATTATTTTGTACTCACATTTATTTTTCTGTCAACTCTATGCATGAGATACAATTGCCTAAAGGGCTTCACACACAGCAGCTATAATGTAAAGATGTACATTATAGCACGATACATCTCATTACAGCTTGGCAAAAAACTGTAGAAAACCGGAAGTCGCCACTGTCTTCTCGCTACCAGCACTTTGAATGTTTTTTTTTTTCACTTATTATGTTAGTTTTATGGCACAATAATAAATCTAACAAACCTGCGGTCTTTGTTTACATCAAATATCAAAGATTTTAAAACGTTGTCAGAAACAAAAAGATTAGTTCCGTTTCAATCCGTTCTGGCCAAGCTGTACATCTTTCCATAGAAATCGTCAGGAGACCACACACAGCAGCTATAATGTATATTTTTACATCTTCAAATTTCTATGGTAGATGGTAGATGTTTCGTGCTATAATGTACATCTATACATTATAACTGCTGTGTGTGAAGCCCTTAAGGCTGACCGAATACATTTCTCACCGAAAAATAAAATATGTTCTTATAATCTGGCATTGAAATCAAAACTAGGTCCTGGGATAAACCCTCGTCATGCTAATATAGGTAATAGAGATAATATCCCAGCAATATTTCTGCTGCTTCTTTCAACACAAACCTAGTATTTCTAGGCAACTCGGGGGTTTCTTTTCTGTGATTGATAAATCATTAAATAATAATAATAATAATAATATTCCACAACTATCAAACAACGCCATCTAGTCCCAAGTTAAGCAGAGCTTGTGTTATGGGTACTAGACAACTGATAAACATACTTATATATTTCTAAATACATACATATTATAGATAAATTACACCCAGACACAGAACAAATGATCGTGCTCATCACACAAACATTTGTCCTGGGTGGGAATCGAACCCACGACCTCCGGCATAGCAGTCAGGGTCACTAACCACTAGACCAACAGGCCAGTCAAATTTAAATTAAATATATCCACCGGTTCTACCCGAGTAGGGACTGTCAGACTCTTGCTGACTAAAAATCCACACTGTGGGCTCGATTGTGCTATGAGTTACAGGGCCGCGGTGCTTTTTAAGAGTTGAAAAAAATAAGGCATGATAAACAAGAAATATACATGTAAGACTGAGGTCCTGAGGATGAGGGCCCGTTTATTGATCAATAGTTAAAGTAACTATTGTTAAAATACCATTTTTTTTTATTGACAAAAAATACATAGGATTTAACAATTTGTTACATTAACTAGTAATCAATCAACACGGCCAAAGAAGTCCATTTCCATTCTCTTTTTCAGATGCGGCCTCTTTTACCTACGGAGGCAGAATTTCTTTTCGATTTCGATCAACGTCGAATTAAAATTAATGGAACATTGCTGTTAATCAACATTCTTGCGACGGGAATGTTTGCGGCCCAGCTTACCGAACATCGATTGGATTCGATCTCATTGCGGTTGCCAGCTATCTGAGTACCTTTGAATGATGTATTCAGTTTCCCTGATCTGCGCAGTCTATAAATTATAAATGTGAACGTGAATGCAAGTAGGAATGATTTATGAACGGTAATGTAATGGAATGCTAGAATTTATGGAACATAGATTAAAGGGCGTTAGTTTTAGCTGTCATCATGAAAATTGGCTGACTTGCCCCACGCTTCTGAGTAGGGCTCTATCTCTTTGTACTACACATATTTCTCTAGGAGAGACCTGTGGTCCTACCCCTATCACAGGATTCCCGTATTAGTGACTTAAAGTAAACAGGAACTTTGACGTTAATATAATAGAAATTAGTTACTCATATAAAGAGGCGATTTTTTAATTTTCCATACAATAAGCGCAGTAAATACTTCAAGTACACTGTAAATTAAAATGCAGAAATCTTGTTATATTTATCTCTTTTTAGATTTAGCATTTTAGTTACTAACAAAGTGGAAACTCTGTTCAAATTAAATAAAGTTTAAAAGTAGATAAGTATAAAAATAGATAAGTTTTTATAACAACTGCTTTTTGTTTAATGGCAAAAAACAAGCCAGATTACAAATGAGAAACGAAAAAAATAATACCCGGATCTCATCCGCAAATATTATTTAAAAAGGGGACAAAAAAATGAGTTCTTTTTTATTATTTACTAACAAATCGCTGCATCTCGCACAAACTGACAGAGCCAAACATTGTTAACAGAAGTCTTAATCCCTCTATCTTGAAATTAACAACACCAAAACTTAATTTTAATTAAAACTCAACAAAACAATAACAGAACGCTACTTTAACAGTCTCCGTAGACAATCTGAAATGTAAACAAACTTGCGGCCATATTTCTCTTTATTACTCATTACTTCAAGCGGTTCCCTTTAAAACTGAAAATTGTGGGAAAGTTGTCACTAGCAGAAGACTGTTGTAATTAAATTTTAATCCTCGACGAACTATTGTCTGAGACAAAACCAACAAAGATGAAGGAATGAAAGTTGGGGCAAAGCGGCTGTGACTCGTGAGTTCGGCAGAGCTGTATGATAGCTTAAGGTTACTGGTATGTTAGTGTGCTTAGCGAGTTGATGAATTAGCTGCGTTAGTGTTGAAGAATTGCTTTTATTAGAACGCGGTGTTTTTTAACCGACTTCAAAAAAAGGAGGAGGTTATCAATTCGACTGTATTTTTTTTTTTTTTATGTTTGTTACCTCATAACTTGCGACTGGGTGAACCGATTTTCGTGATTCTTTTTTTATTCGAAAGCTGGTGCTTCCCGTGTGGTCCCATTGTCACCATTTCAGGATCTGACGATTGGATCTTGGAGAAATCGAGGGCAACCCTCAAATTTTATTGGCTGACACATAGTTTTTCGCAAATCTTATGAAGTAATTTAAGTACTTGCGTATGGAAATCATCATCTCATGTACCTGAGCTGATGATGGAAGGTACAACTCCTCAAGTAAGAAAACTATGTTTGTGTTCGCATATCTCCGGAACTACAAGTCCGATTTAAGTAATTCTTTTTTGTTGTACTAGGTATCGTTCAACTTAGGGAATACTGCAAATTTCATCAAAATCGGTTCAGTAGTTTTTGAGATAGGGAATGAATTAAAGAGATGTTAACGATGTTATTACCGGTGCTACGGATTACAAAATTCTAGTGCACATGGAAGAAAATGATGTATTTGACAAGAATTTTGGTTGAATATTTAAACTAAAAAGAGTAAAATAAAAACTTTTTCTAAAAAAAATGTGACCGCCTTCAAAAACAACCACAAAAAAGGGTAAAATAACCTACAAAACTTTTCTTTCGGAAGTCGGTGGCAAAAGAGACAATGAAATTAATAAAAAAAGTCACCGACTTCCGAAAGAAAAGTTTTGTAGGTTATTTTACCCTTTTTTGTGGTTGTTTTTGAAGGCGGTCACATTTTGTTGTCACTGTAGTACCCAAGGACGTAAGTCCGTAAAAAATCTTTGGGAACTAGAGGACCGGCAGAAGTTCAAACGAGTCATAGACACAGTGAAATGACATTATAGCAGCAAAAACTAAATAGAGTCCGCGCAACTCTCATGACCTGCGAAAAATTCATGCTATTTTTTTTTATGATGTAATGATATCTGACACTAGCGCCGCCTTAAAAGGACATGAAACCTGACACTATTATTAACTCCACCATGAAATTATAGCAAAACCTTAGCACAACTATGGAACAATATCGTATTATAACGTAAGTAAATAAAAAAAAAACAATTTTCAGAAATATATTTTCAGAGAATTAGCTTTTATCGTAGCTGTCACTGAAATTCGTTGCGTGTTCATTTTAATTAGGTACTTACCTACTAGTGATGTTGCGAATACCTGATTTTTGACATTCGCGAATGCGAATGCGGATGCGAATATTCAATTCCAATATTCGCGAATGCGAATGCGAATGCGAATATTCAGTTTTAAATCAATTACGTTTGATGATTTAGAAAATACAAAAAAGGAACACTTTTTAATGTAACTTTATAACTTATTTTTATTTTTTTTTACTACCTGTATGTAACGAGAATGGAATTAGTATTTAGTATGCGGGGTGATTTTTTTAACTGGGCGTGGGATGGCCTTATGAAACCAAGAGGACTGTCGAAAAACTGTGAAAGGAGTCTTGAGGCCGATTTTGACGAAAACTAAAACTGCATTTTCACTTCACCAGAATTGGATCCTTGCCCTCCAGCTGGTTCGATTCCTGGCCAGGATTACTGATTCTTCTAAAATCCAATGATGCAGTTTTAAAATCGGCCTCGAGACTCCGTTCAATGTTTTTCAATATTCCTCATAGTTTCGGATATAGCTATTCACACCCCATGAAAAATACACCCGGTATAAGAGTAGCTCTAAGAGCAGCGTCAGTGAAAGAATGAAGTCGGTTAAAAACAGTCAGAAACACGTTTATCTTAGCATGGTCATATTTATGATTAATTGTTGTGATTGATTTGATGAACATTAATATTGATGAATGGCGAGATAAAGGAAGACTGAACATAAGATGGATAGAGAGGACGACAAAAGATGAGAATGAATGGAGTGTGTGGAAGAAGGAGTACCAAATATTGGAATTTTTTCAGTAATTCATATTCGCAAAATATTCGCATGAATTTTGCGAATGCGAATGCGAATGTCTAAAAATATGCGAATATCCGCATGATGCGAATGCGAATGCGAATATTCGTAACATCTCTATTACCTACCTACAGCGCTCTGCCCTACATTAGTAGACATACAAAAACATTCCGCATATTCTTTGCTCTATAATTATTCATCACAAATAGAGGGAGATCTCCTGTTTTGAGTACTGTAATTGGTTATTCTAAGATTTGAGCTAAAAACTTAATAATGAAATGTCTCAAGATTGACCTACTCCGGCCCTATAATAATATGGCAACAGGTTGCCAGAATGTCTGTCAAGAGATTACGGCGGCCCTGGAAGGTAAAAGGAACTGGGTGGTTTTGAGTCGGTACGACCCTGACAGTCTCTTCCACACCCGTTCTACCAAGAGCTCACGATGTTGTCCTTCACCAGTTTGATATCAGTAGTGATGAAATAAATTACACAGAGTAATACGCCCGGATGCGAACCCACGACTTACAACTCGTAAGTCGGGGCCGATTACTCTGGGCTACCACTGCTCCTGTGATATAGTAACATAGCCTGGTTAATTAACACAGCGTCGCAATTCTCTTATAAAAACGAAGCCAAGGTTATATTTCAATCTCCCAATCTCCTTTATAATCCGTGATAAAATCATCTGAGTCTTACCAGACCAGTGTGAAGCGGAAGGTACTGTCAGACTTGTACTGACTAAAATCCATGGTGTTCCTTCATTGGCACTTTACGTTTCGACATACCCGCGACCCATCTTCCAATCTCCTGACCGCTTCTGACACCCTGGTGGCAACTTAAGCTATAAAGTGGCAAAGATCTTGTAATCAATATACTTAT
This sequence comes from Agrotis clavis, assembly GCA_954870645.1. Taxonomy (NCBI): domain Eukaryota; kingdom Metazoa; phylum Arthropoda; class Insecta; order Lepidoptera; family Noctuidae; genus Agrotis; species Agrotis clavis. Next base: position 3,184,455 of record OX940929.1, read on the forward strand.
CTCAAAGTTAGAGTGTACGGAACACTGTAGATGTATGTAAAACTTGATCTTCCTTCAAAGTTATTTCAGTATTAATCCCTGGGTCTTAGTACTGGAGATGAATTTATGTGTAAGGATTAAACGTACAAATACGATTAAAATGGTAATGTGTATTTAAAAATCTGCTGGAATTGAGTAAATAGTATTAAATCTGCTTTAGAAATATGAGAGACAAAGAGAAATTGCAGTGGAATTACTTATCAATGGTAAAATGTAAATCATAATGTGTTTTCTATTTTCGTTCCGTTCTTTCTATACGCTGCATTTTTACTAATATCTCACTTTATGTTTCATTTTTTTTTTGTAAAATAAACGAACACGGTAAACAAGTTGAAAGCACGGTTAGCAGTGGCAAATCGATTGGGTTTCTACGCTGCATGTCGCGGGTTTAATTCCCGCACGGACCAAATCATATTTGTATGATCTATAAAAAGTTGTTCCGGGTCTGGTCGTTTGTGAGTTTATATGTTTGTAAACGCACCCACGACACAGGAGAAATTCATAGAGTGGGGCAACATTTTTTTATAAAAGAAGAAATAATAGAAATAAGTATTTTTAACAAACAAAACAGTTTAGCTTACTGCACGCAAATTAACACATAAAAACTTTGAGCACCACTCACCTCTCTCCACCGTAGGTTATTCCGTAGCCATTTTGCAATACATTGTTTGTTCAATTTATATACCCCCAGCTCTCTAGAGATGCGTTATTCTATTGTTGCACCCATCAAACTACACTTCAACCTTAGCACGATAACACAAGGTCCAATCTCCCTTAAAAACACAAATAAATGTTACAGTTGTTCGTTGTTTAGACATCTTGAGGAAATGTAACGTTTTCGGCACTTAGAAGTCAACGAACTTTGCATAGGGCAGACAACACTTGAATGTTACCTACTTGAAATAATTTTCGCATTTGGTGAAAAAACTTCGAAATCGTATGGCGTGAAAATACGCAATAGGTATATCTTATTTGCTCCCTGATTTAACGAATGAACGATTTTGTGAAGTTTAAATATTTATCAATGTAATTAAAATTTTTTTCTCCTCACATATTAGAAAATAGACGCAATAACAGCAATTAGCCGCGTGAATCGCAGACTACTTAGAGATACCTACTACGTGTGTGAATTTAATTCGAAAACACAGATAAAACAAAAAGCAATCAATAATAAATTCTATTGTCAAAATAATGTTTATAGCATTCTGATTAGTTTTTTTATGGCCAGCTATTTCTATCACCTGAATAATTTATTGTCATCGGAACTTTTTGGTAATGAAATTAAAATTCCAAAAAGTTTTTTGATATAAACTTTAAGTTTGCATTATTTCACAATAAATCATTCAATTTCGGTTGATTTTACATTCATTTTACTAAAGTTGAAAGTTATTGCCACAACCGCTACCCAATAGGAATTTTGACAAAGGTTTCCTCCTAAATCGACTGAGTTGCCCATATTTCAAAAAGCAAAATACCATTATTACGCATGAGGAACTTCTGGCTTTATCTAAGTTGCCAATTAAAACAACTTTTTACAAATCAATTTATTTGAAGCAGAAACCCATTTAGGTTAACAAACTTTTAATGGTCGAATTTATGTAATCCATCCATTTATTCACAAACTACTTAGTGAGTACTAATCTACGTACAAAATACAATGAATAATTTAAGTTTCGCGGGAGTTAAATAACAGTATCTCAACTTTACAGACTTAATTACGAATGGCCGCGCTTGGCATTTTGGCTGGAATTTAATATTAATTGGTAAACGCATGGTTTTGTGCATCGGTGGAGGGGGAGGCATTAGGGGGGAGGGGGAGGTTTCACATTTTGTAATACATTGTAATATTCCACATTTAAATGTATTCAACGGACTTTGAAGTGAAGAGCTATACGGAAAACATACGAATTTACGTTGTGATAAAAAACGTCTCAAGTCAGTTTTAGTCAGTACGAGTCTGACAGTCCCTCCCGCTGTGCGCGGGGTGGGAAGATTCATTTGATGATTTTACCACGCTAAAAAAAAAGTTAGTTATGTCAAAAAGTTTACATTTAATTTAAAAATATCCATGAAGTTTCTTGCCGGTTCTTCTCCATGGGATGAAAACGACCAAACCGAACATAGCATGATATTTTTCCGAAGAAAAAACTTTCGTAGCAAAGAATAATGAAAAATGATAAAAACAGGAACATACACGGTACACATCAAATAAATACATTCACCTTTTTCTGATTAAAAAAAAAACACTTAATAATAATAACAAACTCGACTGTTTTCTGAACAAACATTGATCAGTCGTCGATTGGCAATACCAATTTATTTTTGCAACTGAAACAATAAAATGCAGAACATATTGCTTGTTCTATAAACCATATTTTAATATTTATTCAAAGAGGGGTAAATAACCACAGTTTCTATTCAGAGAGAGACTTACCTCAAGCCTTCCTCTGTAGCTCTTCATTCAAAAATGAACTTTAATTAATTGTTGTGCTAAAGTTCATATTCCCAGCGTCCCCGTACAAAACTGACCAAAAAATATCTCACCACCGGCATTAATTCCGACGGGTTTATGCAAAAATAACGATCGTCGGGACATCGCTAAATAAACAGTACCTATTTCATTTGAATTCCCTTTTCACGGTCGGCGCCGGAGTTTCCATTCATTTGTGGAAAGCTACCCGAATTTACGGCATGCGAATAAGAACCGAAAATGTACTAACAAGATTAAATTTTCAGTTGCAATTTGTGTGGAAACTAGCTATGTTCAACGTTGTAATGGTAAATATAAAAGTGTTATGAAAATAAATGGTTGTGTTGAGTAAAAATAAGTGAAAAGTTTTATTTTTTTGCTATTTTTAGGTGGTCATACTGCCACTCATTATTTTAGTGTAGCAACATTGCACTTAGCATTGGCCGATATATCCACCTGTTTTAAAATATAATTTGTTATTCTGTGGTTATGCTGTAGCTATCCCAATTCATATTGAATCGGCTCGGTATGACTTCTTCTAAAAAACTTCTGTATTAGGGTCAGTTTACACGGAGACGTGACGCTGCGCGCTCAAAATTTAACTTAATACACTATACGAACAGATACACATTTCCAGAATCTTTGCATCAAGCCGTGTCGCGTCGTGTCTTGGTGTGAATAGACCCTTCTCATCTCAGCAGACACTTTCTAGCCATATCCAGAATCTATTTTCAAATACGGATTTGGTTAATTTATTGGAACACTAAACAATGAATTGCTTCCTTTTTTGCGACACTGATATCAACCCGCATGCGTAACTTACCGTGTATGTACATAAAACAAGTTTTCCTCATAAACACTCTGCTCGTGCCAACGTAAGCTAACCGCACCGACTCAGTTACAGGAAAACTCCGGAAAATAAAGTAAATAAGTAAAACAGTGGTCGCGTAGCAACCTAATTAGCCATTTGCCTCAACTTTGTGAGGAGTGTTTCGTAAAGGTTAGTTCACAACCTCGAGCGATACGACTTGTGGCATAAGACAAGTTCATGTCATTTGTTTTGTTTTGCGGGAACAAAGTCGTAGTTAAATATATTATGCATTATGTTAGATCATTGCTTATAACTTATAAAGTGTTAACAGTGAGATGAATCTTCTCATAGCACAATCAGCTTCAATCGATAACATTTTCAGAATGCGTAACCTGGGTAGCACAAAACAAACTTTTGATATTTTTTTGACTTGCTAGGTCTAGTATAACAAAATACTCTAAACTTGCTCTTTCATCTTACGTGTTCCATTTGGTCGCGGGACAAAAGGGCTATTGAAAGATACCGTGGATTTAAGTTAGTATAAGCCGGACAGTCCCTCCCGTCCTGCCCTGGGTGGGAGGTCTCATTGGATGAATTTACCACTTAATAAAAAATGTTCTATTGCAATCGTAGTCGCAACACGCGTGTCGTTTGAACGTGTAGGTCGTGGCCGGGTGATAACAAGTAAGTGCACGTACACAAGTAGGTATACTCGTAATAGTCGGACATTCGATTAGTAGTCGATACGGTTACCGTAGTGTATCGTTCAGTCGCCCCCTTGTGTACATAACTACCTGCGGGAGGGAAATGAGACACGAATTTTTGGTACAGGTGTGCACGAAACTGTTTCGACAGCAATTTTATGATTTTTTGTTCGAGCTGCGATAGCTTGCGAGGATGGATGAATGGATGTATGTTTGTTCCTCACAAATTTGCTCAGCTAAGCTTAAAGCTTCAAAAAAAGAGATAGCAATGTCTGTTCACATTGATATCTCTTTTTGAAAAGGTTTAATAAAATACTGATGAAAACAAAATATGAATCTATGTCTTAAACTGAGTTTATTTTCAATTTAGTGGCATAGTTGTCTGACTTTTCTAAAAAACAAGCTATGAATTAACTGGAATGATGCCAATTTATTACTTGGCCAAAAACTTAGCTGACATGATGAAAAATAAAGAGTTTTAAATCTACTATAAACTCATGCATGTTTCAGATACTTGAAACTTGACTAGTGAATAAATTAGCTTAGATACTTCTTGAAGTTTCTCGAATGTCTCTAAATGAATCATGAGTTCAAGTGAATTGAAAGCTTGTAAATTCACGCTGTGAATTGACAAGCGCGCCGTGGGATTACTGTCAGCCATTTTGACATTTAAGACAGATCAGAGGTTAGAGAGCTGAAAATTGTATTTTAAAACATGAGTTACTATGTCTTAAAGTGGACTATACGATAGTCAGATAGAATACGCTTTCATGACTTCAAGCATCGTATGAAAAGTATTTAAGCGAGTCTAAATTTTTTTTGTTTTTTTTTTTGGATTTTCATCGTTACTCGTTAAATCTCGCTCTAATATAGCCAATAAAACAATGATGATTTAAGAAAAACTTAAAATAACTACTGCTAGAAATAAGATAGTTATGAATAGTGTCAATGAAAATTGCTAAAACAATAAATACATCAGCGCATATGCGGCAAAACAGGAAAAAAGCACAGTAAGGGTCTGTAAAAACCTCTCGTTACTCAAACATTTGAACAATATTTCCAACACGATGCACTTTTCATCCCGACCGTCCATCCCCTCTGTCCGGTCGGTAGGTACATATTATTTAAACTGTTTCCCCACGCGGCTCCCCTTGCTACCAAGCGCGTAGTAGTCCACAGGTACTACAAATAATACGGCTGACACTTTTCTTTATCATTTACAGGGTCAAAGGTCCGGTCTGTTTGTGGGAAGGGATAAATTGTTTGGTGATAAGTTTCAGTTTCCCTTGTGGTAAAATTTAATATCTGAAGTATCATAGGTACCTATTCAACATTAGATATTGTCCTGGCTGGGGCAAAATATTAAATATTAAAAACCGGCCAAGTGCGTGTCGGAGCACGCACAGTGTAGGGTTCCGTAGTTGCCCATCAAAATACTTATGCGAACTAACTAAACTGATTCGCTGAATTTAATTTTAAATTCAGCGAATTTAAAATTAAATTCATTCCTCCTTTTTTTGAAGTTAGTTAAAAATTGTTGACGATAAAAACCTACCTATCCCCAAAAAACATGCCGTAAAAACATACCTAATAAAGCTGTAAAAATAACGTTGACAAACTTACATTTGCAGTTGATGAACATGTTCTCCGATACATTTTGTTTAAGAAAATATGTTATCCAAGTACATTTTATAAGTTGGTCGACTATAACTCGTAAAGTTGTAAAGCCTACTTAGTCATGATAATTTTCTTTTAAACTTCGTTATATGTACTACTATTGTGAATTTTTTCATATCCCCAAACATAACCGTTTAGCTGGTAGAGGGGGGGGGACACTCGAGTCGAGCAAAATTTAGCACTTTAAAGCTTAATATTTCACAAACGAATTTTTTTATCAAAAAATTGTTAATGAAAACTATCAATATTTTTTAAAGACCTATTTAATGATACCCCACACTAAGGGGTAAGCGAGAAAAAAAAAATACATCCCCACTTTACGTGTACAGGAGGTACCCTAAAAAAAAAAAAGGTTGCACTCCAGGAGTGCCGGTAGAAGTGAAAACTTTTTTGTTACTATGTTTTATTTTTAATTTGAATGACGTCTTACTCATTTTCGATCAGGGTCACGTGACCCTGACGGTCACGTGACCCTGACGGTCACGTGACCCTGACGCGAGTTTTAAATTTTTTACCCATTACAGAAAAAGTGTACAACGCCGCTAAAGAAGTTTTCACTTCAAAAATATTTTACGAGATTTTATTTTACCACTTTTTCGGCACAACAATTCCGTATATTTACACCAAATTACAGCTCTCTAGTACTGTGCGTCTCTGAGCTAAACTGCGGACAGACGGACGGACGGACGGACGGACGGACATGGCGAAACTATAAGGGTTCCTTGTTGACTACGGAACCCTAAAAATGAGGCAAAATATTAGAAATATTATAAAAAAAGTTCTTTTTTTGTGCGTGTCCTTAGTGGAAATTATTTTTTAATGTATTCTCAATTCTTAAATTACATGATCCACAATGATGCAATGAGGTTACTCATCATTATAACAGGAGCTTTTAAGGCGGCGCTAGTCGCGAGCTCGAACTCACTGGCAGGCATGGTCAAAAACCATGATATTTCACCGGAAATCGAGCCATATTGTTCATGTGTGCGCGAGCGTCATCCCCCCGTGGAGAAAACAGGGGAAAACTTATTCAGTGAGATGCACGATCATTCAGAGTAAAAGGCGCGCGTAAAAAAATACGAAAAAGCCTTTGGAAGTTGGGGTTTTATGAAAAAACCACTGCACCATTAATTTCAAATAAAATTTATTAAATTCTTCGATAAATTTGCTGTGTCGGTACGGACTTCGTTTTGGAAATTTGATGCTTCTTTAGCTTCTAATTTACACCTAAAGTTGTGTTAAAATTAGCAAAAAAAAACGAATCTTTAGAAGCTCGTAACTTTTTAATAGCTTCATATTTTACAATTCTGCTTCCGTACAGACAAAATTAATAATGAGACAAAACGATACCATGTTTAATTTTGGATGTACCTTGTCAAATAGTGGAGTAAAACCCCAACGAAATTTCTATGGAAAAAATGTTGACTTGTTTGACCTTAATCTATGTTAGTAGGTACACAATCAAAATGTTTTCATATTATTTAAACCAACTACAAAAAACGTTCTCAATTTATTTCTTTTTTTTAAGACACTGTTCTTGAAACATACATGCATAACATGCATGCATACAACATACAGAAACAGCCGAAAATTCTGTAACAAATTGGTATCCCGTATCAATTGCACTAACAATAATGCACCCATTTCCAATTTAATAGCTTTGATCCAGAAAACATCCAATCAAACAATCCAACTCATCCGTGTCGGATCGCGCATCCTGAAGCTTACTTTGTTTGCTTTGCACAATAGATACAGCAGAGCTACTGACTCGTAAAACTTTAATAAACGCGTGTTCTTCACGTACCAACATACTACAACTGAACTCAACAAAGCTAGCGAAAAGAATAGAGGCCACAGACACCACAATACTCCAATGGAACTGGAAAAAACAGGCTGAAATTAAAAAGAAATACGGATTTTTTTCTAAAAGCCGAGTGTAACTTACAGCCGTATCTAGTATATCAATGAGAGAAACATTTATCAACGTTGAGTTTCGAGCTATTGTCTTTTGGTCTACGAGCAATCGTGATTTATCTGTACTAAAGAAATACGAGCTACAAAAATGCATTGGCTACGCTTTTTGCTACGAAAAGCTTGCTACGGCGTAGAGCGTCTACATTCCATTGTAAAACTCCTTGAATGTAAGCTGAAATTAGCTCCTTCGTAAAGTAATGTAGTAAGACAGTATAATTACAATCCTCATGTATCCATAGGATTCTAACATAACGACTAATTAGCATACCAAGTATGTTAATTAGGGCATTGTTTACTCAGTATCGAGAGCGCTTGCGTATTCAGTACAAATTACCGGCTGGAAAAGGAAATTCCTTTTACATTCATAAGTACTCGTATAAATCTGCACCTCTCATGTGTCCATGCCTCCCTGGTTACGTAACTAGAAATCCACTCGACATACTGGCCGTAAGTAGGTTATTATCTCGAAGCGGTTCGTTACCCCGTGACGTCACCTGAGCCGGCCACCGCATTACTTACCTATCAGATATCCACCCAACTTTATGTGCTCCTAGTAGCCTAGTGCTTTTGACCGACTCGTAAATGTAGAAAATACCCCAGATTAGTGGACTCATGTGGGACTGGTCTGCAGTAGGATTGCTCCCGACATTAATTTAGATTTTATGGTTTTCTGGATTTGAAAATAAAATAGTATTTTATGGACTGGTTGTTGTGTGCCGACAGTTTTATGGGTTCAACTGATAGAAATGGAATTTTACGATGTTCGCAGAATGCGGAACTTGCTCGCTTTACATTGTTGGAAGAAATATTGTAATACGATATTTTCCTAGGAAATCATGAAAAGAATATGGAGAATTCTCAAGTCATATCATATCTTCAATAAGAATCACATTTCTAATAGGATGAACATCAACTTACAAACAAAACCACTCCGGTTTTATTCCACTACGGAAACATCGCAAAAATCTGTTTAGAAACGTTCTTGTGAATGATAAAAGAAAAATTATAAGATAACTGAAACAATCATCACAGTAAAACAAACATCACTCATCAACATCGTCGCTCATCGTATTCTTACGAATTCAAAATGAGGTAAATACTCTGGATTTGTAAAATAAAACGGTACAGAACCGTAAATGTGATTAGATTCCCGCGGTTAAGACCGACGACTGAATTCGATTCAATTTTATCATTCCAAGATGAAAGATGTCGGGAGCGGTTGTGTTAGGTTGTATAATTCTTTTAATGGCAAGCTGCACTTCATTGTGGAAAATAAGAAGTTAGTGAATAACTCGGGATCTGTATCATTAGTAGATTACTGCTGGTTTAAGCAACATTTTTTTTTTTTTTTTTTTTAGCGTGGTAAAATCATCAAATGAGTCCTCCAACCCCGGGCAGGGCAGGAGGGACTGTCAGACTTCTACTGACTAAAATCCACGGTGTCCTTCAGTAGCCTGTTATGTTCCGGGGTCACGGTAAGGAAATAATCCCGCGACCCCGGCAGGCTTTGGCCCTCTGAGAGGGGGGCCCCGTCATTATGCTGACGCTCTTTGAGGCGCGCGTGGGACACAACGCGCCGTCGACCCGGGCATGGTCCATGGTCGGGCAGCGAGTTGCCCTTTACTCGCTGCCCGCATGCCCGCGCCTACAGTGGCCGGAGATCGTCTGCTGACGTCCGACGCCGCGGGCGCCTACCACTGCGGTTGGGGCGGAGGGAGGACGCTGTCCTCTCTCTCTCGCGACCCGCCTCCTCCTTCACGAGCATTACTGCTTCGCAGAAGGAGGCGACCGCTTCCCACTCCGTCTCGCCCCGCAGCATGGCCGCAACCAATGCCGGGCGCGAGAGGTCTCCGCCTATCGCCGCCGTGAGGACACGTCGGTGCTCTGCCCAAGCGGGGCTGGTTTAAGCAACATAAGGTAAACTATGGAAAAGGTTGTTTAAGTATTTACTTTAAGGGAATGTAGAACTCACTGAGGAGGCCTGTGTCTCTATGTCTCCATTGCTGGCAATGGAGACATAGCTTATAAGGCTGACTATACTGTGCTTATGTGTACTCGTAGAACTCATAAAACCGGCCAAGTGCGTGTCGGGCCACGCACAGTGTAGGGTTCCGTAGTTGCCCATCAAAATACTTATGCCAACTAACTAAACTGATTCGCTGAATTTAATTTTAAAAAGAAGAATTTTCAAAATCGGTCCAGGCGTCTTTGAGAAATCGGGGAAAATACATTAAAAAAAAAGATTACGACGAATTGAGAACCAATCCTTTTTTTTAAAGTTAGTTAAAAATAGTTGACAATAAAAACCTACCTATCCCCAAAACATATCCACCTATAATAGCTGTAAAAATAAAGTTGACAAACTTACATTTGCAGTTGAATAAGATGTTCTCTGATACATTTTGTTTAGGAAAATATGTTATCCAAGTACGTTTTATAAGTTGGTCGACTATTACTCGTAAACTTGTAAAGCCTACTTAGTCATGATAATTTTCTTTTAAACTTCGTTATTATATACTACTATTGTGAATTTTTTCACACCCCCAAACATAACCGTTTAGCTGGTAGAGGGGGGGGACACTCGAGTCGAGCAAAAATTAGCACTTTAAAGCTTGATATTTCACAAACGAATCTTTTTATCAAAAAATTGTTAACGTAAACTATCAATATTTTTTAAAGGCCTTTTTAATGATACCCCACACTAAGGGGTACGCGAGAAAAAAAAAAACATCCCCACTTGTACGTGTACAGGAGGTACCCTAAAAAAAATATTTATTTATTTTACCACTTTTTCAGCATAACAAATCCGTATATTTACACCAAATTACAGCTTTCTAGTACTGGGCGTCTCTGAGCTAAGCTGCGGACAGACGGACGGACGGACGGACGGACGGACATGGCGAAACTATAAGGGTTCCTTGTTGACTACGGAACCCTAAAAATGATCAACTATGACATCGGGAGAAAAAAAAAATGATTAAGTCGTCCTACATTTCGTCGACTTACAGGAACACACATAAATGATTAGTATAACCTAACATCGTGTAAATAAGTTAAATGTAATGACATCGTAAAAGGGTACATGTTACGATAAAAAAGTCTTAGGTGTGCGAACATAATTATTTTCTCATCAACGTATAGCGGCCTACATTTTCGGGCAAATACGATGATTATGTTTTTACTTACGAAGTATCCCTGGTAGATTATGTAAATTAAATATAAATTATACGTTAATTTACCTGTTCATATTGCTACCTATAGCTACATCCGGAAAAATCTGTTATTCAGTCCGTTTTGTTTTACATAACACGTTAAATTCGACAAAAAATAACGCGGCGGAGGTTAAAACTCACTTTTTCTGCGGTTTCCTCACTCGGAACTACAAAGCTTGTTTTAAAACAAACATTTATAGTACCAGCAGACAAGAAAAGATAAATACGAAAATTCCCATTTATCAAACGAAGGGAAGTTTCAAAAGTGGCCGGTTTGAGTTACGGAAAAAAAGTTTTATGTTTTTGCGTTTATACGGGTATCGCCGGAAACAGGGGACTTTTTTGTCCTGCGTTTGATAATTACGCAGATAGAGTATACCTACATTTTATTTTTATTTTATCTTTATTTGTTCACAAACAATGGTCCACTTCGGTTTTAAATGCTTAAAGTATTTACCGATAACAATGCTAGTGAATGTGGTTCCGGATTCTATATCCCAGTTGGGTAAACCTGAGTCTAGATTGGTGAGCAGTTGATAGCAATATACAGTCTCGCAAGGACTCGGTCTTGATTATCATAAACAAGGGTAATGTGATAATTTGTTTATGTTAAGCCTACCTTATGTTAAGCCTACCATATGTTAAGCCTACCTAAAGATTCCTTCATTCTACCAGAAAAAATCAGCGTAAAATTCTTTTATGATTTCTATGAGCATAAAAGAATTACACAATCCACCATAATATAAATTCATTGTCTATTCAAATTTTGACAATATGACAGCTTCATAATCATTATTTTAATTATTTTTGTCCTTCAAAGTTAGTAAGCAAAATAACTCGCGTTGCCGAGTTGAATGGCAAATTAATTCAATGTGCCATAAACATTAGGCTCGCGGCCTGAATATATTAGGTGTCTGGTCACGATGGCCTGTCAGTCTGGCAAACAGGGACGTCCTGTCAGCTGGCTGGCAATCGCTATTAGGCTGTCGACATACATAATTTAGGCGTTGTGAACTAGGATATTGAGTTTGATGAGTATCAATGAGGAATTTGCTGAGCTAGGCCATTTCGATTAGAGATGCTTTTTCTTAAATAACTTCAGAATAAAAAAACATTTTGAAATACAGATAAGGTATAAAGATAAACAATTACTCAAGCCATTGACGATTTCAGATTTATATTGATTGTTATTTTGTGTCGACTGGAAAACATCACCTGAAAATCTTCGCCGATAATATTATTGTCAGTGTGTGTCAGTAACAGCGGGTACAAATTGGGCGTTTTGAAACGCGCGCTTTGCCAACGCGCGCTTTGAGAACCCCGAATTCTATTGAAGTGTTATCATGCAAGCGCGCGTCAAACGCGCGTTTACATTTTTCCGTTAGAACGCGCGTTGCGCGGGCGTCAGCTGCGCGCTTTGAGATACATGAGCGGCCATTGTGTTGTACATTTCAATGCGCGCTTTTGTTTAAAGAGGACGCACTTTTCGAAAATGGAGATCGAGCATTTTGATACTGATTTCTTTATAGCGCGCGCGCTGAATGCCGTGCTAAGCGCGGTGTGTGTACGCGACCAACGCGCGCTCAACGCAACGCCGAGCGCCCAGTATGTGCCATCATCGTTATCATTGCAGCTTATGCCTTAAGAGCCCATACTACATCAAATGGCTTAGCAGAATCCTGTGATACGTCGAAAATACTGCAGCATTAATTTTGAAATAAATATATGGTAAAGTTGAGGATTAATGTTAGGTCTTATGTTTGGCGAAAACATGATTCCATAAAATTTTCTCGATAGAAAAAAATCCCAAAGTTACCTCTAAATTGAACAATAAACCGCTGGCAATCATAAAATACTTAAAATTAGATCATGAAACTTTTTATACTAACTGAACTAACTATAAAGCAGGTCTTATGTTATTTATTTTTTTTAATTTCCTTTTTTTCGCCGTAAAATAAATAGATTTGCGTGTAGACAGCTAAAATAAAGAGCAAGCAATAGTGCGTGGTACGTGCAAGTGCGAGCGAGTAAGATTATATTGAAGTACTATGGAGCCTTAAACCTAATTTTAATTAATTTTATTATCCTCAGCATGTCTTCGTCTTTCATACTTTTATGAATTTCTAAATCTACATTGGTTGTTGCCCAATTTTAAGTTTTCGTAGATTAATCTCCCTTGCAAACAATGTTTCGTCTAGTCTAGATTAATGGAAATTATTACTAGATTAAGACTTCAGAAGTTTCAGTAATAAATGCCTGAGAAGTTTTGAATAGTTTATTTTATCCCTCGGCGTTCGTTCCAATGAATAAATATTTGATTTTGAAATACAGAATAAAAGCCGGTAACGAAGTTCACTTTCAATCAGAGCCAATTAATTTATATGCGGGCTTTTCGTTTTCAATGTTGCCGTACAACGTGAAACGTAATCAAATTATTTACTTTTATTTGAAACAGTTAACAGATAGTTAAATATATTTCTAATGAATATTATAATTTGATTGAAGACAAAGACAGCAGGATAAAATCTATCTTAATAATTGTTGGATGGGTGGATGTTTGTTGCTCAAGGTCAGAATTGCAGAACCGATCTTGATATGTGATATTCCAGACTTTAACCTATCTTGGGGTTCCAAGATAGGTGATATTTTGAGAAGCACGTGGGCGTAGCCGTTGACAACACGTAGTATATTTATACACCTGCAACTGCCGGAAAATCTTTTAATACGTGTATCTAACAACCTCGTGTTTTAGTATAAGTACAACATCTCCAATGAACACTTCCTACCATGCCAAACTTCTTTCCATTGTAATTGAACTGTCCCCTCCGTTCCTTACGACAAGCAGCCTTACTCTCGACACTCGATCTCAATTGAAATTGGAAATTGGGATCGAGATCTTGTCATTTGGCACTCTTGAATGTTACACTAGCTCACGATTGGAACAATATTGGGCGGATTTTTTTGGAACTAAATGAAATCGACTTTACTCGTACGAAAATAAATATCAGCACACATTTATTTATTGATTTAATGAGTAATTCAATATTTTTAAATTTAGTAATTAACGTTTTCATTTGTATGGCCACCCCATGACAATCAGTGTAGGTGTAGTCAAACATGCAGTCGATTCAAATCTCAATCTCGACTTCGTTCAAGAGTGCCAATTTTCTGAATATTGGAATTGAAACTGAATCGAATTGGAATACGATCGAGATTGGGATTGATTTCAAGAGTAAGGCCCCTTATCGTCTCTACGACCACTACAATACAAATTGACGGATGTCGAAATGTCAGCGACGTGTGTCTGTGTACGGACCTCTGTGAATATGTCACTTGAATTCCACACACTGATATTATGTCGGTCGTGTACGTTTCTCTGGTCTACGAATATGCATGTGTTCTATTATATACACCCAACTGCGACGCTGACGTCAGGGCCACGTAAGCGTTCGACATCGGCGTACCAAGAATTCAAACCTATTACAATAGTTACAACTGATGGACCCAGGTGGCGAATTGTCGTTCGGAGTAATGGTCCAAAGGCCTTTCGTCAGCAGTCGACACCTTCCAGCTGATGATGATGATGATTGCACTGCTTAGTCGTCTAAATACTAAACTTGATGTATAAGAAAGGGTTTACTCGAAGCCAAGCCTTATGAGAGGCATTCTTGCTCCGACACTGCCGCAATAAGCTCTAAGAGGCATTAAATCATAAAGAGGCATCCCAAACCTCTCCAAAACACATTAGGTCAGGCGGCGACCATTACAAACAACTTAATACACAAACACATTACAGTAACAAGGAACCTAAGAAGTAGTAATCATCCACAATATTATAAGCAAAAAAATTTGCCTAATCACTATGTCGTTTAGTGGTAATTCATCTCTTGTCAGATTTACTTACAACATAATATGATATCTCTTACAATTGACAATATTAACAATATGTATTGTTAGAACGACCTCATCGTTATAATAGTTCCGTTCGATTCTATACAAAATACTCCTTCAGGGAATCCTGAATGGGCTGGGAAATGGGCTCGAATTCGCATCTATAATCTATGACCTTTCTCGGGACATGTATGGAGTATAATAGATGAGCTTTCAAAACATGTGATATGTCCCTTTTATGGTTAGGAGACTCCATTATACACCGAAAATCTTTATTTTCGAGAATATTTTAACTAAACCAGCATAATATTTACAGCTCTTTCTTTGACGGGGCGAAAGGAGGATATAAGTATCAAAGCACGCGGGCATGCGGACGGCGAGTTATGGGTAGCTCGCCATCCCGGGTCGATAGCAAGAGCTGTTTGCATTTTGACTAGGCAAACGTCTGCCGTGGTCGTGGAACTGTCAGTACGAGTGTCCCTTCGACTCCACCTAGTGAGGGAAAATCTTTTTGAAGATTTAATCATCTAAAAAAAAGGATCGTACTAAGTGACGTTCTGGAGTTTCTACCTACTTCACTCTGGGGGGAAAAGGAGTGAGTTTGTTATACATGTAGATTGTAGGTATGTATGTTTGGTGCTTTGTGGACAAACAGCTGAGCCTAAATCAAAATCCTTAAAATAAATGGCCACAATAGACAACCCTTACGTAACCCGAGAGAAACAATCAAAACTGTACACCTCACTGGACGCTAAAAGGCAAATTATATTCCAAATTCTATATCGGCATTTAGATAATATTATGAATTACTAAATCCCGATACAATATAATAACACAATTCAACAAAGGAGAGGTCGTAATTCCAATCAGACCGCCTTCCACTATTGTGGTGAATCAATTACTGATATATTACACATGACCTGTCTTGAAGGTACACCTACGCCGCGTCCTAAGTAAATTGCTGAAGATTTCTCACAGGTCTTTGAACTACTACTGTTTTCATAACATTACGTCTGTAATAATTCTCTAAGTGTTAGGTAGAAATTATCTTTCAGTTATACCAACATTGTTTGGTGGAACGTACTAATCAAGATCAAATCTACTGGTTCAAATTATGAAATTATTTTTGTATTCGATAGTGCATTTATCGAGGAAAGCTTAGGCGGTGGCTTAGGCTATATAAAACCACGCTACGATAATAGTAGAGGAATAGCGGGATTGAAACCAGGTGGAACAACTACATAGTTATGTAATAGGGGTAAGCGTATTCCAGGGCGGGCAATAATCCAGGCTGCTACTGAGATATTCTTATTGGAAAAGCTAATAACTCTCATTACGACCTTGGAATCGAACTCGGAACCTAATGTTCAGTAGACACTACTTGCGCGGTAAGCTATGATTATCCTACATACTATCTATTCAGATTTTTTTAAAGCTTTTAATTGAATATATTATGATGAATAGGCTACATACAACTTCAACATCAAAACTGTGGAACCTAGTAAACAATATGTGTTCTGTCCGAGTGAACCTATTAACACAGGTATACATCAGACCCTTGACCTAACTGTCTAACGAGAGCCTGCAGCTGTTCAAACCATTGTTTGTTACAGAATATCATACCTATCTGTGTCAGTCATAACATTTTTGTGTAAAATCTTTATAACCCTGGCAAAGCTTGTTGTGCCTTTTGGCTGACAAAACTGTATTTTGGGGTGCGTGGGATCCATTTCCTAGCGGTACACCACGGATAAAGATATCGCAGGCTACCAATGGCAGTGGTAAGTCTCACCAGGGCCGCCTGGCTCGCGACCATCGTCCTGTCGAAATCCGTCACCAATTAGTTTTCACCGTGTTCCGTCGGTGCGCAACCCCATCAGAACAAATAGTAATAACGATCAACAAGTCCCTAAACCGTCTCTGGAATTAATTGGGGAGATGTAACTCAAACCTGATCAAGTGAAGCTACCTGTCGCGGGACTTACGAATTCACGTGACCCCGGCCGGAACGTAAAGGGCTATTAAAGGACTCTGTGGATTTTAGTCAGTACGAGTCTGACAGTCCCTCCCGCTCTGCCCTGTGTAGGAGGACTCATTTGATGATTTTACCACGATAAAAAAAAAGTGGAGCTACCTCGACAGCATAGCAGCGGGGTGTGGATGTGGAGCTATGCTCAGGTTGAGCATGGTTTGCCTATCCTGTCCATTTAGCCCAAAAATATTCAGCCGAAGTGACCTTTATGAAGTGAAGATCTTGGCTAAGACAATTTAAAAACTGGCGTTCCTGCGATGCGAAGGATGTGGAAATGATTCGTCTATACATATCTCCCTTTTATTGAACTGGTGGTTATGTGTCTAGACAAAAACTACACAACGCCATCTGCTACATTTCTCACATATTTCTTTTGCCACGTCCACATTTATTTGTCCGGTCCTACGGATAACAAAACTGCATTTAAGATAAATAAGAAAACATACTTTATGCATTAATAACAGACTCGTGTTCCAATATCGCTCCAATAGTAAAAGTTTAACTAAAGGGTAAGCGTGCATTCGCATGGAACACAGTAATAGTCTATTTCCGCCATTTTCTATTTCAGTAGCTTCAGATTGTTATCTATTGAAGGAGACGACGGCGCTTTCCTCCTTGCATTATATTATCGTATTCACTATCTCATAGAAAGTCAGTCTAAAATTCTGTATGGTTTTTATCACTCTTTTTAAGATGGCTGTTTATATACAGCCTAGTAATCTGCATTAATTGAACTTAAGGTAGTATGCGCAAAGACCATGTCAAGGAGCAGGCGGTTTTTCGTCAATAAGATTCTGACAGTCCCTTACACTACATCCCGGGCTGGAGGATTCATTCGATGATTTTCTCTCCAAAAATAAAGCTAGCTTATACCGCATTGGGCATGCGGACGGCGAGTAATGGGCGACTCTCTGTCCGATCATGGTCCATGGACTATGCTCGGGTCGACGACGGCGCATCGTGTATCACGCGCGCTTCTAAGAACTGTCTGCCTGTCGGGGTCGCGGGACTAACGAGGTACCGTGACCCTGGAACGTAAAGGGCTATTTAAGGACACCGTGGATTTTAGTCAGTACAAGTCTGACTGTCTCTCCTGCTCTGCCCTGGGTGGGAGGACTCATTTGATGATTTTACCACGCTAATAAAGCCGAACCGCATTATCGAAAACTGATGAAAACCTTCCACAATAACCGCACATGGTTCAATAGATTATCAGTATAGGGTACCAAGTTCCGAGCTAGATGGTCTACTTTGTACCGGATCACGAACTATATCAAGCTCATCTCATAAACTCAAACCACACCGATGTAGTCCAAGTTTCCATGGAGCAGTGCAAGTGAACTCAGCAATAACTTCATAGGAATCGATATTAGCACTTACCACGTCATTCTGGGTATCTGCATAGCCTTTTACAGTTCGATGTAACTTAGAAATCTCATCAGCTGTAGTCGTCAAGCAAAATCAGTTTTCAAGTAATGAATATTCGAGTTACTACAAGTGTAAATACATTTAAATGTGGTTTTATCTAACTTGCCTTTCTTCAACTTCAACTTTCTATTTTGCAATATAATAACATCTAGTAACTCTTTTAACTTTTGTAACTATCTTTTGTTATCCGTTGCTACTACAAACACTTGCAAAAAACTTCGATGTGGTCGCACATTCCAACAAAAAATGAAGAGTCAAGTATCTCTCTAAATTATGTATTATGATGATAATAGAAATTAGCAACATAAGTGATAAGTGACTAATGCAATTCTGTATGGAAGGAAAAATCGGTTGCTAAAGCAAAGTTAAAAGTTTAAACTTTTCGATACATAGAAAAAGCCGTATGTCAGTGGTTAGCACTTCAAACATTAACTAGACTAGCATAGTATACCTATGGTTCAACAGAATAAGAAGCTTATCCTGAATTTGTTACTTCTGATATGCGGCCTTCCGTAATAAACCTTCCTGTAATACTGACTATCAGCCTAACGTAAGACAGCGTAAGGGTATCGATATTCCGCAGTAATTGGGTTTCGAAGGTTCCGGGAAATACTAATATTTAGCCGCATCTGGGAGGCTGGAAGCCGATCTCAATATTGCTGGGATAAGGTGTCGATTGACGCCATTCTTCCATAAATTAATATTATTAGTAATCTTATTCATTTGACAAATATCAGAGGTTATGTTTAAAAAACATTTTGATTTATTTTACTTCGTTTTTACCCGACTGCGCCAGGAGGGTTATATCTTTCGAGTGTATGTATGTATGTTTCTGTGTGTTGCTCTGCAGCCTAAACGGCTTGATGGATTTTAACTTGAGAGGTGTCGTTAGATTCGTCTAAAACGTGAGAGTGTCACTGGGTACATAAAACTGGCCAAGTGCGAGACGAACTCGTGTGCAAAGGGTTCCGAAATAAAAATTATTTTTTTTAAATCTCTCACATTCTATCAAGTGGGGTATCAAATTAAAGGATTTTAAAAATGGTTTACCAAAATATATGTAACTTATATGTTTCAATTTAATTTCGACTGATAAATGCTAACAAAAACTAAAAATAGTAAAATAAAATAGATATTTAAAAAACAAAAAACCCGACTGCGTAAAAAAACTAAAAAGAAAGAAACAAGCCCAGTAGTTTAGAATTCACTCATTCACACTCACAGTCGGGGCCCCTTGGGAAGAGTTGATTGGTATAATTTGAATGGGCCCCGACTGTGAGTGTGAATGAGTGAATTCTAAACTACTGGGCTTGTTTCTTTCTTTTTAGTTTTTTTACGCAGTCGGGTTTTTCGTTTTTTAAATATCTATTTTATTCTAAAAATGTTCTGGAGTTTTGCCATTCGGAATCAAGTACAGTATTGACATTACCAGTTACAAGCTTAACACATATTAATTAAAAGATTATGTCCAATTTGTTATTGGGTATGCAATAAACACGAAATTGTAACAACTACTGTAAATTACACGTAGCTTTGTATCCAAAATACAAAAAAAATCGTCAGACTTTCAGTAACGCAATAAGCCATGATATGACGAGCCAAAATGATGCAAATTCTTTTGGCACACAGAATAATAAATTGCAACAAAAACGTGTAACAAATTACTGACCACATAACCACAACGTTAACACGAAAACTGTCATATCACTTCGCACTAATAAAAAGAGCTGAAATTTCAAAAAAATGTGGCTTTAAAAATATGTAAATACTAAAGTGGCAACTTGATGAATGACGCCAGACCCTGTGATTGATGACCTACATCTTTGACGCACAGAGCTATGTTAAATCTAGTACCTATGTACAGTCAGGACGTTCAAACTTTCGTTTTTCCTTCAGCTTTCATAACAAGTCAGAAACGCGACCTCCGGCCACCGTGAGAGTGAGCTTACGGATAGCGAATAATGAGTAGCTCGCCGTCAACCAAGGTTAGAATAATAAAATAAAGCGCCATAAGAAGCTGTCACCAAAAGTGACGGTAGAACGCATTAATATTAATAAAACAGTTTCTAAGTAATAATTTGATAAAAACCTTCATCTTTTTGCATTGATTAAAAACGGTTCTTAACGAGTTGAACGTATTTTGGCTGTGTCTGTACATGTACGTATTTATGGCCGGAAAAATGAAACGTCCAAGCTTCCCTCAATAATAATGAAACACAAACATGTGACGAGGGGTGAAAAGTTATTTCTCTGACGCGACGCTAAATTGCTTGAAATGAAACACGTCCGTTGTTTTCCAACGAGACGATGGATTGGCTAACATTTCCTCCTTTTTATGTTGAAGACTTAATAACGTGTCTCGTTAGTCTACTGGTCGTAAGAGCGACTGCTGAATGTAAAGCCCGGGATTCGATTCCCATGCCGGGCAAAGTGTTATTAGGGTTTTCTATTACAAACTCAGTACCTCCTGCCCTGCCCTGCCCTGGGTAGGAGGACTCATTTGATAATTTTACCACGCTAAGCCGCTGATTTTGGATTTGTTGTGATTGTGTTTTTCGTATAATATTCTTCTTCATCCGTTTACATTTTCCGCCACAGCGAAAACAATATGAAAAACCTAATCCACTCATCATTCTCATCATAATTATCAGCCTTAGAATCTACACTGCTGAAAATAGGCTGTAGACTTCCAATAGGACTGGTTGGAAGCGGCTTTTATCTTCGTACCAGTGCTATTGGAAGTGCTTCAAAAATAGTCTGCTCAACAACGTAACAAAATAAGTAATGACATTACCATTGTGTGTTACGATATTACCCTGTAAACACCGACGCAAACTAATACCTAACTAAACTTGCCGGTTCATGAAGGTAGCTCGACAAACAAACTCTTAGGCCACTTGTATACGTCTGTTGTTTCCACCGGACCGGTAACCGGTACTTTTACACATTGTACATACAATTATTGTAAGCCATACGACACTTTGCGGCCTTGCTGCGGGGCGAAACGGAATGGGAAGCGGTCGCCTCCTTCTACGAAGCAGTCATGCTAGCGAAGGAGGAAGCGGGCTATTAAAGGACACGGTAGATTTTAGTAGTCAGTACAAGTCTGACAGTCCCTCCCGCTCTGCCCTGGGTGGAAGAACTCATATATGATGATTTTACCACGCTAAAAAAAACAAAATAAGCCATACGACACTGCGTCCTGGAACCGTATGGATCTAAAGATTCACACTCACTGGAAAATGATCTAAAGAGCGATTAAAATTTTGACAAGACCGTGTGTCGCCTTTCCAAATCCAATTGTACTACCTGCTGAAAATCTTCCTCCCGTACATAACCTGCCATAGCCGGTCTGGAAGTCATTAAACAGACTCCGTACCCATGTAGGCCGAAACAAGGAAATTCTGCTCAAGTGTAGATTTATTGATCACTCTGTTCTGGAGTGAGGTGCTACTATACAAAGGATGAGGCACTTATACTCGTACCAGACGTGCATCGGCTATCGATTGTTCGTTGCAGGAACTCATGAACGTACAGTACTTAGGCTATTCGCTCCACGGTCCGAACCGCTCACAATGCGAAACGTCTAAGGCCTCCCAGTTCTGAGTCAACCCAATTTAGGAAGAAAAAGACTGACCAGACCGGTATATAATGTTAGCCGCAGCACTTTGCGAATCCTTAAAAAAACGGTCCGTTTTCCGGTATAAAAACAAACGTATACAAGCAGCCTTAGTCCGAAGTACAGTAGGTGTCAACGACCCGTACGCACGTAAGGTCGCTAATAAACCGATAAACTGAAACCTTACAGTCAACTTACGTATTGATTCGCTAGCCGGCTAAGAACTTTAACAGCTCAATTTACTAAGAATAAGGACTTTATTTTTTAAAGTATGATTGCTGAGGAGGACGTCTTGGGTTCGATAACTGGGTCGGTCAAAGTGATACTGGGATTTAGTGCCAGAAATTCTTATAAACTCTCTTGTGCCTGGTTGTAGGCCTGCGGGCTTAACTGCTGCTCAAACTTATTGGACTAAATGTGGGTGTACTATTTGATACAGCTCTGCCTACGCCTCTGGAGACTCAGGCTTGATTTAATGTTTTAAAACATACAAAGCTGTTCCTACAGACTTTAATATACGTAATTTAAATGTAAATAATTTAGGTTATTTAATCTAATACGACGAAAGTACGTGTAACCTTTTGTACCTACCTTCAACCTTTTTACTGACGCGAAAAGCTAATTTCATAAAACAAAAACATTTTGTCCTTGAACTGAAGCCTACGTTACTTACATGAGTTTCAAAATTAAGTGTTTAATAATGTTATTGGCTTAAACGGATATTAAGGTTACGCTAGTCGGTCATTCTTCCATACAAACATAGTTTGGCGATTATTCAAATATTTGACGGTATACATTCAGAATAAACAATGATTCACATTCATCACATCATTATCTAGCCCTATGTGGAAACAAAAACGTAAGAAAAAACATCTAATAAGAGTAAGTTATGGGTGTCGAAACTTCCTAATTTTAAGACAAATTTTAACGCATCTTTGGGGGGAAGTAAATAACAAAAGAAGACGGTAAATTGTAAAATAATTACCATACAGGTATAGATAATATGTTCAACAATATAAATAACTTTATTTTGAACAGATACATTCCGTAGTTTTTTCCAAATATCCAAATTCCCGAAGGTCTTTTGAAAAGTTGCAGTAGCCCATTCTTCAATGAAATCACACATGTATGAGTCAGTCGAAGGTTCGAGTATGTGTACGTAAGCGCCCTAGCTTCTTACTGCTCATGCATTTCATCGGTACGTGATGTTGGATGAAATAACAAGCATTTTAATCCCGCCCGCCGACGAGTTCGTCCCGCCGACTAGTGTATCCTTAATACCCTTTTTCTTTTCTATGTTTTTTCGTATAGTCAACTGGCATTCAGCCACAGTTTTCCTATGACAACTGGTGTCGAGATGACTCTACCAATTTAGTTCTATGTTTTTGTTTTTCGTTTTTATTCAGACACAAACGGTACCCGCGACGTGCCGCGACTTCGTCCGCGTCTATGTCGGTAAATACCGACGTATCGCTAAAAATAGTGTACAGTGTAAAGTACGATTATTAATTCGAGTCAGTAAAATGACATTTGTTCATTAGAGAAATGTACTTTTCATTGTATCAGTGACAGTTGCACTTGTCATTTTACTGACTGGAATTAATAATCGTACTTTATCGTATAATCTGTATTTTCCCAATCAGACATGAACCTTTATGTTTCGTCATAAAGTTGAGAATCTATTAAAGAAAAACCGAGTGGGATAGGTTGTGCTGAACAACTTCTTTTACTGAAAAGGGAGGAACCTCACCTAGATTTGAAATATTACGCTTGTCGTTTAAAATGCAAAATAGTCTTTGTAAAACAAAATAACCCATTCACCAACATTAATTATGTTCCTACTTTACACTTTCAGAACGAAAACATCAAAACACAAAGCGGCGTGTGGTCGCGTGCACCGCCATTTTAATAATCCTGTTTATGTAGGGGTACGTTTGCTGTTTCAACCTTCTCTTATAATTAATACTACACTGTATAAATACGAGTAAAATATGACCTCAAGCTCTGCTAGGTAACTCACAAATGACCGCAATTATAGGTCATGTTGATAAACATCTACGACTTGTGCCTGTAAATGCATTTCTAAGTTGCATGCATGCAGAAATAGAGTAACAACCGGTACCGTGGAATGGGGTTAGTTTGATTCACGGGGTAACATTGATAAAAACTTTATATTTTTTTAAAACAGGAATTGTTTAATTTCTGGACGCAACCGAAAAATTTCGTCTTTTGCATTGGCAGCACTGTGTGTCACTCTTTGACATTGCCCAAGCGCTGCACGTACAAACAGATCACTACCGGAGATTTTCATAAAAAACTGTGAGTATTGTGTTTAAAGTATTTTAGGGGTTAAAATAACTTCCAGGGTACCAGATTGGATATGCAAGTTGCTAGAAAAAATGATAGTTTATGTTGTTATGTGTTTAATTAGCTTGAGAAAGAAGTTGTTTTTGTATTTTAACCTCCAAAATTTCATTCAGTGGTGGTTTATTTTCTATACGGGGTGTCATTGATCACAGGCATGGGGTTACTTTGGTCATTGATCAATCTCACCCCATGACATTTTTAACATATATTATCAATATATTTGCAATGATGGCTGCTTTATATGATTTTTTTTTTACTTTCAGCGCTATGCCAAGAACATATATGAAGCGTTCAGGCGCTCGCGCCTATCGGAATTCTAATGAAGACGTGTTAGAACGAGCAGTAGCTAGTAGTGATTTTTTTCTATTTTTACTTAACATTTAAGATTTTGACTGATTAATGTTCCTAATTATGTTTTTACAATTAATATATCTTAATGAAACGTTAAAATAAAGGTGATTTTTCAAAAAGTTTTTTTTGCCTTGATCAATGTCACCCCTAAACTTTAAAAAAATTAATATCTTTTTTTGCACTTAGCCGATTTTTTTTGTTCTTTCGAAATAATAACGTTTAAAGGGGTTACTATCATTTGCCGTGAAAATATTAGGGGGTATCAAAGTAACCCCACTTACGGTTTAACATTGACCACTCACATTTATATTTTTCATCGACATATTATTCATTTAAAATAGAATCTAATTCATTGTATCGATTGTATAGTAAAAACCGATATTCCAATTTTTTTTTCGTCTTCGGTACCTTTGTATTTTAGAAAATACAGCCCTTTGAATTTTTAAATTGATCAATGACACCCCATTCCACGGTATAAATAACTTCTAATTAGCCATTTAGCAGGCCTTTTTAGCTTTAGTAAGAAAAAGCCGACTGCAAAAGGTTCACTTAGTTTTCATTAACATTTGCCATCACTACACCAAATCGCAGCGACAAAAGTGGTCCGCAAGTTTGAAGTAGGTATCGCTGGTTAGTATTTGTTTAAACAACATTTAATAGGCAAAAGGTTGAAACTACAATCAAATTGCAAAGTGAAAGCGAAAATAACGTTGACTGAAATTACCGAGAGCACGACACGATGACACAAGATTCCTGATAAAGGGATGCAAGCAAGCACACGTGTAGCTAGTGGCCAAGACTTGTCTTTTATAGGAATCTAAGAATGAAATTCAAAATGCCAGACAATGACCTCTCAACGATACTTCCCCGTTACAACAGGAAGAACACTATCTTAAAAATACCACCGCCACCTTAAAAGAAAATCGTCCCTCTATAAAGTTTTAAATAATGAGAACCTGACGCCGGTCATACCAGGTCTTAAAAACAAAATAAAAAGCGCAGACACCTCGCCTTTCTAAACGACGACACCTAAACTTTAAAGATTGCAAGACACAATCTTTACCCACAATCTTCGTAACTAACTCAATAAAAAGACCACGAAATCGCCTGAAAGTTTCTACCAGACGTTCCGCTGCAATTCTTTTGGAAGTTTATTTGTCTGTTGAAGCAAAACAACAAACATGGCTGCCTGGTGAACATGCCACATGGCAATGAATTATAAGGACGAGCACACGAACCGCTTCGTCATTCCACCTCGTCACGCGATCCAGTGGGCATTCGCGAAACTTCCCAGAAAACTTTATGGAAGGCTATAAAATCTGCGGGCAAGAATGCGATGACTACGGTGTTTATTTTGTTATTTAAAATAAGTTTGCTCTTGGGCTCAATCTAGCCCAGAAGCAAAGATGAGACCTAAGATGGAGTAAGCACACCATTTTTTCTTTTTTTACTGTGGTAAAATTATCAAATGAGTCCTCCCACCTAGGGCAGAGCGGGAGGGACTGTCAGACTCGTACTAATTAAAATCCACGGTGTCCTTCAATAACCCTTTACGTTCCGGGGTCACAGTAATGAGATAAGTCCCGCGACCCCGGCAGGCTTTGGCCCTGTAGGGATGCCCCGTCACAATGCTGACACTCATTGAGGCGCTCGTGAAACACAACGCGCCGTCGACTCGGGCATGGTCCATGGTCGTACAGCGAGTCGCCCTTTATTCGCCGCCCGCATACCCGCGCCTACGGTGGCCGGAGATCGTCTACCGACGTCTGGCGCCGTCGGCGTCTACCACTGCGGCTGGGGTGGAGGAAGGACGCTGTCCTCTCCCTCACGCGGCCCGCCTCCTCCTTCGCGAGGATGACTGCTTCGCAGAAGGAGGCGACCACTTCCCAATCCGTCTCGCCCCGCAGCATGGCCTCGACCAATGCCGGGCGCGAGAGGTCTCCCTCCGCCTGTCGCCATCGTGAGGACACGGCTGTGAGTGAGCACACCTAGAAGGAACTTGAACTCCTGTGCACCGAATAAATACAATAAGAACTGTTCAACAGGATTCCGACGGTACGGTAGTCGCGAGGCAGATGGCTGATGAGGCCTATCTATGCAGGTTAGGGGTAGCCCGTGATGCCGTTGCTTGGGGAGGACCACCAGTAGGTAAAATACTGCTAAAATCGAAGTAATCTTCTATATCAACGCTGATCGATGGTAAGCGTATCAATAGATTACTTGCAGCTGTGAACCAATTTGGGCTTCTTTTTAATTTTCGCTAAAGCCTGAATAGGGTTTCACGAAAAAGAAAAATTGGATACGTAGCCCGGAAAATTCGAAAATTCGATTAGGACAGGACACCATCTGGCAAGCCAGCTAGTTAATAATTAATACTACCTACTATATTTATGGTGAATTTACTATCATCGGATTTGTAACTGCACAAAGTTATCGCAATAATTCTATGTATTGTTGATAATGTAAATCCGAAAGTCTTTGAGAATATAACATGGATTTTATATTTATATTTTTTTACTTAAAATCTTCTGAGATTTGAGGGAAAGGAACTTTGGCACTCTGATAACATATAATATAAGACAATTTTTGTCTCTGTAGCACTGAACAGCACGTTGGTGAAGCTGTGGGCAGTTGCAAGTATTTTTATAATGACGATAACAATTATATCATTAAAAACTATCATGAACCTTGCTATCCTCTTACATTTTAAGCAAATGGCGATAGACTTTTTTTCGAGACATCGTATATCATAGAGCCCTCTTTTCTCCCGCCCACTTTTATTACTTCATCTGCCCTCTGACTTCCTAGCCCTACCGTTACCACAAATCCGCTGGGAACAATTAAACCATCACCTAATCTTTATCTTGTGACAAACGTTTAAAGAAACACCGTGTAATTGTGAGAGGGTGAAAATTCTGAAGAAAAATAGGAGACAGAATTGGGGTACTGAGTTTTCTTTGTTGGATTAAAGATGAAAAAGAAAATTGTTTTACGATGTCTCACAAGATTTTGACGGCAACATAATACCTACCTCATTATTTAAGTAATTTCTGTTGTAACGTTGTATCCAGCAGGTACCTTATTCTGAGTAGTATACTAAACTTGTTAAATTACAACTGTTACGGCCCTACTGAATAATAAGTCAACCTGTTTACGACCAGACTGTTACGACCCGAGAGCGTTAACTAACATACATAAATGACGTCCATTTTTCCACTAATCTGTTACTACTGAAAGTGGAAACAGTTCATGCGAACCATTCCATAAGTCAAATCCATCTCGATGACACAAAAGTTCAACGTTTTTCTTTACTGCCTCCTCAGGCAACAATATCGATCAGTTCAACAAGGTGTGTCCGGTAAAATACGACCACTTGGCGTAGACCTACATTTTGAATTAACTCTACTTCGACTTCAAAAGAACGCTCTTCAAAGAGAACACAAAGTAAATGGAACGAACGTCTGTCGGGGACATCTCAACACATTACGACTTGAACGATTTGAAACCAATGAAGTCGACTCTTTGTTCGACAATTTATCGTTCCATCTTGTTACTTCATTTAGAAGCGCCTGACGCAAAAACAACGGAATAACGTTATGTCAACTTAAAGTGAAGAAAGAAACTTGGCTCTCATTATTTATGCAGGCGTTTTTATTTTGGCGCTAAATTGTGTTTCAGAGAAATATGGAATCGTAATGGAAAAATGTTAGGGGAATTCATTAATACAAGAGCCATAAATATTCGCATTATTTCTTGGGGGGTGAGTAATAAATTCGTAATAAAGATGAAGAGAAGTGTGCGACGATAACGGCACCCCCTACGAGTGTGAGCGATATAATATATTGCGCTACGAATTCGCAACGCGCTGATTCCTATACACGGTTATGACATCTCTTTACATAAAAATGTGGTTTTATACAGAATTGTGCGTATTCTCGGAAAAACAGGACTAAAATCCCGGGATATAAGACCGGGACGGATTCATGATATGTTTATTTTGTAATTCACGTTCCACCTGTCCTGGCAATCAACCACAAAATTTTACGACACACAAACCGCGGAGCGTTAAAGTGTGGTATGAAAACATAGCTATCACCATCAAAATCGAATTATGTAGGTGTGTGCGTAAACATTAGTTTATTAGGGAATCATGGGGACGATAAACAGGTTTATGGTTACAGATAAAACACCGCCGAAGATTTATTATAAAGGTTTTTCGATTTGGCAACACACTGAAGATAAAGTCAGTAATGATCTAAGCTTTGAACATCTCGTGAATTCTCGTGAATAAAATATAATGATAGCCATGCGGGTCGATCTTTGAGGTTCGTTTTGTCGATAGGTAACCTGGACTACGGAGTAAACTCGGTATACAACACAAAGCTTCCTCGGTGCCTCGGAAGAGCATGTTAAGATGTTGGTTCCGCCTTCTGGCCGTCATAATATGTGTGTCGTATGTATGTGAAGATCTTCGACAGTCGTTACAGCCCCCCTAGACAAGTCGCAAACGATAATCGTTAACGCTCGGTTCTCCCCAATAGATTTTCAACCTTATTCCTTCGAGTCTTTAGTTGAAAATCTATTGAAGATTTCATGGCGTTGTCGTTCGTTCCAGTCGCTAACGCTTAGAAATCCTAAATAGATTTTCAACTAAAGACTCGAAGGAATAAGGTTGAAAATCTATTGGGGAGAACCGAGCGTTAACGATTATCGTTTGCGACTTGTCTAGGGGGGCAGGTTATCCCAAAAGTCTACCAACCAGTCCTGCCCAGGATACCCCATGGAGTTTCGTGGCCGTTCTTCTCCAAGATCTAAATACTGATTTTGAATAAGCTCTATTACTAATTGGGTTTTAGTGATCAGATAGGTAGTCGCTCCATGTAAAATACTCATACCCAGCGGCATATAGAAAGACTGGAAGGCGACCCCATAGAAAAGATGATAAATGGGCAGAACAAATACAATTTGCTAGTATTTCTTCCGAATTAGGTGAATGACCCCTCCCTTTAATAGACAAAGCAATTCATGAATTACATGTATGGGTTCAATAACCTGAGACGTATACAACATTATTTTTTGTTTATGCGAAACCCGATACACCTGTCCAATATTTTTAGACTGCTCATTTCGCGGTACACCCGCGTAAACCGCGTCTCCTGTGTTATACACTCGTGATAATAGTTTGGCAATAGGTACCTAACCGTACGGTGATTATATTGTAATTAACTGGTAATAAAATTTAATTAAATATTTTTGAAAATAAATATAACATGGGGTAAAAATTATTGGAATCGAATCATTTAGATTCTAAACAAACTATATTCAGGTTTCGCATATACTAAAAATAATGTTGTATATTAATATGGATATGCGTCCGGAATTCCGGGATTATAAAGAGATTTTTTCGGAATTTTAAAATTGTTATGAACACGTAGGATACATACATATTACTAGGTACTTGCTGTTGCCCGATGCTTCGCCCGCTTGCGATTTTTTTCAATCTGGCGTATCCATGTTATGATATCTATGACAATTTGTGATACAAGAACATAAAATCAATCTATCTACCTATTCTGGGCTATGGTGCCCAAATGTATTTATTATCCGTTTGGCTTGTTTTGTTTTACAATAGAGCGCGATTAATTAGCATTTCTATTAGCTATGGGATCGTAACTGTACTAAGTTTAGAATAGTTATGTTTTCAACTGAACAAACTGTATTATGTACTTAATAGTTAATTTATTAATACACTCTAGGTACACTAGTTATGTTCAACTGTATTAAGAAAAAAAAACTAAATAGGAATGAACAAGAATCTTTTAGCGTGTAGTAACATTTGGAACTAACTAAAATATTATCTTGTATCACATAACAGTAGATCGTGCAAATATCCTTATCCTTTTCAACGTTATTTAGACGCGAAAATGTTCATCTTATTTACTATGTGAAATGTTCTTAGTACTTAGTACAGTTAAGAAGTCTAGTCCCAACTTAACATTTTTCGGACCAAGGCAATTTGTAAACCAAATCACACACTTCATTCGAAAGCCGTAATTTTAGAAATTTTACGATAGCTACCGTCACAAACGTCCATCATTTTCTTTGCTGTGTTATTCGCGCGTCGGCCGCTAGGGGGCTCTCGTCGTTTATAATGAAGTTGAGAATGTTTGACAACCCTTGCTAGAGTGTGGCGCGCAAATTATGACGGCGCCGGTGACAGGGCTGGCAACATTGTTACTAAGAGGGCCTTTAATTAGGTTGTGTGTACTTACGGGTATGTTGTTTCCTTTGATCTGAAAATTAAAAAACAAAACATAAGTGACATATTTTAATTAAGTATCTACTCACCTGTTTTTCCACATCTAAGAATCGTTATCAAGAAAACTACAGTGTCAGTCAATATTCCATAATAATTGTGACTTTGACAGTTCATTAACGCAGTTTATTTATGTAATAAATCAGTTACAATTAAATTGATGATATCAGTAACATTTCTAACATTTTGTTTAAATATAAAAGGTATTAGCAACGAAACACTATTTATTTCCATACCAAAAGAACTGAAAAACTATTGACCAAAATATATAGTTCAATCCAGCAACGAAATATGGAAACTAGCTCAAAGAAAGTAATATGAAACAAGTCAAACGCGAACAAGGAAAAACTTGTTTGTTCTTAGTATAAGTTCAAGTTAAAAGTGGCAACACGCCCGGGCAGTTCTCTTCGACTCCACAGACGTAAAGAAAACTTAAGTTTCAACATGCTACCATTTACTTTTATAGGAGAAAAGTTTACTGTATTGAATACTTGGTTTTATAACTTAAAACTAACTTAATGCTGGGTTAAAGAAACGAACGTAGGGAGTCGAGAAGTCTTAATTAGCCTAGTTTTCTTGCCTTGTTCGAGTTAGTACTTAGTCTTGCCAGTTAGTTGGAAATTAAGACTCGAAAACATCGATTTTCTTCGAACGGGACGATTGCACAATGCTAAGTGAAAAAAGAAACAAAATACGCATTATTCCTTTTCATTATAAATATAACAAACAACAAAATTATATATGAAATATAGATTATATACTATTCTTCATTTACGAAGTTAGTGCCAACTATTGAGGCCTGAATTCGTACGCAAAAATAATAAAATGCTGATACTTTGTCAAGTAAAAAAAACACACAAGATGACACTAAAAGTTCCTAAACTTTTTGGTGTACTTCCACAACTATCCCAAACTTACAACGCCCATATACAACTAATACATTAATATTAAAATAAAACCGGAACAGATAAAATGATCCCACATTTATTTCTGTAACACACGCTACAAAATTAGTTGTAATCTTGTCTACGTTAAATAAAAACGCATTAGTCACGCGACAGCCCTACGAGATCCCCTTAGTTATGTTGTAAGGGTGGCCCCAGACGAAGTAGAAGCAACGAGAAGTCACAGTTTTATGAATTTAAGTTATTGCGTCGCTTTATCAAGAGTTCATTTTGTACCTGATGATTTTTTTGGCGAAATTATTATTCAAAGTAGACCTGTGGCAAGTTCATTTGTAACTTTTTGGCTTTAGAAACTTTTGTTTCGTTCAAACAACAAAACTTTTAATTAACGAATGTTTTGAATGGGATTCTATCGAGATTTTAACAATCTTCATTCATTTTGAAAGAGATAGCGCTAGACAACTTGTATAGCTCTGTCTCTTTCCCACAGCCTCAACTGGATCGCGTGGTAAGGCCACTGGTAGGTATACAATACCTAATCTTCCGATTGGTATAGGTACGTGTTACGCCAGGGTTATCTAATAATTACTAGAACAAAGCCTTGAAATAACACCTTTTCGAACACAATTCAGTTGGCTATTGTTGACCAAGACTTAATTATTCAACTAACATGCTCGGATCAATAGAGTGCTGACCTACCGCAATCGATTTAAAAAATGCTACACCCCTAACTAAACAAACATTGCATATGGCCGCGAGTGTGGTAAGGCACAAAAACACATAGTGCATGACGTGTGCAATTATTGATTGGATGCAAAGACAATAACGGAAAAGACTTAAAACTTCTATACTGTCAATAATTGTTTTTTTTTTAAATAATTATTCTAGAATACAAAAGAGAATACTTCCACAAAATGAAAAAAAAATACTTATTGTTTATGATTTATGAGTTCTGATCGCTTCTCGCGCTTTTTTTTATAGAAAGAGTCAGAATTTCGATTAAAGTTGATTACAGAATTCAAAGGAAAACCTCTATAATAATAATAATGGGTTTGCCTCTGAATTCTGTATTGAATTAAGATAATAAATGGCGGATTAAAAAGGCATTTTAAAAAGTATGACTCTAGTTGTTAAATCTTCTTCTAAACTCAACACATTTCCCAGCAGTTTTTTCTTAATAATTAGCTATTTATCAATTTAGCTGTGTGTATACATTAAGTACGCATACATGTATGTGTGTTGCAAGCGAATCGGGAGCGGCGCCAAAATGTGAGCACGTCACGCCATTCGCCATGAACTTAGGGCTGAATATTGATTTGTCCCTAATAAAGGGTCCTTCCTGTTCACTGTCCGGCGAAACGGATTAAAGCTGCGTTTTATTAATGGTTGCAGTATTGATAGACGGTAGCTTGTGTTATTCTTTAGTAATGTTAATAGGTATACTGGAAAATTGTACGTATTCGTTACCTTGACTCAAGTTATGAAGAGAAAAGAGAGAGGGTAAATACTTAGATTCATTTGACGCAATGGTGAGGCATACTCGTATAAATTATCTGATTTTTTTTATTTTTTATTTATTTTTTTATTCTTCTAACTAAACTACCTACTTATAGGTGCTTATAGCGTGAAATTGTACCATGAAGGTCCAAATTATTTTTATTTCTTTCTTTCTAAGTTCAATACCTATTTGGAGAGAACAAAATTACATTAATAAAACGTTAGGAAAAAGTTCATCCTATAATACAACACAATTTTAAGACTTCATAACATGCATTGTAGATACTAATACCCAAAAACATTAATCCAGATCACCGGTCGCGCCGTGAACAGCGCGCTTTATATTGTCACCCCATGTTTATCCCTACACCTATGGTTTGCCCAATACTGCACCTTATAATTTACGATCACGATCAACGCCCCCTGGTGCCTATAAAATGCAACATTTATGTCTACGGTCAAAGTTTACCATAATATTGTGTATTTAATGAATTCCTTTCTTATCCAATTCGTGTTTTAAGTAATTGGTGGTCAGCTAATGGATTAAACACATTTTTGTCAGTCGTTAACGTGAAAATATCACGCTTTTATGACAGAACAGTATAATTATTTGTTAATAGCTGTTTTATGTTGAGATTTATGTAATAGTATCTAGTATGACCTTAATGATACACGCATTGTGTTTGTTTCTTTCGTCAAAAGGTACAGTAAGGAGAAATTATATGTATACGCTTCGCTTAGTAGAATTCAAAGCGATCTTCTCCTAACATATTTAATGACCTTGTACGTTTTCATGAACCTTTTTTTTTGGAAGCATATATTACGACATCGGTCTTATTTCAAAGTAGAAACCAATATTTCCCCATAAAATTGGGTTTTTTTGTTAAGTGTTTATATTTTATTGCTCGTGACTGTATACCTACTACTCTGCGACCACATTATCAGTGAAACTGTCATGGCCCCATATTGTAATAATTATCACGCACGCTTCTCTTACGCTTACACCACATCGGCTTACACGCTCTTAAATAAACAATAATTGTATGAAAATAACTACAATAAGAAATATTATTGAAAATAAATTAATTTTCACAAAGTATTTTTTTACTAAACAATATTTTCAAGTTATAGTTGATGGATGGAGGTCAAGAAATATTATTGGTGGTTACAATCACGAGCAAATAAATGTTAAAACAGCAAAATTCGAACGCGAATTTCCACGGAATTAACGATTTCTACTTTGAGATACGCCTCCAAACTACTATGTTCCTGGAAACGAAAAATGCTAAGTAATTACTATAGAAGGTAACAGAAAATTGTGTTTGAATTTTGTTTCAGGTTAGTCGCGAATTACACGTTCAAGCAAACACGCGCTTTGCGAAATCAGTGCTATTCCCTAAAGACTCAGCGACGAGGCAAAACCAAAACTACGGTTCCTCTTATGGATTTTCAACTTTAGGTTCTAAAGTATAAAGCTGAAAATCCATTGCAAGAGTCATACGTCGCAGAGCCTTTAAACCGCTTGTCGCAAGTCACTTCACAAGTCGCACTGCCAGAAGTCAGCAGAGTGAAAACGCAACGCCAAAGTTTCCTTTAAATGAAACAATAAATCAAACGAAATGCCTTAAACTCCAAAGTGCAAACATTTCTCACATTTCGTCCGCACGAGAACAGAAGAAATGGCGTGTAGTCAGTGGCAGAGAATCACATATTTCAGCGACACATCCAACCGCGAATGTCTGACGCAGTTACAGATCATTATTTATTAAACCAACGCGATATCCTGTTCTCATTATTTTCTAATAATAGCAAGATACAACAACAAAATGGAGATTTGATCTTGCTTTTATTATTCGTACGTTGAGAAGTTTTTGTTGTTTTATTTTCCGTTGATACAATCTTTCTTTCAGTAAAAAAAAGCAAAAGGTGAGATCACCAGACTCTGATCTCTCTATGCTCTTTTCAAGCAGAAGCACCACTTGGTTTACTTTGAAATCTACATACCTAATTGGTTTATGTCATCTGGTTTTTTGTCCTACAATACTAATACTGTAAGTTTCTGTAAATAAGACCAGTAGTGGCCCAGCATTTTACGTTTACAACTTCGCACTTTCACAGGCACATTACTTTGTCTAATTTATGTCATCACCACCATGCTCTCAATAGATGAGACAACTAATAGAGTCAAAAACTTTGTTACCTGCACTGGACTCCCTGGTAGATTACAGGCCAACCCCTCTCTTAAATAGGAGGCCTGTGTCTCAACAGTGGGAACGTTATACAACTGATAATACTAAGTATCCAAATATTCATGTACTGAATGAATAGGTAATGAATTCTGTTTCTCACGTAGAAACAAAATTCCCTTTGTATTCATATTATATTAATAACTCAATCCATTTTGATTATTAATAGCTTTTCAGAAAGCTATTATCATTAACATTCTAGCTGGAAAATATTCGTGTAACTCGAACAAATTCTCGGAACGGATTGATTCATTACGAAGTAATTTTTGTGTGGAAGGTCGTCGGTCAGGTTTGGTCCGAAGGGAATTGATTATAGGCTGTTAGTTCGGGACAGTTTTCATAATAACTGAATTGGATCGCATTTTATTATTTAATTTTGTTTTTAGTTTTTAAAAAATGAATGAATTTCACTCTGAAATCTTGTTGCCTCAAACCATCAACGCTTCTCCACTGCACTGTGATAAAAGTTGATTTTTATTGAAACCCCATTTTGTTACCAAACTATTTTAGCTATAGTAGCAAAAAAAGGTAACCAAACACTTTATTGACACGCAAGCAGATTAAGTAAGCGCTACCATATTCTGCCTTTAACGTTACAAGTTACAATCCATTCAACCCTATTTTAACAACACTACCCATCATTTTCACTAGCAAGAGACACGATAACATTCCATAATAGTCAACTTCTGAGCCAAATAGTACACATTTATCTCCATAACAATGGTTACGGAAAACTTCTTACACTTCTGCACAAAGAATCATTGCGATGAATAGTTTAGGACACGAGAGGCCTCACCTTTCGGGCCTTAAGGTCCAAAGTAGGCAATATTGAGGCCAAAACACACTCCTAAGGGACCCAAAACTACGCAAAGGGTTGTAATTTGAGGGAAAATACGTCAAATTCGTAGGAAAGGGGCAGGTTATAAAAGGTAAACTAACCATATTCGGGGGCACGTTTTCGCGATGTAAAGTAATGAAATGAGTGTATTAATGTGTGTTTTAGAAGGTTAATGGTTAAGATTTTGGTTAATTTAGGGTGTAATGAAGCCAGTTATGGGTGTGTAGACTGACCCATGGGTTAATTGCCTTAATAATTATGTAGGGTAGTAAAGATGGAGCAAATATGAATCTCATCCTTAGGGAAAGATCTTGCAGGGTAATTTAAAAGTTGTTTCATTATCACAAGTATCAAAAAGAAAAATAACCACACGTGTTAATTCTTATCCCTGCTAAAGTGGCAAGAACTTAGAGGGCGCCACTGACGTGACTGACACTCTTGTGGACCTTGATAACTTTTAACCGCTTTCAAAGCCTTATTCTTCTCCATTTATCAACAGATTTGACTAAGCTTTCGGTTACTTTTTACACGACTGCTCAAAAAAAGAGTGTTATGTTTTTGTCACAACTTTTAGACCTATTGTAAATTTTTTGTCTTCTAGAATAGCTAAATTGTTTTGACTAAAGTCTTAAGTTACCTCTTGTCCTGCATATTCAGTTAGTTTAAACATTAATTGTTCCGATTGTTGACGTCAACTCAGGTACTGATGCATAGCCTAGCAATAATCAACTAAGGGAAATTGGCTGCTGTGGTTCTGTTGGTCGACGGCTTCCGACCAATCAGGCTAACTACATATTAGTTATGGCAGGCTTTGGATTGTGCGGTTTTGTTGCAAATCTACTTGTTGTGGAATATGGAAGCTTACTGCTAAAGAATTTAAGCTTAACATACTATAATACGAAAACATATTTACGAACAGTTTTAATACCTGTTTAACGGAAAAGTCATCAGGTGATGCTGGTGAATTTAATCAAGCACATTTGCGGCTATAGCAAAAAGCCATGCCTTGGAATACCTAGGCGATTATGGCAAGCGGAATTGGACGACTTTAGGGGAAATTGGTTCAACAGCCAAAATACACACATCAAAAGTGTCTAGGGATCAACATATATTTTTGCAATAACTTTTCTCCTGATTGATATTAATTAAAATGTTCT
The DNA here is from genome assembly GCA_954870645.1 of Agrotis clavis. Lineage (NCBI taxonomy): Eukaryota > Metazoa > Arthropoda > Insecta > Lepidoptera > Noctuidae > Agrotis > Agrotis clavis. The sequence goes on from OX940929.1 coordinate 3,221,989, forward strand.
TTAAGGATTCATCAAATAAAGTGTTATCGTTTGTCACAGTAACGATAAACCAAGTCACCTTTGCATTCATAAAGAAATTTGCCATTTTCCTAATAAAGGGATTTTTGACATTTGAACCACTAACATTAAAGTTCGAAAAAAAGACTGAAATAACAGTTTTCTTTAAAATTTTATTGGGTAACTTAAACAATTAATAATCCGTGTTTCTACCGCGAACACTAACAACACAAGAACATCGGTTTGGCATACTCAAAATGAGTTCATCCAAATCACGCTGTGGAATGGCCGCCCATGTTCGTTGCAACAACAAAAAAAGGTCTTCTTCCGACTGGATACCCTCCATATTCGGCAGAGCTCTTCTCTGTAGCATATGTATCCCATGCATGCTCAATCGGGTTCAAGTCTGGCGACTGAGCAGGCCAGGGCAGGACATTGATGTTAGCTGCGGCGAGAGTCTGTCTTACAACTCTTGCGGTGTGCGGTCGTGCATGATCATGCATTAACTGAAATAAGGGACCGATTTGCACTTGTAGAGGAACGATGACGTCTGATACAATCGTCTCAGCATAAATTTGAGCGTTGAGGTTGCCTCTGATCCAAATCAACTCAGTTCTTCCGCCGATCCAAATACCCGCCCATACCATGATGGTTCCACCACTATAAGGATGGACTTCCTGGCAGGATTTTAATCGCTGTTGGCGTCCAGGGGTTCTCCAGTGTCGTATACGTCTTGTATCCGGTCTCATACCAAAACGAGACTCATCAGAAAAGCACACGAAACGCCATTGTTCTTCTGCCCAATTTCTGTGTTCAAGAGCCCATTGATATCGAATCCTACGATTGTGCATTGCTATAGGTGGTACCCGTAGCGGTCTTCGGGAATGAAGGTTCACTTCATGCAAGCGGTTTCTGACTGTTTGGTCGCTAATTAAGTTCCCTGAAGAGTGATGAAGCCTCACGGCTAACATCATGGCGGTTATTGTTGGAGCTCTTCGAGTTAAGATTTGAATGTATCGGTCTTGTCTCCGTGTGGTGCAGCGATACCGTCCTCCATGGCGATCAGCCACGGTACCAGTGCTTCGGTAACGTGTCCAAAGTCGACTGATAACACTCTGACTTGTATTCAGAGCTAAAGCCACAGTACGTTGCCGGGAACCAGCTTCTATCATTCCCACGGCTCTGAGCATTTCTTCCCTGCTTAAATGACGTCGCCGCTCCATAATAACTAGGGTATCGAACCGGGAAATCCCGGTCCCGAAAATCCCGGGATTTCCCGGTTCTTGAAGTATATTTTGAGACCCGGGACATGCGACTGAGAACCGGGAAATTCGGGATTTTCGGGACTCAGAAAAACAGTGTAAATTATTTATTTAAACTTGTTAATTCTTTTATAGAACAAAAGAATAAAGTGGATGTAAGGTATTTATTCACTTCGTTGTTATATACGGGATAACATGTTCAGATACAGGCGTGGTTGACAAAGAAGAAAAGTTGATAATGTAGTACTGGTTATATTTCAAAAGCCTTTGACAGGGTCTCGAGACAAAAAGCTTCCTTGCTTTTGGTATCCCAATTGATTTTTGTAGCTGGATATCAGACTTTCTTAGTGAACGATCAATCAGAGTTGTCGTTGATGACTGATCCTTTGAGCTTTTGGTTATTGACTCTGGAGTTCAACAGTTATCTGTTTTCTTTGCAACTCTTATTTTGCTGCACATTTCTTACCCACTTCAGCCTGGTATTGTTGGATAGGTAGATAACAGTAATGTTTCAGTGACATACTTGCCCACTGCAAAATCCAGTGGGGATGAAGTTCATTGCTTCAGAGAAACCATGGTAGAGTGAACAGATTTGATACTTAGTATCCCAGTAAGCGAACAAGAAACTTCTCTCTTTTAACGCCACCAACATACAGGCGTATATTTCCTTAGTGAACTAGGAGTAAATCGAAACTACATCTTTTATAGATGATTTTTTCCTGTTTCTGTAACTGATGAACTTGAGCTTCTGGGCATGGAGCTGACATCCAGTGTCAACTTTGACGTGGGTATCCTAAATAGAGTGAAGTGATACCTTACACCTGGATAGCCTATGTGCAAGCCCATTTCTGCATAAGGTGACTGCGTCGTAGTAGCCCGCGAAATTCATTTTTTTTTTTGTTTTTTCTTACGGAGTATTGCAGTTACCTTATTCAACTTAATCATTGGGATGGCTCAGATAATTACAACTTACTGCACTAGACCCAGTGGAACGCAGAGCTTCTTAGACTAATTGGCAACGTGAAACTGGTGGATGGTTACTCTACAGCTTAGCTCATCTCATCGACGCAAGCTGACCCTTTTTTCGTGTTTTTTTTTTTATTGAGTTCGCTCGTGGCTAAGATGAGACCTAAAATAGGTCAAACTCATGAATTCTACAACCTCTTTCCACCGGCCTACTTGCATTACATCTAATGTCCAGTATTGGACATCTAGATGAACTGCAAGTTTCCATCCATTTAAATTATTATAGTTAGTACAGATAAAGTGAATAGATTTGCCACCTCTGAATAGAAAAGAGGCAAGAGCAAACCCATGTCCATGAGGCCGACGTATAAGTTGGTTGTATGATTTTAATCAGAATAAATACTATGCCCTAAAGTTATCTTATTATTTTCATTGTTTTCTAATGCCATGGAAAAAATGCATTTTTATCCCGAAAGTCCCGAAAATCCCGGGATTTCCCGGTTCCTTGGACGCCTGTCCCGAAAATCCCGGGACTTCCAACAAGGACCGGTTCTCGATTCCCTAATAATAACGTTGGTTTTAATCAGTAGTAGGGAAACAGTAGCACTAATAATGTCTTCAATGCGTTGTATGTTTTTATAGGGAAAATATTGACAGCTGATTTTCATCTTTTACTCGAATTTGATTTACAGTTCCTGATTCAAATTATGAAATGCACCAAAAAGGATCCATATAAATTTATAAAATCATAAATTTATTACAAAGCCAAATCTCAATCTCAAGAAATCCGCATAAAAATGCTTGATCCCTAGACACTTTTGATGCGTGTAATTCAAACCTTGCTCATGATAGACTATGCTGATATAAACAAATAACGTTGAATTATGCGGATGTTTGGATGCGAAGGTGCTCACTGAATAAACGAATTAACGTCTTTCGGCCGATAACATGGTGACGGTTGACGATTTATGTAAGTAATCTAAGATGTAAGTAAATTAGCTTAATATTTTTAAGTCTTGCAACAAAATAAAGCAACTCAACAAATTATCTCTCTACATTTTTAAACCTTATGGCTCCAGTAGATTGCTCTTCTTTACGACTTTAGCGTTTACAACTGCACTTACAATAGCAGTAAAAATTCTCTAAATAATGCAATTTATGTATCGGTATGCCTCACAAGGTGTGGAGTACAGGTCGATCACCAAGGAAAAGCCGAGTCGCCGAACTTGGTCTGCGGATGGGTAACCATCTATCATAACAAGTTTCCTCCGTGTTTAACAATACGTAAAACCATTGATGCCGGCTATCGTTTGTAGATCATCGAGTCATTACTGTTAGTCAAAAGCCCGAAAGTCTGTGAATCAGTTAACTAACCCAGGGTCTGGGTCTTGGAAGTCATACAGGCAGCTGCGCTCCTTGTAAAACACTGATACACAGCTGCAACTGGTTCGACTGGAAGCCAATTCCAACACAGTTGGAAAAAGGTTAAGTAGAATGATCCCTCACAAAATGGGTGGCAAAGTAATACTTAGTAGTATCAACAAGGATAAGTCAGGGATGAGTAATGGAATGTCATTCACAGTGATGGATGCGTGGCCAGTCGGTGCATCCCCGGAGTTGTTTGTTCCTGTCTGTCGGTTTGACCTATCACGAACGTTTGTTGATAATCTTGAGTGAAGTCAGGCTAAAAGGCAAGTTTTGGCAAGGCTTACTTAAGGCTAGAAAGGTCAATAACAGTCTACCGTAATGGCAGAACACGCAATTTCGTAGAACTTAGCAAGTTACTACGAAATACAATCCCCTCAAAAGCGACGGTAGATGGCCTTGTGTGATAGTGTCGTAGTAACAATTGTTACTACGGTTTACATTTGTGGTCGCCTTCGGTTTTATTGAGAATATAATTTTAACAGTCTTCAACGAAGTTTTCCAAAACGATAAATATATGTTTACTTTGCCCATCAAAATGCAGTTCCTTGAATAGTTTTTTTGTCGAAGACAAGGTAACGAAACCAGCCGGAATCGCGGGACTAGGTAAGCAGGATACCGTGGCTCTGGAACGCAAACGGTAATCGAAGGAACTGGTTAGATTTTAAGGCAGTAAGAGTCTGACATACCCCTCCACCAAAGTCGGGACAAGAAGCATTTGAAGACACAACCGCAAAAAAAAAAATAACAAAATCAGTTCATACAAGCATTTGCATTGGAACTGGCCATGCGCATCAACCAAACGGCATTCCATGTTTTTCAAACATTCCATATTCAAACCAAATGGGGATGGCAACTCAAAGCTAATCGTAGATGGCGCTGCGATAGTTGGTCCCCACGTCTACCTTGTACAAAAAAACAAACAAGATTATTTGTTATAAAAATTGAGTATAAATACAAAACAAATATGGAAAATTATTCGTCCATGCAAGTACTATATACTAAAAGAAGAATTAAGACGCCGCGGCGCATCTACAAGAGAAAAAAAGTGATTTAATTGAGTGGTTATACATTTGATTTTACCGTAATAAATCCACAATTACTTGTAGTTGAGGTTTCAATTTTTGAGTTTAGGTATGTTTTACCTGTCCTCTCCTTTATCAAGAATATAATGCTGCTTTTGACTTTCTATTTTGATAAAATATCATAATGTTTTAAGTCAGTAATTTTAACCTTTTTTTCTATTTAGATTCGAGAAATATCACAATATATTTAATTTCTTAACACCACAACTATTACAAAACTCGTTCCAGGTGATAATTCTTCGATTTTCGAGCGATGCAATACTGGTACATAACCTCCAAAAGAAAAGTAGATATTATTTTGAAAAGTGTATTCCATCATTTTTACAGCTTATTACACAACATCTAGTCATTTTACATCAATAAATGTTTTTTTTTTCAGAAAATTCCTTTGATTTTACAGTTCTTTGGGGACCAAACTGTCATTTTCACTTTGACACTTGCCTTCCCCATTGAGCATACGTTGCGCCATCGCACGCCACATCACGCTATCACATTGCTTTTTATTAACAGGGCATCGGCAGAAGCCAAGTTACAGATTTTATCGCTCATACGCGCAGCTTTTCCATCAGAATGAAAAACGGGCAAAAACGAAGAATATTGGCGTGAAATTCGATTTTTCGGCGTCTATCGAAAGTTAGTGTTCGTGCTTGGTCATGGGAAAATGGTTTTTGCTGTTGGTTGCCACATCGACGGCTCAGGGTTATAACCGTGAAGAGTTATTCTTCACTTCCCTAGATTTGGCGTTTTCCCAAAGCCGAATAGGATAGCTTCAGCGTTAGGTAATTTTGAAAATGAGGAGGTTTGAATTAAAAATTAGTGTTTATGGTCTCATAAAAAAAGTCTTCTCATATAGCACAAACAGAGAGACCTCGCTAAAATTTTCTTGTTTAAGAACAACTTTATTTCTCATAAGAATTACATAGTTAATTCACTTACTGAGAAACACACTAAAATTACAATTTATAATTAGGGCGCACAGATTATGTGGGTACACTGATAAATAATAACCCAAACTCGATCGTAAGTTTAACACAACACAACATGGATGTAGTTTGGTTTTTACTGGATGTGGCATTGATGGCATAGTCTGTTATGAGCAGAGTTGTTTTCATTTTGTTTTTAGTTTATTGTTTTATATATAAATTTTTAGTACATACATGATTTATATTATATACATATGTCGGAGAATCAACACAGAAGCACAACAATTTAGAATAACGCCATCTATATCGTTGTTGCGGAATCACAATTTATAATCTCAATTGATTATTGTTAATTTAGAATAACGCCATCTATCTCTCATTGAAGGAACTATGTAGTTAAATTTGACAGATAACGCTTGGGAACTCAAGTTATTGATGAATAGACTTGGGGAAGGTTAGCATGGCGAGCAATGGCAACACCGAGCGAATAGTCGAGTCAAAATGTCGATCGGAAGTTTAATCAGCTATTCGACGTTGACAGGTAGTGACATTGACAGATGTTGGCTAATCTGTGTGGGGTAGGCCACATAAGCGGTGACAGTGGAGAGAAGTGGAGACTTTGAATCGGTCCGGCAAGCTGGGTAGACATCTTGATTGCTCCGCCATGTTAAACTTCCCGTGTTCCTAAGTTTTAATCGAGCTATATCTCGGGCATCCTTGACTATTTTGTATTCAGTGTTTGTTAGCAAGTAATTAAAAGTGTTAACGAAGATTTTATGAGGATTATTTCCGATATCCCAACCCCTCTGATAACGATTCTCCGTTATCAGAAGTGGGATTGGACCACGACGGCCCACGTGTTCGAAATAAAAACACTAACGACGAAAAATGGATGCGTTTGTTGGAACAACAGAACCGCAATTTTCTGATGCTGATTCAAGCCGTGAAAATACCTACTGCGTCGTCACATGGCTATCGTTTACCGGATTTCGATCCTGAAAAACAAGATGTGGATGCACGTGCTTGGGTGACGACTACAGTGATGTGCTTTCAAACCAAGATCAACATGGCGCCCCGCTTATGGTCGCTATAAGCCGCGCCTTGAAGGGAGGAGCTTCTTTCTGCCTGGCTGCCTACCGTATCGTTTCCTGGTATGACGTGGACTGATTTTAAGCGACTTTTTATTGCAAGACACGTGGCCAGCTACAACAAGAGCTGCAAGCGTTTCTTTTGTGAAGAAAAAGCGAAAAGTGTTGTGAAACCTCTGAAGTGTTTTACCTGCTGCAAGCCGGGTCATGAATCCATGCACTGCTACCGCATAAACGTGAAACAGGATATTCGAGCTACGCCGAAGCACCACAACCACAGCGATGGCAACGAGAGGGGTCCATCGACAACTGCGAAGCCTCATGCATCCGAGATCACCTGCTTCAACTGCCACGGCGACATGAGAGGAGCGGCGCCGACTCCGGGGCGTCGAAGCCTGTTAATGAGGAGAGGATTGACCTGTGCCTCCTGAGCGCGTCGACTGGGATTATCCGGTGAGCAATTTTCATTTCGTTACGATTCTGGTGCTTTCGCTGTTTAAGCGAGTTATGATGTGATTTCGCTGGTTAAGCGTTGGTGGGTTAATATCGCTGGTTAAGCGTTATTATTATCACTGGTTAAGTGATAGGATTTGTAACGCTGGTTAAGCGCTACAATGTTAAGTACTGGTTAACTACTACAGTGATTTAACTAGTAAAGTTTGATGTTGGTGATTTAGTTCTTATGAAATGAGGAACAAAATCAAGTTAAACTCTATCCAAATAACAAAGGTCCTTTTAAGGTTATTGAATTGCTCGAAGGTGATCGCTATGTTTTAAAATCTTTAACTGACATCAGAACAGACAAGTATGCTCATGATCGCATAAGAAGGATGCCACAAGGTCATGTCAGCGACTTAGACGTAATTAGTGAAGAATTGGTTCTAGATTGATGCGGGTGAAGGCCCATCAACTCGTTCCGAATAATGTTAGTGCACAGAGTAATGTCTTAAGCAGACGATTTACCGGAGAGAAGGCCTGGTAACATGCGTCCTGTTTAGAGCTTATCAGAGTGAAGGACTGATACTGACTCTTTGGTGCTACTTGGTGCATTGATATTGTGATTTAGTTTAGATCATTTGAATTTTCTAAACCTTGTTGTGTGGCTTCAAATGCAAGTCCTTTGTTTAAGGTCAAAGTATGAGCACTGCAACATTTTAATGAGTTTCCTATTGTTTGAATGAGTATGGGTGCTGTTCGACATGTCAGCTTTGAGAGAAAGAGTTTGTTGTGATTTTTATTAGACCCTGTAATTATTTTGAAGAGAATACCTTTTCCATTTGGGTCAGGAATGGCCGAACGAGTAGAATGGTTACTGTTCGAGAATTTTCTTTCATTCCAGGTTCCTCACACGAGGACGTGATGTCTCACACGAGGACGTGTGAATTGTCAGAATGGCCGTGTCGGAGAATCAACACAGAAGCACAACAATTTAGAATAACGCCATCTATATCGTTGTTGCGGAATCACAATTTATAATCTCAATTGATTATTGTTAATTTAGAATAACGCCATCTATCTCTCATTGAAGGAACTATGTAGTTAAATTTGACAGATAACGCTTGGGAACTCAAGTTATTGATGAATAGACTTGGGGAAGGTTAGCATGGCGAGCAATGGCAACACCGAGCGAATAGTCGAGTCAAAATGTCGATCGGAAGTTTAATCAGCTATTCGACGTTGACAGGTAGTGACATTGACAGATGTTGGCTAATCTGTGTGGGGTAGGCCACATAAGCGGTGACAGTGGAGAGAAGTGGAGACTTTGAATCGGTCCGGCAAGCTGGGTAGACATCTTGATTGCTCCGCCATGTTAAACTTCCCGTGTTCCTAAGTTTTAATCGAGCTATATCTCGGGCATCCTTGACTATTTTGTATTCAGTGTTTGTTAGCAAGTAATTAAAAGTGTTAACGAAGATTTTATGAGGATTATTTCCGATATCCCAACCCCTCTGATAACGATTCTCCGTTACATATATATGTACATTTTGAGTAGATATTGTTTTTATTTTATTTTGTTTAGTTTAAGTAATTACAAATGCTTTTTATATTTTGTTATATGTAGTTCAACTTTTTTTTTTTTTACTTATTTGTATGTATTAATTGTGTGGGATTTTAGTAACTTTTTGAACCGGGCATAACTTTGTTCTCCTTTTATTACTGATGGTAATTTATTATAAATTGTAACACCTTCAAACTCAAAATTTCTTCTTCCATAGTTAGTTCTAGGAGGGCGGGTCACTAAGTAACTAGCACGCCTTAAGTTAATCTTTCGTGTTTGTTGTTTTGTTACAAATCTTATATTGGAATGGATTTTCTTATTTAATATTTTGCGTATCAGAATGCATGTGTAGTATATGTAGGTTTGTTTTATATTCATTATTTTTGTTTCCTCGTATATCTTAGTAGTTGGGGTCCGAAATGGATAGTTGAATAAAATTTTAATTAATCTATTTTGAACTCGTTGAATTGGATCTATATTAGTTTTCGCTGCAGTACCCCAGATTTCAATGAGGTAGTCGATATGAGGCTTAACCAAAGAATTATAAATAAGATATCGCACTTTTCGAGGGAGACAATTTGTTATGTTGTGAAGAGCCCCTGTGAGTGGTCTTAGTTTAAGTTTAATTTTTTCTAGATGTGGTTTCCAATTTAGGTTACTATCCAAAATAAGTCCGAGATATTTTTCTTTAGGTTTTCGTTCAAGTAGTTGACCGTTTATTTTAAGTTCGAAATTATCACTTATTTTTTTATTAATTGCTGCAAAAATTATGTAATTTGTTTTTGTAATATTAATAGTTAAAAGATTTGACTGAAACCACTCATTTAAAAGATTAAGATCATTCTGCGCGTCAGCTATTATAGCTTCGACTGAATGTCCAAAATAAAAGAGACTTGTGTCGTCTGCATAGAGGGAGATGTCTCCTTTGAGGCCCAATTCACTGATGCTGTTAATATAAATAAGAAACATAAGGGGGCCTAATATTGATCCCTGGGGGACGCCAAAATTCAGGGTACGGGAGTTGCTTTCAGATTTATCTATTTTTACTATTTGTTTACGGTTCTCCATATATGACTTAAAAATTGCAAGTGCTTTACCTGTAACACCAGTGAGTTCTAGCTTCTTTATTAATTTTTCATGACTGATGGTGTCGAAGGCTTTTTTAAGATCAATAAATATTCCTAAGGCAACTTGTTTTTGATCAATTTTATTTTTAATTTTGGTTACGAGGTCAATTGTAGCAGCGAGAGTATTTGACTGAGCTCTAAATCCATACTGTTTATGATAAAAGAAACCTTTTGAATTAAGGAAAGATTCTAATCGGTTATAAAGAATCTTCTCAAAAACCTTGGAAACCACCGGGAGAACTGATACAGGGCGGTAATTGCATGGGTCAAATTTACTTCCAGATTTATGAATTGGTACAACTTTTGCAACTTTTAATTCGTTGGGAAAATTACCTTGCGCCATATGATAATTAATGCAAGCTGTAAGTTCCATCGCAATAATATCTTTTACGCATTTTATTGATTTTGTACTAATACCATCAATGCCAGATGCAGTATTACAGTCCAAATTATTGATTATGGAAATAACTTCCTTCGTAGTTGCGGGTTTTAGAAACTGCAATTCTGTTTTGTCAGTTAGTCTACACTCTTCAAAATTTTGACTTGTATTTGATCTTTCAGAGATCATACTTGCTAGGGTTGAACCAATAGTCGAAAAATATGAGTTAAAACTTTCACATATTTCTTTTTGGTCCGTAATAGTACCAGCTGCCGTTTCAAGTTTGTCCGGTCCAGTTCTGTCATGCAGTTTGTTTTTCGACAAATCATTTATAAGTTGCCACATTTTTCGTGGTTTACTTGAATTTTCTTCAAACCTCTTTAGGTAATAATCACTTTTTGCTTTTCTTATGTTGTGTGATACTCTGGCTTTTATATGTTCAAACTCTTCTTTTAATTGTATGTCCTCTACATTTGTTTTATGTTTTTGCCATAGTATGTTCTTCTTATTTATATCTTCTAAGAGTTCTTTTTTAATCCAGTCTTGCCGCGGAGGATTCAAAATTTTAGTTTTTGTGATTGTGCACTTGTTTAAACAGGAGTGTAATTTGCCTGCCAGTTTATCATACTCTACATCTTCATGATATTTAGGATATTCATGCAGGCATCGATAAAGTTTATTGAAGTCTACTGCGTTGTATTTCTGTTTTAATATAGGTGGTGGTTGATATTGCTTCATCTCTAAAAGTATTTGTCTGTGGTCAGACATTGAAGATTCCATAGTGACAAAATGAAAATTATTTTCACTTAAGTTACAGGAAACATGGTCTAACATTGTCTTGGTTGAGGTTGTTTCGCGGGTACAGTGTTTTGGACTTATCTTGTTCAGGATTTTGTAGTTGGTCTCTTTTAAAGTGTTCTTATACTTGCGTGTCGCTAAGTCCGGATTGAGTAAATCCAGGTTGTAATCGCCAAAGACTATTGTTCGTTTCAGTTTGTGTAATTGTTGTGCATACATATCGAGAAAATTGTCCGTATTCAATTTATTGGGCTTATATATAGCGCCGATATTAAGAGAGAATTTTTTTACGAATACCCAGAGATAATGAATGTCGTCCACGCATTGTTCTTCAACAAGGTGATGTTTGAGATTGTTGTGCACAAATATTGACACTCCACCTCCCCTTTTATTTTGTCTATAATTGTAGTAGTGTGTATAGGAGGGTATCTGGAGCATTTTCGCCTCATCTTCATTCTTAATCCATGTTTCCGAAAGTATGATAATATGAACAGTTACTTGCAGAGAAGCGATAATACATCTGAGCTCATCGAATTTTCCTGGTTTGACAATACTGCGAGCATTGGCATAGAAGAATTTCAAAGATTTTTTTGTGAAAATAATATCTGAGTAATTGTTGGTTATTTGGTAAGTTATTTTCTCTTTGGACGACGTCGACGTTAGTTTTTTGGAGTTTCCTTTGTTGTTGCTTCTTGCGTTTCCTTAGTGACTATTTTGGGTATGCCCTTAATATATTTAATGTAAAGGCCACTTTCTCCATTTGAAGTGCGTTGCTGAAGCTCTTCTTTTAAATTTTGAAGGTATTTCCGTTGATATGGAGTTTGATCCGAAAATATCTTGATGTGTTCCTTGTCAATCTTGTTCCTATTACGTAAGATGTTTTTTGTTGTGTCTTCAGACGAGAAACATACTTTTATTGCACGAGCTTTATCTGATTTATATTTTCCTAGACGAAATATTCCAGTAGGCTGAGGGCAGCCATTATATATAAGCCCAGTTATTCGCATTATTTCTGTCTTATCATAACTCTGCCGACCGGTTACAGTATCATTCTGTGGTTCAGGAATCCCGATAACTATAATATTTTTTGCTCGGAAGTTTCGCTCTTCGATTTCAGTGAAAATTTCATCATACGTAGCAGTTGTTTGGGTAGAAGATAAAGGTGGCATATTTTTTAAGTTATTGATATCGGCTTCGAGAACCTCCACTTTCTTTTCTGTATTTTCGGCAGCAACAGATAGTTTTGAGAGTTGGTCTTTAAGTTTTTTATTTTCCAAGACAATATTTTGCATAGTACTGCTAATACTGCCGACCTCGGCTTTAATCGCAGCGACATTTAAGGAAAGCTTATTAATACTTTCTGTTTGTTCGTTCTTGGAGGATTTTAATAATTCTAGCATTTCCGACATCTGTTTTTTTATTTCAGCAATATCAGACTTTGTTGCTTCATTATCGTCGAGTAACTTTCGTTTATTACGAAGAGTAATCTGTGGTGTGGTTTCTTTATGCGACTCAGACAAATTCGGATAAGATCCGCTGCGTCCCGCACACATGCCACCTCCAGGCGGTGAGCGTGCTGGGTTCATTGTAGATCTATGTAATTGAATAACTCACGTGAGAGATGCGTGAGCGCTGCCGCCAGGTGCGTACGGTGTGGAGATATAGTTGTAGATATTCCGTCCTTGTTACTCAAGGGGGTGAAGAGCGGTTACCGCGTCGATGCCGCGTTCTGCACTCGAAGCTCAAAACAGTTACGTTATATGTCACTCGCACTCGATTTTGCAAAAGATGGTTGTAATTAGTTGTCGTAAGGTTCGTAATTGGCTAAAGAACTTTTTTAATTTATTAAACTTATTAAATTTATTAAATTTTCTACCAACGGATGCCTAATAATTACCACGCACGTTCATTGATCAAATGAAATTCCCCATGCATGCCCTATTTCGGGCACGCCGCAATTGCGGCGGTAAGACCCCTCTTTGAGGAGTGGCTGGAGAGAAGTCATGGCGTCCTTACCTTCCGCCTGACGCAGGTCCTCACCGGGCACGGGTGCTTCGGGAGGTACCTGTGTCTAATGCGGAAGGAGGAAACGTCTGGGTGTCACCACTGCGAAGATCGCCCGGAGGACACGGTGGAGCATACGGTGCAGGACTGCCCCGCTTGGGCAGAGCACCGACGTGTCCTCACGGCTGCGATAGGCGGAGACCTCTCGCGCCCGGCATTGGTTGCGGCCATGCTGTGGGGCGAGACGGAGTGGGAAGCGGTCGCCTCCTTCTGCGAAGCAGTAATGCTCGCGAAGGAGGAGGCGCGCCGCGCGCGAGAGAGGACAGAGTCCTCCCTCCGCCCCAACCGCGGTGTTGGACGCCCACGGCGACGGACGTCGCGACACGATCTCCGGCCACCGTAGGCGCGGGCATGCGGGCAGCGAGTAAAGGGCAACTCGCTGCCCGACCAAGGACCATGCCCGGGTCGACGGCGCGTTGTTTCCCACGCGCGCCTCAAAGAGCGTCAGCATACTGACGGGGCACCCCTCTCAGAGGGCCAAAGCCTGCCGGGGTCGCGGGATTATTCCCTTACCGTGACCCCCGAAACAAACTATTGAAGACAGAAACAGGCTATTGAAGGACACCGTGGATTTTAGTCAGTAGAAGTCTGACAGTCCCTCCCGCCCTGCCCGGGGTGGGAGGACTCATTTGATGATTTTACCACACTAAAAAAAAATGCAAGCCCTATTCGATTTGACCAAAATTTTTCAACTTTTCGCATACACTCGTTAGATTTTACGAAATCACCCGCGGTGTCTCGGGACTGTCTCATCGGTCAACCGTGAACGTAAAGGGCTATTGAAGGATAATCATGTAATTTAGTCAGTACAAGTCTGACAGTATAATAGGAAGGAAGACTCATTTTGTGATTTTACCACGATAAATCAAACTCCCACAGAAGAAGAATAATAAAGAGGTAACACATGGCCAAACACTATCTATTCCCTTATACTTGCCAAGAACACCAAAGACTTCTAAAACAAGTTGCGATGACCTAATTTGCCTAACCCTAACTACTTTCATATACTTGCCAACATTAAAGATGACCTTCACGACTTTGGCAGTGTATAAGTAGTGGAGCTCTCAGGTATTTCATAACACTATAATGAGCAATAAACGCCAAAATAAACCCTACAAATGGGCAGGTTGTCCAAGTACAACAACGGGCACTCTCCGACCGCAGAGGGGTTAACTCTCAAGTTATAACGCGCAGTTATCCAGCTAATGACTTAAGTGCCTCGAGACATAACTGCGAAGTCCCACATGCTGTTAATTGTGGTCTCGAAAACTGTTTAGTTATTTGTTTATAAGTAACTGGCTTCAATTGTACTTGAGGGAGTTATGGTTCTTGATTTATGAGGAATCGCCGGTGCTGATCAGTACCATATTTCTCCGGGGACTTGTATCTAATGTTAGACAGCCTTCGACTACAAAATAGCAGCCATATCTATGACGCGTCTATATTAATATACTTGGGCCCAGTACGTCATCACCTTTAAATTACCGCGAACGAATACTTTATGGCCCTTCGTACACAAGGCGACTCAAGTTTCCGATACCTTACGACTTCGGTATCCAAGCGGCTATCGCAATAGAAACCCATAGAGGTTCGAACACAAGCACGCGTCAATGAATACCAAAATCGTAAGGTTTCGGAGACTTGCGTCGCCTAATGTACGAAGGGGCTTAGAGATCATTGTACTCACATATTATGTGTAACCTCGACGTGAACGATGTAACCATGTGACAATATTTTGATTGAAAAGTGTCCATGTACTTTCTTGCCTCTTCTTCTATATAGAAAGAAAATAGTTTGATTGCCCATTCCAAGGTCCATTGATCTTTGAAATGGTCAAATAGGCCGCTTGTATACGTCCGTTTTTTTCACCGGACATCGGCCCGTTTTTTTCGCCGGATTCGCGGTGTCGTATGACTTATAATGAAAGTGTGTACATGCACCGGATATCTGTCCGGCGTAAATTGTTCGCGTTGTAAAAAAAACGGTCCGTTGTCCGGTGAAAAAAACGGACGTATACAAGCGGTCTTACACTATTTTCACAAGTGTGACTGAGAGTTTAATTTCACTACTTACATGTTTTTTTTACAATTAAGATGTACCTGTGAAGTTATAATTTAAATAAATGTTTTGAGTTTGAGCCCATATTATGTGGAAGCTTCACTAATTCACCATTTCTCCCGTACTAACAATAACGAGCAGGTATTATTTCAACACCACATTACCAGCCTCTCTAATATTCAACATACCTCTTCAAATATCGCTTCAGAAGCATAAAATATTAACATAATATACGTATCTACACTATACATGTAACATTTGAAACCGATACTATTTAGTTTCAGCGCTGCCTCGCTAAACTAATACATTCGCGGAGGCATATTTGATTACAAGGACATAAGGCTTCAATTGTGTTATATGCGACGAGTGTCTTCACATAAAATTGATCGCACTTTGTAAATACGCGTTCGAAGAACTCGTAGCTAAATTGAAACAGCCACACCGGTTCTTTAATGTTAATGTTTTATATGGATGGGTAACCAAGACCATCCTTTACCGAATTGTGCTCCTTGCTTCGGAACTCCGCTGCTTTTTAACCGACTTCAAAAAAAGGAGGAGGTTATCAATTCGACTGTATTTTTTTAGGGTTCCGTAGTCAACAAGGAACCCTTATAGTTTCGCCATGTCCGTCCGTCCGTCCGCCCGTCCGTCCGTCCGTCCGTCTGTCCGCAGTTTAGCTCAGAGACGCACAGTACTAGAGAGCTGTAATTTGGTGTAAATATACGGATTTGTTGTGCCGAAAAAGTGGTAAAATAAAATCTCGTAATATATTTTTTTTTAGGGTACCTCCTGTACACGTAAAGAGGGGATGTTTTTTTTTTTTCTCGCGTACCGCTTAGTGTGGGGTATCATTAAATAGGTCTTTAAAAAATATTGATAGTTTCCATTAACAATTTTTTGATAAAAAAATTCGTTTGTGAAATATTAAGCTTTAAAGTGCTAAATTTTGCTCGACTCGAGTGTCCCCCCCCTCTACCAGCTAAACGGTTATGTTTGGGGGTGTGAAAAAATTCACAATAGTAGTATATATAACGAAGTTTAAAAGAAAATTATCATGACTAAGTAGGCTTTACAACTTTACGAGTAATAGTCGACCAACTTATAAAATGTACTTGGATAACATATTTTCCTAAACAAAATGTATCGGAGAACAAGCTCTTCAACTGCAAATGTAAGTTTGTCAACTTTATTTTCACAGCTGTAATAGGTATGTTTTTACGGTATGTTTTTTGGGGATAGGTAGGTTTTTATCGTCAACTATTTTTAACTTACTTCAAAAAAGGGGGAGGTTCTAAATTCGTCGTAATCTTTTTTTTATGTATTTTCCCCGATTTCTCAAAGACTCCTGGACCGATTTTGAAAATTCTTCTCTTTAAAATTAAATTCAGCGAATCAGTTTAGTTAATTCGCATAAGTATTTTGATGGGCAACTACGGAACCCTACACTGTGCGTGGCCCGACACGCACTTGGCCGGTTTTTTTTTTTTATGTTTGTTACCTCATAACTTGCTACTGGGTGAACAGATTTTCATGATTCTTTTTTTATTCGAAAGCTGGTGCTTCCCGTGTGGTCCCATTGTCACCATTTCAGGATCTGATGATTGGATCTTGGAGAAATCGAGGGCAACCCTCAAATTTTATTGGCTGACACATAGTTTTTCGCAAATCTTATGAAGTAATTCAAGTATTTGCGTATGGAAATCATCATCTCATGTACCTGAGCTGATGATGGAAGGTACAACTCCTGAAGTAAGAAAACTATGTTTGTGTTTGCATATCTCTGGAACTACAAGTCCTATTCAAGTAATTCTTTTTTTGTTGTACTAGGTATCGTTCAACTTAGGGAATACTGCAAATTTCATCAAAATCGGTTCAGTAGTTTTTGAGATAGGGAATGAATTAAAGAGATGTTAATGATGTTATTACCGGTGCTACGGATTACAAAATTCTAGTGCACATGTAAGAAAATGATGTATTTGACAAGAATTTTGGTTGAATATTTAAACTAAAAAGAGTAAAATAAAAACTTTTTCAAAAGAAATGTGACCGCCTTCAAAAACAACCACAAAAAAGGGTAAAATAACCTACAAAACTTTTCTTTCGGAAGTCGGTGGCAAAAGAGACAATGAAATTAATAAAAAAAGTCACCGACTTCCGAAAGAAAAGTTTTGTAGGTTATTTTACCCTGTTTTGTGGTTGTTTTTGAAGGCGGTCACATTTTTTTTTGAAAAAGTTTTTTTGTGGAACTTTGTAGGTCGTTATAGCTAGTCAGTCGTCTGAATATCTAAATTCTAATTGACCTATTATTACCTGTCTCTGTCACTCCCACGTAAATATAATGAGTCTCGCTTGCACAGATAGCGGCCATTGCATCTGTGCAAGCGAGGTCAATGTACGAAATTCCTCCTGCTTTCCGACCGGCCTTTAGCAACCAGTCTTACCAAAAGGTTTTTATAACCTAGTTCTTACTGGGTTGTGGATCAACAGTCGCTCCTTAATAATACATCGTGAGAGTCGAGGGTAAATAATTGTGGCAGAGCCAGGGGAGACCTCTATTCAGTAGACATCTTCGAACTGATGATGATGAGATGGTCCATGTGCATTCGGTTCGACCCTAACCTACCCTTCCTGCCTACCTTAAAAAATCTGTCCCATTTAAACTCACAAACACCCAGACCCGGGATAACTGTTTGTAAATCATGCACATATTTTTTTCGTGCGAGAATTGACCCTGCGACGCACATCTCAGCATCAGCAGTCAATCTCTAAACCACTGCGCCTAATGCGTCAAGTTGGCAGAAAGCTGTAGGCAGATTAGGAATTACATAGTATTAATTATTTACGCGTCCCAGTTTGGTAGCATTTACTTGTATTAGGGATATAAACTTACAAAGATTCGTCTTTGAAAGTAAAACTGGATTGGAGTTCTTGAAATCGTATAAATCTTGTTTCTTTCTCGATTCAAGGGCTCTCAAACGTAGCGACATTGGTCCTCTTCAATTTTCTTACAGATTTAAACTTATTTATTTACGAATTCAGTTAGTCATTTTAGAAGTAGGTAAGTAATAATACTTCTTACTGGTCTTACTAATTCTTTCTTTATCGTGGTAAAATCATCAAATGAGTCCTCCTACCGAAGGCTGTGCGGGACGGACTGTCAGACTTATACTGACCAAAATCCACTGTGATCCTTCAATAGCCCTTCACGTTCCAGGGTCACAGTTACCTGATTAGTCTTACTAATACTAATCCATACTAATATTATAAATACGAAAGTTTGTATGTGTGTTGGTGTATGTAGGTATGTTTGTTACTCTTTCACGCAAAAACCACTGAACGGATTTGGCTAAAATGGTACACAGATAGTTTATAACCTGGATTAACACATAGGATAGTTTTTATCCCGATTTTATGTTCCCGTGGGATAATTTTCGAGTTGTAGCGGGTGAAACCGCTGGCAACAGCTATATAGTGATATTATAAACGTGAGAGTTTGAATGGATGTGAAAGTGAGGATGGATGGATGGACAGATGATTGTTACTCTTTAAAGGCAGATTTACATTGAGTCAGTAACTGACGTCAGTCCACTGTCAGTCTGACCTGGCACTGCCATAGTGTAAATTGATTTCAAGTCAGTACAGTACTGTCGCGTCGCGTACTGACTGCGTATAAATAGTGTGCGTCAGTTTTCGGCGCCAGCACTGACGACAGCCACTGACTCAATGTAGATCTGCCATGACACAAAAACTACTGAACGGATTTGGATTTTTGGTGCATAGATAGTTTATAATAATCTAGAAAAACACATAGGATACTCTTCGTACTAAACAGGTAAGCGTCACCAAATGCTTTCTCTGTTTCTATAGAGAAGTAAACTTTTATATAAGTAGAATGATATTAGTCATTGTTTTTTTTTCAATTAAATTATTCAATCTCTTCTATTTTAGTGTTATTACTAAAGTATTTCTAAAAACATAATTTTAGTACTCCCTAAACTATTACTTCAAGCTCCTAAGCTACAAGAGATATCTCAATAGCTAACTAAATCAACTCTGTTTTGCCAGTAGAAGTACTCAAGCCTCAAGTTTACAAGTTTTGCAACTAACAGAGTCCGAAGTCCTGACCCCCGACCCTATTGTGGAGAACCTACTTCCAGTACGTTTACTAGAAGTTGAGATGGCGAGGCGACGAAGCTAATAAATGTTGAAGGATCCAGTTCCTAGCTTATACCTAGTTTATACATTTAATTGGCTGAAAACAAGCTGGTTAGAACCTGCTGAAGAGAGCCTCCATTTGTGTACATTTTTAACTAAATAAAGAATAAATCCATTATAAAAACCGGACAAGTGCGAGTTAGACTAGCGTACTGTTAGGACACACTTTAGAAATCCCTTTTTAAAAAAAACGATTATTTGAAATTAATTAAATATATTTCAGTGAAAGGGCACATATAACGAAAAAAGGGAAACTTGGTCAATTTTCTGGCTTGCGACCTATCCGGTAGGAGTCTCAACCCGAACTGTTGCTATTACCTGGCTAAGGCACTAAGTCTAGATAGGACTGATGACGTGGTGCTGACTAGGCACTTAAGGGTGTATTGTAGGGATGTAACAGTACGAATGTTTTCACATAATCTGTGAAAAGTTCAACTGTCTAACTGTCACGTTTCATGAGACAGGGCCTGGTGACAAACGGACAGGCAGAAAAATGGACAACGGAGTCTTAGTAATACGGAAATCCCGTTTAACCCTAATGATGATAAAATAAAGTACATCGTTATAAGAGATCTTAGTTCTAGAAAAAGAGCATAAAATATCGTAGACACTACGACTATTATGTTACGTAGCACAGTGCTACGAAACTGCGTAGGCTGCGCTACGAGCGTAGCGAGGTATGCTTTCATCTCTTCACTCGTAAAATTGTGTGCTCATTTATCGAGACAATTGTTATTTACATATTTACTTTCATGAATCGTTGAAGTCACAGTACATGCGTAAAAGTACTGTTCTATTATATGTTTTTGATAAATTTGGAACACCAAAAACAACAATGATAGCTGCTTTTACCACAAAAACATTACATCGTAGAAATTGCTGTGTAAAGCAAGTTGTAAATTGCCTTCCTAAGCAACAAAGCCTACCTATTGATCAAATAACAAAGGGTCTCCAATTCCAGTCGGAACATCACTTGAAATACATCGACATTTACACTGGTCTCGATTAGAAGTCGATGAATCAACAGTTCAGTACTATCGGATATCTGGCTCTCGACTAAATTAATCTCTCAAGTAATGCCCTGCAGAGTAAATTGAAACTCAATGTTGAATCGTATCGATACTTCTTGTCAAGAATCGTTATAATTGAATGGTCTACTAACATTGGTAAGTAAGGGATTGACTTTAGAACGGATACTCGGATTGGAGTTTGGTTTAAGGCCGGATAGTAAATGTCTATTCAAAAGCAATGCTTGGGCATGAGCTACACGTTCTAGCATTTTGTGATAGGAGCTGCAGAGAAAACAAATGAAAGAAAATAAACGCAAAGCGACGGTACAATGCGGGGCTTATGTAATGAGAACAACCGCAATTATCGTAGTTTAAGTCTGATTTAATTTACTTCACTTCACAAAAAATAGCAATGTTTACAAAAAACACTAAAACACTGTATGTTTCGCAATACGATGTTTAGGAGTTTATTGTTTTCCTCATTTTGAGTCCAGTGGCGCACTGTACTCACGGGAAAAAAACAAACGACTAACGCACGCGCATCACCTCAAGACGTGAACCAGGCATTACATCGGTAAATAATTCCGTATCCTTAGGACGGCTACTCTGATTGAATTTTGGGTAGCTAGCTGCCGAGTCTGAAAGCAATATTCAGTCAAATGTAAATATTAATCTTCTTAGTAAACCACGAAAGTTCAAAACTCTCTATTGGTTTAAGTTCAAGAGTCTTGAATACGAAGTCTCTTTGATACGATAAATGCCACGGTCTTTCTTTTATAGGTCAGGAGTTCAACGAGTGACAAAGTGTTGTGATAAACCGCAGACAACGAAGTTAATGGGTATTGTGTGTACTAACGATGCAGCCTGATGAAGACGTAGTGTTTTGTATATGTGACAATTCCAGGCTACTGTGGCCTGAATTGAAGTCTTCGTAATTAATGGAGCATTGGATGAAGCTGTGGGAGCCCAGTGGTAACTACACTTTCAAAGCCAGGCGCATTAGGCCCGCAGTATTCGGTGACTTGCCGTCCGATCATAGATCAGACCCGGGTCGGAGGCGCGTCATGTTCCTCGCGCGCCTCAAAGAGCTGTTAGTAATCTGACGGGGCCTCCCTTAGAGGGCCAAAGCCTACCGAGTCTCGGAGCTATCTTATCAGGTACCCGTGACAATGCAACGTTAAGGGCTATTGAAGGAAAACCGTGGATTTCAGTCAGTAAGAGTACGTTTAGTACTATTATATATTCTGTGGTAAGAGTCTGACAGTCCCTCAAGTCCCACACTGGGACTCAATGATTTTACCACCATAAAAAAGACGCATTGCTTCGCAATTTATTTAATCACCACTTCTCTCAAAACGGTGAAGGAGAACATCGTGAATAGACGGCATGTTTCAGAAACAGATATTCGAAGATATTATGTGACATTTAGAAGCCCACACTCTGCTCGCAATGTAGACTTAATTGCAGTCCACTCCCTCCCTTTATCTGGATTTTCTTAGTAGTAGCTATCTTTTTGATGAACCTAAAATGATGAATTAGAGACCCCTTAAATTTTGAGAATGGTTTGTTTAATTAACTAGTAACACCACCAATTTATTATTACTTTACCTACTAAAAATCACAACATAAATTAACTACCTTCTCTTGTAATTTTAACAAGGGAGCCACAAACGCTTAATTGTATTTTCTGGAACAGTTATATACCAAAATCATGTTTATAAAATGTGAACATGTATGTATTAGGTGTCCCGTTAGTCTAGTGGTCGCAAGAGCGATTACTGAGCAAAGTTTTAAGGTTGTACGAAAGTATCGCCACTATACATACTTACAGAGTCCAACAGGGGGAATTCGAATCCTTATGAGATACGAAAAAAGTTTCTATAAGAAACTTATTTATGTAAACAATCTTTCCAAACATGAAATCGTCCTAACATGAAACAGAGTCGAACGGCCATAGAAGAAAATTGCTCTTTATCACTCATTTTTATAGACGACTAAGACTAGCCCAAAAAAAAATTGTGCAAAAACCTATAATAAATATCAAAAGTTTTCTTAGGAAAGTTACTCAGTACCTCTTATAGATTCCTGCTGCAGGGAGATCTTGAGTCAATGCATCTGCCCGTAAGCAATAAGTAAGTAATGACCGTTGAAAAGAAAGAGCTACTTTCCCCTTCTTGGCTTGTTATCTCTAAGCTGTCGCACAAAGCACTTCCACACCAACAATCACGACGAAACAGCGAAAAACGTCACGGAGGTGGTGTGTGACAGAGATAACGGTATCTGTTTCGGTCGATGTGCATTATTTATTGGTGACGTAGTGTATGTATATGACGCCCTGTGTTTATGTTGCCCGACGGTCAGGTGTTCACTGGACTATGAAGAGTAGTTTTTAATTGGAACGCCACTCCGCTTTCGGTCCCTGTGGCCAACCAAATTGATTCTACCAGTATGGGCCCTCGGTTTCGTGTTTATGGTCTTATTTTTTTTAGATTTAAACAGCAGATTGCAACGTTCTAATAATGCCAAAGACAATTTTATGCCAACTACAAATTAAACGTTAATGATCGTATTTAAAAAGTTATAAAAAACCTTTGCAGTAACAGTGATCGATGACTTATCGTGCTCTTTTTTACCCGACTGCGCCAGGAGGGTTATGTTTTTCGAGTGTATGTATGTATGTATGTTTCTGTGTGTTGCTCTGCAGCCTAAACGGCTTGATGGATTTTAACTTGAGAGGTGTCGTTAGATTCGTCTTAAACGTGAGAGTGTCACTGGGTACATAAAACTGGCCAAGTGCGAGTCGAACTCGTGTGCAAAGGGTTCCGAACTTAAAATATTTTCTTAAAATCTCTCACATTCTATCAAGTGGGGTATCAAATTAAAGGATTTCAAAAATGGTTTACCAAAATATATATAACTTCTATGTTTCAATTTAATTTTGACTGATAAATGCTAACAAAAACTAAAAATAGTAAAATAAAATAAATATTTAAAAAAACAAAAAACCCGACTGTGTAAAAAAACTAAAAAGAAAGAAACAAGCCCAGTAGTTTAGAATTCACTCATTCACACTCACAGTCGGGGCCCCTTGGGAAGATTTGATTGGTATAATTTAATGGGCCCCGACTGTGAGTGTGAATGAGTGAATTCTAAACTACTGGGCTTGTTTCTTTCTTTTTAGTTTTTTTACGCAGTCGGGTTTTTTGTTTTTTTTTTAATATTTATTTTTTTAATATCATAAAGGAAGTCTCAGCTACAGAATAAATCCATCACAAAAACTGACCACGGGGTACAAACCCCTTTGAAAAGTTACCGTAATGGATGCCATAACACATCCTGATTACTTCACCCACAGCTCCATCCGATAACACATTTTTCCGCAATGTCACGGCAACTATTAATAAAACCCTCGCTCTCAAAGACTGAACACAATCTCAGAATCCATTATTCCTTTGGAATTTCCAAACAAAGCATTTTTTTGCTCTCTTTTACAGTCTACTTGTCAGCCTGGAAATGACGTGAAGTTTTATAGCTAAGGCTTCAGAGAATAGGCTTTCGATTGGCAAAAATCTAGTGTTACGACCGCTTGATAGCTCTTAAAGCAAGCGGTTACACTGCGATCGTATGGCCACTCCATTTTATAGCATGTCATGGACGGAATTTTTTGATATTGGATACGAAATTTTATTAGCTCTACTTTATGTTCAAAATCTTATGAAGCATATAATTTGAAAGAGAACCTCAATATCTCCAACCTCATTATATTTTTTCAGTAAAAGTAGCGGAAATTTAAAAACAGCCAGGAGCAATCATCTGATAGATAGACACCGGATATTAATAAAAATATCAAATCCGTCGACATGTACTCAGATGGATGGAAGTTTCCATTAATCAAAAGACAAATAAAGCAGAAAGTTTAGAAAAAAAAACCCTTTTCTAGACAATAGCAATTTTTAACTGGCAACAACACTCGGATTACAGTTTAATAAATTGCTGTTTTTATTTAACGCACAAATTATGAAAAACGGAACGCTTAAGGTGAGAAGGGTCATTCAAGGGCGAAACTGGCACCCAGAGTTATTCATGGGGTTATTTTAATACTCGATTCTAAACTCTTTTCTCTTAAAAATAAGATTTATGAAACTGAAAGCTTTAGGTTATACCTTATCAAAAACAGTTGGAGGTTATTTCAAGTTTATGATAATATATTACACTTGTCTGGGAAAACCTTGCGCTAGATACTCGAATTGGGCCAAGAAAATGTTGGCATAAACATGACAATATAAAACCTAAATGTACAGAAAACAGACCAACATATTTTGCAAATTCAACTCTATTTTAATAAAATCTAACCTGTAAAGAAAAATCCAGCGTAAAATTCATCATTAATCAAATCTTACCGTAGTTTAGGTAGGTATAACGACCATCGCGAGATTGGAATAGCACTGAGCCCTAACAAAACCCAAAAAGGGTCTTTCTTAAAATAAATAAAAATATAAGTGTAAAAATATGAAACGCTGGCACTGAGGTTGACAAATTATAGTACATATACATAAAGAAAAAACATTTTCTTTGTGGGTAGGATTAGGAGTCTTGGTTAAGCAGGCGGTAAATGATATACTAACTCATGTGGGAGGCATTCTGAACCTCACAATAGCCCGATTTCCGTACTTAAGTGGTTACACCCACGAAATCATGAAAGCGATATTGAAATGAACATTCGAATTCAAAGAATTTCTATAAATACTGGCAAAACATTTTGATTGAAATAAATTGGTCCTTTTAGTCGTGGAATTCTGTGGATTATCCATCCAATATTGGTTCGTTGTTATTGTTGGCTGGCTAGTGTAATATATAACAGTATAAGGAAATATGACATGAAGAATTTGCAACAGACTTAGCTCAAGCATAGTTCAGTCGCGCTACATTCTAAAATGGAGCTTTTTCAAGTCTTATGACACGCTTGGTCACAGTCGCTTGTAGAAAATATGCACTACAGATTGGTCTACTTTCCGATGAAGCGTGACTGACCTAAGTCAGAACTAAGTGTACAGATCTCATTATATCTTCAATTATGTTTATGTAATCTCTCACATAAATGAGATCTCCAAATACTGTCGATACAGATGGTCGTAGTACTAAACAAACTGCTGTAACACTTCATCCAAAAGTACCAGGGCGACATAAACTTCAAGTAATTCGCTAACAACATTCCTGCTAACAAATCTTCTATTGACACATCATCTCGCATTCATTCATGTCTTCCAAACTACACGGTATTAATTTGTCTGATGGCAAATTACATGTTTGTTGACGTTCTACTAAGAACACAGAGTAATTGTGTTAGCCTGCCAAATGTACGGATGTTATAATAATCTAGTTTGGTATGTATCTCGTTAGCAATTACGTGCTGGTTTGTCGACGTAATAGAAGATTTTGGAATGGCGTTGAAACGTTAATTTGCGCCTGTTTGGATAGTGAAGCAAATATTAAATGCTTTTGTTGTTGGTTCTAGGTTTTGTTAAGAATAGTGTCTTGTTGAGATAAATATTTGCTTCGTTTATTTCTCCTAATCTTCAAAAGACAATATTACTACACACATCAAAAGTGTCTAGGGATCAACATATATTTTTGCAATAACTTTTCTCCTGATTGATATTAATTAAAATGTTCGTTAAGGATTCATCAAATAAAGTGTTATCGTTTGTCACAGTAACGATAAACCAAGTCACCTTTGCATTCATAAAGAAATTTGCCATTTTCCTAATAAAGGGATTTTTGACATTTGAACCACTAACATTAAAGTTCGAAAAAAAGACTGAAATAACAGTTTTCTTTAAAATTTTATTGGGTAACTTAAACAATTAATAATCCGTGTTTCTACCGCGAACACTAACAACACAAGAATATCGGTTTGGCATACTCAAAATGAGTTCATCCAAATCACGCTGTGGAATGGCCGCCCATGTTCGTTGCAACAACAAAAAAAGGTCTTCTTGCGACTGGATACCCTCCATATTCGGCAGAGCTCTTCTCTGTAGCATATCCCATGCATGCTCAATCGGGTTCAAGTCTGGCGACTGAGCAGGCCAGGGCAGGACATTGATGTTAGCTGCGGCGAGAGTCTGTCTTACAACTCTTGCGGTGTGCGGTCGTGCATTATCATGCATTAACTGAAATAAGGGACCGATTTGCACTTGTAGAGGAACGATGACGTCTGATACAATCGTCTCAGCATAAATTTGAGCGTTGAGGTTGCCTCTGATCCAAATCAACTCAGTTCTTCCGCCGATCCAAATACCCGCCCAATACCATGATGGTTCCACCACTATAAGGATGGACTTCCTGGCAGGATTTTAATCGCTGTTGGCGTCCAGGGGTTCTCCAGTGTCGTATACGTCTTGTATCCGGTCTCATACCAAAACGAGACTCATCAGAAAAGCACACGAAACGCCATTGTTCTTCTGCCCAATTTCTGTGTTCAAGAGCCCATTGATATCGAATCCTACGATTGTGCATTGCTATAGGTGGTACCCGTAGCGGTCTTCGGGAATGAAGGTTCACTTCATGCAAGCGGTTTCTGACTGTTTGGTCGCTAATTAAGTTCCCTGAAGAGTGATGAAGCCTCACGGCTAACATCATGGCGGTTATTGTTGGAGCTCTTCGAGTTAAGATTTGAATGTATCGGTCTTGTCTCCGTGTGGTGCAGCGATACCGTCCTCCATGGCGCTCAGCCACGGTACCAGTGCTTCGGTAACGTGTCCAAAGTCGACTGATAACACTCTGACTTGTATTCAGAGCTAAAGCCACAGTACGTTGCCGGGAACCAGCTTCTATCATTCCCACGGCTCTGAGCATTTCTTCCCTGCTTAAATGACGTCGCCGCTCCATAATAACGTTGGTTTTAATCAGTAGTAGGGAAACAGTAGCACTAATAATGTCTTCAATGCGTTGTATGTTTTTATAGGGAAAATATTGACAGCTGATTTTCATCTTTTACTCGAATTTGATTTACAGTTCCTGATTCAAATTATGAAATGCACCAAAAAGGATCCATATAAAGTTATAAAATCATAAATTTATTACAAAGCCACATCTCAATCTCAAGAAATCCGCATAAAAATGCTTGATCCCTAGACACTTTTGATGTGTGTATTTACAATACAGTTATTTACATTACTAGAATCAACTGCTTAGTCCTCAAAGTATCTAATATAAAGCTTGGAACAAAAGTGAATTTGGAATTGTACAATTACACGATTGGAATTATCTTTGATACGTTCACCTTTACCCGAATAGAACGATATAACCCCACAGTACCTCTGCCTAGTTCATACAGTCGAACGATTATGCACCTCAGTGCCTAACAAATAAGGAAACGTAAACCAAACATTATCCCTTCTAAAATCACAATGAAGCCAGAGATATTACAATCACGTATCACCCCACATTGTCACTTAAATCATGGTTCTTTCTTTCAATATTCTGACAATTTATCCTCTCTGGTATCTCGAGCGGAATGTTCGAGACGAATTTATGAGATCTCTCCATCTATTTGGCGACTAACCGCCGGCGAATGCCTTCACATTGTCCCCCGTTAGCCGAACTTTCTGTTGACTTTTCAATTCCGGGGTTTTGCTTTACAAGGGATGTTTCGAGACAACCGTCGCGTCGGGAAAAGGGGCACTGTTACAAAAACCAAGAGGTTCATTTATTAAAATTTATGGACTTAATTATGAATGTAAAGGTTGCTATACTATAAGCAGACCGGCAGTATAATCGGAACAGACAGGCGGGAAAACCGAACCGAACCGAATGATCTAGACACCGCTCGGCTGCCGCATGCAATCGGCTTCATACAACTATAGACATAAGCCGGCCGGCTTTTTCATTGCAAAAATACTGCAGTATTGAAAGATCTGATGTGTTAACCAGAATGGACAACCCGATCAGTATAATACGATTGTAATCGCGTAATTGTGGCTATTGCGTCGGGTTAGCTTTGTTGGTCGAAGCTTATAGTGTAGCAAATTAGCAACCCTTTGTGACAATCTCCTGTTCTGTGGCATCTGCAACTAACGATAAGGGCAAATATCTGTATAGAAAACAGTTAGTTTGGGACCCTTAATTGTTTGGAGCCTTATTGCAAAGGACCCTCGCTCTATTTGAACAAACTATAGGAAAACATGTTACACTATTGACCTACATTGTGTACTGTAATGCAACCGAGGATCCTAATCAGGGGTTTGATATAACCACTGATTTAAGAAAGGCGGGTGTTTTTTGTAAACGCACCCACCACACAGAGGCAATGTCTTTTTTAAAGGGTCATATTCAAAAAAAATGTAATTTTTAACGTCCAACATAGTTATATTTAAAAAACAATGCATAAATCCAAAAACTAATTTCAAAATAGTTTGAGGCAGAAGCCAGTCAACTGTCAGTGAAGGAAAGACAACTTGATTGTGGAGTTTCTTGCCCATTCTTCTCCATACAACCTACCTTAGCGAATGGGTGTAGAATCAATCCCATCCCTTCCTATTCCCTTTAAATTTAAATATCGACGTTCAAAAGTGCCTCTTTGATGGCCTATTTGGAATAAATGATTTGACTTTGACTTTGACTTTGACCCATAAAAGTTTTTAATTGTATTCAAGGTAAGAACTTACACGTGGAGACAAAAACAAATTATTTGCTAAACTTCTTTAAAACTTTTTTCGACGGACCGTCGAAATCCGACATTATTAGATAGACCTAAGATGAGCTCCAAAATACACCCAAATAGCTATTTCTAAATGGTGTTTACCTACAAATACTCTTCGAATTCTCAATGCTTGCACAGAGTTCCCCAAAAGCACTAAAGCTCGCATTCCGAGAGTTTCCAATATACTTACTCCTTCTATGTCAATCTAGATGCGCATTTAACCTAGTAGCAGAGAATACTGAATAGAAGGTATGAATAGAAGGTAAGAATAGTAGGAATACCAGAGAGTAGTAAAATAAAACTGGTCAACTTAAACAGATCCTCCGAATCCGTACATAAAGGATTACGAAGAAAAAATGTGTAGATGCAAGTACATCAACGTGACATATTCTGGTCTTCTCCCAATAAAACGTAAATCGTATGGTTTTGTAATAAAGTTGTAGTTAAAAAATTAACCAATACCTCTGACGCTGTTTGACGACAACAGTAGCTCGTTTTTTAGGGTTCCGTAGCCAAATGGCAAAAAACGGAACCCTTATAGATTCGTCATGTCTATCGGGCTGTCTGTCTGTCCGTCCCATGTCACAGCCCTTTTTGACGAAAGTATAAGAGCTATCCTGTTGAAACTTGGTAAGTAGATGTATTATGTAAACCGCATTAAGATTTTCACACAAAAATAAAACAAAAACCAAATTTTGGGGGTACCCCCCATACTTAGAACTGTAACTCAAAACATTTTATTTTCGCCTGACCCATACGTGTGGGTTATCCATGAATAGGTCTTGAAAAATGATATTGAGGTCTAACATCATTTTTTTCTAAACTGAACGGTTTGCGCGAGAAACGCTTCCAAAGTGGTAAACTGTGTGTGTATCCCCCTGTAACTTCTAAAATAAGAGAATGATAAAACTAAAAAAAAATATATGATGTACATTACCATGTAAACTTCAATTGAAAATTGGTTTGAACGAGATCGAGTTATTAGTTTTTTTTTAATCGTCATAAATCGTAAACCGTAATTTACCTTTCAAAGTTACAACTAACTACAAGAACTTTTATATTATGTTACTTGCTGCTACGGAACCCTTTATGGGCGAGTCCGACTCGCACTTGGCCGGTTTTTTTAGTGTGGTAAAATCATCATGTGAGTCCTGGAACCCCGGGCAGGGCGGGAGGGACTGTCAGACTTGTACTGACTAAAATCCACGGTGTCCTTCAATAGCCCTTTATGTTCCGGGGTCACGGTCTTGGTCAGGCCTAGGCCCTCTAAAGGGGGGGGGGGGGGATTGGTGCCACTTGGTTTTAAAATATTGACCAAATAATTGATCTATTTACAGAACCTCGTTTTTATCAATATTTTTTTTAGCGTTCAGTATGTTACCGACCTCTCCAGTACCCTTAGCACGAATTTTCACTCTTTTACTTTACAGCATCTTTCCAGTATTTACAGCGTTTTTGTATGAAAAAACGGAACAGCGCCTCTGGTGTGCGGAGAAGGAACTACATTTTTCATTGAAAATTGTCAGTTTGAAATTGTCAAAGTTCCAGTTTACTTTACGTCTCAAATACTGAAAATTCGTGCTAAGGGTACAGGTTTGACGATTTTCCGTCATCGCTTTCCACCAATTTAAAAAGGGAAGGTCTACTTAATCGGATGTCTTCGACATAACGGCGATAAAAGAAAAATAAACTTTTGTTAAGTCAAAACACACAAAGGCAGGTGTGCAAACTATGAGAAAATATAGATACATGCTCAAAAATGTAACAAAAGACTTCAAAAGGCCTCAAGCTGTCCAAAAATATGATGCAGCACTATAAAATACTGCAGCGCTGAATTCGGCGAGACTCGTTAAATTGAGTAGTGTTCTCTGTTTTTCCGTTTTGCCTCCAGCCTTGCTCGAATTTCTATCTTTCCGTGGAAACGCTTGGTAACCTAATATAAATCTACATTAAACAAAATGCAATATTGTGAGGTCAAACTTAAAACACATTCATAACATCACGCCTAGGAGCCTCCTTAAAGGGCCAAAGTCGGCCAGGGTCGCGGGACCATAGGTAGGTGGCTACGGAATGTAAAGGGCTATTGAAGGACACCGTGGATTTTAGTCAGTACAAGTGTCACAGTCCCTACCGTCGTGCCCTGGGTGGAAGGACTCATTCGATGATTTTAATACGTAACAAAAGGAATTTTCTATGGGATTTTAGGGTTGAGACACAGGTGTACCTAATAGTACACCCACTTTAACCTTTTATATTTAGGTCCCATAATGGCGAACATCTTGCCAATAAACGGGCAAAAATCCAGATCGCTAATTAAAAATTCGTGATGAAAAAGCCTTCTGACACAACGAAACCATGACTTAGAAGAAGCAGTTTCGTTTACCATCATCAAACCAATTAAAAAAAAACGTGTCCCTCAGGCTTATCAAGGGTTTATTTCGAACCATAAATACGCTAAAAAATTCTGTGAATGTAGAGTAACAAAATCAGTCTAAACTCTGATTCTATTGAAAAAGTGACAAAAAATGTTACAGGATTTC
This sequence comes from Agrotis clavis, assembly GCA_954870645.1. NCBI lineage: Eukaryota > Metazoa > Arthropoda > Insecta > Lepidoptera > Noctuidae > Agrotis > Agrotis clavis. The sequence goes on from OX940929.1 coordinate 3,253,629, forward strand.
CTCGATTTTCCAATACTGCGAGTACACCTACGTCCAAAGCTTTTACTGTGATAAGGTTTGATGGATACTCTGATACAGTCCCGTTCAAACTGCATACGCTTCTCTGAAGTAAAACCGACTGCACTGAACAAGACATACTGTATATGCAAATATGTACTTGATTCAATACATTTTCTGTCAGTTCCTGCTGCAGCTTACTGATTTGACCTCACCTTAACAGCTAAAAAAACAAAAGTGTCCGTCAGATTTCGCTATCCACATCTAAGAGTCTACTCTCAAAGTCCATCAAGATACGGACCGGTCCGAAAGTAGCCCGAACTCGCACTTGAAAATGAATAATACTCCTACTCAATTTCGGTCATGATTTTTAAAAACACATAATTATCTGAAGTTATTTACTTCAGATAATTATGTGTTATAAATAGACTGGCCAGTCGCAGTCGTTTTGACAATACTGAGTAAGACATGCTCGATAATTCGTCTGATGCTACGGATATTTTCCACAATATATCCAAAACTTGAAAGATAAATAATCTATAATATGTGTCAGATTCAGAGGTCCGCAGGCAGTATTTTCTTCTATATCAGCTTGAAACTAACTTCAACTAAAAGCTTTCAAGTGAGCATGTAATTTCGGTATAGAAGCCTATATGGTTAGTTTGTTTACTGTGTCCGTTAAGTTTACAGAGGCTCTGTTTAATTAAAGCTTAAGTGCGTATGCCGTACGTAAAGTTGTAAACACATAAATAAAGTCAAGGTAAATTGTCTTAGGAAGGAATTTTCCGTGTTTACAAGGACTTCTCAAGGAATTCAAGTGTGTTTTGAATAACTCTTACTCAAAAGATGGGTGACTATTATGTTCTACAAATAATTGGCCCTTAGAATCCTAAAGCAAAGAGCAGGAAATGAAGCATATTAAAGATGAAAGAGATTAAATAGATAATCATAAAATGAGAATATTGATAAATATATTTGAATAAAGGTTTCCTTTTCATAATTTTAAAAATACTACACAGCAAAATACTAATATAGATTAACGAAAGCACCGCTTGTACGCGACTTGTATTCAGCGCGATCCTGTGGTCTTGATCAGATCGTCTGGCCGCCTTGTAGGTAGACTTCCTAAGCCGCGCTTGCCAGTGCGTGGTCTCCATTCGAGAACCATACGGCTCCATCGGCTATCATATCTGCGTGATAGGTAGATAATTAAAATAAAGAAATCGAATTAAGATTATGAAAATTTATATACACATGACGGTTAATCAAGTGATGACACGTGCGTGTGACAAGACCAAACCGTTTCACCGTTTTGAAAATTCTTCATAAATTATATTTTATATCTCTGTCTATCTTTCCCCAAAAAGCTCTCTCCAAAGTGCTTGAGTAACAAACAATCTCGCTCATGAAATAAACTGAAAGCTTCTCTTAATATCTACGTCACCTGATGCAGTGGAACTCGGTTTGACCGCAGGACCGCAGTTCCGCAGTGCAGTTCACGGGTAACCTGCTGACATTTACGACCAGTGACCATGAAGGGGAGTATTCGTCAAAGTTTGCAATTTCAGCTCGAAAATGGACACTTGGATGCCTTTGTCTTGATACATGTAGATAACTTGGAAATGTTAGTTGCAAGCGAAACTTGGCAATCAAATCAATGAAATGTGACAACGTTGCAGGATATAAATTTGTCTTTGAATATTCTTCTAAGATTCTTCCGAAATGTCATTATGCTTAATACTTTCAATTGGTGTTCGTGCTAGCCGCATGTAGTTATGTAGTTTATGTACAATAGTAAAAAAGTGTTTCAAAGCCACACTATAAAAAGGTGTTCTTTAATCTACACCAAATTTAAAAAAAAACGAAGTTAAACAACGCGAAATCCGTTTTTTCGCTTAACAGAAAACAAATGAAGATCAACATTATTCTACAAAACATCGCAGTCCCAATCACAGCAAAACAAAGGCATTGGTAAACTGTAAGCACCCACCGATAACAACAATTTAAATATTTACATACATTGTAACATCGTAATAATTGTTCATACGTCACAGTCTGCTTCACCGCTTTGTTGAAACGCGACACCGTGAAGCGAAAGCTCTCACGTTAATGTGCTAAAAATATTATCATTTATTGTATGTAAATGTAGCAGTAAAACAGCCATTATTATGTACAATATCACATTACATAGTTATCCCTGTAGAGTGAGGCAGAAGTGTGCCAAATGTGCGTATTTTGGAACAACTACTATCATCTGTTATATAATAGGGGCGAGGTTATTCAGTCTCCAGGCTGTTAGTAAGAAATTTCTGGTGAAAAAAAAACCAGTAACACTTACTCTGAACTGGAAATCAATCACGAACCGCTTGTGGCAACTGAATCAGTGCGGTATACCTACATACATAACACATTACAATAGGTTCCTACAATAGAGGACTTCAATTTATGATAATGTTTTGAAGAATAAATCTGTATATTTAAATATTAATTTAAATCCTTTGAGACGTTCACTATCAAATAATGAACGTTCCTTTGACTTTGATTCATGTTTTACCCAGACAAAATTAAATGCTGATTTAAAGAATATCAACGTCACAAACAAAACATTGGTGAATTTTTATTACATATTTTAGGTGTATGATAAAAAACAATATAACTATGAAGAAATATTTACAGACGCCAGCCTATCAACCTACACGAATCTCTCTTCCCAGTCGACTCAGAATCTTCTGCTTTTTAGATAAAGTTGAAAATCGACTAAAGAAAAGATCAGATCTTAGAGACGAGACACCTTGCATGGACAACGCAAACAGGTGATAATCTGGTCGGGTTTTCGAATAAACGAAAGGATATTTAATAATACCTACCCTTATTTTGTATTTTTTCCCGTTTGAAACGTTGTGCCATGTAGTACCCACTTCTACTTCGTTGCCCGATCCTAGAAATTTTTCCTTTATCGTTAATACCCTATTTTCGTTTTCTGTACTTCTCCTGTATCGTAGGTAAGGTAACAAACATTTAAACTCACACGGCCAAACCCAGAAATTGTGTTTGCATCGGCCTAATTGCTCATTAGATGACTTCATTAAACTACCTACTCTTTTTTGTTTTGTGGTTGGCAAAATAATGAAATGAGTCCTCCCGCTCAGAGTGATGGGAAAGGGACTGTCTGACTCGTATTGACTAAAACCCACTCTGTTCGTTCAATTGCCCTTTACGTTCCAAGTGACGGTTACCTGTTCAGTCCCGAGAACTTGCTAGGCCCAAGAATTAAGATACGAAAGGAGAAGTATCATAACGCAAAATGATCGTTTCCAAAAGTTCTTCCGTTTAGATGCACACGTAAAGGCATCTTACGCGTAGTGCTTCGTAATCTATGTAGATGCATTCAATTTTTCCCCGGGCGATTGTACATGACGTCTTTGAGAGTCAAAGCCTTTCGTTCGCAGCATAATCACGCTTCAAATAAAACCAATCACTGCGGATTTGTAAGCAAAACTTACCTGACGACCAATAAAAACTTTTAAGAACAGAAAATATAGAATACACTTTATCATTCTGATATTGAGAGCCGGTTGAAGAGTTACCCGACTTAGGTACAGCCAAATAGATGGATGACTGCTCAAACACGCGGAACTGTACAAACGGGTAACCGTGATGTGACCCTGAAACTTAAAGAGCAATAAAAGGTACAATTGCTTGAAACAACACGAAGATTGATACAATAAGGGATTCTAAATGCAGCAGAAGGTGGAATACGGTAGCCAATGATGAAGGTTTTTATGAAAATAGTACTTGGAATGATATGGGAGGCCCAAGTTGTGGGAGATCAATATCTATTAAAAAAATTGGAGCAAAAACTTTATACCTTCCCCTTTTTGAAAGGCACAGAAAGTTTATACGGGAAAGGAGTGCCGAAAGAATTTTAAAATGAACTATGGTCAAACTTCGATGATTCGATCACTTGTCGACCTATTATTGAATAATGACGTCTTCAGCTTTTATTACAAAAATAATAACATAAATATCGTAAATAAATAGGTAATCATTTCATCCAGACATGAAACTGTCAGAACGTGGCTGCTTCAACTATATTGTTAGCTCATAATAGTCTAATAAAACAGTTCCAATAATAGTTTGTATCAACCTAGATTCAATAAGACCTCATTAATAATAGTAATCGTGTCTGCCTCCTATCGTATTCATTAATATTATATTGGGACACAGGCCAGCGACCAAATGATCAACCTCATTAATAGAATATCTGATTGATTTCTATTAAGCAATTTCGTTTCCAAAACATCGTCATCTCCCTAGCCCTCTTCCAACTATGGTAGGGTCGGCTTCCAGTCGAACCAGGTGCAGCTGAAAACAGTATTTTACATAGAACAACTGCCTATCTGACCTCAACAACCCAATAACTACGTAATACGATACCCTGGTAAGACTAGCTGTCTGACTTTTGAGCTTCCGAGTAATAATAACGACTAGTATAAATAAAAAAACGACTAGTATTCCGGGAAATTCTATGGAAACCCGCAGAAACTCATGGAATAGCCCCGAAAGAAGACTGACAAACCAGGGCACAAAAGAGAAGAGGCCTATGAGCAGCAGTAGTTTGAACACGGCGGCCAATGATGGATGAATATTATCGTACCTGCTAGAGCTACCTACTAACTTCGTAATCCAAAACATAATTAATACTATCCGCATTCTCTAGTCTTACATTGTTGGCAGTTTTCTACGAAAATTAAAACTCCAACATTGTTTATTCATTGCACCTAACTGGCAACACCCAGCAATGTAGATTAGAATTTTACACACCCTTTGCTAAAGAGAAATGGAGCGTGATAATTAGTAATAACCGCAGGAAACCGCCTGTAATAATTCCCGCTCAAACGCTTCAGATCTCCGACCAAAGAAAATAATTGTATTAAAAAATTAAAGAATAACAGAATTATCACCGTTATTCTTTTACGCTACTTTGAAAAGGTCAACTTAGAAACTAGTACTTAGATAACTTAATTTTATTCGCTATCCTATTTAATCAAAATGACTCCAAATACATCATTGTCAACCCAAAAGTAGTAAATGATCACCAAAATTAAACGGATGGTATTTAAAAGTACTTCAATTTATCCCCATTTCATTTACCTAATTTTGCCTGTGTTCCACCAAATATACTGAATGTGCACCAAAATATGTTCATTAAAATATGTCATAACGAGGTGTAATAAAAAAAAATCCACATAAGCAGGGTCGAGGAAGCCCCGCTTCGCGGGGCTTCTATTTCTGTTTAAAGGAACCTAACCAAATCGAACTTCGGGGTGTCCCTGAAATCTTGCTAAAACGAGTTTTAGATTTGGTGCACATTCAGTATATTTGTTATACAAAAAGAATTATTGATGCGCATTTAAATTTTAGCCAAATTAAACCAGCATTTTAATGTAAAATTATAACCAAAGTTTTTACATCTTGCTAACCTGTTTATGCGGTTAAACCTAGATGTATCCTTCCTTCAGAGGAGCAAGTCGACGGAGCCCCGCATCGCGGGGCTCCTACTTCTGGGTGGTTTACACATTAATTTGCTCGCTAAGATTTGGTGATCATTTACTATATTTGGTGTTCGAATACAATTTGAAGTGTAGTAGCTAAGGGTATCAAAGCATTTTATGGTGGTCATTATATTTAATCCTATAGTATATTAAAGCATCAAGATACGTTTTATATCGAAGTTCCCGTTGCTAATTTCCACCGCAAGGACGAAGTCACGGACAAAAGCTGATGCTAAAATAATTATTTTTAAGGTACCGGAAAGCCATGCATACTGCTCTTATATACCACGAATGATATCTTTCAGTCAGTCAGTTAGACTGACTTTTGATTTTTGAACGATACTGACGCGTAAAACCCCCGTCAAAGAGACTAACTAAACCTTGTTGGAGAACTTAAAAACTGCATAGATGCACTAGGTACAAGCACTAAGCGGGGCATTTGCGCTACACAAGAGCCGGATTATCTCGGGAGGATACTTGAGACTTGATCCCCCTCAGTATAGTCTGAGCCGTTCCTATACTCCACTTATAACCTATGGTTTTATAGATGTGACACCACAGACAACTTTAGCTTTTATTGTCATCAATGGTGTTCCTAATTTTTCGCTGTGTCCGGAGTTTTCGGCGAAAGTTAGAAATACGAGGGAATGGAGAGCACATGAAAAAGCAATATACCAAAGCTCTCAATAACCACTCTAGAAAAACACCTGCACTCCAGATGGCATCATCTTCAGATGTAGATTAGGCTCTTAATGGTCTTCATTCTATCAGCATATATCTTTGAAAAGTGTAAAATAATACAGTACTAAAAAACCATCACCTACTTCCAAAAAGATCGACGAATCATTTTTGGTAGGTTTTGTCAATCAATCAATACTTTTGACTTTTCCACTATCTTATCGCTGACAGAACGCCATTTTATCTTGGTCCTTTGATTACGATTATAATTTGAGAAGGTTCATCCCAACGCCAGATACCTTATCTAAAACTCTGCCACATCTTCAATGGCGAAACACGGACGTTAGCAGTCACATTATGGCTGCCAAACGTTTCGGAACCCATTACATCGTCACGGCTGATGAAGAAACACCACTTAGCGTGTTTTTTCAAAGAAACTAATCCTGATGAACACCAGTAATCCGTGATCAAGAACTGGTTAATAACGACATTGCTATGGAATATTGTCACTGATGATTTATGAACACCATTCTGATTGTGATCAGTTTCGCTACTGAAAGCTTTGATAGGTAAAACAAATTCAGCGTATTCTGAACAAAATAGGCTTTTATGAATAATCAAGGGAAACTTTTTTCTTCCTGCTCTTGAGGGAAAACTTTTAAATTATAGCTTCATTTGTTCCTTTGTGAATTGCTTTTAATGTAATGAAATCCAATTCTGTATTTTTTGCCGCGTCTCGTATAAAATGAGGTTTTATGATATCTTGTTTGCAAAGGATCGTCTCTATCTCACTAAAAATAGGTCAATACTAAAATATCATATTTTCAGCAATCATTGTTTGCATTGTCAAACAGTCGTGAATGTACGACTACCCTCAAACCTTTCTCTATAAGAACACATTAAAACCCAAAGCACTTTGAAGACATCCGACATTTCCTCCAACGTAACATCCTCATTCAACAAAACAAACCAAATAAATTGCAAAATGTTCACCACAGCAGGCTGTTGACCCCTCACATGGACAAACAGGGATAATAAATAAACGAACTATACAGCCTGCCTTTTACTTACAACTACCCTGCTCCAGCGACCCAATTCGTCCTTAATTGAATCGACTTCAGGCCGGCCTTCAGACGAATTGCCTGTTAGAGCTCTCACTTAAGTTTTTTCAGTTGAAATAAACTAAAAGCAACGATTACTTCAGTTCACGAAAGCATCAAAGGTTACGATTGAAGCCGGTAAGTCAGAAACCATTCGCCATCTTTCCAATTATAACAAATTGGTCCATGTAACAAGGTAAAATTCAAAGTTAAACCAATCAGTAAGAAAAGAGTTCTTTTCAAGGTTAATCAAACTCAGATCAAAACGCAATGCAGTAAATACTTACGTAAGTTCGCTAAATGCGGATGTCCACAAACTATACACCAACACACGTCGGAAATACAATTAAAAACAATACAACACTGGCTATTAAAAGAAAATCACTAATAACGGTTCGTAACGATCAGAAAAAACAAAAGCAAATGGAACACAAGTTGAAAATCGAATTGTTTTTACTATTGCACTAGTTCAGGAAAGATCGCGGTGTTTTCGCAGAGCAGCCGGCTAGCGACAAGCGGCCGAAGTGCGGGTGAAACGCGAACTGAACATTGTTTCCACGAGGGACGCGGGCATTGGGGTGAAAATAGGGTGAAGCGGGGGCGTATCGCCGACCCGGCTTGAATGGACGCGCTGGCTACGCAACGCATGACGGTTTTCCGTCGGACAATCACAGAAACGCTCCCCCGAACGTTTCGCAATGAATGTTTCTCTAATTATTACGGGTTGGTATTTCGAATGTTTTCTTCTTGGCTAACAACGGGAATGTAGGAGATAACGATAATGACTTTGAGACTTGAGAAGCGTAAAATAACAAAGTTTAGGACGACATGGGTACTTTTAATAAGTTTGTCTGTGTAAAATAAGCATAATCTAAGTACAGGCTTTTCAGGGTATAGGATAAAATTTGTGGTTTTTTATTTTACTTTTACATACTTTGTTTGGGTTGAAGACTATTTATATTCGTTGAGGGTATTTGAACATTTGCTCTATCTACAACACAGTAATTGTACCCACTACCCATCTATGTTTCTTACTACAATGTGAAGTTAGCATACTTCCCTTACTGATTGGACTTCAACTTCTAAAATCTGTGTGCTTCAATAGACACCTTGTATTGTCTGTACCCAAAACAATATCCTACCTACTCTTCGCCCATTACCTACTTTCTTCTTAAAAACACATTTGTTAACGATAAATGAACTTACTAAACTTTCGTAATTATATTTAGAGACGTAGACACGTGTTCGCTAGCACCCATGTTAGGTTGGAACAAAATTTCGTAGTCATGCGAGCATTAAGGTCAGAGTAGGGCCCGACTGACAAACATTACTGACAAGCTGTCGCGACTAATGTTGTACTCAACTCTTTATTGCGAGACGAAATGAATCAACGTGGATAAGTTGAACTTTTAATTCTTTAAAATATGTATGTTTTCTGCTCGTTAGCTAATAAGGCTCTAACTTATTTTATGATTTGTATTTATAAACATATAATGTTTTGCAACATAAAACTGCGATAATATAGGCCATATGGGAACAATGCTGTGATGACCCATTTTGTGCCGTTATGCGCAGTTTTCTAAAACTTGCATGTATGAAAATGATACTAAACGTTATTGAAAATTGTTTTCCATAAAGTATTTATGGTTAATGAAATTTTGAAATGACTTAGGCCATTCATAACTTAGAAGCGAAATAATCGACTGTAAATACATAGGTTATAGGGTATAAGCTTGGCCAGAACGGATTGAAACGGAACTAATCTTTTTGTTTGCTGACAACGTTTTAAAATCTTTGATATTTGATATAAACGGGTGCCCTCTATCTGGCAGAAACTTGTTGCTCCGAAACCTATTTGGCAGAACTCACTTGGCAGAAACTTTTTTAAACGAACATTGTTATGGTATAAAAAATATTTAGTATAATTGTTTCTTGGCCTAATGTTTTTATGTCCGAATTTAAATTGGGATACTTTTAAGATGGCAGAATTGTATTGGGCATAATTACCTTTGTCAGAGTTACAATTTTGCATATTTTCATTTAGCATAACGTTTATTTAGAGCGCCGATTATTTGACATAATTTGACTTAGCATACTTCGAAGATCACAGAATTTCAGAATAGAAATAATTTAGTCATAATAAAAAAAAAATGTTTTATAAAATCAATATGGTGTGCTGGTGTACAAAAGTTATATAGTGACAGAAATGAATCGCTGCAAAACCGACTTCACGTAGTCTTGTCTGCCCTACCCCTAGAGTGTAATTTAAAATCGCGAAGGCGCGGAGGGGCGAGGCGGCCCGCGAGCTGAGGAACAGGTGGTTTTAACGCACACCGCCGCGGCTGAGGCTGGCCGGCTTGCCGGCCAGCAAGCCGAAGCTGCGGTGGTGGGCGTAAAATCATCTGCGACGATTAGCTCGCGTGGGACCGCCGGAGACCCGCAGCGCCGGAGCCGTGACAGAAGTCATGCCTGCTGCATGTTGCATGCTTGCTGCATGCCTGCTGCATGTTGCTTGCTTGTATGCTGAATGCTTGCTGCATGCTTACTGCATTATCTTACTGTCTGGGAAATAAAAACCACACAATTATGCCAAACTAGCTTCTGCCAGCGACTTCGTACGCGGATCCTGTTGCTTATGCCAGCGACAATGGGGTCGTCAAAATCGAAGATCTGAAACGTCTGATGTCGAATTCTTAGAGCCTGGGGACGTGAAAACAACGGGACGCGCATGACGATTCCATACGTTCCAGATCCTTAATTTTTGTAAGTCATCAGGAAATGCCCATCAGACTAAACAACTCTTGCTAAGATATTATTCATATTTATGTTACAGTGTAGCTGGGCTCTTGGAATTCCACATCAGTTGTTCCAGATCTCAATTTTCATACGTCAACAGAGAATGCTCATTAGGCTGAACAACTCTTGCTAAGACGTCATTCCTATACATGTTATAGTGTAGCTGGGCTCTTGGAGTTCTACATCAGGTGTTCCAGATCTTCAGTTTTTATACGACAACAGGGAGTGCTCATCAGGCTGAACAACTCTTGCTAAGACGTTATTACTGTATATGTAATAGTGTAGCTGGGCTCTTGGAGTTCCACATCAGGTGTTCCAGATCTTCAGTTTTTATACGACAACAGGGAGTGCTCATCAGGCTGAACAACTCTTGTTAAGACGTTATTACTGTATATGTAATAGTGTAGCTGGGCTCTTGGAGTTCCACATCAGGTGTTCCAGATCTTCAGTTTTTATACGACAACAGGGAGTGCTCATCAGGCTGAACATCTCTTGCTAAGACGTCATTATTGTATATATAATAGTTTTGCTGGGCTCTTGGAGTTCCACATCAGGTGTTCCATATCTTCAAATATATTTTCTCAGCAGAAAGTGCTCATCACGTGGAACATTTTTTGCTGTTGCGCTATTTATGTATCTCTTATAGTTTAGCTGATCTATTGCAGTTCTGCATCAGGTGTTCAAGTTTCCAAGATAAATTTTTGCCTATATGTTGCCCAGACTTAATAGCTATACATAAAAAAAAAACAATCAAATCCGTCCAGTAGTTCCGAAGATTAGCGTGCATGGAGTAACTTCTCCCGTTTTCCTAACATTTCCCTTCACTGCTCTGCTCCTATTGATTGTAGCGTGATGAAAAGTATTCTATAACCTGCCCAGGAGTATGAAAAATAATTGTACCAAGTTTCGTCAAAATCCGTCGAGTAGTTTTTGTTTCTATAACGGTTATACAGACAGACAGACAGACAGACAGACAGACAGACAGACAGACAATAATTTTTTTAATTGCATTTTTGGCATCAGTATCGATCCCTAATCACCCCCTGATAGTTATTTTGGAAATATATTTCATGTACAGAATTGATCTCTCTACAGATTTATTATAAGTATAGATATAGATATAGATATAGAAGATAGATAGATAGATGATCTCTCTACAGATTTATTATAAGTATAGATAGAAGATAGATATAGATAGAAGATGATTCTGGCTGTGAATTTTTGTGCGATATGATGGTTCTACTTTTGATTAATAAGGATATAAAATATATGCCAAAAGATGATTCTGGTTGTGAACTTTCTACGATATGATGGTTATACTTATTGATTATTATGGAAATGAAATTTATGCCTAAAGATGAAATTTATGCCTAAAGATGATTCTGACTTTTAAAATTATGGGTTTCGGTTGTATGGTAAATGAGTGTATGCCAAACGATTTTCTGCGAAAAGAGGTTTATGCTATCCGTTGCTATGCAAAATAAAATTATGACGTAAAAAGTTCTGCTATAAAGGGTGGACCCGATGTAAACAATTTAAAGAACGCAGGTTTGTTAGATTTATTATTGTGCCATAAAACTAACGCAATAAAGTGAAAAAAAAAAAAATAAAATCATTCAAAGTGCTGGTAGCGAAAGCACAGTGGCGACTTCCGGTTTTCTACTGTTTTTTGCCACAAAATCCCGTATAGTGTAAAACTACCTAATTCGGCAAAGACAATTCCACCTAATAATCACTAAAATTATCAATACAGTTCAATCTAATTAACATAAAAGCCCACCTAATTCCTAATTTCATTAAAACAATCCATTAATAAAACAACAAGCAAAAACAGAAACAAAAGGGATCAAGTGGCGCCATTCATTAAACACTTAAAAAAAAAAATTCCCGCCAAATATTTACAAGAGATATGACGTTAGAGGGGCCATAGAGCGGTATTCAAATGAATTAAAATCGATAATGAGTACTCCACTAAATCTAGACGGCGCGTCGCGTCAGGGGTTGTGCACCGCAGATAGCAAGGGGCGCTACACCCTCGTAAATTGCGCCCTCTTACTAGATTAAGTGCTTTGTTTCCCATTCTAAATACTACAAGTGTAGGGATCCTACCTATATAAAGTGCTTGCATATACAAATATTTTGTGACTACTGAACAGCGATGTTTCTTACAATATATTCTCTCATCTGGATTTAATTGGATTGCTTATTGTTTTATCCGTTTTGTTTAGGTACATTTTGGATGATTTACCGTCAAATTAATAATTTGATAAAAGAAGAATTTTAAAATATTAGTTACCTACCTTTGGTAAGGCACATTTTTGTAAAATCAATCCCAAGCGATGAAATAAAATGCTTGTACCCTTGTACTAAGTTGATACCTTATTATATCAACTTAGTACAAGCATTTTTATTCATCATGCATTACTCAGTAGGTACAATCATAATTACAACAAAAAATACTACTAAACCAGTATCAGTTTTGTATTTTGACTATTATGTAGGTACGTAAGTAATGCATTCTAATAGTCCAGGCTACTAAACGTTTGAATATTTTGTAGACCCCTTGGCTAACAAGATGACGGTGAAACAGTGTATTAAATATTTTGTCCCCATAACTCGCAAGTTGTATGGCTTTACTAGATATTGATCAGTGCCATCTGTCGGCCGGCGACGACTCAGCGACGGGACGATTTGCGCTACGATTTACGAGTATAGACAGCTTGACATAAAAATGTAGAAAACCGGAAGTCGCCACTGTCTTCGCGCTACCAGCACTTTGAATGATTTTATTTTATTTTTTATCACTTATTACGTTACTTTTATGGCACAATAATAAATCTAACAAACCTGCGGTCTTTGTTTACATCAAATATCAAAGATTTTAAAACGCTGTCAGAAATAAAAATTTTAGTTCCGTTTCAATCCGTTCTGGCCAAGCTGTACAGGCGCTGCGGTACAATTTACAAAAAAAAAAACAAAAACAGTAGGTATTTTATTTCAAATTTTTAAAACTATAACAGTTCAAAATGTTTTAAACAAGTGTTTTTTTTAGTTTTTTTTTTTAGTTTCTAGTTTTTTTTTAAATTAATTCCACCTTGTTTGTTGATGTCTAAACGTATAAATCAATTATGTTTCATTTCTAGACTACATCTTTTCAAATTCGCCCTTTGTAGTGAAATTTTTACAAAAAATGATCAATGGAAAAAAAACATGTGATGTTTTTTTTCTAATAATTTTAAGCATTGTTTCATTAAAATGCCAATAAAAGACAATACAATAATAATATGATAATATAATAATAATATGACATAACAATGGCATTAAACTCAAAAGGTTTTATGTCAAACTAGTGTTTGCCCGCGGCTTCGCTTGCGTTAATTTAGAATTTGAGAAACAATACGGATCGTGTAAGTGGCGCCATCTGGAATATGAACGTAATTGTTTTCTCGGCAACAGCTCTCTTCTGTTATTCGGGACAAAAGATACCCTATACCCGTGTCTATACTCCTGACAACGTATAATTATGCTAAATTTTGGGACGATCGATTCAGTAGGTAGATAATGCGTGAAAAGGTAAAAAAACAAACATACTTGCATTTTTATTATTAGTTTAGATCAATAATGTTATACCTAGGTACATAGTTTGCATAGGAAACATCCTTATTTGAGCGACATTAATTTCAAAGATCCGTGTTTATCTTAAACATTAGACCATAATTTTTTGTTCGATAACAGTATCGCTGCAAATTGAACGTTCGATAGCATTGCTCTTCTCCCTTTAGCATACCGCGTGATACCTAAAAAATAACTAATTATTTGACTCGATGAGTACAACTTGTTGTCGTTTCAAACAGAATCTATGCACTGGTTTGAGCACCAATTCAAAACATAAATAAACACAAAATAATAGAAACACTGATTGTTTTCGAATCTTTCAAATTCCTACACCTCGAAACAATTACAGTTTAAAATAATAACAACTTACTACCTACAATTTAAAATCAGTGTAGATTTATTATCCTAGAGAACTATTGAAAAAAAATAATGCATTAAAATTGCGAATAATATTGAAGTAAAATTATGCACATTTTTTTTTTATTATTATTTGAAACTCTTAGGACAAATAAAAGTAAAAAAATGAAACACAAAAAGTGAAAAAGAAAATTGCAAGATTTGATCCTGAGACCCCTTGCACGAAAGTCAAGCAGGTTACCAACCAGACTGGCTAGTACGCTGACAGTAGTTCTCAAATAGCGGTTCTTATACAAATGTCAACAATGACTGAAAATCAACATATTATAACATTGCTAATCCCCCAAGGAGAATAGCGTAATTATACATATCCTATTAATTGAAGAGCAGTTTAAGAAATATTTGAGAAAAAGTTGAATAAATAATATCCAGTGGTTTAGCTTCCAACTCCAAACAAACATTTAAAAACAACAAAATTCAAAATTGCTTAACTCCCAGGGACAATAGCGTAATAATACATAGCCTATTAACAGAAGCATATTATTAGAAATATTTGAGGAAAATTTGATCGACAACTTTACAGTAGTTTAGGAGATAGATCAAATCTAAAAAACATAAAAAATTTCAAAAAAAGAAAAAAGTTGATTTGGCATCAGAATCGATCCCTTATCTCGAAAAACATACAAAAAAAAAAAATATTCAATGTACAGGAATGACAGCTCTACGATTTTTAACCGACTTCAAAAAAAAAAGTAGTTTCTCAGTTCGACCTGTATGTATGTATGTATGTATGTATGTTTTTCCGCGATTATCTCGCGTTTGGCTGAACCGATTTTGATGCAGTTTTCAGAAGAGTGTTCATTACATTCTGGAGAAGGTTTTAGTATATAACACTAATAGATATCCCGTGACGTTGCCCGCGTGGATCCGTTTTCCTTACTTGGATCGTAGATTTTCAGGGACGATTGCATGTTTGTCCGCGATTATTTCGCGTTTGGCTTAACCGATTTTGATGCAGTTTTCAGAAAAGTGTTTGTTACATTCTGGGGTAGGTTTTAGTATATAACAATAATGGATATCTCGTGAAGTTGCTCGCATAGATCCGTTTTTGTTGCTTAATAGGATTGTAGATTTTCAAAGAAGCCGATTTTATGAAGATTTTTTTTGTGGAATAATTTAACTAAAAAGGGAAAAATAAAAAACTTTTTTAAAAAAAGGGAACCGACTTCAAAACCAAACACAAAAAAACCATAAAATAACTTTTGTTTCGGAAGTCGGTGGCCATATCTCAATGAAATAAAAAAAAACAAAGCCACCGACTTTCGAAACAAAAGTTATTTTATGGTTTTTTTGTGTTTGGTTTTGAAGTCGGTTCCCTTTTTTTAAAAAAGTTTTTTTATTATATGTAAAGACTATTTAGACTGCTGATTATTAATTTACTCGTATTTTTTTCATTTTATATGCATTCATCCGCCTTGAAAAGTAGTTGAAACGGGTAATAAAAAACTGTTTAATTTCAAACTGTTTTAAATACTGTTTTAAACAGGTGTTTTAAAACAACTTTTTTTAATCATGCCAACCCTGTGTTTACCACAGGGGAGCAAGCAGATTGACGCAAAGCAGTGCACCACAAAGTGATGTGATATGGCATTACATTTCGTGCCGAGTAATATTACATTACACCATTACTCCAAACATCACGCGTGATGTTATGATGTAGCGCCATGCGATAGCACACCATCGCGCGTTCTAATGTAATGCGATGTTATATACAAAGTTGATTACAAAAAACATCGCAATATTTGCATTGCAATTCGAAATTAAAGGACAGTTGAGTATTTACCTACAACGCGCGACGTACGTACAACGGGTGGTGGTGTGAAGGAAATATTAACCCTTTAACAATAAAAATAGAGTTCTAAATAACATATTAAATTAAGTCACCTGACCGGGCGAAATACGAAATCGCACGCGCCTAGTTCCGGACTTAGGGCGCTTTTAGTGTCACGCGGATTTGCTCACGCACGCGGGATTGGACCGCATGCGTAGCATCCGCAAAGAACAATTTCATATAGGTATCTATTGTAAAGCGTGATAAACGCACGCGGGACTCGGGGCGCTGTGCGGGGCGTCACCCCGGTGCGGGGTATCCGCATGCGTAAGCGCTGCCTACAACTTCAGTGCCCATTTTAGAGTCGAGCGGGGCGCACGCGCCGTATTGTACTACCGAAATGAAAATCGATACAGAACGAGTAATCATTGAAGTTCATCTGCGGCCCGTTTTGTGGGATAAACGCAATGAATTATACAAAAACAGGGACGCGAGGGAGGCTGCATGGAGAGATATTTTGAAGGAATTGGCACCTAACTACGAAAATTTGAGCGAAGAGGAAAGAAAAGAGGCGGGTATGTGTTTGGTTCATTATTTTATTTATACAAGCATCATTACTTTATTAATATAAGCATAATTATTTAATTCACAAATAACATCAAAAACCTAAAACCTTTAGAGTTTAGTTAATTAATTATATATCGGTGTTGCCAGGAGACTTTTCCTTCATTGATAAAGTAATCTGCAAATATATCTCTGATATTACTTGCCGACGTATTACTACTTTCAGTCTGCTGCCTGGGTAGTGGTCCCGTAAAACCATTTGTGACAAATGTATGGCTGACCTTGTAGCCATCCCGTTTCCTTATGAAATTGTGAAGTACACATGCCGTCTTGACTATTAATTGTGCTAGATCTAACTTGACATTCATGGATCTGTGAAATATTCTAAATTTATTTGACATAATTCCAAAAGTGCATTCTATGTACCTTCTAGCTCTGGACAGACGGTAATTAAATATTTTCTTTTTGTAAGGTAAATTATCACGAGCATAAGGCCGCATCACATGTGATGATAAACCAAATGCCTCGTCTCCCACTATCACGAACGGCAACTTTGCTCTTACACTAGATGGATAAGCTACTTCGGGGCAAATAATAGGCAACTCTTGCGGGTCAGGGATACCCAACGTGTTACTTTCCAGTTTCGTATACAATTGACTCCTTCTAAAGATGGTTGAATCGGCGTTGCTTCCACTGGTACCGACATTTATATATGTAAAATTATAATCAGCATCACACATTGCGAGGAGCACTACAGAATAATATTTCTTAAAATTAAAATATAGTGATCCACTGTGCGGCGGCCGAATCACTCTTATATGTTTTCCATCAATAGCACCCAAGCAATTAGGAAAATTTGTATATGTGAGAAATCCCTCTGCGATTTCTTTCCATTTGATCCCATTAAGCTGTGGAATACATTCAGACTTTAGTTCAATCCATATTATGTAACAAACTTGTCTTACTATTTCGCTAATTGTTGCAATTCCAATCACATAGGAATAGTGTAGATCAGTGAATGTATTACCAGTTGCCAAATATCTGAAAACAAAAACAATATATTAATAATATGATAACATAATATATTAATAATGCTGACATCAGACATAAGACAGCATGCACCGCTCGAATTTTACTTCAGAAGAAAAATAAATACCCTTAAGGTGAAAGGGCACGGAAGTAGCTAGCGCTAGAAGTTTTTAATTCGTTTTAACTACAGTACTATAGCTACGTTAGATTTCTATGGTTTGCCGAAAATTTTATCATAGGGGGGTATTTATGCAGTTATGATTTCATATGAAAAGTTCGAAGTATAGTTATGTATCTCATATCTGCTAAAAGTGGCCACTTTTAGCAGATTTGAGACACATAACTATGCTGTAAATATTTTATAAGAAATCTTCTCTGTATAAATTAACCCCTATGGTAAAATTTCCGGCAAATGAAAGGAATCTAATAAATACACTTCTCATCAAAAAAATCGAAACACTTTCGTTTTTATTGTTTTTGTCCTAATTTTTTACAAAAGAGAATTAATTCCATGAAAAAAAAACATTACTGTGTAGCTGGCAGTTTGGTCATTACAGTAAGAAGAAAAAAATCAAAATTCGAAATAATTTCATTTGTTTATCCTATAAATGAAATTAATCACTGTTTTGAGACAAATGTGTATTTAGGGTTGGAGTACGTTTCTCGTTTAAAAACTAAAAATTAGCGCTTGTCTTTAAACTTTCTGTTTCTTATTTCATTTACTGTGACTTTGGGACGTCTGAAAAAACTTTTTTTTCTAAAACATATGGATACTTCGCCCGCAGAAGCCGCCCAAGTGGTGGCATTGCTGGATTCTGGACTTAGTCAGCGTGTTGTGGCTGCAAGATTGCATCTAAGCTTATCATCTGTTCATAGAGTCTACAAACGCTATCGGGAGACTGGTTCGTTCACGCGCCGTTCAGGATCTGGCAGGAATCGGGTCACTTCTGAGCGAGATGATCGATTTATTGTAACAACTTCTTTACGAAATCGACGCCTTAACGCTTTTCAACTGCAGCAGCAGCTTCGCGTTGTACGAAGAGTAGCTGTAAGTGACTCTACAATAAGAAGAAGGTTGAAGGAACGCGGATTGGCACCGCATAAGCCAGCGAATGGGCCGAAATTAACTGCAGACCATCGAAGAGCGTGCCTTAACTTTGCACGCGAGCACCTAACTTGGTCATACCTTCAGTGGAGCAAAGTACTGTTT
Source organism: Agrotis clavis (assembly GCA_954870645.1). Classification (NCBI taxonomy): domain Eukaryota; kingdom Metazoa; phylum Arthropoda; class Insecta; order Lepidoptera; family Noctuidae; genus Agrotis; species Agrotis clavis. The sequence continues at coordinate 3,272,361 of OX940929.1, forward strand.
TCTGATGAGTGTAAAATTATGCTGTATGGTAACGGCGGAAGGAACAAGGTCTACAGAAGAGATGGAGAACGCTTTGCACAATGCTGCATTGAAGAAAAGGTTAGCTATGGTGGCGGTTCGTGGACGGTTTGGGGAGGAATCAGCGCCGACGGTAAGACAGAACTTGCCTTTGTGTCTGGGCCACGGCTGCCTGCACTAAACTCTCATCGGTACATCGAACAGTGTCTTGAACCTCATGTGATGCCCTATGCACATTTTATTGGCAACGACTTCATATTCATGCACGACAATGCTAGAGCTCACACCGCGGGCGTCGTACGAGATTATCTTACCGAAGTCGGTATCTCCATTATGGTATGGCCAGCAAGAAGCCCGGACATGAATCCCATTGAACATCTATGGGATGAATTAAAGAGACGAATTCGAGCAAGAGATCCAGCCCCAGAAACACTTAGCCAGCTGCAAAATGCAATCCAAGAGGAATGGGATAATATACCACAACATGTGATCGTGACTCTCATCCGATCGATGAAGAACCGTATGGAAGCAGTAATAAGAGCTCGCGGAGGGAATACAAGTTATTAAATAAACGTTTCTTACATTTTTTTTTCATTTACGCGTGTTGTTTTACCCATTTCCTTCATATTCCATACAGGGTAAAAATTACTCATTATACAAAATACGAAACCTATGAAGACTTAATTTGAATTTAGAACATTAACATTAGGATTTAAAAACCTCATACTACTCACTATTAAATGACATTTTACATTTATTCCTAAATATACACATTTTTCTGATAATCCTTATCAAATCATAAACTGCGAGGTGTTTCGATTTTTTTGATGAGAAGTGTATATATAATATAATATAATAAAATATCGTTTATTTCAGGCAATATTTACATTACAAGATGGTAATGTAAACAGAGGCCCATAGATATATACCTTACAGACTAACATACATATTATTTTATATACAAAAACTATTTTAATTATTTCACACGTAATGTCGCCGACGTGTGCACGGTGTCAGCGGGCAGCCGCCCTCGGAACTTCCGAAACACGACACCCTGCGGCCAGAAGTTCTCCTTCATGAAGGTTGACAGATGCAAATAAAGCAAATTTTTGTTAAAACAAATTAAAAACTTACAGCGCTAGTGACTTCCGGAAGTTTTCACCTTAATTTTGATGATGGCAAATTTTACTGTAACAAATAAACAAATTTCCCGATTCAATCCGGTGTTTTTCCAAAAATCCTTAAATGAAGTTCTAATTATTTTTGTAAAAAATGAATTATTTCTATTCAGTAAAATTTGCCATCATCAATATTAAGGGTACTTTTCCTTCAACTGCGGCCTTATTTTTCCACTCTGTATAGGTATATATATATTGCTTGATTTATCTAATGCTTCATGAGACAGTGTAAAGTTGACAACATGTGTGAATTAAGGAGGGCCTTTAATCGAATGCAGTTAAATTTCCAACTAATATCAGATTTGTACACACGGCCACAGATCAAGCTTCCCAAAACCAGTATAAACAGGACTCATGCGTTGTTTATTATCGTAGACGACTCGGCGAGGCCCTAGCAAGTTCCGTTTATTGGTACTGGTTTTGGGTAACTTGATCTGAAACTGTGTGTACTTTTGCCACTTACTTATTATATTTTGTCATTTCAGACAAGAAAATACAACAACGCTGGCGAACAGCAAGGGACACTTACCAGAAAGACAAGATATCTGAAAAAAATCAGCCATCCGGCTCTGGGAGTAAGAAGAAGAAGAAATATTCTTACTATGACATTTTGACTTTCTTAGACAGTACAACGGAAACTGCTGGAGAAGAGTCACTCTGTGAAGAAATGTCTGAACAAAGTAATTTAGAAACACCTAATGAGTCCACGCAACCAGGTACTTCACGTCAAGAAAGTTCTCAACTAACATCACAACGTAATTTAGAAACACGTAATGAGTCCACGCAACCAGATACTTCACGTCAAGAAAGTTCTCACCCAACATCAAAACAAAAACAAGTAAAATCTAAAAAGCAAGCACCATCTGAATTTGAGGCACAGTTATTAGAATGCTTAAAGTCTAATCAACTGGAGCTAGAAAGTGAGGATTTGGCTTTCTTTCAGTCTCTGCAGCCTTCATTAAAAAGATTCACTAGATATCAAAAACTAATGTTCAGAACAAAAGTGTTAAATATAGTTATGGAAATGGAAAGTCAAACACAACCTGCATACTACAGTCCCATACCTACAACAAGTTCTAGTGCTTTTACTGAGCTTGACAGTTTGTCACCGATAAATCAAGATTACCAAACCAATAGTATAATCCAGGATACTTCGAGTCTTAACGACAATGCTATTAGTTCTGCTGCAGTGAATGACAATGAAACTCTTATTTCGACTGAAAGCGGCCTGTTTAATATCACGTCTTATGACGTAATTTATACCCCAGCAACAACATCATCTACAGGCGAAAGTAATGTCAACGCTCAGGATACAAATTTACAAAGAAATGAATGATGTAAAATTTGATTTTTTAATTTATGAATAAAACTCTTTTTATTAAAATGAGTGTTGGCAACACCAACAGAGAGTTTTCTTTACTTGCAACATTTTGTGTATTAATGTCACTGTCAAGTCGCCACGATAAAAAAAAGTGCACGTGTTGTAAGTCCGATTTATTAAACTCTTATATAAGAAGAAAAAAAAAGGAGTTTTGTATCGTCAGTCGCCACACACTATCCCTCCAAACGCCAGAAAATCAAACACCTACAACGAGAAATACAGTCCACTCAATAAGTCCCCCACATTTGGTCCATCTCAACGGATCGGCGTGGTTGGAAAAAGTAAGCGCATCACCCAGCGCGTGTGAGCAACGTGTGCAAATTTCCAAGAAAGGACTACGAGCAACATACAACACTGCGAAAAGTGCAAGCGTTTTAAGGTTCAAAAGAAATTGCGCATTCAAGTAATCATCGTACCACGTGAGTTTTGAGTCGTCATCAAGACAGGAAGTTCATTCATACTTCCGTCCGCCATTATAGCCACATATCCTGCATTGTGCATTCATGAAGTACAAACAAAGAGCAGAGTGAAGCAAGCAGCGGGACGGAGGATTAGGGAAGGTACGTATTTACGCGACCACGTATTTATACCAGGTATTTGCTTCCAAGTACGTACACCAGGTACCGACCCGAAATACTTGCAAGACTTCAAAGTATTGTCGGGGCTCGACTAGTCGACCCTCGCCGGACCCGAGTCTCGCTGATTCGTACTGTATCGTGACGTAGCATGATATCGGACGTCGCGCGTCGGGCCGCTTCGGCCGCGTTCGGGTCTCGAGCAGCACGCTCGCTGCAATAAGAAATAGTACATCGCTCTCGCTCGTACTTTTCACTGTAAAGATGACTCGCTTGGAAAGTTAACTTTAATTATACGGAACTAAGGAACAAAATATGCAATTCTTTTTTTATAATTAACCTTGAACCTGTGTAAGCTGCAATAATAATAACGGTACTTGGTACGACACTAGTAGAAACTAATTGTCTAATACTCTATAAGTACGTATTTATTTGTAAATGCGATTTTGTTCCTTATTAGTATGTGTTTAAGGTTCAATTTCCTATCCAGATAGAAAATACTTGAAAGTATCCCGAGCCCTGGTTTTAGGACCTGGTTTCTTAAAGAAGTCGTACTTGTAAGCCCTGGTAAGCGATTTTGCAAGTACGACCCATGTCTACGAGGATTCCACTGTTGACAACCTAACCACGCAAGACCAGCAGCCAGCAGCCAACCCGAGCGCGGCTACGAGTGAAGAGTACGGAATCTTTGATCTCGCTCACACTTGAACAAACTCTATGAAGAAGATTCGGAAGTTAGCAACACCGCACGACAGAGACATTTGACGGTGCTCGTGATTGGTTCGTTTTTTTGTAACACGTTTACAACTTCATAGTGAAGCGTTCCTACTTGTTCGTGCGTACGAGCATTTCCGAATTCCGCCATATTTTATTGTACCTAGTTTTTACTAGTAATAGTAATAAGTTTAAATAGTATAATCTTGTATTACAATAAGTTTTCAGTCATCGATAGTGTAAAAGTTTTAAGTGTTCATCATGACAGAGTTAAAAAGTTTAATAGCGTCCAGGGGTTATACAAAAGGCAACATAACTCGACTGTCCGGGCAAAATTTCCGGGACGAAAATTATCAAGCTCTTTTGACTAAAAAAGAGCGCTTGATTAAAGCCTTTTCAGACTATGAAGCCTTAAACATTTCAATATTGGCACTAGACCCACAAGACAAAGAGGACTATGGAGATATAGAGGACAAGTATTACAACACTCTCGCTGCTATTAACACGGAAATTGATAGGTCGGGTGCCACTCAGGCTCATGTTTCAGTAAAGGCTGAAACTCAACCCTCGAATTCAAAAATGCGGTTGCCAGCAATACAAATACCACCGTTTACTGGTAAGTACAGTGAATATACACCCTTCATTAGTCTATTCAAGTCAGTAATAAATAAAGACAGCAATCTGGATAATGTTGCTAAATTATATTACTTACGAACATTTTTAAAGAACGAACCTTTGGACTTAATAAAGAATCTTCCACTTACTAGTGACAGTTATATTGAAGCACTAAGGCTACTAGAAGAACGTTACAATAATAGATATAAAATAGTTAGTGAACATATTTATTCCTTGTTGGATATCAATGCTCTGTCGAAATCAACCCCACAGAACATTCGCGAATTCGTGTCTAAAATAAAACAAGGGCTAGCTGCCTTAAAAAATTTAGGTACAAAAGTTGATGCTTGGGATGACATTGTGTTGTGTGTTTTATTACGCAAACTAGATAGCTACACTGCGCGCGCCTACCAGCTGGAGCGAAATGCCGAAACAGAACCTACAGTCCAGCAGTTTTTGGAGTTCCTTGAGAAGCGAGCATTGGCTCTGGAAAGCTCTGAGCCTGCAACTCCGGCCAAAAAGGCAGTGGTTAATGTAGCATCCACATCTTCAGGTAATATATCATGTACTTATTGTAAAGCAAATGATCACAAGATTTTTAATTGTAAAACTTTTAAATGTTTGCCAGCAAAGGAACGATATGAGTTTGTTCAGGAAAAGAAGTTATGTCAAATATGTTTGAATCAACATGAAAAGAAATGTCGATACCATTTCAAGTGCAATGAGTGCAAAAAGCAACATAACTCGCTCATTCATTACGAGTCATTACCATCACCGGTTACTTTGATGTCCGGCAATAATTTAAATGAAGTTTTACTTCCCACAGCAAGGGTTAAGCTTATGGGTAAAGACAACCTGGAAATTCATGTGAAGGCTATACTGGATTCAGCATCGCAGACCTCCATGATCACAAGCAGGGTTGTCAAACGATTAAAATTGGCACCAGTGCAGAATAATTTGAGCATTATAGGAGTCACAAATTCTAAACATTTTTCCAGTTTTTCTGTTCCTGTAGATGTTCATTCATTGACATCAAGTTTTAAAACCTCAATAAATTGTCAGGTTGTTGAACAGATAACATGCAAACTCCCTCATACTAGGGTGGATACATCTAAAATAAAAATACCATCAAACATTGTGTTGGCAGATGAGCAGTACCATTCGCCATCTGAAATAGATGTATTGATTGGAGCGGATGTATTTTTTCAGGTCCTGCTGCCGCCTGAGGAGCCCAGCAGCTATCAACCACATATAATAAATACAAGGTTTGGACACATCATAGCGGGGGCATTGTCTTCGCAGCCTGCAGTAAAAAATAAGGTTACCTCTTTGCTTTGCTTAGCATGTGATTCTAATATTAATGAAACATTAGCACGATTTTGGAAAGCTGAACATGTTCCAGAGACATTTAATGAAAAGTTAAGCGAGCATGAGCTTGCTGAAAGTATTTTTAGAAATTCAGTTAAACTTTTAAACAACACGTTTTATGTTGATATACCATTAAAGGTGCCAATAGAGGAAGTAAATAATTGCCTTGGCAACTCCTTTGATTCAGCATATCATAGATTTCTTAATTTAGAAAAAAAGTTATCAAAAACTCCTAAGTTACAAGTTGAATATAGCAGATTTATCAACGAGTTTATAACACTAGATCATGCTGAATATGTAGACCTCAAGTCTTACAATCTAAATAAAGATCCTTTATATTTTTTACCGCATCATGCCGTAATTAATGAAAATAGTAAAACCACAAAGGTTCGAGCAGTATTTGATGCATCTATGAAAACAAAAAATAAAAGTTCACTTAATGACTTGATGTTAAATGGTCCTCCAGTTCAAAAAGAGCTTTTTGATGTCATTCTTTTATTTCGCTTCGGTGATTACACATTTTCAACTGATATACAGAAAATGTATAGATGTATAAGGGTTAACCCACAATTCACACTGCTTCAAAATATTCTTTTTCGCAATAATCCCAATGAGGAAATAAAATGCTTACGCTTAAAGACTGTCACATATGGTTTGAAGAGTTCGGCTTACCTAGCTACCCGTTGCCTGAATGAGCTTACTCAGAAATTTGGCACCATGTTTCCTCTAGGAGCTGCTATATTAAATAATAACTGCTATGTCGATGATGTGTTATATGCAGATTCTAGCTTACAAAATATGTTAAGTGCGAGAAAGCAGCTACAACAATTGCTTAGTCTGGGAAACTTTAAAACTCATAAATGGGCGTCAAACTCCCCTTTAATATTAGAAGATATTCCAATGTCTCAAAGACAGTTTGATGAGCTTGAATTGCAAAATCAAGAGTGTAACATGAAAGCTTTAGGGTTAACAATTAATATGGAAAAGGATTGCTTCATAATCAAATGCCCTAAATTCTCTGGTAATGATTGTCCAACTAAAAGAGATATTTTAAGTTATATAGCAAGTTTCTATGATCCCATGGGTTTTATTAGCCCCGTAATAGTTAACCTTCAAGTACCGACGTGAGCTTCGAGTTACGTAAGTACCGACGTGACGTCTGGCAGACCACCGTCGCTTAACTGACCAAAAATTTTATGTTTCTAGATTATTTAAAAAAATATTTTTTAGTATATATTTTTGACATAATCTAGATATCGTACGAGTCACACAAAATGTAAAAGTTTTCATTTTAGTACTAATTATAAGCATTTATCTGTCAGTCTCAACTTTTTTGAGATGAAAAATCAACTTTTAACTTAGTAATTAACATTTATAAACTGAACATTTTTTTTTCTTCGCAACATTTTTGTCTTAAAGTTTAATAACTAAGGAAATAAAGAAAATTAAAAAGAAAGAAAAAAATTAGTGATTTCTTGGAAATCGCAATGCACAAAATATTCGAAACAATTAAATTTTACAAACAGTCCTTGCTGCATTGTAAGTACACATATTTCATGCAAGTGTTACATTTATAAGCAGTATTGCGCTTGATGAATTATGATCACTCTCCATAGGAACAAAATTTGGATCGATGTCATCATAGTCGGACTCATTTAGCCATTTTTCTATAATGTCCGCATGGTCTTTATTTTGAGGCCTTGCAAGGTATTTTTTGTTTTATGTTTTACTCTTAAAGTACTTGGTTGATCTATTTTCGTATGTGACTGGAAATATCATATAAAACGATAAAACCTCAAACAAGTCTCATTCAAAAGTATTACACAAGTACAGACGAGTGGTCTGGTAGACCACTCGCGATCTTATAAAAGCTAAAACTCCCCGGAATCGCATGTGCCAACAAAACCACTCTTCTTAAACGCTACGGGGCGACTGCTCGAGGGGTAGACAAAAGCGCGGGGGTGTATGTCTTTGCTAACACAGGTAAATAGACAAATCGGATACGCAAAGTGTCTGTCAGACCACACGTCGGTACTTAAAGGTTAAGGCTAAGGCAATTATGCAACAGCTCTGGAAGGAAAAGGTAGGCTGGCATGATGCTGCACCTGAAAGTATAAAGGCTGATTGGCTTAAATTCCTTGAAGGTGTGTCTAAAATGCATCCAATTGAATTGGCTAGAAACATTATAGTTCCTGAGTCTGCTGTTGCAGTACATTTGATTGGTTTCGCTGATGCTTCGAGCACCGTCGGCTATGGGTGTTGCATATACCTACGAGTAGTTGATGAAGCAGGTAAGGTTACAGTTTCCTTAATCTGCTCAAAGTCGCGAATCAATCCTATAAGTAAGAAAAACACTGTACCGCGTCTAGAGTTAAACGCTGCCCTTCTACTTTCCTTATTGATAGAACGAGTTTTTAATACATTAAAAGTTAAAATCAAGATTGATGATGTTATATTATATTCAGATTCGAAAATAGTTTTAGCTTGGCTTAAAACCGAATTAACTAAATTGTTATCATATGTTGCTAACAGAGTAAAGATAATCAAAGAAAAAACATTAAATTGGAGTTGGCAGTATGTCAAGTCACTAGAAAACCCTGCTGATTTAATAAGTAAAGGAGTAGATGCAAACGAACTGTCTTCGTGTTCATTATGGTGGAATGGACCATCGTTTTTACATTCTAGCAAGCACACATTCGCCTCTGATGCGAATGTTGCATTGCCTGCTGACTTACCTGAGCTTAGAGTGAACTTAGGTTCCTCTGATGCAGCGGTTTCTTTGAGTATTCAAAGAGATCATGACTGTTTCCAAGCTCTAAGCAAATTTTCTAATCTTAATAAACTAACTAGGATAATGGCGTACGTTCTAAGATTCACACACAATGTCAGACCAAGCAGCGATAAGGTTCAGGGTTCTTTTCTATATAGTTTTGAGTTAAAACGAGCATTAAATTTAATTATTAAAAATGAGCAAGCAATTCATTTTAAAGATGAAATAAACGCATTAAAATGCAGTACAAAGGTCAACGGCCCTTTAAAACCATTACATCCCTTTTTAGATAGTCAGGGTTTAGTTAGAGTAGGGGGTCGACTTCAAAATACAGATTTTTCTTATGCTCAAAAGCATCCTATTATCTTACCAAAAAGGTCTTATATAACGGAACTTATAATTAACCATGAACACTTAAGACTATTACATGCTGCACCTAAATTAATGTTGGCTCATTTAAATCAACAGTATTGGATTGTCAATGGTGTGAGAGAAATTAAAAAGATAACACATAAGTGTATTACGTGTTTCAGGTTGAAGGCCAGCACCGCAAAGCAGTTGATGGGTTCCTTGCCCCAACAACGAATAACTGCCGCCCGGCCCTTTGCAAAGGTTGGCATAGACTTCGCTGGCCCTGTAGACGTAAAAAACTCAAGATTAAGACGAGCCATTGTTTCTAAAGGATATGTTTGTGTTTTTGTTTGTTTCGTTACAAAAGCCATACATTTAGAACTTACATCAGATTTGTCAACTGACTCATTTTTAGCTTGCTTCAAAAGATTTATCTCTCGCCGCGGGTTGCCCAGCGAAGTCTTTTGCGATAACGGCGGGTGTTTTAGAGCGGCAAGTAACCAGTTAGCTGAATTGTACAAGCTGAACACCTCTGCAGCTCATCAAACATTGGTGCAAAACTTTGTAACTCAACAAGGTATACAATTCCATTTTATCCCAAGTTACTCACCTGTGTTTGCTGGGCTCGCAGAGGCAGCCGTAAAAAGTATGAAATTTCATTTAAAAAGAATTGTTTTAAAGGCATCATTAACATACGAACAATTAAACACTGTTTTAGCACAAATTGAAGCTGTGTTAAACTCTAGGCCTCTAATGCCTATGTCTTCTGATAGTGCAGACTTTAGTTACCTCACCCCAGGTCATTTTTTAATAGGAACTAGTCTAATTGCTTATCCAGAACCTAATCTTACTGATACTTCTATTAATGGACTTAAGTATTGGCAAATGTGCAATAAATTAACACAACAATTTTGGAACGTATGGCACAAATATTATTTAAATTCCTTGCAATGCCGACCAAAGTGGCAGGATGATTTGCCTAATGTCGCTGAAGGTATGTTAGTTATTTTAAAAGATCCAAGTGCGCCTCGCTTATTTTGGCCAATGGCAAGAGTAGTACAGATCTTTCCTGGTAAAGACGGCAAAGTCAGAGTCATAAAAGTAAAAGTTCCCAATGGAAAGGTCTATACTCGCTCTTTATCAAGTATATGTGTTTTGCCCATAAAGGACAATAATGTTTAGGTGTAATCTATTCAGTTACTTATAACTGTCTATCTAATGTTTTCGTTTATTACTGTTTAATTAAACATAGAATAAGTTTTTATAAGGTTCTTTAATTTAGTTTCAATTGTTTCATACAATGTTAAGCATTGATAACGATAATTAGTATAAGATTTATGCTCATGTTTACAAAGGTGTTCAATTCTTTGTCATGTATTTAATTATAATACTCTGTCAAATAAGCATAATAATGTTTAAATGTACCATTAGACATAGAACTAGTTTTTACGGTTTCTTTAAGTTAGTAACATGTCGTCAGACAACTTTGTAAACCTTGGTTAAGAGTTATTTCCAATGTTATTTTGTTCTAAATAATAACAAAATGTTTTTCAAACGCGGTTGCGCAGCATGTTGGCAACACCAACAGAGAGTTTTCTTTACTTGCAACATTTTGTGTATTAATGTCACTGTCAAGTCGCCACGATAAAAAAAAGTGCACGTGTTGTAAGTCCGATTTATTAAACTCTTATATAAGAAGAAAAAAAAGGAGTTTTGTATCGTCAGTCGCCACACACTATCCCTCCAAACGCCAGAAAATCAAACACCTACAACGAGAAATACAGTCCACTCAATAAGTCCCCCACAATGAGTACGATTAACTTTTTTTCTCCAGTTTCTCTCTAATTGTTTGTTTAGTCATATGAGTGCGGTTGTACACACGGCACAGATCAAGTTACTCAAATCCAGTATAAGCGGGACTCCGACGGGTTACCTAAGTATGATAATACGCAAGGCGCGAGTTCCATTTATGCTGGTTTTGGGTAACTTGATCTGTGGCCATGTGTACTTTATCAGATAAAAAAAAGGATTGTGTATGTAGGTTGAACGTACCAATCCCAAACCAATTAAGGACTTTTTTTGACTTTAAATTACTGTCATGTGCAAACCTATAACTTTTATCTACACTTCTCATCAAAAAAATCGAAACACCTCGCAGTTTATGATTTGATAAGGATTATCAGAAAAATGTGTATATTTAGGAATAAATGTAAAATGTCATTTAATAGTGAGTAGTATGAGGTTTTTAAATCCTAATGTTAATGTTCTAAATTCAAATTAAGTCTTCATAGGTTTCGTATTTTGTATAATGAGTAATTTTTACCCTGTATGGAATATGAAGGAAATGGGTGAAACAACACGCGTAAATGAAAAAAAATGTGAGAAACGTTTATTTAATAACTTGTATTCCCTCCGCGAGCTCTTATTACTGCTTCCATACGGTTCTTCATCGATCGGATGAGAGTCACGATCACATGTTGTGGTATATTATCCCATTCCTCTTGGATTGCATTTTGCAGCTGGCTAAGTGTTTCTGGGGCTGGATCTCTTGCTCGAATTCGTCTCTTTAATTCATCCCATAGATGTTCAATGGGATTCATGTCCGGGCTTCTTGCTGGCCATACCATAATGGAGATACCGACTTCGGTAAGATAATCTCGTACGACGCCCGCGGTGTGAGCTCTAGCATTGTCGTGCATGAATATGAAGTCGTTGCCAATAAAATGTGCATAGGGCATCACATGAGGTTCAAGACACTGTTCGATGTACCGATGAGAGTTTAGTGCAGGCAGCCGTGGCCCAGACACAAAGGCAAGTTCTGTCTTACCGTCGGCGCTGATTCCTCCCCAAACCGTCCACGAACCGCCACCATAGCTGACCTTTTCTTCAATGCAGCATTGTGCAAAGCGTTCTCCATCTCTTCTGTAGACCTTGTTCCTTCCGTCGTTACCATACAGCATAATTTTACACTCATCAGAAAACAGTACTTTGCTCCACTGAAGGTATGACCAAGTTAGGTGCTCGCGTGCAAAGTTAAGGCGCGCTCTTCGATGGTCTGCAGTTAATTTCGGCCCATTCGCTGGCTTATGCGGTGCCAATCCGCGTTCCTTCAACCTTCTTCTTATTGTAGAGTCACTTACAGCTACTCTTCGTACAACGCGAAGCTGCTGCTGCAGTTGAAAAGCGTTAAGGCGTCGATTTCGTAAAGAAGTTGTTACAATAAATCGATCATCTCGCTCAGAAGTGACCCGATTCCTGCCAGATCCTGAACGGCGCGTGAACGAACCAGTCTCCCGATAGCGTTTGTAGACTCTATGAACAGATGATAAGCTTAGATGCAATCTTGCAGCCACAACACGCTGACTAAGTCCAGAATCCAGCAATGCCACCACTTGGGCGGCTTCTGCGGGCGAAGTATCCATATGTTTTAGAAAAAAAAGTTTTTTCAGACGTCCCAAAGTCACAGTAAATGAAATAAGAAACAGAAAGTTTAAAGACAAGCGCTAATTTTTAGTTTTTAAACGAGAAACGTACTCCAACCCTAAATACACATTTGTCTCAAAACAGTGATTAATTTCATTTATAGGATAAACAAATGAAATTATTTCGAATTTTGATTTTTTTCTTCTTACTGTAATGACCAAACTGCCAGCTACACAGTAATGTTTTTTTTTCATGGAATTAATTCTCTTTTGTAAAAAATTAGGACAAAAACAATAAAAACGAAAGTGTTTCGATTTTTTTGATGAGAAGTGTATATTAAAATAAGTAGCGTGTGATGAAAGGTAGGAATGATTCCACTTTAATGGCGACATTTTATGAGTGAAATAATCTTATTTTATGAAATTTCAACATGAAATTGAATGAAATTATGAACAATGAAATTTCAGAGTACATGACAAAATCTTTTTTTTGCACATGTAAATTTACACATGACAGTAATTTGAAGTCAAAAAACGTTTATCCTACCTGTTCAAATCCCTTTCCACTAAATCATAGCAGGAAATTAAATATTTAAAATTTAAAACTTACCTTAATGTAATAGCGAGCCTCTCAATCGGTTCTATTGTAATCCTTCGTAAACTGCTTTTTTGTAGCTTATTCTCAATTTTACACAACAGTTCATCAAAAGAACGAATGGACATTCGAAAGTAATTTTTAAATTTACGTTCATTATTTTGTAGTTTTCCAAAGTGTGTAACAAACGCCCCAGCAAGAAGCCTATTTTCAAGAAAGGGATCAACATGTACTCTTGTCTTCTTGTTTCGTCGTTTGTAAAGTATGTAAGCGACACATATTCTTCTGACATTGATCATTTTTGAACACGTCTATACCGTTACGCAGCCCGTAGAAAACTGAAACTCATGCTGCGTATGATCCGCAGCGTGAAATTTTACGCATGCGGTCCAATCCCGCGTGCGTGAGCAAATCCGCGTGACACTAAAAGCGCCCTTACGCTTTAAACCGAACATTGCCAATGCGATGCGTTCGGGAGTAGGTAATCGGGAGGGCTCGGTTCGATCCATTCATTGTCACGAGCGGAGCTACATAACAGCGCTGCTACCGCCCACCGCGCGCAGCTTGGCAAAAAACTGTAGAAAACCGGAAGTCGCCACTGTCTTCTCGCTACCAGCACTTTGAATGATTTTATTTTATTTTTTTTACCTATTGACTCAATGTAAATCTGCCATTACTCGACTAAAATACAGCTTGGCCAGAACGGATTGAAACGGAACTAATCTTTTTGTTTCTGACAACGTTTTAAAATCTTTGATGTAAACAAAAACCGCAGGTTGGTAGATTTATTAAGATATTTTTAAAGAAACGAAAAATTTTTTGTTGCGAGCAGGGTTCGATCCTGCGTCTTCTGGATAGGTACTCCAGACGCCTTAACCACTAGGCCATCGCAACCACTACTCACAACGCTGAATTTCTCGTTCCCTTGTTTTTCTAACGCTGTTTACACGTTAAAAAAAATATAACTTTGGTAGATTTATTATTGTGCCATAAAACTAACGTTTTAAAAAGTACACAAAATAAAATATAATTTATCTTTTATTATATTATTGGTCTCATAGAAATTTTAAATACCTAAAACAAAGTTGAGCTCGACTCAGAACACAAGGAGCTCAACGACACTACGAACAATACCAAAGAAAGGACATTTGGGTAGGCCGCAATTGTCAGACAGTAAAAATATTATAAATCAAAAGCAAAACTTCCCCACATTCGTCCTCGCATTCACAGTGATAAAAAAGTACACAAATAAAAAATTAGAAATAATTATGTCAAACTAAAGGTCAAACTGTATAACAAAAATGGATGGCTGTAATAAAACATGGATCGCTAAATGTGTTGCTAAGCCCATAACTTGAAAACGGCTGGACCAATTCGGATATTTTTTTTTTTTTTTTGTTGTGTTTGTAACCATCAGGACCAGGTTATTATTAACGATTTTTTTAAATACTTTACTTTCCACCCGTGCGAAGCCGGGACGGGCCACTAGTTTACAATATAAATCGTTGCCCTTGCCTTTTCCAGTGCCATAAAATAAATGTTTAGGTATTAAGGGGAATGCTCCAACAATCTTGTTAAAATCTCCGAAATCTAACTTAGATGCAGCTTTTCTATGTGAGAGCTGATGGAGCGAATGTTTTGAAATTTTTTATATTTAAAATTATACTTGTTATTTACCGCAATTCATATTTTGATGAAGTTACAACATGTCACTGGCCTGCAAATTGCAAAAAACATAAGAAAATTTGAATTTCGCGGGCTACATCGACGCAATCACCTTAAGTTTTTTATTTATCCTTCCTACCTATGTACCTAATTTATGTTATTCAGATGTTCATTTTAATTATTATAATGTAGTAAAAGAATCATCTTAAAATACCTAATAATAATTAGGTGCAAAACTTTTATTTTGTAAAAAAAACCTTGGTTGGAAAGACAAAAAAACAAGAATAGTCGCGTTTAGTTTCATATCAAACTAATGTAAAGACGCGGGTTTGCAAAATTTTTTTTCCATTATTAGTTACGCTAATGGGGAAGGCAAGTGTCAAAGTGAAAATGACAGTTTGGTCCCCAAAGAACTGTAAAATCAAAGGAATTTTCAGAAAAAAAAACATTTATTGATGTAAAATGACTAGATGTTGTGTAATAAGCTGTAAAAATGATGGAATACACTTTTCAAAATAATATCTACTTTTCTTTTGGAGGTTATGTACCAGTATTGCATCGCTCGAAAATCGAAGAATTATCACCTGGAACGAGTTTTGTAATAGTTGTGGTGTTAAGAAATTAAATATATTGTGATATTTCTCGAATCTAAATAGAAAAAAAGGTTAAAATTACTGACTTAAAACATTATGATATTTTATCAAAATAGAAAGTCAAAAGCAGCATTATATTCTTGATAAAGGAGAGGACAGGTAAAACATACCTAAACTCAAAAATTGAAACCTCAACTACAAGTAATTGTGGATTTATTACGGTAAAATCAAATGTATAACCACTCAATTAAATCACTTTTTTTCTCTTGTAGATGCGCCGCGGCGTCTTAATTCTTCTTTTAGTATATAGTACTTGCATGGACGAATAATTTTCCATATTTGTTTTGTATTTATACTCAATTTTTATAACAAATAATCTTGTTTGTTTTTTTGTACAAGGTAGACGTGGGGACCAACTATCGCAGCGCCATCTACGATTAGCTTTGAGTTGCCATCCCCATTGAATTATTATTTCGGTATTTTATTATTTTGCTTATACGTATCTTTTGTGAATATAATTTTGTCTTATTTCATGTAAATAAATTGCAATGCATTCACCGCAATTTAATTGAACCTGCTAAGTTTATGCAGTTACTAAACGTTCACTTCGTTATGGTTTTCTCAGCCGCTGTCTCTGCTGTTTGGTTTATCAATTTAATCATTTTTAATATTGTGGTTTGTGAGAAAAGATTGTAATACACTTAAAGTAATACTGGATATATTTTTGATCTATATATTATCAGATACGGTAAGATTGTTTGCGAAATTATTCAATGGGACATCTTCCACTAAATAACGTTTCACCTTCCGTTTTGTATTAACATTTTATCGATCTTCAGTAAATAACCGAAATACACATCGTATTATCACCATAGTATTATGTATTAAATGTATTCTCTCTTTTGCCCCACATTGATTTTTTTATTTCAGGTTATTATCGACCTGTCAAGAAGACATTTTTTTCGTGAAGCTGTACTTGCAAAATTCGCAAAATAGGAGACGAAAACCCCTTTAAGTTTTCAAATTTCATATCGAATCTGCCACCAATAGTAAGTAAGATTCATTTTCACTATGATAAACCTTAGAATTACGTGTAACTTCTTCAAAGGCATTTTATTTGATCTTTGAGGTGTGTAGGTAAACATTTTGCTGATTCCAAGGGTGTTTTTATTAATGTAAGTTATCGATTGTGGTTTGTTGGCCTTTTAATCAGCTTTACTTCTCTACATTATGTATTATCGTTGTGCAGGCACGAATATTATGTGTATAACCTCTAAATGCTCACTATGTATCCTGCCTCTATCATATGTTTCTGTCACACCCAGCTGTTTAGATATCTAAATCTTGCAAGGTTACATTTAGATTAAACTTTACATATTTGGGTGATGGTTCCAAGAGGTACCATTTAATAGAGTATTGTACATTGTCTTTGAAAGATAAGTGGAAATAAACTTTGTATTGTCAACACATAGCTGTGAGAATAGCAAAGTTTACTGTCACATATTAATTAAATAAAACATCAACTTAGTAATTTTCTCACAAAGTAATAGCAACAGTGCAAATTGAACTACATATTTACCAAATCAACATAATATTATTTTATTATTTAATTAAATTTAGATCATAGCTTCTGCATAAATTCATATTTATGCAGAAGCTATGATCTAAATTTAATTAAAATGTACCGAATCACAAAACACTTGCAGATATCTTCACCGATGGGAAAAGGGTACTCTGAAATAAACAAAATTGTATTTTTATGTTCAACTAAATTGAAAGTTTAAAACATGTAAATGCACTCAGTCTCTATTTTACTCTCCCACATCTCGTCATTCTTGCACAATAATTCAATATAGTTTTTAATAGCAGGTCATCTTTTTTATTCAGCTTAAAATGTTTGCATTGTATCCAAATCCACCTATAAAGGTCTAGTGCGAGTTGGTATTTCAAGCCATTCAGGTTTCCTCATGATCTTATTCATCATTTAATTAAAGAATTTTATTTCTTCTTTATTAATTATCATCTTAGATATATGAATACTGGTTAAAACATGACCTGTCCACATCTATATCTAGACAAACCATGGCATCATCAGCTACAAGTTACAACTTGAAAAAATTGCTGAATCATAATTTTATCTTCAACTGTGTCACAATCATATTTATCAAGCAAAGAAACTAGTTTTGCTGATGAATATGGCTGAATAAATTAGTCAGCAATTATTTTTTATCAATTATCATCTACCTTTCAATGTTCATTGGCTATAATCTCTTGCTTAGATTTGCTTAAAAAAGAAAAGAGTACAGAACATTGAATTGCCAAAATTATGATGGTATTAAAATTTCAGTGCTTATCTTATTAGATAATCTTGTGACATTGAGTACAAAGTACATCATCGTTTCTTGTAAACACTTCTCAGAGGCCTTTGACAAATTTGGGCAAGCACTCATTATATTACTCCCTCTGTTCCAGCTGCCTGCCCGCTTTATGTAGGTAGTCCAGTGGTGTCCCATTTATTTAGGAATATGTCTTTACCAAATGAAGATGATGACTTCAGTTTCATCTCTTGGATTTAGATAATTTGCCCCATGGGTTTAAAAAGTGACAAATGATAATTATAAACTACGTGTGTGCCAATTTAAATCCAAACCAGTTCAGCAGTTGCATTAAAAAGTAACAAAAACCAGCCTTCTTAATAAGCATTTTATAGTGCTAGTGAAATGGTAGCGTATGCGAGGTTGACCTCGGCGGTGGTGGTATGATGATCTGATCATGTTCGCAGGGCAGACATGGCCTGAAATTGCCCTAAATAGAGGTATGGAAGGAAAAAGGGGAGGCTTTTGCCCACCAGTGGGACACAAACTAGGCTATAAAAAAAATGTTTTTCCTTGTCCTTGTAATTCTGACAGACTGAGAAACGGATTATTTTCACTGACTTTTTAAAATAACAATGCTCAAACTTGTTGATGTTAATGAATTTATACATAAATAAGCACTAATTAAACCAGTTCTTTAACTTTAACACTTTATGAAAACAAAACAACAATTTTCTCAAGGCCAATTTTATTCCAATAATGTAAATAAGTCGTTTATACCTACTGCATATAATATGAGACTGAACATCTGGGAAACATTGTATGTAACATGTACAAAATGAATTAAAACTTGTACATAATGAAAAATCATCGGACAAATCCTTATCCTGAATTGTTTTTAGGAGATAACAGTAAACTAATGTTGAAAAATCTGCTAAATAACAGACTTAATTATATCAGCTACTGCTGCTATGCATTACCTTCAATGTCATGGTCAAACTTCTGTTTAAGTTTGGATATTCTATGAAAAATCTGTCTATGTATCAATTTCCATTTCTTTGGGATATTTTTTTTTTTTATTAAGATTAGAATAATTATTATTCACAAGCATATTGTAACCATCAATACTACTAAATGCTGGCCTACCCTAGAATAAATTTAGAGCATTACAAAAACAACCCTTTGGAAAACGGCAATGTTGACAAACAAAAATATTAAACGGCTATGTAATTTTTTTTTGTGTGTAAATTCAATTTCTTTAATGGAATTTTCATTCTGTTTTTTTTTTATTACTAAAGTAATGTGTAAAATGGATTTTGAAAATGAAGCTATATTTTGTTTTAATATGCTATGTGATGGTTGTATTCTATTGATGACTTTGACATACAACTGGTTGCACGCAGAGAAATGTATATGAGAACTTCTGGTTGCAACCGTGACAGCAAGACTCACTAGTTGACTTTACAACATTTCTAGTAATAAATACTAAGTCCTTTTTATCTCTACTACTTGCTCAGTATTTATTACTAGAAATGTTGTAAAGTCAACTAGTGAGTCTTGCTGTCACGGTTGCAACCAGAAGTTCTCGTTTAACAACATAAGATGAGTAGCAGTTCAAAGGTTAATTGATATACATACTATCTCAGATTCATCTTCAAATATTGATTGATAGATATGAACACAACTCACTAGTAAAATCTTTCATAAGTAAAGCTACAAGCACTTAGCAGAATTCAAAAGCGATGTGCTCCTACCGTATTGATTAACCTTTCGCGGTTGCATGAACCATTGTAACAGTACTTGGTACAGAAGTTCAATCTGCAAACTAACCTGTATTTACAGGCACACTAGAGATATATCTACCTTCTGTAAAAAGTTGGCAAAACATTAAATACCTGCAAGAGGATCTAAAGGATCACATCCTTTTATACAAATATCCATTACTGAGAGATGGCAAATTACAAGCTGTAATGAGAGCTTCAAGGGTTCAAATTTGAAAACATTATTCTGTGTTTAGTTATATACATAAGTTGGCAGTGTTCCTTCTGCTCAGGGCCCCCGCTACCATATGTGCAATGTGTGCAATGCACACGGGCGCCATCCTTCAGGGGCGCCAAAGCCAAGGGCCCAGAAAAAAAAAATCAAAAATAATTGTTAAAAGAAAAGTTGAGAACCTAACTAGGATTACTTTAAGTACCTACTAAAGACTTCAAATATTCGATCTCACTTTTAGATTAAAACTTGAAGTCCGGAAACGTTAAACTTTTAGAGCTCACTGCGTCTTCTATGAAGAATTGCCTTGTCCTATTCCAAAAAGCTAAAAAATTTCGCGCTCGCTTCGCTCGCGCTTGAACTAAGGTTGACATTCGCTTTTCGTGACCTCGCTTTTGATAGCTCATTTTTCAATAGCAAATGCTTATGTTAGTTAATCTTGTATTGGTCTACAAAAATGAAATTTGTCTTCTCTAAGATGGTATGGAACTCTGGGTGTGAAGTTTTGAGTAGGACTTGATGGTTATTTTTTGTGTTTAAGTTATGAAGCGCAGGGCACTGAATTTTAAAATACGCCACTGACCGACATACAATCAAAAAATTTAAAAGATAATTCAGAATGCCTTAAGGGGCGCCAAAATCCTTTTTTGCACACAGGCGCCAGTAGACCTTACGGGGGCCCTGCTTCTGCTCTAACTGTTTGTTGTCAATCAATTTGTATTGTCTTGTCAGCAAGGTTAACTGAGCTCTAATATGTACGTGGTACATACCTTGATATAAGCAACATACTTGTAATTAATTCCTTTTGCACAGAACATAAATTATGTATTATAAAATATATAGTAAACACATTTACAAGTGTCAAAAAATAATTCTGATGTAATTTATTGGACAGGGTGGTAGAACGATGCCACGCTGCAGCAAACGCACACGGAGCGGCGCTCCCGCGAGCGGGGGCGAAGTCCTGCCGGGGGCGACCGCCATTGACGATCACCATCACCACAAGAGATCTAGAAATAGCAGGTAAGAACAAAGTGACCATAAAGTGGCCAATCACTTTATTCACAAGTTGAACCCTATAAAAACGTAACTGTGGAAAACAAATAGTGACTATTCATAATCTATTTGCTTATTTATTTCAGTTCACGTCGACATTCCAAATCAGAAGACACAAGTTTTAGCGTAAAGAAATGTTTAGCATGGTTTAAAGAATACACAACAGCCTTGGACCCAGAAGTATTGGGTGAGTAGCATGATCATCACACAGACCAACTTTATAAAGTCCTGTTTATTCTGATAGTGAGTTGTGAATATCAGAAGAAGTATCAAAATCCATTTCTCAACCTAGCTAGCTATGGCAAATTCACCTATAACAGTGAATAAATAAGGAATAAACGAGTTTATTTTGCTTGTACAGGTCCAGAAGGCATGGAAAAGTTTTGTGAGGACTTAGGAGTGGATCCTGAAAACGTCGTCATGTTGGTCATCGCATACAAAATGGGAGCGAAACAAATGGGTTACTTCACACAAGAGGAATGGTTAAAAGGTATGTTTGCTTGTCTACAATTTCAATTTTAATGGCGAAACTGGGCGACCAGTCAGTCAGTCTCAGTGTGGAGGTCATCTGATGATTTTGCCAGAATAATGAAAATCTGAGCACACTAGTTGACTAGTGATATACCCTGTAGCTGATCACACAACTACATAGTAGGTATGTTTTCATAATACTGACTTTATTCCAACCTGTTTCAGGACTAACAGAGCTACAATGCGACAGTGCGCACAAATTGCAGAACAAACTAGAATACCTACGCAGCTTACTCAACGATCCCTATATGTTTAAGGCCATTTACAGATACTCTTATGATTTTGCTAGGGTGAGTACAGATCTGTAACATAGAAATTGAGGGAATGAAAATTGAAATACCATTTTCAAGATTTCATATTATCACTTCAAAGAAGGCTAACTGTGCTTGCTGTGTAAAAAGTTTTATTCAAAATCTCGTATCTAGAAAAGGCCAAGCTTATAAATATTATTTCCACTGACGAAACATGCACACAAAATCAAAAACTTGTTTTTTTTTATCACGTTGACCATGCTTGTTATGGTGATCAATGCTTGTACCTTCTCCATGTGAGAAGAGGCTCTTACCTAGCAGTGGTATAATAAATATGCTGGTATTATTACAAAAAAAAAAACATCAAGTTTGTAGGAAATACCAATTGAAATATTATCTCTTTGCCAGGATAAAGACCAGCGCTCACTAGACACTCACACGGCGCGCGCGCTGCTGGGCGTGCTGCTGCCGCGCTGGGCGCTGCGTCCTCCGCTGGCCGAGTTCCTGCAGCGCGAGCGACGGTACCGCGTCGTCAACCGCGACCAGTGGTGCAACATACTGGAGTTCAGCCGGACCGTGGACACGCAGCTCAACACGTACGACGCTGATGGAGCATGTTAGTACAAAATCAAAGCTTTATTACAAGTAGGCCGTTACAGGCACTTTTGAATTGTCAAAAGACTAAAATAAAAACTATAATTTAAAATCATTATGGTGCTACAGTACTGTAGATGAGTTGATCTCTATGGAGAAGAACTCATCTCTCTGATCTCTCATCTCGATGCGTCTTTTGGATGCAAAAGATGTCGACATTAATGAGATGCGGTACACATTGAATAGCATTTCCGACTTGCCCGAAAGGACCCTTTGATATTTAACCGAGACTGTAAAAAGACTAGAAGACTCATTTAGGATGTCCTTCAATTACTTTAACTCTAAAACAGCACTTAGAAGTAAAGAACTGACTAACCAAGTTACTACTAGTATACATCACTTCAAGTATAATAGGCATTTGAAAGAGTAAAGTAGATATGCCCGAAATCCCGGAATTACTTTTAAAGAGCATTTTATCTAATCTATTTCTGAAGTTTTGTAGTATTATTTGTATAAAAAATAATACCGTTTTGCACACGTGATTGTGTATTAGAAATCCTGGGAAGATCCTTATTAACCGATTCGTTGCGGAGGGCACGTTTCAGTGTCATCACTCTTTTGCGTGTGGCGTTAGGCACGGATGTGTGTCATTTTAAAGTCGATGGTAACTCATTCAATTTTGTTCGACGCCACAGGTAGAAGTTAGCGAAATTAGACATCGCAACGAATCGGTTAATATCAACATTTCGATGCAAGTACCAAAATAACTACCTAATTCCGACTTATGGTCATCACATTAAAGATGATCATGTCAATATTTGCCCTTTCTGTGATAGGCATCAAGTATTACTTCTCCTCCTGACTTCTAGTAATAGAAACTTATTAACTTTTTCATCACTAACTTTGTATTTCAATATTTCCAGGGCCAGTAATGTTAGACGAGTTCGTAGAGTGGTTGCGGGCCGAACGCGCGAACGACGCGGCCATGCCGGCGCACAGCTGAGAGCGAGGCCGCCCGGCCCGCGACCGTCGCGCCCGCCACACACAGCTGTTGTGAGAGATATGGATAGGCAGGGAACGGAGTAATACACGAGTGGAGTGCTAGCTCATCATACCACCTCAACCAGCCAAGCCTTATACCAACTCTGTTCCGTTTGGTTTTGAGTCTAACTGAAAACAGCTGAATAATAGATAATTGAAGTGTCACATGAACTATTATTATTGGACAGCATACTAAGAAAATGTCACCCTGACAAAGTTCTGAACGGTACAGTAATAAAACACCATTTTGGAATTCTTTGTTTAAGCTTTTTGTGTCTCTGTGTTTTCAGTACAGCCTCGTATCAATGTAGACACTGAAAATGTCGTTTTTGAATTTTGACATTTAATTTGTATGTACTCGAGATGCAGAAGCCATCCTTTGTTACAGTTTAATGTTTTTGGGGCAGGGACGTTGTTCATTTTATATAGGTACCAATATCTGGTTGACCGAGCGAGCTCGGTTTTTAAAATGTCTATATCTTGGGAACCGAGCTTTTCTCAAACCTGGGGCCTTGATAAATCGATTCCTTGAGCCGAAAAACCCCTAATCTGTAACTTTCATGAAAATCCTTGAAGCCGAGATCCTGATTATATATAAATATACAAAAATTGCTTGTTTAAAGATATTAGATTCATACACTAGAGCACTCACCTAAAGGATCTGTTAGCATTCCATTTGTTTACTACTCCATGGAATAATCATTGTTTGGTCAGAGTTGACATACAATGTGGATAGGTTTTGTAATGAAATGGCCAATATACGCAAAGTGGAAAAGACTTGATTAGGAATGAAGGGTCGAAATCAGAGGGATGTTAGACTTAGGTTAGGAAATGTTCTTTTAAGAACAGGGATTGTTGCTCTCTCACAACACAATGGTAAGTCAGAACCTTCAGTAACCTCCGTATTGTATAGACATGACATTGATATTCAAGCTTTTGGGGTTTGTCTTCAGAAAATGTTTCTGTTTGGCAAAGAATAAAGATATGTTTTATGTATTGCTGATTTTGGATTCCATGTATGAAGATTTCATAAGTCATGCCTCAGTATTGAAATGATAAAAATATTTTCGAAATCAGTGTCATGTCTATTTGTAACCCTTAAAAATATACCAGATATTCCCAAACTGTACTGTGTTATTTTATAACTTACAAACTCACTCGCTGATTTATTTACTATATAATGTTTGAGCCATAAGGGGTCTGTAATTTATTAACAGTGATGAAAGCAGGGAAATTGAATTATTACTACTGTAATATGTATCGCGGGCGATAATCCCGTTAGGTTTATTGTGACACTCGAAACATATAGTTTTGTTTGAAAAAGATATATGTTTATAAAATGAACTTTTATGTCTCGATTTTTACTCTAGCGTTGTCGTTTTAATTTTTCAGGTTATTTCATGGCACCGCATTAGTTTCTTTTATTAATTTTTAACAATGCTAGTGTAGAAAGAAGGCATTCTGCCACTTATGCCAAATTGTGGAAATGAGTGAGAACATTTAAGTGTGTTTGCTTGATCCCTAAATATTTTTAATTCATATTGTGAGAAAGCATGTGAAAGCTGTAAATTAATGTACCGTTTTGTTAAGAAATAAAACAAGCAGGTATTGTTATAACCAACAGTAGTTTTTCTTTGTAAAGAGTCTTGCTTGACATGCCCTTACAACTACCCTTTTACTTCATTTATGCATTGCATGCTGCACTTTTCCATTAGGTATCATTATTTCACAAATTATGTAAATATAAAATTACTTAAGCGATTGGTTGGCCACTCAAGGAGCTTCATATTTCAATGGTCAGTACATAATCTTGTATTTTATGTATTATTTGTCTTATTAACTTAGTAGACATAAGTTTACGTGTATATTTTAGCATTTATTTTAGATGTATGTATATTATGATTTTGCAATGCTCTTCTGATATATCGATACAAAATAAAATACGCAATCTCATTCATTATATATCAAATCTGTTGAGACATGTTGAATATTATATTGATTTGCCCACCGAACGTTATTGTTATGTTTGCAATAAAACAGTACAACAAGAATACTTTCTTTTGACCAAGATATGTGGATATTTATTTTGAACTAGTAGCCAATCCTTGGTGGGATTAGTGTAATGTATTAAGATTCAGTTTAATGCTTATATTGTCTGGTATCTACTTCGACTGATTTTGAACACAATGCATAGAATGGGGAAGGCAAGTGTCAAAGTGACAAGTGACAAGATGGTCCCAAAAGAACTGTCAAATCAAAGGAATTTTCGGAAAAAAAGCTATTAATTAATGTATAATGACTAGATGTTGTGGAATAAGCTGTAAAAATGATGGAACATTCAAATTTCCGACAATTCACACTATCAAGAAATAATGGGTAGCTGCTGTGACTGCTGTGAGAACAAAAATTGTATTATCACTAAGGAAAAGCTATACAATAAACAAATATCCACCCTTGCGAAGCCGGGACAGGCCGTTAGTTGAGTTAATTAGTGAAATTCTATGATTATACCATAACTAAACAATCGAATACACCTTTCAAAATAATATCTACTTTTCTATTGGAGGTTAAGTACCAGTATTGCATCGCTCTATAAATCATGAAATGGTTCATTTGGTGAAAGAATTATCACCTGGAACGAGTTTTGTGATAGTTGTGGTATTAAGAAATTAAATATATTGTGATATTTCTCTAATCTAAATAGAAAAAATGGGTAAAATTACTGAATTAAAACATTATGATATTTTATCAAAATAGAAAGTCAGAAGGGGCATAATATGCTTGGTAGAGGAGAAGACAGGTAAAACATACCTAAACTCAAAAATTTAAACCTCAAATACAAGTAATTGTGGATTTAATACGGTAAAATCAAATGTATAACCACTCAATTAAATCACTTTTTTTCCTCTTGTAGATGCACCGTGGCGTCTTAGTTCCTCTGTTGGTATAAGCACTTGCATTGACGAATAATTTTCCATATTTGTTTTGTATTTATACTCAATTTTTATAACAATAAATCTTGTTTGTTTTTTGTACAAGGTAGACAGTAATCTGACGTAGGGACCAACTATCGCAGCGCCATCTACGATTAGCTTTGAGTTGCCATCCCCATTACTGTAAATTGAATGTGTGGTCGACATCTCTAGCATTATGAAGAACATCCTTCTGTCCCTAGCAATAAAATTGGTTTAGATAGACTCATCTGCTATTTATGTATAGTATCTTAGTCTAAACAAGTGCATGAGAGTAAGTTCTGTTATTTTTGTAAAGATTCCTGAAGACTAATGCTAGATATGTATTTCACATTCACGTAAACTAAAATAGAATAACTCCGTATACACCACAAACTTTAGACTGGACCACTGAGGCCACTTCAAATCATGTTCCAATAGACTAGCTCTATGTCTAGTCTAAACATTAGGTTTAGGTGTAGATATCGTTTTATATAAGACGTGTAGGTAGTATATTCAAATTCTCTGATTGTAAGTAAATGGTTTCTCTGTAAAATACCGTGTATTCAAAATTATCGCAAATCATTTAGGCCAATGTACCAGGGGTTATTACATGAGAAATAAATAAAATATTTGAAAGTGATTTGTGTTTTGTTTACCATTGGTTTATTGATTGTAACTTAGTGTAACTCTGCTCTCATTAAACGATTTCATTACTGAACCCGTAGTTATCATTTTGGGCTTGATAAATAAAATATTGTTATTTGTCTTCCCTTAAAACTAGGTTCAGTTTTACGTGGTTAAATTGAAAACCATGTCGTACATTAAAATAAATTCTCTATTTACATGTTATTTACAGTATCGATCGGCTTTCATCTTACTCCTACGATCCAACAGTGTTTCATGCAGGTTGCCCTCTGTCTTCGCTTTCTTCAGCTCTGATACACCCCCCTCATTCAAACGAAGCTTCTTGTCTTGGAATTTCTGGAACTTTTTGCTGAAAAATAAATATCAAGTTTAGTCAAGTAGTATAGTGTTAAATTGAGCATTGATAGGTGGTAATAAAATAAAAGTAATGGAAAAGTAGTGGCTCATGTATACGTGAGATTAGCTTTTTCCTTTGAATTTGTTAAATTGATTTTCTGACCTTACTATTACTTGGTGTCACTGCCAACAAAGATTTCATCTGAACAAAGACGAAGCGAGACTAGAAGAAAGATTTGTTGTAAACTACCAATAATATTTGACTAATTAGTGACTAAATTTTTGTGTTATAAAAATTAAATTCTATGATGGGGACTAAGCCAGTGTCAGGGACACGAACATGGGACTAGCCTCTGCACTCTGTGTCTAAACTAGTAATAAACAAGACGAAAGAGACGCGAGCATAGCCAATGTTTGCCTTGCGTCACGCGAAATTTGGCTAGTCTGGCCAGTATGCATCTTCACACAACTTGGGCTTGGGTGCCAACCGTCCCACTTCACGCTTATCGGACCACCTACGAGTCCAAATGCGGAAAAAGGAGCCCTTAAGGCGGCGCTAGTCGCGAGCTCGAACTCACTGGCATGCATGGTCAAAAACCATGATGTTTCACCGAAAATCGAGCCATATTGTTCATGTGTGCGCGAGCGTCATCCCCCCGTGGAGAAAACAGGGGAAAACATTATTCAGTGAGATGCACGATCATTCAGAGCAAAAGGCGCGAGTGAAAAAATACGAAAAAGCCTTTGTAAGAAGGGGTTTTATGAAAAAACCATTGCACCAATTAATATCAAATAAAATTTATTAAATTCTTCGATAAAGCTGTGTCGGTACGGACTTCGTTTTGGAAATTTGATGCTTCTTTAGCTTCTAATTAACACCCAAAGTTGTGTTAAAATTAGCAAAAAAAAAAAACCGGCCAAGTGCGTGTCGGGCCACGCACAGTGTAGGGTTCCGTAGTTGCCTATCAAAATACTTATGCGAACTAATTAAACTGATTCGCTGAATTTAATTTTAAAAAGAAGAATTTTCAAAATCGGTCCAGGCGTCTTTGAGAAATCGGGGAAAATACATAAAAAAAAGATTAGGACGAATTGAGAACCTCCTCCTTTTTTTGAAGTTAGTTAAAAATAGTTGACAATAAAAACCTACCTATCCCCAAAACATATATACCCACCTATTATACCTGTAAAAATAAAGTTGACAAACTTACATTTGCAGTTGAAGAACAAGTTCTGCGATACATTTTGTTTAGGAAAATATGTTGTCCAAGTAAGTTTTGTAAGTTGGTCGACTATTACTCGTAAACTTGTAAAGCCTACTTAGTCATGATAATTTTCCTTAAAATTTCGTTATTTAAACTACTATTGTGAATTTTTTCACACCCCCAAACATAACCGTTTAGCTGGTAGAGGGGGGGGACACTCGAGTCGAGCAAAAATTAGCACTTTAAAGCTTAATATTTCACAAACGAATCTTTTTATCAAAAAATTGTTAATGGAAACTATCAATATTTTTTAAAGACCTATTTAATGATACCCCACACTAAGCGGTACGCGAGAAAAAAAAAACATCCCCACTTTACGTGTAAAAAATATTTTACGAGATTTGATTTTACCACTTTTTCGGCGCAACAATTCCGTATATTCACACCAAATTACAGCTTTCTAGTACTGGGCGTCTCTGAGCTAAGCTGCGGACAGACGGACGGACGGACGGACGGACATGGCGAAACTATAAGGGTTCCTTGTTGACTACGGAACCCTAAAAACGAATCTTTAGAAGCTCGTAACTTTTTAATGGTTTCATATTTTACAATTCTGCTTCCGTACCGACAAAATTTATAATGAGACAAAACGATACCATGTTTAACTTTGGATGTACCTTGTCAAATAGTGGAGTAAAACCCCAACGAAGTTTCTATGGAAAAAATGTTGACTTGTTTCGCCTTAACAATAACACAACTTGGGCTGCTATCCTACTGGCGTCGTCACGTGGCAAGCGTTATCGTCTGCTGCGCAACGTTAACGCTGCGCATATATTGAAAAGACCAAAAGCCAACGCTCGTAAACGCCAGTGAGATAGCAGCCTTAGGGTGGATAAACCATAGCTTTTATGCATCTTTTCCTATCCGCTTTGGTAGATATTGAGCTCTCTCCTAACTAATTTTGAGACAAACAATTATGAAATTCTTTTCCTTTCATAAAAATCATACTCACACATAGTTCACTTCAACTTGTGACAAATCAGCCTGCTCCTCATCAGGTAACACCGACTTGTTGACTTCCTTAGTCTTATTGCTGCGGATGTTGCAAAACTCATTGTCTCCAGCAGCAGTACTCCGGGCCACCACTGCATCATCTTCTGGGTCTACTGACATGAACTTGTTGAGGGAACTCAGTATTGCTGTTTTACCTGCGAATTTATGATAAAGAACCTTATTAATGATACAGCAGAGTTGAAAGTTGAAACAATAGGGTGAAACAGGTTTCTGGTTGGATAGTTAAATAAATATGTAAAAATATGTTCATCAACACAAAGAAAAATACATCAACTCTGGATTGCTAGCTCATTTCTGGCAAAAAACTCTACACACACATTTTACACGGGTCGACGGCGCGTTGTGTCCCACGCGCGCCTATTATTTATTCTGTGCGCGCGCCTCAAAGAGCGTCAGCACAATGACGGGGCCCCGTCTCAGAGGGCCAAAGCCTGCCGGGGTCGCGGGACTTATTCCATCACCGTGACCCCGGAACATAAAGGGCTATTGAGGGACACCGTGGATTTTAGTCAGTACGAGTCTGACAGTCCCTCCCGCCCTGCCCGGGGTGGGAGGACTCATTTGATGATTTTACCACGTTAAAAAAAAAAAACAACCAGAAAACATGACCAGCTATGATGAGGAGTTGGTGAAAATTTACATACTCCTTTCATCTCATCTATCATCTATTCGCTGGGTGCGAAGTACTAGGTAGGGGTAGTACTGTTTGATGGCAGCGCTCATGGTGGCGAATAGTAGAAGTTCTGACAGCTTTGCCTCAAAGTACATTCAGCTTTGTCAACCAACAAAAATGCGCTAAACTCAGGAACTACAGGTTCGAATTGAAAAAATATTTTTGTGTTGGATAGCCCATTAATCGAAGAAGGCTATAGGCTATATAACATTACGCTTTGACTAATAGGAGCAGAACAGCAATGAAAAATGTTGCAAAACCGGGAAAATCTTACTGAGAGCTTGCATTGCGTGCGCTGCGTAAACGGTTTACATTTCGCAAAAATGATGTATGACGGAATTGTTCCTCATGAAACGTTCTAAAATAAAGTCCGCGACAGCATATGTCTATCTTTTAAGATTAATTCACCATAACCCTTTTTATGGAAAACAAATTGGTTTTAAAATAATACATTTCTTGCGACGATGTTTCTAAGAACATAATATTAATCCTTACCCAAATAAATACGTTAATCATAACAAGCATTTAGTTCTTAACAAAATTGCCCTTGACATAATTTGATTTCAATGAATATTTCACGAGATATTGTAGTTTTTTCAACGGCAGGTGTTGGGGCGCAGTCGGAATACGACGGCTCTGTCAGCTGTCACATTCAGCTCTGTAATCTGTACGTAATTTTTTATAATCGCATTATTCCGCCACAAAAAAAATAGTTCACAGCAGTTGCTGTGTTGTAAACTGCAAGAATACTAGCAGAAATAGTGAAATTAAGTTTTATTGATTCCCAAGCGGTTCTTAGAAAGATGAACAATGCAGGAGATGGTTAGCTGTCGTGAAGAGAAAAACTAAATAACATCATAAACCTTGTTTTAATCCTGTATTTGATATTTTTCTTACAGATAACAATTTGCCTATGTTTATTTAATTTTGTTCAGTGCCAATGGATCGCCATGGAATCCAAATCCAAGTGATTTGTTAAAGAATCTGATTTAAATTAGAACGGTCAGACCCGTCAAAGTTGCAAACGCTAGGTGGCGCTAAAGTCGTGCACGGTGCCAATATCTTAATACTGATTTAAATACTTATAACTTTGAATGAAATAATAAAAACATTTATATGTTATTTTATTTTAAGTGTTTTGATTTAGGATAATGAACAACTTCTCTGTCTAGCTTGAAAAGACTTATTCTCTGCTTATCTTGTTACTCTAAGTTATAATAATAATAACTTGGCTTTGGCTCGTGCTACCCTGCAAATCCGGCAATAAAGCCGAGATTACATAAAAGTATACAAAGAAACAATAATAATAATAATAATATTCCACAACTATCACACAACGCTATCTAGTCCCAAGCTAAGCAGAGCTTGTGTTATGGGTACTAGACAACTGATAAACATACTTATATATTTCTAAATACATACATATTATAGATAAATTACACCCAGACACACAACAAATGATCGTGCTCATCACACAAACATTTGTCCTGGGTGGGAATCGAACCCACAACCTCCGGCATAGCAGTCAGGGTCACTAACCACTAGACCAACAGGCCAGTCAGTTGTGTTTTCAATATAGAATTCCTCACCCTCTTGCCACACAGGCTCCCACTGTTCCATCGCCCCCACAGCATCAGATCTTCCAACAACAGTCTCTTTCACAACTCCCAGATACTTCCCATATCCAGACTTCAAAGCAAACTTATTCTCTCCTGCTGGAAAAGCTGTAAAGATCTCTTCCGGAGATGGACCTTCACCATCTCCATGGGGAGCTCCAAGAGTAAACAGGCCATTGTCCAGTGCTGATACATAAGAGTTTTTCCCAAACTCTATGGATATGGATCCAGTTATATCCTCAATCTTTTCAACCTTCCACCAACCTCCATGCTTCACAGAATCCTCATCTATGTTAGAGGCTTCCGAGTTTTCTTTTTTCTTATGCTTACGTTTCTTTGCCCTGAGAATATATTACATCGATTTAGACCAAAGGTGAAAGAATTAATTGCTGCCTGAGACTCCCATTAAGTCAGTTTTATAATATGGTTTAGAAAATGAAAATAGGTTAGGTTTTGTTATTCTGCCAATATTATCAGTGCTAAAACTTACTTCGGTTTTTCTCCCTTTAGAATCAATTTACCGCGCTTAACAGCGGCATACTCATCAGCCATAATTCTTCAAATTATTCTAATAACACTGCTAAGAAATGATTATAATTTGATAATTTTATTTACTTATTAAAATGTGTAGAACTAGTTTCAGATAGATATTATCCACTGTGAGCGATTATCGAATGACTTTATGTTAAAGTAAAGGTTTTTTTTAAAATAAATTATAATTTCGTGAGTAAACAAGTCATTTCAATGGAAAGTAAATAAAACCAGTGTTGCCAACTGCTATTGTAAGAAATGCGCTAAACAAAACCTAAAATGCACTAGGTTTGTGCTAATTTTGATAAAAGGGCACCAAAAAAATAAAATCAATTAAAATATTTAAAAAAATCAGTTTTTATTTAGAATATTGTTATAACAAAAATATATCGTCGTCCGAATCAGAGTTGGAATCATGTTCTGAATTCACCGTTGCTGAAGTGGCTGTTTGAGAAGTTGAGGGACCAGGAGTTGATTGTTGGAGTTTAAACTTATACGTATCTTTCGAACCGACTTTTTCAAGAACTTCCTTCGGAATATCGTAATTGTAGCAAGTTTTATTTGCTGCTCGTAGCCCAGTTATACGACCATGGAGATACGCATTTTCATAAATAACTAATAATTAGAGGTGCATTCTGAAATTTAACTGTGTTTCAGAACGCGCCATTGATTGGTTTTGTTTTTACGAAATTGCGTGATAAATTGCAGACTTTTAAAAATGCACTAGTTAAGGCACTAGGCACTGTTGTGGAATTTTGAGCGCTAAAACATCAAGAAATGCACTAGATCTAGTGCCGAAAGCACTAAGTTGGCAACACTGAATAAAACTGAACATGACATTTTCAATGGGGAAGGCAAGTGTCAAAGTGAAAATGACAGTTTGGTCCCCAAAGAACTGTAAAATCAAAGGAATTTTCAGAAAAAAAAAATTTATTGATGTAAAATGACTAGATGTTGTGTAATAAGCTGTAAAAATGATGGAATACACTTTTCAAAATAATATCTACTTTTCTTTTGGAGGTTATGTACCAGTATTGCATCGCTCGAAAATCGAAGAATTATCACCTGGAACGAGTTTTGTAATAGTTGTGGTGTTAAGAAATTAAATATATTGTGATATTTCTCGAATCTAAATAGAAAAAAAGGTTAAAATTACTGACTTAAAGCATTATGATATTTTATCAAAATAGAAAGTCAAAAGCAGCATTATATTCTTGATAAAGGAGAGGACAGGTAAAACATACCTAAACTCAAAAATTGAAACCTCAACTACAAGTAATTGTGGATTTATTACGGTAAAATCAAATGTATAACCACTCAATTAAATCACTTTTTTTCTCTTGTAGATGCGCCGCGGCGTCTTAATTCTTCTTTTAGTATATAGTACTTGCATGGACGAATAATTTTCCATATTTGTTTTGTATTTATACTCAATTTTTATAACAAATAATCTTGTTTGTTTTTTTGTACAAGGTAGACGTGGGGACCAATTATCGCAGCGCCATCTACGATTAGCTTTGAGTTGCCATCCCCATATTTTGAAAAAAAATAGTGTTGCGACTTCACAGGCGCAGCAATGGAAAATCGAGTTCTCGATTGATCATTGATCTTGACTCGATGAAAAACTACGAGTTGACTGTTGAGGACTTTGAGGAGACTACTGACTATTTTAATTTGATAAGAATGTGTTAAATGGCAGGATCGCAGTTTTTGTGACCCATATTGCGCATATCATGACATCATCATCATAACAGCCTCTTACTGTCCACTTCTAAACATAAGAATTCTCTAAAGAGCGCCAGCCATCTTCAGGTCTTGGACAGTTGGGACGCTCTGCAGCACGATGCATTTATGTTTATATTTGAAAAATGGATAGTCTTAGATCATAGATCCATCGTGCCGCAGGGCTTCTCACGTGGTGTTTGCCCACATGTTTGCACCATTAGCGTCTGTTAGCAGCTCACTTCCACATCAGCATAATTATTATTTCTAAACGCAAGATTTATTACAAGTTTTCGTGTGCGCATTGATTGTGCCCGCCTGGCGCAGGTCCTCACTGGACATAGAAGCTTCGGGAGATACCTGTGTTGGATGAGAAAGGAAGAAACACTCGGGTGTCACCACTGCGAAAATCGCCTGGTGGACATGGTGGAGCATAATGGTGCTGGACTAGACCCCCCCGCTTGCGCAGAGGGCCCGGCTTTGGTCGAGGCCATGCTGCGGGGTGAGATGGAATGGGAATCGGTCGCCTCCGTCTGCGAAGTAGTCATGCTAGCGATGGAGGAGGCGGGACGCGTAATGGAGAGAACAGCATCCACCTTACACCCCAGCCGCAGTGGTAGATGCCCACGGTGACGGTTGTCGCTAGACGATCTTCGGCCACCGTAGGCGGCATGCGGACGGCGAGTAATGGGCGACTCGATGTCCAACCACGGACCATACCCGGGTCGACGGCGCGTTGTGTTCAAAAATTATCAAAAAATTCGCTCCATCAGCTCTCACATATAAAAGGTGCATCGTAGTTAGATTTCGGAGATTTTAACATGATGCACCTTTTCTATTGAGAGCTGATGGAGCGAGTTTTTTGATAATTTTTATATTTAAAGTTATACTTGTTATTACCGCAACTCATATATTTATAAAGCTACAACATGTCACTGGCCTGCAAATTGCAAAAAACGTAAAAAAAAATGAATTTCGCGGGCTGGTTGGAGCATCCCCCTTAATGATAAGGAGCCATGTATATAGAAATATTAGGGATCGAAGGCTTGTAACATTAAAACCGTGCCTTATTTTTTAAGAAAGAGAGGCACACAGCTTGGGATTTTTCTCCTTCTGGCATTAAGAAGTGTTTACACAAAATAAAATCATTACCAACATTTACATAGTTTTTGAGTTAGTTTTTTTTTAAATGCATACTTGTACAATCATATTACATTTTTTATAGCTTGTGATAGTTTTTATATTCTGTAATATATTTTAGTTACTCATATATATTTTTAGTAAAATGAAAAAAAGATCACAAAACTCCAATGATGTTTCCCGAAAAATTTGGAGGTGTATTTAACGTTTAGAATGGCAACCCTATGATGTTGTCGTTTGTAGGGTGACCAATATAAACTGGATTCTGAGAAAAATCGTTTTTAAAGAAAAAGTTATGTTAATTAACTTAAATATTTAAATAAAGTGAGTACCTACATAATATATATTATAAGAGGTTTATGAAGGACTATGCTAGATTACTGTACTGTACACTGTAAATATGATTGTCACATTTTTCTTACCGTTTTTCTGTATGGGGTGCTATGACAGGAAACCTCTACGTGCGCCCCAGGACTGGAGTTCCCTCTCGGATACGTCCGGGGGGAAGACCAGTTTTTCGGGAAAAAACTCTTCCTTAGGCACTGTGTGCCTAAGTGGTCTCTTTGCCCGTATGCGAATAGCCCTGTCGTGTGGACGCTCCAACGCGTGTCCCTCTGATTAGCAGAGGGCACAGCGGCGGAGCGGGCTTGCGGACGGTGAATATGGTAGCTCGCCGTCCAACCAAGGACCAAGCCCGGGTCGGTGGCGCGTCGTGTTTTGCGCCAAATGCCTGCTGGGGTCACGGGTTTTTTCTTAACCCTGGATACCGTGGCCCCGGAACGTAAAGGGCATAGGAAGGAACACGGGTGGATTTTAGTCCGTAAGATTTTACCACCTAAAAAAAAAAACCGTTTTTCTGTAGGTATTGAACTTCCTTATAGAAAACTTCATTATTCTTTATCGTACACACATAATATAATTAAAATAACATTTCACTTAAGGGTAAGTTATGCACAAAGGCGAGCTTAACCCACAAAACTTCCCCTTGCATACTCTTGCACCATTCTGCAATATTTGCTCTCGTTTTAGAAGCTGATGTTTAAAGTACTATTAAGTATTCTGTGGTGGAGGTTTTTGAAGGCGGTTACTTCTTTTTTGAAAACTTTTTATTTTACCATTTTTAGTTCAAATATTCAACCCAAATTCTTGTCAAAAAAGTACGTAATCCGTAATACTGGTAAAAACATCATCCAAGTACACAATAAGAAATGCTCATTCATCAAAAAATAAATATTTGAAAAAACAAAAACCCGACTGCGTTATAAAACTAAAAAGAAAGAAACAAGCCCAGTAGTTTAAAGTTCACTCATTCACACTCACAGTCGGGGCCCATTCAAATTATACCAATCAAATCTTCCCAAGGGGCCCCGACTGTGAGTGTGAATGAGTGAACTCTAAACTACTGGGCTTGTTTCTTTCTTTTTAGTTTTATTACGCAGTCCGGTTTTTTGTTTTTTTAAATATTTATTTTATTTTACTATTTTTAGTTTTTGTTAGCATTTATCAGTCCAAATTAAATTGAAACATATAAGTTATATATGTTTTGGTAAACCATTTTTAAAATCCTTTAATTTGATACCCCACTTGATAGAATGTGCGAAATTTAAAAAATATATTTTTAGTTCGGAACCCTTTGCACGCGAGTTCGACTAGCACTTGGCCAGTTTTATGTACCCAGTGACACTCTCACGTTTAAGACGAATCTAACGACACCCCTCAAGTTAAAATCCATCAAGCCGTTTAGGCTGCAGAGCAACACAACGAAACATACATACATACATACACTCGAAAAACATAACCTTCCTGGCGCAGTCGTTGAAAGAAATATTCATAGTACCAAATGACAGGTATACTTCATGGAACTAATAAAAGAGAATCATCAAAAACGGTACAACCCAGGTCCCAGTCGTAAAATATGAATATCAGGTACCAAGCATTATGAGCGTATATTCCGAAAGTTAGCAACGTCGCAAATGGTTGTCAAATATTAACAAGTTTTAATTAATTTAGCATTGTTACTTTATGAAAATATAAGAAATATGGCTCTGCAGTGCACTAAAAAATTGACAAGGGAATGCAATAATTAATATCGTAACACCGAATATATAGTTTTAGATGTAAAAAAAGCATTTGGAAGCTTTCCAAATGCCTTTTATACACCTGAAACGGTTACAACATCAAATTCAGGGTTTTAATTGCATTTCTATATAATTTTTTTAGTGCACTACAGAGCGATATTTCTTGTTTTCATACAGAAAATTGGCTTAATTAATTTAAACTTGTAAATATTTGACCCTCTCTACATAGTTTGTGATATTTGACAGCTTTTTGCGACGTTGCCAACTTTCAGAATATGCGGCCTTAAAAAAAATACAGTCGGATTGTGAAAATCTTCCTTTTTCTGGAATTGGTCATTAATAAACGGAGTTTAAAACATTGTCTGCCCATATTTTATGAGAAAAATACATTTCGTAATACTTTATGTCCATGGACCTAAAAAAAAAGGCGGACGGAACTTCACTAAGAAACGATTGAAGCACCACAATGGCGGCGGCGTAAATATGTGTGCGTGTGTATAGGGATGCCAGATGAAGGAAAAAATTACCCATTTTTAAACAATATTTAATTAAGATCTCCCTTGAACTTAAGTTTAATTACAATTTTTTTGTGACGGATACCTATTTTTAAAATAAAGGTAAAATAATTTAAGCACATTGGATATTAAAATATTTACAACTCGTTTAATGTTAATAAAGTTTTACAATCCCTTTTGGTGATTCAAATTTTTGTAGACTTGTCTTTTGCTATCGACACATCTAGAAATCCCTTCTAATTTACTTAAGTGGTGAAAACGAATGTTTAAGTATTTTTCGGCTATAAACATTTAATTAATGCTATTTTATGTTCCATTCCTACACGTCTACATTCCTATTCCATGTCTACACTCCCTTATTATTTTTATACAATCATTTTTCCATGCATCATTTGCCGTGGGGAAATCTGTAAAAATATAGAAGAATACAATAACGATAAATAGTAACATAAAATATAAATCTCCCAAACTTAAAATAATTTGAACCTTGAAATAGTTGCAACACTGATTGATTTCGAGATGTTTATTAAATTTATTGACGTAAAATCGAGAAATAAGCTTCAAATTGACATGCTTAACAATGAAAAGTGATCCCCTGGCTTTTTTAATTGAA
The DNA here is from genome assembly GCA_954870645.1 of Agrotis clavis. NCBI lineage: Eukaryota > Metazoa > Arthropoda > Insecta > Lepidoptera > Noctuidae > Agrotis > Agrotis clavis. Next base: position 3,310,488 of record OX940929.1, read on the forward strand.
CTACTATGGTTTAGACAACTTTTTGCAACACATGACGGCATACTTTGATTTTTATTAGACAAAATAACACCGTTTAAAACCGCGAGTGTCGTTCGAAGCGTAATGGCCGACGGCTGACTTACTATGGTGTGAATGTGTGCGTGCTGGCTTGTCCACATTAGCGCATGTTTATGTCATGGACCTAAAAAAAAAGGCGGACGGAACTTCACTAAGAAACAATTGAAGCACCCATAGTAAGTCAGTGCGCTAATGTGGACAAGCCAGCACGCACACATTCACACCATAGTAAGTCAGCCGTCGGCCATTACGCTTCGAACGACACTCGCGGTTTTATACGGTGTTATTTTGTCTAATAAAAATCAAAGTATGCCGTCATGTGTTGCAAAAAGTTGTCTAAACCATAGTAGTTCAATTAAAAAAGCCAGGGGATCACTTTTCATAGTTAAGCATGTCAATTTGAAGCTTATTTCTCGATTTTACGTCAATGTGTCGGAGCGGGCGGCCGCTCAGGAACAACATCAGAAGGGACTTCCACGCCGGCGCGCTTCCGCCGCCGCTTCCTATTTGCCGGCGCGCCGCCGCCGGCATTTTCGAGATTGGCGCTCATGTCTACTATAATTCTTTGTGTCGCGAATAATAAACATCTCGAAATCAATCAGTGTTGCAACTATTTCAAGGTTCAAATTATTTTTAAATTGGGAGATTTATATTTTATGTTACTATTTATTGTTATTGTATTCTTCTATATTTTTACAGATTTCCCACGGCAAATGATGCATGGAAAAATGATTGTATAAAAAAAAATAAGGGAGTGTAGACATGGAATAGGAATGTAGACGTGTAGGAATGGAACATAAAATAGCTATAATTAAATATTTATAGCCGAAAAATACTTAAACATTTGTTTTCACCACTTAAGTAAATTAGAAGGGATTTCTAGATGTGTCGATAGCAAAAGACAAGTCTACAAAAATTTGAATCACCAAAAGGGATTGTAAAACTTTATTAACATTAAACGAGTTGTAAATATTTTAATATCCAATGTGCTTAAATTATTTTACCTTTATTTTAAAAATAGACATCCGTCACAAAAAAATTGTAATTAAACTTAAGTTCAAGGGAGATCTTAATTAAATATTGTTTAAAAATGGGTAATTTTTTCCTTCATCTGGCATCCCTATACACACGCACACATATTTACGCCGCCGCCATTGTGGTGCTTCAATCGTTTCTAAAACCCCTTCTACACGGTCAGACCTGACCGCCTGACAGAGGTGACCTTGGTCCGGTGTGCGACCAAATATGGGCGGAGTCAGTCGGGAGCGCAGCCGTCCCGACAGGCTGCGTCCGCGGTGGGACCCGACCGTCAGCCGACAGCGTTCCATACGGTGGGGTACTGTTGACACGACCAAGTTCACCTCTGTCAGGCGGTCAGGTCCCGTCTGACCGTGTAGAAGGGGTTTTAGTGAAGTTCCGTCCGCCTTTTTTTTTAGGTCCATGCTTTATGTACTTACCTTCTTTTTGTAATATAATAACCATATCCCCAAAATACTGTATCATGGACACACTATTAGAAAGAAACAGATTCCCAAGCTGTGTGCCTTTCATTCGTTTCAAGGTCACCGATTTGGGATCGTTTTTCTAGTAAGAAGCACTAACTCCTGTCATCATCATCATCATCAGCCGGAAGACGTCCACTGCTGAACATAGGCCTCCCCCTTAGACCGCCACGCCGAACGACAATTCGCCACTTGCATCCATCCGTTGCCCGCGACCCTCACGATGTCGTCGGTCCACCTAGTGGGAGGCCTGCCTACGCTGCGCCTTCCGGTCCGTGGTCGCCACTCGAGAACTTTTCTTCCCCATCGGTTGTCAGTTCTACGAGCGATGTGGCCTGCCCATTGCCACTTCAACTTGCAAATTTTATGAGCTATGTCGGTGACTCTGGTTCTTCGCCGAATATCCATGTTCCGGATTTTATCCCGCAAAGAAACTCCGAGCATAGCTCTTTCCATTGCTCGTTGAGTGACTCTCAGTCTCTCTAAAAGGCCAGCAGTCAAAGACCACGTTTCAGAGCCATAAATCATCACTGGCAACACACACTGGTTAAACACCCGGGTACGTCCGTAAACTACGTCCAGCCACCGAAGGACGGGCAGCAGCGTCCTTTGCAAACTTACGGTGACCCTACTGCGATCCCCAAGCCGCCTGCCAAGCGTGGGGATTATGGCAACCCCCCCCCCCCATTATGATTGACAATAATAGCACACGGCCCCCAGTCCCCGGCAGCTCCGCTATTCCTGGTCTGGGTAGCGGATCAGGTAACGGCGGAGCAGGGGGTGCTAAGAATCCCCGGCAGATGCCCCGCTACCACCCCCAACGGACCTTGGCCCTGGCAACACACAACATCCGCACACTGAGGACCGATGAGAAGATTATCGAGCTGGAGGAAGAATTGAGCAAAATGCGATGGGATATCTTGGGATTATCTGAAATCCGAAGAGAGGGTCAGGATACGATAGTTCTAGATTCCGGCAACATGCTCTTCTACCGGGAAGGAGACCGTAAATCCCAGGGTGGTGTTGGATTTCTCGTCCGCAGGTCCCTCATCAACAACGTTGTGAAAGTCGACAGTGTGTCGAGTAGGGTAACGTAGCATACCTTATACTCAGAATAACCAACCGGTATTCGTTGAAGGTCATACAGGTATATGCGCCGACCTCGACACATTCTGATGATGAAGTAGAGGCATTGTATGAGGAGATATCCGAGGCCATACATGCCTCCGAAACATACTTCACCGTTGTTATGGGGGACTTCAACGCGAAGGTGGGCGCACGGAATGGCGATGAGTTGAGAGTGGGGCCATTTGGGTATGGGCAGCGAAACCATAGGGGCCAGCGACTGGTCGACTTCATGGAAAAGGAAGAACTTCATTTAATGAACTCCTATTTCCAGAAGCGGCCATCCAGGAAGTGGACGTGGATGAGCCCCGATGGTACTACCAGAAATGAGATCGACTTCATCATGACGACCAAGAAGCGAATATTCAGTGATGTCTCTGTGATCGCTAAGGTAAAAACCGGTAGCGATCACCGAATTGTCAGAGGCACACTGAATATCAATGTCAAGCTTGAAAGGTCTCGTCTGGTGAAGTCCACGCTCCGACCTGGTCCTGCCCACATCCGGAACCCCGAAGACTTTCAACTCGAACTGCACAATCGCTTCCAGTGCCTAACCGAATGCGAAACTGTGGGACGAAATCAACAATGGGTTGGTGGAAACTGTCCAAGCTGTGGGGTCCAAGTTCTTTAAGACCCCGCGCCGCAATAAGCCTCAAAAGCTCTCGAACGGAACCATCAAGTTGATGCAAGACCGGTCCGAGATGAGGCTGCAATCTTCAGCTGATATGTCGGAATATGGCAAACTCAATAGACGAATCTCTAAATCAATGCGACGTGACCTGCGCTCCTTTAGTGCGGCACGGATCAAAGAGGCAATCGAGCGGAACCAGGGCTCAAAAGTCTTCGCAAAGAATTCGTCTATTGAGCAGAGCCAAATGACTAAGCTGAAGATTAACGACGGCAGCATCATTTCGACGAAACCGGAGATCCTAAGAGAGCTTGAGAGGTTTTACGGACAGTTATACACATCAACACGACAACCCAGTGTCGGTACAGCTCGAGACGCAAGAGCTAAACTGACTCGACACTACACTGAGGATATCCCGGACATCAGCCTGTACGAGATTAGAATGGCTCTCAAACAGCTCAAGAATAACAAGGCGCCGGGTGAGGACGGAATCACAACAGAACTTCTGAGAGCGGGTGGAAAACCGGTACTTCTAGTCCTCCAGAAGTTATTTAATTCCGTCATACTCGAAGGTTCTACGCCAGAAGCATGGCACAGGAGTGTGGTTGTTCTTTTCTTCAAAAAGGGTGACAACACCTTGTTGAAGAACTACAGGCCAATCTCACTTCTGAGCCATGTGTACAAGCTGTTCTCAAGAGTCATTACGAACCGTCTCGAACGCAGGTTTGATGACTTCCAGCCTCCCGAACAAGCCGGTTTCCGAAAAGGTTTTAGTACTATAGACCACGTACACACGCTCCGCCAGATTATACAGAAGACAGAGGAGTATAATCGGTCATTTTGTTTAGCGTTTGTGGACTATGAAAAAGCCTTCGATTCAATCGAAACCTGGGCAGTATTGCAGTCCCTCCAACGATGTCATATCGACTATAGGTATATCGAAGTGTTGAAGTGTTTGTATAGGAACGCCACCATGTCCATCCGACTTCAGGAAGAGAGCACGAAACCAATCCAATTGCAGAAAGGCGTGAGACAGGGAGACGTTATTTCTCCGAAACTGTTCACGAACGCGTTGGAGGACGTTTTCAAGCTCTTGGAATGGAACGGACTCGGCATCAACATCAATGGCGAATACATCACTCACCTTCGTTTTGCCGATGATATAGTCATCATGGCAGAATCGTTGGAGCACCTCAATGCTATGCTCAGCGACCTCAGTATCGTTTGCCAACGGGTCGGCCTTAAAATGAACATGGACAAGACGAAAGTCATGTCGAATGTCCATGTGGCACCCGTACCGGTTGTTGTTGGGAACGATACTCTCGAAGTTGTAGACCATTATACTTACCTTGGACAGATTGTTCAGTTAGGTAGGTCCAACTTCGAGAAAGAGGTCGCCCGAAGAATCCAACTCGGATGGGCAGCGTTTGGGAAGCTACGTGATATCTTCTCATCGAGAATCCCACAGTGTCTCAAGACTAACTCCTGTATCTCCTTGTAAAGGTGAACGCAGACCTAGCCGCACCGCAGTCTCCGCAGTCCCCGCAGTCATCGTTTTCTTACCGCTTCTGCGGCTACTGCGATGCGGGTGAGTGTGCGAGGTTTCATAGAACTTCATACAAAGAATTCGTAATGCGGGGACTTCGGAGACTGCGGTGTGGCTAGGTCTGCGTTCACCTTAAGGAGCATAAATCACAACTCATCTCAAGTTTTCTCTCATACAATTAGTATACGAGTAACAAGATTTCACAGAAGAAATTACCATGAGAAGTGCCGAATAATTAAAACCGCGAATTTCATGCGATATTCTTATGATACAATGAAGATTTAATAATAATTTCTGAACGCAAGCTTCAACTCATGCCACTCGTCCATAGACAACATCTTCTCAAATCTCACCGTAGTATCTTTATGTAGTCTGTGATTCTCACGCCATTTTGTAATTTTGAGCATGTTGACTCTCCTCCGAAAATGATTTTCTTTTCGCAAATAAGTTGTAATGGCGATGTAGTTTAATTAGTTTACTAGTGACGGAGACCAAAAAGCCAAAATGGAAATGCCAGAAGTGAAATCGTTCAACGCGGAGGTATTCTCACTTCTAAATTTTGTATTGAACAAATTGTTCCGTGGCATTTTATTAACAAAATTTTTCTTACAGTTATCCGCGTTGTACGACAACAAGCCGCCTATATCCAAGGCGAAGATGAGTGCAATAACCAGAGGTGCTATCAAGGCCATAAAGTTTTATAAACATGTAGTGCACAGTGTTGAAAAGTTCATTCAAAAATGCAAGCCAGAGTATAAAGTGCCTGGCCTTTACGTGATAGATTCAATAGTGCGACAGTCGCGGCACCAGTTCGGACAAGACAAAGATGTGTTCGCCCCAAGATTTGCAAAAAACATGCAACAAACATTTGCAAACCTCTTCAGATGCCCTCCTGAAGATAAGGTTAGTTACATAAAATTTATGTTTTAGGTTATATTTTGTCCCTCTCTTATCTATGTATTGAGCAAAATGTTGCTGGAAGTGGCTTTGTTACTTGAGCTTTTGATAAGGTGAAGTTTAAGTTATGTTTTTGATGGCATTATCAGTCATGATACCCTAAGATGTATGATGTGTTCAGTAATAAATGCCTCATCTAAAATGAACTAAAACATCAGTGCACTTATTTAAAATGCTAATAAGTAACAAATCCAAAATGTACTAATTAAGCTTGACTCCCAAAAAAACAGAAATGCATGCAAAATTCAAGTCAAAGCTTTCTTGTCACCTATTAAATCTAAATGCCCAATAGGATAAGTTAAAAATAAAAACTTAACTTTTCAGCGCAATATCATCAGAGTACTAAACCTGTGGCAAAAGAACAATGTGTTCAGCCCACAAGTCATCCAGCCTCTGCTGGATATGGCAGACCCCAACCATCCACTGCATCAGGAGATACAGCAGCAGCAAAATAACACTGCTAATGGTAATTTTTTTGTTTTTTTTTAATGTTGCCATACACTAGGAATTTCTCCTGTATCATAGGTGCATTTACAAACATAGAAACTCACACATACACAAACACCCAGACCGGGACAAATACTTGCAGATCATACAAATATTTGTTCCATGCGGGGATCCAACTCAGCCACTTGTTGAGTTGGATCCCCATTGGAACGCCGTTGTTTTATTATTTAATTGACTACCTTAGAAAACACCTTTTTATGTGATAAAACCATCAAATGATTCCTTCCGTTTAGGGTGGAGTGCCTCCTTTTTATTTTTTTTTAGCGTGGTAAAATCATCAAATGAGTCCTTCCACCCCGGGCAGGGCGGGAGGGACTGTCAAACTTGTACTGACTAAAATCCACGGTGTTCTTCAATAGCCCTTTATGTTCCGGGGTCACGGTGAGGAAATAAAATCCTGTGGCCCCGGCAGGCTTTGGCCCTCTGAGAGGGGGCCCTGTCATGTGGAGTGCCTCCTACATAAAAGCTGACTGTAAGAATGTTTTACCTAATATAACTTAATAGATTGCTACTACAAGGCAGGGTCGCAGGACTATTGGGTCTTGGGACTGTCTAAACAGGTAACTATGACTGGAATGTAAAGGCCTATTGATGGACACTGGATTTTAGTCAGTACGAGTCTGATAGCCCCTCCTGCTCTGCCCTGGGTGGGAGAACTCATTTAATGATTTAATCACGCTAAAAAGAAAAGTCCCTAATATGAATAGTTCAATAGTTCATATCTACTAAATAATGTATTTTCATTAATTAAAGAAACCTAACAATTGAATGCATTATATTTCAGGGAGCAGTTTGAACATCAGTCACAATGCTTCAGACAACAAGATATCACCAGTACCACCTCCTCTTCACACACCACAATCTTCCACACCTATGGGTGATCAGGTACTTAAATATATTATTTTATTATTAAATTAATAAAGGTGCTTCAAGACTTAATTAACAACAACTATCACAGGTCCATTCTCATCTGTTCAATTTCTTTGTAATTCAAAGTAATTTATGCAAAGGCTGACAAACAGCACTTTTAAATGCTAATGAATGTGGCAATAATTTAAATTACCAATGTTCCTAAAATGAGACTAAGAAAGACCAGTTCAATTCAAAGAAGTTCTAAAAAATCTATTTTAATTTGCTTTTATAATATCCTGAAGTATTGCGAGGCAAAGGTAAATAGATTATTTTGACTTATTTTGTAAAGAAAATGAGTGTAACTGAAACTTAGTATTCTATAACTGTCTTATCAGTATTTCTTGACCTCTTTGAACTTAACAAGTCATAAAAAGATTTAACGCTATGCAACTTGAAATACTTATTTAACTACTTGACTACTGAAATATTAAAAAAGAACATGACTCAATAGAAGAATGTGCCATTTGCAGAGATATTTCGATAAGATATCATAATATCATGACATTAATGTTATCGGAACCAAATATAAACAAAGATAAATACATTACATACTTTGTTACCTTCTAATCTAGAATGTAATTCCAATAAGAATAATCACGCAACACAGAATCATATTATGGAGTTAGCTAGAAAAAGCACTCCATGCAATAAAAACAAACAACTCTTTGCTCCTTGTTTGAATTCAGACAGTATGACTACACATTAATAAATTAGACCTTTATAAATTAGATAACATTGATAAAAGCTCTTACAGGCTAACTTACCTAATTTCTGATCACCCTTACCTATCTACGAGGTTAGGTGTGGAGAACAGGAGGAATATTTTTAACCAATAAGATTCCACCACCAAAGAGTAGCGGACACTTAGTTCCTTATTGGTTAATGTTTCCTTTAGCCTCGCTTTGCTCTTATTGACAGGCAGCTTAGTTCGTGAATTTCGATCAATAATTAAAATCATGTCGATTCACATTCAATTTTACTTCAATAACAATTTTACCTTCAAAAGTACCTTATTGAAGTTTACGATTAGACTTTGACTTATAAACTCCCTATCAGTTCCAGGACCAACCATCAAGCCAGCCGGCGAAGTTCAACAGGAAGCTGCTAAATGACTTCGAGTATGAGAGCGAGGATGACGCACCGCCCGAGCCGGTCAGCCACAGCCAGCACAGCTCGCACACCGGCCATACAACACACTCCGCTCATCCAGGACATAGCACGCAGCAGCAGAATCCTGCTGATGCATTGGGAAGGTATATATCATCAGACGAAACTAAAATACAAGCTGACCAGCTGCAAACACTATCCACACCACCACATGATTCTGTCTTGATAGACTTATTGCTGACTTAGCAGTGGTGGCCCAGTTGTATTGGCCCCGATTTACAAGTAGCAGGTCGTCTGTTCGCATTACTTTGTGTAATTTATTTCATCACCACTGCTCTCAAAACGGAGAAGGAAGACATCGTGAGGAAACCGACATGTCCTAGAACCAAAAGTTCGAAGATATGTGACATACACCAACCCGCAGTGGGTCAGCGTGGTGGATTATGGCCCACTCCCTCTTACAGAGAGGAGGCCTGTGTCCCAGAAGTGGGAACATTAATAGGCTGATGATGATAATGATGACTTAGGATGATGGAAATCGTTCCACATTCTGTCATTTTGTCTACTTTTCTGTTGATGAAACCCGTTTTGATGGTCTCCTGTCCATGTCTGGTCTGTGGCCCGTTTGAAACTTACCATAGGTCCAGTGCAGTCTAGCATAATACGTCCATAATTCCCGGAAAATATTGCATATCAACATCATAAAAAGTTATTAAAAGGTGTCATTTGATTTTATAATTTATATAATTGGCTCTCTCTATATTTAACACATTGTCACACTTCAATTAGTTTTACTGTTCTGTGTCTGACTGTTTTCTTAGTATCTTGTATCTTTTTGTAAGACCAACTAATGTTTTGTTATTGTTTCAGTATATTAACAAATCCTGAAATCATGAGGCAGCTTCAAAGTTTGCAAGCACAAATGCAGATGATGACAGGAATGCAATTACCTGTAAGTAACTATTGCTGACTAATTACTAGGAACAACCAGCAGTTGCTTTAGTACAAGGCCAGATTTATAAAGTGAACTTAGGCCTCAAGTTTTACTTAAAACTAGATTCAAGGCATTTGATTGGTTGAAATCTAGATTTAAATAGAGATCAGGTGCTTGAGTTTCGTTCTGTAATACGGGCCTTAGTCTTACAAGCTTAGTTCACTCACACTTCATCCGAAAATAAACCTTATGACACTGAAGGTAATGTGCATCTTCAAGTGACTGTATTGAGAACATTAACCTTGTCCAACAAAATTCATTTTCGGATGAAGAGTGATTGGGTTTAGCTTATGCTATGTCTTAGTTATTTCTGTAGATGTGGCTGTGTAATAGGTGAATTGCTACATTAATAAAAGGGGTTATATAGACCCTGTATGCTCCATTTTTTTTTTAATTCGACTTCTTAATATAGGCTGGCAATCCTTCGTAAAACCACCCCTAATTTAATTAAAATGACTAAAAAAATAAACGTAAATTAACAATCTACCTTGATTGTTTCTAACAATATTAAAATTAATAATTATCTAACAATCAATTCTTGATTGTTTTAGAATCTGATGCCTATGATGTCTGATCTACAAATGCAACAAAATCAAAATATTCCGTTCATGGTAAGAAAATTCCTCAAAATCCCCTAATTCCCTGTTATTTTTGAAGAAGGATTAGCTAGTGATAAGATTTTTCTAAGAAAACTAACTGTTTGTGTATGTTTTCAGGGCTCACAGCAAGATTCACAGAAACAGAATGACCCTAAAGATGACATGGTTGAGTCCGACATTGAATTCGTGGAGACAGGGCCTCAGGTTATAGAAATACCTGATGCAAATGATTCTAGGTAAACATCACCTTTTTTGTTGTAGTAGAATATTTTAGTTAATTCAGCATGTAAACTTTTGTGCTTTATTTTATTATCTTTTCTATTTCCATTCTTCGTTGTTTGTCTTTTTTCGTTTCTTTTCAATTTTTGAGCCGCTTGGCATAATTGAGTAAAATTATCTTGAAGTGGTGCGTTCTTACCGACTTAATTTTCACATAGAAGTATGGTACCTGTTGAGATAAAAGTTAGGAGAAAAAATTGAAAATTCAATGATGTTTTGAGTGTCTGACGTATGCTAGACACTCAAAACATTATCTATACAGATATTGTGGGTCCGTTTACTTACAAACATTTAAACTCAAATACATAAACACCCAGACCTAGAACAACTACTTGTAGATCAAACAGGTACTTGTTGAGCGCGGGAATCGAACCTGCGACCCGCAGCGCCACAGTCAATCGCTCGGCCAGTGCGCCAAACTCTGCTGTCATATAAGTTGGCACCTTAATGAAAAAAAAAACATATCGTCGAATTGATAACCTCCTTCTTTTTGAAGTCGGTAAAAAAGACAAAAGAAATAACACAACCATAAAGGACATGGTCAATTTCTGTATGGACGTTTGCATAGTTATTAAATTCAATGTACACCAATGATTTTTGGTGTTTTATATTCGTGAATATTAGTACATTAAATTGCAGTAAATAAAAAACTTAAAGAACTTGTCATTACAACAGACTAAACCAAAACAGTTTCACTAAACATTTAGTCAGATTGCTGGCAATAAGTGCATAGAATAGGATTTGCTATACTAAAAGGCGCTTTAATGAATTATTTATTAAAATCTGACAATAATAACCAAGTACTTATAATAGAATTTCATGTTTTTCTTTAAATTGTATTTTTAGGGGTTGCCTTAAAAACATTATTTTAAGAATTATTGACCGAAAACGGTTTATTGACCAATTAACAAGGAAAACACAAATTAAACAAAAGAGTAGGTATAAATAATTATTTATTTATTACAGAGAATAAAACCAGTCTAAAACCAATTCCTGCACCTTGTCCAAAGCTAATTTCAGCTTTTTTCGTGATGGGTCATGCACTGCTTGTCTATTTGCTCGCATCCAACACACATGACAAACATAGTTGTTTCTTGAGGGCTGAAAATAAACCCCAGTTAGAATACAATAAACACATTAAAAGCTTGTTTTCAGGATTTATGTTTTTGTACAATGAGAAGTATTATGTAACAACATGCCTACTTTAAAGAAGTATATGTAAAACATGTAAAAAACTTAACGATAAAATATGATAATCACACAAACATACTATGAAAAATCATTTTTTTAGATAAATAGGTACCTACTTAACTACATATTTAAATTACTTAAAAACAAAATGCTTACCACATTAATGGTATTTTGTGAAATTAGGACAGCGAGCAATGGACACTCCACACTGACATTATGTAGTCTTATTTTTCTCACTGAGTCTCTCATGTTCACTAGTTTTAGTATTCAATAATAAGAAGCATGGTTGACAAATGAATATTGTATCTACAGGTAACTGAAAAAAAAATGCACTATTTAAAATCGCATACCATGAAAAAACATAATAAAAACAGATTAAGTATTTTACTATTCCAACTTCATACCTGGGTTTGAGCATTGGTTAACCAACGCGAAAGTTTTGTTTGATGGTGTGCAGAAAGCGAAGATATGAGATGCCTCTGCAGCCTTTGTATGGCTATTCCGCAGTTGATGCACCTCATAATAATCCACAAAACAAATCCAAAACGCAAAGCAAATCAGAGTCCAGTATCATTAGCAAGGTAATCGTTTTAGAAGGTAATATAATATAATATAATATATTCCACAACTATCACACAACGCCATCTAGTCCCAAGCTAAGCAGAGCTTGTGTTATGGGTACTAGACAACTGATAAACATACTTATATATTTCTAAATACATACATATTATAGATAAATTACACCCAGACACAGAACAAATGATCGTGCTCATCACACAAACATTTGTCCTGGGTGGGAATCGAACCCACGACCTCCGGCATAGCAGTCAGGGTCACTAACCACTAGACCATCAGGCCAGTCAAAATCAAAGGTATCAGTCCATACACAACAAATATCAACAAATACAAACACAATAGACGTTGAATCTGCAATCAAAGAGCGTCTGCACTGATATTAAAATTAAATTGACATTTGACGTTAACAAAACCACACTATCAAACCAGTAAACTCGTTCCGTTTTAAAGCTTTTTTGGGTGAATTGGATAAAACGCAATTATTATGATACGTATTTTATAAAACTCTAAAATACCAATGAATATAGTTTGTACCAATGAATACATTATGAATGAAATGTTCCTAATATAACGCATTTATCGACCATATCACACGTTTTGTACAAGTACTTCACGTGGTTTGGAACATCCTTTATGATATTTATCTTTCTCTAAGGTCTATTAGGGCAGAACTTGAAAAACGGTATTTGGAATTCATCTTGCATTACTAAATATTTCTTAAAATAAAAAGCTTTCTGAAAAAAAAGGAATTGTAAAAGGAAAAGGAAAAAAAAGTGTAAAATAACTTTTCTTTCGGAAGTCCGTGGTCATGATCGATGAAATAAAAAACCAAGCCACCGAATTCCGAAAGAAAAGTTATTTTATACTTTATTGTGTTTCGTTTTGAACTCAGTTCCTTTTTTTCAAAAAGTTTTTTATTTTACCCTTTTTAGTTTAGATATTCAATTCACACTAATCGGCGTCTTTGAAAATCTACGATCCTAATAAGCAAAAAAAAACGGGCCTAATAATTACAAAATACTTTTCTGAAAACCGTATCAAAATCCGTTCAGCCAAACGCGAGATAATCGCGGACAAACATGCAATGGTCACTGAAAATCTACAATTGAAGTAAGCCACGCGGGCAACATCATGGGATATCCATTAGTGTTATATATTAAAACCTTTACAAGATTGTAGTGAACGCTTTCCTGAAAACCGCATCAAAATCAGTTCCGCCAAACGCGAGATAATCGCAGATGAACATGCAATGGTCGCTGAAAATCTACTATCCAAGTAAGCAAAAACGGATCCACGCGGGCGACGTCACGGGATATACATATGTGATATATACTAGAACCTTTCTAAGAATGTAATGAACACTTTCCTGAAAACAGCATCAAAATCGGTTCAGTCAAACGCGAGATAATCGCGGACGAACATGCAATGGTCGGTAAAAATCTACAATCCAAGTGAGCAAAAACGGATCTACGCGGGCAACGTCACAGGATATCCATTAGTGTTATATATTAAAACTTTCTCCAAAATGTAGTGAACACTTTCCTGAAAACCGCATCAAAATCGGTTCAGCCAAACGCGAGATAATCGCGGTCAAACATACATACAGGTTGAACTGAGAACCTACTTTTCTTTTGAAGTTGGTTAAAAACTGACAAGTTCAGGGAGGCTAAAACCGACGCAATAATTTATTTTCATATTTGTATTTTTTAATGGTATTTACTATGTACGTGTACATGGAATTGTGATGGAATGCAATTTTTGTCCATGTCCTTTTAAAAACCTCCTTTTTTTTGACGTCGGTAAAAAATTTATATTTGAACAGAACTTTTTCAAGAGCGTAGCGAGTCCTTTTTAACGTCTAACCACATTTATCTTTCCACTGTGCTTTTCTCCTACTACCACAATACTAACAGTAAGCTATGTACTTATGTAGCGTGTTTGTCAGCAGTCCGTCTCCGAAGTCCCGCCGCCACCGCTCGCGCTCCAAGTCTCCTCGCAGGCGGAGGAGAGGGTCGCGCTCACGGTCACGGTCGCCGCGCAGGAGGAGGGAGAGGGACCGGGAGCGGGATAGAGAGAGGTCAGATACTATTAAATCTTATCTTATGCGCCAGCCACACACTCGTCGAGTGGTATGGAAATTAACGAGGAAAGGAGGCAGAGACCTATGTCTCTGCCTCCTTTCGACGTCTGGCGACGTTCTGACGTGTGGCATGACGAGTAATGTTGCCACACTATTGTGGCAACATTACTCGTCATGCCACACGTCATGCTTCTCGTCCTGCCCACTGCTCCCTATTTTGTCGGTTTTTGCGCGCGAGTCAAAGGACCGGCAATACGAGTGCGAGTGGCTGGCCACATAATCGCGCGGCCGCAGTCCGCATCGAGCGGTCGCGCAAGACGCACGCGTATGCAAAATTGGAAATTATGACGTCGGCAGCGTGGAATGGTCAAATGAAAAAGTGTTAATGTTTATTAATTTGTTGTCAACGGACGACGACGACGATGTATATTTCTTTAACATTAATATAATTAGCTATACTAAAAATGCATACCGCGCACGCTGCCACCGTTCCAACGTCCATTGTCTCACCAAGGTAAATCACAAGGTGAGGAGCGTCGCGATTAATTGCGCGAGTAGAGCAGTGTGTGGACAGAGAGGGCAACATCGCGGCAAATCACGGCAGCGCGAGGAGCAGAGCGATGAGCAGCGCGAGGAGCATAGTCTGGCTGGCGCAGTACTAATAATATAAACGTGAAAGTTTGAATGGATGGGTGGATGGATGAATGTTTGTTCCTCTTTCACGCAAAATTACAGAACGGATTTGGTTGAAATTCGGTACACAGATAGTTCATAACCTAGATTAACACATAGGATGGTTTTAGCCCGATTTATGTTCCCACGGGATAATTTTCGAGTTGTACCGGGCGAAGCTGCTGGCAACAGCTTGTACATATTTTACTACCTAAAGATTCAACTCGAATAAAAGAAAAGGCGAAAGAAAGGCCTTCGCCTTCCCTTTGGCCTTATAAGCTCATTTTAATATTACAGAAATATGAACTTGGCTTGACATGCTCCCACATGACTAGATTTATCCCACAAAGTGTGGCAACCACCTCTTGACTTGCAGGTTGGTTACTGAGCGTTCTTTGGTCATTCGAGCATTTAGCTCTATAGCTATTTCTCTATTGAATTCGAGGTTAATCTTCTGTGTTGAAATGCTGATTTCACTCACCATTACTTGCCTTTGAGCAATGGGGAAGGCCGGTCAAAGCTAATTGTAGATGGCGCCACCATAGCTAGATCCTAATCCGACCAATGAGGTAGTACTATTTTGAAGTACCTATAAGATTTGAACCAATGACGATGCTGGGAACTAGCTATGCTAGCGCCATTAGTTCCCCAGTTGCCTTCACCATTGACGGTGTCGTATCCTTGCACTTAAAAAAAACTAAACAAGAACTTTTCTTTATTTTTAAAATCTAGAGATAAGGACAGAGACAGGGACAAAGACAGAGAAAAGAATTACAAAGAGCGGGAAGCTGAAAGAGAAAAACAGAGGGAGAGAGAAAAGAAAGGTCTACCACCAATCAAGAAGGAAAATCTTAGTGGTAAGTTTTGTTTATGAATTTTTGCCTGTGGCTCAGTATTTAAAATTTTTCAACAATCACACGCATTGTAGTGCCTCCGCCAAGTCGAGCGTGAAGCAACATGCCGTACTATCCTTTTCTGGAACCATTTCGCCGCATTTTCAGGCCCCTATTTGAGAACCATTGGATGGGATTAGAATGTTAAAATTTCCTCGTCATCTAGTAAGCTATAATTACACACTTGAAATCCAAAATTTCAAATCTATAGATCATTTAGTTCCGAAGCTAAGTGACAGCAAAGTTTCGCTATTTCGACATTGATACACTGGCTCACTGATCATTACATACGAAAGTTGTTTTTTTTTTACCCCACTCTAGTTATTGTTTATGTATCGTGGGTGCTTTTACAAACATATAAAGTCATATACACAAACACCCAGACCCGGATCAACTACTTATAGGTCACACAAATATTTGTTCCGTGCGGGAATAGAACCCGCGACTAGCTGAGCAGCAGTCGATTACTCAGCCACTGCGCTAACCAACAACGATTTAATACTAAACTCCGCATGCACGATATAAGGAACAAAAAATATTCTGTCAACTCGCTGAGGTACTACGTAAGCGAGGGGGACGGAGTACTGCGTTGTGATTGGCTAACTCAAGGTCTGTTCTGTCTCAACGTATGTTTACGGCTCACAGGAGTGGTCGAAATGAGACAGATATAAGACTTATTTGCTTAATGTGTTGACCAACGACGATATAATATCGACTGGCCTGTTGGTCTAGTGGTTAGTGACCCTGACTGCTATGCCGGAGGTCGTGGGTTCGATTCCCACCCAGGACAAATGTTTGTGTGATGAGCATGATCATTTGTTCTGTGTCTGGGTGTCATTTATCTATAGTATGTATGTATTTAGAAATATATAAGTATGTTTATCAGTTGTCTAGTACCCATAACACAAGCTCTGCTTAGCTTGGGACTAGATGGCGTTGTGTGATAGTTGTGGAATATTATTATTATAATATAATACTAGACTCGTAATAACAGGCGACCGATGTCTGTCAACACATTAGGCAAAAAAATAAATATTTAAAAAAACAAAAAACCCGACTGCGTAATAAAACTAAAAAGAAAGAAACAAGCCCAGTGGTTTAGAATTCACTCATTCACACTCACAGTCGGGGCCCATTCAAATTATACCAATCAAATCTTCCCAAGGGGCCCCGACTGTGAGTGTGAATGAGTGAATTCTAAACTACTGGGCTTGTTTCTTTCTTTTTAGTTTTATTACGCAGTCGGGTTTTTTGTTTTTTTTAATATTTATTTTATTTTACTATTTTTGTTAGCATTTATCAGTCCAAATAAAATTGAAACATATAAGTTAAATATATTTTGCTAAACCATTTTTAAAATCCTTTAATTTGATACCCCACTTGATAGAATGTGAGAGATTTTAAAAAAATATTTTTAGTTCGGAACCCTTTGCACGCGAGTTCGACTCGCACTTGGCCAGTTTTATGTACCCAGTCACACTCTCACGTTTAAGACGAATCTAACGTCACCTCTCAAGTTAAAATCCATCAAGCCGTTTAGGCTGCAGAGCAACACAACGAAACATACATACATACACTCGAAAAACATAACCCTCCTGGCGCAGTCGGGTAAAGTCTTATATTCGTCTCATTTCGGCCACTCCTGTGAGCCGTAAACATACGTTGAGACAGAACAGACCTTGAGTTAGCCAATCACAACGCAGTACCCCGTCCCCCTCGCTTACGTAGTACCTCAGCGAGTTGACAGAATAATTTTTGTTTCTTAGATCGTGCATGCGGAGTCTAGTATTATATCGTCGTTGGTGTTGACAGACATCGGTAGCCTGTTATTAGAAGTCTAGTAATATATCGTCGTTGGCGTTAACCATACCGTCTTTTTTAGGATTCTCTTTTAATCCAACTTGATACGGATACCAGTCCGTGCCGTGAAATGAATGCGCTCGTAATGAGTGTACTGCTACCCCTCAGTGTGCAGCACGACCCTGTGGGTGGGCCACCTGTCCAAGCTGGCCACGCCCGAGGAGCTGTCGGACCTGTTCGGCGGGCTGGGCGGGGTGGCGGCCATCGACGTGGTGGCGCCGCGCGGCTGCGCCTTCGTGGTCATGGAGCGCCGCAGGGACGCCGCCAAGGCCATCGCCAAGCTCAACAGGCACAAGCTGCACTCCAAGGAGATCACGGTCAGTCGCATAACCTAACATAAGAGTTCGGTAGAGTCATTTTACCACTTGCATCGAAATGTTGATAATAATATGGATATTCCCGGGAAATCTAATAGAAAAACCTCATGTGGAAAACTGACAGTATTACAAATAAATAATAAGAATAAAAACATCAGAGATATATTAGATAAATAAATTGTGTAAAAGTAAATACCGTATCGACTTAATCGACCCCAAGTGAACTGGGCGGCAGAATATTTTTTTTGCCGCCTTCATTAATTTTGTTAGGAAATCGCTTCAAAATTGGTGAGCTTACTGTTTGCCAACCACCAAATGTTGGGAAAAAAATACCATCCGATTCTGATTTTCAGTTTTGTACAAACAACCCTTCCTAGTTGAAGTGAATCTTGTAATTAGCGTAGTGGTACAGCCTAAGTGGCTTCATCGGATTTATATCTGTTGTAGGCCGATCGCGTTGAATTATGCACATACTTAGGCTCATCTTGATGTATGTACCCGCACTTCATAATGTGCCCAGTAAAAAGTCGACTGGACCGACGGGAACAATGTGTTTCCGTGGATGCTGCCCCGTTTTCGGATTTGGTTAAAAGGCCATCTTTATTTGGTCCCGCAGGTAGCGTGGGCCCCTGGCAAGGGTGTGAAGGGTCGCGAGTGGAAGGACTACTGGGAGGCCGAGCTGGGCGTGTCGTACCTGCCGTGGCAGGCGCTGCAGGCGCGCTGGGCGATGGGCGCGCTGTCGCTGGACGCGCTGGAGGACGGCGGGGCCGTGGACGAGGACACACTGCCGCCCTGGCTGCCGCCCCGGGTGAGTGTAGTACTACTGGAAGGAGCTGGGCGTGTCGTACCTGCCGTGCCAAGAGGCTAGGGAGGAGCTGGACACTTGATCATGTGTCACTCTTCATGTGTAAAAACACCGCATTTGCACACCAAGCTACTACAATCGCCTTTGAATTCCATCTGATCAGATTTTAATCTATTATGTAGGAAATTTAAAGTCGTAAAATAATGGTAAAATGTTTTGTGTCTAGATCCTCCCCAAGTCAATGATGGAGAACATGTCGATGCTGGGCATGCCGGGTCCGGGCGTGCCGCTGGGCGCTCTGCCGCCCGCGATGGCTCCCGGCATGCCGCCCGCTTCCCTGGCGCCCGGTATGCCGCCCGCGTCTATGGCGGGTCCAGCACTGACACTGCCGCCCAACATGCCTCCGAACCTGCCGCCCGGGGCCAACCCTGGGATTAATATACCGAGGATGCCGCCGCCTGGGTAAGTTTCTTAGTATGCCATAATACATAGTGGTTTGTGATACTACAACTTGTAAATCATCTGTTTTCGAAATTGTTTTAAATAAAAACTTGAGAGGTGTCAAGGGACACCCGGACGGAACGAAGTTACTGTATCCACTCAACAAAAATAATCGTCGCGACTCCACTCCACTCCACTCCGCTCCGCTCCACTCCACTCCACTCCACTCTTTGAGCTCTAGCACTCTTTCGCAACGCGCGATAAGGAACTTCGTTCCAATAAACACATTACCCTCCTTTGCGTCGCGCAGTCGTATAAAAGTGTCGTGCCAACTTTTCGTAAGAATTTTTTCCGTCCAGCCCCCTTTCACAACGCGCGATAAGGAACTTCGTTCCAATAACCAGTTTACAAAATATACAATTAAAATGGATTAAAAATTACTCCCCTTTAATACAGCCGTTGTCTTTATTTTTTATTCAAATTCAAAAATAAGTTTTATTAATCTTTATACTAATTTATTTTTTACTGTTTAACCAGATTGCTTGATATCCACAGTATGACCGCGGGCATGCCGCCCGGGCTGGCTCCCGGCATGCCGCCCGGCATCAGGCCGCCCAGTCTGCCGAACATGCCAAACATGCCGAGCGGAGTACCTGGTAAATATAACATTATTTTTTTAAAATCGTAATTTTGATGTAAGTCACCTTGTTGGACTGATAATTTTAATTCTGAGTATTAAAGGTGAAAAAGAGGTAATTTACCTCGTTGCTAGATTCAACTTCAAAAATATTGCGCGTCGAAAAGTATCGTCACTTCTGTATTGTCCAGTAAAATACTATTTCAAGACTTTTACTATTATGTTAGTAAGTAAAAGATAAAGGTTCATTGAATTTCCATTATACAAACACAGATTGATGGTACTAAAATTATTTAATTAAAATGAATAACATGGAAATACCAACTCAGTTCGTAACTTATTATTGGATTAAAGTGGTCTATATCCCTCTTTCAAAGGGAATTTTGACTGCTAACGTAACTAAAAACATTACTGCAAAATTCAAAGAGTAATTGAAGTTTGCAGCAGCAGCCATATTCACTAATACATCTTCTTAGCTTCAGCGTTTATCGCAGGTCTACAGAACGATCCCGGTCTGCCGCCCGCGGGCTCGCTGCTACGGTTCCCGCCCGGTTTGCCGCCGCAGTCGCTCTCGCAGCCCGGTAAGAGACATTTGTTTATAGATATTAATTATTAATTAAACTAATAAAGAGGTACAGTTAGAAACTATGCCATTACTGAGTGCCATGGAATGTCTATCACATTTATTTATTAACTTCAGACTCATACTGATTAAAATCTACAATTTTCCTTCAATAGCCCTTTACATTCCAGAGTCACATTTGCCTATTCAGACAGTCTCACAACCCCCTCCTCCACCATTCTTTTCTGATTAATTTCGTTGCAGGATCCAAGACAGGTGAATTCATTCTCCGGGACACGTCGAGCTTCATTGTCTCGGCGCTTTTCTGGTGGTTGCCACTGTTGATTTTGGCTTTCAGGAGTTGCAGTGGTTTGGAAATAGTGTGGTGGGTTAGTCCCAATTAAAAAAAGTCTCACCACTCCAGCAGGCGCTTCGCCTACTATGTGGGCTCTGGGACATTGTTCTCTGAGGGTGCAATTACAATGGCAGCGGGGCGGGCAGCGGGAGCGGGTGGCGGGTCACGAAACAGAATAGAATTCCGCTCACCCGCCCCGCCCGCACTCGGTGCACCATAATCAAAAACTATGTGTTTGCGTTACCCGCCAGCGGATTCCGCTGCCCGCCCCGCTGCCACTGTAATGGGGAAGGCAAGTGTCAAAGTGACAAGTGACATTTTGGTCCCAAAACAACTGTCAAATCAAAGGAATTTTCTGAAAAAAAAAAACGATTTATTGATGTAAAATGACTAGATGTTGTGTATTATGCTGTAAAAAAGATTATACCATAACTAAACAATCGAATACACTTTTCAAAATAATATCTACTTTTCTATTGGAGGTTAAGTACCAGTATTGCATCGCTCTATAAATCATGAAATGGTTCGTCTGGCGGAAGAATTATCACCTGGAACGAGTTTTGTGATAGTTGTGGTGTTAATAAATTAAATATATTTTGAAATTTCTCGAATCTAAATAGAAAAAAGGGGTAAAATTACTGACATAAAACATTATGATATTTTATCAAAATATAAAGTCAGAAGCAGCATTATATTCTTGTTATAGAAGAGGACAGGTAAAACATACCTAAACTCAAAAATTGAAACCTCAACTACAAGTAATTGTGGATTTATTACGGTAAAATCAAATGTATTACCACTCAATTAAATCACTTTTTTTCTCTTGTAGATGCACCGCGGCGTCTTAATTCTTCTTTAAGTATATGCACTTGCATTGACGAATAATTTTCCATATTTGTTTTGTATATAAACTCAATTTTTATAACAATAAATCTTGTTTCTTTTTTGTACAAGGCAGACGTAGGGACCAACTATCGCAGCGCCATCTACGATTAGCTTTGAGTTGCCATCCCCATTGCACACTTACAAAACGGACGGAACTTTTTTAACGGAAGTCGGTTAAAAAAGGACGGGCTTTATTAGGTTTCTATTTTACACTAACACAACACATTCCAAAATTAGTGGTCATTTGATAAATTGACTTCTTGATTTCAAATAAACATCAACCATCAGCGCATGTTTCCCAAAAAGAAGTCGAAACTAATATTCATCTGTTCCCAGGCATGGTGGGTGGTTTCCTGAGCGGTCTGCTGGGAGTGGGAGTGGGTGGGCTGGTGGGAGGAGTACCACTACTACATCACGCAGCGCTACATCCACGGGACACTCCGCCACCCACTGTACCACAACCTGCTGTGAGTATTATGATACTGTTTTGTAACATCAAGCAGTGGTCATCCAGTGGTAATGAGTGGCGAGATGAGCTGGACTCATTTTTAAAGGGTTGGCCTTCAAACGCATTATATCACGAGGGATGGAAGGAGGGAAGGGAGACCTTTGCCCTGCAGTGAGACAACGCAGGCTCATAATGATAATGATCCAGTGGTATCGACTCCGATTTACGAGTTGTAAGTCGTGGGTCCGAACCCAGCCAAACGCATTTCTTTGTGTAAATTATTTCATCAACACTTCTCTCAAAACGGCGAAGGAACCGGAAGCTAGAACTGAAAATTCGATGACATATTGTGACATCTCCCAACCCGTACTGGGCCCGCGTGGTGAATTATAGCCCACTACCTCTCACAGAGAGGAGGCCTGTATCCCAGCTGTGGGAACATAGGCTGATGACGAATCATAAAAAAGGAACGACTTCTTGTAGAACATACAAAAACATTCGTATCTCTAAAACCTCCCCTCATTTCAGCAGAGAACGGGTGACGCACATCACAGCGACGACGCGATGGATCTCGACACTGAGGACAACCACGGCGACGAGCACAGCGCTGACGGGAACGATACTACTGGACCACCGCCCGCGTTGCTGCCTGATCAAGTTAGTACATGAACACCACATTTACCTACTCAAGTTGGCAGAGGAGTTCACTATGCATTATGCCACTCAAAATCAAAATTAAATGTTTTTTATTTCACAAAGGCTCATGAGGGCACAAAAAAAAATTGAGAGGTGTCAAGGGACACCCGGATGGAACGAAGTTACTGTATACACTCAACAAAAATAATCGTCGCGACTCCACTCCACTCCACTCCGCTCCGCTCCACTCCACTCCACTCCGCTCCGCTCCACTCCACTCCACTCCACTCCGCTCCACTCTTTGAGCTCTAGCACCCTTTCGCAACGCGCGATAAGGAACTTCGTTCCAAAAACGTCGACAACAGTGTGCTTAGTGCGAGTTTTTTTACGTTGACTCGTTAGTAACGTTTTATTACGTTCGGCGCTCTTATTGGCCCGCTCCAAGGTCGTGAGAACTCTCAACCAATGAGAGGGTCAAACGCGTATAAACGTTACTATCGCGTCAACGTAAGAAAACTCGCACTAAGCACACAGGTGCTCAGTTCGGGTTGGTCGTTTCCATGGAGAAGAACCGCCAAGAAACTCCATGGTTACTCTTTTAAAATATGGTTTTATAAACTGATTGTTACAATTTTTGTGTCACTGTCTTTACATCTCCTTCTTTTCGTGTCGTGGTACATTTAAATAGTTATACTGTTTGTGTCCAGTAAACTATTTTATCGGCGTCGAAGGTCTTGTTCAGATTTGAACAAGACCTCCGCCTTCTTGAGTGAGAATTCTTGTTTGATTGAGGTGCAGGCGAAGGCTCATTTGAGACATTCCAGTAGGTGAGACATTGTTCAGGAGCACCGCACTCACATTATTCATGCGATAGATCGACGATCCCCATCTTAACTTCATTTTATTTTTACCCGACTGTGCCAATAGAAGAATTATGTTTTTAATTGATGCTTTGACAGCTTGTCTATTTGAAATATATTATTTAAAATGAAATTAGGGGTCCTATATTTCGGAAGATCAAGATTTAGTATAATGTTATAGGACAGTTCATTTGACCTTCAGTCCAGACACTTTTTTTTTTAAATTATCATTTAATCGTGGTAAAATCATCAAATGAGTCCTCCCACCCCGGGCAGGGCGGGAGGGACTGTCAGACTCGTACTGACTAAAATCCACGGTGTCCTTCAATAGCCCTTTATGTTCCGGGGTCATGGTAATGAGATAAGTCCCGCGACCCCCGCAGGCTTTGGCCCTCTAGAGGGGAGCCCCGTCGTCATGCTGACGCTCTTTGAGGCGCGCGTGGAACACAACGCGCTGTCGACTCGGGCATGGTCCATGGTCGGACAGCGAGTTGCCCTTTACTCACCGCCCGCATGCCCGCACATACGGTGGCCGGAGATCGTCTTGCGACGTCCGTCGCCGTGGGCGTCCACCACTGCGGGTGGGGCGGAGGGAGGACATTGTCCTCTCCCTCACTCGGCGCGCCTCCTCCTTCGCGAGCATTACTGCTTCGCAGAAGGAGGCGACCGCTTCCCACTCCGTCTCGCCCCGCAGCATGGCCGCAACCAATGCCGGGCGCGAGAGGTCTCCACCTATCGCCGCCGTGAGGATGTGCTGTGCTCTGCCCAAGCGGGACAGTCCTGCACCGTATGCTCCACCGTGTCCTCCCGGCGATCC
Source organism: Agrotis clavis (assembly GCA_954870645.1). Taxonomy (NCBI): domain Eukaryota; kingdom Metazoa; phylum Arthropoda; class Insecta; order Lepidoptera; family Noctuidae; genus Agrotis; species Agrotis clavis. The sequence continues at coordinate 3,334,736 of OX940929.1, forward strand.
TCGCAGTGGTGACACCCAGGCGTTTCCATTTTCCTCATCAGACGGAGGTACCTCCCGAAACTTCCGTGTCCGGTGAGGACCTGCGTCATCCGATAGGTCAGGATGCCGTGACGTCTCTCCAGCCACTCCTCTGTGAGGGGTCTTACCTTACGATTGCGGCGTGTCCGGCCGTCGGTCGCGACAGTCGTCCCCTCCACACTGCCCTGAGGTCGCGCCGGAGCTCTTCCCGCCGCGCCTCGATCAGTCCAGACACTTGCAAAATAATGATAACATTTGGCTCAACTTATCTAACCATACTTTGTTCTGCCCCACAGATCCAAGCACTACTATCAAAGCCTCCACCAAACTTCAACTCAGCGGAACCTCCACCAGGGTTCAACATGTCTGAACCACCTCCCTTCAACGTGAACCAGCCGCCGCCCGACGACAAGCAGGACGACGACAGGAAGGAGCGAGACAGAGAGCGGCGCGGGGAGCGGGACAGGGAGCGGCGGGGGGAGCGGGACAGGGAGCGGAGGGAGAGGGGGGACAGGGGGGAGCGGAGGGAGCGGGACAGGGGGAGAGATAGAGATCGGTGAGTTTTAATTTGTTCACTGTTAAACACGTCATATTAAAATAAATTTGCGATCATTTTAAAAATTCGAAATCTTTTTTGTTACGGTAGATTATAATTATAACTTAACCTTCCTTTTACATTTTTTATTGAAAAATTGTAGATTTAGAATATAAAACACTTCAATTTATTATTTTTTCTTAAAAGTAAAAAAATAAATAAAAGCCTATGCTATAGTCTCTGCCAGATAAATCTGAAATAACAGTTTTTATAGTGGTCACAAACTTTGTTTGATGTGTATACTTTTATATAGTGTCACAAAGTGGTTAAAAAATATATTTCTAATATTTAATATTTCATTTACACAGAGATGGCAGAGAAGATCGTCGGGATCGCGACAGAGAGCGAGGTGGTCGCGACAGGAGAGACAGAGACAGGGATAGGGACAGAGAGAGAGGAGACCGGTTCTCTTCTAGAGAAAACAGGTTAGAAAATATTGAATCGTCTTTTTTTTTTTATGGTACAGTTGATGATGTCATAACTTTCTGGTTGATTGAACATTTTCCTGTAGTCTGTACTTGAACTACAGATCAACCTGCTATAAGTTAGAAGAGAATCAAACACTAACAAAAAAATTAATTCGCAGAGAAAACACAAACAGCAGAGAAAAATCCCCGCGTCCACCAGCTAATAACGAAAATCCAGATCAGAAGAGTTTACAAGAGAGGCTGTGGGAGATGGCCAACGGGAAACCTGCCAGAGACGACAAGAGGGACGAGTTCCCCGAACAGAGGGAGGACGGGAGGGACGAACAGAGGACTGACAGACCTCCGCTCATAGACAGAGTGCCTGCACGACATGATGGACCTCCGCCTGCTATGGATGGTGGTGAGTTTCATTATCATATTTATGTGTACAGTAAAATAAGTAAAAAAAAGCAGAAAGCCTAATTCGTAAAATGGCAAACAAGTCGCAAAAAGACTCTCTTTTATAGAAAATTGTCTATTTTGATCATTTGCCGTTTTGAGAATTTGGCTTTAAGGCTCTAGCTTTAGCCCGAAGCTTTGATGCGTAAAGCTCGAATTAACTCCACAGCAATGTAATACTAGGATAAAAGCCAAATTAAAATGTATCTGATGACGGTTATACTCTACCTGTATTCGATTAGCGAATCACTATGTATAAATTTTATTACCGACTTCAAAAAAAAGGAGGTTATAAATTCGACCCGTATGTATGTAATATTTCCAGAACTGCCCAGTTTTCGTATAATTATGTTAGTCTATATCAGCGTCTGAACAAATGTGCCAAATTTCAAAAGCGTATGTATGTATGTTTTTATGTTTATGTTTATGAAACTACAAGTCCGATTTAAGTAATTCTTTTTGTGTTGTACTAGGTATTGTTCAACTTAGGGAATACTGTAAGTTTCATCAAAATCGGTTCAGTAGTTTTTGAGATAGGGAATTTTTTGCTACTTGGATCGTAGATTTTCAAGTCGATTGTATTATTCTGTGGCAATAGTCAATGATATACTCGTAAAAAACAAAGCCAACGACTTCCGAAAGAAAAGTTATTTTATACTTTTTTGCATTTGTTTTTGAAGTCGGTACTTTGTTTTTTAGTTTTTGTCTCTGTTTCAAAATCGTTCAAACTACTTAGGCGTGAAAACGTAACAAATAAATACTTTCCTTAACTATTAGTAAGAAAGCGGCCTTACGATGCGGTACCGGTGCGGTGTGCCGCACTGTCATCTTACATAAAAATTGCTTGATAATGGCGTCGTCGCACCGGCTTGAGACCTGCGAGAGTAGACGGGGAAGAGTGAAGTTGTCGCGACGCTGCGCGCTGCCCAGTTCATTATGTCGTCACTGCGGTACCGCCGCACCGCCTTTGTGGCACTCTCTCACTGTGGCATAATTCGAAAAAAATTGCGGTGCGGAGCCTCACCGCACGTTTACCGCATCGTGGGTATGTCTGAAGGCATTTCCTGTTGATTTTCGCGTTAATTAAATCTATAAATGTTCGTATAAACGTCCATCAACGCGATACGTTAATAAGCCATTGAAACAAAAGTCTCTTGTCACGAAAACATTGGTACGGTTACGTGTAATCAGAAAGCGGGCACGGAACTTGTCTGTTTCGTGTGCTCGTGGCGAGCGTGTGTCGCGCATGCGTGACACACGCTCGGCGCCTATTCAACTCGTTGACCGTGCACCGTACTTGGTCTCCCGCCTAATGCGAGCGTTAATGCGAAAATTAAGGGCATTTTCCGTTAGTGTGGCCTTAGTGTTAAGCCGCATTTTCTGTAAGCGTGTATTCACACGTACCACGACCACACCACGTCGCAGCGACAAAATGTGGTCAAGCTGTGGCATTACGTGTGAATAGTGTCGCAGCGGCTTTTTGCAGTTGCGTTGTGGTACCGACAAAATGTCGATGTGGTTGCGTTGTCGCTGTTGTTGCGCTGTGGTGGTGGTGGTCATGTGCAGTATACTCCGGCTTTCGTAGAGGAAACGGCTTGACTGAACGTAGTCATGGAGGAAAGATTGTTGTCGCGGTGGTCGATGTGGCCGCGGTGCCGCCGCCGGTGATGGCGTTGCCGTCGCGATGTGGTTGCGATGTGATCGTATTACACAGGTGGTCGATAACAACGGCAAAATGCGGTGCGTGTAAATTGTAATGTTCATTTTCAATACAAAATATACGCCCGACCACATCGTGTCGTTGTGGTGTGGTTGTGGCTGTGGTGTGGTTGTGGTACATGTGAATTGACCCTAAATGTCCCGCGAATGACGTGAGTGAATGATGAGACGTGAATTGCGCTCTTTAGTTTAAACTCGTAGTGAAAATGCGGCTATAGAATCTATGATTGCAATAATCAGTGCAATCATAGATTGAGGTACTGACACACCTGACCGTGTCTCTCTGTTCCGTAGCGGAGGCGGGCGCGGGCGCGGGCGCGGGCTGGACGTCGCTGGCGCCGCCGCGACTGCCGCCGCCGCACATGGCGCCACACTTCCGCGCCGGTACGATACCATCTTGTATACGCAACTCATGCAATCTTGATCCGAATTCTTTGTCTGCTCCTTGTAGTTGGAAATTGTGAAAATCATGTCGTTGATTGGATATACACAAAGATCTGGATCAAGATCGAGCAAACATACCTATGGTTTTAGTTGAATTGCACCATTATTGTCACATTTCGCGAGCATTCCTTCTCCATTTTATCTTCATCTAAAATCTAATTAGTTTTGTTTAATGTCTTATCGTTGTTTTTATTTTTTTACATTTTAGTTCAGTTAGAAATTAACCAAATCAAATGTCTATTGATCAACATCAATAGATCGATTTGTTTGAACGCAAGTACGCCTGTTTAAAACAAACATTCACAAACGCTCAGTTAAATCTATAACAAAACAAAATGAAGCCTTTGCCCAGTAGTGGGACATCAATGGCTAAAAACAAATGTCATGTTTTCAAATCTAATAAGGTTGAAACTAAAAATACTGTAGCTAAATTAACGCTAGCTTTCATTTTAATTTGTACTAACAAATGTGATTGTCCATTTTATTCATTTGGGGTCCCTCATTTGTAATCAGCGGTACAGTTAAATCAGTACATTTTTTACTTTGTTTTTGTTACTTATCATAATTTTTGTTTTAACTAATATATTCTTGGTATTCCAATAACATTTATCTTCTGTTCCAAAGTAAGAATAGTTCAAAGCTAAGTTTTGTCTATTAAAGACTATTTACATTTGCAGAGTTGAGAATGAGAGGACCGCCTAGGCCCCCGATGTCAGGTATGGCTGGTTACCTTTACCTCGTACTGTAAGCTCGCCCGGCACACCAGAGCTTGTTCTAACATTCCATCTCTTGTCATTTCAGGACCCTGGATGGATGGACCCGGCCCAGGACCGGGACCCTTCGGGCCACGCTTCAACGGTATGGGACCTCCCTTCAATCGCCCTCCGTTTGATGGTCCGCGACCTCCCTTCGACGGACCTCCCATGTTCGAAGGCGGACCACGCTTCGAGCGACCACCATTTGGTCGCATGCCGTTTGATGGAATGAACCGCCCGCCCTTCGACGGACCGCGACCACCTTTCGATGGCCCTCGTCCGCCATTTGATGGTCCACGTCCTCCCTTCGACGGAGCGCGACCTTTCGACGGTCCTCCCTTCGACGGCGACCGTCCTCCCTTCGATGGTCCCCCTCGCTTCGACGGACCGCCGGAGTTCTTCGACCGACCAGGTCCTCGGGGACGGTTTGACGATCGCGATCAGTACGGAGAGCGAGGTTGGAGCGGAGAACGGGACCGAGACCGGGACTGGGGAGACAGAAGACCCGACTGGGACGACCGGCGGAGAGACCGGAGACAGAACAGAGACCACGAAGACAGCAGGTTCAACAGACAAGACAGAAACGACAGGAGAAGACCCTTCGATGATAACCAACAGAGTAGACCCAATGACGCACGTCGTAGCGAAGAAAATCAACCAAACAGGTCTAATGACAACCGCCGCGCCGATGATAATAAACCTAACGATCGCCGCGGCGACGATCATCAACAAAACAAGCCCAACGAGGCTCGACGAGCTGATGACACTCAACAGAACAGATCCAACGACACCCGACGTGACGATAACCAAAACAAATCCAGACCGGCGAGAGAAGAAAGAAATGATAGAAGTGAAAGAAAAGATAGACGGGATAGAGATAGAAAATCTAGATGGGGTGCCGCTGAAGAGGCTGAGTCTGCCAACAACGCCAAGTCTATTGGCAACGCTCAGTCTACTGAAAACGTTGAGTCTACTGGCAACGCTGAGTCTACCGGCAACACCGACTCTACCGAAAAAGTTGAATCTACCGGCAACGCCGCAAGAGAAAAGTCACAAAAGCCCAATGAAGTGGCTCATGATGAATCAGCTGGTGACTCCATGAGTGTTGAGCCTAGTGAGCAAACGGAGCAAATGGATGCTACTAGTCAAGACGAACAAATTGTGCAAGCTGACATGAGTGAAAGCTTACCTTCAGTGGAAACTGAGTCTGAAAGGCATGAGGAGCCTCGCGAAGAGATCGGTGAGAGTAATGTAACACCTGTCGAGCAGAACCGCTCAGAGGAAACGAGCCAGTACAGTCAAGAGGAAGATAAGCGGGAGTATTCTCCTCCTCAAAAGTCCCCATCGCCGGCGGTGGCACAGGATGAACCTTCCAACGATCTATACGACGCAGGCGACGCTGTCGACACCAGCTTCGTAGCTCCCGCCCCTATCGCACACGAACAGGAATCTTCTCACTCACGATCCCCTCCTCCTGTCACTGAAAAAGAAAGCGTAGAACCAGACGCCGAGGTCTCGAAGACCGTCGACATGTTCAGTCCGGAGAGAGAACAGAGTGAAAGCTCTCAGGAGAACGAAGCAGGAGAGTCTCAGAGTAGCGTGGAGAGCAAGGAGGGAGCTTGACAGCGACGCAGGTGGAAGATGAACGTCGGATACTTCCAGTGGACTTGATTCGGGTGACGCTCGCGGCCCGCCCGCGACGAGCGCTAGCTACCCTCGCCTGACGACACAGTCGCAGCGCATAGTGTAGCTACCGCTCTACCGACCGCCCAAACCGTTATAACGCCAAAGATATTTTTTTATACACGAAACAAAAAGTTGAAATATACGAGTGCCTTATTGGTTACCAAAGTGGTGTTTTGTTTTGATCGCCGGCACGCGAGGCGTAGAAGAGGAACAAGCCTGGGCGCTCAAGTCGAGTGACCCGGGCCAGGTACGGTTGCTAATGATACACATTCGTACGCGCGTCTAGAACAATTGCACGCTAATGCACACAACATAGCGACGTTGCAACATGTCCGCGATTTCACTAATCTAACAGAATCAACTAATAAAATTTGTCTTCCGCGAATTCTACTTTGATTAAATTGAATTAACGAGATGTTCTCCATAAATTCAGCTAAATAATCGATTCTACATGTTGCAACCACTTTAATAAAATAGAAAGAGATATGCACAATTGTACTCGGCGGGCGTTATTATTTTATTATTGCATAATGTCGAAATGGAATCGATATAACATTAATTAATTGTCTCTAATATTAAAATGAATTAGTTTTTTTTTTTATAAATCATACAAACGATTGCCATTTCGACATATTATATCGCTAGCAATGTGTGCAAAATACCTCGGCGGCGGCCGCGTCACCCGAATCAGCCACGGAAATACGGAAGAATTGCGACGGACGACAAAAACGGAAGATCACTTTATAAATGATATCGTACTATTTAAACGGATTCATGTGTTTAGCTATTGTGTTACGTCCACATTATGACGCTCTTATTAAGTTCTTTAATATTTTTTACTTTACTAATTTCGATAACTCGAATTGTATGTGTATACCTTTCTTTTGTTTGGCAACACTAGTTGCAGTCTTCATTTAGATTCACCACCAAAATTTGTTAGACTATTTGGCACTTTCTAAAAACTATAAATCATTTAAATTTGACTCTATTTCTTAGGTAATTTGGTGGCGGTAGGGAACGGATTTTAAAGTAACGACTATTTAAATCTATTATATAGATATAATAAACATGTTTTATAAATTTATATAGGCACTATATCTGTAGTTAAATTGTTTATGGATTTAGGTTTTATCGTAGGCTGGCAATAAGAACTTTTAAAGAACACAGTGCGACGACCACACTGTGTACTATGCTTCATAGTATCGATGTTTATATGTAACATATTTTTTTCATTAATTATAATGCGAGTCTTATTATATCATTGAGATTTACCTACTCCATTAATTTTAAACTTTTCAATGTTAGGTATATTTTAGCTGTGTAGATAAACATTATATAATTTCAATGCATGCTTCAATGTTTGTCATATTTGCTTGAATAAAAATTTACAAAATTCATTGGAGCTATGTTTAATTAGATTCCGAATTATTCTGGACCATTAAAGTGCAGCATGTCTACGTGGGTCCTCAGTCGACGTGCGGGGCTCCTTTTGCACACATTGACTAGTTTGTGCGTTGTTTTTGTTCACGTTACAGCTACAGCTTTTCCGAGTCTTCAGCAGATCAGAAGCTTCTACTCGCCCTGCCTGCAGGAAAAATATACAATCATTTACAGAATAACTAATATTTCTAAGATTTTTAATTCGGTTTTGTTTCCCTCCCAATTTTTTGAAACTAATTCATTGATTGCAAAAACTTGTTGAAAACTCATAAGTTTTGTAACTCGTTATAAATCAAAACAAAATTACGTAAGTACCTATTTTCGTAATTGCAATCTAATCAGTAGTTGGATTTAGCCTGAAAAGATTATCAGTTTTAAATTGATTAATAATCATTGTCAATTTTATTTCCTCCAAATAATTTCGCAAAAAAAAGTTGTTTTGATCAATGTAACAAAATTATTGTTAAACAAATGACACAAATTATACCTAGTTGTCTTGTGATGTGCGTGGAACACAAAGCTCAAATGCAAGCCTCTGATTATTACCCACATTCGTGGCAATAAAATTACTTTTAAATCCAAAAAAATATTAAATGGACCCCAATGTATAGTAGTATAATGTCTTTGACCCCCCAATGCTTGCCGCGCACAAACCAGTCTCGAGTTTACAACAACTCTTCTCATCGAGCTAGTCATCATATCAACATTAGCCTATAATGTTCCCACTGCTGGGACACAGGCCTCCTCTCTGTGAGAGGGAGTGGGCCATAATCCACCACGCGGGCCCAGTGCGGGTTGGTAACGAGCTAGGCAGCTAGCAAAATATAGATTTTTGCCTGTTATATATTACAGCAGTGCCATCTAGTACTAAAAATATGGTACCTATGTATTTAACAAGTGTTGGCGCAGTGGCCGAGCGATCGACTGCTGCGCAACGTGTCGTGGGTTCGATCCCCGCACGGAGCAAAATAATATTTGTATGACCTAACATGTAGTTGTTCCGGGTCTAGGTGTTTGTGTGTTTTTACATTCTATGTTTGTAAACGCACCCACGATACAAGAAGTTCCTAGTGCGCAATTAACGTATTTTTAAAGAAAAAAACTTTTTCCAAAAAAATGTAACCGCCTTCAAAAACAACCACAAAAAAGTGTAAAATAATCTACAAAATAACTTTTCTTTCGGAAGTCGGTGCCTTGGTTTTTTTTTCTTTTCATTGTCTTTTTAGCCACCGACTTCCGAAAGAAAAGTATTATTTTGTAGATTATTTTACACTTTTTTGTGCTTGTTTTTGAAGGCGGTTACATTTTTTTAGAAAAAGTTTTTATTTTACTCTTTTTAGTTTAAAATATTGAATCCGAATTCTTGTCAAGAACATCATTATCTTACATGTGCACTAGAATTTTGTAATCCTTCGCACCGGTAATTACATCGCTCATGTACACAATAAGATAATAAAATTCCATATCTCAAAAACTACTGAACCGATTTTGACGAAACTTGCAGTATTCCCTAAGTTTAATGATACCTAGAACAACAAAAAAAGAGTTACTTAAATCGGACTGGTAGTTCCAGAGATATGCGAACACAAACTAAATCAATCGACGCCTACTCCTTACTGTTAAGGAGCTGTACCTTCCATCATCAGCTCATCCACCTGAGATCATGATTATCAGGTGCAAATACTTGAACAGCTTTAGAAAATATATGAAATTGGTACTAAGTGCCTATAAAATTTGAAGGTTGCCCTCGATTTCCCTGTGATTCCATCATCAGATCCTGATCTGATGATCATGTGACCACTTGTGAACCCCTTTCAAACAAAAGAAAAATTTTCCAAATCGGTCCAGGCGTCTTCGAGAAATCGGGGAACATACATAAAAAAAAAAAAAAAAAAGATTCCGACGAATTGAGAACCTCCTCCTTTTTTTGAAGTCGGTTAAAAAAAAAAGATTCCGACGAATTGAGACCTCCTTTTTTTGAAGTCGGTTAAAAAAAGATACGGTCCGATGTGCAGGATTCCACATTGTCATTAGTTACAGAGTGAATTTTTCAACTGGGCGTGGATAGCTATACTCGAAACTATGAGGAATATTAAAAAACGCTGAAAGAAGCCTCTAGGTCGATTTTGACGAAAACTAAAACAGCATCATTGGATTTTAGAAAAAATCAATAATCCTAGCCAGGAATCGAATCCGCTGATTATGGAAAAAATATCACACCCTGTAATATAAAAAAAAAACTGACCAATCTTCAAGGCAATGACTATTCGAAATATAACCGTTTCTTTTTGGAAATCATGCTATTTTTTGTTCAACTCAACAATTTTGTATTGCTGAATACAGTGGGATTGTTGAGACGTCAAATCCAGTGAAACATTGAAAAAAATGAAATTTTATAACTTCGCATAAATTATGGCTCAGCAGAAGTAAAGTAAAATCTGTTATTTCCATAAGTTTGCCGTTATGATTACTTCCCGGAATTCGATCCTTATTAGCAACACTATCGAATGGAGTAAATAATATTTTTTCCAAAATAAGCGGTGAAAAAAATGAAATTTTATAACTTCGTATAAATTATGGCTCAGCCGAAGTAAAGTAAAATCTGTTATTTCCATAAGTTTGCCGTATATGATTACTTCCCGGAATTCGATCCTTAATAGCAACACTATCGAATGGAGTAGGTACCTAAATATTATTTTTTCCAAAATAAGCGGGTTCGATTCCTGGCCAGGAATATTGATTTTTCTAAAATCCAATGATGCTGTTTTTTTTTTATTTTTCGTCAAAATCGGCCTCGAGACTTTTTAACGTTTTTGATATTCCTTATAGTTTCGGATATAGCCATCCACGCCCAGTTGAAAAATTCACCCTGATTTTGTCACAAAATGGGGTAGAAAACAAAATCACTTGAACCATTAACCTAACCATAAACATAAAAGTTGACCTAAAACCAAAAGTGATCCTAGCGATTTGAAATCGGCTCCGTTTTATAAAAAAAAAATTAGTTGAGATATTCAACAAAAATGGAATAATAATTATAATCAGCATCTTTGAAGTTCCGCCATCGAAATAAGCAATAATGGATCTGTCGTATGGACCTTCTCCAGAATGTAAGCACACTTCTGAAAATCTCATAAAAATCGGTGCAGCCAAACGCGAGACAATCGCGGATGAACATACAAACATACCCGCACTATGTTTGCAGGCCAGTGACATGTTGTAACTTTATCAAAATATGAATTGCGGTATTAATAAGTATAATTTTCTAATCTAATCTAAGTTAGATTTCGGAGATTTTAAAAAGATGCAGCTTTTCTATGTGAGAGCTGGTGGAGCGAATGTTTTGATAATTTTTATATTTAAAATTATACTTGTTATTACCGCAATTCATATTTTGATAAAGTTACAACATGTCACTGGCCTGCACATTGCAAAAAACTTAAGCAAATTTGAATTTCGCGGGCTGATTGGAGTACTTGCGTATGGAAATCATCACAGGAAATCATCATCTCATACAATGACATACGTACAACTCGTCGACTGATTTAGTAAATTATGTTTGTGTTCGCATATCTCCGGAACTACAAGTCCGATTTAAGAAATTCTTTTTTTGTTGTAGGTACTAGGTACTTAGGGAATACTGCAAGTTTCATCAAAATCGGTTCAGTAGTTTTTGAGATAGGGAATGAATGAAAGATGTTAACGATATATTATGTTATTACCGGTGCTACGGATTACAAATTCTAGTGCACATGTAAGAAAATGATGTATTTGACAAGAATTTTGTGGTTGAACAGGTATTTTAACCAAAAAGAGTAAAATAAAAACTTTTTCTGTTGGTTTTCGGGGGCATTGGCGTTTGATTTTGCCCCTGTTTGATTATGCAATTTTTATTGTTTCCTTATACTAATTGTATAATGATGTATGTATATTATAATATCGTTAAATGTGGTCGTTAATGACCCTTGATGTTAAAAAGCGACCTAAAATAAATAAATAAAAAAAAAAACTTTTTCTAAAAAAATGTGACCGCCTTCAAAAACAACCACAAAAAAGGGTAAAATAACCTACAAAACTTTTCTTTCGGAAGTCGGTGGCAAAAGAGGCAATGAAATTAATAAAAAAAGTCACCGACTTCCGAAAGAAAAGTTTTGTAGGTAGGTTATTTTACCCTTTTTAGGGTTCCGTAGTCAACAAGGAACCCTTATAGTTTCGCCATGTCCGTCCGTCCGTCCGTCCGTCTGTCCGCAGTTTAGCTCAGAGACGCACAGTACTAGAAAGCTGTAATTTAGTGTGAATATACGGATTTGTTGTGCCGAAAAAGTGGTAAAATAAAATCTCGTAAAACATTTTTTTTAGGGTAGGTACCTCCTGTAGGTACACGTAAAGTGGGGATATTTTTTTTTTCTCGTGTACCCCTTAGTGTGGGGTATCATTAAATAGGTCTTTAAAAAATATTGATAGTTTCCATTAACAATGTTTTGATAAAAAAATTCGTTTGTGAAATATTAAGCTTTAAAGTGCTAAATTTTGCTCGACTCGAGTGTCCCCCCCCTCTACCAGCTAAACGGTTATGTTTGGGGGTGTGAAAAAATTCACAATAGTAGTATATTATAACGAAGTTTAAAAGAAAATTATCATGACTAAGTAGGCTTTACAACTTTACGAGTAATAGTCGACCAACTTATAAAATGTACTTGGATAACATATTTTCTTAAACAAAATGTATCGGAGAACATGTTCTTCAACTGCAAATGTAAGTTTGTCAACTTTATTTTTACAGCTTTAATAGATGTTTTTACGGTATGTTTTTTGGGGATAGGTAGGTTTTTATCGTCAACTATTTTTAACTAACTTCAAAAAAAGGAGGAGGTTCTAAATTCGTCGTAATCTTTTTTTTTATGTATTTTCCCCGATTTCTCAAAGACTCCTGGACCGATTTTGAAAATTCTTCTTTTTAAAATTAAATTCAGCGAATCAGTTTAGTTAGTTCGCATAAGTATTTTGATGGGCAACTACGGAACCCTACACTGTGCGTGGCCCGACACGCACTTGGCCGGTTTTTAGGGTTCCGTAGTCAACAAGGAACCCTTATAGTTTCGCCATGTCCGTCCGTCCGTCCGTCCGTCTGTCCGCAGTTTAGCTCAGAGACGCTCAGTACTAGAAAGCTGTAATTTGGTGTAAATATACGGATTTGTGGTGCCGAAAAAGTGGTAAAATAAAATCTCGTAAAATATTTTTTTTAGGGTACCTCCTGTACACGTAAAGTGGGGATGTTTTTTTTATTTCTAGCGTACCCCTTAGTGTGGGGTATCATTAAATAGATCTTTAAAAAATACTGATAGTTTCCATTAACAATTTTTTGATAAAAAGATTCGTTTGTGAAATATTAAGTTTTAAAGTGCTAATTTTTGCTCGACTCGAGTGTCCCCCCCCTCTACCAGCTAAACGGTTATGTTTGGGGGTGTGAAAAAATTCACAAAAGTAGTATATATAACGAAGTTAGAAGGAAAATTATCATGACTAAGTAGGCTTTACAAGTTTACGAGTAATAGTCGACCAACTTATAAAACGTACTTGGATAGCATATTTTCCTAAACAAAATGTATCGCAGAACATGTTCTTCAACTGCAAATGTAAGTTTGTAAACTTTATTTTTACAGCTATAATAGGTGGGTATGTTTTGGGGATAGGTAGGTTTTTATTGTCAACTATTTTTAACTAACTTCAAAAAAAGGAGGAGGTTCTCAATTCGTCGTAATCTTTTTTTTTATGTATTTTCCCCGATTTCTCAAAGACGCCTGGACCGATTTTGAAAATTCTTCTTTTTAAAATTAAATTCAGCGAATCAGTTTAATTAGTTCGCAAAAGTATTTTGATGAGCAACTACGGAACCCTACACTGTGCGTGGCCCGACACGCACTTGGCCGGTTTTTTGTGGTTGTTTTTGAAGACGGTCACAATTTTTTAGAAAAAGTTTTTTAGAAGTTGGTTAAAAAATGTATTTCGTCGTCTTTCCTATTCTCAGAGCGAGCTCATTTTTACTCTTTTAACCGATTTCTAAAAAAGGAGGAGGTTCTCAATTAACGTAAGGTGTCTTTTTTAACATTTTTTTCTTTTTATGTTTGCTACGTGAGAATTTTTTTTTTTGTGTACTTGGACGATGTTATTACCGGTACTACGGATTACTTAAGTATTTGACTATAGAATTTTAAAAGGATAAAATAAAAAAGGTTTCAATGAAAAAAATAAGTATGCCTGCCGAGTCATGTTCGCTAGCGACTCTTTGTTGGTGGTAATACCTACGTTGCGAGGGAAAGCAAGAACATATTTTACATATTAGAGGGTCGGTGGCTCGTTGTGGAAACCGGGCTTTAGAAAAACAGGTATCCACCAAAGCGGAGAGGAGAGATGTGTTTGAATAACCAATCAGATGTCCACATCTCCTCTCCGCTTAGCTTCAGTGGACGTCTGATTGGTTATTCAAACACATCTCCTCTCCTCTCCGCTTTGGTGGATACCGGGCCTAAGGCTGCTTTTCCACCAGAGATGCGCTATGCTACGTTGCTGCGGATGCATTTGATATCCCCGAATCATATTCAATGGTTTACAATACATAGCACAGCACTGGTGGAAACGGATTCAACTAAGATGTGTTTTTTATATGGAAGGATGCGTGCTATGGCTGTGTGCTATGGGTCATTTTCCCTAATAACAATACATCGCATATCTCGAGCTGCGCATCTTCGTAGCGCAGCTACAGCTCGACATAAAAATGTAGAAAACCGGAAGTCGCCACTGTCTTCGCGCTACCAGCACTTTGAATGATTTTATTTTGATTTTTTTTCACTTATTACGTTAGTTTTATGGCACAATAATAAATCAAACAAACCTGCGGTCTTTGTTTACATCAAATAACAAAGATTTTAAAACGCTGTAAGAAATAAAAATTTTAGTTCCGTTTCAATCCGTTCTGGCCAAGCTGCACGCATCTTCATAGCATATTTATATACTCGCACCGCTACATAGCGTAGCATCAGTGGAAATGGTCACACAGTTTCGTAGCTCGGCTTTAACATCCTCGCAGCACAGCTTCATATCACATCTCTGGTGGAAAGGCACCCTAACGCAAACAACAATGCGGTCGCGGAGTTCGCTTTTTCAGTTCCCGGTTATAAAAAAACGTAACCAAGTCTTGGTTACGTTGGGCGCTGCGGAGGCGCTAGATCATTTTTTTTATTTAATAAAGGATAACCAAAAGCTGTGTACCTACTGTGTGTGTAAAGTGTAATTAAAGAATTATATTATTACGACTTGGGCTGAATGTCATTAATCTGTTCGTCGGCGACACCATCTTTGCGAGGCCTCTTTGGCTCTTTTAGTTTCCATTCCAGTTATGGTTAGTAGAACTCAGATAGGACATTACCTATGAACTAACTCATGAATTACTAGCTTCCGCCCGCGGCTTCGCCCGCGTGGTGTTTTGATAGCCTATGTTCTTTCTCAGGGTCTAAAGATTGTCTGTGCCAAATTTCATCAAAATCGGTTGAGAGGTTTAAGCGGGAAAGCGTAACAGACAGACAGACATAGTTACTTTCGCATTTATAATATTAGTTTGGATGATCAGCGTAGCATTCTCATCAGCACGAATTTTAAGGCTCCTTCAAGTGCAAGTCTGGAGCCTAGGGCCAGCTTCGTCCCCCCCACCTAAAGACCTAGCGTTAAGGAAATATACAGCGTTATGGAAATATACAATGGTTCTACAATTGTTTTTCTCTTTTGGCTGGGGCACAATAACAGGAAATGTCGTTAATTATCGCGTTTTAATGGACGTTTGTGCGAACATTCGGTAGACGAAATCCTACGGAAAATGCCCATAACGTTGCCCAGTTATTACAACAAAAGGCTCAGTCCATACTCTATGAATATTTTTTTTTGGCCTAGACCCGCAGGCTATAGTCTATGTCTATTGTTGTTGACACTTGACAGCGAGATAGACAGCATGCTGGCTGTCATTTCTCAAAATGACAGTGCAACGATGCGCGTTTCATTCACAGAACGAATGTCTATCTTAAGCATTTTTTATTCACCATCTCTATTTTACTCACTATGAAAAAGGAGAAAAGTAAACTTGATGTAGTCGGTGCGAATACGGAGCACAACATTGACATGATGACAGCTTTGTTTGAGTGAGGAGTGAATCAGAATTTCCTTGTCAAGTCAATCGGTATTTAAATTTTTTCATAAAATTATGGCAGATATTCAAGTAGTTACTCCAGATTTTGTTAATGTGCATATAACGAAATCGGATAGCGAAGATGCTGCGCCTGTCGAGAGGAGATTCAAGAAAGAGATCACTGTCCAGGAGTTTAAGGTTACATTTTATTAATTTACGGATTTTTATCTTCTTACTTACAATACATTTTTCACTGTCTTTATGTTGCAGAAGATTTCTTCAAAGTATAAATTATTATTCTTTTAATATTGGGTTTCAATAACTCAAGAGAAATAAGTTCCTTCAAAAGGTAAAAAAAACCAAAAAAATTAAGACCATATACCGAAAAAAAAAATATTTAAGTATCGTTTTATCTTTTTCCGTATCCTTATTCCAACTGTGTATTTAACATGAAGCAACTGCAAATGTTTCTCCACAGCCATGTACTCGCTAGTATGGTTTAACCAACAATCTCATCCCTTGATACATTGTTAAACTTCCAGACTACCAAGTACAAGATTAATCACTACATTTTTCTTTAAATAATAATTAAATTGTTTAGTCTTTTCAAATTCTCTGTTACTTATTCCACTAACTTTGCATCATAGACAAAACTGGAACTGGTCACGGGCGGTAATGCTACCACAATGAAGTTAAAGCTGTATGATAAGAAGAACACCTTTGTCTGTGACATAGATAACAACGAGGCCCTGCTTGGCTCCTATCCCATCGATGATGGCATGAGGATACATGTGGTGGATAAGTTTGCTCTGCTTAACGATTTTGGATCTTCTGATAGTGCTGAGAGGTAAACATCTATACATATAAATAAAATTGGAGTGTCTGTTTGTTTGTAATATTGAAATAACCGTTTTTTACTACATTCATACATACACCAATATAACATTTTTTACAATTTTTGTCTGTCTTTTTGTTTGTAATGGCTAATCTCTGAAATGACTGGGCCGACAGGACTTCTATTGGCAGGTAGCTGATATAATAAGGAGTAATTTAGGCTACTTTTAGAATAAATCCTTTTTAAAAAAAAAACATTGTTGATTTCCGACATCCACAAAAACGAAGTCACAGGCACCGCTAGTTAAAAAAAACAGCTAGTTATAAAACTTTCAAATAACTGTACCAACTTCCTTTGTTTTTGTTGTGTTCCAAATTTTGTATGTTAAAAGTTTAGTTGCAAACTAATAAAATCTGACAAAAATATACACTAATATTACAAAGATGTAAGATGTGTGTGTGTATGTTTGTAATGAATAAACTCAAAAACTTGTGAAGATTTCAAAATAATTTTTCATCCTTAGAAAGCTACATTCACCCTGAGTAACAATAGTTATTTGTTATGCAAGGCTGCAAAGTTGATTTTTGGCGCGAGTACTTGAATTGAAAACTGAGCGAGCGAAGGATTCTAAGATTGAACCGCGAGAGAAACGAGCGGTTCAAATATAGAATCCTGAGCGATGCGAAGTTTTCAAAGGTACGAGACGCAGAAAAACTTTGCTGCCGAGTGCAACACACAACTTTTCACCTCACACAGCGAGGAAATGTAGTGGGGGCGGCTCGCCTGCCAGTGTAGATAAGTAAAAAACAATTGAATACAAGACGTGTTCGAATTTTAAACAACACTTTGTGCTCTAGAGCACAAAATGGAGTTTTGCGCTCAGATTTTGAATGAGAAATAGAATCTTTCCGAGCGGGTGAGGTGAAAATAGGCTTTATATCATGTCCACCCATGCGTAGCTGGGACAGGCTGCGAGTGTTTAATAAAACAGGTCTAGTTAGCCCTTGATGCCTAAAGGCTCATGTACACGACGTCGCCGCCGCGCCGCAATGCAGTGTATACTTCGTGACCGCGCCGCCGCGCGCCGCCGCCGTCGCCAAAAATCAAACAATTGCGAATCGCGGCGGTGCGGTGGCGGCGCCGTATACACATAAAAGCGGCGCGGTGGCGGCGTCGTGTACAGTCACGAGCAATAGTATGTTAAGTATTCAAAACCGATTTTCTGCTACCATATAATATTGATTAAACTTTTGCCTTTTCATTAGACTTCTATTTTGGAAGCCATATACTATTACGAAATAAGTCTCATTTCAAAGTGGAAACCAGTATTTCACGAATAAATTGCGTTTCAATTTTGTTAAGTGTATACATGTTATTGGTTGTGAGTGTACATGAGCACTCATTGTGATTGGGGTCTAAAATGGTCACTTTATCATGATCACAGTATGAATTGCAATACTCTGGATTTTCCCCTTACTGCTAATATGGCTCAATACCTAGCAATATAATGAATATACTTGTGTTTCAGATTCCGTTTATCTGAAGAAGAGTATGAGAAGAAAGGTGACACGCTGCGCTCGTTCCTGCAGAAGAACCGACTGGGCAAGTACAATGAGGAGGAGATGACCAAACTGAAGGAGCAGCAGCAGAAGGAACTTGAAGATGAGGCTAAGTAAATAGAAGTCATTTTTGTCAGGCTTTTTATTCACTTTTTTATTCTTGAGATAATTGCACAGTACACTCTCGCCCAGTTCTGTGCCTCCTACAACCAGAACATCATCAATTAATTATTTAGCCTTAAATTAATTTTGCTCTATTCCTCACAGGATAGCAGAGGCAGTGCTAGTAGGCGCCAGGTGTGAGGTGCGAGTACCACAACAACCAGTACGCCGCGCCACCGTGCGTTACAACGGACCACTTGAGGGCGCTAAAGGACTGTGGATTGGCGTGCAGTATGATGAGCCGCGCGGCAAGAACGATGGATCGTGAGTATTGTGCTACTTAGGATGGTATTTGCAGACTTTACGTCAGTTCCCTAAGACGCATGTGGGACACGAAGCGCCGTCGACTCGCGTCTCGTTCTTGATCGGACGGCGAGTACTCGCTGTCTGCAAGCCTGCGCCTATGCCGTCCGCGTCGTAGCCGCTCGCTCCGTAACTTGGCTTCAACCAGGCAAAATGTCGCCGATACCGATCACCTCCTAAAAAAAAAGTAGGTTTTCAGTTCGATCGAGTTGTTTGTCCGCAAATATCTCGCGTTGGGCTGAACCAATTTTGATGCGGTTTTCAGAAGTGTTGCTTACTTGGATTGTAGATTAACAAAGACTCCGATTATACGAAGATTCTTGTTGAATATCCAACTTTTCTTTCGGAAGTCGGTGGCCATTGTCAAGAAAATAAAAAACATAGCCACCAAGCCACCAGAAAAGTTATTTTACTCTTTTTTTTGTGTTTGATTTTGAAGTCAGTTCTTTTTATTTTCCAAATAGTTTTTTTTTTAAATTACCTTTAATAATGAAACTGACCTTTCCATCTCCTTCCACAGTGTAAACGGCAAGCGCTACTTCACATGCCCACCTAAGTATGGTGGCTTCGTGAAACCAGTGTATGTGACGGTTGGAGACTTCCCTGAAGAGGAATTCGACCTGGATGACGAGATATGATCACAGGAACACCGTGCGGTTGTAGAGGTTCATACAATATTGTGCACTACTATGTAAGGGTTTTAATTCTTTTTATTTGCGGTTTCGGGTTGAAAGATTTTACCAAATATTAATTACTTGTGCTCATTTTGTTTTTGTAAATGCTTGACCATCTTGAAGCCAGCTTTGAGACACTTTTTTCTTAAAGCAAATCGTAAAATTAGAAAAAAAAATTCAAGTTAGCGACATTAAATTACAAAAATAAAAAGAAACAAAAATTTCGACCTTTCATTTAAAAATAAGTCAAGCAAATCTTTATTTTAAAAAATACTCAATTATATATGTATAAAAAAACCAGTGAATGCATTTACCTTCTGCAAAACCTTAGATTTATGTCAATAATCATCACTTGGTAGTTCACAATCACAATATTGTATGTAACCTCTTTGCTATAATATTTTTGTATGAGCACTATTTAGCTTGCTGGCGGGCTGAATATAAACATAGGCTTTAATGATTTTAAAAATCTAATAAATAACGCTTTATTTACTTACCTAATTATCGAGATTATGGAATTAAATAATGAAAAAAAAAATAGGAATGTCTTTTATGTGGAAAATAAAAGATAAAGAATGATTGTATAAATGTTAAAGCGATCTCATGTGCGTGTTTCGTTTGTTTAAGCTTTTTGAATATTTTTTCATGAATTTCTCTCTATTGATTATGAAAATGTTTATAGTAAACTGTAGGTAGTATTTTTATAATTGGCCACAAACATGCAATAACATAAGGTACCTGCCATTTTAGGTATAAAAAGCCATAAAGACAACTGGCCAGTTATAAAGATACTATCTATATAGCTAAAAGTATTAAAAGTGCATTTATTTCGCTACTGAGTACATAATTTTGTGTTGTCAACATTCCAAGTGAATGAGACTTTATATTTACGAAAATCATGTGTGACGAACACATATTATCTTTGCTTTGTAACATTTTAGGTTGTAAAATTCAATTATGTAATACTTTTTTAACAATAAAATAAAAACACTGAATTTACCTTTTTTTAAACAACTGTCTCGTTGCGTTGGTCTAGTAGTCGTAAGCGTTGTAGAGCGTGAGATCTCATGCTCGAGAAGTGCAGGGTTTTTTCGTATCCGTTTCGACCGCGCGGCCATGACGTTTTTTTTAAATAAAAACCATCCCAAGTTTTTGTAAAAAAATGTAAAAGTCGATTCCCAAAAACCATAAATTTGTCAAAGCAATGGTTAAAAAGTTATAAGGGTTTGAACGTGGCCGCGCCATCGAAACTTTCCGAACCGCGCGGCCATGGAGATCTTTAAAACTAAGAGTCGCAGAGACCTGAAATTTTGGGAAATAGTAGATTGAATTTGTAAACCAAATGTAAAAATATAGAGAAAAATCCTGTGTTTGTATTTTAGGAGTTGTAAGGATAAAACCTCATGGCCGCGCCATTGAAACGGTGTCAAAAACGTTATAGCCGATATCTCACTGAAAAAGAATCTCAGACGTCTGAAATTTTTTGTAAAACACAGATTTGAATTTGTCGAAACTAGTAAAAATACAACAAAAAATCCTAGGTTTATATTTCAGGAGCTGTAAGACTAAAACGCCATGGCCGCGCCATCGAAACGTTGAAAATTTCGTTTTTCGCCAATATCTCGCTGAAAAAGCATCGCAGAGGTCTGAAGTTTTTTGTAAAACACAGATTTGAATTTGTCAAAACTAGTAAAAATACAACAAAAAATCCTAGGTTTATATTTGAGGAGCTGTTGAAGAAAATCTTCAATGCGTCTTGAATATGTCGATTAGGGTGACCACGGATTATTATTTACAGAGAAATTTCCACCTCTTTTTATAAGAAATGATATCCCAAGGATTCGTCGAACAATGAGGAGCAATAATATGGCTATATCTTTAAAAATCACATAATTTAGAGATTGTTCTATGTTAAGTGCTCCATTTAAAGACCCCGTCTTTAAATGGAGCTTATTCTCACTATAGTTTTTAAAATTCTCCTGTTGTTTAATATCTTAATAGTCATCGATTAAACCATATGTTAAATTACTAGCGACCCGCCCCGGCTTCGCACGGGTGCAATGCTGATACTAAATACACTACAGAAAAACTGTGAACGTTGTATATAAAAACATAGCGGCCCGTTCCGGCTTCGCACGGGTATAAAATATAATATAGTCTATTTGATTAAAATCGATCCAGTAGTTTTGATTTATTCATTACTGCCCGTGGCCCGCACGCGTTAAATTTGGAGTAAAACAATCCCCCTTTCCCTATACCATGAAGATTTCCTGCTATCTTTGGAATATCTAAATTCATACACTACATTTTTACTTATTTACTTTTTACATTTTTAACTATTTATTTAATTTTTACAACATATTACAGAATGTCTTTATCAACAATGTTCACAGCTTTCTTGTCATTAGACAATACAAATATGTTTTCTCTGGAGGTCACTCTTGAAAGAGCGACATACAGTTGTCCATGTGAAAAACAGTCAACGCTCAAATCAGCCTGCAACGTTGAAGGTTTGACCATGCGATTTATTAATGGTCATTGCAAAAGATGTCTTTACCGGAAACTACATATAAACGTTTAAATTGGAAGGGTAAATCCGATGGTATCAGAGGGATTCGGGGAATCAATACATCTTCTCCGGTACCAAATCCTGTGAGTGTTGTGCACTCTATTATTAAAGTTTTCAATGATTTTACCAGCAAACGCGTGCCATCGCAAAGTTTAGATGGATTCAGGTTTCTTAATAAAATAACAGGACAACCTACTTTCAACACCATTTTGTGAGGAGGGAGTCCAGGCGGGTTCAAAGAGTTTAGAAATTCTGTAGGAAAATGAACAGCTTCTTCCAAATCGAGAACAGTATCGACCGAGTATTATATTTTCGTCGGCGCATCAATCATTGAAAGAATCAAGTTATTTACTTTATCTGCTTGTTCGTTAGTTGGTGACAGAATCGCTCTTTCTTTAAACCAAGATATTGTCTTATAACACGCTCTTGCCGCACCGGGCGGCCGGCCGGTACCGCCGCAAACGCTACGTCCCGCAATTTTTAAATCTGTAATATCTTCGAAAATATTCACTTAAATCATACGGTGTAAAGGGCCATATAGATCTATATTAAATGAACAATGTATTCAAGGTATTTAATTGGTTAAGGATTAATGCTGTATTGGTTAAAATCGCTTCGAAAATTAGCCATTATTTGTCGTAAAAAGTAAATGACAAAAAAAAGTTATTGTGGGTTATCCATAAGAGATAGACATATACCATCACGGACTTTTCTGTAGACCTTTTCAATGTGTACAATACTTAGTACATTATTTTGATAAAACTCGTAGGGTTCAGCCTGCGTTTGCAATGTAAGCGGAAAAAATGTATATTTTTACGACATCACATTAGAAACCTCAAAAATAACAGTACTTCTTCAATATTTAATGGATGTTATTATACATATAAACCTTTCTCTTGAATCACTCTATCTATTAAAAGAAACCGCATCAAAATCCGTTGCGTAGTTTCAAAGATTTAAGCATACAAAGGGACATAGGGACAGAGAAAGCGACTTTGTTTTATACTATGTAGTGATGTATCGTCTTACACCGACCTGAAACCGACCTGATTTTTTTATTTAATAATTACTTTTTTTTTAAACATAAATGTACCAACAATCGAACAATCTCTAATTTATGTGATTTTTAAAAATTTTGTTCAACGTACCCTTGGGATATCATTTTTTATAAAAAAGGTGGAAATTTCTCTGTAAATAATAATCCGTGGTCACCCTAATCGACATATTCAAGACGCATTGAAGATTTTCTTCAACAGCTCCTCAAATATAAACCTAGGATTTTTTGTTGTATTTTTACTAGTTTTGACAAATTCAAATCTGTGTTTTACAAAAAACTTCAGACCTCTGCGATGCTTTTTCAGCGAGATATTGGCGAAAAACGAAATTTTCAACGTTTCGATGGCGCGGCCATGGCGTTTTAGTCTTACAGCTCCTGAAATATAAACCTAGGATTTTTTGTTGTATTTTTACTAGTTTCGACAAATTCAAATCTGTGTTTTACAAAAAATTTCAGACGTCTGAGATTCTTTTTCAGTGAGATATCGGCTATAACGTTTTTGACACCGTTTCAATGGCGCGGCCATGAGGTTTTATCCTTACAACTCCTAAAATACAAACACAGGATTTTTTTTTATATCTTTACATTTGGTTTACAAATTCAATCTACTATTTCCCAAAATTTCAGGTCTCTGCGACTCTTAGTTTTAAAGATCTCCATGGCCGCGCGGTTCGGAAAGTTTCGATGGCGCGGCCACGTTCAAACCCTTATAACTTTTTAACCATTGCTTTGACAAATTTATGGTTTTTGGGAATCGACTTTTACATTTTTTTACAAAAACTTGGGATGGTTTTTATATAAAAAAAACCTCATGGCCGCGCGGTCGTAACGGACACGTTTTTTCAGTGGCAGCAGCCACAGAGTCTGTATTTGTACTTTTTTGAAGGCAATAAGTTTCTTTGAATAATTACTTCTGCCTGACTAAAGGATTAAGCGTTATGTCAATTTGTATGTTCGATGTAATCTCCAAAACTATCAGATTTTGATAATCTTTCTCTGATTGAAAGCTACACTGTAGTTTTGCCTGCGCAAGCTTCTCGCATGAAAAAACAATACACGGTCGGCTACACTGAATGCCCAACCACACACAAACAAGTATATGCAAGCCAGGCTTATGCAGGCAGAACTGTGGTCAAGCTTGTGCGTGTGGAAGGCCTATTACGTTTCTTCGACTTGAGGGATCCGCGGGCTAGTTACTATAAAAAAAGCCGAACTCACTGTTAAAAAAATCTCCATTTATTATTACAATAACTAAATTAAAACTTCCTCCTCTTCAATATCTCTGGTCGCCAGTTGATAGGATGCGTCTCTTCCGACGCCGTGTCGTCTTCGCGGTAAATCTTGATGGTCTTGTCAGCCTCAGTCGTGATGAGGCGAGAGCCTGAGTTGTCGAACGTCATCGCGAAGATACCGGCTTCAGAGTCCATTGAGCCGGGTTGGACTGCCGCCTGGTGGACAAAGCATATGGGTCTTATTTAGAACACAAGAACTAGCTGTGCCCGCGACTTCGTTCGCGTGGATGTCGGAACTCAACAATGTATTTTTTTTTTAAACAAAGGATTTTTTCTAAAATAAATGTAGCCTAAGTTACTCCTTATTACATCAGCTACCTGCCAATAGAAGTCCCGACAAAATCGGCCTACCCATTTCAGAGATTAGCCATTACAAACAGACAGACAAAAGTTGGGTGTATGACTACCGTATAATTATATATTCGTATATAATATATGCATATAGTAAAAAATGGTTATTTCAATATTACAAACAGACACTCCGATTTTATTTATACGTAGATGTATAGATAATTCCAACAATACGAGTATAATGATGTAATTCGATTGACTTGACGTCGTCGTGGCGAGCGCGTTTTGGTTTTTCATCTACCTGTAGACAACTGCACGTTTTATGTCATACATATGTCGTAGTGGTAAGGATGATTTTCATTTGTAGCTGGAATCGGTTGAATTGCGTCGTATCGCGTCATGGGGCTGAAGCTCCCTTAGAGCGCCACCTCGGTCCAGCTACTGTCGAGTGCGTCCACATACATCTCACCAGCTATAACTGCCAGTCTCGGAGGCGCCGCCGCCGTCCGTCGTCAGGTACCCATTTTTCTCAAAACCATTATACACCTGTTCAACTTCATTTAAGCCTAGTCTTGCAAATCTAATTGCAACTAGACCTTCGGCCCTACCGTGTCGTCTTAAAACGTGAGGGAAAGCGACAGAGCAAGACAAGTTGTCTAGCCATCTCGTTCCCATTCCCACAGCTGAACTATTCACGTTTTAAGACGTACCATGACGTCTCCACCTTGCCAATAGCATCATCATCTGATGATGATCAGATATTAGACGAGGTGCTTATAAAAAGAATTACCTAGAAACTAACCTGTAACCTCTGGAAGTTATAACCCGTCCTCCAGTCCCAGAAGTACATGGTACCGTTGTCACCTCCGCTGACGAGCACCCCCTCGGGGTTCACAGCCATACAGTTGACGATCGCGTTGTGACCTGACAGATTCTGTACAGAAATAGAGAAAAGATTTTATTGCAGATCAAAACTAGCGAGTTTTCTTATTTTTTGTCAAGTCATCTAGCTATCAATATCTTTCGAGTGCCAAAAGGGCGTTTATCTTGTGATTATCTTTTTAGTCAAAATAATTCTCCTTTCTTTTCATTTTATCGAACACATAATTATAAGACGCGCGGCGGAATAGGATGTTGAGTTCGAGCTACGAACTGACGTTTTCCGTACAGACACCAGCCTGAATAAGCATGCTGCGTTATGGAAAGAGATAGAAACTGTATCCGTTTCGACCGCGCGGCCAAGACGTTTTTTTTTAAAAAAAACCATCCCAAGTTTTTGTAAAAAAATGTAAAAGTCGATTCCCAAAAACCATGAATTTGTCAAAGCAATGGTTAAAAAGTTATAAGGGTTTGAACGTGGCCGCGCCATCGAAACTTTCCGAACCGCGCGGCCATGGAGATCTTTAAAACTAAGAGTCGCAGAGACCTGAAATTTTGGGAAATAGTAGATTGAATTTGTAAACCAAATGTAAAAATATAGAAAAAAATCCTGTGTTTGTATTTTAGGAGTTGTAAGGATAAAACCTCATGGCCGCGCCATTGAAACGGTGACAAAAACGTTATCGCCGATATCTCACTGAAAAAGAAACTCAGACGTCTGAAATTTGTTGTAAAACACAGATTTGCATTTGTCAAAACTTGTAAAAATACAACAAAAAATCCTAGGTTTACATTTCAGGAGCTGTAAGACTAAAACGCCATGGCCGCGCCATCGAAACGTTAAAAATTTAGTTTTTCGCCAATATCTCGCTGAAAAAGCATCGCAGAGGTCTGAAGTTTTTTGTAAAACACAGATTTGAATTTGTCAAAACTAGTAAAAATACAACAAAAAATCCTAGGTTTATATTTTAGGAGCTGTTGAAGAAAATCTTCAATGCGTCTTGAATATGTCGATTAGGGTGACCACGGATTATTATTTACAGAGAAATTTCCACCTTTTTTATAAGAAATGATATCCCAAGGATTCGTCGAAAAATGAGGAGCAATAATATGGCTATATCTTTAAAAATCACATAAATTAGAGATTGTTCGATGTTGAGTGCTCCATTTAAAGACAGGGCATCTTTAAATGGAGCTTATTCTCACTATAGTTTTTAAAATTCTCATGTAGTTTAATATCTTAATAGTCATCGATTAAACCATATGTTAAATTATGTATCGTCTTACACCGACCTGACACAGACCTGAATTTTTAATTTAATAATTATAGTACAGGATCCGTATATAGAACGACCTTCACCGATCGAGTAACCGGACGAAATGTGTTTTTTATGAATTAAAATATGTTGAAGAATATGACGGTGATGGGTTGCCTCATAAAATCCTGTCAAGGATATTTTTAATTAATTTTATAAAAGGTTATTTTTTTTCAATACCTTCACCGATAGAGTAACCAAAGAAAATTAACACCAATTGAAAGTCCGAAGTCTATAGAATATGCTAACGTAGGGTTGCCTATCTTTTTCTTGTCAAGGGTATAGGGTTGCCTAATTTGAACAGGTGATAAAAAAATGCTACCTTCACCGATCGAGTAACCAAATAAATTATATATCAAAATAAAGACATTTTTTTTACGAATACGATGGTATACGGTTGCCTATGAAAAACTTGTCAGAAATTAGGGTTGCCAAGCGTTGAAGTTTGAAAATTTTAGACGGTTGGAAGCACATGAGTAGATAAACGGACTAAGCTTCTTAAGAACGAGCAAAATTGTTACCTATTTTGGTAGGGTTGTCACAATAGGGTAGACAAATTAAACAAAAATATATTAAATAGCTTTATTATTCAGTATGATAGAATCGAATCAAATAATTTAATTCAACTAAGCCAATTACAGGCAATTTTGAATTGTCAAAAGACATTTTTAAAGGTGTTTGGTCACCAAAGCCGTCTTTAACTTATTGGAGGCTCTGGGCATATTAGGATAATGGGGCCCCTATGACTTTGACAGAACACTATTTTGTTAAAATAATAAAACTACAAACAAAAACAACGTCACAATACCACAGACAAATACGGGGAATTCCCGATCGTTGAGTCGATTTATTTGAGTCGTTCGGTCACGATCAATTTTACGTCGCTATAGGGATCCTGCGAGTAGATCTTAGCGATGTTTGTTGTCGAACTAGAACCGCAGTCCGTTAACAATAAATAATTCGAAAAATTACTTTAACAAATATTTTTTGTATATCTACAGCTATTAGGCCAGTAGAATCGTTTTTTAGAAATTTACTGCTATCTATTATTTGTAAACAAAAGTGTACATATTTTTTTTGGTTTGTAAAAAATTAACTTTTTTTATATTTTGTTGATTAAATATCTCGAGAACAACGCATCAGAAATCGAGACATGATGCATATAACTTTTAGAGAATTTTACGTACTTAGTATACCATTGAATTGTATTTTTATATATTTGAATTTATCTAAGCATGCTGAAATCAAAAAGCCTAATTTTTGGGTAGGAGTAGATTAGCTTCGCACATGCAAAAGCTGTAAGCAAATTGGTATTGTAGTCAGTAATTTAGGTTCGTTGTATTCGAATCAAAAAAGTTTTTCGGCAATAAAAATCGGTTATCGTTTAGTGATCTGGCAGGGACGAGGGGGCCCCTATCGATCACGGGGCCCTGGGCACTTGCCCAGAGTGCCCAGTGGAAAAGAGGGGTCTGTTGGTCACCAATATATTAGAGACCAAACACCTACCTTCAAGAGGGCGCGCGTTGTCAAATAGACCGCGCTTCGTACCACTTTATATACCGCCCGTTCTTACCTTATAGTAGCCATACACCATCCTGCCTATCGTACGATCGCGGATCGATTTGACGCTTGTAATTGTTTCAAATTGGCAGTTCGTCCATATACACCATACACTATACTGCCTATCGTACGATCGATTTGACACAACTTCAAATCTGCAGCAGTGATGCCAACTCAGCAACTTTATAGCTAGATCTGGCTATTATTCGGTGACGACAGCTACAATTTTATAAAATTTGTGGCTAAACTTTTTAGATACTTTTTCTAGCACCATTTCATTTGTATTTCCATACAAGTACAGACCAGTAAATAGGCAACGAAGGATGAATAACAGACCGAACAGACCGAGTAATTTTCGACCTTATCGACATTTAAAATTTAGTTTGTTTTTCTCACATTCTCGTTAGCTAACATTGCTCCTTCATTAAAATCCGGTGTTTGCATATATGTCAATAAGGTCGAAAATCGCTTGAAGGTCGGAAAACATTTGCTTAACGATAGCAAGTTAAAAAACAGGTGCAAGGGATTTTCGACCTTATCGACATTTAAAATTTAGTTTGTTTTTCTCACATTCTCATTAGTTAACATTGCTTCTTCATTAAAATCAAGTGTTTGCATAAATGTCAATAAGGTCGAAAATCGCTTGAACCTTTTTTTAATTTGCTATCGTGGTCCCTTGACACCTCTCAAGTTTTCAATCGTATTTTGGTTTAAAATAAAATGAATAACACTTTTTTTTATAAAAAAAAAATCCTAGAACTAAAACTATTAAAGTTCATCATCATCATCATCAGCCGGAAGACGTCCACTGATGAACATAGGCCTCCCCCTTAGACCGCCACGCCGAACGACAATTCACCACTTGCATCCATCGGCTGCCCGCGACCCTCACGATGTCGTCGGTCCACCTAGTGGGAGGCCTGCCTACGCTGCGTTTTCCGGTCCGTGGTCGCCACTCGAGAACTTTTCTTCCCCATCGGTTGTCAGTAAACTATTAAAGTTAAAACAAAAATTGCAATAACTTGAAAACTACTGGACCGATCTTCATGAAACAACTTGTGAATCTATTTTTGTAATGAAACACAGCCCTTTTAAATACTTTAATTGAAAAACATACATAAACAAAAAAGTGAGTTTTCAAGTTACGTAATCATCTAAGTTTTAAACTTTTACAATTTTCCACTAAAAAACTTATCTTATTAGAAACAAATAAGAACGTACAAGATAATCTAATAAGAATCGAATATATACACAACACAATCACTGGATTCTGATTAGAAAACACTTGTCTTAAAAAATCACCTTACAAATCACACTTGCACCCCTTGTCGTTGCGTGGGTCTCGTCGCCAACAATCACCTTCATCATATGCCAAATTTCAGTTCCATAGGAGGAATTTTTCGGACCACATAATTATGCCTCGTTGACTGGACTATTGGAATGGGTATCTACGGTACTTTCACAGTTATTATTTTTTGTGACTGGGCACCATAACTATTTTTGTACTAACTTTATTTTATGTCTTTTGACAATTCGAAATTGCCTGTAATTGGCTTAGTTCAATTAAATTATTTGATTCGATTCTATCATACTGAATAATAAAGCTATTTAATATTTTTTTGTTTAATTTGTCTACCCTATTGTGACAACTCTACCAAAATAGGTAACAATTTTGCTCGTTCTTAAGAAGCTTAGTCCGTTTATCTACTCATGTGCTTCCAAACCGTCTAAAATTTTCAAACTTCAACGCTTGGCAACCCTAACTTCTGACAAGTTTTTCATAGGCAACCGTATACCATCGTATTCGTAAAAAAAATGTCTTTATTTTGATACATAATTTATTTGGTTACTCGATCGGTGAAGGTAGCATTTTTTTATCACCTGTTCAAATTAGGCAACCCTATAACCTTGACAAGAAAAAGGTAGGCAACCCTACGTTAGCATATTCTATAGACTTCGGACTATCAATTGGTGTTAATTTTCTTTGGTTACTCTATCGGTGAAGGTATTGAAAAAAATAACCTTTTAAAAAATTAATTAAAAATATCCTTGACAGGATTTTATGAGGCAACCCATCACCGTCACATTCTTCAACATATTTTAATTCATAATAAACACATTTCGTCCGGTTACTCGATCGATGAAGGTCGTTCTATATACGTATCTTAGACTATTAGTTTTTTTAAAAACATATACCAACAATCGAACAATCTCTAATTTATGTGATTTTTAAAGATTTTGTTCAACGAATCCTTGGGATATCATTTCTAATAAAAAGGTGGAAATTTCTCTGTAAATAATGATCCGTTGTCACCCTAATCGACATATTCAAGACGCATTGAAGATTTTCTTCAACTGCTCCTTAAATATAAACCTAGGATTTTTCGTTGTATTTTTACTAGTTTTGACAAATTCGAATCTGTGTTTTACAAAAAACTTCAGACCTCTGCGATGCTTTTTCAGTGAGATATTGGCGAAAAACTAAATTTTTAACGTTTCGATGGCGCGGCCATGGCGTTTTAGTCTTACAGCTCCTGAAATGTAAACCTAGGATTTTTTGTTGTATTTTTACAAGTTTTGACAAATGCAAATCAGTGTTTTACAACAAATTTCAGACGTCTGAGTTTCTTTTTCAGTGAGATATCGGCGATAACGTTTTTGTCACCGTTTCAATGGCGCGGCCATGAGGTTTTATCCTTACAACTCCTAAAATACAAACACAGGATTTTTTTCTATATTTTTACATTTGGTTTACAAATTCAATCTACTATTTCCCAAAATTTCAGGTCTCTGCGACTCTTAGTTTTAAAGATCTCCATGGCCGCGCGGTTCGGAAAGTTTCGATGGCGCGGCCACGTTCAAACCCTTATAACTTTTTAACCATTGCTTTGACAAATTCATGGTTTTTGGGAATCGACTTTTACATATTTTTACAAAACTTGGGATGGTTTTTATTTAAAAAAAACGTCATGGCCGCGCGGTCGAAACGGACACATAGAAACTTCGTCAGTGCGTCCCTGAGTCGCCGCACTCATTTTTTTTGATACTACACTCATCACATCTGTAAAGATTAGGCTATTTGCCATAAAATGCTGTATTATAAAGTGCCTTGTCTTTTATGATTTCTGCTTACCTGTATAAACTTTCCTTCCGGACACTTCCACTGTTTGATATTGTCTGGTGACGCTGAAGCAAACGTGTATAAAGTTGGGTGTACCACGATGGAACGGACCGACTTCTTGTGGTTCGTTAGCGTGCACATCGACTTGCCGGCTGCTAGGTCCCACAGGCGGATTGTTGAGTCGTGGGAACCTGTTATTATCTGGAAAAAGGAAGTAAGAGTTTTTTGACGGTTTCATAGTAGTTACTGCTTCCTTATGAAAACCAGTGTCTTTTCTCATTAACATTAGGCAACAACTAAATCAATATTTGATCATTATTGCAATGTAGTCGAAATTACAGCAGCGGTGATCTCTCTGTGTCTTCACAGAGGCGATAGGCGGCGACTTTTGGTGCCCGGAATTTGTCGAGTGTGGCCTCGACAAATTCCGGGCACGAAAAGTCGCCGCCGTGGCCCCCGTGCGTGGCGAGTCGGATTGGGAAGCAGTCAACTCCTTCTGCAAAGCAGTCATGCTAGCGAAGGAGGCGAAATGTGTGACGGAGTGGGCAGCTTCTGCCTAACGAGCCAGTCGCAGCGGGAGATGCTCTAGGCCTGGGCACTGTTGGCACGATCCTATCCTATATTGAAGCGGCTAAGAGTTGTATACAAGCCATACCTGTGGCTCGGCAGCCTGGCAGGCGAGCGAGGCGATGGTGTCGGTGTGTCCGGTGAGAGTGTGCACGTTGGCCTTGGTGCGCATGTCCCACACGCGCGCGGTGGCGTCCCGGCCGGCCGTCACCAGCACGTCGATGGTGGGGTGCAGGGAGATCGTGTACACCGCTGATAAGTGACCGTGGTAGTGACGGATCACCTGGGAAAATCATTGTATGATGAGATTCATATATACCTTAAGATTCATACATTGATAGTGGTGGGATCATGAAATTCTCAAACAAAAATTACCTTATTGTATTCCAAGTCCCAACATTTGACTTGCCTGTCTTCACCACAACTGAATAAGTATGGATGCCTTGAAGATACTTCCAGACCTGAGAACAAAAACATAATCTCAATTTTAAGTTTTGACAAATTTCCTAATAACATGGCAAATCAAAATAAAAATAAGAGTGTCTGTCAACTTACCTCTTACAGTACTAACGTGTCCTGTGAGTGATACCTTCAGTTTGCCACTTGCTAAGTCCCAAATCTTTATCACTCTGTCTGCAGCACCTAATGATCAAACAAATTTTAGTCAAGATAGAAGATTTAAAAGTAAGAATAATCAGTATTAAGTCTTAATAAATGGTTAAAAATATATTTACTTGAAATACACTGAGAATGTAGAAGTATTTTGTAGCAAAAAGAGATGTTCTCTTATAAAACATTTTTGTCCACTTTCTAGTAACAACACAAGTTTTATCTTCTATAATATAAAAATCAATTGCAGTTCGTTAGTCTCGCTAAACAGCTGGACCGATTTGGCTAATTTTTGTTTTGAATTATTTTTGGAAGTCCAGGGAAGGTTTAAAAGGTGATTCTGAGGCGGTACGAAGTTTGCCAGGTCCGCTAGTTTATAATAACTGTCATTCTTACCTGTAGCAAACCACTCATTGCCTGGCTCAACAGCCACACAACGTACCCAGCCCAAATGTCCAGATATGACACGGAACAGCTTCCAAGGAGCGTGCCACTTGGGTTTGGGCATCGTGGGAGGTTTCCTGGGCATGGCCAGGGCTCCAGAGGGCGCCGCCGCGGTAGGAGTGGGGCCCGTGAAGGGGAGGAGGGCTGTGTCTGAACCCAGTGCTGCTGATTCTGCTAATTCTCCTAGGGAACATAGTGAATAATTTGTTATAGTCACCCTCAGATAACTCTGGATCTGGAATAAAGGTTATTGATCCTAATGGCGCATTTTTATTAGTTGTTAGAGGGCCCACATTGATTGATGATTCCGGTTCCGGTACTTTGACCGCAAACACGTATACTTGTCAGCTCCGACAAAAATATTCACAAAAACACAAAAAAAAACAGTCAATTCATCACTAAATCGCGAAAATATTTCGAAAAAACCATCGCCGCTTCAAAATTACGAAGAAAACTTGGTGAAAAACAGTGTAAAAAGTGAAAAATAGCAACTTTAGCAAACATCCTTTAGTCGCAAAATACGAAACTACCTCCTAAATAGTCTTGTGTAGTTCGCGAACGAACTAGTTCGAAAGAACTGCTCCCACAGATGAACTAGTGATCTAGCTCCCACATTTTCCGCTCCCTAGTTCAGTAGTTCGGACAGAATGAAAGAGATCGACTGTCCGACTGATCTAAGATCGTTGCACGGGAGCACAGCACGGGAGCGGGACAGCACTACACTATAATACTCCCGTTCGCTCATCGATCATGCGCGCATCCCGTTTCGTACACTTTACACAAATTGTTGCATGCAGCAGGAACTGTATTAAAACGAGCGAACAAAGACAAACTAAATCTGACATCTCTTTGCGAGCGAACGATTTGATCGCTCTTGATCGGTCGGTCTCTATTACGAGCTAGCATCGAGCTAGGAACTAACGAACTAGAAGAACGAACTAGTTCGTTTATGAACGGAGAACCCAGTCTCGGTCACGACGCGAGCGCGCGCGCACTGTTATCGGAGATATTTTAATAAATAAGTATAAGTACGTCTCGTTGAACGCGCTGTTCGCACAACGTCAAACCGGTTTGAATCACTCAACCACGGCTCGAGTGTTATTGTTTGTACATAAGAAACTCATTACGATGTTATTTAAGAATGGCTAGCAATGAGATAGATAGTACAGCTTTTAACGATTGTGATAATGTGAGCAGAACGACGAGAGAAAACAGTGAGATGACAAGTAGTATGGAAGAATTAAATCAAGTGGGAGATGATCACGTGGTAGACATGTCGGGTGTTGTGTCTCAACAACATTTGACAACAGATGGATCTACTAATAACAAGAGGAACCGAGAAATAAGTCAGGACGAGATTTGGACAACAGTCAACAGAAGAGGTAAAAGATATGCTAGAGGGAGTGAGATACATGATACAATCAGAATAGCAGAGGACAGAATCGAAGTTTGCGTTTCATCGACAAGTGTACTCCCGAAGCAATTTAAATTGGCAAAGATTTTTAAATCTGAGAACATAGGAGGTATCACACGAATAAAATACGTTAACCCTCACAAAGTACTGATTATATTTAATAATGAGGATAGTTGTGATCAATTGATTAACTCCCAATTTTTTAAGAATGAGGGCTATAAATGTCAAAGAACTTTGGAAACAGTTCAGTCTTACGGCGTAGTGAAATATATTGACCTGGATTTAACTGAAGAAGAAATAGTGGAAGGTTTGGAGAGTAATATTCAGATAATAGGAGTGAAAAGGTTAAAACGCAGAAGTAGTTTAGATGCTCGATGGGAGCCATCAGAGGCAGTTCGTATATGTTTTTTGGGGTCGTCGTTGCCCACCTACATAAATATATTTAACACAAGAGCAGAAGTTACCCCCTATATATATCCAGTAACGCAATGTGCGCGGTGCTGGCGATTTGGACACACAATTAAATTATGCCCATCCAATAAGGTGATATGTCCAAAATGTAGCAAGAACCATCCTAATTGCGATACGGTGGATTACAAGTGTAATAATTGTTCTGGCCCCCACATGACTCTAGCAAGGAAGTGTCCGGTATATATTAAAGAGAAAAAGATCAGAGATCTGATGGCAGAATTCAATTGTACTTATAAGCGGGCCCTTACCATATATGTCCCGCCAGAGCACCCTACAGCAAAACCTGCTTATAGAGAAGAGAATCAATATATTCTATCAAGTGAAGAGAAGCAGAAGTCAAGTGAAGATCATACCTTAGCTCGCTCCTCTGAAAGTAAGAATACCTATGCAGATATAGTAAGAGGTAATCAAGGTAACAAAAACTCAAAGAAGAAGAAGAAAGTTAAAGGAAGAAGCAGCACCCCCCTTCCCCCCCATCAACAACATAGTTCGGAAGATATAGCAATAGATTGTTCTCAAGAGTTAGACAGCGACAACGAAAGTAAAAATTCAGAAGACAATTTTATAGGGAACCGTTCAAAGAGTAGAAGATCAATTAATATTGGAGGGATATGGCGCCAATTAAAAAAAAGAATGTTGGATACACAGTTATCGTGGGAGAATAAAATAAAGAGCTGTGCAGGTATACTATTTGAATGGATCAAATCTATTATCATGAAATACATTTTAGAAGTGCCAATTCTTATTAACTTTAAACAATGGATCAACGGATTAACAGACCCTTAATAATCAATATCTTGCAATGGAATGCTCAAAGCCTTCGGCCTAAAGCTATTGAGTTCGAAGCGTTATTAAATCAAGAGAAAGTGCATATTGCAATAATAAATGAAACGTGGTTTGATCCTGAAAGTAATTTTCGTATAAGTGGTTATAATTTATTCAGAGAAGACCGTTATGATGGATATGGCGGCGTTGCAATATTAACTCATTGGTCCCTAAGAGCAAGTCGCTGTAACACCAATATTAGCAATCCAGGTATACAGCTATTACATGTAAAGATATCTAATTGCGAACATCTAGAAAACGTGATTACCATTTATTGTCCTCCTTCAACATACTCTAGTAAAAGAGACTGGGACCAAATCTTTTCTCTAAAGCAAGAAAGAACACTAATAGCCGGAGACTTCAATGGACACCATACAAACTGGTCATCTAAGACGGACGCAAGGGGAATGCAGCTGTTCGACTCCATTTTCGAAAAGAATTACATTACTCTTAATGATGGCACTTCCACACGTGTTAAACTGGTTAATGGTGTACTACAAAGTACCTCGCCTGATTTGACCGTAGCATCCCTGGATTTGGCAATGAAGTTTATTTGGCAAGTTATGAATGAGAACTTAGGGAGCGATCACCTAATTCTTAAAATTAAAACAGAAATTAATAATATAAATACGTACAAATTTAAAAGAAATTATAAAAAGGCAGATTGGACAAAATATAGACAGATTATTAATGAAAAATTAAAAGATTTAGACATACACTTAGATAACCAAAAAGCATACGATAATTTTATTGAAGCCATCAACACTGCAGCGGATCAAAGCATACCTAAAATAAAAATTTGTGATAACCCAATTCGACAACAGATGTTTAAACCTAAACCATATTGGGGACAGGACTTATCACGCATAGTTGCGGAGCGACGCCTGGCCTTAGCCGAATTCAGGAAAAACCCTACGCCACAAAATTTAGACAAAATCCAAAGAAGAACTAGTGATGCCCAAAGATTGATTCGGAATAGCAAATTCAGTTCGTTTAAAAAATTCTGTGACAGCATAGATAACACAATGTCAGCAGCTGAAGTGTATAGACGAATGAAGTGGCTCAAAGGCTATAAGACAGCAAGATGTAACGTGGATCAGGAACAAACGAAACATCTATTACATAGCTTAACACCAGATTACGTGAGCCCCCCTTTACCTAATTTTATATCAGAAAATGAACAACTGAGCAGCCCAATTTCGATCCAAGAGCTTAATAACTGTATTAAGAAGACTGATACCGCTCCCGGTGGAGATAATATGTCCTATTCCATGATCAGGCACTTACCAGAAGTAGGAAAAATAGTTTTGGTTTCACTTTACAATAGATTTCTATCTTCGGGCTTTGTCCCGAATCAGTGGAGAGAGGTAAAAATAGTGCCCATACCAAAACCAGGTCGGGATGCTAGCTCTGTATCAGGTATCAGACCAATTGCTTTATTGTCATGTCTTTGTAAAGTCCTACACACAATCATAAACCGTAGACTTGAATGGTTTCTTGAAAGAAATAACTGTTTCTCACATGAAACAACCGGATTTAGAAGAACACGGTCTTGTGCTGATAACTTGACTAGATTGGTATCACGCATTCAGGAAGGGTTCTCGAAGGGCATTAGTACTTTGGGATGTTTTGTTGACATTGACAACGCTTATAACAATATAAACTTAGTAGCCCTGTTAAAGATGTTAGATGGGTTGGGAGTGGGAGCGGTGTTGTGCAGATATTTATGGGAATTCTTACATGACAGACATCTATCAGTTCAAACTAGTGATGGTAGCACAGGAGTAAGGACCACTGGTACAGGAATTGCACAGGGCGATCCGCTATCCCCACTGTTATTTAATGCAGCCACTTCAAGGATTTGTCACAATATAGTTGATGTGTTTGTGTCTCAATATGCAGACGACTTCGTATTATATACAGCTAGAAAACAAATTTCTGACTCCGTTACCGATATCCAAAATTCTTTGAAATTATTTCAGTGTTTGATAGAAGAAGTAGGATTACAGATCTCATGCAATAAAACAAAAATAATTTTATTTAGTAGGGGTAGAAATAGGAAAATAGTTTCGATAAATATTAACAACCATAACATACAACAGGTGGATATTGTAAAATATCTAGGTATGTGGCTAGACAGATCTTTGAAGTGGAAAAGGCATATTAACGAATTACGGGAAAAGTGCTCAAGATTATTAAACATATTTAAAGTGCTTGCTGGATCCAAATGGGGTGTCCACCCGAAACATTTGAGACGTCTGTATATTTCAATGATACGAAGTAGATTTGATTATTGTAGTTTTTTATTTGGTAATTACGCAAAAAGTCAATTGAATAAACTTGACGGAATCCAAAATTTATGTATGAGGGTGATTGGGGGTTTCATTAGGAGCACCCCAATTCACGTCATGGAGAACGAACTGTGCTTACAGCCGCTACCAATTCGAAGAAGATATCTAGCGGGAAAATTTTGGCTAAAATCTAGGTCGGTAAAGAATAATGTTACTATAAAAATTATTGATGAATTGTCAAACCTGTGTGAGGGTCAATACTGGAGAAATAAAAAGATTCCATTATTAGTAGACACGCATAGACAAATCCAAGATTTACCTATTTATTCTAGTTCCATACTGGGTGTATTCTCGTTGGATATATGGCTGTCCAGTATTGATCTATCAAAGAACATCTCTTACGATATCCCGAATGTACGTATTCCAAAGAGAGCAATGGATATATTAGATTTAAAACAAAAATGTGCCAAATACTTGAATGATAATTACGGTTCGTTCTATCAACTATATACAGACGGATCTAAAGAGGCGCAATATGCGGGAGCGGCTGTATTCGACCCTCAGTCAAATACTACGTTCAAATTTAAAATTGAGGTTAATATTTCTATAATGTACTTAGAACTGATAGCTATTTCCGAAGCCCTGTCTTACGCGCTAACTCTTGAAACTCAACATATTGTGGTTTTAACTGACTCTAAAAGTGCTTTATTGCATCTGGCTCGGCTTCCCTCGAATTCTCGAGGTTCCCCGATAGCCCTTGTTATCCTCCAAACCATTTTAGAGCTGCGTATGACTAATAAATCTATAATTCTACAGTGGATTCCATCTCATATTGGCATCATGGGCAATGAAAAAGCGGATCAGGCAGCAAAATCAGCTTTATCGGAAGGGATCACATACACTTGTTTACCGCTACACACAGATCAGATTCAGGTAGTCAAAAAGATTTGTAAAGACCTGTGGCAGGAATATTTTGATGAGAGGTCGCTCACCAAAGGCATATGGTACAGGACTATACAGGCTGGAACTCTTCGTTGCCCATGGTTCCAGGAGATGGAAGCCCATAGACAATATATTGTGACACTGCTTAGACTTCGGTCCTGGCACATTCCATCAAATAAATTTGCACATTTAATGGGTAAAACAGACTCACCTAATTGCACGGAGTGTAACATGATCGAGGATGTTCACCATGTTTTGCTCGAATGTGCCCGGAATGAGGGTCAGCGGCGACAAACACTCGGGGATTCGCAGTACAACATAGGGTTGTGTAGCAGCTTCTTGGCCTTCCCTTTTTCCGAAGGGGCCAGAAAGCTGTGTGCATTATACATGTGCCATTTACGGAGCGTAAGCACCACCCAACAATAGCTGGGCCTTGCTTCCACTCCATTGTTGTAATATTGATAAGATTTTAGAGGAGATAAGATTTATGTTATTAAGCCATAGGAGTTATACTATAATTAGAATTACGGGGCGACATCGTCATTGTTGACCGAGTCCCCTTAAATAAAGAGAAAAAAAAAAAAAAAAATGAACGGAGAACTAGATTGAGCGCTCTCAGTAGTGAACTAGAATGCCCAAGACTACTCCTAAAATAAAAAGTGATTGAACAAACTAGAAACGTCATTCGTCAAAGCAAACGTCATTTATCAATAGTGCCAACGTTAAAATAACGGAAAGATCGTAGTTTGACAGTTCAAGGGTTGCTAGCTAAAACTAAAATTGTACATTATACTAAAATATGGATCAAAGTATGCAATGGCTGCTAACCAAACTGGATGAGAAGTTGAACCAGCAAGCTTTAACAATAACTACCAATGTCACCAATAATGTCATGCAAGCACTTGATGAAAAAATGAAAACTCTTTTAGAAGAAAACAATACCTTAAAAACGAGAATAACAAGTCTAGAACAGAAGATAGAATCTATGGAAAAAGACAAGAGAAAAAATAATCTAGTGTTCTTTGGTATAGAAGAGAAAGAGAAAACAGAATACGAATTAGTGGACTACTTTAAAGAAATAATAGTGGAGATGGGCGTACACCTAGATAGTCAGGAGATAGCAAAAATATATAGAATTGGACAGCGTTCAAATAGAAACCGACCACTGGTAGTTTCTTTTACTTCAACATGGAAAAAACACCTAATTCAGAAAAATAGATCCAACCTCCCCCAAGGCATCTATCTCGCAGAAGACTATCCTAAAGAGGTACTTGAAACTCGCAAAAAACTTCAGCCCTTGTTGGAAGAAGAAAAAAAGAAGGGAAACATTGCATACTTGAATTACGACAAGCTGGTAGTAAAAGGTCCAAAAGATTCTAATCGAGAGAAGAGGAAAAGAAATAAGGCAGATTCACCTGAAGCATCGCCAACCAACACTAAGAAGTTATACACAAGTGTAACAGGTAATGATTCTCCTGCAACGAATACACAAGGAATAGTAAAACCCAGCATTCTCAACTATGTAGCAAGAGGAAGAGCATCATCGCTGTCGGAGTCAAATCCAACAAAAAACTAAAAGCGGCCTCCTACAACCGGAACCCAAGCATGAAAATGTCAACATCGCAATCAAATAAAACAACAATATTCAGCACCCCAAGCCGGTTGGTCACCGTGGGGCAAGAAGACTACTACCCTCCAACTAATTTAAATACACCACACACGAAAGACAAGAAAAACCGTCGGAACGAAAATATATTGAACATCGCAACGTATAATACGCTCTCATTAAGAACACATGAAAACTTAGCAGAATTAGTCCTAGCTTTAGAAAACATAAATTGGTCAATAGTGGGTCTGAGTGAAGTACGACGCCTAGGAGAGAACATTGAAGAATATGAAGATTTTATACTGTACTACAAAGGAGACACACCAGGCCAGTATGGGACAGGATTTTTGATAAGGAAAGAATTAAAATCACATATTGATGAATTTATTGGCATCTCAGAACGTATTACAATTCTTAATATAAAGCTACCACCAAAAAATGAAAAATGGTCAATTGTTCAAATTTACTCCCCAACTGAATCTTCTAGCAAATCAGAAATCGAGACCTTCTATTCTGCACTAACAAATGCAATAAAAACCTACTCAAACAATAATTTAATAGTAATGGGGGATTTTAATGCTAGAACAGGGGAAAGAAGAGACGGAGAGGAAATTATACTAGGTCCATACTCTTCAGGAA
The DNA here is from genome assembly GCA_954870645.1 of Agrotis clavis. Taxonomy (NCBI): domain Eukaryota; kingdom Metazoa; phylum Arthropoda; class Insecta; order Lepidoptera; family Noctuidae; genus Agrotis; species Agrotis clavis. The sequence continues at coordinate 3,375,861 of OX940929.1, forward strand.
CAAGGACAAGGAATGGCGAAATGCTAGTACAATTGGCTTATGAGAACAACCTGAAAATACTAAACAGTTTATACAAAAAACGACAGAACAATAGATGGACATGGATTCACCCAGATGGCTACCATAAAAACGAAATAGACTACATCCTAACAAATAAAAGTAACAAGTTCCAAGATTGTAGAGTTATAAACAATATTAATTTTAACAGCAACCACAGAATGGTTAGAGCCATACTTCAAATTCAATTATGCAAGAAAACCCGACCTTTTATGCTAAAGAAAATCAATAACGTTGTATTGGAAAGTACCAAAATACTAAAAGAGAAACTAGAACATTTCATTGAAAACACACAAGAATTAGACATACAGAACAAATACAAAGAGTTCCAAAATGTACTGTACACAAATAAAAGAAGCAAAACAGAAGTCGGGAACGAGAAAATAAAATGGATAGGGAACCAAACTAAAGAACTCCTACAATCCAGAGCAAAACTAATGTCATACCCTAACAAGTCAAAAACCATAAGAAAAGAGATAACAAGCATAAGTAAGAAAATCAAAACACAAATGAGAAAAGATCGTCAAAAGTACAGATTAGAGCAACTGGAAAAAAGCATAAAGAGTACTGGAGGCATCAAAAAAGTAAATAAACAACTTTTAGAGAAACATAACTGGATATCAAATTTAGCATATAGAAACCACAAATGCGAAAGGCGTCGTCCGGAAATCTTGTCTATAGCTACTAGCTTTTTCACGGAACTCTATAAAAAGAAAAATACAATACAACCAACAATCCTAACAGGAGGAAACGAAGTACCGGACATAATTCCAACAGAAATAAATAAAGCTATAGAAACACAAAGAAAAGATAAAGCTCCAGGATCAGACGGTATTACTAACGAGTTCCTCATACTTAATAAATATCATCTAATACCGATTCTTAAACATCTTTTTGATGAAGTATTACATAGCGAAATAATACCTGACCAATGGACAACGTCAACTATAATACTTCTGCACAAAAAGGGGGATAAAAATAACATAAATAATTATAGACCTATCAGCCTGTCGTCAAATATTTACAAAATCTTCGCTAAAATATTATTAGGAAGAATATCTAAAACATTGGATGATAATCAGCCAAGAGAGCAGGCAGGATTTAGAAGCGGGTACTCTACGTTAGATCACATCCATGTTATCAAACAGTTATTTGAAAAAAGCAAAGAGTTCAATTGTACCTTCTATTGTTGTTTCGTGGACTACAGTAAGGCTTTCGATACAATCGAGCATGAAACGATCTGGAAAGCACTAAAGAACCAAGGAGTCGAACACAAATATATAAGGATCCTAAAAAACATTTATGACAGTAGTAAAGCTAAAATTAAATTAGAGAAACAAGGAAAAGAGATCAAAATAGAAAGAGGGGTGCGCCAAGGCGACCCCCTCTCACCGAAGCTGTTCACAGCAGTTCTAGAGGAGATCTTTCGTCAGTTGGACTGGGAAAAGTGTGGGCTGTTGATTAATGGTGAAAACCTATCACACTTAAGATTTGCAGATGACCTGATAATCCTCTCGCCAACGAGCGAAGGCCTGCAGGCGATGTTGAATGACCTAGATAAAGAAAGCCGTAAGGTAGGATTAGCCATGAACACACAAAAGACCAAAGCTATGACCAATGGGAAGCAAGAACCTATCAAGATCAATAACAACTTAATTGACTATGTCAATGAATACATTTACCTGGGTCAAATAATATCTCCTTCCGATTTAACTACAAAAGAAATTGACAGACGCATTGGGAATGCTTGGAAACAGTACTGGAGTCTAAAAGAAATTATGAAAAACAGTGAAACTAAGATAGCTATCAAACGGAAACTTTTTGATACCTGCATACTTCCAGTACTTACCTATGGATGCCAAACCTGGGCTCTTACAAAAATACATAACAAAAAGCTAGAAACTTGTCAGAACTCAATGGAAAGGAGCATGTTAGGTAAAAGACTGTCCGATAGAATAAGAATTACAACAATCAAGAAACACACAAAAACAAAAGATGTCATAAAAACAATAAGAAAGCTAAAATGGAGATGGTCAGGCCACACAATCAGAGGAAGTGAAAAATGGTCAAAATTAATCATGAACTGGTTCACAAATCACAAGAAGAGGAAACGAGGCAGACCATTTCGACGATGGGTTGATGACATCAAAGCCATAGCAGGTGGAACATGGACAAGAGTGGCTAAGGACAGAGAGCAATGGCGACAGTTGGAGGAGGCCTTTGTCAATTATTGACATACAGATTAGGAACTTGATGAAAAATTAAAAACAAACAGTGCATTATTGTGAAATGTTACTGAAACATGTTTGTTTACAACCATAAAATGTAACATAATATTGTGTCTGAATAAAGCCTTTATTCAGACACAATAAAAATTTACATTACATTACATTTACATTACAGAGGGCCCACATACGGTGTGCGAGATTTCTGTAACATATGCCAAAGAGCCCGCATCCGGGGGGACATGGGGGTCAACGAATTTTATTCCAGAGATATCTGGTGAAAGACTTAACAACAACAAAGGAACAGGATTTTGATTTAGGTTGAATATTAATTTTGGGTATTAGGTACATAATGCTTTAAGGAATGTGTATGAATATTCAAGAAATTGTTTTCAGTAGCATTATAACTAGACATCCATACTAATTGGAGTATATCCTTATTAAAAATCAACAAATATTTAGCAATTGCAAAAAATGCATGCAAAAATGGAGATATGGATATTGCATAGCCCTAAAACATTACAATTTTATTATTGTATTCATCACAAGCCATTACATAAAGTTGATAAATGATAGAGAAATATGTATGAAGACAAAAATTAGGATAGATGATGATGATCACAAGCTACTACATAAAAAAAGTGTAACATTGATCACTTTAACATGCAATAGCTCTAAACATATTGCAAACTACACACAAACCATTTGATGACAATTCATCCCTTTGTTCTGGGCCAATAAAGCCTTGCATAGAACAAGAATATTATAAACCTTATTAAGTTAAAAGGATTAGTAAATAAACACACAACATACAATGTCATCAACTCTGGCATAATTAATTTGAAATGTTTAGAATTTTACCATGGACTAGTTTTAGTGATTTTTTGATCCCAGAAAAGAGTATTTATGAGGTATAGGAAAGATCTCCACCCAATGGGTGCCGAGGAGATGGATGGCGCCGCCGATACCAGCCCAGAAAAAGGTGGCAGGACGACCTAGACGCTCACCATGAGTGCTGGTTCGAAGCGGCCCAGGAAAGGGCACAGTAGTTGGCAAATTCTTTGCCAGCTACTATGGCAATTAACAAGAAAAAATTAATAAATAAACAAGAAAAAATTTCTTTGTTTATTTATTACTAGCTGATCCCTGTGATTTCAACCCAGCTCCTATTAGTTTGTAGTGTGATGTTATATAGCCTTCCTCGATAAATGGAATATCCAACACAAAAACAATTTTTCAATTTGGACAGTAGTTCCTGAGATAAGCACGTTCAATCAAACAAACTCTTCAGCTTTGTAGTATTAGTTCAGATAAAGAAGAGATCATTTAGTAATTCTTGATTAGGTGATGTTAGTGTGTCTAGTTTAGGACACGCATTATAATAAAAGTTGCAGTCCAAGCTTACCATTTTCCATGATCATGGGAATATCCTGTTGTGTCCTTGTGTCTTGTTGTTTGACAGCTTGTGCAAGCTGCACTGTGTCCAATACTTGCCCATAGCTGTCGCGAGCTTTCACACCTTTAAGAATTTTCTCTCTGGAAGGACCATGTTGATGTTTTAGTAAGTGATTTTGAAATGATTTGTAATTCTCAAATTCCTGCTCATCATGCATAGTAAGTATAAATTATACAGTTTCAATATTGTGTTTCATTATTAAACCGCAAATAGGTTGTAAAACAACAAGTAATATCCTAAAGCTTGTTCAGTACTAAGTTGCATGTTTTTCATCTCTGTGGCACAGATCTTTAACATCTCAGTCCTAGAAATAAAAGAGAAAGTTCCAGTAATACTTACGCTTTTTCATCAATTGGCGGCAACAGTCCTTGGTTAGATAAAAACATATCATGAGACCTCTTTAGAGATCTGAACACCAATGTGTGTACAGAGTGTTTTATCACTTCCTCCGACATTTTGGTATTATCTTACTCTGTGTCTACTTATATAAAGTTAGAATTAACGTTAATTAACTCTTAAACATCAAGAATATAACAACTTTGTCATATTTTTTGGAAATACTCAGTCATCAAACAGCAAAGCAAACGCATGCGATAGCGTCATGTCACTGTCAAAGTGTCAATGTCAAAGTGTGGATAAAGTGACGTTTACCGAGACGTTCAGAAACGTTTTTGGGCATTTTACCTATAGAAGTATAGACCATAAACCCAATCAGCACAGTCAATAGTTTTGCAATCCAACCCTGAGCGTTCGCAGAAGTATACACATGAGATCATGTTGTTGCCCACCGGACACAAATTCAGAGTAACCTACTATATCGCTACAACATACTGAGAAATGGGGACATGATGAATCAAGTAAAAAGCAGAAGAAATTATATTATTTTATTGACAAGTACAAAAATTCGTGATACATACTGTATAAAATAAAACATTCTAACAGATATTATTTTTGATATTATATTTGCTAGCATGTTTATCGATTAGAATAGACACCGTAAAATGTCACATTGTGGGTGAATGACTAGAAATTGTGACTTTAATATTAGACTAGAGGCTTCATAGCATTTACAATTGCACATTGAACAAAATATAATTTGTTATAAAACTATGATATTTACACGAAATACACTCATAACTACCGATTTACAATTACGTTCGCATACACAGGCTATTCGTATTATGGACACTGATGCACTTCGTAAGCTTGGTCTAATACCTTCCATACCTACTACTTACTTTACTGTAGTTTTCATACTTCTTCCGACAAGTTTAAAATAAGCACACGATTGCCCACTTTACCATATCAACAATGTGCATCTACATAAAAATCGAATGTGTTATTTATACTGATGCCAAACTGTACATTACTGTGATTTAATTAAGAGAGACATTTTCGAAAGAAGTATACAAACTGTTCTATTTCACTATGTTTGTAAATAAAACGTCCCATTATGAACTAGATGCGGATTAAAGCGTTCTAAGTATAAAGTCCAGATTTGAATTTAAAACTTTAGTTCAAGTTTCGAACTATTGTGTCAGAAAAGAGTGGTCCTCAAACGAGACGATCAACATTCGAGTTCTCGATTGACTGCCAATCGTAATCGATATCGGTAGTATCGGCGACGGAGAATACCGCGCCACTCTCGGTTCAGATGGCCGATTTCTCTGGATTATTTGCGTCACTCACTCGGCGGGAGTGCGGGGCCCTCCTCAGAGTGCGAGGCTGGAGGTTCAGTGGAGGTAGGTTCGGGCGTTCGATCCTTGTGGGGGAGGAGACAAGAGGTCGTGCTCCACGACGAAGAGTATCCATGCCATTTCGGAAGTACTCCTCTGTCCTGTCGCTGTAGCTTTCGATAAGCGGCGCAGGGTCTTCGTATTCTACGTTGAAATGTCGTGGGATGGCTAGGTCTTCTGGTGGTCCAAGCTTGTATAGTGGAGGTTCGACGCACTCATAATGGTGGTCTTCAGTCTCGTCGTGAGGGTATGTGTCGGCGACGAAGTGCCGCGTGCCACGAGGAGTCAACGCGGCCCACAAGACGCGGGAATCAATGGCAGCTCCTCCGTATAACGCGTTGGAGCCTGAAGCTTTACCAGTGCCGCTCTTACACCCTCCTCGGGCCCTGTCGAGAAAAAACCCATGAGATTTTTTCCAACTGTAAGAAAAATAGAAGATACAATGAGAATTAAGAAGTACAAATAGGGCCCTGGTTCTGGGCCCGAAAGAAAGAAGTAGAAGGATATACAGAACTTTATGATGAGTTGTTGCTAGTGGTTGGTAGTCTCGTCCTTTCCCTTCTTCATTCACAGTCCTAATTTTATTACATGTTCTTGCTCTACATTAGTAGGCTATTGAGGACTACTTACTCTCTACATTTGAGCAGGAACAGGGCCAGTAAAGCAGCTATGCAGAGAACAGCGATGCAGCATGTGATCAGCACTAGGAACCACGTGTCGTCGTTAGTAGCGGGTTCTGCAACAAGTTTTACAGAATTATATGTGCCCCTAAAGCATTAAAAGTTTCTAGAAAATAAAATGGTTGCGTAAAATATTTGACGACAGGTTGCCGACAATATTATTTTGGTTGGTCGCCTACATATTGCCTACTGACATTATTAACGCCATGGAAGAAACTTTTTACAAAAAGAATATCTACTTTCGTGGCAAGACATGAAATAGCCAGACTAGGAACAACACCTGTTGATTATACAAATATAATATTTTTTCCATATTATATTTGTATAGAAGATTGGTCTAGTGGCTGAGCGATCGACTGCTGCTCAGCGTGTCGCGGGTTCGATCCCCGCACGGAGCAAATATTTGTATGATCTGCAAGTAATTGTTCCGGGCCTGGGTGTTTAACGTACCCACGATACGGTACAGGACGAAATTCCTAATGTGGGGCAACTTAAAAAAAAATATATATGTATAAGTAAAAAAAAACTCAGTTTCTGCGCTAACCAGGCCGCGAAACTAGAAACTATTTCTAGGAGGCAGATGAAAATAAGGAGAAATACAAGAAAGAAAAAACCGGCCAAGTGCGTGTCGGGCCACGCACAGTGTAGGGTTCCGTAGTTGCCCATCAAAATACTAATTAAACTGATTCGCTGAATTTAATTTTAGAAGATTTTAGAAGAAGAATTTTCAAAATCGGTCCAGGAGTCTTTGAGAAATCAGGAAAAATACATAAGAAAAAAGATTACGACGAATTTAGAACCTCCTCCTTTTTTTGAAGTTAGTTAAAAATAGTTGACGATAAAAACCTTCCTATCCCCAAAAAACATACCGTAAAAACATACCTATTAAAGCTGTAAAATAAAGTTGTCAAACTTACATTTGCAGTTGAAGAGCATGTTCTCCGATACATTTTGTTTAAGAAAACATATTATTCAAGTACATTTTATAAGTTGGTCGACTATTACTCGTAAAGTTGTAAAGCCTACTTATTCATGATAATTTTCTTTTAAACTTCGTTATATATGCTACTATTGTGAATTTTTTCACACCCCCAAACATAACCGTTTAGCTGGTAGAGGGGGGGGACACTCGAATCGAGCAAAATTTAGCACTTTAAAGCTTAATATTTCACAAACGAATTTTTTTATCAAAAAACTGTTAATGGAAACTATCATTATTTTTTAAAGGCCTATTTAATGATACCCCACACTAAGGGGTACGCGAGAAAAAAAAAATCCTCACTTTACGTGTAAGTACTGGAGGTACCCTTAAAAAAAATATTTTACGAGATTTTATTTTACCACTTTTTTGGCACAATAAATCCGTATATTTACACCAAATTACAGCTCTCTAGTACTGTGCGTCTCTAAGCTAAACTGCGGACAGACGGACGGACGGACGGACGGACGGACGGACGGACATGGCGAAACTATAAGGGTTCCTTGTTGACTACGGAACCCTAAAAATAAGGTCTACTGGTCAAATAAATCAAAAGGCGACATACGTATCTCACCGTGTCTGGGTAGCTCATGGTATTCCACGCCGGGGAACAGTGAGTTCTCCTCGTTGTTCCTGTTGGGGGGACACTTGGAGGCCCTGCAGGGTGGCGTCAGGTTGGCAGCACTGGCTAGGAAGGCCGGCAGAGGGGGCGGGGGCATGTGCAGGATCGAGTCCGGCGGAGGCCCGAGGGACAGACATTCCGCCCCGCATGACATTCTGGAAAAAAAAGGAAATTCTTTAAACAGGCAATAAAAACTAAGCTTGCTAAGTATTTTTTTCTTTTCTATGAATTTTAATATTATTTCTTTTCTATAGTTTATTTGAAAATGAGACAAGGTGTTTTACACTGTAATTATTTTTTGTCTTATAATTTAAAGAAATAAAACATTATATGTTGGTACTATTTAGGTAACCTAGATTTCAAACACCTTACGAGGGCGTGTATGTTATACTACAGACGCCAGCACATCAACCTATCCCAATCTGTGAAATTTTCCCAATCGAACACGAATCTTCTAACTTTTGTTATAAAGTTGAAAATCTTTTTAAAAAATGTGACGGATTGGGGTATCGGACGTACTGACGTCTGTATACCTAGACCTACTTCATCAAATCAAAGAATAAAATATGTAGTAGATAGGTAGGTACTCAAGAAAAAAATGAGTTCATAATTAAAATAAGTATTATGAGATTATGAGATTTTTTTTCAATTAAAAAAATAAAACACTATTTCACTCCAGTTCACTGTTACTTATTATCAAAATAATTAAGTGTGTAGCTTATGATTTAAATTTGAACTGCTCGTATAAAATAATTTAAACGGGAATTACTTTCATTCATTATATATTATACATAACTACCCTTAAAATTCAAAAGGGCAATGAATTCTTGTGATATTGACATTTTCAACCAGTTTTTATAAACTACCTCAAAATCAGGTACCGTATTGAAAAATAACAACAGGAAAATATATTGTACTTATTTTACACAAAGAAAATGAATACAGGGAAAACTTGATTGCATTTCATCGAAAACGAATGAAACTTGATTTACACAACATGCAAAACACAACAATACCATTCAGACTCACTTTTTAATATTATTTATAGAATTTTCACACAAAACAGATGCACTTTGCAACGTTCTCCTATTACACTTGCTAAAAATTTGGTCCATCGGATGCAGGGCGCAGGCGCGAGTCTGTACCACGACATTTACTAACCACTTAACACAACCATCCAATCATACAAATCTATGTCATTGCTGGTTTAACACTGAATTCCAAAAGCCATGTATGAACAAAACCGTTGATGGACCAGCAAGCAGTAGCTTCGCACGAACTTTGACGTTTACAAGTCGTAGCATAGTAAGGGGTACATTATTGATTCACGCACGCGCGACAAGGGATTCTCGGACCCTCGAAAGAAGGGTGCTAAGTAAAAGCTTTGTAGCGAAAGCACTGATGTATAGTTGTCTCCCTCTTTTGTAATAAATCTAGGGTAAAGTAAAGAGTGTCAATATTTTGAGTTAGTTTTTATTTTAGAAAATTGCAAATGTTTTGTGGTATGTGGCTTAATTAGGGGTTATTCATTGTTGACTTCATTAAAGCAATGAGTATTTTGAAAAGAGGGGTAAATCTGAACGCTGTTATGAAAGTTCTTTGTGAAAACTAATAATTTAGCAGTAACTCGTAATTTTTTTGTAAAATGCATTGGACAGGCGTGGCAAGCGAAGCCGCTAGCAAGAACTACTTTTAAAATATAATTGCTGATCACTTTCTCTATGGAGACTTCAGTTTTTCATTCTTTTTTAACATGTGCATAATTCATCTTTTCAACTAATTACTGTCCAATAAATAAGTTTTTATTATTTAAAACTGCATTTCATTCATCGTCATTCATCATCAATTCGACAATTCATCACAATCACTCAAGTTACCGATCGTCATACAAAAGAGTAAAAGTTATAGAAAAAAACATTATTTAATAATAATAATAATAATGGTTCAAAAGATCACACGTTTGCTTAGCATCCCAGTTCCAATTAGCCTTAGAGTCAGGGTCGTTACCCCAATTCTTAACAACAGGAGTGACCCACCTGCTCTATAAATCAGGTAGTACTGCGGAACCCAAAAATTATAGACCGATCACTTGTCTACCAACGGTTTATAAAGTTCTTACATCCATTCTGAGAGCTAAAATCAATCAACATATTGTGACTAATTCCATCATGTCCGCCTCTCAGAATGGATGTAGGAACGGGTCCCGCGGTACTAAGGAGCTCCTCCTCATTGATATGGCCATTAGCCAACAGGTTCGCCGCTCCCGAAAAGATCTGTCCGCATGTTGGATAGATTATAAGAAGGCCTATGATTCGGTACCCCATGCATGGCTCATGAGTTGTATAAAGTTGATATAACTCTACGTACCTTCCTGTTGTGTGAGAACAGTCCTTCGCTATCCAGGATGTCGACAGATCCGAGGTAGCGGCGAACCGATAAGGATTGAGCGCGGCATATTCCAGGGTGACAGTCTGAGTCCTTTGTGGTTTTGTCTGGCCTTGAACCCACTCAGTACATTACTGGAGGGTTCGGGGCTAGGATATCGGTTGAAGAGAGGTGGTCAGGTCATATCTCACCTTCTTTACATGGATGATCTGAAACTCTTTGCCCCCAACAACTTGCAACTGATGAAGCTACTGAAGGTAACAGAAACTTTCAGTAGCGCCATCAGGATGGAATTTGGTGTGGACAAATGTGCAGTCATGCATGTGAAGCGAGGGGAGATTATGGAATCAGAGGGAACTCAACTCTCGGATTCCATACACCTTAGATCCCTCTCTTCAACAGAGACCTACAAATACTTGGGTATGTCGGAAGCATTAGGCATCAATAATGCTGACATGAGGCAATCGTTGAGGGAGCGCTTCTTTAGCCGCCTGAATAAAGTACTTAACAGTCTTTTTTCAGGTGGCAATAAGGTGCGCGCTTTCAACGGTTGGGTCATGCCGGTATTGATGTATTCTTTCGGCATACTCAAATGGACTCAGACAGAACTTGACGCCCTGGATAGGAGAGTCCGTTCACTGCTGACTGCAAATCGGATGCATCACCCGCGGTCGTCGGTGATGAGACTGTATATCCCGCGGAAGTGCGGGGGTCGTGGCTTCTTAAATGCTAAGACCCTGCACAACCGTGAGGTATGCAGTCTCAGGGAATATTTCCTAGAAGCGGTCACAGTGGACAAGGGTCTTACTCCGCTCTCCTTGGCTAACGAGAACTGGCGCAAACCTAAAGTATTATTAGACACTAATGATCGTAGGGATGTATGGCAGAGCAAGGAGCTTCACGGACGCTTTTACCGGGCATTACATGGTCCCGATGTAGACTTTTTAGCGTCCGTATCCTGGCTGCGCTTCGGTGACCTGTTTGGGGAAACCGAAGGTTTTGTCTGTGCAATTATGGACGAAGTTATGATGACGAATAACTACCGGAAATACATTGTGAAGGATGGAACGGTTGACATATGTCGGGCATGCCACCGTCCGGGAGAATCGATCCGACACATTATTTCTGGGTGTTCTCGTCTGGCTAACGGCGAGTATTTGCATAGACACAACCTCGTTGCCAGGATTATCCACCAGCAACTTGCTTTGAAATACAATCTTGTGGAATCGGAGGTGCCGTACTATAGGTATGCGCCCGACCCAGTTCTCGAAAATGGCAATATCTCGTTGTATTGGGATCGACCTATCATCACTGACAGGACTATTGTTGCCAATAAGCCTGACATTGTGGTGATAGATCGATTGGAGCGTCGCGCAATAATTGTTGATATAACGGTCCCGCATGACGAGAACCTCGTGAAGGCAGAAAAAGATAAACAATTCAAGTATCTTGATCTGGCTCGCGAGGTTGTTGACATGTGGGACGTGAATACGGCAGTTATTGTGCCGATAGTCGTATCTGCCAATGGCTTAATTGCCAAGAGCCTCGACCAACACCTGAGGAGGCTCTCGCTGGGTGGCTGGATCAAGCGCTTGATTCAGAAGGCAGTACTCTTGGACACGGCGCGTATTGTTAGGAGGTTCCTCTCTCAAGAGCCCTAACCACCGGTAGCCCGGACCCTGTTCCCGGTACTGGTGGACTGCTATTTTTTATATTTTTAAATGTTTTTTGTTTCTTTTTTGTAAAAATATTTAAAAATGTAATTTATAAGTGTAAAGATAAATAAAGAGAATAATAATAATAAAATCGTTTATTTCGGGCTTTACACCCATACCATATAAAGTCATAAAACAAAAAATAAATCACACACCATTATAAAAATCAAATTAAAATTATCAGATATTAAAAATTGCAAACATGTGAACAAATTAAAATTAAACATTTAAATTACATTTTGGCATTAAATGAGTAAAAAATACAATAAAATAAAATATGTCAAAAATAAAAACAGCATTAAATAAGAAAAAAATGGAGGCTACCTCAATCTTCTTCAGATTTAAGCCATCTTCTTCAGAATAAAAAAATATCGCACAAATTGAAGATCAAGCAAGGTCAAACCTAAGTTGAGGATTATTTAATTTAAGGGTTTGTCCCAAAGTTTCCAATAAAATGAAGGGTCAGAGGGTTGGTTTTCGTAAAGTAAAACTAGATAAACTGTTTTTTACGATAGCTTAATAAAATAGAAATTACAAGGCACAGAAAATAGTTAAATTAAACTAAATGAGCAGTGAGAGTTAGAACTTTAAGAGCAGTGGTGGCCCAGTGGTATCGGTCCCGACTTACGAGTGGGTTCGAACCCCGCTAGGTGCATTACTTTGTGTAATTTATTTCATTACCACTGCTCTCAAAACGGTGAAGGAAAATGACGTGAGGAAACCGGCATGTCCTAGAACCAAAAATTCAAGACATGTGACATCTACCAACCCGCACTGGGCCCGCGTGGTGGATTATGGCCCATTGCCTCTCACAGAGAGGAGGCTTGTGTCCCAGCAGTGGGAACATTATAGGCTGATGATGAAAATGATGAAACTAAATGTAAAAACTTGTCATTTAGTTTGAATTAAAGTGTAAGTAGCAGCATTGGTGGCTCAGTAGTTACAACCCAAACTAGTGGTCATGCGTTCGAACATAGTCAGACACTTTTCTTTTACAGGTGATGGCGCTAGACGGCTTGTATAGCTTTGTCTCTTTCCCACAGCCTAAAGACTCACGCTTTAAGACGTCATGGTATGCCACCAGGGGTCGTATTACAACGTCTTAAAACCAGGCTTGTCCCAATGAGTGAACGAGATGCTAGACGACTTGTATAGTTCTGTCACTTTCACTCAAGCCTGGTTTTAAGACATTGTAATACGGCCGTAGGACTTTAATTTGTACTTTTCCTCCTTACTTTCATCTATGAATAGGGTAACTGAAAAAATATTAAAAGTCCGTCAGTTATAGACTAAAAAAAAATATTTGACACGTATTTTTTCTTTTTTAATGTAATCCAAAATTGACGAAGATACGACACTTTTAATATTGCCTATACTTTGCCACTTTTAATATACGTCACAAGCAAGTAGCGATGGGTCGTTGACGGTTTTTCCGTCAACGAAACGTTAACGTTGATTCACGTTTGTCAACTAGTTAATCAACTAGTGAAATTCGTCAACGAGTTGAACGAGTTAACGTGTTCATCTCGTTGACGAATTTAACTGTCAACTTGCAACGTAAACCGTTGATTCATTAAACGTTTTTTATCCAACGATTGCGCGTTGAATTTTAGAAACAATTTGATTCAATTTATGTATTGGAAAACGTTTCATGTACAAATTAATATCTAAAATTGTGTGAAATCAAAACTATTATTTTTATTTTTCATAGAGGGCTGTTCGCTATACATTTGCGTCTCAAAAAATAGTAGGTACATTTCAAATAATACATTGGGATTAGGTATCTGTATCTGTGGTAAACGTAAGTAAACAAACTCCACCAATATTACGTACTATTCTTAAAATAAATATTTCGAAAATCAACTCGAAAATCAACCAAAAAACAAGCTACAAGCAGGTGCAGTTTTCACTAGCTTCTGACGTCACGAGTCAACATGCCTATTAGCCACGTTGCCCATATTTAGGAGCTTTGTAAATATACCGTAAAAATAATAGTCAAAACCCACATTCCATTTGTCGTCAAACAAGGTCAGCTTATGAAAACAGGCGTAAAAACACGTTAATTAATACTAGCGCGAGTAATTACAGTTCACATTGCATGTTTCAGAATGAAGTGGTATTAGTGCAGGTTAGGGGTCAACGCACACTTATAAGCACAGGATTACCATCGCTGGGGTGCTAAGACAGGAAACCTCCACGTGCGCCCGTGGACTGGAGTTCCCTCTCGGATACGTCCGGGGGGAAGACCAGTTTTTCGAGCCGGTGCACCCTGGGATGCGGGCAAAAACTCTTCCTTAGGCACTGTGTGCCTAAGGGGTCTCTTTGCCCGTATGCGAATATCCTGTCGTCTGGACGCTCCAACGCGTGTCCCTCTGATCAGCAGAGGGCACAGCGGCGGAGCGGGCTTTCGGACGGTGAGTAATGGGTAGCTCGCCGTCCGACCAAGGACCAAGCCCGGGTCGGTGGTGTGTCGTGTTTCGCGCCAAATGCCTGCTGGGGTCGCGGCTTTTTCTTAACCCAGGATACCGTGGCCCCGGAACGTAAAGGGCATCCGAAGGAACACGGGTGGATTTTAGTCAGTAAGAGTCTGACAGTCCCTTCCGTCCCACCCAGGGCGGGAGGACTCATTTGATGGTTTTACCACCCTAAAAAAAAAAAAAAATTACCATCGCTTTTCGTGAACAATGCTTCCATCCAACATAAGTATGACACCGTATCGGCTTAGCAACGCCGAGGTGTTTTCGGATGTTTGCCCTGCTTACATTAGGACAAATAAGTATCCATTCGTGCAGCCTTCTCAAGATCTCTCTCCTTAAAATGAACTGGCTGGTCTGGAAATCTATAAACAGAAACAAAGAAAATCTGCTCAAGTGGAATTTCATTGATAACTCAGCTCTGGAGTGTTAGTGTGGTGCTGCTCCACAAACGATGAGGCACTTAATATCGTGCCCTGAGTGCCATGCCGACTATTCGTTACAGGAGCTGATGGACTAAACTTTAGCCCAATTCTGGGCCGAATCAATATAGATTATCATCGACACGATAAGAAGAAGATGAACTACTTACTTTGTTTCTGAGTGGGTGAAGTTGGCGACGCCCGTACAAAACGGTTTGACGTTAGTAGGCGGTTGGTTAACCTGCCGAATGAAATTAAGTGCTTAACCTGCCATAAGCAGAGACCTCGCCCTAAGCTCGGTTGCTTCTGGTCAGCGGTTTACTTTACTAGCGTAGGTATATCGCGAGCAGTGGTAATGATGTTACGATGTTTTACATCGGTGAGCAGACAATGGACCGTTTGCCAGCGGTTAATTTGGAACAGCCCGAGCCCGTTGACGACGATCAATTGATGAAAAAATCACGCAGCAAGTAGCCCGCTTCAGACAATTAATTTTGGCAGAAATGATCGCTTCACACTAACATTAATTGATCGATCCATTGATCCCGTGTTACTGTGCGCCCTTAGCGACATTCTTAAAAGAATATTGAACGGTTGAATTATTGTAAAAATTTACACCCTATTATAAGGGTGAGGATCGTGTTGGAGCACCATAAAATATTAGTTCCTGATTTCCCCATAACGTATGTGTGTCGCTTCAGTATTTACATAGGTTCTTTATCAGAAAAAATCACTAATGACCAATTTTATTTTTTTTGATGGATTTTGCAATCCTTGGTCTGGCTTCTTTATATAGAGTTGCTTTTAATAAAATCATGAAATAATAACATAAAAATCTCACGGGTAAAATGGAACGCTTATGTCAAAATGAATGTCATGTAGTCTATGAAGTAAATCTATGGTCACTGAACTGTCAACAATAAAAAGTTAAACCACGTTTTACGACAAGTCTGTTATTTATTTTAAAATATCACGAAAATCCAGCACGATATTTTAAAAGGTTATTGGCCCAGCCATGCTTACGGCCTAATAATCGTGCTGGATTAGTTTTTTATCAAGAAGGCTGCGGTCAAGCGGCAATAAATACGTCGGCCAGCTCAGGGCTCCGGTGGCGGTCGGCGGTTTGGTCGGTGAAGGCCAATATATCAATAACGCACGTGAGACGTGTGATTGCGGTAAAGCAACAATAATACGGCGATGGATTCCGTCGGAAATATGGCTACTGGACAAAGCTATCAGCAGCTTCAAGGTGTTGAAAACTGGACAGCGTGGTGTTTCAAAATACGAGTCCTCCTAAGAGCTATGGATCTCTTAGACGTCGTTGAAGGCACACTCCAGGCCAACGAAGATCAGACCAAATGGATGCAGAAAGATGCGAAAGCTCAAGGTATGTTGGTAACAAGCATATCTGAAAAGGTTATACCACAAATAGTAAGCTGCAAAACGTCAAAACAGATTTGGGATAAGCTACATACAATATTTGAACAGCGCGGCGAGCTGTCTGTGCACATACTTCAGCAGAAGTTCTTTTCAATGAAATTTGAAGAAAGGGAAACCGTATCAGAGTTTCTAGGACGGTTCGAGTCTCTCCTGAGTAAATTGAAGAATCTTAACGCTGAAGTGAGTCAAACTATGGCCATCACAAAGATAACTTCATCTCTCCCATCACAATTCCAGCACTTTGTGTCTGCGTGGGAATCGGTGCCAGCAGAAAAAAGGACCATGGACGAGCTAGCGGCGAGATTACTGATAGAGGAGCAACGTGCTTCAACCAAAAACAAAGAAGATGAGTCGTCTGCGTTCATTCACAAGTCTACAAGAAAATGCTATCGGTGTGGCAAAGTAGGACATCTGAAAAAGGACTGCAAAACAAAAAGTAAAGGTACAATAATTAATGATACTAAGTGTAATATTTGTAAGAAAAATAATCATAAAAGTTCAGATTGTTGGTTTAAAAATAAAAATGAGAAAAGTCAAAATGTAAACAAAAGAAATCAAAGCAATGCATTCTCTGTGTTCGAGCTATCATCATTGTTTTACAGTCAATTAGAAAGTGATAATTGTTGGGTAATGGATAGTGGAGCTTCAGAGCACATGTGTCATGATTTTAATATGTTTTTAGACTACAAAAAACTAGAATGTCCTAGGTCCATAGTAATTGGAGACGGCAAAATCATACAAGCCATTGGTATTGGAGTTATTTCTTTAGAAGCATTTACAGGTAAACAATGGATAAATACAACATTAAATAACGTTCTACATGTTCCTAGCATCAAGATGAATCTATTTTCAGCAAGTTCGACTACAGATAGAGGTTATGTTTTGACAATTACTAGTAAAATGTGTTATTTCAGGAAAAATAACAATAACAGTGTTTGTGCACTAGCATATAGGAAAAATAACTTATTTCTAATGAAGTTTAGGTCTCATAAAGTTCAAAATGCTTGTGTTGGTAAATCAAGTGACAGCTTATCTGAATGGCATGCTAGAATGTGCCACCAGGATATTGAACAGGTAAAAAACATGTTAAATAAATGTGATATAGATTTCAGTGCTGGTAAACAAGAGGAAATAACATGTGAGCCATGTCTTTTGGGTAAGCTACATAAGAAACCGTTTCCTATAAGTTTAAATAGGGCAGATAAGCCCGGTCAATGTTTACATATGGATTTATGCGGACCTATGGAGACTGTCTCATTAGGTGGATCCAGGTATTATCTACTCATAAAGGATGACTTTTCAAAGTATAGAACGGTTTATTTTCTGAAAAATAAGTTTGAAACAGTTGATAAAATTAAAACCTTTTTAAATTTTGTTACTAAAAATTTAGAATATAAAATTGAAGTAATAAGATCAGATTGTGGTTCTGAATTTATGAACAAAGAGGTGAAGTCTCTCCTAGATCATTTAGGTATTGTACATCAAAATAGTGCTCCGTACACACCCCAGCAAAACGGTTGCATAGAACGTGAAATGCGTACAATAACCGAAGCAGCCAGAACAATATTATTATCAAGTAATTTAGATAAGTCTCTTTGGGCTGAAGCTGTCAATACAGCTGTATACGTTATAAACAGAACTGGTAAAAGTAGGATTAAAAATGTAACTCCATATGAGCTCTGGTATAAAAAGGGATTATATGATATAAACAATTTAAATGTGTTTGGTTCAAAAGTAGGTGTACACATTCCAGATCATTATCGCAAGAAATGGGATAGCAAAGCTGAAATAGGATACTTTGTAGGTTATAGTGAAACAACAAAAGGTTTTAGAATTTATTTTCCCCATAAAAATGATGTTTTGATTAAAAGAGAGGTAACATTTCTGAAAGGCAATTCTAGTAGTCAAAAGTTAGGCAATACTTTTCAAGATCATAATATTATAACCCCACTATTATTAAAAGAAGAAATAAATAATAAAGAGGATGAAATAAGAGAAGAATATCACAGTTTTAATGAGGAAGGTGAAGAAGATGTAACACAGTTATCAGATCTTGATGAAAATACAGAAGTACAAACAGAGGAAATTCTAAATTCAGAAGAAACATCCGAGTCAGAAGAAGAGGCAGAAGAAACACCTCAAGTACTAACACACTCACGGAGAGGCAGAGCAATAAAGAAACCATCAAGGCTAGATGACTACGATACAAACCTTCTGTCCATCGGTACAGAGCCAGCTACTCTAGAGGAAGCGCTTGACTCTGAAGAAAAAGAAGAGTGGAAGATTGCTATGAAGACTGAGCTAGATACCCTGATAGAAAATAACACATGGACAGAAGTAAATAGCGTACCAGAGGGGAATAAAGTAATTTCTAGTAAATGGGTTTTTAAAGTTAAACAAGTAGGTACTAATAAAGTATATAAAGCTAGGTTGGTAGCAAGAGGCTTTGAACAGTCTGATTGTGATTTAGAAGTATATTCTCCTGTAGCTAAATTGCCTACTTTTAGAGTTTTTATAGCAGTTGCAAATAAACTTCAACTTCCAGTTCATCAGATGGATGTTGTAGGCGCCTTTCTACATGGTGACATTGATGAGATTGTATACATCAAGTTACCAAGCGGTGAAACATGCAAGTTAAATAAATCATTGTATGGTTTGAAAAAGTCTCCTAAATATTGGAATAATAAGTTTGATGACTTCATGAGTAAAGAAAATTTCAGTAAATCTAAAAATGATCATTGCTTATATTTCAGAAAGGTAAATGAATGTATGCTATACGTTTTGCTATTTGTTGATGATATTCTTATGTTTTGCACTGAAAACAAGGTTTTGGAAGATTTTAAAAGCGAGCTAAGCAGTAACTTTAATATGAAGGACTTAGGTTTAGCCAAATGTTATTTGGGTATCGATATTGATCAAAAGAAAGGTACAACGGTAATAAGTCAGAAAACATATCTTACTAAAGTTTTAGAGCATTATAATATGTCAGATTGCAAACCAGTTTCTACTCCAATGGACCAAAACTTTAAGTTTGAAATACTAAAAAGGGAAAAATCTGAAAGTCCAGAAATAGAGAAAAAGTGTAGACAACTCATAGGCAGTTTAATGTATGCAGTTTGTGGTACAAGACCAGATCTATGTGTATCAGTTTGTTTCCTCAGTAGGTACCAACACTGTGCTAGTATTATGTTGTACAAGGCACTGAAACGTATTCTAAGGTATATAAAAGGTACATTAAATTACTCTTTGGTATATAATAGCACATCCACAGAATTGCAAGGCTTTGTTGATGCAGATTGGGCCGGTGACACACAAGATAGAAAATCTACCACTGGTTATTTGTTTAAATTATTTGATTGTACTGTAGTATGGTGTTGTAAAAAACAACTTAGTGTGTCATTATCCTCCACTGAGTCTGAATATATTGCATTAAGTATGGCTATTTCAGAAGCATGTTGGCTGAAGAACTTGTTATGTGACTTTGATATTGTCGGTAATGAAGTGATCTTGTATGAAGACAATCAGTCAGCAATAAAACTTGTTTATAAAAATGAAAATAATAAAAGATTAAAGCACTTGGATATTAGGTATCACTTCATTATGGACAAAATAAAGGATAGGTGTATTTCAGTAAAGTATATTAAAACACAAGATAATTTAGCTGATTTATTAACTAAGCCATTGGGAAAAACTGTTTTTGAGAAGTTTGTTAAGTTAATTTTTTAAGAATATAGGCTATGCACATAATCTATGTAATGTTGGTCATGCATTTTTAGAGTTTCATTCCGTTAAAAATAAAGGGGCAAGTTAAGTATTTGAATGTGCCAATATAAAATGCATTACTAACAATTTAGTTAGGATTAAATAGCTTAATATTTATGTTTTAAACAGGGAAAACAGGAAAATATTATGTTGAGGGGTGGTGTAAAAATTTACACCCTATTATAAGGGTGAGGATCGTGTTGGAGCACCATAAAATATTAGTTCCTGATTTCCCCATAACGTATGTGTGTCGCTTCAGTATTTACATAGGTTCTTTATCAGAAAAAATCACTAATGACCAATTTTATTTTTTTGATGGATTTTGCAATCCTTGGTCTGGCTTCTTTATATAGAGTTGCTTTTAATAAAATCATGAAATAATAACATAAAAATCTCACGGGTAAAATGGAACGCTTATGTCAAAATGAATGTCATGTAGTCTATGAAGTAAATCTATGGTCACTGAACTGTCAACAATAAAAAGTTAAACCACGTTTTACGACAAGTCTGTTATTTATTTTAAAATATCACGAAAATCCAGCACGATATTTTAAAAATTATTAATGTTGATCCCGTGTAGTGATTGTAAGTGTGCGTTAACCTTATAACTGAGCAATGTTGAGGTCAGATCGCGTGGAAGCTGAACTTTATAAACTTATTAGTATGGGAGACGCGCCGCTAATATGACGGGCGTGTTGAGTCGGAACACGTGTGATGAAAGTAATTGTCAGGAATAGAGTAATAAATGCGCTTATTTATTAAAGAAGACAGAATGATAAAACTGGATAAAACGATTTTAATAAATGTCATTGGTGTCGTGAAATCATTAAATGAGTCCTCCCGCCCTAGGTGGAGTAGAATGGGACTGATGACTTGTACTGATTAAAATTCACCGTGTTCCTTCAATCGTCCTTTACGTTCCAGGTTCAACTTGCTTAGACTGGTCACACGACCCTTATTGTAACCTCTGACCTCTGGGCTTTTCTTTACGCGGTAAAGTCATCAAATGAGCCCTCCCACCCAGGGCAGGACGGGAGGGACTGTCAGACTTGTATCGACTAAAATCACACGGTGGAGATAAGTTTTAAAGACGCGTTTTACCGTCTTCTGTACAAAAAACAAATATTCTATTCTATTTCCCAAAAAATTATACATTAAGAACGCGAATATTGTACACAAATTGAAAGCTTATAATTTTCTTTTCAATTTCTTTGTTTACGTTTTGAAAGTTCGAAGTCAACGTATGAACGTAGAAAGTGTCAGAGTATCTAAATAAACAAAAATGATCAAATTATCTTAGTATATTTACTCTCAGTAGTGCAGGAAGTTAGTAAAATGCGTGCTAACTAAATTCTCGAAGCTCTTTGCGTTTGTCTATATCGTGGTAATTCAATTGCGTCGTACGTGAAAAGAAAAAGGTTGCTTATTATATCAACATTCTACATAATTTACTGAAACAAGATATTCTGTAAGCGTCTTAAGGTTATGGTAATGATTTTCCTAGAATTTTTCTACGTGAACTGACAGACTGGAAAATAGATCGTCATTTAGTAATAAAAAATGGTACGCTCTTAATCAAAATCTATATATATAAATATTTTTATTATTTATATTTTTTTGGAAATTTAAATTATTGGTCATTATATATATTAGTAATATCCGCATTCCGCCTATTAAAACAAAATCCGCCTATTAAATAAATAATCATAAAATTATAAAGAAGTCTATTTTTGTTTGTTTGTACATGTTCCGAGGTTAATCTCTGGAAGGATGATCCAGTTTTAAAAAAGAAACCTCTGGTAGGAAGCTGAATTATTTCTGAGGGTTATAGGCTAGGCGTTCCCAAACTGTGCGCTGCGGCGCCAGTATTATTGTTTTTATTATTCACCTGGTATTGACTAGCTAGTGAGGCAGTGGTGGCCCAGTGGTATCGGTGTGGAGCAGTGGTGGCCCAGTGGTATCGGTCCCGACTTACAAGTTGTAGGTCGTGGGTCCGAACCCCGCCAGGCGCATTACTTTGTGTAATTTACGTATTTCATTACCACTGCTCTCAAAACGGTGAAGGAAAACATCGTGAGGAAACCGCGGCATGTCCTAGAACCAAAAATTCGAAAACATGTGACATCTGCCAACCCGCACTAGGCCCGCGTGGTGGATTATGGCCTACTCCCTCTCACAGAGAGGAGGCCTGTGTCCCAGCAGTGGGAGCATTATAGGCTGATGATGAATGAATGAATTGACTAGCTAGGGCGATACCACTTCACTGACAACCTCATATTCTTGCCGCAGACTATTGAGCTATTCTTGTATAGTTGCGTGTCGATACGAAATAAGAAAGTGGCATGCGAGTGGCGTCCGGCTAATCTTGTTATCGACCATCGATAACACTGAAAGTACCAAATATTAATAGTTGACGCTTACTCCATAAAAAGCTCTATTTCCAACCTAAAACATTAAATATGTAAATGAAACTTTTCATCACAAAGGAGCTTCTTGTGTTAGAAGCTTTTTGTGACAGAATGACGTTAAAAAATCCGTACATAAAGTAAAATTTGATAATTTCCCATTATGGTTTTGCTCAAAAAGTATAGAAAGTGTAAAAAAAAAAACAATTCTTTTAAAAAAGGTCAATTGACTTTTTCAACTACCTAACGATGGACACATAATTATGTACTTTTGTTCGCTTAACAACTTTTTTTCAAGTAAATTACTTATCAAAAAATTCCTGTAACCATCAAAATTTTAATTAAAATCCATGGAAATAACCGCGAACAGCCGGTGTACTCATAAATTGACCGGAATAAAAACAAACATGGCAGAAAGCTGTGGTGATGACGTCAACAAAATGGCGGCTTCATTGATAACGGGCGCGTCGCGCGTCACGTCCGCTCTCTGTGCGCATGCGTGCGCTTATACAACCATTGATAGAGAGTGGGGCGCTTTTGAGCTTGCGGAAAGATTTCGATACGATTTTGGTACCAGAAAAACGCTTCCAACTTTGCCATGATGCCCAACTTTGCCTTCTTTGTTTGAAAGGGTTGTTGTAAATTCGCCACAAAAATTATTCCACTCGAAAAATAGTTTTGATACTGTTCTTGTTAAATACCCCTGATGGTATTTGGAGAAATTTGACCTTTAGGTACACTAGCGAGAATCGTAATAAAACCACTGTGCACTGTTCTGCCTTGATAGCTCATATATTAAAAAAAAAAACATTTGCCTTATATGCTAATCACGGTAACCAAACGATAGCGACTTCTAAAAAGACTACAACGCCATCTATCGAGCACGTGTGAACTATTTCAATAACTTAAGTCGTTAACATACCGCCCACCAAGGACGTTACTGACGGAATTTCCTTCTAAATTGAACTTACATTGCACATCACAAACGCAAGTTGAACTACTATACATTTTGTACTACATAAAAAAATAACTTACTAAAATCTACAAGCTATAGTTCCTAGATATACATACTTATAATTATAACACTCAATAATTGACAGCTTACAAGAATGTTTCAATGACTTAGAGCTAAACATGCATTATTCTAGGTTTTAAAACAAGATAACTGTAATCTACATATAAAATTGTAAATAGTGTAAAAAGTTTAAAATAATGTACAATATTTGATTTGTTCTCATTTGATCTAAGGTTTAAAAAAAGTGTAAAATGGTTGTATAATTTGATTCGGACAAGATAAAATATGTAAACAATAAATACAATAAAATCTTATTCAACTACGGGTAAAATACATATTTTGGATGTTGGCCTTTTGATTGTCGAGGATTTGGTGCGTAACGTGACGACACGGGTGATGTTATCATCCCCAGGATGTTTTTCTATAATCCTACCCATTAACCAACGACTTGGCGGCAGGTCGTCTTCTTTGACTAATACAATGTCTCCAATTTTTGGCTCAGCAACTTGGGAAGACCATTTGTAGCGATTCATCAAAGTAACGAGGTATTCATGAGACCAACGTCTCCAAAACGACTGAAGCATTCGTTGGATGAATTGCCAGCGTGATAAATAATTAGTGTTAGAGTCAGAGTAATTGTTATCTGGTACATTCACTACGGGCTCGCCAATTAAAAAATGTCCAGGTGTTAAGGGTAACGGTTCACCAGGATCATCAACCTTAATTGTGCTCATAGGTCGCGAGTTCAGGCACGCTTCTATTTGACTGAGAAGTGTCGTCAGTTCTTCAAATGTGAGAGTCGCTTCACCGATCACTCTTTTCAAATGGAACTTTGTGGACTTCACTCCTGCCTCCCAAAGTCCGCCAAAGTTGGGACTGTGAGGAGGAATGAAGTGCCACTCCGTACCGTTCGCTGCGAGATGTTCGGCTATGGCAGGTTGATTAGCTGTCAACTGCTGCAGCTCTCTGGAGGCACCTACAAATGTAGTGCCATTGTCACTCCACAGTTTCGCACAATGACCTCGTCTAGAGACAAAACGTCTAAACGCCGCTAGGAAAGTTTGAGTGCTCATGTCACTCACTGCTTCTAAATGCAGTGCCCGAGTGACCATGCATACAAACAGGCATATATAGCCTTTGTATGAACGGTGGCCACGACCTTTCGTTGTCCTCACATTAATTGGACCAGCGTAATCAACCCCGCTATGCAAAAATGGTCGAGCTGGGGTGCACCGTACAGCTGGTAGTGAACCCATGAATAGGTTTTTAGTACTGGCTCTTTGTTTCGCACATGTCACACACTTGATGACATGATGTTTGACCACATTTCTGACCCCTATAACCCAGTAGGCTGTCCTCAAATAGTTAATCATGAGCTGAGGACCCCCGTGAAGGGTTTTATTGTGTGCGTCAGCTACGATTAGCCGAGTTAGGTGACTGGAGTGAGGCAGAACTACTGGATGTTTCATTTGTTCGCTCAGCTCTGATTTCTCCAGTCTACCTCTAACTCTCATAATGTCCTTTTCGTCGAGGTAGGGGCAGAGTGACTTTAATGGACTATTTGTTGATTGCAAATAGCCTTTGTCCTTCAGTTCGCTATATTCTTTTGTAAATAGTTCTTCCTGTGTTTTCCTGATACAACATTCGAGTGCAGCGTCTAATTCATCCTTTTGTAAATATCCCTTTCTGTACATTTTGTTCTCCTTTAAAAATCTTCGGCAATAAGCAACAATCCTTATCAATCTTCGTAACTGAGAAAACCGATCGAAGAAGGAACAGTTTGGAATGATGGCGACATTTGCCTTTGCTAACTCTTCTAAATCTGCACTGGAATCATTATTTGGCCTATTGTAAATTACGTTTTGTAATTTAAGAAACGATGGTCCAGAAAACCATAAATCGTTTTCTAGTAGTGCACTGGGAAGTATTCCTCTAGAGGCGCAATCTGCTGGATTATCTTTGGTGGGGACATGAAACCACTGCGACGCTTTCATCGAGGTCAATATTTCAGACGTCCTATTGGCCACAAACGTCTTCCATTTACTTGGGTGGCTATTTATCCAAGCCAACACCACAGTGGAATCCGTCCAAGCCTTGACCTTGTCTTGGGAGATACTCAAAACTTCAGATGTTTGAGCCAGTATCTGTGACAGAAAAACTGCTCCACAGAGCTCTAACCGAGGAATACTGATCTGCTTAACTGGTGCAACTCTGGTCTTAGCAAACAGTAACGACACCTGAACCTTGCCATCTGCGTCTACACTCCGCAAGTAAATCGCAGCCGAGTATGCTGTTTTGGAGGCGTCACTAAACCCGTGAAGTTCCAGATGATCATTCGACTTAGTGCCAAGCCAACGAGGAATCCGGACCTTAGTGAGTAGTAACAATTCCTCACGATACGATCTCCATTCATTACTTAAGTTGTTGGTGAGCTCCTCATCCCAACCAACACCTGCAAGCCACAATTTCTGGATAAATACTTTCGCTAAGATCACACTAGGTGCTAACCAACCTAATGGATCGAAAAGTCGTGCTATCACAGAAATAATGGATCTTTTAGTCATAGGTGCGGTCGTCGGCGGCGGGAGATTCACCGTGTACTGGAAGGTGTCCGCGTTACGGTTCCAGGTAAGTCCTAGAATTTTAATTGTGCTGTCTAATTTTATTTCTACTTCTTTGTCCTTGTGTTCTAGTTCCTTAGGTTTGTTGTACTGTATTGTTTGGTTTGTGTCCTGTATGATTTTGTGCTTACTTGTGTTGTTCTTTTTCATGTTGTTCTTTGTCCTTGTTTGATCTGTTTGTCCTTTCAATGTATTATTTTCAATTTCTTGTACTCTATCTACTATTTCTTGTTTGTTGCTATTCCATTTTTGGAGTGTGAATCCACCCTTTCCTAATAACGCTGTCATTTGCCTATATATTTCCAGGCCTTCCTCTACGCTATTACAACCGGTCATCAAGTCGTCCATGTAGAAGCAATTCAGAACTCTGTCAGCAGCAAGATTGTAAATTTTGCCTTCATCGTAGGCTACTTGATGTAAGGTTCTGACTGCTTGGTATGGTGCTGATGCCGTACCAAAGGTAACCGTCACCAGCTCGTAGTCCTTGATTTCAGTTTCAGGATTGTCTCGCCATAATATGCGCTGAAACATTGCGTCTTCTTCAGAAATCCTGACCTGACGGTACATTTTGACGATGTCTGCTACCAGTGCTATAGGATGAAATCTCCATCTTAACACTGTGTGTCTCAAGTCAGACTGCAATGTAGGTCCCACCATCAACGTGTCATTGAGTGAGACTCCATTGTTGTTCTTCTCGGACGCGTTGAAAACTACACGTACTTTCGAGGTAATTTTGTCCTCCCTGATTACAGCATGATGAGGCAAGTATACCGCTATATCCTTCTTATTGTCCTTCTTGTCTATCTGCCTCATGTGTCCTAGTTGTAAATATTCTTCTATAACCTGCTTGTACTTTTCCTTTAGATCTGTATCTCTGTCCAGTCTTTTTTCCAATGACTTAAATCTTCTTTCCGCAATAGCACGAGAGTTTCCACCCTTGCAGGAAGGATTTTCATCACGAAAAGGTAGTCTCACCACGTACCTTCCACTGCTATCTCTTACTGTCGTTTTAGTATAAAACTCTTCACACTTCCTTTCTTCAGGTGTTAGTATTTTCTTTGAACTATTTTGCTCTTCTAACTCCCAAAATCTTCTTAATATTTCGTCTTCCTTAACTTGTGCATGCAGTACATTAAATTGAGGTGAGCCTTTAGAAGTGTTCTTACTAACTGTACCGGGCAGAACCCACCCTAAGGTAGTGCTCTGAGCAATAAGAGTGCCTGATGGACTCTTGAACATGCCTGCCTTAATGATGCAGCTGTATGCATCAGCGCCTAACAAAACATCTATTTTGTTGGGAGTGTTAAACCCTGGATCTGCGAGCTGCAGATTGTTAACGCTTAACCAATCTAAGGTAGTGTCGATTCTACTCTCAGGTAAGTAAGACGTTATTTTACTAAGCACGTAAGCGTTAACTTTAAGATTAAAATTTGATTCTACCCGAGACTGGATATTCAAATGTACCATGTACCGTGCCATGGTTGAACTATGACCACCAAGACCTGAAATAGTTCCTTGAATTGGAGTCTTCTTCAGGTTGAGTAGCTGTACTACGGCTTCCGTCACAAAACATGCCTGAGAACCCTGATCTAACAAGGCTCGGACAGTCTGAAATTCACCAGAGCGTGACTCGGCTTTTATTAGCGCTGTGGCTAATAAAACCTGTCTGGGCTTAGGAATGTTACCTGTCGACAAGCACGAAACAATCGGACTAGTATTAGGTGAACTAATACTATCGATGGACGATGATGTCGAAGGTTGTTCATCCTTCTCGGATTCCTGACCTAAATGCAACAGCGAATGATGGCGCTTTTGACAAACCTTACAAGTGGTAGGTTTTCTGCATTCAGAAACAACGTGATTGCCACCTAAACAGTTGAAGCAAATTTTCCGTTTTGCCACAAAATCTCGTCTATCTTCAACTGTCTGCTTTGAGAACTTCTTGCAGAAACAAAGCTTGTGACCTTCTGAGCAGAACTCACATTGGATTGATGAACTCGTTGCCAACATTGCCTTTGGCGAATGACCAGATGAACCTTTGTTATTGTTGCTCTGCTGAACTGGTGCCCTTTTTGGCTCTATACATTCTAACGCGCGAAACCGATTTTCCATAAAAGTTTTAAATTGGTTGAAAGTTGGTAAGTCATTGTTGGAGTCATTGTTGCAAATACTAAGCTCCCATTGTTTACGCGTTTCATTATCTAATTTAAAGGTAACAATGTGTATGATAATGACATCCCATGTGCTCACATTAATCCCCAAATTACTCAACGCATTAAGAACATCACATGTGGTATCAAGCAATTCTTTCAAAGCTGTAGCCGATTCCACCTGCATACGTTTTTGACCGAACAACCTCCTGAGATTACAATTTAATAAATACTTTTTATTGCTATAACGCTTCTCTAACTGAGTCCAGCATTGAATATAATTGGCATCAGTTATAGGAGTATGACGTATTAATTGCTCTGCTTCCCCAGAAAGGTGACTCTTTAAGTAATGGAGCCTTTGCACATTATCCAAAGTTTTATTTTTATGTACTAATGATGTAAACAGATCATGGAATGTTGTCCATTCATCATATTTTCCTGAGAATGTTGGAATGGAAATTTTGGGCAATTTAACAAAGGAACTATTTGATTTGTTTAAATTAGTTGAATCATTATCAGTTTGCTGTAGAGGATTCTTAGCCAACAGTATTTTATTAAGAGTTGTTTTCATTAAACTTTTATAAATGACATAAGTATCTTCTGTCGCATCATAGATATCTACCACCTTCTGTCCTATATCTTCTAATTTAAAACGTTCATATAATTTTGTGTTATTTTCTTTAAACAATGCCCAATCCTTTTCCAATAATTCTTGTCTTGTTTCGATATATTCTTGCGTTAATCTATCTTTACTACATTTTTTAAAATTAGTCAATCCCTTTGTAATAACATTCTGTTGATCCTTTAAAACATTCATTAATCCTTCCATTTTGTAATTGATTTATATGTACTTGTAAATAAATAAAATGTTTTAATTGATTTTTAATTTGATTATGTCTTAAAACACAACAAATGTATAAGAGATAAACTCAATATAAATATGTATGAAATTAATAACAACTTTCTCAAAGGAGATAAAATATGCGAACTGTCTATTTTGCAAATATTTGTAAACAGTAAACATACAAGTGAAATCAAATGACAGACTCTTCTAAGTTGCACTGTTTCACAAAAAGTAATACAAGTCCAAATCACTTCTTAAAATTTTACAAGTGTTTGGGAAACACACAAAATCTAGTAGAAATCGGGTATAGGTTCCCCGTTCCCCCGTTTTTTATAAATTATTCTAAGTCCTAATTCTAACATGCACACAAATTGGTTACTACTAAATAAAGTTTCTAAGTTTCAAAATGTTTTTAAAATTCTACAAGTCCAAATACGTCACTAAAGTTGTAAGTATCTTATGTTGAAACTTCTTCACTTATTGACAAGTTTAAATTCTCGTTTTAATAGAGTTCAAAATCCTTTGACTTGAATGTTTGTCCGATTCGTTAACAAAATAAATATATAAAATGTACTCACAAAATTGCACTTCTCACTAACACCGTTTTCAACCTGCAAGTGGCGCCCTCTGTGGCCGCTCTACGCACTACGCGTGGAGTCACCTGAGATGTCACGTGATGTCGGCACCTGCGTCGTCTGCGACGTCGCGTGATGGCTGCACCTGCTTCGTCTGAGACGTCACGTGATGGCTGCACCTGTGTCTCGTCTGTGACGTCACGTGATGGCTGCACCTGTGTCTCGTCTGTGACGTCGCGTGCTGCGTCACCTTGCTGTCTTCCAGTGAAGTGTTGATCTGAGAGTGGCGCCCTCTGTGGCCACTCTTTGAACTATTCCGCCAATGCTGACTCAGCTCACCGCTTATGCTGGGTGATGCTGTCGCCGCTGGTGCGGAGGAACGTGTACCTTTTTGTAGCGACCCACTACAAGTACACGGAACGGAGAAGCGGGCTAACGGTAGCTCCACTTGTATCAAAAACTGTCCAAATGATCCGGGTCTTATAGGACCAATGTTAAATACCCCTGATGGTATTTGGAGAAATTTGACCTTTAGGTACACTAGCGAGAATCGTAATAAAACCACTGTGCACTGTTCTGCCTTGATAGCTCATATATTAAAAAAAAAAAAAAATTGCCTTATATGCTAATCACGGTAACCAAACGATAGCGACTTCTAAAAAGACTACAACGCCATCTATCGAGCACGTGTGAACTATTTCAATAACTTAAGTCGTTAACAGTTCTCCTAGTCCTTTCTGTTCAGATTCCACATAGTGCCTTCGTTTTCGGTAGTCTCTTGTGCTTGATTTTATAATTTAATTGTTCTGCTATCCCCGTGCGGAAAAAATGGGTCGAATGTACAATAATCAAAATTAAAAAAAAAAACAAAAACTCTTTTCTAATTTATACATTCTTTTCTTTTCGACACACGTCGCGCGACTTTTAATGGTGAAAACGTTTGACTTCGCGCGTCGTGCGTCGAAACAAAGAAGGCAAAGTTGGGCATCATGGCAACGTTGTAGCGTATTACCGGTACGACTGTAGATTTTATGCTCGCTAGCAGCAAGAGATTGGCCCCCATGACTGAAGGCCTCACATTTAAGGCACCACAAGATTACCCATTATCTAGGTTGATCTGTGAGATACTATTAACAAAAAAAAAAGAAACTGGCACACGACATTCGTTTTAAAACTAATAAAAATATTGATGGGAATTGCTGGAACGTAGTACAAGAATGTGCAGATTGGCTCAACAGCAGTCAGTAAAGTTGGACTATAAAAGATGACAATGATTGAAAATAGTTCTCAATTATAATTTATTTTGTGAACTACGTAAGAAGTCATACTTTACAATATTCTACATAGAGGGACACAGAGAGAGTCCATTAGTTTTACTGGCTATCTGGTTCAAATCTAATCTCCGGGCCCGTTACCCGTTAATTAAAAAAATCATAATTGCAAAGCCCAAAAAATAGTTATTTGTTATGCAAGGCTGCAAAGTTGATTTTTGTGCGCGAGTACTTGAATTGAAAACTGAGAGAGCGAAGGATTCTAAGATTGAACCGCGAGAGAAACGAGCGGTTCAAATATAGAATCCTGAGCGATGCGAAGTTTTCAAAAGTACGAGACGCAGAAAAACTTTGCTGCCGAGTGCAACACACAACTTTTCACCTCACACAGCGAGGAAATGGTAGGAGTATGAGAAACAGCTTAAACAATTTACTATATAAGTATTTATTTATTCATTTTAGAAATTAAAAGTAAAATTACTACAATTGTTAATATTGAAAGTTAAATGTTTTTTTTGGAACATTAATACTTGTGTTTGACACTTGTGTGTTATTATTACGTGAATTTGCGGAAAATTGCTCAAATTCATTGGATTCCATTGTGAATGTTGGAGACAGAGACAGATATAAGGCGGTTCGAGACGATTTTCTCGAATTTTAACCTCTCGAGCCCCGGGAAAAAATTTTTGCCACCAAAACCTATACGATTTTAAGACTTATTTTTCCAAAAATACAGTTTAAAATCGGTCGGGGTTTGGTGGCTCAAAATTGTGCCATTGGGGCGCATTGGGGTCCGAGAGGTTAAAAACTCAAACTTACCTACGACATCTACTACTTAACACTTATGTTCAGAAAAAAAAAATAGGTTGGTGCCATAGATATTTCTGTGGTTGGTGCACTGACATGCAGTGGGGGCGGCTCACCTGCCAGTGTAGAAAATAATTGAATACAAGACGTGTTCGATTTTTAAACAACACTTTGTGCTCTAGAGCACAAAATAGAGTTTTGCGCTCAGATTTTGAATGAGAAATAGAATCTTTCCGAGCGGGTGAGGTGAAAAATTAATTTGCCTGGAGAACAAAATCTCTTGTGACTTGTAGACCGATCAAATGAGGGGTTCAATTATTTTACATTTTGTACCATTGATCGTATCGTTATCGTTCCATTTAAAAAACTTTTTCAGTACGAAAGCAGCCTCTTTAGGCCGACATGAAATATAGGCTGTATGTTGGCTGAGTCAGATGCCGCCCTTGCCTCCAACCGAGCGGACGAGCGCTCGCAAACGGGAATAAGCCGCGAACTTCATTTCAAATTTCGTATACAGAACGCTTTTTATTTTTAAGAACTATTGGTTTTCTTTTTATTTTTAAATCAATTTAGAAAGGAGTGCCGAGACATTTATACTCTTTGGTGAACTTTGAAGATTTATAACCGAAAAGTTGGTAAGTTTAGTTTGTATATTTTATTTGGATTGAATTAAAATAGAATTGTAATATATTTTTAAGTTTGTGTAGAACAAAAACCTACCCGGTCAGACTTGTATCAATAAGTTTAACCAAATTTATTAAGTATAATTTATGTATATCGTTAAAGAAAGCCAATTATTTTAAACATTATTTTACAAAAATATCATTAAATTTACTTACAATTTCATTTTTTAACTAGGTGCTAATAATATTAGCAAACGTGAGTCAAAGCAATTGAACACATTTATTGAAGTTTTCGGAGTCACTTTGTACGGCGATTTCATGGTCTACGACGCGTAGCAAATTGGCTACGCTTTCGGTGCTACGCGCTACGCGGTGCTACACCAGTCGCGTAGCTTTGCTATGTTTTATTTTTGGTAATAAATTATCCTGAATATGTATTTTTAAAATAGGTGATGTTACAATTTATATATATACATATCTATAAGAAAATTTATAAATCCTTTTTTCGAATGGATCCAGAAACAATTTCAGAGGCCTCCAAGTATTTGGCTTTTTTTAATTGTTTCATATTTCTGCGAGGGTAAAACCTTACTTCTAAAAAATATTACTTCAGTTCTTTCATCAAGGTTCCCATCTAAATGGAATATGATGAATGAATAAGGTATTAAACGTTTCTTTGTGGGAAATATGAGCGATGATAGCTGCTTTGAGGCAGTAATCGATTCTGTCATTACAACTAGGTACTCGTTTGAGCAAATAGATGAGTGTCATTACGATAAGGCTGCCAACAAATATACTGCGTGACTTTTCATTTTTTTCTTCAAGTACCGCACTTAGGTGTTCATTCTTCATTTATGAGAGAAATTGGTAGCTATTTGCTCCTTCAGGCGACACATATTTTAGAAGCGCAGAACGTGATACGTTTACACTAATGGGGGGAGATTTAATCGACCATTTCGTCGACATGGTTGCGAAGTGGCTGAGCGATTGACTGCTGTGTGAGTCGCTGGTTTGATTCCCGCACGAAACTAATATTTGTATGATCTGCAAGTATTTGTTCCGGGTCTGGGTGTTTGTGTATGTGATTTTCTATGTTTGTAAACGCACCCACGATACAGGAGACGTTCCTAGAGTGGGGCAACGTATAAAATCAATAAAATTTGACTGCATAACATCACATTAGATTACCGAAGGTTTAGACAGAGGTGTACCTAAAGAATGAGTTATTCCGGTCAGTCTTTTCTTTGTTGCATAGAGATCTCGCCAACGGTCGGTGAGAATAGTTAGCGATTAACTTTGATTAAATGTTTGTATTTTACTACCGTGGGATCATTTATATATATACAATTGAAGGAAAATGTACAATCGTTTGTACGTTTATTAAGGTAGAAACCTATTATATGTATTCTACTTAATATTGTAAATGCGAAAGTGAACAGTGTGAAAGAATGAGTTATTCCGGTCCCCATTTATTCTCTATAGGTTTATATGAGATCACATTCCGATTCCGGTAACACTGATGCGCAGAGTGTGCTGCCGGTACCGTTGTGTCAGCTGCATCCTGACGAGACTCATATTTTTACACAAAACTTAAGTCCAGTGTTGCCAGGGCCCCTGAGTCGTAAGTTACGTTTCGTTTCCGGAAATATTACATTTTTGATGCAAAAGTTACATTTTTGATTTTTTTATAATTTACGTGTTCTTTCTTTCTTTTTTGTTTAAGAGGTGGCGCAAAGTCGCGAACATTGGAAGGAATGGAGGGAGGCCTTTGCCCAGCAGTGGGACAGTTCAGGCTAATAATAATAATTACGTGTTTTTGGAAAAATATTTTGCTAAATTTAACCAACTTCCGCCGTCCCGATTTTTTTCTCCCTGTACAGTGAAATGATCCTTACAGAGTCGTATGGCATTAAAAATTTGGCCAAGTTCACCCATTTCTGTGGACAACTCACACTTAACCAAAAAATAAAAAAAAAACGCCAAAATTTTCAACACCAAAAAAGAGCTAAAGGTTCATAGGAAAGGTTCCTAGATACGTATAGAATCCTCAATGTACTTGTTCTACCAAAGTACCAAGTGTTCGTAAGAGAGGGCTCTGTTAATAAAGGGCGACGTTCTTGATTGCATGGTTCTTACCATGCAATCAAGAACGTCTCAATGTAAAGAAAAAAACAATAAAGACCTTACATTTTCAACAGCATTTCTGTAGCTACGAAACCGCGAACGGCGGGAACTCGTGAAGAGAGAAACATGCGCGCACACGCTCAAGCAAAATCAAGTTTCAAAATATCAACGATACGTTTCATTTTGTCCTAGCATTCAGAGCCATCTCTGAGTGTGATACGGAGTGAAAATTACTTTTAAGACGCGCCAGTTTTAGGTGCGTTCAAATTGGATGCGTTGAATTGAAACGCGTTCGTAAATTACTGTTTGCAATAAAAATTTAGTACTTATTACCAATCTCGTTGTTCTCAAAAGCTACGAAAATTGCCTTAATTATAAAAATTACTTACATGTTACGCGAGGGGGTCAAAAGTTACGAAAAATGTAAGAAATGTAACCTTCTGGCAACACTGCTTAAGTCCCAAGTAAAAATGAAAATCACTCCAATCCTACTAATATTATAAATGCGAAAGTTTGTGAGGATGTATGTGTGTATGTGTATGTAGGTATTATTGTCTTTCACGCAAAACCACTGAACCGATTTAGCTAAAATTTGGTACACAGATAGTTTATAACCTGGATTAACACATAGGATAGTTTTTATCCCAATTTTATGTTCGCGTGGGATGATTTTCGAGTTGTAGCGGGTGAAGCCGCTGGCAACAGCTTAGTTAAAACTAAACAACGAATACTTGTTGCCTATATTTGCATAACTACTTTTGCATTAAAATTTGAATATTACTGTTTTACAATATTGCTAATAATATGGTTACTTAGTAGTAACCGTGGCAGTCCTATCGCTCGGGTGTTTGGTCCCCTATATTACCTTTCTAGAATTTAAACATAATTGGCAAAATGGGGGTTCAAACAGTTCTCCCAGGGGTTCTACTCGTAGTTCTCTGTCAGGGATAATTGACGTGATTATGATATTATGGTAATATACATAGTAATTTGTCTTACCGTATATACTGACGGAAGCGCTTTAACGCTAGAATGCACAATTTAACAGGAATATCTATAATAAGGCCAGTGTTCCACAGTCAGCGATTAGCGATAAGCAACTTAATTATTTTCTGTTGCATAGAGATCTCGCCAGCGATCGGTGAGAATAGTCAGCGATTAACTTTGATTAAATATTTATGGGATCATTTATATAACATTGAAAGGGTGTTTAATGGTTTGTACGTTTATTACTAAGGTAGAAACCTATTATATTCTACACTAGCTGTGCCCGCGACTTCGTTCGCGTGGATGTCGGAATTTAAAAATGTATTTTTTAGTGCGAAGCGTTTAATTCCCGCCACGTTTTTCATTTATAGACCTTGTATTTCGAATTCAAGACTATTTGACGTGTTTGTAATAAACGCCCTCTGTTGTTCAAAGGCAGTACCATTTAATTGCTATTGGAGAGTAGTTTGTATATCGATTTGAATTCGATATTGTTTAATTAATTAAATGAATGTTGGTATGGAAAAAAAAATTATGGAACTGAACGTAAAGCGACAAAAAGACCCGCTCCACTCCACTCCACCCGCTCCACTCCACTCCACCCGCTGCACTCCACTCCACCCGCTCCACTCCACTCCACTCCACCCGCTCCACTCCACTCCACCCGCTCCACTCCACTCCACCCGCTCCACTCCACTCCACCCGCTCCACTCCACTCCACCCGCTCCATTCCTCTCCACCAGCTCCACTCCACTCCACTCCACCCGCTCCACTCCACTCCACTCCACCCGCTCCACTACTCTCCACTCCACTCCAGTCCAGACCAGTCTACTCTACTCCACCCTCTCCACTCCACTCCACCCGCTCCGCTCCACTCGCTCCACTCCAATCCACCCACTCCACTCCACTCCACTCAACCCGCTCCACTCCACTCAACCCGCTCCACTACACTCCACCCGATCCACTCCACTCCACCCGCTCCACTCCACTCCACCCGCTCCACTCCACTCCACCCATTCCACTACACCTGCTCCACTCCTCTCCACCCGCTCCACTCCTCTCCACCCGCTCCACTCGACTCCGCCCCCTCCACTCCACTCCACCCGCTCCACTCCACTCCAGCCGCTCCACTCCAGTCCACCCGCTCCACCCCACTCCACCCGCTCCACTC
This sequence comes from Agrotis clavis, assembly GCA_954870645.1. NCBI lineage: Eukaryota > Metazoa > Arthropoda > Insecta > Lepidoptera > Noctuidae > Agrotis > Agrotis clavis. Next base: position 3,412,407 of record OX940929.1, read on the forward strand.
CACTCCACCCGCTCCACTCCACTCCACTCGCACTACTCCACTCCACTCGCACTACTCCACTCCACCCGGTCCACTCCACTCCACCCGCTCCACTCCAGTCCAGTCCAGTCCAGTCCAGTCCACTCCACCCCACTCTATTCCATTCCTCCATTCCATTCCATTCCTCCACTCCACTCCACTCCACTCCATTCCATTCCAGTCCAGTCCAGTCCAGTCCATTCCAGTCCAGTCCAGTCCAGTCCAGTGCATTCCATTCCATTCTGTTCGATTCCTTTAAATCGTTTTAATTAATTTGGGGTATGAATTGATTACGATAAAACAAAATACCGTACATAAAATTGTTACTTCAATAACACCTCTATTCCAGGTTTTCTTTAAACGCCATCTGCCGTGCGTTGAAATAATTATGTTTACATTTATTATTTGAATAAGTAGTTTTTCCATTCGAAGCTAGATCGCGCTACTGACCTGCGCGTCTCGGTGTGAACTGACCGTAATTTTACTACTGGAACACTTTAAATTCAAATATCTTTTGATAGACTGAACCGATTCCAATGAAACAAAAACTAAATGTTACTTCAAGTTACGGTCAGTCGTTGTGTATTAAAGTTATCTACAAAGCTTTCGTACATTTTACGTGATGCCCGAACAAATAAACATACAAACAGACAAACAGACAAACAGACAAAAATTCTAAAAATGCTAGAAATGGGTTCTATTGGTTGTCCTTTAACACCCTGGCTATATTTTTTGAGTTTTTTTTTAATGTACAAAAATTACTTTTCTACAGTTTTATTATATGTATAGATAATATTGTAAATGCGAAAGTGAACAGTGATATATGAGATTCTAGGTCTTTTTATGAGCTATTATGATGGGGTGAGTGTTCAAGCCACTATAAATGTGCTCTGAATTTTTTAGTCGGTTGAAACAATAGATTCTCTCAAACCATGAAGACCAGACGGTGAAAATTGAAATAAACAGTGGACTATAGTCCGAGCCACGATTGAATGAGGACTGAAGTCTTTTGACGCGGCGCTTAGGCGTATGTCATTCCATCAGATTACATTAAAAAATGTACTACCACGAACTTTCCGCAGGTCATGAGTGGCGGCGCGGACTTCAAATAATCGCTTCCCGCTGACAGACGAACATGCACCTTAAGATACCGTATCATAACTCAATTTGGGTTAGTCTGGGGACCATTTGAAGTAAATTGACTAGGCACAACGTGATTTGCGTCCGATACGGAACGGAATTAGAATTAGTACGCTCCTAATAGTACGATGTGCCTATAGGATGATACATATTTGTGGGTTATCAAACTGGATCAGTTAAATCCTGATATCTAGATCGGAATTGGGAAAACTTCCTGGCTAGATAATTTAGTCGGCAATCTAGGTTAAGCAACGCTTTTTGGGGTTCATCTTTAGATGGGTAACTATTCTTTCCAAAACCGATGGGGGGTTGTGTTCATAAAGTGGTTCAGTTTTGATTACATCGGGATAGTTTCGTTTCGTTGGTCTAGAGGTTGCAAGCGGTACTGCTGAATATGAGGTCTTGAGTTTGAGTCCTAAGCCAAGAGTAGTTATTGGGATTTAGAACTTACCCGAAGTGAAGTTCTATTCCTATTCTAGTTTAATACGAATTTTTATAATAAAATAATAATTTTTTGAAAGGAACGAGAATCGTGGCAGATAGTGTCAAATACTAAAACGTGAATGACTAAAGCCGGAAACACATTATTAACACCCGACGCCACCCGATGAAACGTGATGCGTGTTGGGTCAAATCAAATGTATTGTTTTCTATGACCAGAATCACACTATGAACACCCGACGCGACGACACGCGCTCATTGCGATGTGCAATGAGCGCGTGTGTCGACACGTTGCGTCGCGTGGCGTGTTAAATAATGTGTTTCCGGCTTTATCCACAAGAGGGCGCTAAGATATGCTTTTTCTTTGTGTTTTCCATAGTGTTTTTTTTTCAAAATGTTGCTGGATAGTAGTACTACATAGTCTTGTTGACCTCGAGGACAAAGCAGAGTGTAATTTACTGATATTAATAGTAGGCACCAACTAACTACCTTCTGCTTCAGTCATTACTTAGCAATCTTAGCATCTACTTGCGCGTGACATTAGTCACCCGGAACGTGCCACTAGTCACACGAGCGCGACAGGTGCCTCTCTCCGCTGTCGTCAAGACACGTTTCGTTTTATTACGAACGTGTCGGCTTTCTCACGAGATTTTACTTCACTGCCTTCATATTAAGACCTTTTAGAGGGTATTTTTTTACTTTTTTTATTTTTGGTATTCATTTATAGAGATCGTACGTTTTTGACTATGACTACGTTGTGTTTGTGGAGTTGGTGGTTAATCCTAACTGATATTCCAAATGCGATACTGAGTTTGCTTTTTTTCACGACCGATTTTAATGAACTTTGAAAACAGATAAGATGAGATTCTGCGGATTCTTGGACAAGAAATTGTTTTTCAAGCCATTAAAATCTGATATACATACCTATTAAAAATTCATGAGTTTCATAGGAGAATCCGTACAGTTATATAAAAAATGTCCATTAAATGCGTGGGAGTATGTTTATTTTGAGATTATTAATTTTACAGGGGAAATATAAACACAGCTATATTAATAGACCCTCAGAGCAATGTTGTCTGACCGTGTCGTAGGTACAAAACCAGAAAAAAAGAATGACTCTAATTTATATCAACGGGGAATGTGCCCAGGAGGCAGTATTGCCAAGTTACATGGCATTACTGATTATTGACCAAAGATAATCAAGTCAAGAGGAGAATTGACGAACCTCTTGCCGATTGTACTTAGCCTACTCAAAGTCAAAGCCAAATGATTTACAGTGGAATCCGCTTATAATGACATCGAAAGGAAATAACAAACACGTCATAATAAGTGGAGGTCGTACAAAGCATTTTGGATAAAATAAAAAATCTCCTGTTTTTTGTCAGTACGTATTTATTTTAGGAGATAGACAAAAAAGAAAATGATAATAATTGAACTATCAGTTACCCACAGAAGCTCAAAAAAAAACCATCCTGGCGCCAAATGTCGTCGAGTATCGAATAACTCTTCTGAACACTGTCGAAAGTGTTAAGAATAATGTCGGTCACTACATCAACTGGACACAATTTATTAAAAATGGGTCATAATAAGCGACATGTCACTCAATGCGGAATCATTATACTCGACTTTGTTTATAGAACTTTATATGAAAACCAAACTTCGCTGTGTAATACGTCATAATAAACGGATTCTTCTGTATTTCAATGAGGCCATCGAAGAGGCACTTTTGTACGTGGAATATAAAAATTAAAGGAAATGGGATGTGATATATTTTTGATTTTTGATAGGATTGATTCTACACCTAGAAAAACATAACCTTTTATATTATAAACTTGACTTTTGCCATTTATATCTATTTCATTTTGAGACTGGCTAAGTGCAAACATAGCTACATTACTTTTACCACTTATAACTTCAGTGAAACCCTTTTTTATCTTACTTAAATACTTTCAGACAACATCGCTTAATAATGTGTTTTTCATGTGAAAGTTATGATGAAGAGTTTAAAAAGGTCAGATGAAAATTGTTTTGTGGAGAGATTTAGTTTTTAATGGAAGGGTTGTGGTTTGAGGTGGTGGAATGGTGGTGACACAGGACTCGACTCTGTGAAAGAGAGTTTGCCATCATTCCACATGCGGGCCCATTACGGGTTGTATAATATACATGTCACATGTCTTCGAATTTATGGATCAAGAACACCATTCCTCACGATGTTTTCTTTCACCGTTTAGAGAGCAGTGGTGATGAAATAAATTACACAAAGTAATATGGCGACTGAGTTCGAACCGACTACCTACCACTCATATGTCGGGGAAGATACCACTGGGCCTCCACGGACCAAAGAACTGGCGACGTTGCCACGTTGTTCTATGACAATGCTTAGACTTGGTAGTTGCCAGTGTTAGTAGTTGCTTAGCTTTAGCACGCTTTAGTTAGCGTTTGTTCAAGGGCCAGCCCTTTGATCATGGGAAGAGTCAACAAGCCTTCGATTTAGCACAAGGCACAGTTTATTTTGTTTCAAGTTAATTAATAATCAAAACAATCAAAAACTAATCAAACCAAGTAAAATATGATAACAGTTCCAATACATTTTATCAGACAAGCAAATAGTAGTTGATTGCTTTTGATACCAATATTTCGCTATCTATCGCATTTCAAATTCCAATTTACACCGGCATAATACACCTACCGAATCGAATCAATGCTGGAATATCCAGCCGGTACAAACGGCTTTTCAATTATAACTTGTAAAGCGTGGACGTTCCATGAATAAACATAAATATGGATCGATCGTAAAATACACTCAAACAGTTTACTGAACATTAATTTCATTACTTTTCGATGTAAAGACACGTTCTCACTTGGTATCTTGATATTATTTATGACTAAACGTGACCAGACCAAAACGGAGTTCAAGAACTGTTTTGCCTTTGCTTTACTTTGACCTTTTATCTGTTCGGAATCTAGCCAACCGCATTATTTTGTGTAGCTTTACCACCACTGCTCTCAAAATGGTGAAGGAAAACATTGGGAGGATTTGAGGAAATCGGCTTGTCCTGGAATCAAAAATTTAGAAGACATGTGACATCTACCAACCCGCACTGAGGTCGCGAGGAGGACTACAGCCATTTTTACCTGTCATAAAGAGGAAGCCTGTCTCTCAGTAGTGGACACATTATAGGCTGATTATATGCATATTATCTATGGTAATTGTAGGGAGACAACCGACTAGGTGGACAGACGATCTTGTTAAAGTGACTGGAAGACACTGGATAGCCATAACACAAAACCATTAGCCTCATAAAAAAGTGGAAAGATTTGAAAGAGACCTACACTCAGCATTGGGTGACTAAAGGTTGAAGAAGAGAGAGAGAAGAGATGGTAATTGTGTCATCATTTCGTTAGACTATTGACTGACAGATCATAAACGCAATTTAGAAGTGCTCATCGCGTCCTTAATTTAATTAGTGAAACTCGGTCTTAGTTACTTAAATTCTGTTCAGAACTTTAATAGTTCTGACAGTGGGTGAATACTTCTCTTAAATAATCTAGAAATTGAATAAACTTTAGGGCTGTCTTAAACTAGTGCCGTCTCGTCTAATCTCGTCTGTCTCTAAAATGTCTAGTCTAATAATAACTGAATTTACTGCTAAAAGTGTTTTACGAGAACGTTAATGGCAATGACAGTTTTACATTTTTACTTTCTAAAATTAATTTTCATAAGATACTTTCATAAGACATTTACAGTGGTCAAATTAACCACGAATAAAAGTCTAGGTACTTTTTGAATGGACTAACAGATGATTAAATAAATATTCACAGATTTGTCATCATCTGTGGTCATCATCATCTTTCTGACCATTTTAAATGTGGTATAGTCCGTATAATCATCCAATGAGTCTTAAGCCCAGCTCGGGACGACACTGTTTTAACTCGTTCTGACTAAAAATCAAACACAAAAAAACTGCAAAATAACTTTTCTTTCGGAAGTCGGTGGCTTTGCTTTTTATTTCATTGACATATGGCCACCGACTTCCGAAAGAAAAGTTATTTTACAGTTTTTTTGTGTTTTATTTTGAAGTCGGTTCCCTTTTTTTTAAAAAGTTTTTTTCTTTTTTAGTTGAGATATTCAACAAAAATCTTCATAAAATCGGCGTCTTTGAAAATCTACAATCCTAGTAAGTAACAAAAACGGATCTATGCGAGATGCAACTTCACGAGATATCCATTATTGTTATATACTAAAACCTTCCCCAGAATATAACAAACACTTTTCTGAAAACTGCATCAAAATCGGTTCAGCCAAACGCGAGATAATCGCGGACAAACATGCAATCGTCTCTGAAAATATACGATCCAAGTAAGCAAAACGAATCCACGCGGGCAACGTCACGGGATATCTATTAGTGTTATATACTAAAACCTTCTGCAGAATGTAATGAACACTTTCCTGAAAACCGCATCAAAATCCGTTCAGCGAAACGCGAGATAATCGCGGACAAACATGCAATAGTTTCAGAAAATATACGATCCAAGTAAGCAAAACGGATCCACGCGGGCAACGTCACGGGATATCTATTAGTGTTATATACTAAAACCTTCTCCAGAATGTAATGAACACTTTCCTGAAAACTGAATCAAAATCCGTTCAGCCAAACGCGAGATAATCGCGGACAAACATGCAATAGTTTCAGAAAATATACGATCCAAGTAAGCAAAACGGATCCACGCGGGCAACGTCACGGGATATCTATTAGTGTTATATACTAAAACCTTCTCCAGAATGTAATGAACACTTTCCTGAAAACCGTATCAAAATCCGCTCAGCCAAACGCGAGATAATCGCGGACAAACATACATACATACATACATACATACATACATACATACATACATACAGGTCGAACTGAGAACCTATTTTTTTTTGAAGTCGGTTAAAAATGGTATTCCTTCAATAGCCTTTTACGTTCCAGGGTCTTGGTTTCCTGATAAGACAGTCTTGCGACCCGTCATTATCCTGCCCTTACTTCGTCGGCGGTCTGACGACGGTTCGACGCAACGCATTTTCTTTTTTAACTCTCCCCTGTCAGTTGACACGGCATTATTTTACTTCTTTTTCTATGATAATCATTCTCTATACAATTCATTCATCTTTTAGTAGCCATGAATGTTCACAAATTAATATAACTATAGATATTTAAAAAAAAACGTCATAGTTAAGTAAGTAATTATATTTTTTTAAACGCATTCACGGATGCGACGCGCTTCGTAAAAATGATTTTTGAGGTTCCCGTAAAACGTTCAAATGAATAGAAAATTCAGCTTATGAGTGTGAGTAGCCTTAGCCTAATTGGTAAGGCATCTGGAGTACTTATCCAGAAGAAGCGGGTTCAAATCCCACTCGGAGCTGAATTTTCATTACTCATAAACCATCTAAATGTTAAAACCATTTAAATGTTTATTATAGTCAATGAAGAATCTTTATATTGATCTATGTAGTTTACACAAATTAGCCCCATTTAAATTGCTTTGAAGTGATGGCCTGAAACACAGGTTTTTATTAACTTAGTTCAGGCAGGTCGCTAAATATAATTTAAATCCCGAGTTAAATATTTTGTACAGACGCCAGCAGGTCAACCTACCCGAATCTGTCAGATTTTACCAATCAAATATTAACCTTCTACTCTTGTGATAAGGTTGAAATTCTATTAAAGAAATCTGACAGATTGTGGTAGCTTGATGTGCTGGCGTCTGTACCTATATACTTTAGTTATACACTAGTTTTTATTTATGCACTAATTACCTATTATTATATAAGACTTAACTATATTACATTTCTGTGGCTATGTTTGTAAAATTTTATGAATAAATTTTATTATTTATTTATTTTATTATTATCTTTACGTCAAAGTTATTGTGTTAGTCCCAAGTTCAATCTGTCAGTCAATGACCCGCCAAGGTATTATTATTCATTGAGATAATATTATAGCCCTAGGGTATTACTGAGAAGTCGTTACCCCCCAATTTGTTTAGCCAGGAATGTATCATTTGCAATTCTGATCAGTTCGTCTTCAACATTAATGAAGATTTACTTTTAATTCAATTTAATCGCGAGCAGATTTTGATGAACAACGTTATTTCAAAGGATTTGGGAGGCTCGTAAAACGTTTGCTTGAACAATGATGAGATTGTTAATTAAACTATTTTCTGCTGGGATGTTTATCTAAGTAGATGTCAAATATTGACGATCCTTTCGAACTTCAATGTTGTCTTTATGTAGAAAATAACATCCCAAAAATATACTCGTACTTCGTCACAAGATCTCTAACTTTGCTAGAAATTAGTCAATGTATAGTTTATTTTATTAAATACCGAGGTGCAAGCACGAGTGCGTGTTTTAAACGTGAACTAAAATACGATGATTTTATAATCGAAAATATTATGTTTGATTTAGAATTCATATCTCAATTTTAGCGAAACGCACCGTCATTATTCCTCGAAGTTGAACATAAATCCATAAAATTGATTAAATATTGGGATCCAAATTATTTCAATTTTAAAATCACTGTTACTCTTAATAAGTCCTATTCAAATCACTCTATCCATCTGTGCAACTCTTTACTCTCCATCGTAGTTTGTTAGTCGCAGAAAAATTCTTACTCCAACAAAAAAAAAAAAAAAGGAAAAAGGCACTCGTATGCTCGTAGGTACCTACCTGAATAAATAAGAAAATAATAACTTCTTGAACGTAGAACTCCAAACTCCTCTTACTCATGCTGGAACACGAACCAGTTGTACCTAGTGCCGTCTCGACCCTTGACCTCATATAGAGTACCTCCCTACCTCGTTAGCTGAAGGAAGGAGCTCTCGTTATCACAACTCACAGTCGATGATATAAAAAAATAATGGGAAAAAAATACCTAACGATCCCATTACCTTGATAACGAAAAGGTTTGTGAAATATTTTTGTAAGGAAATGACGGAAAAAGAAGTTTATTACCTGATTTGAAATTGTGACATCTGGGTGAATTTCCCGGGACCGAAAATTGCGTGGCATCAATGAAATCGATACTAAAAAACATAGTTATAACGTTCTCACATTTTTTTCCGGTTAGGTGAAATAGTAATCTATGTGTAGCACTAAATATTTTATTTAATTGGATTAAAGAACACTCCAAAAAAATAAATTAAACCTCGAAATCTTTCATTGCCGTGTTTGTCCACACTTCACCTTGTTGTGTATAATTCCTCATTGATAAAAATCTATTGGTTATTTATATGAAAACCTAGTTTTATTTGATACATGAATAGTTAAAGTATTGTTACGGAATACATTTATTCAAATATTTGAACAATACAACAAATGGTTAATAAAAAATCATTTGTCCCAGAACCACCGTTCATCGCCGTGTCCTAATCATGTTCAAGGATATTGTTTTTCCTACGACTTGCGTCCCCCGTCCCGGTATGCTAAACGTTGCTTATTAGTGCTGCCTAAGTGCTCAACGTGGAAGGACGTACACACGTGCCTGCGTTTTCGCGCCATAATTGTAAGTATTCAATTTTTATGTTACTGGACATTTTTTCTTTCATCGCCGTGGATAGGTATAACGTATAATTGAATAAGTTTGTCTTCATGACTAAGCATTCGATAGAACACCATTTCTCATATGTTAATTTGTGAAGTGTTTATTTCTTCGAATAGTTAATAGATTTTTTGTTATTTATATTTTTTGCCTTGATTTTCATCGCCGTGCTTTCATTGCCGTGGTTTCCGTGGCCGAAATTTGCTATGTCAATGAAAAAAAAGACACGGCAATGAAAAAAATTTCATTGCCATGCCTTGTAAAACAATTTAGTTTCATTGCCGTGGCCAGGTATTTCATTTCCGTGACTTGTGTTTTCATCGCCATGGTATGAGTAGGCAAAGAAAACATCTTTTGTCACCTGTTTACAGGTAATACCGATTACTGACAGTATAAAACTCGTCAAGTTAACTCTAGATTCTCTCTCTCTGGTCTCTCTTTAGACTTGATGAGTTTTTTACTGTACAGTCAACTACAAAAAGATGTTTTCATGTTAACCTTACAAAATCATGTAACATTTAGTACTATGTCACACGTATATACACTCACACACACGCAAGCACCCTCACATACTACAGTCTGATTTTAATAATGGATTGTTTATTTTTAGGATGCCAAGATGCCTAAACCAAAATTATCTGAAGAGGAGAGGAAAAGATTGGCATTGGCTGAACAAAAGCGACGTCAAAAATTAAGAAGCGACCCCGTATTAAGAGAGGAGTATCTAAGAACACCGGTTTTAAGTACACCGGTACTTAAAGTCCTCCAGAAACTCTTTAATTCCGTCCTCTCCGAGGGCAAAACGCCTGAAACATGGAGTAGAGGTGATGTGGTGCTATTCTTCAAAAAAGGTGATAACAGCCTATTGAAGAACTACAGACCCATCACGCTTCTAAGTCATGTTTACAAGCTGTTTTCAAGGGTTATCACAAACCGTCTCGAACTTCCAGCCTCCCGAACAAGCCGGTTTCCGAAGAGGCTATAGTACCATAGACCACATCCATACGCTGCGGCAAGTTATACAGAAGACCGAAGAGTATAACTTGCCATTATGCTTAGCGTTTGTGGACTATGAGAAAGCCTTCGATTCGGTGGAAACATGGGCGATACTTGAGTCACTCCAGCGATGCCATATTGACTATCGGTACATTGAGGTGTTGAAGTGTTTGTATAATAACGCCACCATGTCGGTCCGAATACAGGAGCAGAGCACGAAGGCGATTCCATTGAGAAGAGGCGTAAGACAGGGGGACGTTATCTCCCCGAAACTGTTTACTGCCGCAATGGAAAACGCCTTCAAGCTCCTGGAATGGCAAGGACTTGGCATCAACATCAACGGCGAATACATCACTTACCTTCGGTTTGCCGACGACATCGTAGTCATGGCAAAGTCGATGGAGGAACTCAGCATGATGCTCGATGGCCTCGACCGAGTTTCACAACGGGTGGGCTTGAAAATGAACATGGACAAGACGAAAATTATGTCAAATGCCAATGTTGTGCCCACCCCAGTCTCTGTTGGAAACTCGGTACTCGAAGTTGTTGGCTCATATATCTACTTAGGACAAGTAGTCCAGTTAGGTAGGTCTAACTTCGAGAAAGAGGTCAACCGCCGAATCCAACTCGGTTGGGCAGCGTTCGGGAAACTACGCAATGTCTTTTCGTCCGACATACCTCAGTGCCTCAAGACGAAAGTCTTCAACCAATGTGTGTTACCAGTGATGAGTTACGGCACCGAAACGTGGTCTTTCACTATCGGCCTCATCTCAAAGCTCAAAGTCGCTCAACGAGCTATGGAGAGGGCTATGCTAGGTATTTCTCTACGTGATCGAATCCGAAATGAGGAGATCCGTAGACGAACTAAAGTTACCGATATAGCCCACCGGATTAGCAAGCTGAAGTGGCAATGGGCAGGCCATATTGCTCGCAGAGCAGATGGCCGATGGGGTCGAAAAGTACTAGAGTGGAGACCACGGACTAGCAAGCGCAGCGTAGGACGTCCACCAGCAAGGTGGACAGACGACCTTATAAAGGTCGCCGGAAGACGCTGGATGCAGGTCGCTTCCAACCGGTATCTGTGGAGATAGAAAGGGGAGGCCTATGTTCAGCAGTGGACGTCCTATGGCTGAGATGATGATGATGATCTAAGAAAAGAACAACGTCCAGTCAAATTAACTGATAAACTTGCATTGGCTCCTAAACCCTCAACTTCTACACCAAAAACTATCCAGCCAGCAGCTGTACCTCAGTTTGATAGTATAATTTTAAAAACTTATGATTTTAAAAACTTAAACTGTAGGTAGTGGTGCTACAAGCAGGGACGGTTACCGTTACCGAAAAAATACCGGTAAAATTACCAAAACATAAACGATACCTTACGTTAAATATTAACGTTAAACATAACGTTAATTTATAGGATTTACCGCTATTTAAGTATCGTTACTAATAACGTTAATTCACTAAAAGCTAACAATTTCTGGTGCGACGTTGCCAAACCGATGAAACACGTCGCATGTACACTCGTAAAAAAGTGTTTATTCATTTTATTTTAAACCAAAATACGAATAAAAACTTGAGAGGTGTCAAGGAACAACGATAGCAAGTCAAAAAAAAGTTCAAGCGATTTACGACCTTATTGACATTTATGCAAACACCGGATTTTAATGAAGGAGCAATGTTAGCTAAAGAGAATGTGAGAAAAACAAACTAAATTTTAAATGTCGATAAGGTCGAAAATCGCTTGCACCTGTTTATTTGACTTGCTATCGATTAGCAAATGTTTTCCGACCTTCAAGCGATTTTCGTCCTTATTGACATTTATGCAAACACCGGATTTTAATGAAGGAGCAATGTTAGCTAAAGAGAATGTGAGAAAAACAAACTAAATTTTAAATGGCGATAAGGTCGCAAATCGCTTGCACCTGTTTTTTTGACTTGCTATTGTTAAGCAAATGTTTTCGGACCTTCAAGCGATTTTCGACCTTATTGACAATGATGCAAACACCGGATTTTAATGAAGGAGCAATGTTAGCTAAAGAGAATGTGAGAAAAACAAACTAAATTTTAAATGGCGATAAGGTCGCAAATCGCTTGCACCTGTTTTTTTGACTTGCTATCGTTAAGCAAATGTTTTCGGACCTTCAAGCGATTTTCGACCTTATTGACAATGATGCAAACACCGGATTTTAATGAAGGAGCAATGTTAGCTAAAGAGAATGTGAGAAAAAAAAAACTAAATTTTAAATGTCGATAAGGTCGAAAATCGCTTGCACTTGTTTTTTTTTGTTTTTTTTTTGACTTGCTATCGTTAAGCAAATGTTTTCCGACCTTCAAGCGATTTTCGTCCTTATTGACATTTATGCAAACACCAGATTTTTCTGGCTCGCCGCAATAGCGGCGGTGAGACCCCTCTTTGAAGAGTGGCTGGAGAGACGTCACGGCGTCCTGACTTATCGGATGACGCAGGTCCTCACCGGACACGGAAGTTTCGGGAGGTACCTGTGTCGGATAGGGAGGGAAGAAAGGCCCGGGTGTCACCACTGCGAAGATCGCCCGGAGGACACAGTCGAGCATACGGTGCAAGACTGCCCCGCTTGGGCAGAGCACCGACGTGTCCTCACGGCGGCGATAGGCTGAGACCTCTCGCGCCCGGTTTGGTTGCGGCCATGCTGCGGGGTGAGACGGAGTGGGAAGCTGTCTCCTCCTTCTGCGAAGCAGTAATGCTCGTGAAGGAGGAGGCGGGCCGCGAGAGAGAGAGGACAGGGTCCTCCCTCCGCCCCAACCGCGGTGTTAGACGCCCGCGGCGTCGGACGTCGGCAGACGATCTCCGGCCACCGTAGGCGCGGGCACGCGGACAGCGAGTAAAGGGCAACTCTCTGTCCGACCATGGACCATGCCCGGGTCGACGGCGCGTCGTGTTCCACGCGTGCCTTAAAGAGCGTCAGCAAAATGACGGGGCGGGCTCTCAGAGGGCCAAAGCCTGCCGGGGTCGCGGGATTTTATTTCCTCACCGTGACCCCGGAACATAAAGGGCTATTGAAGGACACCGTGGATTTTAGTCAGTACAAGTCTGACAGTCCCTCCCGCCCTGCCCGGGGTGGACTCATTTGATGATTTTACCACGCTAAAAAAAAAAAAAACACCGGATTTTAATGAAGGAGCAATGTTAACGAAAGAGAATGTGAGTAAAACAAACTAAATTTTAAATGTCGATAAGGTCGAAAATCACTTGCACCTGTTTTTTTGACTTGCTATCGATTAGCAAATGTTTTCCGACCTTCAAGCGATTTTCGTCCTTATTGTTATTTATGCAAACACCGGATTTTCATGAAGGAGCAATGTTAACGAACGAGAATGTGAGAAAAACAAACTAAATTTTAAATTTCGATAAGGTCGAAAATCGCTTGCACCTGTTTTTTTTGACGTGCTATTGTTAAGCAAATGTTTTCCGACCTTTAAGCGATTTTCGACCTTATTGACATTTATGCAAACACCGGATTCTAATGAAGGAGCAATGTTAGCTAACGAGAATGTGAGAAAAAGCAATCTAAATTTTAAATGTCGATAAGGTCGAAAATGGTCGGTCTGTTATTCATCCTTCGTTGCCTATTTACTGGTCTGTACTTGTATCTACAGTACTAAGTTGCGAACTTTGGTGATGAAAGACGATGGGGGTGGCCGATGGCGGCGACCTACAATTTTGTAACTAAATTACATCGCACCTACCGACATAGTTTGAAAGAGATAGGCATATAAATTACCGGTATATGTATTGTTACTTTTACCGATACTCATTTTAGTTATTAGGTAACGTTAACGGACTTACAGATATCGTTATTAATATCGTTACATTTTTATCGTTACCATAACGTTAATTCGTAACGTTATAAGAAAAATAACGGTAATCCGGTCCCTGGCTACAAGTGTACAATCGTGCCCATACTTATGCAATGTTGACTCTGAAGTTTTAAAAGAGTTGGAAAAATCTGGTACTTTTGAGGAAAACCATACAAAAAAACCAGATATAGACTTAAGTAGTGATTCAGGTGATAGTTTGTCTATATTCAACTAATAAACCTAGAAAAAAAACTATTTTCTTTACCCCAATTGATACTGATACTGATGATGATCAAATTTAATTTTTTAAGTACCTCCTTATCTGATTAAATATAATTTTGCTTAATTTCATAATAAATAATTAAGACTGCTAAAATATTATTTAATTTCCGTGGATTGATTTTCATTGCCATGGCACAGTGCTTTCATTGCCGTGGACGCTTGTTTCATTGCCGTGCACGCATGTTTCATCGCCGTGGTATGAAATTTTTAATCCTGATTATGTCGTTAGTTTTTTAAGTTATCTGCTAGACATTAAGCAAGAATATATACATTATCAAAAACTTTAATAAAAGCGTTTTTTTTTTTAAAAAAAAACTTAAGATGAAAAAAAACACGGAAATGATGATTTTTATAGGACCTGTTGAAATTCACTCATCTACATAAATTCATTTTTGTTTTGATGTATGTGTAAGATGAATTTTTCAACAAAACGTGGATGGCTATATCGGAAATTGGATTATTTTTTCAAAAAACCAAGATTTTTTTCTCTGGACAAGAGACTTGTTTTTGCAAAAATCCATTGATTTTTTTGTAGTTTTTGTCAGTCAGCTCCGAGACTTTTTTCAGTATTTTTTTATATTCATCATAGTTTCATGTATACACACACCCGGTTGGAAAATTCATCCTGTATATCTTAGTCAAAAGAATCATGTTTTATGAAGTTAAATAGAGCCTGATGTATAATATTTTATACATTTTATAACACAAACACAATCGTTCTTTTTATACCGACTAACTAACAAAGTAACGATCAATACATTCACGTTTTGGTTAATCTATTTCTAATCCTTTGATATAATATTCGTCGGTCAAGGTTTTAAGTAATGATATTCTATTGGAAGGTGCTCCATGTAGCTATTCACATGAAATAATTTAATATGATGGGTATTCGTTAGTAAATATCAGTACAGACGCCTGCAGGTCAACCTACTCGAATCTGTCAAATTTTACATTAACTTTCCACTATTGTAATAAAGTTGAAAACTATTAAAGTAAAAACAGATAGCTGCTGGCTGATAGCTGGCGTCTGTACCACTAAGTGCAATGCCGTAACTAGTATTTTTATTTTTTATGCGCCCAGTGCGAGCTTCTACCGCGCGCTAGTACCTTTAGCACGAGTTTTCAGTATTTGAGACGTAAAGTAAACTGGGACTTTGACAATTTCAAATTGTCATTTTTTTTGCACACCAGAGGCGCTGTTCCATTTTTTCATACAAGAATGATACAACGCTGTAAGTAATAATAATAATATTCCACAACTATCACACAACGCCATCTAGTCCCAAGCTAAGCTGAGCTTGTGTTATGGGTCCTAGACAACTGATAAACATACTTATATATTTCTAAATACATACATATTATTATAGATAAATTACACCCAAAATACTGGAAAGACGCTGTAAAGTAAAAGAGTGAAAACTCGTGCTAAGGGTACTGATCTTGCTAACTGTGGCCCTGGTTTGGCCATTACTGCGCCCCTGCAGGCTGGTCTGTTCTTTGTGGCTGAGTACCGTTGGCACACTCCTACTTTAGGCACTGCCTAAGTGAGTCGCAAAATTCACAACATCTCTGCTAGACCAACAACTTTCTTCATGCATGTTCAAATTAAGGTCGTGCTTCAATGAAAAGCTATAATATGAAGTATGTAAAAAACGTGACGAATAAAGAAGGTCAACTAACATTATTGTGGAGTCTGAATAAGGACGCTTGGTAAATTTAATTTTAAAGCGAAGGACCGTAAATTATTATTGGAAAGTGCTGTACCTAAAACCCCTTGTAGAAGTAAAAGATCTTGCTCAATACACAGGGTAGATAAAAAAGCTTGACCACTAACCCGAATTATCCCAGCCACAGCACCAGATCACAGCTTCAGGAAGTAGCCCCAACATTTCAGCACTCGCGTGAGAAAAATGTCTTGGTGTATACTTATATACGTTACTAATTGCACGGCAATTTGTGTAGGTTTCAGAAAAGTATTCAGTTTTGAGTTTATGATACGAAATTGACCACATTTGATGGCTATCCGGCGCGAATAACTCGAGGCTTCGGACTTGAGTGGTGAGGAACGGGCGCGCGCGCGGGGCCGGGAAGACGTCACGCCACCGAGCCATCCACCGATCTCCAATGCGGGTAGGACAATCAGACGAATGGACAAACTAAATTAAACTACCCTATGTTTTATGAGCAAAGATCGAACATACCCCCCACCGAAATAATCATGATAATTTCAAATTGTACTCAATGATGAGTAGGTACAGCATTTTAAGTTTCAGAAGGGATGTCGCCCATAAAAGGGTTAAAAACATTTCTAACCACTAAAATTTTTTAAACAGTTTAAGAAGAAGACGTTTACTTATGTACTAGGATATGGTAACCTACTTAGATAACAGAGATACTAAACAGGTTTATGAAGTGTGAAATTTATAAATTTAATTTGAATAAGGGAGAGGACTCAGTTTGTTTACTGGCCTCTTTATGAGTCCCTTTTGTGTCCTCAAAGTAACAACCCGAACTATTTTATCTGGACCTTCGTGGAGCTGGTCCACTTTAGCACGAACCCAGTTCAGTGGACGAGTTAAATCGGATTTGATAAGGACCAAGTCACCCACCTTCATGTTTGGAGGGGAATTGAACCACTTTGCTCGTTGTTGCAAAGTATGCAAGTAGTCATCAGACCATTTCTTCCAAAACGTTTGGGAGATTTTTTGTATGCACTGCCAACGTGACAATCGGTTCGTAACTACATCATTTAAATCATATTCGGGTATAGCGAGTAGACTTTGTCCTATCAAAAAATGACCCGGTGTTAAAACGTCAAACTCGTTAGGATTGTCAGATAAAGGACAAAGGGGCCGCGAATTCATGACCGCTTCAATTTTACAGAAAACGGTTGTGAGTTCTTCAAAGGTAAGTGACGTTTCACCTACTGCACGGAGTAGGTGGTATTTTGCAGATTTGATGCCAGCTTCCCACAATCCGCCCATTGATGCTGCTGTTGGTGGGATATTTTTCCATTCAATCGAGCGGTTTGAACAACCATCAGCAATAACACTGTCATTTTCATTAAAAAATTTGTAAACTTCCTTTAGGTGTTTTGCAGCGGCAATAAAATTAGTGCCATTGTCCGAATGTAAACATGAGCATAGGCCGCGTCGCGCCACGAACCTATCGAGCGAGGCAAGGAAACAATCAGCTGATAGATTGCTAAGTACTTCTATATGAACTGCCTTTGTGGAAAAACACACAAAAAGACACATGTAACATTTATGGATTTTTGCATTGCGATTTAAACTTGCTTTTATAAAAAACGGACCACCCAGGTCACAACCGACATCGTTAAATACTTTATTGATTTTTAACCTTTCGCCGGGTAACTGACTCATAGCTGGCTGTATTGACGTGGGTTTGCATTTAAAACAAGTGATGCATTTAGACAATACACTCCGAATCATACTGCGTGCTGATAAGATCCAATATCGTTTGCACAAAATTCCTTGTAGGGAACGAGGTCCTACGTGTAGGTATAATTTATGAAAATGTTCAATTATTAAAATTGTTATGTGACATTTTTTAGGCAATAGCAGGGGATGCTTACTATTGTAGGGTAGGTCAGCTTCACTGATCCTACCCCCCACCCTGAGGAAATCATGCGCATCCACAAAGGGTGAAAGTTTCCTTAGTGATGGAACAAATTTATTATTTTTAATGTTATTTATTTCGTCAGAAAAATATTTCTGCTGTGTCATTTTTATTATACGATCATGAGACGCAATTAACTCGTGAGTCGATAAAGGTCCGAAGGAACGTTGAGATGTCTTGCAGTTTTTCATAAACCGTAAACACCAAGCAAAGACACGTTGCAGTTTATTAAATGACGAGAATCTGTCAAATATTGATTCTGGAATTTCAACCTTAATGTTTTGTGAAGCAAAACCGAATGAATCAGTATTAGTTTTAAGTTCTAAAATTTCTGTTTTGTCAGTAACGTAAAAGGTACTGATCGGCCACAAATGAACGTCATCTGTGAGCCACTCTGGGCCGCGGAACCAACGCTCGTACTCAGTTATAATTTGAGTAGGGAAAGCGCCACGCGAGCACAGGTCAGCGGCATTATTTTCGCTTCGTACATGAAACCAGCAGTTCGACGGGACTACCTCCACTACTTGAGCGACACGACTCGAAACAAATGTTTTTAATTTGTAGGGAGGAGTTTGCAACCAGGCTAGTGCTACACTAGAGTCCGTTAAGGCGGTAATTTTAAATGTGATGTTTGGAATGTTTTGCTTAACAAACAAAACGATTTTAGATAACAACACAGCGGACATTAATTCGAGCCTCGGAATTGAAAGAGGTTTAATTGGGGCAACCTTGCTTTTACTGATAATTAAACGGGTCTTTACTTCATTGTTTTGATTGACACTGCGTACGTAAATTACAGAAGCATAACCGCGGGTAGATGCGTCACAAAAGGCAATTAAATGTACATCACAAAATTTAGGAATGAGCATGTGTCGCTCAATTCTAAGTGATGAGAGACAAGACAATGAAGAGATAAACAAAGACCACTTGTCGCGCAAATCGGAAGGAAGTGCGTCATCCCAACCAAGACTTAATTTCCACAAGTCTTGCATAATGCATTTTGCTAAAAAGGTACATGGCGATAGGAATCCCACAGGATCAAAAATGCTAGCTAGCAATTTCAGCACCGACCGCTTCGTGTAGGTATTATCGGTCATGTTGTAATCGAATGAAAAACAATCATCGATGGGCAGCCATTTCAGGCCTAATACCTTCAGGGACGAACACACGGCGTCATCGCTGAAATTTATAGCTACTGCTTGATCTGCGTTAATCCTTGACAGTAAATTGGGGGTGTTGCTTGCCCACTTGCGAAGGTCAAAACCACCCAGTTTCAACAGAGCTACGAGCTCATCCTGTAAGGTACAGGCTTCGTCTAGGTCTTCAGCGGACCATAGCAGGTCGTCTACAAAAAAACCATGCATAAGTATGTCAGCCGCGCGAGGATACCGCGCACCTTCATCAGTAGCGAGTTGCTGCAACGAGCGTACAGCCACATAACCAGACGAGCGTAATCCGTAGGTATTTGTCACTAGCTCATAAGTTTTTATTTCCTCACAAGGTGTCTCTCTCCAAAGAATATGCTGATAACAGCGTTCAGATGGGTTGATAAGTATCATTCTGTAAAATTTTGCTATATCAGCGGTGAAGCAAACGGGATACAAACGAAATTTAAAAATTATTTTTAAAATATCATGGTGGAGTTTTCTGCCTGTAAGCAAATTATCGTTTAATGATACCCCATTGGATGTTGCCGCTGAGCCATCAAATACCACTCGCACGGGGGTAGTGGTACTAGAGCTTTTTACCACACAGTGGTGCGGGATAAAGTACCTACTTGGCTCTGCGCCGGTATATTCTTGCATGTGCCCCATCCGCTCATATTCGCGCATAAATTCTATGTAGGGTTCACGAAACTCAGGTGAACGAACGAAACGTCTTTCTAGGTGCTGTAACCGACGCACGGCGTGGTTATAAGATTCGCCCAGAGGAGTTCCATTAGGGTTCAGTAGGATAGGTGAAACGTACCTACCAGTCTCATCCCTGTAGTGGCGCTCTGAATAAATATCGTCAGCGAGTTTATCGAGGGGGCTGAGAGGGCTGTCACACGGCGACTCCTCTATTTCCCAAAATGCTTTAAGTTGGTTGTTGATAGTGTCACTATCATTAGTGTACGACACTAGATTGCAAGATGTTGCAATATTAGCGACCTCATCAGAAGTACACGGTACTTCAATTTTGCCACACAATACGAACCCGAAAATACTACTTAGGGCAGTGGGTAGTGTGGGACCTAATATTATTTTATTTCCATCATATATGTGAGGAAATACGTCACCTGCGAGTATTATGTCGATAGGTGACTTTTTGTGAAAGTTGGGATCCGCTAACAAAAGGTTTTTAAATTGTAGGGATATCTCCTCAGAAATTTTTACCGTAGGTAAATCAGATGTAATTTTTTGTAAAATAATAGCATCAATTTTTAAGGTAGGTTTGTCAGAATGCCGAGGCGTTATAGTGCAAGAAGTCATGCCAAAGTTTTTTACAGAATTTCCACCTAGGCCCATGATATTGAAAGGGCATTTTTGACGCGACAGCCCTAGCCGCTCTAAACAATTTAATGTTATAAAGTTCGATTGAGCGCCAGAGTCGATAAGAACGCGGCAGGCGTGCGGAATCCCGAATGAGTCACTGACGTTAACTACGGCTGTACCTAGCAATACCATTACCCTTAGCACGAATATTCACTCTTTTTGACGTAAAGTAAACTGGAACTTTGCTGTAAATTTGATGGAATACTGCGATTTCTCTGTATAACTCGTGCTACCTCAGACTCTGTAATGTAAAATACTGCAAAGTTTCTGTAAAAAATACTGGGGTTATTGTCAGCCGAACTGACGTCACTGAGAAGTCACTAAAATCCGACCCACCACTCATGACTTTCGGAAATTTCGAGGTACTAATTTTTTAATGCAATTTTATGTAATGAAGTAGACACTAGCGCCACGTCTAAAGGTCATGAGTGCTGGCATGGCTGCTCCATAGGATCGTTCTGAAACTCGACTTTTTGACTAATATTTATTTTAATTTTAAAATACCCAGTTCTAATCCAAATTCAGTGACTAAATAAGAAAATATTTGTACAAAAAGTGTTAATTATTTAATAAATTTGAATTAAAAAACTAAACAAAAAATTTCCGCATTTCATTTCACATTTAAAGTAGTAGACAAACGTTTTCAAACGCACCATGTCTAACATGCGTACATGCAATATAAGACAGTGTTCCCACTTTATAAAATTTTCCCTGTATTTAGGGTTAGGGGGTCCTTTCAAATAATGACAACTCATTATTTTAGCGAAAAAATTGTAAAAGAAAATAATAAATCTAAGGAGGTCTTTATGAAATTAACTACCCTAAAACCAATTTTCAAATCACTGCAATCCTATTGCTGGCTGGGGGGCTGCCGTGTACCATTTTTGAATTCTATCAGACAGGCTGATAGAATTTAAAAAATATACACGAAAACAAAGTTGATTTTAAGGAGAAATTTAATTAGGGTTCCGTAGTCAACAAGGAACCCTTATAGTTTCGCCATGTCCGTCCGTCCGTCCGTCCGTCCGTCCGTCTGTCCGCAGCTTAGCTCAGAGACGCCCAGTACTAGAAAGCTGTAATTTGGTGTGAATATACGGATTTGTTGTGCCAAAAAAGTGGTAAAATAAAATCTCGTAAAATATTTTTTTTTAGGGTACCTCCTGTACACGTAAAGTGGGGGTGTTTTTTTTATTTCTCGCGTACCCCTTAGTGTGGGGTATCATTAAATAGGTCTTTAAAAACTATTGATAGTTTCCATTAACAATTTTTTGATAAAAAGATTCGTTTGTGAAATATTAAGCTTTAAAGTGCTAATTTTTGCTCGACTCGAGTGTCCCCCCCCTCTACCAGCTAAACGGTTATGTTTGAGGGTGTGAAAAAATTCACAATAGCAGTATATATAACGAAATTTAAAAGAAAATTATCATGACTAAGTAGGCTTTACAAGTTTAGGAGTAATAGTCGACCAACTTGACTGGCCTGTTGGTCTAGTGGTTAGTGACCCTGACTGCTATGCCGGGGGTCGTGGGTTCGATTCCCACCCAGGACAAATGTTTGTGTGATGAGCATGATCATTTGTTCTGTGTCTGGGTGTAATTTATCTATAACATGTATGTATTTAGAAATATTTAAGTATGTTTATCAGTTATCTAGTACCCATAACACAAGCTCTGCTTAGCTTGGGACTAGATGGCGTTGTGTGATAGTTGTGGAATATTATTATTATTATTATATTATATAACTTATAAAACGTACTTGGATAACATATTTTCCTGAACAAAATGTATCGGAGAACGTGTTCTTCAACTGCAAATGTAAGTTTGTCAACTTTATTTTTACAGCTTTATTAGGTGGGTATGTTTTGGGGATAGGTAGGTTTTTATTGTCAACTATTTTTAACTAAATTCAAAAAAAGGAGGAGGTTCTCAATTCGTTTTAATATTTTTTTTTTAATGTATTTTCCCCGATTTCTCAAAGACGCCTGGACCGATTTTGAAAATTCTTCTTTTTAAAATTAAATTCAGCGAATCAGTTTAGTTAGTTCGCATAAGTATTTTGATGGGCAATTACGGAACCCTACACTGTGCGTGGCCCGACACGCACTTGGCCGGTTTTTTTTATATAAAAACGAGAAAACAATCAGTTACATTTTTCACAAGGATACGCGGAAATCTAAAATCAGAGGCTGACAATACGGTAACTATGACAACGAATATTCAATTAAATCAATCATGAAAATAATAAATCTAAGGAGACCTCCTTAGATTTATTATTTTCTTTATTATTTTATTTTTGAAATTAACTACCTGTAGGGTGCACTATGCAAGGTGCTTCCCTAACATAAGTAATGTCAATGCAGATGTAAATGTCAACTTTAAACTTAAATGCAGAAAATGTCAATGAATGCTCAACGGGATGAATCTAAATGAAAATGCAAGTTGTCCGACTCAAAACACGTCTAATTGAACACTAAAATGTAATATACATAAAATGCATAGAACAATGCAATATGTCAGTGTCAATGCACTGCCAAATGTAGGTTGCGTCCAAAGTGCAGATACGCGAGCCTACTGGCTAACTTATTGCAATAAATAATTATATTTTAAAATCCATGTACGTGCACCGTACACTACCCAAAAACTAATTTTCAAATCACTGCAATTCTATTGCTGGCTGGTGGGCTGCCGTGTACCATTTTTGAATTCTATCAGACAGGCTGACAGAATTAAAAAAAAATACACGAAAACAAAGTTGATTTTAAGGAGAAATTTTATTTTTATATAAAAACGAGAAAACAATCAGTTACATTTTTCACAAGGATACGGGTAAATTTCAAATCAGAGGCTGACAATACGGTAACTATGACAACGAATATTCAATTAAATCAATCAATGTGTACCAAAGATGTCAAAGATGTGTACCTACGTAAATAAACAAACATAAAAAGAAATGTTTAAAATACGCTATGAAATTCAACAAATAAAGTTGTGTGGTTCGTTTCACTAAAATCGAGAAGCGTAGATACCTACCTAAGGGAGAAAATCATCGACGACTCAGCTCTGGAAAAATATTATTATCTGGAAAACTCGTGGTCCAATTCTGGCCCGACTCAATTTAGATTGCCATCGACATGCAGAAGAGGATCAGCACAAAATAATCGTAGAACCTGCCATTCTTCAGACATGAATAAAGTGAAAGATAAAACCAGCTGACACAGTGATATACCTAGTGTGAAACCACTACTGTATGATCCAAATGTTTCCTAATTACTTCATGCAAACAATTTGATACAGAAAGTTGAGAGCCATTGGATCAATGTGTAATTCTTCATCATGGATTTAGGTACTTTGATTAACAAAAAATGTACAATTTTACATCTCAGTGAAGTGAAATTATTCTAATATATCATATTCAATATTGTAATTATTAATAGTTATTTAGTGACAAACTGTTGTAACTTACAGAATGTAAATAATTAAAGTATTAAATACCAACGACTTTCATTTTGATATGGTTTTAATTGTAAAAGCTAAGCAGCTCTGTCAGAGCAAAATAAATATTTAATAATTATTTTTGCATGAAAATATTGGTAAAAAGGTGACTACTGATATAATGAGTAGAGAAAAATAGACGGTTGAATTAGAATAAGGGCAGGAGAACGATGAGACGACGAGTTATTTAGGCCGTGCGCTGCGTTAGCCGGACGCCCGGCGCGGGCGCCCCGTGGCGTGCTGTTTTCATGTAATCTCATCGACGCGCGACCCGCTGCACGCAGCGCTGGTCTATGAGATTACATGAAACAGCGAGGCCACGCGGGCGCCGCCTAACGCAGCGCACGGCCTAAGATTTGTAAATAAAATATAACTATTCATATTTCTGTATTTATTTAAAAAATTGGTTAAAACACAAAATGTACCTAATATTAGGTAAACTACTACATATTTTGTCATATAATTCAGTGTATTTTTCTTGCATGATTCACAGGGCAGCAGCGAAATTGAGAGTAATCCTTGCTCTCAGTAGAGTTACCGTCCAAAGATAAAATAATCTGTAAACATAAAGAAATTACCATTAAATTAACCCATTTTTCTAGTGTAAAAGACTTGTAACTAAAATAGTACAGCGAAGATGCTGGCTGAGTGGTGGTGGCCCTTGCTTGTGAATTGTAGTTCAGTTAATTTATATAGTGTGACAGATTCGGACAAAAGTGCACACCATATAGGTACGTTTTTAATCTACCAGTACCTATAAAGGGGTAGAAATGGGTCGTGAGACTGTCTTCACCAATAAACGTAATCAAATGGTTGATAACATATGAATGAATGAAGCGATGGTTTTGCATTTGATAGCTGTTGATGTATATCATCACATCCTGCATAAACTTATGGTAGTAGTAGGTGTGGTTAATAATCTTTGGTTATTCTTATCTTAATTTCCAAGCTGATAACTGTAGTAGTTTGCTTTTTAGCATACATAAAGTTGGTCGTTTTCTGTTAGTAGAAATCCTGTTTTAAATTCGGTTTTGCACAGATTCAACACATTGAAAGTACTTGGTTGCGTTTATATGGCCCTGCGCTTGCTTATTCTGTAAGTAAGATAAGGATTTTAATAATAAAAAATAGGAAAAACTAGAATACAAAATGCAACAACAACTTTTACAAACATTGTACAAATATAACTTACCAGACGTCCCGTATATGTTTTGACTCATTGCTTGCTGGATAAAATTGACAAAGACGCGAAATATATCCATTATAACGGATTTATTTTTATTTTAACAGTATTTTCATGTTTAACTCGAATAACATCTGTCACAATAAATACGTGACAGATAGCATTGACATTTTACAGAATTTTTGCAGTAACGTACTCCACAGTAAATTGCTGCATGCTCGTGCTAGCATTTTTTGCTGTAAACAGCTGTAAACTTGCATATTGTATGGGATCACTGTAAAATTTACGTCCCAAACACAGCGTTCTCA
This sequence comes from Agrotis clavis, assembly GCA_954870645.1. NCBI lineage: Eukaryota > Metazoa > Arthropoda > Insecta > Lepidoptera > Noctuidae > Agrotis > Agrotis clavis. Next base: position 3,437,865 of record OX940929.1, read on the forward strand.
TAATTTACTGTGATTTACTGAAAAAATTGTTCCTGCTCTGCACACCAGAGGCGCTGTTTCATTTTTCATACAAAAAACGCTGTAAATACTGGAGCCGTTCTGTAAAGTAAAATTACTGAAAATTCGTGCTAAGGGTACATATAGCTTTTGTTTACGTCGGATGAGTGATAGTTAGCTGCATTCGCTGTGCAAGCATTTATCGGCTCAGCTCCGCTACCGTTGGCGGACACGGTTCGCGCGGTAGCAGGTTTGAATTCCGAATCAATGTGCAGTAATGAATGATGACGTTGATTACATGTAAAGCATTTGTATTCACTTTTGCAGTCAGCAATCGAATGATCTTGCTTGAGGCAGTTATGACAAAGCTTCAATTCATCAGCACGCTTGATTCTTTGCGGGGGAGGCAATTCACGGAATTGCATACAGCGAAAGATCATGTGATTATTGTCACAATGGGCACAAGCAAATTTCTTATCTCTCGATTGAGTCTGCGAAGCAAATGCCTTTCTATTGTTATCACTCGATCTTTTATTTTGATTGCTAGGTGTGAAATTCTTATTTTGTGTGGTATTCGAAACAGAATAAGCCTGCGAATGCTCCAATATTTTTATTTGATTACGCACATGAGACATCAGCTGATCATAGGTAGGTATGGTCTTTTGATCGAAACTTTGTTCAAATGATTTTCTTGTGCTCGAATCTAAACCTCTCAAAGCTATATGGCATAACACATAGCTAGACAAGTGCTCAATATTTAAAGCATTAATGGCTCGGTATGAATGATCAAATGTTTCTATGAAATTATTCAGGTTTGCAGGAGATTCATTTTTTAGCGTCGAAAAATTGAGCATTTTATCTAGGTATTTACCTACAAGCATCCTATTATCCTGATATTTGTCTAACAAGGATTGCCAGACTACCTTGTAGTTACTAGCAGTTATAGGTACACTTTTTACAATGCTAAGCGCCGAACCCTTTGTGCACGATAACAGGTAGTGGAACTTATCTATGTCTGAAATGCCTGTATGATTGTGCACCAACGAGCAAAATGTTTCATAAAATGTAGTGAAACTCTCAATATTTCCGTCAAATGTGAATAATTCTAGCTTGGGTAAACGTGGACGAATTTCTACGTTAGTATTTTTACTCGTTGCACATGACGAAACGTCCGCCATATTGTGTTGCTCCGCACGCAATTTTACATTAAAGAACAAGTCATCAAAGCTTTTTAACTCGTTTTCAGAGAATTGCGTTTCAGGATTCATCGTTAGTTGCATTTCATAAATATCATAGCATAAGGCTTCAAATGATTCGCGCAATGATTGCACCTCTGAGGCACGCAAAAGGAACATATCTTTTATGCTGGGATGAGTATCAATTTTTCTCGATAAATCATAAACCTGCTGCATTTGTGAAAATATCCGTTGTTTCTTAGCGATATACCTGTTTAAGTTCCTAATAGCTTCTAGATCCTTCCTAGTCGGGGGAGCCTTGTCTGATTCGGTAGACATTTTGCAAAGGTGTAACTTATCGATGGGAAAAAATTAAATGAAATATAGTTTATTCAAGATAGTTTTTAAGAGTTTAATGGAAAACAAGCACGGCTTGTAAGAATTTAACAAATCGTATGGTACACGGTACGTAACGGGTTTGTTCAAAATGGCGTCTTACAAGAAAATTACCAACGTGGTATAACGAGGAAGGCAAAATATGAGTAGGGAATGATTTTACGAAAATCAATTTAAAAAAAAATGCTAATCCAGCTCGAAGTACCAAAATGTGGAGTCTGAATAAGGACGCTTGGTAAATTTAATTTTAAAGCGAAGGACCGTAAATTATTATTGGAAAGTGCTGTACCTAAAACCCCTTGTAGAAGTAAAAGATCTTGCTCAATACACAGGGTAGATAAAAAAGCTTGACCACTAACCCGAATTATCCCAGCCACAGCACCAGATCACAGCTTCAGGAAGTAGCCCAACATTTCAGCACTCGCGTGAGAAAAATGTCTTGGTGTATACTTATATACGTTACTAATTGCACGGCAATTTGTGTAGGTTTCAGAAAAGTATTCAGTTTTGAGTTTATGATACGAAATTGACCACATTTGATGGCTATCCGGCGCGAATAACTCGAGGCTTCGGACTTGAGTGGTGAGGAACGGGCGCGCGCGCGGGGCCGGGAAGACGTCACGCCACCGAGCCATCCACCGATCTCCAATGCGGGTAGGACAATCAGACGAATGGACAAACTAAATTAAACTACCCTATGTTTTATGAGCAAAGATCGAACAATTATCATTCATAGACACGTCTGTATATAAACTAAAAAGAAACATGTACGATGTCTGCCCACGCATTGTGCCCGCAGAGTTTCATACCCAAATTAGATTAAAATGACGCTGGTTAAAAATGGACAACAAACTACCCTTAGGTTGTTTTTCATAAAGGTCATACTTGTTTCATATAAAATAAATACTCTTTTGTTGTAATATTGTTCCTTATGTCAACAAAAGTTTTGACTTCCGAAAGGTCAGGGAATACAAACGGCTGTCTTTTGTTTTGTTATTGAATAAATTATTAGGAACTTAGTCGGAATATGAAACAATATAGATCGTTTGGTAAACACTTCGTAGGTTGTAGATATTTATGAAATTCTAAATGAAAAGGTAGAGAGCAGTGGTGGCCCAGTGGTATCGGTCCCGACTTACAAGTTGTAGGTCGTGGGTTCGAACCCCGCCAGGCGCATTACTTTGTGTAATTTGTTTCATCACCACTGCTCTCAAAACGGTGAAGGAAAACATCGTGAGGAAACCGGCATGTCCTAGAACCAAAAATTCGAAGACATGTGACATCTGCCAACCCGCACTGGGCCCGCGTGGTGGATTATGGCCCACTCCCTCTCACAAGAGAGGAGGCCTGTGTCCCAGCAGTGGGAACATTATAGGCTGATGATGATGATGATGATGATTATAATAAACTTTAATTTTAACAACAAAATGAAATGATGCTTGGTTGGTAATATATGCATGAGATTGCCATTTACTGTAGAATCTATTTATCTATGTTTTAAACTTAGACGTTTAAACTTGCGTAAGGTTTAACGGTTTGACTTTTAAAATTTACATGAATTTAATCAATCGCCTAGTTTTTTTTTGGACTAGGTAATGCCTATTTCTTGAACAGCCATACAGGCCCATTTTCACTAAAAACAAAAAAAAAAAAAAACTAAATCGTCTCCTTTTTCTGTTTTAAGCCAATTTTAATAGCCATTAAAAAGGGTATCGCGTAGTCAACAGAAAAGTAGCATAAGTAAGTATAAAATTGCACCTTTTTTGTAATTAATTCACGCTAGTAACACTTGTTCGCCCACGATGTTGCCAGCACAAAGCTGCAGTTGACTGGCCTTGTTCAAGAGAACTGAACTGAGAGTTTGTTGTCATCGTAACTGTCACTTGCAAAAAAGGGAGGGTTTCTTCCTCGTGTTGTGTTAATTACTAGAAAATAGCGTGATAAAGGCTTACATTGTTGAGGACAATGTAGCTGTTTTAAATGAAATATGTTTACATCGATAGGCAATGAAAAGTAGCCAATAATAACAGATTTTTATTTCTTTTCACATTGGCTAGACAAATATTATTTTTTTGATGAAATTATAATAATATTCCACAACTATCACACAACGCCATCTACTCCCAAGGTAAGCAGAGCTTGTGTTATGGGTACTAGGCAACTGATAAACATACTTACATATTTCTAAATACATACATAATATTATAGATAAATTACAACCAGACACAGAACAATAAAGGATCGTGCTCATCGCACAAACATTTGTCCTGGGAGGGAATCGAACCCACGACCTCCGGCATAACAGTCAGGGTCACTAACCACTAGACCAACAGGCCTGTCAATTGTTAATTTAGTTACAATTTTAGAACACTGGTGGTGTATATTATTATCTCTTAATTATTAGTTGTTTTGCTCCGTTAATTGGCGCTCGGTCTTTCAGAACACTACTAAGATTTCCAAAGTGATTTTCTATTAGAATATCGATAACACAATTTATTTATATTTTATTTTTCGTAAATAATTTCAACATTCAGGTGAAAAACAATTATAAAATCAGTAAATACTTTAAACGTAAATTCTTTTCGAATTTTACTGATTATTTTGTTACTGTCTTGTTTTGTGTTATTGCGCAAATGTACGCTTTTGCATCTATAACCTATTATTAGATCTATGTCATAATGACAATACAGAATTTACAATAACAATTTTTTTCATGTGACAATTTGACAATAATTTCTTAAGGACAATTTAATAATTAGATGAATGTTACCATAATTCATCGTGATGCTGCCAGTCTTGTAGGCGCATTCCCGAATGACAGCGATGCGGAGAGTTTGCGTTGTTGTACAGACGACAGCTGCAGGTCAACCCTACCTGAATCTGTCAAATTTTATAAATCGAAAATTTACCTTTCGTTATTGTGACAAAGTTGTAGATCTATTAAAGAAATTTGACAGATTGAAGTAGGTGGATGTGCTGGCGTGGTTCATTGTCACAAAGCAAAGCAATAAGTCATATTTTTTTTTTAATTAAAATGTAATATAGAAGCGGTAAGTGTCGCACGTTCGCGCGTTTAGAGGGAATATACCGGGTGTAAGGGACTGTCCCTTACACCCTGTATAGTACTGCAGACCACCTGCCATATGACGTGAATTCATTAAAAGTAAGTAACAGTGATTTTTTTAGTAAATTATATTGACTTACTTAATGGCATTATCTATATGAAAAACACTTCAAACGATCTTTTAAAATAGTACAATAATATACATTACATACGTTAGGGTGCTTGTACATGGTGCATGTAACCCGCGCAAGTGCCTCAACATGCTCAAGCTACATGCACCGTGTACAAGCACCCTTACTGTTGTGTCTGACATACTAACACATGTCTGGCTAATAAAGGTCATCGAGTATAAAACTAATTAACGCGACATTTATCTCACATCACATTAGTGTTGAAAGCCTTTTAACATAGTTTATTGATATTAATCACTGATCTATTACGTATCGCAAATAAACTTGATGACAGATAAAATTAATATCAATCTGAAAACGATTTTTCATTATTTAGGACTTCTAAAGTATTTTGACACTTAGTTTTGTGAACATTTTGGATTTATGATAGTTTGAAATAGGTTATGCGTAAAAATGTAACTACAAAACTGTTTTATATTTTTAAACTGGTCTTTACTAATCCAATAAAAAAAATGTAAAAGAGAAATGTATTTTTACTCTACAAAATTTTTATAATAATATGGAAACTGACACACTTTTCTATTTTAGACATTTTTCGCAAGAACCTAATCCTATCAGACTAAATTCTGTCTGAGAGAAAAGATTCGTTTCGCCACACAAAAACAAATTTTAAAAAGCCTTTTTACTATTCAGAAACAGAATTCCACTTAAAAATCCATACAAAAAATTCTAAAACCGACAGCCACGGACAGTGATTAAGGCTAACTTTATAATGGACGTCACCTTTTACGGTTTGAGTGACAGAATTCGAAAATAAGACTTTATTTACTAAACGGGACTTAGGTACAGTTCACGGACTCGGGTGCTACGACTCAAACGACTCGCACATGCGTTTGTTGTGGCCATTCTCATACGACGTGAAATCTGTTGGACCGCCCGAAAGCACGAACAAGCGATGTGTGTCGTGTGAGTGTGTGTGAGTATCGTGTACTCTCTTAGTCCGTCAACGAAAATGAACCCTACTCCATATTAGTTCTGAAGTTCTTACAACACACGGGACCCGGGACAAGAGTCCGATGATTGGACTTCAATAATATTGTTGTCATCAATTTTCAGTTTGCATCACTAACTAATCTTATGTCCCTAAGAGATAAACTACCGAAACTTTGGCCGAAGCTACGGGTTTCGTGCTAGCTCAAAATATGTCATGCTGCTTTAGCGCGTTCAGACAAAATTCTTTATTAGGGTATTGACGGAATAAATTAAAAAAAAAAGTAAATTTATTGATGCTTGACCTAACTTATTGTCTGTGCCTCTTCGTAGATAGCATCACTATGATTCGTGACATGGTCTCTACTAATTTCTTTCAAATGTTTTCTTCGCAGTCACCGCCCCAATCGAAAAACGCGTCTCGCTTGAACGTATATTTTGTGGCTAAGTCACAAGGTTTGTTATAATATACAGGCATACTTATATCAAGTTCATACATCTCTGGACCAAGGCCTCGTATGATGAATATTACATGAACTCTTCACACATATTTTCACTTCAATGCGTTATGTATTGACGTGGCGGAGGCGGATTATGAATTAGACGCGTAATGGAAAGCGAAGCGAGTGATGTGAACATAATTGTGTTGTGGAGTAAAAAGTACGAGGCGGCAAATGAGAAATAAATACATGATTTAGTAAATAGAGATGTAAATAAGGTTTAATTCTCAGAATAAGGTCTAAAGAGGTATGACAAGAATAGGCCCGATTCATGTTGTGTGCAACAGAATTTCAAATTTAAAGATAGGTAATTAAAAGATAATGTGAGTGTAATATGCGAAAAATCATTAATTTTAATTAATAAATTTAAAAGTATCCTTAATCTAAACGTTAAAGTTGGAAGTAGTGAATCAAATGGTCAACTCCATACAAACCTTTTTTCGGTGTACCTCTCCATAAAATTAGTAATTACCATTAAATTCTATAATTGTTTTACTTCTTAATGATATATAGTTCATCTTTGTTGGGTTTATGGGCCGAGGCTTCAAGGGAAACTTTGCAATATCTTTTACTGTAACCTTTTATTAAGACTATCGTCTACCGAGCGCTCGTCCATACTAAAAGAGAAAACGTTTTCCTGCCCCTAAATGTTATCCTATCTCAATGATTTTTTAGAATGCTTCTGACACTGTAAAAAACTAGGTTTATAGGTTTTCTTTTTTTCAAAATTTATAATAGTTTGAAAGTAACAGGCGCCTAAAAGTTACTATTTTATGACAAAATCTTCATTGAAGTAAAACCTTTGTATTTTAAAAACAAAGAAGTTTTAGGAAAAAAGCAAAACCTACAAACCTAGAATATAATATGCTGAAACGATTGACACTAGAATCTAAGAGATTGGACGTGATTTAGTATGTGAAAAACGTTTTCTCCCGAGAGACAAATTTCATATAAAAAATACTCACAGTCAGTCGCGAGCTGCAATGCTCTCTATCGCACGATCGGGGGTTTTTGAACGAGCGAGAGGGACAGCACGAGTTTTTCTAAATACCTATTTTTTGAAAAGGCAGCCGCTATGCAATCCTCTTAAACAACACCGATTGATTCAATGACATCGTGAGAGTGGTGCAAATGGTGGATTGTCGTTTGATGTAGCGGACTCAGGGGAAGGCTTTGTTTAGCAATGGACGTCATCCAGGTGATGATGATGACTTACACCTTGAGATACTTCGCGTGGCCTTAATCGAAAGTAAAGTATAATCTTGTGCTCATTTTGAAATTGAAACAACCTACCATTACCTACTATGTATATTATCCACTTGAAAAAAAACCCTGAAAATTAGTATTATCTGTTATGATGTCAGCCTTATTTCTGAAAACTTTTCTTCTAATAAAAACAATCCAAGTTACAGTCACAGGGACAAATTTTTGACATAATGTCCTTGTTTGGTCCTAATTTTCTTCTACAACCCCCAAACCTACAATTTCAAATGATTAACTAGTACTCTAGGAACCTTATAAGCCGCGCAAGCCCTGTTGCTATGCCAACAACGGCATGAAACTTCTGTTGCTATGTAATTGCTGAATAAGGTCGCAAGTTGGTTGGCAGGTCAGGCCAAGTCGTGAATGATTGATGACTTGTCCACTGTCTGCTGTCTGTGTGACGTCACGATACTGTTATTCAAGTTTTTTCTTGACCACTGTCTGTGTTAGATATTGTTGATGAGTAGTCAAGATGGTCTTAAGACTGATTGACGGCGTTTGGGAACAGTGGCGGCAAAATAATATCGCGATGATTCCCGATGTCCACCCCCAGCTTGTCCCCCGCTGGGGGACAGCGCAACTTTTTCTAAAAAATGTTCCCAATGTCCACCCCGGGGTGGACATTAGGAACTTTTTTTAGAAAAAGTTGCACTGTCCCCCAGCGGGGGACAGTGATAAGATTTCTTAAAAATATTTTCGTTGTCCCCCACGGGTGGACAGCGCTACAATTTTAAAAATGAGAATTCTCAGTGTCCACCGCGGGTGAACGGAGATACTTTTTTTTATTTATTCCCTTTTAATTGTTTTTGTAAACTTTGAGTGAAGACTCGTTACAGATTAAAGACTTTAGAAGGAAGATGATGAGATTATTAAAATAATAATAAAAACAAATTATGTATTATAAAATCAGTTTATTTAAAAAAAAATCTTCTAATTAACACCATAATTAAAAATTCAAAAGTAGGTTTATTTATTGTAATAATTTTGTTTTAAATTTTTCTTTTGAAATTGACTAGGATATGACATTTATTTCTAATTATATACACCTGAAAAGTATTTAATCATTTAAAATGTTCATACAAGGTAGAGTAACATTATACCAATTTTTCTAATCCAATTTTACAGGCTCGCTTTATTAAAAGTTTTCATCTAACAAACTTATAATAAAACGAGCCCAGAAGAATGCTAACTAAAACTTTACTAGTACACACGGCTAGTTAGTTTGTTTGTTTGTTTGTGTAGTAGTTAGTTTGTTTGGTTACACATCAACCTATACAATACCAGTTTGTCTTGATCTCGCTTTGTGAAATCTTTCCACACACTCAACGGTCAGCTTATATTGGTTTTGCATAGTTTGATGTGTAGCCAAACAAACTAAGATATGTGTGTACAAACTAAGATATGGTTTTAAACAAAATGATCTAAGTATGTGAAATTATATATTATCATCGAACATCTAGGCGCACGGCAAATTACCATCCTTACCTTATTGCTATACCGCCAATTCGCACTAAGCGTTTCCAGACGTCTTTTATAATGCGGACAGCGAAGGAGTGGAACTCTCTGCCTGCGTCTGTGTTTCCGAACGCATACAACCCTAATCTCTTCAAAGTTAGAGTGAACAGGCTTCTTCTGGGTAAGCTCGCTCCACCGTCGACCTTGTCTTAGTCATTCCTGACCTAGACTAAGGTCAAGAGCAAACCCATCACAAATAAAAAAAAAAAAAAAAAAAAAATTGTTAAAATAGTATTTTTTCATAACTAAGCTTACATTTACAATCTTTATATTTCATTACTAGTTTTTTTTTTTCAGTCAAAGTATTAAAAATAGTTAAAAGAGCCCGCTACCGGGAATAAATAAAAAAAAAGTATCTCCGTTCACCCGCGGTGGTCACTGAGAATTCTCATTTTTAAAATTGTAGCGCTGTCCACCCGTGGGGGACAACGTAAATATTTTTAAAAAATCGTATCACTGTCCCCCGCTGGGGGACAGCGCAATTAAAAGGGAATAAATTAAAAGGGAATAAGTAAAAAAAAGTATCTCCGTTCACCCGCGGTGGACACTGAGAATTCTCATTTTTAAAACTGTAGCGCTGTCCACCCGTGGGGGACAACGTAAATATTTTAAAAAAATCGTATCACTGTCCCCCGCTGGGGGACAAGCTAGGGGTGGACATCGGGAATCATCGTAATATCGTACTTAAATTAGAGCTTTAAAACTTTATTTGTCTTGAATTTTTTGTTATATTTCGGCACTGTTGTAAGTGTTATGATCATGTTAGGTACCTAGTCTGTTTTAAAATCTAATGATAGTGTTAGAACCATGTCAGTTTAAAAATGTATATCTCAAATTCAATTTTTATCTATTCTGAAAACAACGCTATCTTACAAATATCTGGCAAATTAACGCTCTTTATTTTGCAAAACTTCTTTTTATTTTTTTCTGTTTAACACACACAGTTTAAAAAGTTTTATCGTTTATTATTTTTGCCTAGATGTTATTCCAATTCATTTCGGGTCTACGCTGCATCTTATTTCCATATTCTTTATCACCTCTTTTCTAGCCATTTTGTCCTTGCAGTCCATTCGTCGTATCTATGGTCTTCCTCTTATACTGGATGACCTTTACGCACATTCATACTCAAAGATTTCTTCACTGTATTTCCTTCGCACCACGTGTCACGAACGACACACAACTTTTCAGTTTCATCTTGAAATGTTATAATTTTATATTTGTTATACCGTTTAATATTAAAACCTAGATAATGATAAGCCACGGCTCTTTAGTAAATGATTAATAGGCACTAGCACTAAATTTACTTAGTTATACAAAGCTGTGTTCGTGACCGCTCCATTACATTGTGTCCACGTATGTTGTGTTTTCCACGTAAACATCATTTCGTTCGTATACAAGTACTTATTTTAGTAGACTAGTTTTTGCTCGCGGCTTCAATTGCGTTTAGTATACATTTTGTCGATCAATTGATCGACAAAACAGTTACCTATTGTTAAATTAAATTGTTAAACGGATATTTGTCACTCAATTGCGGCAGAACGGCGGAATGGATCTTAATGGAATTTGACTGAGAGATAGGTTTAGTCTCGAATAGACATAGCATTATTATTCCCATGGGATAATATTTACTAATGGTAACAGCTTGCAAAACTTGAAGGAATTTGGAGGACATAATGAAAAGTTTCATATAAAATTCAACCACTCCACTCCCATTCAGATTTCAGGAAAAATATCCTATATACCTAAATCAATATGAATATTAATCATCAGATTCTCACCCATATTATCAAAATTCATCGAAATCAGTTTAGCGATTATAGGCGCAAAAGCTTTACAAACAAACAAATTCACTTTCACATTTAAAATATCAGTTAGAATGGCAATTTTCCAATGGACATTGAACTATAGCCTGCTAATACCATGGAAACGTGTAAATAATTTACCCTGGGGACTACACCATGCCTATTTTTTAAGAAATATGAATATTAAAAAGTTCCGGTATGTGTGCGAGTGAAAATACACTTAAATCCTATTTATAAATGCGAAAGTGTAGTGTGTGTGTTTGTATGTCATGTATTTTCCATTTTCACGTCATAACGGCTGAAGTGATTTCGATGAATTTTGGTACAGGGATAAATGGGAGCTTAGAAACTATAATAGACAAGAGGCGATCAAAGCCGCGAGCATGAGTTAGTATGTAAATATTTTTAAGTTGTTTTTTGTCTCCAGATGTCAAAAATAGACAAAATTGTTGCGTCTTGAAACATTGTAACTCTTGATCAATCAATTTTGTTTTTAAACAATTGACGTGGCTCTGTGTGTTTGTAGCACCATACATACCTCCTTATCGAATGGAATGCGGTTTTTTTATTTGATCTAGATGGTTCTTAGCTATAATTTTATTCATAAACTAGCTTCTGCCAGCGACTTCGTACGCGGATCCTGTTGCTTATGCCAGCGATAATGGGGTCGTCAAAATCGAAGATCTGAAACGTCTGATGCCTTAGAGCCTGGGGACGGGAAAACAACGGGACGCACATGACGATTCCAGACGTTCCAGATCTTTCATTTTTGTAAGTCAACAGGAAATGCCCATCAGACTAAACAACTCTTACTAAGATGTTATTCATAAATATATGTTATAGTGTAGCCGGGCTCTTGGAATTCTACATCAGTTGTTCTAGATCTCAATTATCATACGTCAACACAGAGTGCTCATTAGGCTGAACAACTCTTGCTAAGACGTCATTCCTATATAATATGATATAGTGTAGCTGGGCTCTTGGAGTTCCACATCAGATGTTCCAGATCTTCAGTTTTTATACGACAACAGGGAGTGCTCATCAGGCTGAACAACTCTTGCTAAGACGTCATTACTGTATATGTAATAGTGTAGCTGGGCTCTTGGAGTTCCACATCAGGTGTTCCATATCTTCAAATTTATTTTCTCAGCAGAAAATGCTCATCACGCGGAACAATTTTTGCTATGGCGCTATGTTTGTATCTCTTATAGTTTAGCTGATCCATTGCAGGTCTGCATCAGGTGTTCAAGTTTCCAAGATAAATTATAGTCTATATGTTGCCCAGACTTAATAGCTATACAATTAAAAAAAAAAACAAACAAATCCGTCCAGTAGTTCCGAAGATTAGCGTGTATGGAGTAACTTCTCCCGTTTTCCTAACATTTCCCTTCACTGCTCTGCTCCTATTGATTGTAGCGTGATGAAAAGTATACTATAACCAGCGCAGAAGTATGAAAAATAATTGTACCAAGTTTCGTCAAAATCCGTCGAGTAGTTTTTGTTTCTATAACGGTTATACAGACAGACAGACAGACAGACAGACAGACAGACAGACAGACAGACAATAATTTTATTAATTGCATTTTTGGCATCAGTATCGATCCCTAATCACCCCCTGATAGTTATTTTGGAAATATATTTCATGTACAGAATTGACCTCTCTACAGATTTATTATAAGTATAGATAGAAGATATTTTTAGGTGTTTATATTTATTTTCATGTGTCGTTAATTTACTTATCTTTTATTTATTTTAATAAAATATATGTGTCACGCGTAGCGCTTAAATCCTTGTTATATTTTAATTAAATTTATACCTGATTGCTTTTATAGAATGTCCATCTTACTGCCAAGAAAAACACCAATATTTAAGCTGATTATAGTTTAGATTTGAAACGAGCAACAAACTGCTAAGTTTTAATCCCTTAATCGCCTTCTACTCCCCGAAAAGTAATCACGAAACTAAAATCTCAAAGGTAAACAGAAAAATCGCTCTAACTTTGGCTATTTCTTAATGAGAGTAACTGTGTAATGAAGGCCCAGTTCACGACCTCAGGCGATACGGCATCACTGCTGCGTTAGGCGGAGACGTAAGAGGCGGGACGCATGAGGAGAGGACGGCGTCCACCTTACGACTCAGCCGCGGGAGACGCCCACGGCAACGAACGTCCTAGGATAACTTCCAGCCACCGTGGGCGCGGGCTTACGGACGACGAGGAATGAGAGACTTGCATAGGGGTATGCGATATTAGTAGTTCTGATTTCAGCCGCTTGTAGAGTTACCATGCAGAATTCTACTTCCTGGCCTAGGGGTTAGTGAAACTTTCTTAATAAAACTATGTACTTAAGGACAGTATCTAACTGTAAAACCAAGCGAGTCACTACTGCCAATTATAAACAAAAACTAATTACCAGCGCGTTCTCAGGGGATCTGCGCGACCACAAACCGAAGGGGCGAGGGTTAATGAATTTTTACCTGAAAATTGTCGAGTTGAAAGGTCACGTTATTTTTGTAGGCTTTTTGTGGAGCTACAAAGTTTTATTTTTCTGGCAAACGAACTGTTTTTTCGTTGGATGGTAGCTACGACAATTTACATAAACTACGAAATTTTTCTGACATGCGTTTGACCAAGACCTAACCTAAATACCGCCATCTTATGTTCAATAAAATGTAATTGTTTTATTTATTTTTGCAACAATTTTTTGCGCTTTAATTAAGAATTTAACAATAAATCTGGCGACTCGTGGTTCCGACCTTTTGTCTTTTAAACGTTATCGTTGTTTTCCTCGAGAATAGTCCATTTTTTCAGCGGTTCTACTTTCTTACTTTCACATCCATTAGTTAAGGAATGAAACAAAAACATTTACGCTAACGAAACTATGATAATATTTTTTCCTTGAAAGAAAATTAAAGTACAAATTCCATTAAAGTTAGTAAGTTTTCCTTTATAGCGAGACAACGCGTTAAGTAGCAATAAGGGCAAGGTTCCACGGTTCCAACAGACAGACGGCTTCATTACGTCCTTGTTAGGCGTAAGGTTTTCCTCTCTCGTGTACAAACACCCTTTGAACTGAAGATCACGGTGAAATACCTGAATATCTAAGTTATTCGTGAGTATTTCAAATTTCGATTCGATGGTATGGTAAGTATATTTAGGTAAGTTTTCCCCTGATATGTATATATTTCAATAACTTATATTGTATCATTGAAGTATAGGTATTGTATGGTATTACCTAAGGTGCAAAAAGTTTTAAGTTTTCCGTTTAATATTTAGTTTGCTTTTGTTTTCTTTTATTTGATACGTGAAATTATTGATGTTCCTCTAGATTCTTGTAATTTACGTCTACATACATATTTTAAATGCTGTTTTTACCTATAAGTAATTGTTACACTATCGCAATTATATTAGACTAGTACGTAAGATCTTGTTTCCTATGTGAGCAATTGTTGGTGAACCTACTCAATGAAATAAAAAAATAGAAAAGCTTGGAAATCGAGTAAACATTCGCCAAAGTGCTGCAAAGATCTTTTAGCTGACGCTCGGCTCTGCAGACGTTGAAATAAGGGCTCTGGAGGTAAATAAAGCCTCATTTAGACGATGCAAGAAAAAGTATGCGCGTTACATTCAAGTTAGATTACATTGCGGACTATAATTGACAATAATAAATTCAGTTTAACAAACAAATACCGCAATGTAGTTTTTGCATGCAAGTTCTTGCAGCATCTATACAATGCTTTACTTATCTCCAGCAACCCTTTCGATAATTTGTTTCGTAAAATGTAACGAGATGGCAACAGCTCGTTGCTTGCTAATTAAGATGATTTATGACTTAATTATTCGACCTCAATATGCTTATGACATAAATCGAGGGTCAGGTCCCAATCGTCACAAACAGATACAAGTTGACTCAGTTTAAATTGGTTGACTTGTCTCTAAATACTTCAGGGCCAGCCAATTCTCTACTGTCGGTGGCTCGTCGCGCCTGTCCAAACTTTTCTAATTCAATAAAGAAGTAAAAGGCAGACATAATAAAGAGCCGTTCGATAAGTTTCTTGGTCATACCCGTGACAACTACCGAGAAAATAGATGAAAAGAAAAAATAGCTGGAAAAAATGTTTACTGTAATGGTCAGTTCACATCGAGACGCGACGCCGCCGCTGACGCAAGGAAACTGCAAATCTGTATCTTATTGTGTAGTAAAAAATAGACTTAGATTTTGAGTCGCTATTAAAATGCAGCACGTCGCGTCGTCGCGCTGCGTTGCGAAATGTGTATCTTTTCGTGTAGGAAAAAGAGTTAGATTTTGAGTAGCTCTATTGAAATGTACGCGCAGCGCCGCGTCTCGGTCTGAGCTGACCCTGTAGCTCTAGTCCCGGCGATGTAATTGGCTGGTTGATGGTACAGACGCCAGCACATCAACCTACCTCAATCTGTCACTTTGATAGAATCTAAACTTCATCAAAATAGTTGAAGGTTAATATTCGATTGGAAAAAAATGACAGATTGGGGTAGGTTTACCTGGTGACGTCAGTACAAATGGCTCCCGCTTGTATAGGTAGGTTACTGCTTCCCTGGAACACCAAGGGCAACTACAGTAACAGGGTGAATTTTAGTAAGTCAAGTCTGAGAGTCACTATCGGAGCGAAAGTATATACCCATAACAGTAGATATATTTATATTTCATGATTTTACAGCAAAAAATAAAGGAATCAAAAACGCGTGTGTCGCTTGACGCACAAGCCATATTTCAAGTCGCCTCACATGAAGTCGTGAAGGGGCGTTAATATTTAAAATATGTATTATGCCCAGACAGACTGTTGGTATATAAATAGGTAACCTAGATGTTTATAACGTAGCACATAATTACGTGACAACAGCCACCAGGTATGCGAACCTTCACCGAATTAAAAATAAAATTAAGCAAAGGTCGACACGGACGAGCCTCTAAAGGGGCTGCCACGAAATTAAAAAAGTAAATACTTATTTACTTTTTTGTAGGTATTTTTTTTGCATCCCTGATAACATTTTTCAAATAGATTGCGTGATCAATCAGACAGATGGCAATTCTGAGCGTTTGATGTCTTTCTTATATTTATAGTCGGTAAATGTTGATATATCGTTATTTTCAAGTTTCTGCGATCATTTTAATGGATGAGTAATTATTATCATGGCTACTTTATAATGGTACTAGATTTTACCCGCGGCTTCGTTCGCTCCCAGTACTATTTACCCTTTTATGCAAAAAGAGGTGGCCTATAACCTCCCATCTATTTTTCAACTCTGTACCATAATTCATCAAAATCGGTTCAGCGGTTTAGGAGTAAAAGTAGAAAACAAAAAGGTAAACTCACTTTCGCATTCATAATACTAGTATTACTTAGGATAAAGATTCATTCATAATATTACTTAGGATAAAGATTTCTTGCGTACTAACTACTGAATAAGTAACAATGTGGACTTGTTCAAAATTCGATGGACCCTTCAACCAATTTAATATTTAATGACTTCACGGTAAGTTACGTTCGGAAATAACTTCAATATTGTTCTACCGATAATACTTTGGCCTTATATGAATAATTAGGTTGGGTTTCACTTATCAAACTGAGAGCGATCAATAGATATAAACGACGTTCAACACCTGTCTATACAGGGTGACTTTTTCACCACCGTCCAAAATTTTTCTATGCATTTAATCACTAAACCCATTTTTGAAAAAAAAATCGATACCTCAAATTGTCATATTAAATCATTTTCTCATCCGCTCTGTGTGGTCACTAAGCTAAACGTTAATAATATATACTTGCCGACGCATGAAACGGGCAGACCGCACCCCGCTGACCCCCGCCCCGCCCCGCTACACCTGAGCGACACATCACAGCGCGGTGTCCAGAATCATGAACTTTTTATAGATAACATTGAGACGTGATATCTTGATATTTTTGTATTGATTGATACAAAAAGAAAAAACACGTATTCAATGATTTTCGCGAAAGATTAATATATTAAAATTTGGATGGTGACTAAAAAATCACCCTGTATTTGATGACATTTTTAACATTAAGCAGCTCATCAATGTGGTTCTGTTGGTCGCTTTCATTTATATGACGAAGACCGCTCTTAATTTCCCTTTTTCTCTTAATTTGAACGTAACGTTTTCACGGTAAGTTTACCGTGAAAACAAACTAGTTGTTCCCCATGGTATCACCAGCGCTGCTCGGCTCCCATTGGTCATAGTGTGATGTCTTATAGCCTATAGTCTTCCTCGATAAATGGACTTTCTAACACAAAAACATTTTTTCATTTCGAACCAGTACTTCCTGAGATTGGCGAGTTCAAACAAATGAACTTTTCAGCTTTAAGTACATTATTATTAAGTACTAGCTGTGCCCGCGACTTCGTTCGCGTGGATGTATTTTTTTTTTAACAAAGGACTTTTCTAAAATAAAAGTAAAGCCTAAGTTACTCCTTACTACACCAGCTAACTGCCAATAAAAGTCCCGTCAAAATCGGTCCAGCCATTTCTGAGATTAGGCATTACAAACAGGTAGACAGAAAGACAGACAAAAATTGTAAGAAATGTTATTTTGGTGTATGTACCGTATATATATTCATATGCATTTAGTAAAAAACGGTTATTTCATTATTACAAACAGACACTCCAATTTTATTATACGAGTATGTATAGAAATAGTGTATCCCAAAGTATCTTATGTGTTAAACCTGGTTATAAATTAACTGTGCATCCGTCCAAAATTTTTGCGTAGTGGTTATTTCATGAAAGAATAACAAACATCCAGACATTCATGAAAACACAAACTTACACGTTTATAATATTAATAGAAAGAAGTAATCCGATGTACTGAATGCTTCTCATAACAAATCATGCTCAGTAGAATAACCGCTAGGATTCGCTCCGTTAATTCTACAATATTATTGTTTGTCCGGATCAACGGATCACATTTAATTAGATTTTCTACGAGCAAATATTGGGTCAAGGATGACATTCTAAGTCCTGAGTTCCTCAGTACTCCTGAGGAATGAGGAACGTCGCGAGACAGATATTTTTTAATTATCTCGTTCTAGATCCTCTAGCTTCGTAGTATTGTACTGGCATTGTAGGAGAATTATTTTATATTTATTAAGCCTTCTTATAGGTAGGGATTTCTTCTTTATTTCATGTTGTTATTCTTTCCTCTCCTTCTCATAGAGAGGAGGTCTGTGATCCAGCAATGGACACTCATTACGCTAATTATACTGAGTATGCTATAATTCACACGTTATTGCATCAACAATACAACCATTCTCTCATTTAAATAACGGTTAGGTACAAAAAACTTCTGTAATTTATGGAGACTGCGTCGTTTGTCCAGTAGTCGCAAGCGCGACTGCTAAAGCACAAGCTCCTGGGTACGATTCCCAGAACAACAACATTGATCACATTTCCGTGCCGGATGGTCGTTTGACACACACTGAAGTCTTCAAACTTTCCAACCTAAAATTTAAACGGTATGGATTTTTGTTTACTGGACGATCATTACCTAATCGTATTTACGTTGCATGTATCATATATATCTAGTCATATTTCCGTTGGATTTATCATATATCTAGTCGGATTCCCGTTTGATGTATCATATGTATATCTAGTTGTATATCCGTTGGATTTATCATATATCTTGTCCTGTTTCCGTTGGATGTATCATATATCTAGTCGTATTTCCGTTGGATGTATCATATATATCTAGTCGTATTCCCGTTGGATGTATCATATATCTAGTCGGATTCTCGTTGGATGTATCATATATCTATTTGTATATCCGTTGGATGTATCATATATCGAGTCCTGTTTCCGTTGGATGTATCATATATCTAGTCGTATTCCCGTTGGATGTATCATATATGTATCTAGTCGTATTTCCGTTGGATGTATCATATGTCTAGTCGTATTCCCGTTGGATGTATCATATATCTTGCAATATTCCCGTTGGGTGTATCATATATCTAGTCGCATTTCCGTTTGATATCATTTACTCAGTTGTATTCCCGTTTGCGAAAAAATTTCTTCACGAATGAACATGTCCTCAGTTTATCTCCCGATAAACTGAATTTCATAAGGTTGATTACTCTCTGAGCCTCTAAAATAAATCTAGATCTAAATAGAGTAATTATAGAGTTGATCAAGTTTAATTTTATGCTTCATTTAGGTGTCTTAAGTGAAGCTTGTGATGTAAATAATTTTGCTTTATATTTAAACAGTGGAACGTGCTTCTAGCCAGATTGGTAGATGTGTGACGTCAGATTTTTTGAATGCTTTGGATTATTGGGTATAAATACCTATCTTTAGGTATAAATAAAGTTATTTATATCTATAGAAAGTATTTCTAGAGTTATTAAACTGGTTTCAAGCAAGTGTTACTTTTAGTGTCTTCTCTTGTTTGAATAACATAATAGTTCTGTATTTTTTAAGCGTATCTTTGTTTATTTTAACGTAAATGTATTTAAAAACAAAAAAGTGTCAAAAAAGGTGTCTCGACGCGAAACATTTCATGTTTCATTGAAATGTTTCGCGTCCAGACACCTTTTTTGACACTTTTTTGTTTTTAATTGAAGCCTAGATTCAAAATAAATTCTTTACAATGAAAAAAAAAATGCACGTATCTTTCATATTCGGTAAAGATCAAAAATACTTTTCAAACCATAAATTCAAAATGTCGTTAGAGCAATCTTACTCACGTAAGTTACAAGTGTGAAATAACAAATGCGTCAATATCGCCTGCGTACGTGCTCTTTATTCGAGAAAACCTTTAACGTGAAAAATGGAGGCAATTCAATAATAAAATAACATTTTTTCACACGAACAACCTTTTAGATTGCACATTGTTTATAACTTCATACTTTTTTTATGGAGCGGCGGTTTAAATGGCCCACGTTAATCTTTAAAGAGTTTTCTCTTTTTGTGGGTGTCAACCTGCGGTGGAGTGGAATGGACAAGACTCAATATCCTACTAACTAAAATCTATCATGTTCTTTCAATTGTCCTTACAGAGCCCTGGTAACATCTCTTCAGCATTCCCCTATCGTTTAAGTTCAAACTAATGATAAAAATATAAAGTTTTAAAACACAGATAACCTCTTCTAGATTCTGCGTAGAAAGCAAACTGCGCGCCCTTCGTCAATGCATTTGCCATGTTGATGTTCATTCTTAGGAGATCAAGATGTAGCAGTGTCGACCAGACACGAAAGCCGCTATCAATTTCAAGTAGATAATCTACTTTAGACTCGAATTTGACTTGAAAATACAAACATATTTCATAGACAGTACTAGAATAACTTAATAAATAAAATAAGCCTTTATTTGATGTAACTTTTTAAACTATTTTACAGTTCAATTTAAAATTGTATAACAATAAGATTTGATAATATCGCACATTGAATGGCATACAGTTACTCTTTCACAGCTTGTCTTTCGACAAAGGCCTACTCTAACCCTTTCCAGTTTGTCCTGCGTCTTGCAATGCGCATCCATTCTGGGCAAGAAGAACTTAAGTAATGGCAAATGCACTGACGTGTGGCGTACAAAAGTTGCCTTCTTTTTTAACGGAATCTAGAGGATTGCATCTGTGATGTGAAGTACCTACGTTGCTTGTTACCTGTTGAAGTGTTGACGTAACTTTGTATTATGTTTTCAACTCGTTAGCAGTTTCATTCGAGAGTTTAGTTGAACTTGAGGAAATACTTCAAGTTTTATGTAGATTTTAATAAATAAGATTTATGTAAAATGGCTCTCATTTTTTGTTGTTGCTATAGATTTGTAGTGGGAAATGTTTTTTTTTGCAAGATTAATCTCTATTTGCAAGAAATACTTGAAAAAATGTGGTTTATAAACGATATTGCGATCGTCTTAGCGCAGCACACATTCCACCACAAATGAATGCAAAAAAACATAGAACTACTTTTTTAAAATAGGTTGAAGCGAATAGCATAGCTGGTATGAAACTATACAATTTTATTTATAGGTTTATGAAGTTTTTGATGTGACCACTGACTTATATCGTAAGGACAGGCCCAACCAAATAACGAAAATGGCACCAGTTATTTAGCCCCCAGCTGTCTGTTCCGGGCCAAAGCAACTCAGTCAACTCAGGTTACGTCGTCGATTTAAGCAACGTAGTTCGTATAATTTATCATAGATGGCGCTACTTTTTTCTTGTATGCACAAGGTTTAGGCAAAATGTTCTGATGGCCTTCCTTTTGAAATTATTGGATGAAACACATTGTTCCTATAGCTTATAATTATGGTGTTTAAACGCCACTGCGCACATGCGTCAAGTCGTAGAAGTG
The DNA here is from genome assembly GCA_954870645.1 of Agrotis clavis. Taxonomy (NCBI): domain Eukaryota; kingdom Metazoa; phylum Arthropoda; class Insecta; order Lepidoptera; family Noctuidae; genus Agrotis; species Agrotis clavis. The sequence continues at coordinate 3,459,037 of OX940929.1, forward strand.
AGTAACTGTTTATTTCATGTGATTTTTTATGGAAAGAAAATTTCAATCCTGCTCACGGTTCGAAATTTTATTACCATAGAAAATTTTGTTGAAGTTTGCAACGCTTGTGTTCATGCGAATAACATTATAAAATTTCTCTTTCCTCAAAAAATCATCTTTACGATGCGCGTCGCATGCGTTAATGCGTTTAAAATAATTAATATTATAAAATTTTCTTTCATAACAAGCAATACGGAAGAGAACATTTTAAACCGACTTCAAAAATACAATTTTAATCCAAAACAAAATACGGCTCTTTGTAAACAACGTTTTGTCTAATCAAAAATCTCTTTGTTAAGCTTTAGCGCATTTTATCGTCGATTAAAGAAGGTAGGAACATCAACAACGCAATTTGTGACTTAATTGACTTTTTAATGAGACCGTGGAAGTTACACTGACTTCCCCGACCCGGCTAATGGCGACTAAAAAAGTGCGAAGCATACTCGCGCACGAATGGTTCCGTAAACGTTTATTTATAAAAACGGCAAAAAAATCATGTCTGCTATATATTATCACGCCTCTCAAACATAACTTTTTTTTTAGTATCTGTTGTTATAAAGGCAACAAAAATATATCATCTGTGATCATTTTAACTGTCTTCGTATCACGGTTCATGAGATATAGCCTTGTGATAGACGGAAAGACACACAGCGGAGTCTTAGAATAGCGTCCCGTTTTACCCTTTGGGCTTGGAACCCTAAATATAACCCCTAAAGTCTGTCACGATATTTTTAACCCGTTTTATGTGAACAGGTGTTTAGTTGTTTTATGATGTAGAATTGTAGACAAATAAATAAATATTTTTAATTGTTAACTTTTTATATGGCCAGCGAATTCACTTGGTCTTGTCCACTTCACTGCCCGCCCAATAGTGGACGAGCCGAAAGTAAGATGTAAAGATTGTAGTAGTGCCAGAAACCATAACACACCACCACCTACTCACACGATCATTCCATAGGTACTTACTCTATTTTGTTGACTTCAAAATTAGTACGTTTTCTTTTGGTTTAAAAACAAAAAAAAAACCTGTAGGTATTTCTGTAATTTTAACCACTGAGACAACATTAATTCATGGACATCACAGCGAATATTCTCTTCCAGTAAATCTCCCCAAAAATAACTTGTAATAGAATTTCTATAAAAAATAATCTCACAACGATTAAAATAAGAAATGGGTCCGTTTGCGTGGGGCGTCGGGTGTCGTGCTACAAATCGTCTGTCAGCACGAGTGCGTATCGATCGCGGGACAAGGTCAGGGGCAAAGTGTGACACGGAATAGATAGCTGTACAGAAGGTCCGTTTTGTAAAACTAGTGTCTAAAAAGTCAAACCATTTACCTATGTTATCATCAGCCTATAAATTTTTAGATTGCTGGGACACAGGCCTCTCTGTGAGAGGGAGTGGGCCATAATCCACCACGCGGGCCTAGTGCTTGTTGGTGGATGTCACAGGGTCTTCAACATGCCGGTTTCCTCACGATGGATGTTTTCCTTCACGGTTATGAGAACAGTGGTAATTAAATAAATTACACAAAGTAATGCGCCAGGTTGGGTTCGAACCCATGACATTATAACTCGTAAGTCCGGGCCGTTACTACTGGGCCACCTTACCGCCTTGTTCAGGTGAACAAGGTGGTAAGGTGGCAAATTAAAAGGTAATTATGAACATGAAACTTTTTAAAATAATACAAATGTAATTGATTCTACACTCAACATGTGAGTGATAGGACACGCAAATATAGGAATTTATAAAATTTTACCAAACCTTGATCCCACAAGTCTTTGGTGAAGAATCAGAAATTCTTCATTGAATCTCCTCACTTTAAAGAACCTATGTGCAAAATTTTGTACTTCTTGACCTTGTCTCTGAGTAAATAAGTGAATTCGTCTATGACCGCTCCGCAAAATTATCTTTATTTTTATTACATACTGAAACTTAATTTTTTTCAACATTTAGTTTATTATGTGAGCAAGCGCCTCTTTTCACTTCTAGTGATGAATGTCCTTCTGTACTTATATCTATTCTGTGTCGACATACCGTGATAAATTGACTCCGTCTGTCTGTTGGGCGGTCTCGTCATGACATGTGACGTCATGGTATACTTACCAGCCACAGCCGAGGTTTGACAGGCGACAATAGCTTGATTAATTGAACTGTCGATGGAGAGGAAGGGTTTGTAGAGCTTTGCCAGTTACTGCTATTTTGGTGAACATTTAGGTAGCTAGTCTTGTCAAGAGGCGTGGACAAATGGTACTCAATGGGGGCCGCGACTTTTGGTCACAGATTTGAGCCGAGTCAAGCACTTTTCTTTGTGAAACTTCTAGTAGTAGACATACATATAATTTACTTACAATTTTGAGACAAGTAAGTTCGAGCAATCCGCTCTGACCTGCGTGCTTGGTAACAGCTTACTCCCTCTTACAAAGAAGAGGCTTGTGTCCTTGTCTGTGGTAAATAATTGGCTGATCATGCCTATGAAATAAGCTAGATTAGAAAAATAAACTACAATTTTTGGAAACATATTTATAAAAGGATGGTATTTAAAAGTACTTCAATTTATTCCCATTTCATTTACCTAATTTTGCCTGTGTTCCACCAAACATACTGAATGTGCACCAAAATATGTTCATTAAAATATGTCATAACGAGGTGTAATAAAAAAAAATCTACCTAAGCAGGGTAGACGAAGCCCCGCTTCGCGGGGCTTCTATTTCTGTGTACAAGGTTTAAAGGAACCTAACCAACCGAACTTCGGGGTGTCCCTGAAATCTTGCTAAAGCGAGTTATAGATTTGGTGCACATTCAGTATATTTGGTATACAAAAAGAATTATTGATGCGCATTTAAATTTTAGCCTTAATAAAACTTCAACAAGATAAATCGCAATTAATACAAGAATACTCTATCAGCGACAAACAAAACCCTCCTTTCAACAAAGTCCTGAATTTCAGAAGTTTTCACGAGAAAATATGCAGCTGACACAATTTATATTTTATTTCGCGTTAGCAAGGGAATTTACATATAAAATACGTTCGTAAATTCTTATGTTGCAAAAGGTATTGTGAAAGCCATTGAAAGCCGAAAGATTGAATCGATTTTGACCGTCGGATTTGCTATGGATTTAGCGAATTTGAATTTTTATACAAAAGGCGTAGACACGTGTAACAATGTACGTCGTAGATTGTTACGTTTTTATCGATTAAAGCGTGATACAATGGTACTTGGCTTGCGGACGGCGAGTAATGTGTAACTCACCGTCCAATCTTGATCAGTCTCGAGTCTCAATGAGCTGTCTGCAACCCGATGGGGTCTGAAAGGGCGAAATGACAGCCAGATTCAGGGGAATGACTAATAGGTTACTGCGGTCTTGGAATGCAAAGTGCAACTGGAGGAACAGGGTGGTTTTTAGTTAGTGACACCTAAGTACATTCGGGCCACCGAGATCGGGAGGACTCTTTTGATGGACTCCTTTATGTCCACCCAAAAAAAATAACAGTGCACAAATTTCGTTTAAAGCATGTAAAACAGCGCCTAAAAAAATACATATTGGAATACGCTTTATACATAAACGAACGAAAATATCTTCACACTTTTTTAAAATCAAATCTGCTTAGTTTGATGAAGCCAAGCGAAGAAATGTAAATCAGCATAATAAAAGTAAAATCATACGATCGCATAACATAGATATAATCTCGCCCATAATCTCCTAAAGGTTAGGCAAAGGTATCGTACTTACACCCACATTCCACCAGTTAAGTTAAGCCCTATGTAATAGGAGGGACCTATTACCATCAGCCGGGCACAAATCCTGACTCCGGGATTTGCTAAAGACATATAGGGTAAAGGAAGGTTATTTTGTGAGACAGGCAACTCAGTGATAGCCTTAAAAGTCTCTCAAAACGTTACCTATGCATGCAGTAATGCGAAATGATGCAACTTGTTCACCACTAAAGTGGACAAGACGTAGTGGCACATCATTTCGCATTACAGCATGCATAGGTAACGTTTTGAGAGACGTTTAAGACGGCTTATGTTTAACTTACCACCAGATATAGTAACATATAACAGACAAAAATAGTAAATGATCACCAAAATGAAACCCGCATTTTAACGTAAAATTATAACCAGTTTTAACATTTCGCTATCCTATTTAATCAAAATGACTCCAAATAAATCATTGTCAACCCAAAAGTAGTAAATGATCACCAAAATATGTTCATTAAAATATGTCATAACGAGGTGTAATAAAAAAAAATCTACCTAAGCAGGGTCGACGAAGCCCCGCTTCGCGGGGCTTCTATTTCTGTGTACAAGGTTTAAAGGAACCTAACCAAACCGAACTTCGGGGTGTCCCTGAAATCTTGCTAAAGCGAGTTTTAGATTTGGTGCACATTCAGTATAGATTTGGTGATCATTTACTATATTTGGTGTTCGAATACAATTTGAAGTGTAGTAGCTAAGGGTATCAAAGCATTTTATGGTGGTCATTATATTTAATCCCGTTTAAGACTCTATCACTGAGTTGCCTGTCTCACAAAATAACCTCCCTTCAACTTACTAGTACCCGACCCTGCGTCATACGGCGCTATCAAGCGAATGCCGAATATAAACGCCACACCGGGGACCCGAGACCGTTTGGATCCGTCTTAACAGGACACCATAACCCTGGAATGCAAAAAGTATGACATTTACTTCAGCTCCATTTAGGACCCTAAAGTCGGACTTATTTGATGATTATACCTAACCAAAAGAAAACAAAATAGAAATATGTTATTATTAACAAATAATAGCTCTTACTTTGTCAACCGTTATAGACCTTTAAAGCCTATTATTTAGGCTCGTCTTAATTGTTAGTCTAGACTGATCGCCTTACTGAGATATTAAATTATCTAACCCTGGATTACATCAGACATTATAATTATGCGTTGGTATTAGTAGATACTCGGTATTCGGCAAAACATGATTGAATTCAGTTCTGTACCGAATGGGAAATTGGTTTCTCGCGAAATTCCAAATAATTTATCATGACTAAATAACGTGTGTATATTTCTAACAAATAAGCAGACGAGGCAAATAACCATAAATGTATTTATGAAAGGTTAACTACTATATTACTTTAATATTTTTAAATTACGTATACATGACTAAATCTAAATAATATTATTATTATTAATATTTAGCTATTATAGTTTTAGTGACTACTCTAATTCTAAATAGTACAAATAACTTGAGAGATTTATTAACATACCGCTGTTGCCAGCGGCTTCACCCGCTACAACTCGAAAATTATCCCACGAGAACATAAAATCGGTATAAAAACTATCCTATGTGTTAATCCAGGTTATAAACTAGCTCTGTACCAAATTTTAGCCAAATCCGTTCAGTGGTTTTTTGCGTGAAAGAGTAACAAACATACCTACATACACATACATACATCCTCACAAACTTTCGCATTTATAATATTAGTAGGAAGTAGGATTAGTAGGATTTCATGTATGTGTACGTGTACATGATAATCAGGTACCAGCTGTATTCAAGGTATTATCAACATGAAAAGCAATGATAACAAAGGTCTATGGAGTAGGTCCTCAAACATTCACGTAATAAAAGGGTTAGTCCTCCAACCTTTTTGTATTGGGTCAAGGTCAGAGCATAAGAGGCTTTCAATCCTACTGATAATGAAATGTGTGTTGGAATTTGTTTTTGAAGATAATATTGCGTAGAAATAATGACGATGGCGTGTGTGTATAATGAAATGTCTACCTCAGTTCGTTATTAACGCAAAATCATAGCTTGAGAAATACGATGTTGTTTTCTGAAATTTAATTAAACTTTGGTCTACCATAGACCTTTTTTGGGTGGTAAAATCATCAAATGAGTCCTCCCTGGATGTAGCGGAAGGGACTAAAATCCACCATCTTTCTTCAATTGTCCTTTTCGACCCAGGGTTACAGTAATCGGCATAGACAGTCCTCTGATCCCATACAGTCCCGCGATCTCCCACCGTACATTGTATGCATGTTAACAGGAAACTAAAAAAAGATACAACAAAGAAAATGTCAAAATATGAATGTAATATCTTTTCCAGCCGTTTCACTCGCTAAGTACTAAGCTCCTTTTGGTCCGTCAGATCAGTCTATGCACACTACGTTTTTCAAACGCGCGCTCGACACGCGTTTCTGAAACGCACGATGACGGCGCGTTTTTATCAAACAGAGCAGACAGGCTGCGTCTGACTTGCGTGCGCATCGTTTCTGTATCGCTACACTTCCTCGATAATTGGACTATTCAACACTAAAAGGTTTTTCACAAAAACTTTTCGTAATGAAAACACAGATTTTAAACAAACTATTCAGCTTTATAATATTAGTCTAAATAATTTTCATTTTTTACAATTCGCTTCTCACTAACCCTTTAGCTATTGTCAAACAGACAGGCGAAGCGAATGCGATTCGAAGCGTTTTTATTTGTAATGTATGAAATCGTTTGAATCCAGTAACATAGAAAAGCGAAAGCAATCCGATAGTCTATGTGACTGGCTTCAAACAATTCCATACATTACAAACAAAAACGCCTCGCTTCGCGTTCGCCACGCCTAGCGCCTATTTCTTTGACAATAGCTTTTAGGATTACAAACATAGAAAAATGAAGTGTGTGTTAAATAGCTGGTTGAAAATGTTTTTAGTAAGTACTTGAGTACGTATGAGTTCATAATAGTATGCTTTTAAACAAACCTTTTTGGTAATGTGTCCTAATGGAGACAGATTAGGTAGGAACATAGTCTATTAAATACATTCAACTTAGTTCTTCTACATGCTTTTAGCTAAATAAGTAATGGCTGTATTCCTGTTATTAAGTATTCGCGTTAGAATATTCTGTTGTGAGTACAATTCTGAGAGCAACCGGTTTTTGTTTTATTTACGAGGAGAAATTATATGCGGATTATAACTGTTGCCCGTCCCTCGCGTTAATTTAGATTTAGAATTGACAATCAATTTACATCGCACATGTGGCGCCATTTGTTTTTATATGAAATTTACTGTTGTTTTTCTTAAGAAGTACCCTTATCACTAGTTTTCACTATTTTATACTTTACAGCGTCTTTCCAGTATTTACAGCGTTTCTTGTATGGAAAAATGGAACAGTGCCTCCGAAGAAGGAACTAATTTTTTCCTTGAAATTTGTCAATTTGAAAATGTCAAAGTTCCAGTTTACGTCAGAATAACTGAAAATTCATGATAAGGCCTCAGTACTTTTTTCAGTAATGAAAGGTACCCTATGTCCGTCTCTAATATACACCCGAAATCCTACTACGTGGTTTGAAAATTAATAAACAAACAAACGTACTTATAATTAAGTTACACGAATGAACGTACTGAAGGTACGAGAGAGAGAGAGGTTAAAAGCTTTTCCAACCCAGGATCGCGGGACTTTCTCATCTGGTAACCATGACCCTGGAACGTTAAGGGCAGTTGAAGGATCACCGTGGATTTTAATTAGTACAAAAGTTTCTTCTTTTTTTATCTTGCTAAAATCATCAAATGCATTTTCCCACACAGGGCGGGACGGATGGGAGGGATTGTCAGACTTGACTTCAAGCGGGGCATTGATTGTGCCAGAATTAGAATCACCCCAAATAGCTCCATCTATGAAGGGGTCTGCTCTTAACAAACAAGCACTAAGTAAAGACTTTGGGCTGATTCTAAAAAAAGATTTTCATTACGAAAATCTCAACAGCACTTGAGATGAACTTCGTTCTTTACTTTGTTCAGAAATAGACATCAAAAGCAGAATAATGTTACCCAAATGTTTAGTTTAAGTTGATGAACATTTTTAGCCTAATTCTTACTAACATTCTTTGTTTCAAAAAAAGAAACAAAAGGTTACCTAATATTTTCTTTTAATTCCCCCAAAACTTTTGAACAAAGTAAATTCGAACTAAACCGTTTAACATAAAGTTGGTACCTATTTGCTTTACAATTCTCAAGATTACAGCTTCCGAGTTAAGATTAACATCCGCCATATTGGATCGTAATTACGTCATCTGAATAACTTCTACCGGTGCAGGTGGTAGGCTGTATTTCATCGCTTTAAATGAATCTTAGTGAAATTTGACTTATCTACCTATTGTGTGTGAAAATCGTTGTTAACTACTGAGATTCTGCAGCAACCTTAACAGGAATAAGGGCAGCAAACTATAGCTAGTTATAAGCTGCGAGATTTAAATGGAACTGAGCAGGCCATGTCTACCGGAATCCATCACATCTGTGGGCCTTCAGATGGAACATAGAAATCTTTCTACATTCTTTCCTCTAGGAAGTAATCTATAAATCAGCTATTATTACATGACACATAGAGCTCTAAAAACACCACCACTGAAATAAGTGAGACCGCAGGAACTGCTCTGAGCAGTTAGTGATCAACATACACGAACTGCTCGAGAACCCACTACAAGAAGCTGCCATTGCTAACGGCTACAGGACTCCGCATCTAATATGGGGAAAGGTATTTTTTTTAACGTGGTAAAATCTTCAAATGAGTTCTCCCACCTAGGGCAGAGCAGGAGGGACTGTCAGACTTGTACTGACTAAAATCCACGTTGTCCTTTAATAGCCCTTTACGTTTCGGGGTCACGGTATTCGTTAGGCCCGCGACCCCGGCAGGTTTTCGCCCTGTAAGGGGAGGCCCCGTCATTGTGTTACACTCTTGACTCGCCGCCCGCATGCCCGTGCCTGCGGTGGCCGGAGATCGTCTTGCGACGTCTATCGCCGTGAGCGTCTGCCACTGCGGCTAGGTTGTGAGGAGGACGCTGTGCTCTCCCTCACGCGTCCCGCCTCCTCCTTGGGGAGAAGTAATAATAAAAAACTGTTCCTGATGCAATTCGACTGTTTGAGCGATTCCGTGTCTGTGTGTTTATAAAACGTGTAATGTTAAATGCGCAAAACCATAATTTGCGAATTTCCATAAGTCTTAGAACAAACATTTTTCAGTAACATGGGCTAAGTTACCCCACGAGAGGTTTTGCGCATTTAACGTTACACTTTGTAGAAGACTGTAGTTCGATACTGAATTCTAGAACCTGTCCGTGTAATGCCGGCGTAAAAGAGAACGATCTTCTATAATATCAAACTTTTTCTAAAGTAAATATGTGATGGAAGGCTAAGGATTGGAAGTTGGAACAAAGGGTCAGTTGAAAGCATTAATTCAAACAAGACTGGACATTGTTTAAGGATCTCTCATTGTTGACAATAGACTTACAAAGATTAAAATGGTTGGACTTCTTTTTTTCTTTATAACTTTAGTTTTACGTAGTCCATTGTGGGATCCAACAAGAATAAATCTGAATTTTGGCTAGGAAAATATCATTCACTATGCTAAAGTAAAAAGCCGTTGGTCCCGGCTGTCATTTGTAGATTTTTATTATTAAACAGAAGCTCTAAAGTCTGACAACCAATCTTATCATGGGGTATCGTATTACCCAGTTACTGGGTTGTGGAGGTCCGATTGGCAGTCGCTCCATGTAAAATACTGATATTCAGCTGCATTTGCTTCGACTGGAAACCGACCACAATATAGTTGGGAAAAGGCAGGCAGATGATTATGAGACGTTTTTTTTTTAATAGCAAGATAAACGTTGGTATATTACGACACAATCGTTTTGTAAAGTAGTATGTCTAAGTTTCGAGTACTATTACTATTACACGATTTTTAAATTAAAAACCTTTTTAAAAGTTATAAATAAACTGTCTAAAAGCAATATCTAAGTACAACGATCTTAACTTTTTACTTTAGCGTAGTGTATTTTATCTTAATGGTAATTTAGAAAATTTAATTTGATGTAACAGCATTTTATGACATTGGATAAATGAGTTTATATTTCATGCTTTCTTTTAAGTTTTTCTAAAATATTAAACGAAAATGATTTAAAGGAAAGACAGAAAAAAAAACTAATTTAAAAGCAGTAAATTAACAGTAATCATAAATTGTATTTTCACCTCACGCGCTCGGAAAGATTCTATTTCTCATTCAAAATCTGAGCACAAAACTCCATTTTGTGCTCTAGAGCACAAAGTGTTGTTCAAAATTCGAACACGCTTTATTCAATTGTTTTCTACACTGGCAGGCGAGCCGCCCCCACTGCCATTTCCTCGCTTAGTGAGGTGAAAAGTTGTGTGTTGCACTCGGCAGCAAAGTTTTTCTGCGTCTCGTACCTTTGAAAACTTCGCATCGCTCAGGATTCTATATTTGAACCGCTCGTTTCTCTCGCGGTTCAATCTTAGAATCCTTCGCTCGCTCAGTTTTCAATTCAAGTACTCGCGCCAAAAATCAACTTTGCAGCCTTGCATAACAAATAACTATTGTCGCCGCGTAGCACGTCGCTACGAAATCGCGTAGCGTCGTAGCACGTAACCACGACCGCGTAGCACGTAGCAGGCAAAATGAATTAAGAGGATCGTCTACCGAGCGCTCGTCCATACTAAAAGAGAAAACGTTTTCCTACCCCTAAATGTTATCCTATCTCAATGATTTTTTAGAATGCTTCCTACACAGTAAAAAACTAGGTTTATAGTTTTTCTTTTTTTCAAAATTTATAATAGTTTGAAAGTTACAGGCGCCTAAGAGTTACTTTTGAAAAAAAGAAAACTTATAAACCTAGTTTTTACTGTGTCAGAAGCATTCTAAAAAATCATTGAGATAGGATAACATTTAGGGGTAGGAAAACGTTTTCTCTTTTAGTATGGACGAGCGCTCGGTAGACGATCCTCTTAATATAAAATACAGTCAACAGGTAACCAGAGTACCAGACATTATAAATCCCCCCTCCTCCCCTCTCTCGCCCGCATGTCGTGCCGGCACGTCTGTACTCAATGCCCGTTTCACGGCGATGCCACATTCGCGAGACTGTCGAAATTCCCGGGGCTGTCTAAACAGGTAACCGTGACACGTGAATGTAAAGGGCTATTGAAGGAACACAGCGGATTTTAGTTAGTACGAATCGGACAGTCCCTTCTGCTTCAACTTGGGCGGGAGGACTCATTTGAAGGCTTAAACACGCTAAAAAAAGTGGACGCTTTTGCAATGTGAATGAAATCAGGAGTCTTACCACGAGCTCTTAACGCGATCCAGTTTAGGCTGTGGGAAAGAGACAGAGCTATACAAGTCGTCTAGCGCCATCTCTTTCCCACAGCCTAAAGACTCACGCTTTAAGAGTTCATGGTAGCCAACCTGATGCTTCTCTGTTAACATTTGAGTTTGAAGAACTTTCTTTATTATTTTTTTACTCTGTTGCTGTCGTTTGTAACTCACTAGAATAAAAATAATAACTAGCAGTCCGCACCGAATTCGCACGGATTCAAAATTTCAACCTACCCGATGAATTATCCGAAAAACTTCTTAAGAACAAAAAAAAACAACTGTCCAATTTGATGCAGCCATTCAGAAGTTATACGCGCACAGACAAGCTTAAGCAACCTTGTTTTATACTATGTGGAGATTTGATTTCATAGTATGGATTTTTATAAACAAAAAAAAAACATATTCATGAATAGTCGTAGTAGTAATTAGTACGTTTGAACATAACCTTTTTTAGTTAATGTTAATATTTTTATAATTGTCTAAATAAGTGACGTCATTTGTCTCGTAAGTTAATTTGAACTTTTTAGCCGGCACGACTCACTGGAGCTAATTTTAACCTCTAATTTTGGCTTTCACGTAGGTTCTATTTATTTTGCGGCGTTTTATCTACCTACATTAGTTGTCTTTTATTTACCGCCTAACGCTAGAGTGTTTTTGTTTGTAGAAAAACATTCATATAAAATCTAGCTTTAAATAAAAAATAGCTTTAATAATTATCAACCGGAGAGTATGGCCATGATCTTTACGATCTTATCCCACCGGATCCCTTCTACCATCGGTCATCTAGTCGTACTGCTAATTATCATCCATACTTAGTTGCCATTCCACCACTTCGCACTAAGCACTTTCATTCTTTCTTCATAATGCGCACAGCAAAGGTGTGAAACTCATTTCCTCCGTCGGTGTTCCCGAATGCACACAAAAGCGTGTACAAACAAACAAAAACTGTGTTAACTTAAAGTCTTTAATAAATAATAACCTAAGTATATTGGGGCTGGGCCGCATTCGGGAAGCTGCGTCATATCTTCGAATCATCGATCCCACAATCCCTCAAAACCAGGGTTTATAACCAGTGTGTCCTACCCGTAATGACTTACGGAGCCGAAACGTGGACACTTACCATAGGTCTGGCCCACAAATTCAAGGTTCCTCAGCATGCAATGAAGAGAGCAATGCTCGGAGTTTCTCTGGCGGATAGAATTCGGAGCGATGTCATTCGCCAGAGAACCAAAGTAATCAACATTGCGCGAAGAATAAGCATGCTGAAGTGGAAGTGGGCCGGCCACGTCTGACGGACAGATGGTAGATGCAGCAGATATGTACTAGAGTGGAGACCGCGAATGGGCAAACGTAGTGTAGGACGCGGACGCCCTGCGACAAGATGGGTCGATGATTTGAAGTATGTGACAGGCAGCGGATGGATACGGACTGCCCAGGACCGGGAGGGGGGTTGGCGCTCTTTGGAAGAGGCTTAGGTTGAGCAGTGGACGGCAATAGGCTGATAATATAGGTATATTTTGGAAAAATAAAAAAAGTGTTTAATAATTTTTTGTGGAGCAATAACTCACAAAAATATCCGCACTACATCAAAAATAACCTTGTATATTTCACTACAAAAAACACTGTTTATGTTTCAGTTTTTCTTATAAAACTCTTAACCCTTCTTTCAAAGTTCCTCCCTTTTCAATAAAGAAACCGTCTGGATCAGATCTGAAACTTGTAAGTATTGATATTGTGCCTATTTATAGCGATCCAGGTCCGTCGCAAATTATTTAGCGAGAAAATGTGGGTCGTCGGCAAAAGAGATACTGAAACTTCTTTATGAAACTGTTAGGATACTTATTCTTGTTTGTTTTTCCTTTTACTTATGGTTTGTTTTGGTCTTGATTCTCCTTAAATCATTTGTGTGGTTTGTTAGCTATTTCCAATGTTACAACAAAAAAAACTATGCTGTGTATTTAATTATTTATTATTAATCTACTAGCATTTTTTAATGATATGTTTTTTTTTTAAATAGTCTCTTTTTTATAGCAGGAATGTTTATTGTCAAACCTCAATTGCTTGTAATGATTGCACGTGCAATTGCTGAGCAAGAAAATCGCGTACGGTTCCCATCTTTTTTAGTTTTTAGTTCTGGTTTTAGGTCAGCAGTCTCGAAGACTGGATAAGTGCTCGTTTGACGATAATAAGGCTCGCCCTCCATTGCATGGTATTTAAACATAATTGGCGAAGAGTGTATTATTAGAGTAGGCCTCTGCCTTTAACTTGCAGGGATTACAGGCGTGATCTTATATTATTATTATGTCCTGTAAATATTACAATGTCAGAATTATTAACTAATTTACGCAATTACAATATTATACAAAGTTCATGATAATTATTTAAATGCCCACTCTTTTTTTTTCTCTCTTTTTTAGCTTTCTCCTTCATTCACTAGGAATTTCTCCTGTATCATGGATGCGTTTACAAACATATAAATGCCCAGGCATGAAACAAATATTTGAAGATCATACAAATATCTGATTCGTGCGGGGATCGTACTCGCGACACAGCAGTCGATCTCTTAGCTACTGCGCCAACTGTACCGACAAGAGACAGACAGACGAACGACAGAACTATTAACTTACTAGTTGTGCCCGCGACTTCGTTCGCGTGGATGTCGGAACTCAACAATGTATTTTATTTCAAACAAATGTTTTTCTTGAATAAAAGCCTAAGCTAAGTTAGTTCCTTATTAGATCAGTTACCTGCCAATAGAAGTCCCGTCAAAATCGGCTCAGCCATTTCAGAGATTAGCTATTACAAACAGACAGACAGAAAGACAGACAGACATACAGACAAAAATTGTAAAAAATGTTATTTAGGTGTATGTACCATATATTATTCGTATGCATGTAGTAAAAAATGGTTATTTCAATATAACAAACAGACACTCCGATTTTAATTTATTTGTATATAGAAGATAGATTAACATGACTACGAATTTCTTGTCAATATCTACTATCGTTTTCACAAATTACCGCTAAACGAGGCAACATTACAACATATCACGACCGATCCATTAAGTTCAGTGGCTTATGAAGGGTTACGAGCGGTTATTACGATAGCAATCAATTGGTAATACACTAATTGCTTCACACATAATATGGAAACTTCTTGCTCTTTAGGAGGAATACTCAGTAATAAGGTATATTACGTTCGCTACCGCTTCTTCTAAAAGGTCCTCCAGCTAGAGATAGGGCATGACTTTAGAATGCAAGGGACAGCTGAAAGAACTAGGTAGTTTATTACGTTCACTACCGTTTCTTCTAACATGTCCTCCAGCTAGAGATAGGTCATGACTTTAGAATGCAAGGGACAGCTGAAAGAACTAGGTAGTTTTTAGCGGGGGTGTACCGTGACTTCGGCCTAATTCTAAGGGGCCCTGCTCATCAACTAACTAACCAACTAATGGCCTTTTTGTCAAAAAACTAGAAGAACGAAATAACAATAGTTTCCATGGTTTTCAATGGAGTTTGATTGCGCGCTTTATGACGAGGGCCCTGGACTACAGCCCAAAAGCCATCATGTAGATCTGCCCCTGATTTTTAGTCGTCAAGTCGTCTTTTCTCCATATCTCTTCCGCCCTATCCGAGGAATAAATTTAATGATTTTCTGTTCCTCCCCTGACCACGATGTCGAATGAAAATCTGCCACATGCGTCCATCGGTTGCCCGCGAGACTTTCACGACGTCATATAGTCCACCTAGTGGAAGGCCTACGCTGCGTCTACCGGTTAGTGGTCGCCACTCGAAAACATTTCTGTAACATCTGCTTTATTTCTGATCAAACCAAACTAAAATAATACACAAACATGAAAAATGTGTCTTTAAAAAACAAAATTAAAATCTAAGTGGCCATACATGGGCATGCGGGCAGCGAGTAAAGGGCAACTCGCTGCCCGACCATGGACCATGCCCGGGTCGACGGCGCGTCGTGTCCCACGCGCGACTCAAAGAGCGTCAGCATAATGACGGGGCCCCCCTCTCAGAGGGCCAAAGCCTGCCGGGGTCGCGGGATTATTTCCTTACCGTGACCCCGGAACAGAAAGGGCTATTGAAGGACACCGTGGATTTTAGTCAGTAGAAGTCTGACAGTCCCTCCCGCCCTGCCCGGGGTTGGAGGACTCATTTGATGATTTTACCACGCTAAAAATAAAATAAAAAATAAAGTGGCCATACATAAAACAGGCTGAATTCATTGAATAGCCTAAAATATGGTGGGGACCGATCGATCGACGCTGACGTCATTGGTTTAGTACATACCCCGGCCATATAGAACGAATATAAATGTGGTGTCTGAACGGAATTCATTAACACTCTTTGGAGGAGAGATATTAGCTAAGTGTAGGCTGAGTTTTTGTTCCAAACAAACCGTAATGCCTTTGTCAAACTGAAAAGCGTGCCAAAGCGTTTTTGTTTGTAATGTACAGAATTGTTTGAAGCCTGTCACATATCGAGGCGCGGCGCGAAGACCTCCGGCGCGATCTCAGGGCAGTATGGAAGGAACGACTGTCGCGACCGACGGCCGGGCACGCCGCAATTGCGGCGGTAAGACCCCTCTTTGAGGAGTGGCTGGAGAGAAGTCATGGCGTCCTGACCTACCGCTTGACGCAGGTCCTCACCGGACACGGAAGTTTCGGGAGGTACCTGTGTCTGATGCGAAAGGAGGAGACGCCTGGGTGTCACCACTGCGAAGATCGCCCGGAGGACACGGTGGAGCATACGGTGCAAGACTGCCCAGCTTGGGCGGAGCACCGACGTGTCCTCACGGCTGCGATAGGCGGAGACCTCTCGCGCCCGGCATTGGTTGCGGCCATGCTGCGGGGCGAGACGGAGTGGGAAGCGGTCAGCTCCTTCTGCGAGGCAGTAATGCTCGTAAAGGAGGAGGCAGGCCGCGAGCGAGAGAGGACAGCGTCCTCCCTCCGCCCCAGCCGCAGTGGTAGGCGCCCACGGCGACGGACGTCGCTTGATGATCTCCGGCCACCGTAGGCGCGGGCATGCGGGCAGCGAGTAAAGGGCAACTCGCTGCCCGACCAAGGACCATGCCCGGGTCGACGGCGCGTCGTGTCCCACGCGCGCCTCAAAGAGCGTCAGCATAATGACGGGGCCCCCCTCTCAGAGGGCCAAAGCCTGCCGGGGTCGCGGGATTATTCCCTTACCGTGACCCCGGAACTTAACAGGCTATGAAGGACACCGTGGATTTTAGTCAGTAGAAGTCTGACAGTCCCTCCCGCCCTGCCCGGGGTTGGAGGACTCATTTGATGATTTTACCACGCTAAAAAAAAAAAAAAAAAGCCTGTCACATAGACTATCGGACCGCTTTCGCTTTTTTATATGACAGGATTCGGATCGCATTCGCTTCAGGGTTGTTAACGTAAGGGTTTTTTTTCAAGTCGACAACGCGTCTTGTTCCACGCGCGCCTAAAAGACCTGTCATTATCATTAATATGAGTTGGGGTTGCGGGGCTATTGGGCAACCGTGGCCCTGGAACGTAAAGGGTCTCATTTGATGATTTTACATCCCAAAAATAAAGGCTTTTGATAATTCTTGACCGTAACGTCCAAATTTTTTTTTTTTTTTTTGAAAGGTATGTTCTCTATGTTGTATTGTTTAGTTTAGTATAATAATAGAATTTCATTAATAAATCCAACTAACGGCCTGCCCCGGCTTCGCAACGGTTGTTTAAATAGCTGTTACTCAGTGATAATACAATTTTTATTCACACAGCAGCTACCTATTATTTCTTGATAGTGTGAATTGTCTGAAATTTGTGTGTTCCAACATTTTTGCAGCCTATGACACAACATTTAGTCATAATATATCGATAAAACGTTTTTTTACAGAAAATTCCTTTGTTGTGACAGTTCTTTTGGCAATCTTTAGCAGCGTCACTTTGACAGTTGCTTTCCCCATTGAAATGATCCAATGACTGGATACTAAAATTGAATAAGTAGACAGCTGCTCACTGAGTTTTATTGACGTCACACTCGCACTCGTGTCACTGCCACGACCAATGAGATTAAGCTCTCGAAGCTTCGACTACTAAGTACTACCATAGATTAAGGAGAGTAGAAGTGAAACTTCGACCTGTCACAGATCTACATACAATACAGTAGCATGACACCGTAGAAACAGTACATAGGTATAGCATGACACCGTAGTAACGAGTTTTGTCGACGGAAGAATAGACAAACTGATAGAATGTAGAAAGATTTCTATAGTTCTGAGCCTGGCAATGTTTAAAATGTAGAAAAATACATGTTTCTATTTATCAGCCATTTGAGAGTCATGCTATTCTTGAGAAAAAAATGTAGAATTGTTTAGAAAAAACTATTTTTCTTACATTAAAGTAAAGTCTATGGTTTCTGATAGATCAGCTTATTATGACCAGTTGCCTGTTGGAAGCCATACCATACCATGTTTTTTTTTTGTTTTTTTTTGCTCCTGTTTGTACAATAATATTTGTTTTGTCTTAATTTATAAATCTGATCGCGTAACTGACTTAGTATTGTCTGATAGTATTTCACTTCTACATTTTTATTCTATGTTTCCACCTAGTACTACTGATTCTATTTAAATTTTATCTTCGTACTACAGCGACGAACATTTTATCGAGGTTTTATTGAAGTGGATTATGTCACCGCCTCTTCGTTTTATTTTTATTGGTTGTTGCTGCCTTTTTTATACAAGGAAATTGCATTTAGTGTTCTTCATATAAATATGTTACTAGGAGACTATGAATGTTGATGGATGGAGAGAAAGAGGAAGGAGAAAAGATGGATGGATTGTCTAAGAAATGATATAAAAGAAAAAGGAGTAAATGATACTGTGACGTCTGATAGGGGAGAATGGAAGAAGAAAACGTGTTGTGTGGACACAAGTAAAATGGGATATGGGCAGAAAGGTGATGATATTCTTCCTATATATATGTTGCTTACTAAAGTATTGTAAAATATTATACAGAGCAGCAAAATCAGCTTAATAATTTTCCCACTGCTGGGACATTGGAATCCTCGCTGTGAGAGAGAGTGGGCTGTAAGCCGCTCGATGGGCCCAATGCGTGTTGCTTGATGTCATAATTATGTCTTTAGGACATGCCTGTTTCCTCACGATGTTTTCTTTTGCCGTTTTGAGAGCAATGGTGATGAAATAAATTAAGCAATACAGAAAGTAATGCGCCTGGCTGGGTTTAAACCCACAGACCCTTGCTATGTGCCATCTCAGACCACCACCACAACAAAACATTATTAAGGTAGTGTTGATCACATAAAAGGTGAAGGAAAACATTGAGTGGAAACTAGTATGTCCCAGAACCAAACATTCAAAGTATACCTATGATAGGTACTAACCCGCACTGGGTCTGCTTGGTGGATTATGGCCCACTCTCTCTCAAAGAGAGAACGCCTAGCTGTGTCCCAAATTCGTCAATCTATGTACTGATTTCTTTTCATTTGCCCGATTGATGTTGATAGACTCACCTAAATATCTAGCGAAATGTGGGTGTAATCCGAGTACCAAAGGTATTCTGCCTACTAATCCTTAGGAGAAAACAAAGACGTAATTTTAAGTCATCATGTTTAAAAATAAACGTAGGCACTTAACTAAATTAACCTGAAATTGCGTCACATCTAAAAGTAACAACATATATTATTATAAATCCGTGCACTAAACGAAAATAGAACTCCAGTAATATACATTTAATATTTATGGACTTAAAATGCCAGATACTAGTTTGTTTAAGAGAAATCAATTATTCATAGGCACGTCAGGTTAATTTTGTTATCCTATTCTAAGTAATATTATAAATGCGAAAGTTTGTATGTATACCTATGTATCATCATCGTAGCCTATAATATTCCCAGTTCTGGGACACAGACCTCCTCTCTGAGAGAGGGAGAGGCCATATGTACGTATAGAAATATGAAATAAATGTATGTTCCGTTTTCACCTGAAACCTGCTGTGGAGGGAGGACGCTATCCTCTCCCTCACGCGGCCCGCCTCCTCCTTCGTGAGCGTGACTGCTTCGCAGAAGGAAGCGACCGCTTCCCACTCCGTCTCGCCCCGCAGCATGGCCTCGACCAATGCCGGGCGCGAGAGGTCCCCGCCTATAGCCGCCGTGAGGACACAGCGGTGCTCTGCCCAAGCGGGGCAGTCCTGCACCGTATGCTCCACCGTGTCCTCAGGGCGATCCTCGCAGTGGTGACACCCAGACCTGAAACCTGCTGAACCGATTTTGATTCAGTTTGATTCAGAGATAAAAGGGACTTTAGAGACGAATTTAGGATATTTCGGGCGAGGGCATAGCCACGGGCAATAGCTACTTCTTCCTACTTTCTCTTCAGTATTGTCATCTGGTCTTGTGTAAAAAGTACAATTGCTTAATAATAGTGAGATTGCTACATCCACGTAGCTACGGGCCTAGTTTGAACCATGGTTAGAATTATAGTTAAAAAAAAACGTTGCCCCCACTAGGAATTTCTTCCTGTATCGTGGGTGCGTTTACAAAAATAGAAACTCACATACACAAACACCCAGACACGGAACAAGTGTTTGTGGATTATACAAATATTTGTTCAGTGCGGGGATCGAACTCGCGACACGCTACGCAGCGCTCGATCGCTCAGCCATTGCGCCAACCATGTTGTTAGAACTATAAAATAACTTTTAAACCAATACTTTAAGTATATGAAATTAAATCTAGATATTTTAAAATTACCATAAACAAGCTATAGATCCGCCTTTTGGGCACTCTTTTTTTATCGTTTTAAAATCATCAAATGAGTCCTCCCACCCAGGGCAGGGCGGGAGGGACTGTCAGACTCGTACTGACTAAAATCCACGGTGTTCTTCAATAGCCCTTTATGTTTCGGGGTCACGGTAGTAAGATAAGTCCCACGACCCCGGCAGTCTTTGCCCTCTTTGCACTCTTGGGATAGAAATGGGAATTGTGATTTTAACTCATATTTTTTTCTTATTCTTATAACTATAATAAAATCAAGCAACAATTCATACCATGATTAGAAAATAATTGATTAACAACGAAAACATAATAATTATCTACGACCACATCTCTGATACATGTTGTACATTGCATGCGTTTGACTAGTTGATCCTATGTATCTTCTGTCTCTACTACTGGTAACTGGTACTTATTTTGGTCCACAATCTAAGTTCAACTACACCGGGCTTTACTTAAGACGACAGCTTCGGTTTAATTGGCCAACGTTCTTTGGACCCGGAGTTAATTTAAGCCAGGACTGTTTTTGTTCGTAGTATTATTTATGAAAAATGTAAACTGAGGTAATTAGTTTAGTAACTGCGATGGATCTAAGTGTTTGTGGTTATTATTTTGCGATGCATAAAAATAGCGTATTTTCTAACATTTTATGTCTTATGGTACATTTTTTTTTTTGGGACAAACCCAGCACACAATTCCCAAACCATTACAACACCTGAAAGCCAGAGTCAACAGCGGCCACCAGAAAAGCGCCGAGACAATGAAGCTCGACGAGTCCCGGAAAATGAATTTACCTGTCTTGGATCCTACAACGAATTTTTCCCTGTTGGTAAGGCGTCTGGATAAGTACTCCAGACTCCAGACCCCTTCTTACCAACTAGGTCATCGCAACTCACACTTGCAAGCTGAAATTCTCTATTCCTCGTTTGAACGTTTTTCTTTCCTCAAAAGTCATCTTTACGATGCGCGTCGCATGCGTTATTGCGTTTAAAAATAATTAATCCTACATAATAATCCTGAATTTATTTAATTTGGTGTTGCTACTGGAATTTGGAAACTACAACACTCCCAATCTCAAGGTTGAAGTAACTAATAAATAATGAGCGAACAAGATAAACAAACGGGCTGTGTCTTGCAATCATTTATATCAATGTAAGTAGGTCTGATTATAAGTGTTACCTCACACCTGTCACTATGAGTACTTAGCACGAGTCACAGGATAAATATGAGACAGAAGGTTAATTTCACTAAATGAAACGAAGGTCAAATAACTCTTGTGTGTCAAAACAGTTAGGCGAATTCCAGACAATTTTCGTGGGGAAATATAACACTAACTTACTTTCTCAAGGTATAGAGATTATTTAGAGGTATTAATCACACGGATATTCTAATTTGTTTTAAAGTAAAAGAAATTAATTTTGTAAAAAAGTGACGAAAAGTGGTCAAAACCTTGGAACCATAAAGAAATAGCACCGTATGTCTCAGAGGTAGAAAATGGAAATGAACTCGGCCATACCCTGAACAGTATTATTCTAGGGATTTCCTTTTTCTTACGTAGAGGATCATATGGAGCGAAAAGGACTATCAGACTCGTACTGACCAAAAACCTGCACGCAAAAGCCCTTCACGTTCAGGGGCACGGTAACATTATTATAAGACAGTCCCACGTTCCCGGGAGGCTCCAAGGACACCCTGTTTAATAGAAAAAGAGAGTCCGGAATTTGGATGCGTTTTACCTTTGTTAATATTCCTTGATTCATAAAGGAGGTTGAGTTTCCCAGACAGGTTCCAGGGCTTAATTTTTTTTTTATACATTTTTATGAAATTTCGCATCACATTATTTATCACATAGGATACTTATTATCCTACTCCAAAGATCCCTCGGGATAACTTTTATCCTAATACTAAATTTCACTTACTTTAGTAACACACCGGATCAACTCGGGATGATGGATGAAATGGCGACAGGTCACCGGAACAACTTGTGACCCACGGATGCCCCTCAAGTTAAAGGGGAAAATATACAAATCTGTGATTAGACCTGTCGGTATTGTATGGATCGGAATGCTGGGCTGTGAAAAAGATGGATGAGATACGATTGCATGTAGCGGAGATGAGGATGTTGAGATTGATGTGTGGAGTGACAAGAATGGATAAAGTAAGGAATGAGTTTAAAAGGGGAAGTTTGAAAGTGGCGCCTGTTACAGAAAAAATTAAAGGGAATCGTCTATCCTGGTATGGACATGTGATGAGGAAGGATAACACTCATGTGTAAACTACCCTATTAAACCTTCTGTATTTTCTTCAAAACTGCCACAATAGGAACGTCGCGTTGTGACGTATTGAATATAAGGTACGAGGGTAAACCTGGGATTTGCGCTAAGCTGTGCTCAGGTGTCATGACAACGGCCTCGTGACTTGAAAGGAAAAGTACCCGGTTTTATTATTGAAAAGAATGGAAAGTAATGTTGTGAGAAATGTAAATCTGTGTGACTGTGAATAGGCATGTTGACAGTAGGTATCAAAAGTGTTTTTAGTGCTCGTTAGAAACACACTTGTCGCTTCAGCTTGTAGTTTGTGACCAAGTAGTTACGATTTTTACGCGGCAGCACGTCTTCATTATGGAAATTACCCTGTAAACAAAACGGAACCTTGCTTAATGTGAGCAGGGCCGTATTTAACCTATGCTTAGGCCCTGGGCACTTAAGTACAATGGGGTCGAAAACCACTGCTTTTTGGAAATCATAAAATTAATAATTGCCTGACTAAAATCTTTCTGCAACCCTGTGTAGTATCGGGCACGCCGCAATTGCGGCGGTAAGACCCCTCTTTGAGGAGTGGCTGGAGAGAAGTCATGGCGTCCTGACCTACCGCTTGACGCAGGTCCTCACCGGACACGGAAGTTTCGGGAGGTACCTGTGTCTGATGCGAAAGGAGGACCGACGTGTCCTCACGGCTGCGATAGGCGGAGACCTTTCGCGCCCAGCATTGGTCGCGGCCATGCTGCGGGGCGAGACGGAGTGGGAAGCGGTCGCCTCCTTCTGCGAAGCAGTAATGCTCGTGAAGGAGGAGGCGGGCCGCGAGCGAGAGAGGACAGAGTCCTCCCTCCGCCCCATCCGCGGTAGTAGACGCCCACGGCGACGGACGTCACTAGATGATCTCCGGCCACCGTAGGCGCGGGCATGCGGGCAGCGAGTAAAGGGCAACCCGCTGCCCGACCAAGGACCATGCCCGGGTCGACGGCGCGTTGTGTCCCACGCGCGCCTCAAAGAGCGTCAGCATAATGACGGGGCCCCCCTCTCAGAGGGCCAAAGCCTGCCGGGGTCGCGGGATTATTTCCTTACCGTGACCCTGGAACAGAAAGGGCTATTGAAGGACACCGTGGATTTTAGTCAGTAAAAGTCTGACAGTCCCTCCCGCCCTGCCCGGGGTTGGAGGACTCATTTGATGATTTTACCACGCTAAAAAAAAAAAAAAAAAAAAAAACAAACCCTGTGTAGTATAACTTCTTGGCATAAGTTAAATGACCTAAATTTTAGTAAGTTATTAGTTACTGCAGAAAATTAAAAAAATCGAATATTATCGACTCATGACAAAATAATACACTCCATCAGGCACATTACATACACAACATTTTTAATACAATTCGTTTAATTTAAATTAGACTCAATTAAATTATAGCAAGATGCAATGATACTCACAGGAACTTAAGAACAGAGGCCCCTCAGGAGGGAAGGCCCTGGGAAAATACCCGGAGTGCCCCCTGGCAAAAAGGCGGCCCTGAATGTCGGTAGCCTACCAAAAATTTCAACTGTAGGTGGAGCTAATGGACGCTTATAATAGATCTCATCAAGTATTCATGAATCACGGCACGGTACTGTTCATTTATTTGTAAGCTAGTGATATTGAATATCACGGGACTGGTAGGTTAATTAGAATAGGGAGGAAAGGTCACGCAATACGTCATTTGTAGACGGAAATAGTCTTGTAATTATTGTAGTAGTTAACCCGCACTGGGTTCGCTTGGAAGTCAACTTTTCCCATCTGTGTTGGGGTCGACTTCCAGTCAAACGGGATGCAGCTGATAATCAGTATTTTACATGTAGCGACTGTCTGTCTGACTTCCACAAGCCAGTAACTGGGTGATACCATACCGCTTGGTAAGACTGGTTGTCTGATTTTCGAGCCACGACTGACATAGATCTACACATGACAGCTGGAAAAGCAGGTTAAAGCCGGAAACACATTATTAACACCCCACGCCACCCGACGAAACGTGATGCGTGTTGAGTCAAATCAAATGTATTGTTTTCTATGACCAGAATCACACTATGAACACCCGACGCGACGACACGCGCTACTGCATATCGGGTGTCGACACGTTGCGTCGCGTGGCGTGTTAAATAATGTGTTTCCGGCTTAAGTCGTTGCGGCTTTACGTGCTTTCCGAGGTACGAAGGAAACTCGCTAACCCATTCACAGACCAACCTAGGCAAGGGATGCTTATCATAGAAGATCGGCCTCTTTCTTCTGTATCGTGAGAGCATTTATGAAATATACAGCAATATCAGGATCTAACTGCCTGACACGCAGCGCAACAGTCAATGGCTCAACCACTGCACCAATCTTGCCGTCAACAAAATAATTATAAACCTATTGTTAGAACTTCATTAATCTTATTAATGAACTAAACTTTTCCATTCATTTTCTTGGTAGTTCTCTTAATAGACCGGAAGCCAGACCAAAATATCGTTAGTGATTTCTTCTCAAGCCATAATTAGTAGACTACATAAGGGAGTCGGATCATAAAGATTTGTGGAAGTCAGCTGCTGTTCCGTTGGTGGGATAAGCAGCAATAGCCGTTCAAACACGTAGAAAAAATAATATTTTTTTGTCATTTCCTCCCAACTGAAACCTGGTTTATATTGAAGATTACCTTATATCACGAAGAATAAAACCAATCAGCTGTCTGTTACATGGTGGAATACACGTCTGCTGGTCACTCGAACATGTAATTTTTTATATTATTTTCAGTGATTGCCTCTCGACTCAAATTTTACCTGATGAAAGTTTACATGAAGATATGGATAAAAGTAAACGTCAGCTGGCTGTATCTCGGTGGAAAGATCGTAAAATAAAATATGAAGAAACAAATATTTTATTAAATCTGAATAACTAAACGTAATTTATTTGCAATATCAAAACGGACATAAGGGAAACGAGTGTCTGTCATAATGACACATAGAAGAAGCCATAAAAAAATATTATTTGGAAAAAAAACTTGTGTCATCCTTAATGTCTAATCTTGTCAAATCATTCTGCTGTCATAAGGTTTCAAATCAATATTAAATGATTTTGTTGTTGTATTTCGTTATTTTGTTCAAGTTAAGGAACTGTTCTTACTGGAGTGAATAAGTAATTGACACCCTGATCAAGAAGGTCCGTTAACCGGTTCAACAGAATCAGAAGGATTCCCGCACGATCTTCAATGATGAGACAAGGCTCTCGCTTGGAGATTACGTGAAGAGCTTCTCGATCAGGCTTGCATTATGAAGAAATTCCTATCTTTGAGGTCCGAACTAGATATCCATTGGTGTTTCATAACAACATGTTTATTTTGTATTTTTAATTGTTTTATATGTAATGTAAATGAAAAATGTAAATGACAATAACATTAAACAATGAATCAAGCAATGATTGGGGGTTTTCTTTATAGAAAAGCTTTTTATTTCTTATACTTTTCACTAATTGAGAAAATAAATCAATAGACCCATTTATACGTTTTTTCAAAAGTTCATTATGATAGTTTTGCATATTCGTGCAAAGAATGGGCAGAGAACCTTAGGCCCATCGCATACGGCGTATTCTAAACGCGCAGAAGACGCGCGTTTCAGGAACGCGCCTCTTCGGCGCCGTAGACGCTGATGTGTTATTGCGTTTGGATTGATGATACAAGCGCGCGTATAAAGAAGCGGAGTAGAGGAGAGAGTCTTATATGTATGAGTTATTAAGTAATCGTTCAGACATAACCGCGCAGTTAGTCAACCGCCAGAAAATAGAATCGCGCTGCTCCCGCGCGTTTCTATTACTATGGAGTCTTAACTTTGCGTTCAGTTGCGTGGCGGATACCGCGCGGTTAGCACATCACAGCTCGTGAGTTTGGCACGGTTCGTTTCGACACTGAACTGTTTATTGATGAAGTGGAGAAGAGAAATGCAATATGGGATATTCAGTGTGAGGATTACTCAAATAAAACTATCATAACCAAGCTTGGCAAGAGTTAGTGGAGATATTTGGAAATTGTGAAAATACGTTGGAAACTTGGTTGGTTACTTAATATTGGATGCACCCATTTGCATTGCATACCGCATTTTTCTTATCGTTTTTTTAAGGAGCAACAACCACAGTAAATCGATTTTTCGCTGACCTCCTTTTTCAAACGGACGTTATCCCTGTACGATAATCACATATAACCGCCGGAGTCTGATTGCATAACAATTTTGCGGTTTCGAACCGCGCGATTCATGAACGCGCGGTTTCCGCAAGTCTGTACTAGCCCTTAGTCCTGCTTGTACAATAATTTTCAAAGTATCAGCTGACGACCTTTCCACCGAGATACAGCCAGCTGACGTCTGTTTTTAGCCATATCTTCATGTAAACTTTCATCAGGCAAAATTTGGGTTGAGAGGAAATCACTGAAAATAAAATAAAAATTACATGTTCGAGTGACCAGCTGACGTGTATTCCACCATGGTACCGTCGGCTGATTGGTTTTATTCTTCGTGATACAAGGTAATCTTCAATATAAACCAGGTTTCAATTGAGAGGAAATGACTAAAAAAAAATATTTTTTCTACGTGTTTGAACGGCGATTGCTGCTTATCCCACCAACGGAATCGCAGCTGACTTCCACGAATGTTCATGATACGACTCCCTCATGTAGTCTGCTAATTATCGCTTGAGAGGAAATTGGTCACGGACATCTGTTACTGGCTCCCGCTCTATAATAAATTGTTTGCGTGGGTAGAAACTTGATTTCCATGAAACTACTAGAAAATGTTTTCTTATTGTTTGAAACAGAAGGAAAACTTGCTTGTTATTCAATGGTATGGAATACAATTCTATTTTAAGTAGGAGCATTTTTTTTTTTTTTTTAGCGTGGTAAAATCATCAAATGAGTCCTCCAACCCCGGGCAGGGCGGGAGGGACTGTCAGACTTTTACTGACTTAAATCCACGGTGTCCTTCATAGCCTGTTATGTTCCGGGGTTACGGTGAGGGAATAATCCCGCGACCCCGGAGGAGCATGGAATAATAACAAGATTCTAAGAAATTCCATATCATAATAATAGAACTACTTGGTACTCTATATTAATTATTGAAATGCTGCATTATTTTCGTTTATTGCCTTTTTCTGGGGTGGTAAAATTATCAAATGAGTCCTCCCGCCCTGTGTTGAGCTAGAAAACGGTAGGACTATAACTGAACAAAAAATCACCCAGGTCGCGGGACTTATCTCATTACCGTGACCCCGGAACGTAAAGGGCTATTGAAGGACACCGTGGATTTTAGTCAGTTCAAGTCTGACAGTCCCTCCCGCTCTGCACGGGGTGGGAGGACTCATTTGATGATTTTACCGCGATAAAAAAAAGTTCCTTCCAATACCCCTTGCATTCCAGGGTAACGGTAATCTGCTTAGTCAGTTCCTCGACCGCAGAGAGGGCCGCGATCTCTTTTTTTATTTCCATCGTTCACATTTTATTACTTTTTTTAAAAATGAGATGTCAATAGGACTTGTTGTCGCTTCCTGACCTTTTTATCTTGGCCAGAGACATTGCAGAAGGGTAACGCCACGCAGCCATCAGTCTCTTGGGCACATAACATTGAAGGATTTTCGCAGATTCCCGCAGTGTTCCTCCTTGTCACCTCTGGTTGAGCTGGGCAATGCCTTCCACATATTAGTTCAGAAGCCATTATTAAAATAAAATTAACGGGAAGTGCCTCAAAATTGAGTTGCAAAAGTCCAACCGGAACGACAAACAAACAAACAAGAAAAGTGAGTGTATAAAACCGTGGGAAAATCATCACTGATCAAATGAAACAAAATCCATGCACTTCATAGGGACAGTAATTAACCCTAGAAGCCTAATCTATTTCAGAAGTAGGTACACAAAGCCTTAACATACGTCTCAGAGACGTACACATTATAATTCAATTTTTTTAAGTAAAAATAGCAGTAATTTGTTTTTTGTTTGTAGTGAAAATTTAAATTTGGTATATAAGCTAACATTAAAACAACACTGTTATGAATAATTACTATAATCACAGTTATTTATTGCAAAAATAAAACCAGGTGAATAAATTGGAACAAAAAAATCTATATCTTCAAAATCAACAGAAACATACCTATTATTTTTTCATAGATTTTTTTTTTTATTTTTTTAATGCTAATTAGTTATTCTTAGAGCAAATATTAAAAATAGGGTAAAGTACCCAACTGCTGACCTCCCACCAACTATTGACCGCATAACAGTTTTTATCAAAAATAATAATAAATCTTCTTGCAGTGCTGCATAAAGAATACAGAAAATGAAATATAATTTATCTTGTAATATATTGGCGTCACAGAAAATTTAAATAAAGCAATATTGCGTCCGTAAACCTATGATAACAAAATACCCTCCTAAAATCATCAAGAAATTTAACAATTTGCTAAGCTGACGGTTGTTGTCAATGTCATTTTATATAGATTCCTTTGAGTTTGGTATTTTTTGGTTATTTAAGACAGACACAATGCTTTTCCACATGATTTTCAAGTTTTAATGAGCGTTAACTTGTTAAAATGATGAGGTCAATATCTGGTACACTCAAATGTATGAATAACCATTTTTTTTAACATGGCATGTCAATAGCTGGTAATTAACCAAATGTATGAGAATACCAGTTACTGACACCACGGTGTGTACGTATAGTTCATTTTTAATGGTGAGGTAGCTTAACTTTAATGCATCTGTATTAAGCCCATGGGCGTTGGCACCCCTAAAGGTGTGTATCTGCATAATCACAAACATAAAAAATACCTTACGTAGTAACCTGACTACCTAGCATAATTTGAGTGAGGTACTTAAATTTTCGGTCTACTGTCACATTCTGGATCCTCCTGAATATTTTACGCTGCTTTCACATTTGAGCGACAGTCGCGCGACAGACGCTGCTTATGCGCGGCTGTTCATATAAAATGTGAAGAAATGTGCTTCTGCCGCGCTACTGTCGCGCTGCTAACGCCCTAATGTGAAAGCGGCCTCAGACTTTTAGACTTACTAATATTATAGGAAAAGTGAACGGCTGAATGGATTTTGACACAATTTGGCAAGCAGATTATTTTAAAACCTGATTAAGTGGGTGTACTTGGACGCAGGATACTTTTTATGTCGGTATATGATCCCGTGGGACAATTGCAGAATATAACACGAGCAATGCCTCAGCCACAGGTTGGTTTAATGCATAAAATGACAAAATATACCCTAACCTGCATGTTTGAACAAACTGACTTAAATCATTTCCGAGGCAAAGTGTGAGCTAGTTTTTTAATAGGAAAATATTAATTCAAAGGTTTTTAAACTCACTTTGTAGAACTAAAGCCGTGTTATTTCAATTTATATTTTGCCGTCGAGTATTTTTATATCTGCTGAATAATACAGAACAGTGAAATAACTACTAATAAAGAAGAAAAATTGGACAAAAAGTGATAAAAACTACAACAAAAAGTGATAAAAACTACAAAATTTCTAAAATACGTGCAAGAATATTATTGACGGCGTTTGAAGACTGAAGACCTAAATAGTGTGAAAAAAGAAAATGAGAAGGGCTATAAGACTAGCTTTGTTTGTTTTTTATCAAATAAAACCTCGTATCACATTCATAATAAATAATATTTGAGTTTATTCTTATACTACAGGAGGTCAAAAAATTGGTCATTTGCATGATGAAAATTTGGTACAAGCATGTTGATAACTGGTCAAATGGCCTGTTCTTGCTAAACTCGAGAAAAAAAACACTTTTTACCTTTGTATGACTGGAAATAATGTTTTAGTTACATTCTTCAATGTTTATTTTATCTTCCGAAAACATTCATTTCCACTTGCAACTCGTACATTAGTTTATTTTGCGAAAGAAGCAAGGAAAACCGCTTAAGGGGTCAATAGTTGGGTGTTTTACCCTATACAGATTTCAAAAGACTAGGTAAACTTTAAGAGCAGTTTACACAAACATCAACCTTGTGATCGCCACACACGGATTCCTAACATGTATAACAAACCAATTCGGACATTCTTCTTTTATAGCAACAACTAGCACTACGCCCGCGACTTCATCCGCGTGATTTTCGAACTTTGCCTTTGTGAATTTCTAGTCCCGGCCACCCTCTATATGGGATACTGTTGGAAAAACTCAATCAATATTCAACAAAAATTCTATCAACCCGCAATATTCCGACTTAGGTAACACCTAGGTCCTAAAAATTTAAGACTCCTAACTATCAACCCCAATACAAACTTTTAGGGGTTGAATGTCCTATCATCCTCTCTTAGTGAGAACCTGTATTCTAAATAGAACCCCCCAGCAATCTTAAGTCCTCTAATTGCAAACACCAACACAACCCCTAATGGGTCGAATTTTGTAAAATTCCGTCTTAGTGAGAACCTAGGTCCTAAAACAACCCCCATGCTGAAACTCCTAGTATTTGTAGTAACAAAGTTTCATACAAACTGTCAACCCCATAAACAGCCCCTTAGGGGCAGAATTTCAGAAAATAATGCTTTGGTGTGCATTTACGTCATCTAAGAACAACCTTGCAAAATTTTATACTCCTAGCATTTGTAGAAACGAAGTTTCATACAAAATATCAACCCCTAAATCAACCCCTTGGGGTCTATTTTCACAAAAAACCCGCAACTACGTCCAAAAAAGAATCTCTATGCAAAATTTGAGTCTCCAAACTATCAACCCCGAAAAAGCCCCTTAGGGGTCGAATTTCACAAAACCGTCTTAGTGAACGAACATTTAGGTCTTAAAAAGAACCCCTCGCAAAATTCCAGTCGCCTAGCTCTTGTAGTAACAAAGTTTCATACAAACTATCAAACACAAAAACAAACCCCTTTGGGGTCGAATTTTGCAAATTCCCGCCATGGTGTCCATCTAAGTCTTATAAAGGAACCCGGTGCAAAATTTGAGGCTCCTCGCACTTATATTGACAGAGTTTCATACAAACTGTCAACCACTAAAACAACCTCTTAGGGATCGAATTTCACAAAATCCCGTCATAGGTATTACTTACGTCCAAAAAAGAACCCCTATGTAAAAATTTGAGTCTCAATTCTATCAACCCCAAAAACAACCCCTTAAGGGTCGAATTTCTCAAAATTTCCACCTTGGTGAGCATTTACATCTTAAAAAGTACCACCATGCAAGATTTGAGACGCCTAGCACTTGTACTAAAAAAGTTTCATACAAACTATCAACCCCAAAAACAAACCCCTTAGGGGTTGAATTTCGCAAAATCCCGTCATAGTAAGCATCTACGTTCGAAAAAGACACCCCATGCAAAATTTGGAATTCCTAGCACCTGTAGTAGCGAAGTTTCATACAAACTATCAACCCCAAAAACAACCCCTTAGGGGCCGAATTTCGCAAAATCCGTTCTTAGTGCTCACTTACGTGGTATAAGGAGGGCTTATGCCAAATTTCAAGTTTCTAGGCCCAGCGGTTTGGGCTGTGCGTTGTCAGATCAGTCAGTCAGTTTTGAATTTTATATATATAGAAAAGCGCAGAGGAAGCAGGTTCTTGTAAAGACGAAACATACTCAGTCACATAACTATTTTCATCTTCGCTTTGAACGTCATCAATAATCCGGTCATCCTCAACTTATCCGGAATCCGGATATTCCAAAGAAGGATCATCTTCCTCGTTTAGGATTGTTAAAATATTGTCTAATCGTCGAGGCGGTGACATATTTTAAATTATCTGAAACAACGCCGTAAATACACATCAATATATGAAAAACGAACAAAAGTAAAATCACGTAAACCTAGTTACGCAAAGCCTAAACATACGTCTCGCAGGCGTGCAATACTGCGATAAATCAAAAATGACGGGACTTACCTTAACGCTATGGGCACCGTATGCTAGCTCCCGGTGAGCACTGAGTTGGTGAAAAAGCACGACGCGCTAGCTTCAACCGTTACAAAGAGACAAACAATATTCGATTTCGTGTACGCCTCGCAGACGTAGATTAGGCTTCTAGGGTAGAATGCTGAAAACATAAAATCGAACTGCAATAAATATAGATGCATCGCTAATGCGTGTAACGTAGGCACTTATGGCGCTATAAATACATACCACTCCATATTATCATTATTATATGAGTTAATTTTACCTGAAAGTGGAAAACCGGGTTCCGATCGATGCAAAACTATTTAAAGCTCAAGTTATTTATAGAACAAGCTTCATTCAGTATCGTCAGTCAGTATAACATATCTGTTGAAAACGTGGGATGTATTACTCGTATAATGAGTTATTGGAAATCTTCTTTATCTTTACATAAATAATAAAATCGTAGAGCTGTCATTCCTGTAGGTACATTGAATATTTTTTTCTTTTTGTATTTTTTTCGAGATAAGGGATCGATTCTGATGCCAAATCAACTTTTTTTTTTTCAAAATTTTTTGTTTTTTTGATTTGATCTATCTCCTAAACTACTGTAAAGTTGCCGATCAAATTTTCCTCAAATGTTTCTAATAATATGCTTCTGTTAATAGGCTATGTATTATTACGCTATTTTCCCTGGGAGATAAGCAATTTTGAATTTTGTTGTTTTTAAATGATTGTTTGGAGTTGGAAGCTAAACTACTGGATATTATTTATTCAATTTTTTCTCAAATATTCCTTAAACTGCTCTTCAATTAATAGGATATGTATAATTACGCTATTCTCCTTGGGGGATTAGCAATGTTATAATATGTTGATTTTCAGTCATTGTTGACATTTGTATAAGAACCACTATTTGAAAACTACTGTCAGCGTACTAGCCAGTCTGGTTGGTAACCTGCTTAACTTTCGTGCAAGGGGTCTCAGGATCAAATCTTACAATTTTCTTTTTCACTTTTTGTGTTTCATTTTTTTTGCTTTATTTGTCCTAAGAGTTTCAAATAATAAAAAAAAAATAGTGCATAGGTACTTTTATTTCAATATTATTCGCAATTTTGATTTATTACTATTTTTTTTTCAATAGTTCTCTAGGATATAAATCTACACTGATTTAAATTGTAGGTAGTAAATTGGATTTTTTTAAAAACTGTAATTGTTTCGAGGCGTAGGAATTTTAAAGATTCGAAAACAATCAGTGTTTCTATTATTTTGTGTTTATTTATGTTTTGAATTGGTGCTCAAACCAGTGCATAGATTCTGTTTGAAACGACGATAAGTTGTAGGTACTCATCGAGTCAAATAATTAGTTATTTTTTAGGTATCACGCGGTACGCTAAAGGGAGAAGAGCAATGCTATCGTACGTTCAATTTGCAGCGTCATGTAAATCGACCAAAAAACTATGGTCTAATGTTTAAGATAAACACGGAGCTTTGAAATTAATGTCGCTCAAATAAGGATGTTTCCTATGCAAACTATGTACCTAGGTATAACATTATTGATCTAAACTATTAATAAAAATGCAAGTATGTTTGTTTTTTTACCTTTTCACGCATTACTACCTACTGAATCGATCGTCCCAAAATTTAGCATATATACGTTGTCAGGAGTATAGATACGGATATAGGGTATCTTTCATCCCGAATAACAGAAGAGAGCTGTTGCCGAGAAAACAATTACGTTCATATTCCAGATGGCGCCACTTACACGATCCGCATTGTTTCTCAAATTCTAAATTAACGCAAGCGAAGC
This sequence comes from Agrotis clavis, assembly GCA_954870645.1. Lineage (NCBI taxonomy): Eukaryota > Metazoa > Arthropoda > Insecta > Lepidoptera > Noctuidae > Agrotis > Agrotis clavis. The sequence continues at coordinate 3,492,944 of OX940929.1, forward strand.
TGCGGGCAAACACTAGTCATTAATAATTTTACTAACTATTGAATTCGTTACTGTTATTCAATGAATGAACTATTTATTACCAACCACTAGATGATCAAAAAATAGAAACAGTTTTGCTTCATTTTTATTCATATCGCCATGGAATAGTAATCTTTCTATATCCTGTAAAACTGGCGTTTTTGACGTCGACAAAACTCGTCTCTACGGTGTCAATGGTATGCGTGCAGTACCAGTTGATAGAAGTCACATGTATTTGAACCCAGCCAGGCGCATTACTTTATGTAATTTATTTCATCACCACTGCTCTCAAAACGGTGATGGAAAACATCGTGAGGAAACCGGCATGTCCTAGAACCAAAAATTCGAAGACATGTGACATCCACCAACCCGCACTGGGCCCCATCATCATCATCAGCCTATATTGTTCCCACTGCTGGGAAACAGGCCTCCTCTCTTTGAGAGGGAGTGGGCCATAATCCACCACGCGGGCCCAGTGCGGATTGGTGGATGTCACATGTCTTCGAATTTTTGGTTCTAGGACATGCCGGTTTCCTCACGATGTTTTCCTTCACCGTTTTGAGAGCAGTGGTGGTGAAATAAGTTACACAAAGTAATGCGCCTGGCGGGGTTCGAACCCACGACCTACAACTCGTAAGTCGGGACCGATACCACTGGGCCACCACTGCTCTACCACTGGGCCCGCGTGGTGGATTATGGCCCATTCCCTCTCACAGAGAGGAGGCCTGTGTCCCAGCAGTGGGAACATTTATAGGCTGATGATGATGATGATAATGACATGTCTTTGATTTTTTACAAGCTTTTTTATATTTACTTTCACTCGTCCCGTTGTCTGTAATCAAATCAAGCTTGCAAGTTTTTGAACCACTTCCCTTTCTGATTGAGCTGACATTTTGCACGTATATGTATACTGGGTGTAAGGGACAGCCCTCCGCAAACTTTCAGGGCTTGCTCAGTAGACGAAACTGAACAATACTACACATTTTTTTTTCAGAAAAAAAAAAAAAAAAACAGCTTCACCATAGAAAATTACAAACTTGATTGGACAGTTTGTATGGAGAGGCTGATTTTTTTTTCATTTCCTGAAAAAAAAAATTGTGTAACATTGTTCAGTTTCATCTACTGAGCAAGCCCTGAAAGTTTGCGGAGGGCTGTCCCTTACACCCAGTATGTATTGCGTGATGACATGAAGCTGATTTATTATCGGAGCTGGAAGATGGTCATAGGAACTCTGTAATGAAACGCCGCAAACCCGTCGAGTTGCTTCTTCTTGAAGAGTACTATGTCTGTCGTAAGTATTTTTTTTAACAATACAAGCTTGTTTTAACAAAGAACCTAGTTTTTTTAATAATTAACTTGTTACTATTTCAGAGCTATATAAAAATAAGAAGGAGGTTACAAAACTAACCTTTTAAAATGTCACAATTTCCTTTTAAAACAAGAAGACAGCTCTCCCATAATCTACAAATTGCAGTCGACCTGACCCCTCCGCCTGGTTCACTAAAAGGTTACACTTTTATTCTTAGCGTCGCTCTGACGTAAGCACTGTTAAATTTGTTACTATTTCAGTATTTCAGCGCTGAAATTCAGGCCAGAATGTAGGGTAGATTGGGTTGTGCTTAATGTTTTATTTAGATTGTGTCTGGGCTGTGTTTAAAAACGGTTCTTTGGAAGGTAGACGACGAATGTACATATGGATGTAATTATAGATGCTTTAAGTACCTTTTCATAATTATAATTATGACCTTTCTCCTCTTTACTATTTAATTTTGTTACTAGCCGGCACCATCGGGTGCGCCCGCTTTTATGTCGATTATTATCCCACGGAAACGCTATAGTGGAATAAAAAAAACCCACGGTAGGTAACGAAATAATAAAATAATAAGTACTTATTTGTGTATTATTCCAGACTATGCATAACATAACTATCTCTGTATCCAATTCCATCCAAATCCATTCAGTACTTATTTATGCAAGTTACAAACATATTATGTCTTCGCAAATAATTATTTTAGTTTAATTAAAACTTTTGTTGGATATTTTATTCAAAATACAGGCCTAATATTATCCCAAAAATAAATTGATGATGATATAAACAGGTGAGGTGATAACGATAAAACAATTTAATAAGCCCGTCCATGTTCCCTTCATGTTTTATTTGCTAAAATTTTATCAGCTGTTAGCAGCCTCATAAACTGATAATAGTGTTGTAACACAGAAACATATTCCGCCGGGAAATCTAAATAAACTTTACTCTACTTTGCAGAACAACTGGTGTTTGATATTCGGATTTCGAACCGCTGCAACATTGTACGTTTTGGTCTTTCAAATATAGAACTGGAATAGTTATTTGTTATGCAAGGCTGCAAAGTTGATTTTTGGCGCGAGTACTTGAATTGAAAACTGAGCGAGCGAAGGATTCTAAGATTGAACCGCGAGAGAAACGAGCGGTTCAAATATAGAATCCTGAGCGATGCGAAGTTTTCAAAGGTACGAGACGCAGAAAAACTTTGCTGCCGAGTGCAACACACAACTTTTCACCTCAAACAGCGAGGAAATGAAGTGGGGTCATTGACCTATACTGGGGGCGGCTCGCCTGTCAGTGTAGAAAACAATTGAATACAAGACGTGTTCGAATTTTAAACAACACTTTGTGCTCTAGAGCACAAAATGGAGTTTTGCGCTCAGATTTTGAATGAGAAATAGAATCTTTCCGAGCGGGTGAGGTGAAAAAGTTATTTTTATCTTTACATATAATAAAATCGTAGAGCTGTCATTCCTGTACATTGAATATTTTTTTCTTTTTGTATTTTTTTCGAGATAAGGGATCGATTCTGATGCCAAGACACTTTTTTTTCTCGAAATTTTTTATGTTTTTTTAATTTGATCTATCTCCTAAACTACTGTAAAGTTGTCGATCAAATTTTCCTCAAATATTTCTAATAATATGCTTCTGTTAATAGGCTATGTATTATTACACTATTTTCCCTGGGAGATAAGCAATTTTGAATTTTGTTGTTTTTAAATGTTTGTTTGGAGTTGGAAGCTAAACCACTAGATATTATTTATTCAATTTTTTCTCAAATATTCCTTAAACTGCTCTTCAATTAATAGGATATGTATAATTACGCTATTCTCCTTGGGGGATTAGCAATGTTATAATAATGTTGATTTTCAGTCATTGTTGACATTTGTATAAGAACCGCTATTTGAAAACTACTGTCAGCGTACTAGCCAGTCAGCCAGTAGCAGGTTGGTAACCTGCTTGACATTCGTGCAAGGGGTCTCAGGATCAAATCTTGCAATTTTCTTTTTCACTTTTTGTGTTTAATTTTTTTGTTTTTATTTGTCCTAAGAGTTTCAAATAATAAAAAAAAAAAAAATGTGCATACTTTTACTTCAATATTATTCGCAATTTTAATTCATTACAATTTTTTGTCTATAGTTCTCTAGGATATAAATCTACACTGATTTTAAATTGTAGGTAGTAAGTTGTTTTTTTTTTAAACTGTAATTGTGACGAGGTGTAGGAATTTGTAAGATTCGAAAACAATCAGTGTTTCTATTATTTTGTGTTTATTTATGTTTTGAATTGGTGCTCAAACCAGTGCATAGATTCTGTTTGCATAGATTTGCATAGATGTTGTACTCATCGAGTCAAATAATTAGTTATTTTTTAGGTATCTCGCGGTATGCTAAAGGGAGAAGAGCAATGCTATCGTACGTTCAATTTGCAGCGATACTGTAAATCGACCAAAAAATTATGGTCTAATGTTTAAGATAAACACGGATCTTTGAAATTGATGTCGCTCAAATAAGGATGTTTCCTATGCAAACTATGTATAACATTATTGATCTAAACTAATAATAAAAATGCTAGTATGTTTGTTTTTTTTACCTTTTCACGCATTACTACCTACTGAATCGATCGTCCCAAAGGATGATGCAATTTTTGGGCCCACCCTCCAATAGCAACATGTTATACGTCATTGGATAGGTATTTTTAAGCTAAACAAAAAATACCTAGGGCACCAAGTCTGAAATGTTAGTCCGTTCTGAGATATGTTTGATTTAATGTAGCAGTTCAAGACTTATCCAAATAATGTTTATTTCGTAACATATTACATTTTGGTGCAGAGGAGGAGCAGGAGAAGCTCGGTTTTAAATAATAACAGCCACACAGATCGATCTTCCATGTCAAGCCGCGCTTGCCGAGGTCGGTTTATGGATGGGTGATCATCTATCTGAGTTTCATCCGTTACTCAGATAGCACATAAAAGCCGTTGATTACGGCTGTCATTTGTAGATATTTGACAGTCGTTACCTACTATAGAAGCTCGCTCTGCCGTTAACCACCTCCACTTCGGAGTTGGTTAACCACAGGTTGAACAGCGATTTTGAACTGTTACTCCAAAGATAATTCAACAAAGCGGCAATGTCTTGTATCATTCAGTCTCTACACAAGGAGGTAGAAGGTATTTTTACATGGTAAAATCATTCAAGAGCTAGAAGTTACAATTACTAAGGTAGGTACTTACTGTTTCAAAACCTGACGTCGTTCTGAAGGCACCTGTGCGCATCATGTCTCAATACTTTGGTACCTAGGGTCAGATGCCATACCGTACGCCATGGGATCTAGAGGCGAAAGCCTACCAGCTCGTCTATGAGTAAGGCGTGAGAACGGAGGCAAAATGCCGGGGTGAATATCCGCTAACTCTGACAAGTCCAGGCGCTGCAGGAAGAGCTCCAGCGTAATCTCATGGGGGTACGGAGGGTACGACAGTCGCAACCGAGCTGTGGCAACGCCGCAACCGCGGCGATATAACTCTTTTTTTGAGGAGTGTCTGACGCAGGTCCACACCGGATGTTTCGGGAGGTTCCTGTGTCGAATTGTGCGTCATGAATATGCTTGAATGTTGAATGTAACCATTGCGAGAATCGCCCGGAGGTGCACACGATGGAGCATACGGTGAAGGTATGCATAGCTTGGACGGGGCACGGGGGACGGGGGCTTTGGAGCCAGACGCAGACGCGCTGATTGAAGTAGTCACGTCCTCCTGCTCCTCATAAGCAGTGATGCCAACGAAGTAGAAGGTAGAATGCGTGTGGGAGAGGGCAGCGACGACAATACCGCTGCGGGAGACGCCTACGTTTTTGGACGTTGCGAGGCGATTTTTAGGGTAGTCGCATGCGGACGGCGAGTAAAAGGCGACTCGCCGTATGGACCATGCTCGGGTCAACTAAGCGTCGTGTACTCGTGTCCTACGCGAGCTGCAAAGAGCTGTCAGCAATCTGACGGGAATCAAACGCCACCCGAGGTTTCGAGACTGCCTAAACTGGTAACTGTGACCCTGGAACGTTAAAGGCTATTGAAGGGACACCGTAGATTTTAGTACATGTCTGGCAGTAACGGGAGAGAGGACTCATTCAATGATTTTACCATGTAAAAAAAAAACCTTCCAGCTTTATGTGTAGTGACTGAATGCGACAACACATTGACGCATTGTTGAAATATCTTTGGCGTAAAAGCTTAAAATCTTTCTTCTCTCTGCCGTTACCCACCTCCGTAGTGGAAGTGGTCAACGGCAAAGCAAGCTTTTAACAGTAGGTAACGACTGTCAAAGATCTACAAATGACAGCCGTAATCAACGGCTTATAAGTGCTTTCTAAGGAACGAATGAAACTCGGATAGATGGTCACCCATCCATAAACCGACCTCGGCAAGCGCGGCTTGACATGGAAGATCGATCTGTGTGGCTGTTATTATTTAAAACCGAGCTTCTCCTGCTCCTCCTCTGCACCAAAATGTAATATGTTACGAAATAAACATTATTTGGATAAGTCTTGAACTGCTACATTAAATCAAACATATCTCAGAACGGACTAACATTTCAGACTTGGTGCCACAGTATTTTTTGTTCAGCTTAGAAATACCTATCCAATGACGTATAACATGTTGCTATTGGAGGGTGGGCCCAGATTTCATACAAACCCTAGCATCATCCTTTAGCATATACGTTGTCAGGAGTATAGACACGGATATAGGGTATCTTTCATCCCATGTTCATCCCGAATAACAGAAGAGAGCTGTTGCCGAGAAAACAATTACGTTCATATTCCAGATGGCGCCACTTACACGATCCGTATTGTTTCTCAAATTCTAAATTAACGCAAGCGAAGCCGCGGGCAAATACTAGTGTATAATAAGTAGGTAATATATATTAGAAGTAAAAATTTAGGTTTGTAAGTGAAAAACTGTCAAAAGTTCGGTAATAAAGGTTTTATTATTATTATTTATACAAACACACAGACAAGAGCGTCATTTCGAGCAATTCGGTTCACGTTTCAAAGGTCGCATTTTATGAACTACAGTCCTTTCAGATTTTTGCATTGCTGTCAAGTAACAATGATCTTTATCTCATTGTGATATAGTTGCTGTTCGGTTGATACTTTCAAACATTAACATCCGATTTTATAGGTTAATCGCTGTCTAGGTCTGTCTAAGGATGGGTGAAGTGAACATCCATGACCAAGGGTATTGTAATATTCAGTAGCAACTAATTGAGTTGTGGAGGTAGGACAGTCAGTCACTCGATTGGTTACTGTTGGGTTGCAGTCACTGACAGACAAGTTTGTCAACCATACTGATCTTTATTCCCTTTCAATAATGTTGGTAATGAATAAGTATGTTGTTGTTATTTGTGATAACTTTACTGTGAAAGGACTGTGCGTCGAATGCACGTGTCATTGTCATGAGCAAACAGCTCGGGCTTCATTTGTGTACACGAGACTATTGAATTTTATTCGGATTTCCGATGAGGAATTTGTATAGAACGGGTTTATAAAGGTATTTTTGTGTAAACTAGAAACTTTAAACAGCTCAACGAAAAAATTAAAAAAAAATCACATGTCTTCTAATTTTTATTCTTGGACATATTGCGCCTGCGTGGGTTCGAACCCACAACTCATTAGTAGAGGAGTGGTGGCCCAGGTGTATCGGTCCCATTTCTCATAATTGTGACAGTTAATATTTCCAATTTCATACCTACTGTAAGTTGCTGTAAAGTGTAAATCTATTATTGCAGTACTCCATATAAATCCATATTACAGAACAAGTGCAAACAGGATGTGCAGCCGCTGTCGAACGTTATTACCCGACGCCGGGTAATCCGGCCCGGGCTATCTGACCCGGTTGCCTATTGAGAAATTATTGTGAAGCCAACTGGTTGAAAAAAAAATCTCATATTTCCAACGTATAGTAGATTGGAATTGGGTTGATCTGAAGTACATAACGTTTTTAGTTAACGCTTAGTCAAAACCCGCCTTAATGGCATTTTATTTAAAACCAGTCCTTATTTTAAATGACTTATCTACTCTTCTATTCACTGCACACACTTTTTGAATGGAAATTATAATGATTGCTAATTATAATAATGCTATTGTGTAAAAAAAAGACGAACTTAATTTTTATGAACCTCTATTGGGGGTAATTGAACTCTTTTCTTAGAAGAACACTTTGACCCCTAACTGAAGTAATTTTTTAACTTAGTTCAGTCTTGTGACTGGGACTGTAGCACCATAACTTTTTAGTATTTAATTATATTTTTTATGTCTTTGACAATTCAAAAGTGCCTGTAACTGGTCTACTTGAAATAAATGCTTTTGATTTGTATTGAAACGAGAGATTTAAATGTAAAATCGAACTATTATTATTGAATCATCCCGTTCTTGGTAATATAAAGCCCTATTTAGACATGCAAGAATTTGTATCCAAGTTTGACTACATTGTGGACTATTAATGGACATTTAATTTAGTATAATTGCCACACCATAAAAAATACAATAAATGTAAGTTCTTGCACGTCTAAGACCCTATGCACACCACGTTTTATAAACGCGCCGTCGACGCAGTCGCGGCGTGCTGTTGCAGTGCAGTTGCAGTTAAGTTTCGATCAAAACAACGCTTTTCGTATTCTCTACCGCTGTCAGACACGCTCGCGTCAAGTTCGCGTCACGCGAGCGCATTATCGGTATTCTACTGTTGCGCGTCTTTGGTGCGTGTTTTGGATCGCAACATGATCGTAAATCTTTATTATGAATCAGCACTAAAATCTGTACTGGGGTATTATTATTTTAAGGCATGTATTTAATGCGGCAACTAAGTATAATGAATATAGGTTGAAAAAAAAATAGAGTGGGTACCAAACATAATGGGTTGGCAGCTAATAAGGAGTATCGTAGTAAGTAAAAGATGGCATATTAATATATCAGTTATAAGCTCCGTTTTAATTTAAACTAGCATCAAGTTTTTCTTTTGGGAACTGAATTAATATCTAAGGGAAAACTTAATGATGAAAATAAAATAGAAAATGGGCATACATAAATAATACAAATCAGATTCTATTTAAAATTGTTTGTATGAAGAATAAATATAAACTAGCTTAAAATTGTGTGACTTTTAATAGCTTTGAATCAGTACCACCTGCCAGAATGCTCGACGGAGCCCCGCTTCGCGGGGCTCCTATTTCTGCGTGCAAGGTTTAAAGTAACCTAACACGAAGGGGATGGCGGGGTCTTTCAGACCCCGCCATCACCTTCGAACCTAAACTGTCCGTGTCGGGATGCCCCAAGTCCCGAGCTCGTTTCATTCGCTCTTGCATCCTAGGTCAAATAACTGATACCTGTCATGCTGGCTCACAAAATAAACAAAACTAAACACTAACGTGTTAGTTGCACACATTACCGGCGAATGCCACCCTACTAACATTATTAGTCGCCAAGTCATTATATACAGCTCCTCGCCTAATATTTCAATTGACTGGTATAGTTTATTTGCTACCTAAACGCAGCTGCTAGTTTTTAGTTTTTATAACACCCTTAATTTTGAACCTTACGTAATATAATAGTCGCGAAAATATTTAATCGCTGGCAAGTTATTTTATTTGTTGCAAACATTTAGTCGACTTTTAAGTTATTAGTCACTCGGAAAATAATAAGCTTTATTTTAATATTTTATTAATGTCATATTCATTGAAATTTAATCAATTCCATTCGATTATTTAGTGGGCAATATTTTTCTCTCCTGCGGCCACACCCTGAGTAAGTTTGATACAGTTTGGTTGTCGTACAGTTCACGCGCAGCTTACGCGCAGTTCAAAGATTACAAGAATACCGTTTATCACTCGAACTTGAACTTAACTGCAACTGCACTACTACTTCATCGGCGCGTCATAAAATTACATGAATTAGCCTTTTGCTCAGTTTGATAAAAGCGCGGCCGTCGACGCGCGTTACAGAAACGCGCGTCGACGGCGCGATTAAAAAACGTGATGTGTATAGGCCCTAAATGGAAATTAAAGCTCACCCTTAATTTACAAGGGATTTCAGTATAACTGGCTCAATAGAGGTGAAACTCTACCTATCTTTCCTAACTTAAAAGATGTTATTTTGAAGTGAAATAAATATGAAGAATGAGAAGCGACTATGTTTAAAGCGACTTTGTTTTTTATAATTGAATTCAAGTTACTTTTACGAAGCTGCGGGCTCGTGCAAGGCCCGCAGAAATTCATTCATGTCACCGTAGAAAATGTTAAATACTGTAATTATTTAAATGATTGTGCACACGCAAAATTGTCGTTAAAATTCGATAAATATGCTAACGTTTTAATAATTGATACAAGTGCTATGTAAAGACACATTTATTTCTGTTCACGTTAACTTGAGTGTTGACTTCACAATGAAAGTGTGGTTGAATATGTGAATTCTGATGAAATGTGAGACAACCATTGGTTTAACTTCGTCAAACAATGATATTCGTGAAGATTTTTAATAAATAATGACCCTGTCATCGTTTGGCAGATGCAACATAACAGAATTATTATTATATTATTATGTAGAAAAAGAATACAAATACATTCCTTATAACTACGAGTATAAGGGTTAATCTAACAATTGGCTACAATCCAATGTAGTTTCTATCCATTTGTTAACAATAATAACTAATAATTTGTTTAAATTCTGACCAAACAACTCGCCCTAAGGTACCTTGCCGATGGCGCGAAGCCGATTCCAACTTCAAGTGAAAATCAACCTTACCACTACGAGATATGACATAAAACACTTTGTTATCTACGGGTAAATGAAAAACAATACATGATCGCCACGACGACGTCAAGTCAATTGAAGTTAGTGATGGGTTTTTGCCCGGGAATTTTCCCGAGTTGGGAAAATTCCCGATAGTTTCCCATTTCTTCCCGGGAATATTCCCAAATGACGGGAAAATATTTTTCGTATAAAATTATGCAATTTAATTTATTTTTTACAAAGTTTTGCATTTGTGTGAGTCTGTGCAAAAATGTGAGTGGTTAAAAAAAAAAAGACATTAATTGTAAAAGTATGGTTACAGCATAAAAGTAAGGGATTTTATGTATGGAAATGTTTGTTGATACGTATTTATTTAAAAAGACTTAAAATCAACTTCGAACAAGTCTCAAAAGTATCACACCGATCTTTTTCTGATTATTAGGTTGTTTTTTAGGGTTCCGTAGTCAACAAGGAACCCTTATAGTTTCGCCATGTCCGTCCGTCCGTCCGTCCGTCTGTCCGCAGCTTAGCTCAGAGACGCCCAGTACTAGAAAGCTGTAATTTGGTGTAAATATACGGATTTGTTGTGCCGAAAAAGTGGTAAAATAAAATCTCGTAAAATATTTTTTTTTAGGGTACCTCCTGTACAAGTAAAGTGGGGATGTTTTTTTTTTTTCTCGCGTACCCCTTGTTGTGGGGTATCATTAAATAGGTCTTTAAAAAATATTGATAGTTTCGATCAACAATTTTTTGATAAAAACATTCGTTTGTGAAATATTAAGCTTTAAAGTGCTAATTTTTGCTCGACTCGAGTGTCCCCCCCCTCTACCAGCTAAACGGTTATGTTTGGGGGTGTGAAAAAATTCACAATAGTTGCATATATAACGAAGTTTAAAAGAAAATTATCATGACTTAGTAGGCTTTACAAGTTTACGAGCAATAGTCGACCAACTTATAAAACGTACTTGGATAACATATTTTCCTAAACAAAATGTATCGGAGACCATGTGCTTCAACTGCAAATGTAAGTTTGTCAACTTTATTTTTACAGCTTTATTAGGTGGGTATGTTTTGGGGATAGGTGGATTTTTATTGTCAACTATTTTTAACTAAATTCAAAAAAAGCAGGAGGTTCTCAATTCGTCGTAATCTTTTTTTTATGTATTTTCCCCGATTTCTCAAAGACGCCTGGACCGATTTTGAAAATTCTTCTTTTTAAAATTAAATTCAGTGAATCAGTTTAGTTAGTGCGCATATTTTGATGGGCAACTACGGAACCCTACACTGTGCGTGGCCCGACACGCACTTGGCCGGTTTTTTTGAATATTAGTTTTGCTATAAATGCGGCTTTATATCTATAATAGTAATCAGCTGACTTTGAAGATAAATCTATTACTTGGTGCGCTGAAAAGTGGGTATTGTATAAACAGCCACATAATAATAGCTCTAATCTAACAATTTATATTTTTTTTAGTATTGCTCTGTAGACAAATGGCAAACGTAAACTCTCGAGACTCTAACAGATTTTCAACGTAATAAATATGGCCTTAAAAATTAACTGCAAGAATTTAGTGTGCTTACTCGTATCAATTACCAAGTACATTCCAAAAAAAAAATGCATTTTTTTTTCAGAAATCATCAATTTTTGTTTCAAAAAATATATTTTTTCAAGCATTTTTATTTTGGCCTATTAATATGGCCAATAAAATAAGTTATTTGTAAGTATTTCGATGAATTGCCAGTTCAAAGTCTGCAAAATGTGATGGAAACATTGGAATCAGCTGTGAACGCTAACACGGGTGAACGAACTCAAACAGAAATCAAATTCATTAATACGGTCAAAAATAAATGCTTGAAAAGGCGCGCGTGGAACACAACGCGCCGTTGACCCGGGCATGGTCCATGGTCGGACAGCGAGTCGCCCATTACTCGCCGCCCGCATGCCCGCGCCTACTGTGGCTGGAGCCGTCTGCCGAAGTCCGGCGCCGTGGGCGTCTACCACTGCGGCTGGGGTGGACGGACGCTGACGCTGTCCTCTCTCTCACTCGGCCCAAGCATGACTGCTTCGAAGAAGAAGTCCACCGCATCCCACACCGTCTTGCCTCGAAGCATGGCTTCGACCAAAGCCGGGCGCGAGAGGTCTCTGCCTATTGCCGTGAGGACACGGCGGTGCTCTGCTCAAGCGGAGCAGTCCTGCACCGTATGCTCCACCGTGTCCTCCGGGCGGTCCTCGCAGTGGTGACACCCAGGCGTTTCCTGCTTCCCCATCCGACACATGTACCTCATGAAACTTCCGTGTCCGGTGAGGACCTGCGTCATGCGGTAGGTCAGGACGCCGAGCCGCCTATCCAGCCACTCCTCTAAGAGAGGGTGTTACCGCCGCGATTGTAGCGTACCCGGACCTCTGTTGCGACCGTCGCTCCCTCCATACTACCCTGAGATCACGACGGAGCTCTTCCGGCAGCGCGTGCATATCGCAGTGTCATATTGCCACTTTCAAGAACTGGGTCGAGCACATACCTGTAGTACGGCACTTCTGATTCCACAAGGTTGTATTTTAGAGCAAGTTGATGGATTATTCTGGCTACAGGGTTGTGTCTATGCAAATATTCTCCGTTAGCGAGACGAGAAAACCCGGAGAAAATGTGATAGATTGATTTGCCTGGACACGGTGGCATGCCCGACATATGTCAGCCCTGCTATCCTTCACAATAAATTTCCGGTAGTTTAAGTCATCATAACTTCATCCATTATTGCTCTGACAAAACCTTTGGTTTCTCCAAAGGAGTCTCCAGATCGTAGTCAGGTTACCGACCCAGATATGTCTACATCTGCATCAGGCCTATGTACGGCCCGGAAAAAACGTCCGTGAAGCTCCTTGTTCTGTCATAATTCCATGCGACCATTAGTGTCAAGCACTGCAGGTTTGCGCCAGTTCTCTTTAGCCGAGAAAGTTTTGGAAAGTCTTAACGTTTAGAAAATCTCAACCTCGAATATACAATCTCATAACCGAAGACCGTGAGTGATGCATTCGATATGCAGTAAGCAATGTACGGACCCTCCTATCACCTTGGATACGAGGGTCCGTACAATTAAGTTCTGTTTGACTCCATGAGTATGTCAAAAGAGTACCTACATCAATACTGGCATGACCCAGCCGTTGCAGGCCTTACTACCACCTAATACAATAATTATTTACATATTTTTAACATTGTTATTGGTTCAATATTTATTTTCCCGTCGTTTGGGAAAATTCCGGGAATTTATTTTATTTTCCCATATTTTCCCAATCTTTTTTTTCCCTCCCATTTTTTTCTTCCCTCCGGCCCATCACTAATTGAAGTGCATCATTATTTCTTACTAACAAGGTGGTTTTTTACTTGTAGTTGGAATCGATCGAATCGCGTCGCATCGCGCCATACTAAGGCCAGGTTCACACGGCGACCATTCGATTCGATTTTTCCACGTATACGGTTTTACCGTATACGATGCATTCGATTTTTTCGGGCCACGCATGCGAGTGCGTACGATTCTCGAATGGGCGAGTCGTGTGAACGAAACAACATGAACATAAGCGCCACTGCGTGTCGTATTCGATAAAATCGTTTCGAGACGCGGCGTTCCAGTGACAACTTCGCACGGTATACGGTAAAATATATTTCTCGAACACGGGATTTTCCCGTATGAACGCCGTGTAAACAATTTTTAAGTTTTCATATATATTCTGTTGTCACTACTCTATTCGATAAAATCGTTTATACGGTATACGGGAAAATAATCGCCGTGTGAACCTGGCCTTAAAGTCTCTAACTCACGAAAATTGAACCGACATAAATTGGGTGCTTTACTATCTGATGAAAAAAGAAATAAGTACATATTGTTAAAATTCATGAAATAAAGCGTAAAAAACGTGCATCCAAACAAACAGTCCATACAAATCCATACAAACTTTTATGGAAATTTTGTTTTTAACCAGTTAAATCCCAATGGGCACACGGTATAGCAAATAAAACAACAAACTCAAAACAAACGTCAAAATAAACCACAATATACAATTTTTAACGTAAAACCCGTCATTCCCTGGAGATATTCATTCGTTTTAAAAGCTCTTATACAAATTGAAATCGATTTCATCCCAAAATGGACGCACAGGTATATGACGCGTGATAATTGAAATGGATTCGTCCATTACGTGGTTTGTAGCTCGGAAAACTACCGTTTTGATAGCATCGTGATACGTTGGCACTGAAGCTTTATTGTGTTTTTTTTTCTTTTTTTGATAAATGACTCTGTAGCTTTATGTGCCAGTAGTTAACTGTTGGGTTTTCAAATATTTTCGTACACATTATTTACTTTGTTATGTTTTTTTTTTGTGAAAATATTTGTGTGTGGAAATTCATGTTCGAATCGCAGTCGGATTTTTCTTTCAAAATATAAGCTTTGTTGGGTTCATCTTCTATTATGGTTCGCGGGATTTTCTCATCAGGCAACCGTGGCCCTGGAATGTAAAGGGCTATTAAAGGATCAGCGTGGATTTTAGTCAGTACGAGTCTGACAGTCCCTCCCGTCCCTCGCCCTGAGCGGGAGGACTCATTTGATGATTTAGCCACGATAAAATAAAATCTTCTATTATAATCGGATGCAGCTGAATGCCAGAATTGTACATACATTATTGCATCTTCACTGTTTATCTGACCTACACACATCAAAAAGTTATTACTAAAGCTTTTTTGTTCTGGTAGATTAATATAATATGTATTATGATTTCTTCTTCACATATTTTCAGAGGAACAGAGGAAACTCAATATGAGATTCATGGTCCTCTACTGACTGAACCTGGCAAGCGTAGCTTCATATAAACTGTCAATCTTACGGTTGTCATTATTTAACTATAAGCTCGAATATCGCGCCTGCCGGGATTACAGAACTGTTTCAGCAGGTTACCCTGAGCCCGGAACGCAAAGGGACGCAACTGAAGGAACAGGGTAGATGTTTAGGCAGTAAGTTCTTCTCTGACTTTTTGCCCCACCCAAGGCGGGACTCATTTGATGATGTTACTACCCCAAAAAAAAAGCTTGTTTACGATCAATTAATTATTAGAAAATAACATTAATTAAACGTCTGTAAAAGTGGAAAAGTCCTTGATCGGTTTCCATTGTATTAGAATCGACGTTTGATTGCGACCTTGCCAAGGTAGACCACTTGTAGCTTATGTTTTATTCATTGCGAATCGTTTAGTTTCATTGTGGTTTCATGTTCCGTTCACGAAAGCTTGATTAATGGTGAAATTAGAGATTAATTGTGAACAAAAAGCATTACACGAGTACAACGCTCTTTGTTTGTGAATATTTTTTATATGAATTAACAACCAATGATTAAAACAGCAACAAATAATTAAAACAACAACAAATAAATAAACAACAAATCATAAAAAAACATGTTAGCAGAATAAACAGTCATTTAAAAGCAAGTTGAAACAAATCTAACATACATTTCATTCGTCAGTGCAATGTTGATGAGGAATCGTTCTACCCCATTATTGTTTCATGTGAACGTCTATAGCTGAACATGGACCTTTTAATTGAACACCTCCATTTACTTTTATGAGAGCAGTAAAAAGACATGTATGTCAATTCCTCTGTTTTTGATTTAGTTTTCTCACATTTCTTTTTAGACTTGAAATGTTATTCTCTCAAAAATCTTTGTGTGAAAGCCCAAAAGTATAGGCCTCTCTTCCTTTTACCGACATAAATGTATTTAATTTGTCAATATATTTTCTTTGGTATTAACTAACGTAAACAATAATATATTGAAAGTACCTACATTTTTAAAATAATCTCTCGGTTTTTATAATTACCTTAAAAAAAATAGCACGAACAACGATTAAGAACCTGTCAAAAGTTTTACTAACAACGCATAATATCTTTTGGGCATTGTACGCCCAAAAGATATCGATTCAAATCTTTATCAAAGAGACTTCATATCTTTCACGGTTCTTTTACTTAATCTTTTCTAATATATTAGAGCTCTTATATATTATATAAAGATTCCGTTGATACAGGATGATTTGCCGAAGTAAGGGAATCGTTATTAAGAGGATCAAAAGCGAACAAAAGTCAATTTATCTCGAGCGACAAGACTATGAATATAACATAGCAGGCTCAGATCAAAAAAACAGGCAGATAGAACGTGCGCGAACAACAACGTGGTGCCAGTCGTTATTTATGTGTGCGCGGCAGATAAGTGGCGCCGTGTACGGACACGTGCATCTGTGTGCGTTTACGGTTGCCAGATATTGAGAAATACTCCCATATTTTTGTTCAGTTAAATTGTTCCCAAATATTGTACTAATATTTTTTTTCAATTAGAAACGCGATTTTGCTTTAAGGTTATACCCAGAGAGCATAAGCATGTAGTATTTATTATTTAACAGAATAATAATAAGGAATAAAAGTTAATATGCGTAATTACTTAATACCTATTTAATTAATTTATATCAGACCAGAGCTTTTTGGTAATTTGTTCAATAAACTATTTAAGGATAGGTTTTTTTAGTTTAAAAAGATAAAGAATTTGTTATAACAATCAACATATTTATTAAAATAATAATTATTTTACACACAATCACATTTTTATTAAAATCGTAATTATTTTACACACAATCATGCTTTAGTTCTGCACCAATTATATTGTGCAAACAAACATCTAAGTACTATTAATGTTTAAAATTGGAAACGCGATTTTGCTTTTATTTGCAAAATCAAAACGATTTATCGGCCAATTGAAAAGGCCCTACCAGCACTACTAACGATACTGATTGCATTGCAACTAATAATTCGAAAATGAAAAATATCACTAATGAAAGTATGGAAACCTCTATAATGTCACATGGCAAAGCCTAATTGTTGCAATTAAATACTAAAAGTAATAATAAAATACTTCATAAACCCCAATAAGTCTTGAAATATAAAAATTTTAAAGCGCAGTACACCGCACGCGGAACGAAAAGTAAACGACTAAAATAATAAAAAAAATCCAGCGGCGCGAGGGCGGCACATCCTTACAAGTACCGAATAGCTCAAAGGCATGCTCTCCGTCCCACTTTCTCACGCAAAAATACAAATACAGCCCCGCGCGCGGGGGCCCCTCCCGAGACCCGAAGTCTTTACGACCCGGACGGAACTAACTAGTGACCTTGTGTCATTACGACCATAGACCATACAACATTATTTTTAGTACCTATATGCGAAACCTGAATATAGTTTGTTCAGAATCAATAACTGAATCGATTCCAATAATTTTTACACCATGTTATATTTGGTCCCAAAATTATTTAAAAAGTTAAGACTAATGTTGTATAGGTACTATAGATTACGACTGTGCAGTTGTTTTGACGAATTTGATCGATATTTTTATGCACAGTACACATTCCCCTAATTCAGGGTAATTTTCCCGTCATAAACTAGCAACACAGACGATTTACTGTTAAGGTTTTGTGTTTCAAGTGAGCCGAAAATATTTTATGGAAAATAAATACCAAAACAATAAAAATAACAAGAGTTACCTGTGGAAAGATATTCCATCTTGTTTTCTTTGTTTTTGTGAACAACTTTTGCAGTGTTTAAACACACAAGACGGCATGTTTTGACATAAAATGGCAAATCACTAGTGACGTGTGAGCGAGACGATGCGTAGCTTGGTACTGTCGCGAGTTTGTAGTAACTTTTGATTTTGTATTAACTTTGGTGGACCCACTCGCGTGTTCTGAGCGCTCTATCTGCCTGTTTCATTGATCTGAGATAGCAGGTTTCTGCTTCGGAATGGTTTCTGTTGCTCGGCTTTGGTCTCTGACTATGAATAAAGTATTCCGGTCCTAGGGGTTTAGTAGAGATGAATTTGTGATTATTTCTTAGGCACTGATGGGTCCCTAGCATTAGTGGTCTAGCAAAATATTAGTCAATACATAAATACGTATAGCAATAACATCATTATAATAAAACTAAATTCTAATATAACATATATCTGAGAAAAGTTCACGTGATAAACTGAGCAAATGAATTTATCCACTACATCGTATAATTATAATGACTGTTCTGTTCTAAGAACATTTCAACAAAAATATTATTCGCAAAACAAATTCTTAGTAAATACTTAGAGGTGAGAAAAATGATCTTATAAAGCTTCGGTTTATACCATAGATATAAAATAAGGACGCGTAAATATTATTTTTGCAATGTTCGGAACCTTGAAATAGAGTTATCTTTTTTCTGTAACTATAAGTCCATAACATAATCCCCACGAAATACGTAGATATAATTCTAGTACAAATAGACAAAAAATATCCTTACATCAGCTAACCCCAGATAGACAAAGAATAACAAACAATTAAATCATAATGCTCACAATCTGTATTACGCAACGCAATTAATCTGCTTATCATCAATCCGTGGCCCATAATTCCTTTCACTGAAAGACCTTTAATGAGGCAGCTATCGCTAATCGGATTGGCATTACCCTAGGGCGGTATTACCCTGCGTGCGCGGCATTTCCCCAGCGCAGTTTCCCATAGCTATCGGTGAGATAGCGAAGTTTCTAGGAAGGCGGTTTGAGTACAGTCACGAACATAAATACGACATCCGCGAAGGATTAGGCACAGGTTTCTTAGTGGTCGCCTCTATTGTTTCTGGGTTACAAAGAAGAAATAAAAATATTACAAAAACTTAAGTACGAAATGAATGATCCATTACAGCATGAAACTTTAAACATGTGTGTTTTGACGATTCGAAAGTGCCCATTTATTTATATTTATTACATTTACACAAATATTATAATTTTGAAAAATCTACAATACGCAGTTTTAGGTATTTTGTAATGAGCTTTGAATAAACTCAGATCACCCATCAAATTTCGACATAGGTTAGCGTTACTTAACATTTAAGAATGACCCGTGTGGCTATTATTATTCGGAAAGCCACGAATTTAAACTAGCTGAATTTTTCCAAATGTATAGGAAGTCGGTGGAGCATACGGTGCAGCTCCCCCCGCTCCCCCCGCTTGGCAGAGCACCGCCGTGTCCTCACGACAGCGATAGGCTGTAACCTCTCGCTCTCTGCATTGGTCGAGGCCATGCTGCGGGACGAGACGAAATTGGAAGCTGTCGCCTTCTCCTGCAAAGCAGTCATGCTTGTGAAGGAGGAGGCGGGTCGCGAGACGGAGAGGACAGCGTCTACTTCACAACCCAGCCGCAGAGGTAGACGCCCACGGCGACAAACGTTGGTAGATGGTCTCCGGCCACTGTAGGCGCGGGCTTGCTGGCGGCGAGTAACGGGCGACTCGTTGTCAGACCATGGCCGGGTAGACGGCGCGTTGTGTTCCACGCGTGCCTCAAAGAGTGTCAGCACAATGACGAGATTAGAGTGCCAAAGCCTGCCGGGGTCGAGGGACTAAACAGCAACAATGACCCCGTAAAGGGCTATTGAAGGACACCGTGCTACAAGTCTGACAGTCCTTCCTGCCCCGGAGGACTCATTCTTACCACGCTAAAAAAAAGTGTTTAGAGATTGGTGGTCGTGACTGTACACTATCGGGATAGGATAGTAATATAACACACGTTGCAATATGTCAGCTTATTGCCAAGCCTCCTTATAACTTCGACGAAAGGCACGGATAGAGTTTGAAGCGTAATCTCTGCTGATACGAGCCGAGAAAACATTGTGTCGTTGTTGTTTTAAAGATTTTAATGGTAGTTTTAGATTAGTAGTATTCTCTCAGCAGAAAATGCTCATGACGTGGAACCATTTTTGTACCTCTTAAAATTTAGCTGGTCTGTTGCGGTTCTGCACCAGGTGTTCAAGTTTCCAAGATAAATTATACCCTATGTGTTGGCCAGACTTAATACCTAAACAGCAAAAAAAAAAAACCAAATCTGTCCAGTACTTTTTGAGTTTATCCCGGACACAGCCTCTCTTCCCTCTGATTTGAACGGTTAAATTAGTGATGTTGCGAATATCTGATTTTTGACATTCGCGAATGCGAATGCGGATGCGAATATTCAATTCCAATATTCGCGAATGCGAATGCGAATGCGAATATTCAGTTTTAAATCAATTACGTTTGATAATTTAGAAAATACAAAAAAAGAACACTTTTTAATGTAACTTTATAACTTATTTTTATTTTTTTTACTTCCTGACTGTAACGAAAATGGAAAAAGTATGGAGTGTGATTTTTTTAACTGGGCGTGGATGGCCTTCTGAAACTAAGAGGAATGTTGAAAAACTATGAAAGGAGTCTCGAGTCCGATTTTGACCAAAACTAAAACTGCATTTTTACTTCACCAGAATTTGATCCTTGCTCCATGTGGTTCGATTCCTGGCCAGGATTACTGATTCTTCTAAAATCCAATGATGCAGTTTTAAAATCGGCCTCGAGACTCCTTTCAATATTTTTCGATATTCCTCATAGTTTCGGACATTGCCATCCACACCGCGTTGAAAATTCACCCTGTATAAGAGTAGCTCTAAGAGTGGCGTCAGTGATAGAAAAACAGACAGAAAAAAGTTTATCTTAGCATGGTCATATATATGATTAATTGTTGTGATTGATTTGATGAACATTAACGACTAGCTGTGCCCGCGACTTCGTTCGCGTGGATGTCGGAACTTAACAATGTATTTTATAGTGCGAAGCGCTGTTGGAGGATACCGATACAAATCATTTTTTTTATGCTTTTTTTTAGCGTCATAAAATCGTCAAATTAGTCTTTTCACCCAGGGCTGGGCAAGAGGAACTGTCAGACTTGTATTGACTAAAATCCACGGCGTCCTTCAATAGCCCTTTACGTTCCGGGGTCACGGTAGCTCGTAAGTCCTACGACCCCGGCTGGCTTTGGCTCTCTAAGGGGTTTGGCCCCCGTCATTGTGCTGATGCTCTTTGAGGCGCGCGTGGAACACAACGTTGACGATCGTCTTGCGACGTCCGTTGCCGTGGGCGTCTCCCGCGGCGGCTGCGTCGTGAGGTGGACGCTGTCCTCTCCCTCACGCGTTCCGCCTCCTCCTTTGCTAGCATTACTGCTTCGCAGAAGAAGGCGACCGCTTCCCATTCCGTCTCGCCCCGCAGCATGGCCTCGACCAGTGACTGTGAGGACACCGCGGTGCTCTGCCCAAGCGGGGCAGTCCTGCACCGTATGTTCTACCGTGTCCTCCGGGCGATCCTCGCAGTAGTGACACCCAGGCGTTTCTTTGTTCCCCATTCGATACAGGATCCATACCGCGCCCTGAGATGGCGCCGGAGCTATTCCCGCCGCCCCTCGACTTGTCTATGCAGCGGGGATTGGCCAGTGCTTCTTTATAAATACGTATACATGCCGTCGGACGGCAAGCCACCCATTACTCCCCGTCCATAAGCGACTGGAATATGACCCACTATTTCCGACGCCCTGGGCGTCTTCAGCGGTGGCTCGGGTGAGAGGTAGAGGGTGCACGTTCCCTCACGCGCAATTATGATATGCTCAGTATTGCCCAGGCAGTAGGTAATAATTTTGTTGTGGCATTATTTTGAAACTATGATATCTCCTAAGATATTCATTGAAATCAAACGATGTCAAGGGCAATTTTGTTCAAAATTAAATGCTTGTGATGATTAACGTATTTATTTTGATAAGGATTTATATCATATTAATGAAAATACCTTCGCAAATAATGCATAACTTTAAAACAAATTTGATTTTCATAAAAAAGGTTATAGTGACTTAATCTTAAAAGATAGATATATGCTCTCGCGGACTTTAATTTAGAACTTTTTATGAGAAATAATTCCGTAGTACATAATTTTTGCGTATCTTTAACCGTTTACGCAGCGCACGCAACGAAAGCTCTCGAAAAGGAATACATTTTCCCGATTTTGAAACATTTCTCATTGCTGCTCCGCTCCTTTTGGTAATAGCGTGATGTTATATAGCCTATAACCTTCCTCGATAAATGGACTACCCAACACAAAAAGAATTTTTCAATTCCAACCAGTCGTTCCTGAGATTAGCGCAAACAAACAAACAAACAAACAAACAAACTCTTCAGCTTTATAATATTAAGTATAGATGATGAATGGCGAAATAAAGGCAGATTGAACATAAGATGAATGGAGAGGACGACAAAAGATAAGAATGAATGGAGTGTGTGGAAAAAGGAGTATCAAATCAATATAAAAAAATATCAATGTATTTTTTCAGTCGTTCGTATTCGCAAAATATTCGCATGAATTTTGCGAATGCGAATGCGAATGTCTAAAAATATGCGAATATCCGCATGATGCGAATGCGAATGCGAGTATTCGTAACATCTCTATTAAATATTAACGTCGATATATTTTTCAATGGCCCTTTGATTTAGCACAAAATAAAACATAAGAACAGTCACCTACGCTGTCTCTTTATCTCCTGAAGTTGAACGTTTCTCTCATAAAAAAATAATTGTAATGTTCCTTACCTTGTTCTACATCATAGCCGTAAAATCACTCGCCATTTTGAAACATAAACAATTAGAGAAGTGAGTGGGAAGTCGTCCTACGTTACGTTATAAAATAACGTTATTTAGTCATTTATAACGGTTATTATCGTAGGTATCCAACATTTGAAGAGTTAAACCGAACATCTCTGGAAACGCGTAGGATTATTCAAGTATTTTCATTTTCAAGTTGTTTGAGTTTCCTTAGGTACTTGAAGAGTTCTTCAGTAAACTTGGTGGTACTTTTTGATTGTGGTTCTAGAAATTTCGAGATAGTGTTAAAAACGTGTGTGTACAACGAGGCCTTAGTCAGAAACTCGAAAGTCGGACAACCAGTCTTACCAAGGCATATCATCCAGTTACTGGGTTGTAGAGGTCAGATAGGCAGCGCTCCATGTAAAGTCAATGATATTATAAACCTTTTTTACTTATAATATCATTGTGTAAAGTCTGGTGGTCTACCATGACGTCGCGAGAGTAATTCCAATGAGCAAACGAGGTGGCGCTAGACGACTTGTATAGCTCTGTCTTTTTCCCACACTGTAATTACTACGGTTTTTATTTTTTTTAGCGTGGTAAAATCATCAAATGAGTCCTCCCACCCCGGGCAGGGCGGGAGGGACTGTCAGACTTCTACTGACTAAAATCCACGGTGTCCTTCAATAGCCCTTTATGTTCCAGGGTCACGGTAAGGAAATAATCCCGCGACCCCGGCAGGCTTTGGCCCTCTGAGAGGGGGGCCCCGTCGCGTCATTATGCTGACGCTCTTTGAGGCGCGCGTGGGACACAACGCGCCGTCGACCCGGGCATGGTCCATGGTCGGGCAGCGAGTTGCCCTTTACTCGCTGGTAATTACTATGGTTATAGGCCACTTGATATTCAGCTGCAACTGGTTTGACCCTAACTTAGTCTACATCAATTAGGCTACATCAATGATATCTTAAGTTTAAAAGGTGTAGGTAGATACGTTATAAGCGCTCAGAAAGTGACGCGCTCAAATGTGGCTAATTAGCAAACCTTTCCTCAGTGCCAGCAGTGCAACGTTGCCGGCGACAACAGACGCACGTCACGAAGTAGGTACTAAGTAAAAGTGACCCAAAAACACCGAAAATGCCGTCGTGTGTTATGAGATAGTACAAATTATACAAGCAAAACTTCAAAAAGTCAAGGAATCACATATCATTCGTAAACATACAATTTATCTTAATATTTTCACAAATCAAACATTACCCGTAGTACCACAAGAACTTACACATCTCTTGAACACTTGTCTAAAAGAAAGTGTAACTGCAAAATTACCCATAAATCAAAGTGTAATGTCGTTTTGACGTTGACAGTTTTTTTAGACAAGTGTTTAAAGGATGTTTTTTGAATGTTTCGTAGTAAGACGACTAGTTTCTAAAATATGGCGTCGAAAAAGAAAGAGTGCAACAAAAATAGATGTAATTACCGATCATATTAGAGTAAAATTATATTTGTCTCTTTTTCACTTGCGATACTTGAGTCATGCCATCCTATTTTAGCATATGTTCAATTGTTCATATTATACTGTGCACGCTGAAGAAAGTCAGCCAACCCGCACAGGTGTAAGGTCTCTTAAATATGTGGAATTATTTACGAGTTTCAACGTAAACCTGTTTATTTACTTGTGTATTTTGTAGCTTCATTTTGCGACTGCAATATTAAACTTTTATAAAACAACAAACATAACACGGATTACAAATTAACTACCTACATTTATTTATTTGAGAAAAACATGCACATATTACACATACAGTGTCCCTGTCCAAGTTACTGCAGGCAGAGCTCAGTAGGTATAAACAATAATGAAATAAATTATTTTTTTTAAATAAAAACTTTGGTAACACTAGGAATTTCACTGCGAAGTTAAAATAATACAAATTATATTGTTTGTACATTATTTTTATAACGGGCTCTCCACACCAAACCATTCTAAATGATTTTGTTATACTGAAACAAAATAGGTACCTAGTATAGGTACATACGATCCCTTGTAATGCATTTACTGTAAACATAATTAAGTCTACAGAAATCAGAAATTGTGTATAGATTTAATTAAATCATGTAAAAATAAGGACCTTTACATACACAAGCGACATGACAAGCTCAACTAATTTTCAACTATCAAGACGTGCCGAAATCAAAATACATCGGTGAACATGACAGGCTTTGTGAACATGCCGTGCGATCGACACGCGAGTGACGTCACTTACTATGTACATGTAGGTACAGTCACAAGCATAAATACTTTGTGGAAGGTATAATTAAAAAAAAAGTAGAAGTTGTATTCTGTAACGTTCACTACCTAGTAGATCTCCGCTCATAGGAAACTTTTTTTGTATCCGCACGTCGTCGCCCTCATGAGCGCACTCACATACATCTAAATAAAAGTCATACAAAAAATCTTCGAAACAAAAAGTCTTCGAAACGAAAACACTCTTTAGAACAGCTGTGGTGGACAAACTTTCTTAATAGGGAGCCAAAAATTAAAAAAAAAAACATAGGGCCAGAACTATACCTAGACAAAATGTATTTTGTACTGAAACTGTTAATTTGCAGTGCATATTTACAAAAATATAACGGATAAACTCGAGAGTGGGGGCGCAGATTTAAAAGTGTTTTTATTATTTTCGACAAATTAAGTTTACGATATACCTAGAATAATAAATACAGGTCAAATAGTTATTGATATTCTGACGGATTAACTTAATTTTTTCAGTAAAATGGCCAAGTACGAGAGCTCACTGTAGAATTTTGCTAACCGTGTAGGTACATATAAATGTGTGCTCTCAACTGTACAATGTAGGGTACAACATAACGATCAGTTCAGTAACAGGTAGCCTGATAACGTTGATAAGCTGTCAACACGGCATGTGTTATCTACACCTGGCTTTATAGCGGGATTCAAGTGTCGATGTATCTAGTTGAAGCTCGAAATATTGCAGAGCCCTTATCACGAGTTTTCAGTATTTGAGACGTAAAGTAAACTGGAACTTTGTCATTTTGAATTGACTTTCAAGGAAAAAAATAGTTCATTCTTCGCACACCAGAGGCGCTGTTCCATTTTCCATACAAGAAACGCTGTAAATACTGGAAAGACGCTGTAAAGTAAAATAGTGAAAAGTCGTGATAAGGGTACCTACAGATAGTGTGTGTTTGTATGGTTCGCTTTTGATAAGGTAAGAATAGATGCTGATATTAGTTGGAAGTAGCAAGCAATAGTGATTGGTCGCGGGACTAACGAATACCGTGACCCCGTGATAATCGAAAATCTCTGTTTAGAAGGAAAATTTAAAATTGGCCTAATTTTGCTGTACCTAACACTATTTTTCCTGACATACTATGTTTTAAATTACATAAAATAAAACTCCACTTCAACTTTTAATAAGTGCGGCAATTTGTAGTACTAAAACCTACTAAAGTTATCATTTAATTTTATCAAAGATGTTTATGTATTTTAAATCAAATTTTAATGGTCACGCGCTGATGGCTGGCACTTGTTACCCCGAATGCGCCTAAAACGTACTGATATCTGCCAACGTCACGGGAGGTCACCGCGGCCTTGGAACACAAAGGGCAACTAAAGGAACAGGTTGATTTTTAGCTAGTTAATTCCTTTCTCCTACAACCCGGGCGGGACAAGACAAAAAGTTATTTTCGGTTCAGTACCCTTAGCATGAGTGTTCAGTATTTGAGACGTAAAGTAAACTTGAACTTTGACCATTTCAAATTGACAATTTTCAATGAAAAAATTAGTTCCTTCTTCGCACACCAGAGGCGCTATTCCTTTTTTTCATACAGAAACGCTGTAAATACTGGAAAGACGCTGTAAAGTAAAAGAGTGAAAATTCGTGCTAAGGGTACTGTATAATTCTCATCGAGTCTACCTAACCTTTTGACGACTATAGACGTTATGTAAATCAAATCAAATCAAATCGTTTATTTCAAGTAGGCCAGTTACAGGCACTTTTGAATTGTCAAAAGACAAAAGTAAAATAAAATAGTTTAAAAATAGTTACGGTAAGCCTACAAGGTCCATATTCAACAATTTCCATGACACGTTCACAGAATCGTTTAATAATATATGGGACGTCGTCCACCTGACGTCTGTAGCTGTACCTCGTGAGTTACAAAATACCTACAATCAATAACATAATTATTATGAAGTACTGTGCCTCGTTCAATGGACACAGGTGATGTCACATAAATGCCTCTTTATCATTACAATACATAAGGGTAAGGATCCTTTTTTATGTAAGTTAATAGTTTATCTTCTATTGACACGTGAGTTTGAGCTGTTGCCTTTGAAAAATTGAAAGCGTAGCGTAGGCCCCCGGGTCTACAAGGCGTCTTGATCCACGCGCGACTCAAGGAACTGTCAGCAAAATGACGGCTTTAGATGGCCAAAGCCTGCCAGGGTTTGGGACTAACGACTAACCATGGCCCCGGAACGTAAAGACTTATTGAAGGTCACCGAGGATTTTAGTCAGTACAATTCTGGCAGTCCCTCCCGCCCTGCTCTGGGTGGGAGGACCCATTTGATGATTTTACCACGCTAAAAAAAAAATCGTTTTCGTTAGGAAATGATTTACTGCAATTTGAGCTGACATGCAGGAAAAACAATAAAACGAAAAATACAAAGTAATTACCTTCGTTTACAAATGTGCTTTGTTTTTATTGAATGAAACTAAAGTTTGAAGTTTAAACAACGCAGAAAGAAAGAGCGAAGCGATTCTTTGTGCTTGTATCAATAGTTGAGATAGAGACTAGCAAACTTTTGAAAATCGATGTTTCGTAGCAGTTGCATTGTTCTCTTTCGAAACAAGTATTCTATTGAAATATGAGTTTATAATATTCCATTTATTAATCAACATAATACTCGATTAATATTGTACTTACTTGGAATATTCTGCGGACCTAATAAAGCTATTCTAACAAACATATTTTGACACGTTAATTGATCATAAATGAACGTTAAAATGATGACAATCTGTATGGTTAATATTGACCATTCACAATGCAAGACCAAGGCCCGAATTTGGCAAGCGTAGTTGCACCTTTGATCAAACAGAGGATTTAAAAAGCTCACTTTATCTAGGCTGGATCCCGTGTAAAGCTGAAAGATCGGTAGATCCGACATTATGCATGAGTGTATCTTCACAAAGGTAATAGGACAGAAATACCAGGGTCAGATCATTAAAAAGAGAAACAAGAACGTAGTATGGGTTTACTAAAAAATAATTTTTGTCGTATTTTCAGATCCGACATGATGGCTTTCATGTCGAAATTCAGGCACGAATCTTCTCACTTTTGTAAGACTAATATCTAACAGCAGTGGTGGCCCAGAGGTATCGGTCCCGACTTACGAGTTGTATTGTAGGTCATGGGTTCGAACCCCGCCAGGCGCAAAACGGTGAAGGAAAACATCGTGAGGAAACCGGCATGTCCTAGAACCAAAAATTTGAAGACATGTGACATCTGGCAACCCGCACTGGGCTCGCCTGGTGGATTATGGCCCACTCCCTCTCACAGAGAGAAGGCCTGTGTCCCAGCAGTGGGAACATTATAGGCTGATGATGATGATAATGAATATCTAACAACATTTTTATTTCCAGTAACATTACGAGTCCTCTTTACAGCCATCTTTAAAACAATCCATATAGACAAACATGCAATAAATGCAACCTCTTTGCAGTAACACACCACTGGCAACATTGCAATCTCTTTTTCTTTATTACTTGCGAAGACGAGTGTGTAACGAAATTGCTTCCTTCTTTGTTCCGATATGTGATTGCGGTAGACTCGGTTTGCTTGATTTTATTTTATTTCTAAGGAAAGGGATTATTATTGTTGAAGTATTCTCTTCTTTGTGTGGAGATAATAACTTACTGTTTGGTTTCCTGTCCAATTAATTTAATGGACTGGTCGTCGAGTAATAAAACGAAATATCGACAGTTTCATCACTGTAGTTCCATTTATTTATCTGATTGTGTCTAGACGATTTTAAGTAGATATTTTTTACGAACAAAATTCGACGAATTTTGAAAACTGTTACAATCCAAAGCAATTTCGAGGATATAAAAATCTATTGCTTTATAATTATAAACAATAGTTTTAATCGTCGACAGAGCAAGTAACGCAATTAATATTGTTAAATTGTCAAAATAAATTACTTTTGAAGTAATTATCTTAAACTTAATAAATAACTTAATTGTAACCCAGGTAGCAAGTGACGTCGGCGACTAAAAAATGACGACACTCTTAAGTCAATTTAGGGTCACCACAGTTACGTCATTATTGTACGTCATACTTACGTACTATTATAGTACTGTACTGTACGTACTGTATAGGTCATAAATGATACCTCCTAACAACGTCATATTACAGTCTGTCCCTTATTAGTCTAAATCTGCCCTCAGGTTGACGACTGTTGTATGACATAAAGTGACCCAAAGAGCTAAAGATTGGTTAAAGAACAGTTTATGGAATGCATCTGACTGACATAATTCCACGAGTGAAGTCGACCACCAACATAGCGAATATTATGGGCAAATACTAATCATTATAACAAGGATTTTTATAGCCGGTACATTAGTCCAGTCAACGAGGATTTTTTTGTATGAAGACTTTCGAAAAATTCCTCCGGCGCTGAAATTTGGCATATGATGAGAGTAGGTGATACAGATTACAGATGCACAATAATCCAAAAAATTTTTAGCCTAGATGTTCCGTTTTTTTTTATCAAAACATGAAAATTGCATATAACTCTCTGTGAAAAATTTCTCAGCCTCAAATTCTTTTTGTATTTGTATAAATGTATTAGTTAGAATAGGGAATTATAAAAATCCAACAAAATTTCGATTTCAGTGTCACTCCAAATTAACTTTTTACATAACGCGCTCTAACTTCTAGTGAAAAATTGCTCAGCCGATTTTTATTTTTTTATGTGATTTCTTATCCTTAAATACTTAGGTTTTGTTACATAATCCAAAACTTTTTCCTTTTTAAACAACATTATTTGATGTAAAATCAATCAAATAATGACGTTTGAAAATGAAAAAGGTAACAAACCTATGTATTTAAGGATAAGATAACATATAAAAAAATAAAAATCGGCAGAGCAATTTTTTACTAGAAGTTACAGCGAGAACGGAATCACAGCGATCAATATTTATTTAAAGTTTCGAAAAATAGTACCGCCTAGCTCGATAGATGGCGTTGGAGTCCAAATAGAAGTCGCTATGGTTTCGTTACCGCCGATAGTATAAGGTCTGAAGAATTAATTTTGTTTTGTTGAGAAGTTATTGAGAGCAATGCATTGGTACAGTGAATAGAAGTGTCAAGTTTACCAGTGCTAACAGTGTTCCAATAACAACCCACTCCAAAGAGACCTGCGGATTTATACATGGTTTTGCACGTCATTGGCTGCCCTAAATATGTACGGCCCAGTAACGTCCCTATGAATTCAGTATATGATGTCACTCCAACGTCAGTGGCTGCCCTAATACGTACGGCCCAGTAACGTCCCTATAAATTCAGTATATGACGTCTCTGTAACGTCTGTAAACTGACGTCTTGAGGCTGTGACAAATTGACGACATCTGATGGGACCCCCCGACGTCAAGACATGACGTCTCTCACGTCGAGAAGTACCGTAAACTGACGATATAATGACGTAAAAATGCTACCTGGGAAGTCTGTTAGCCCCAATTCATTTTCAATTGAGTGTTAAACTAAACTTTTAGTTACTTTGAAATCAATAAATATTTGAGTTACTGAGTTCATACATTGATGTCGTCTCAGCTGGCTATGGGCATAATCTGTTGAGGAATCACGTTCTGACAGATCATTTAATTTTATCAAATCAAATCATTTATTTGGATAGAATGTATGTAGAAAGTAGGTTACCTACATTAAAATACAGGTGGAATAAATAGGTGTGAGCCGTAGTACATACATTGCATTCTGCCTGGAAATAGGCACGCAAAAGGAGATGGAAAGTTCAAGTATGTGCAAAAATTCAGACGGCTATAGAAATGGGACCTAGCACTGTATAACGCTGAATAGCTCAATATTAATATTTCACATAAAAAAAGTTTCTAAAACTTGTTATATCTTCATAATCATGATAAAAAAAAACGTGAACACCTACCATTAAAAGTACTACAAAAATTGCAAATATTGATATTGCTATAAACTTTTACTTAGGCGTTTACTTTTATGTATCTGCGATTGCATTTATTTATTGATGACCACATTTGTGACCCACTCAGATTAATTAAACATCTTCAAACTACTTACCAAATAATGTGATACGTGCTTAAACTTAAAATAAAGACAGTTTTCACAGACGATATAAGTAGGTAAGTAGTTGTAATGATAAACAAACGATATCGTTTACTTGATTTACATAGTTGAATACAGTATACCTAAACCTGTTTGGAAGAACTAATCTATCTAATAATGATAACCACATTCATAATATTATGTTAGTTATATCGGTAAAGTCAAAAGTAAACATGTGTCGTGATTGATTAATCCTTTCTGAACTCGTTGTTGAACCCTCTTATTAGCCTTAGCTAATAAGAGGGTACAGGAGGGATACATTTAACAATTTCGAAATGAAACAAGAAAAATAGGAAATACTATATTTATTCGTTAATCTGTGATTCTTATAAATAAAGTCTGAAAGAATACGAAGCGACGGACTGTGTTTAAATGTCATTTTATTACGTGATGATGGAAATCTGGGTGTGATGTTGTTAATTTCTGCAACTTTGAACTGTTTCTTTCCACTACATGGCGATGGCCTTGCAATGTTCTCACAGAACAACCACAAGCACTCCGTTGAATAGCCGAATAAACGAATTTCACCAGTTGCTCCTGAATGCAGCAGTTCATAACAAGGATGACAATGTTGGCTGAAAGATCGGCCTGTGCGGTTATAATTATTTAGCCACGAGCTCCTCTCGAGTGTATATGACGCCGCAGTCTTCGCGTGGATATACCACAGTTTATGCATTGCATGATTCACTGTATACAAGTCAAGTCCGAGTCGAGAAGCGAGAGGTCGGTAGGTTTGCAAGCAGGAAGTCCAATAAACAAGCGGGGGTCAAGGAAAAGCAAAAGGAAGAATCACAACGAACAATTTTAATAAGCAGAGCGCAGAGCGTTCAAATGACGTCTGACGTTTGTTTTTTTCTTAAAGATGGGATTGGACTCAAAGTGTCACAGAAGCGATAAAAGAATCGATTGAAATCGTTAGAAAGTAGTATCGATCATACTTCAGTTATTTTTTTTTCTCTCCAACTCCAGCTGGTGTAGCATGGCGCCGTAGAAAGGGGTTTTGTCGACGCAAGATTAGGCAAAATGACAGAACGTAGAAATATTTTTAGCGTTTTAAGCATGGTAATGTAAAAAATATGGAAAATAAACGTTCTTATCTTCAATAGTGTACGAATGGTGTCATATTTGTGCAAAAAAACAGTCGATTTGTGTAGAAATAAGGATGAAATAACTTTGTCTTTTCTTGGTAGAATAGAGATAGAATTGCCATGCTACGCGTGCTGGGCAATATTCTCTTTCCACTCATACCTTTCACGATGTTGGGCGTCTTCCTTCCAGTTCAGACGGAACCTGTCCAGTTAATATTATTCTGCACAAAATATGAACTAAGATTAAACTAAGAAGCTCATTCCGAAGCTTTTAACGAAAATAATAAAGTTGAGTTTAGTGGACGAATCACTTTAAAACAATCTGATTTTCCGAATCAAAACGCATGAAAACACAATAAAGAGCAACGAAACGACTCTGAAATCTATCGATTCCCGCCAAATACTGTTTCAACGCCAATTCTTAATTTCAGAAAACAAATCGTTTTAAATCACATTAGTAAAAATCGATTAAATACAGTTTCATATTAACAATCTGGAAAAGCGTTATTACCCTTCCCTAGTTTTCATTATTTCATCGTGAAATGAGCGAAAAGCAATTCAGATACTTTTTTATGTTTAAAATTTTATATAAGTCTTAGGAAATTATTAAACATTAAACAATTCATTAATGAATTTTCAAATACTACGAGTTAAAATGAAATTCTTATAGGCGACTGGGGCACTCATTTAGCCATCTCCTTTATGTAAATAGGAAATGTTAATTTATCTACAAATAACAATACTTAAATTAAAATATCGCAAAAATAATGAACAAAACATGCATATAAAAAAAAATTGAGAAATGTCCACGAAATGTTAAAATCTTTAAAATTTGATGAATAAAATTAAAAATAATATAGAAAGTACCAAATAACATTTGTTAGAACACTTCAATATTATCTGTGATATTATGTTAAATGAATCACCCACGCGGTCGATAATGATGAATCCGTGTGAATTAACTGGCCGCCCGCTTCGTTCAAATATTCTACCTATCCTGTGGATTACAAACGAACTAAATTAAATAGAATTGCGCATACCATACAGATAGACTAACAACCACACCACATTACGTTCAACTGTTGTCGTGTAGTTGCTGTTATAGTGTGGTACGTGTACGTAGAGCCTTACCTAGCTACGTGTGTTACATCTTTCCCATTTCTCATGCCCGTGAAATTTTTGCCTTAGCACTCCCGCTCAAAGCCAAGCCTAATTAGCATAGCTTAGCATCAGCATGGTTCCCCTTTTAACTTCCAAAAGGTTTTACTGCTTAAGATTAAGTGTACCTACTAAAAAGCTCAAACTGATCAGTAAAATCATACGATTTAACCTTTAAAATAAAACTATTCAGGGAATAGTAACATGAAAAAAAAAAAACTTTTTTAATAGGAAATAGAATAGAATTTGATACTTCTGGAGTATCAAATTCTATTCTATTTCGGTTAGATTTCATTATTACACGTTATAGTATACCGATACTGACTGTTATCATAGAGATCTGAGATTTGTAGGCTAGTTTCAAGAAATCTATAATAAAAATATTTTGACAGGTTTCTGGTATTCAATTTCTAATGGCGTTGTTTACGTATCTGTACAAGTTCTTTATGATTTGTTTTTATTTGTATAATACCCAATTATTTTTGTTTGTCCCCAACAGATCTGCTGTCACCATGAGGCTGGTCGTGCCCGGATGTGTGAACGATGCGCGCAGCATCCCAGCTCTGCGCATCTTCGTGCTAGCGTCGGCTATGGCCCTCTATCTTACTATGGGTAAGTGTTTTTTGGAAGAACTGACAGACTCCCGTCCGCTAATAAATCTCCGGGAGATTTCTGTGAAAAAACGCGCGTCTGGTGGGGATCTCCTGGAGATTTCGTGGATCGGGTCGGTTTAAATGCCAAATATTGCCTGTCTAGAGTAAACCTTTCCTACTCTAACTTACACAGACTGTAGGTGAAAGAATAAGAAAGGCATAAAACATCACATGCTAAACATTCAACATTTGTTATACAAAATTGCATTTTGCCAATAATTGTTTTGTGCATACGTAGTTAAGGAGTGGAATTCCCTGCCGGAATCAAATTTCCTGATAGCTACAACGTTGTTGTCTTCAAGTCAAGAGTGAATAATAAAAAAAAGTAATACTTTAACCGTGCTTCACCATCGACCACATTTTCGCTGACAAGCACACGTTAGTGATGGTCAAACCACAGATTAATAGTATGATCAAACGATTGCCACATAAATAAGTAGAAACTCTTCTAAAAAACCAGCGACCAGAAAAGTCTGGATTTCATTTTATTTTATACACATTCTGTTAAACCTCATCTTCCTGAGTACTTCCAAGTTCCAACTTACATTAGGTAAATTAAAATCACACATTACATTTTGTTCGCTGTATTTCCATTATTTTCGTACATGACATGTGACGTCGTAAGTACAGCCTTTGTGTGGCTTATTTTTAGAGTTATTTCAAAGAAATAATAGATTAGAGAAATGGGAGGAGATTTACAAGAAGATGATTATAATTCTCAAAGATTAATTATCTATTTTCTTATGTCGCACTTGACTACGTCCTTCCCGTGACTTCGCCTTCGTTTAAAGTACGTATTTATGGGAACTTAGAACTATTAAAGCTTTCCATCCGTGAAATAGTTTTGAATTCTAGTGAGCAGTGTCAGATAAATATCTTTATAACATTAACACTGATCATCATTGTCATTTTGATAAAAGTTTGTAATCTGCTAAAATTTATTGGTCGATCACTGGTCTGTCTATGGTCTGGTTTTATATTTGATGACATTCATGTGTCACGGCGTGGTGCCAACTGAAAACCAGCGCTTGGTATCTTTCACCCAGCATATATTATGCTGAGTTGGTAACCCTTTTATTGTGGACATGCTCGGCAAAATTCTTATTCAATTTTTAATATTTTTATTATTTTTGTGTGTGTGTCCAATATCGAATAAATGTTTTTCTATTTCTTTCTATTCTATTTCTATGTCAGAATTTATTTATTCATATTTATTTTAACATATTATTATTTATTAATGTTATAAAAGAAAGAAAGAATCAGTAAGAAGTACGTTAATAGCAAAAACGATTCGAGGTTACCATTAAACGCCATTTCTTTCAATGGAGTGATTGACCATTGGAAAGTCATAATGAAACCACTACATTGGTAGATTACCAAACTTGTCAAAATCAACAATTACGAAATCAATGATAGACCATTCTGACACTTTTGATAAAGCAGACTTATGGCCCTGCTGGAATGCAGGGCCTTAAGTCTTTTTTATTTAGTTATTTTTGTTGAGTGTATACAGTACTTTTCTGACAAAATGGTAATATTAATACATGATTGATTTAAAAATAAGTTACAATAAGCTTGGCAGCTGTAATTTTTTTTCATAATTTTGTTTCGAGTGTTATAAATCTCTTCGTACTTGTAAACTTGTTTGACTTGATTGTTTCTTTGTAAATTACCTTTTCATTCCACTGTTCTTTGTTGTGGCTTCAGGTTTGTTTTGTTTCAAAGAAATCTCCGGTGTTTTGTAATTATGCATAATGAATTGGGCGTTTCTTTTTAAGTGTATCTTTTTTCTTTCGGGTATTGTTATGATTATACACTTAAACGTTAATTTTATTTTTATTACGACGGGTAGGTTTCATCAAATAAATGTTCAAAAGTCAATTTTTTTTTTTTATTTCACATAAGCCCATCAGGGCACTTATAAAACGTCGACAACAGGTGCTCGGTTCGGGTTGGTCGATTCCATGGAGAAGAACCGCCAAGAATAATGATTTATGAAAAAAAAAAGAAACTCAATGATTTACTATTTTAAATTAATATGGTATGCTTTTACAGCCTGTTGTAAAATAAGATAAAAGAAGCGTGTAAAACAGCGGCCGACGCGATATTAATTGTTTACAACCGGTGTATTGCTGAAGGTGTTTTTCCTCGTATATGGAGACATGGCTTTATACGAATAATACCTAAAAGCGGCGACAAGCCACCAGATGACCCTAAATCTTACCGGCCCATAACATTATTACCATCTTTGGGAAAGCTCTTGGAGCGTCTTATCGTCCCACGATTGTTACCGGACGGACCCAAATTCCATAAAAATCAATTCGGTTTTACTGTCGGCAAATCAACCGTTGACGCGGCACTTTCTGTTAGAAAAATGGTTCATACCTCCGAGCACAAGTACGTAGTAGGAATCTTTCTAGACATTTCCGGGGCTTTTGATAACGCATGGTGGCCAATGCTACTACTTAAGATAAAAGCTCGTGGTTGCTATAAAAATATATTTAATCTTCTTTATTCGTACTTTTCTAATGGATCCGCTAAACTTAAGCTCGGACATCATTCCGTATCGAAACCTCTTACCATGGGCTGTCCTCAAGGTTCGGTTATCGGTCCTCATTTATGGAATCTAGGCTTCGATGATTTCCTCGCGATTCCTCTTCCAAGTGGTTGTTCTTTAACTGGTTATGCGGACGATGGCCTTCTGCTCATTCAGTCGAGTACTCGTGCTGGACTCGAGAATTTGGCTGACACTTGCCTACGATTAATATCTCAGTGGGGTGATCGAAACCGCCTGACCTTTGCACCACAAAAAACCTATCAACTCATTTTAAAGGGTGACCTTAAATCGTGGCCTAGTATTAAATTCAATAATGTTCCCGTTAAGAGAAAACAATCGGTGTGCTATCTTGGTTTAGTCTTAGAGAGGAATTTCACATTCATAGAACATATAAAAACGGTTGGTGAAAAAGCTAAAAATAACTTTTATGCCCTAACGAGAATATCTAAATCTACTTGGGGTTTGTCATTTTTAACCTTAAAAACTATTTATGGGGCTACTTACTTGGGCTGTGTGTGCTACGGGGCACCTGTTTGGGCCGATAGAGCCACCATAGGTGCGGCACGACGTAAATTGCTTCAAAGTCAGCGCTTGGCTTTGTTATTCTTAAGTAAAGCGTATAGGACCGTCAGTACTGAAGCTTTACCGGTACTTGCTGGTGTTCTACCAGTAGATCTTGAAGTGCAACGACGCGCTGCAATGTACTTTTCCGCACGGGAGACCACTGACGCTGATTTTCTACCGCAACGTGACCGTGATAAGATATCTCGATTATTCAAACCCCAGAGCGACGTCTGGGAGGATCTTTTATCCGAATGGCAAAATAGGTGGGATAATTCTATCAAGGGACGGCACCTCTACCAGTTCTTTCCATCCGTTCGTGAGCGGCTGGCTAGGACGTGGCTGGAGGTGGATCACTGTGTTGCCCAATTTCTCACCGGACATGGTAACTTTAAAAGTAAATTGTTTTCCTTCAAGCTTGTTCCCTCGCCTTTTTGTCAATGTTCGACACCTGACTGTGAATATGAACAATCAGCACATCATATTCTTTGGGAGTGTATTCTTTGGCAAAACGAACGCAATATTATGTTGGATGCTGTTCAGACTACATCTGGAGTCCATTATTATACGGACCTTGTCGAAACTCGAACAAACTTCCGTGCGTTCAAGCGTTTTTGCCATACCTATTATTGGAATCAAATATAGCAGCTCACAATTTAGGACCCATTAATATTAGTAGTCATTTTTACCCGTGGTGCTAGGCAACTGGGCTTCTCCCAGTTGTAATGTCCCTTTGTGCCTATTGGCCTTGTTTTGTTCTGTCTCCTGCTTGCATGGAGGGAAGTGGAAACATATTTTTCCTACTCCTCCACTATTCTTTTCTGATTAATTTCGTGCAGGATCCAAGACAGGTAAATTCATTCTCCGGGACACGTCGAGACTTCATTGTCTCGGCGCTTTTCTGGTGGTTGCCACTGTTGATTCTGGCTTTCAGGAGTTGCAGTGGTTTGGGAATAGTGTGGTGGGTTTGTCCCATTAAAAAAAAAAAGCCTGTTGTAAATTCGCCACAAAAATTATTCCCCATGAAAAAAAGTTTTGATCCTGTTCTAATACTTTCTGTTCAGATTCCACATTGTGTCCTCATTTTCGGTAGTTTTGTGCTGGATTTTACTATTTAATTGTTCGTATCCGTGCGGAATAAGAAATAGGACGAATTTAAAAAATAAAAAAAAACAAAAACCTTTGGCTAATTTATACATACTTTTTCGAGGGGAATTAATTTTGTGGCGAACTTACAACAGCCCGTTTTACAAACTAATTGTTACAATCGTTGGATGTAAAACATAATTTCTAGGCTGTACGGTACGAATAGCTCATCGTTCAGTTAACACCATCTTGTATTTAAAATATTACCAATAGTTTTACTAAAAAAATTACCATCAGCCATCAGCTTAAAATACCAGTAATAATTTTACAAAAAATTATGAACAGCCAACTTCTAAAAATGTCAACGCAACCACATGGAGCTACCAACGACGCCGCCGCGCCGCGCGCCGTGAACAGCCACATCAGCGTAACCACTTCACAACGACTAACCACAACGCAACCACAAAAAATTTCAGCGCCACTTTTCACACGTAACCGCAGCTCAACCGCATATTGTCGCTGTGATGTGGTTGTGGTACGTGTGAATGAACGTTAGTAACGCTTATGTCAACAAAAAAGTAGACTGCAGTTTTAAACAGTTTCCCTGTATGCTACATGCATGCATTATACTTTAAATGTACCTATGCGCTCTATGGTATGGCTATATGCTACAAGCAGCTGGTGCGAAAACATACGTCCTTCTATGCGCAACCATGCAAAACCGTTTAAAACTTGCCACCTGCATTACTAACTCTTTGGTTCACTGTATGTACAACAAAATCTCAATCCACGAATAGGGTGTTCATCAGCATGAAACGCAACTCAACTTCACTAGAATATTATTTGCAATGCAGTTCATATCTTAATTTTAATATCAGTAATGTGAATCTGGCACATGTTCAGAATGAAGAGGTTGGATGTTTTATTGCATTTTCCTACAGAATGTAATATTACTTTCAGCGCTCTTTATTTTTGAAATTCAGACATAACTGAATTTTAAAAGTGTTTTTTGTGCTTAGTTTTCATAGAGACCTATTTCTTGTACAGGCAGTTGCCCGTTAGCTTAAAAGCAAACCTTTAAGTTTGCTTTTTAGCTAGTTAGCTTTTCAACTTTCCGATTAACTGACTGAGTACCCCCTTCACAGTTCAAAAGCGCAAATTAGAAAAATGCACTTCAACTGAAATAGTTAAGTACAAAAAAAGGCTAAGAGAAATAATACGATTTATTCCGCTTTGGGTGTAGCGAAAGGCAATAGGGACAGACATACTCGTACTGCCTAAAACCCACCCTGTCCCTTCAATTGTGTTTGCGTTTCAGGGCCGTGCATTTTAAAACATTCCCAGGAGAAATACTCGTATTATCTCTTGTGACCGACCGAAATTTCGGTTTCGGTTTCGGCCGGTTTCACCCAAAAAATCTAGTTTCGGCCTTAGTTTCGGTTTCGGCCAAAATATAGCAGAAACTTTCGGCGCCACCGAAACTCAAATGTTCGTGCATTTTTGTGCGTCGTTCGGTAAAATTCGTAGCTAACAAGTGCTTGCTCGACTGCGGGGCCCCGTCTCAGTTCGCCACCGTCCGTTTTATCGAGACTTGAGGTTATGTTTTTGAGTTTACCACCAAGAGTAAATATTTATGTCATAATGAAGTATTTTTGTTACGTTCGTTAATGATTAAAAACTTATCAATTGGCAAGGCAATGACTGTTCGACGGCGCGTTGTGTTCGACGGCGCGTTGTGTTCGACGGCGCGTTGTGTCCCACGCGCGCCTCAAAGAGCGTCAGCATAATGACGGGGCCCCCCTCTCAGAGGGCCAAAGCCTGCCGGGGTCGCGGGATTATTTCCTTACCGTGACCCTGGAACAGAAAGGGCTATTGAAGGACACCGTGGATTTTGTTATGTACATTATTTTATTATATTCGAATATAGTAGGAAAATACAATCAACACATTTATATAATTACATTGCAAACAGATCAAAATTAAATTAATTATTAATGAGTTGAAAAAAATTAGCATTATTTCGAAAAAGGAACCGTTAACTTAATTATGTTTCGAATACAGTCATTGCCTTTTTTTTTTTTTTTTTAAGAAATATTTAAAAATGTTAAGCATAAGTTGATACAAAATGCTATGCAATAGCTTTTTTTTTTTAGGTGGTAAAATCATCAAATGAGTCCTCCCGCCCTGGGTGGGGCGGAAGGGACTGTCAGACTCTTACTGACTAAAATCCACCCGTGTTCCTTCCTATGCCCTTTACGTTCCGGGGCCACGGTATCCTGGGTTAAGAGAAAACCCGCGACCCCAGCAGGCATTTGGCGCGAAACATGACGCGCCACCGACCTTGGCTTGGTCCTTGGTCGGACGGCGAGCTACCCATCACTCACCGTCCGCAAGCCCGCTCCGCCGCTGTGCCCTCTGCTGTTCAGAGGGACACGCGTTGGAGCGTCCACCTGACAGGCTATTCGCATACGGGCAAAGAGACCCCTTAGGCACACAGTGCCTAAGAAAGAGTTTTTGCCCGCATCCCAGGGTGCCCCGGCCCAAAAAACTGGTCTTCCCCTCGTACGTATCCGAGAGGGAACTCCAGTCCACGGGCGCACGTGGAGGTTTCCTGTCTTAGCACCCTAGAATAGTTATATGGCTTAGTAGAAGTTAAATAACATAAAAATATAGTGATTTCTTAAAAATCTTTCCATAAGTTTGTCGTATTTAATTTCCTTCTCAGAATTTGATCCTTATTAGCCACACTATCGAATGGTGTAACAATACATTGTATGTTTTATTTCCAAAATCCGCGATTATCTCATTACGTGCTAGCAAAATTTATTTTGGTTTCCAAAAAACCTAAATAATCCTAATCACTTCCTTTAGATTTTCTTGTTATTCTGAAAAATTAACAATATTCCAAGGCATATGGCAACATAAAATAACAATAAACGTCTTCCACAGCAACATTTGGCGAAATCAATCAGGAATTCCAAAATTAAACAAAAAATAGGGCTCAAATCAAGAGGTTGTTATAAATTTGCCACAAAGTTAATTCGCCACGAAAAAAATATGTGTAAATTAGCCATTTTTATAACTGTTTATTCGCCTCATTTCGTTTTTCCGCACAATAAATAAAATAATAAAATCCAGGCACTAAACAACAGAAAACGAGGAGACAATGTGGAATCTGAACAGAAAGTAGGTACTAGGAGAACAGGATCAAGGAGGTGTTGGTAGTCTTCAGAAAAAAATATGTGAAATAGGAATATGAGGCTTTACAATAACGAAATCTAGCTGTAACGAATAAACTATCAATGTTTAAAAAATTGGGACAAATTAACTTTGTGGCAAATGTACAACAACCTTAATCAAAATGGCTGATAATCAGATCATTTCGATATTCATCCTGTCAATAAAATATGGCGGGCTGTCAACTTATATAAATAATAATAAAAATATTCGCATCAACTTCGCCAATGAAAGTCAAGTCGTATTAGTCTGTATTTATTCGGCAAATTACTTGAGATTGAGTGCGGTTTGATTGTGAAGCTTATCACAAAGTAATGAACGATGACTGGCTGACGGTTAATCTTTTGCTCACAGATTTAGCGGCATCGCCGCTGTCAGATAAATTCTGATTTATTTGAAAGAAGATTGAATTTAACATTATCTGTCAACATATTTTAAGGGTTAATGAAATATCGACACAAAAAAAAAAACCACAGAAAAGCAGCACTTAAAAAGGATCAAAATGTGATCTTCTTGTGTCTCAGGAAGAGATTAAAAATGTACTATGCGGTTCAATTAGCAAGAAAGATGTCAATGACCTCAATCTGTCAACTGTCACTTGAAAAGATTACTTATTTTTTCTTGCACTATAATTATGTATTGTGTAGGTATTAGCACTCCGCTGACGACTGATTTATAAACTATATGTTACTATAAAGTTTTACTAAAGTCTGTTCAGTAGATTTGCGTATACGAAAAAAAAAAACTTGAGAGGTGTCAAGGGACACCCGGATGGAACGAAGTTACTGTATACACTCAACAAAAATAATCGTCGCGACTCCACTCCACTCCGATCCGATCCGATCCGATCCGATCCGATCCGATCCGAGTGGAGTGGAGTGGAGTGGAGTGGAGTGGATCGGATCGGATCCGATCCGATCCGATCTGATCCGATCCGATCCGATCCACTCCACTCCACTCCACTCCACTCCACTCCACTCCACTCCACTCCATTCCATTCCATTCCATGGTAATAAACACATTACCCTCCTTTTGCGTCGCGCAGTCGGAAAAAGTGTCGTGACAACTTTTAAGATGTTTTTCCGTCCAGCCCCCCCTTTCACAACGCGCGATAAGGAACTTCGTTCCAAAAACATCCGTGCATACAAATAATGTGCAGACTTAATGAATAAGACAGTATTCATCGATTTATCGGTCTGGCTCATAGTGATTATTAAAAGTGTGAAACTCAATAAAAATACGATGTAAAAGCTATTAAAAATTGTTTCCAATTCACTGAATAATAAATGGTTGGAAACAGTCAAGAGCTGGGTTGAACCCAGTCATCACAATAAACTCATTATTTTAATGACA
The DNA here is from genome assembly GCA_954870645.1 of Agrotis clavis. NCBI lineage: Eukaryota > Metazoa > Arthropoda > Insecta > Lepidoptera > Noctuidae > Agrotis > Agrotis clavis. The sequence continues at coordinate 3,535,605 of OX940929.1, forward strand.
GGTTCGTAAAATATTCATATTTAATAAACGATCTATGATTGCCGTCATAATGTCAAACCTCCTTCCTCGTCTTTTCCCCACATTTTGTGGAAGGATTTTATGTAAATACAAATACCTACCAAAAAATCTTTCCTTTCTGAATATTTTATTTAGGTAGTTCACTTTTTTGCCACTTATTTCCGAAAGCAAAGTTATTTAGTATTGGTTGTATTTGTTATTAGAAATGTTTTATTTATTTTGCTTTTCGTGTTGCTGTTTGCTGTCGTGTGTCCTAATAATTAATTTCCTTATGTTACAGGAGCATCAGTGTTCCAAGCGATCGAGGGTCCTTTGGAGGAGAGCATCGCCCAAAGACTCGACCAAATGAAGGCGCAGTTTCTCCAGGACCACCCCTGTGTTACAGGTGAGTCTATCATGGTATGCTTCAGAGAAATCTCACCCCTTGTGTTAGTAACATCACTACCAAAGTGGCTGAGTTTTCTTTGAAGCTCACCAACCCAACCAGTTTATCGTGGTCTCGCTTAGTATGATCATTCCGCGCATACAACGATCAGCTTATACTGGTTTTGTATAGCTTGATGTGTAGCGGTGTGTACAAATATTATTTTGGAACGAAATTAAGCCGGAAACACATTATTAACACCCGACGCCACCCGATGAAACGTGATGCGTGTTGGGTCAAATCAATTGTATTGTTTTCTATAACCACAATCAGACTATGAACACCCGACGCGACGACACGCGCTCACTGCACATCTCAGCCCGCGGGTGTCGACACGTTGCGTCGCGTGGCGTGTTAAATAATGTGTTTCCGGCTTTAGGAGCCATAATGGGGCCGATAGGGGTCGATTTAGTCGTGGGGCGAAAATTGGCGGTATAAATGATAATTCGACTTGTTTTTTTCTACCAGTTTTTTTCAGGAGATGCAACTGATGTCTAGCCAGCCACGTGGCAGGCACACTAGGCAAATCGACGGAAAATCGAACCGTTGCAAATGCCCCATAAGGGTCATACACATATACCTAAGGAACACTTCGCAATGTCGATATTTGTGCGTCCTAATATTGATTGAAGGAAAGGTCTATTTACACGGGTCCGTTGCATAAATATGCGATCGCTTGTATGGCCTGCAGGTAATTGTTCCGGGCCTGGTTGTTCGTGTATTTGAGTTTATAAATGTTTGCAAACCCCAAAGTGAAAACAACTTCAATGTGGGATTTGGGGTCCTAGCAACGTCAAAATTGAATCAATGTCCTTCAAGTCCGAATGAAAGTGTGGTTTTTAATTAGGTTTGACTGGGTAACGACCGGTGAGACATATGTATATGGAAATCGGATTCTTTGGACTCAGTTTAGTTTGGTATAGCACATTCAACTTATAATGTCCCCAATGCTGGGCAAGAAATAAACCCCTTCTATACGTGATTTTTTACTTTAAAAGATACCACGATAACTTGGATCACGATATAAAATTTTCTTTCGTTCACTTACTGGAAACAGTTTTGATCAGACACTTCTTTGATTTGTGACGTTACATATATATTATGTAGATACCAATTATCATGTACTTCGTGTGTAAGTCTAATTAAGTGCAAGAGGTCTTAAGCCATAGGTTCCACAGACGTACTTACAACCTTATCAGTATGAAACTAGGTAGCATATACAATTTTCCCCTAGATAAAGCGTAAATTACCCGTGTCTTTTACTTGCGTCAAAATCCACGCGCTACAAAACGTGTGAGGCTATGGCTAAAGTTCATAAATAATGATGTAATACAGACTTCTTCACTACACCGACTATCTAAGGGTAAGTCTAGATGTGGCGTCTGAAACGCAGGACACGTTTTGTAAGCACGTGCGTCTGCGAGCGTGCGAGAATTCGGGTCAGAAATCAGTTACATTTGACATGGGTTTGGCAGGGCAGCTGAGATTGAAATGGACACTTGTGAATGTGTTCTACCTTAGATATGTCTATAGATAAGCAGACAAATAATATGAAAACAAATCTTATACCTGATTTAGTTGAATATTTACCAGGTAAATGAAAGATAGAAGTGAAAAGTTGCAGGATTTAGGACGCTTGGTTCAGTGCCGAGTCTGCATTTATGTGTAGCAAATAGTTAGGGAAGGCTAAGGGTAGTTCTTCGAAATTTGATTCTTTGACTGATTTATATGGTCAAATTTTAATTTCACTTTCAGCTCAGTAATACATGTTCATATGAAAGTAGATATTCCTAATAACATTTATTTGTTTGAGGGACTCGTTTTTACATAGTAGTTTTTAAGATATCGACGTTTAAAAATTTTGTGCCCAGATGAATCAGAATTTTCTACAAATGAATCAGGAACAGAAATAAAAATGGAAAACTATAAATAAAAATGGGTGGACGTGTGATTAAGGTTCAATATTGATTGCAGGACTTCTCAAAATAACAGACACGTCTTTACTGAATGATGATTTATTCTGTACTACTTTAATGAGCAAGACAAACGATTTTATATATGTATCGAACATACCGCCCACCAAAAGGGATTTTTAATACCTTTTACAATTATAATTTGAGCAATTATTACAAGCAACTTAAATCAAATAACATCAAAGCATGCAGACATTATGTTCATCAAAGAATAATTAATGTATAACTATCAGATAAACAATTGACACTCTAGATAGACTACAACATAGGTTTTATGTTACAAAACAAATTGCGAGTCTTTCAAATAACTGTCATTAACACTGCATGCATGAAACAAAATATTATAATCGTTAAAGTTACGATCAGTTTCAGAGGAAATAATGACATAATTATTTTTACACAAAATAACAAAACATATTAATTAGATTAGTGATTGTCTATTGGCAGAAAACAGAGTTTGGATATTGATTTTCTTACAATATTTGTACCAATCTTAACACTATAAACTCTAGTGATTCCGTCAGATCCTGGATGTTTGTCCACAATCCGTCCTAAAGGCCACTTGCCAGGTGGATAGACCTCCCACATAGATTTCAAAATTTCGTCTAGATCCAGCGTATGATGCATTACTAGTATTTGATCTTCTGAAGTAGGTGCTTGTATTTTTCCAAATAAGATCCAACCCAAGCTTGTATTTTGGGCACATGGGGAGCCAGGTGGACCTTTGATTATCTCAGCCTTTAAAATTTGAGCACAAACTTCTACACCCAACAGCATGTCTACTCGCCCTGGTGATTGGAAGCTCGGGTCTGCCAGGGTTAGTCCTTTTAAGTGCGGCCAGGTATGTATTGTACCAGTGATGGTTTCAGATGGCAAGTGTGATGTTAATCGCGTTGGCATTACATAGGCATTGATAATAATCTTGACGTCATTATCATATCTCGAACGAAGCTCGACTTGGATCACGTGATTGACTGTAGTCTGGGTTGCTCCAACACCAGTGATTGTTCCCTTTATTCGTGATCTCTTGACCTTTAACAGTTGCGCTGCTCGTTCACTTATAAAGTTGGCTTGCGAGCCCTGGTCTATGAGCGCTCGCAATATTGTACTATGTCCATCTTCATCTCTGACTTGCACTAATGCTGTGGCAAGCAACGCTGTTGACTTCTCCGAGACGAAGTGCGTAGATACTGCCAACTCAGGCTTGTCACTGTTTTCCGCTTTCTGTTGTTCTTCGTCCTTTTGACCTTGATTTGTTTTCACGTTGTCTGACTGACCGCTGCTGGGTTGATGTAGCAATGTATGATGGCGGCGGTTGCATCTCCGGCAAGACATTCGATTGCGGCATCTTTTGACAGAATGTCCTGACGTCAGACAGTTGAAGCATAAATTGTTTTTCTTAGTAAACTCATTGCGTTCATTTGGTTGTAACTTACTAAATTCTTTGCAGTGAAACAATGAGTGATCCGCGTTACACATACTGCATGACTTGGTCGGTGATGTAGCTGTCTTCTCTTCCGGTGACGTGGAATGGAATGATTTCGCTTTAACATTCGTTTGCTCCTTTTTGGCTGCAGGGTTAACCATCTCCAGTGTCCGATATTTAGTTTCCAGGAAAGTCTTTAATTCCTCCCAAGATGGTAGTTTGTCCGACTGTTCCTTGTAAGAATCTTCTTCCCAGGCCGTGTGGGTATCAATATCTAACTTTTGTACAACTGTGTATATAATCACCTGATCCCAGGAATCGACAGGTATTTCTTGATTCTTTAAGTTATTTATGCACTGAGAGGTTGTATCTAATAAATTCTTTATTTGGATAGCCGATGGACTGGTAATCTTCTTTTGAGTAAATAACTTCTGGAGTAAAGAATGAATTATTAAACGTTTATTTCCATAGCGTTGTGCGAGTGTCTTCCATGCCTGTTCATAATAAATTAATATCAGTGATATTAACATGCTTCAACAATTCTTTTGGTTCACCAACCAAACTCAACTTCAGGTAATGTAACCTTTCAACGTTACATAAAGACGTGTTGTCGTGTACCAACGACGTGAACATATCTCGAAACATAGGCCAGTCATCATAACTCCCGTTGAATGTAGGTAACTCGATGCGTGGTAAGTTAACTCGTGGTGGCGACGAGGCATCACATGTTATCTGATTGTCTTTAGATTTCGAAACTATCGACAACGTATCCTTCAAATCGCCCAATAAACATGAATATAAATCTTCCACCACAAAGTAATCTTCGTTTGCAAAATATGGAACTTCATTTCGTTTACACTTGGGTGTACATTTCACTAAGTCTTGATGTGTCGTATTAAACGTTCGCCAATACCCTTCGATGGTTTGTAACTTAGTTTCAATATAACCTCTTGATAATCTTTGCTTCGGACACTTCTTTAAATTACTTTGTGTCTTTTGTAGTAGTAAATAAATGTCCTCTAATGAGTTAACACACTGTTGTTGTTCACTGGTCAACGTAACACTCATGGTTATGTATAGTTATTAAGATATTGTTCTTGTTATGATAGTTCCAACGCACACACAATTCACAGTTTTAAAGTCAATCGTTTAACTTGTTTATTAGTTATTATATTACTTCGCACTAATTTCTTGGTAAAGTTGCACAAAAACAAGCTCAGGAATGCGGCCTTTTGTTCTCCGATCGCCGGGTCGTCCTTATCTAAGATTTTAATTATGTGGCTCGTTTGGACCATATGGACGTGTGATTAAGGTTCAATATTGATTGCAGGACTTCTCAAAATAACAGACACGTCTTTACTGAATGATGATTTATTCTGTACTACTTTAATGAGCAAGACAAACGATTTTATATATGTATCGAACAATGGGCTTTGGATTAAGAAAATAATCATAATGTTATAACAACAATAATATTTTTTTATAAAACATAATAATTAATTATATCAGTGATCATAGATCAATTCAACAATAAAATTCTTGTTTTTCAAAATGACATTTACAGAAATAAATACTTAAAGAAAAGCGAGAATTTTGTTATAAATAGGTACTAGATAGTTATTTTAATGCTACGTCATAATATTCTCTCTGTTTACTTTTATCATTTTTTCTACACAAATCTGTAACCCAAAAGCATCACACGAAACTCAGATTAAAGTCTTAAAACAGCAAAATAAAATTAATAAATTAGGCATTGTAATCAGCAAGGTACCTGAACCAAGCACAGATGAATCAGATATTTGCCTTTGTTTCACCGGGTTCTAAGCCAACCAGCCACACTTCCGCCTTCTAGCACGTTCGTTGTACGACAGGTTTCCCCCCACGCGGGATCCCAGACTCTCATCATTATTCCTCGACCAAGTACAGTCAAGCAAAGCCATATGAATCAGTATTATACGCCGGACACTTCTTATTTACTTAATTAAAAACACACTAAAGTAGTTATATCTAATACATATTTTTTTTGTAAGAGGTCAATTAATTACCTTTCGATATAACTTTAATGTATATTGATGAATCAAAGGGAAAATGCGACATCGCCCATTTTGTTCCGGAAAATGGGAAACGGACGCCCCATATGAATCAGGAGAACAGACTTCAAATTTTTTTATTTTGTATCTAGATAGCTACTATTAAAAAAATATAATTTGTCCCAGGTAGAGCTAAAGCTAAACTGTACAGAAAAAAATATTACTTGCCGTTTTGTTAGTTGGTTACAGAAATATACCCACACACATCGAAAATTTTGTCTCTGAAGAACTACCCCTAACTAATCTTATGATTATTATTTAAATTATAAAATAAAAATTGTCTCCAATCATACAACGCCCTGCTATAATGTGGTGTCTGAGTGAGGCTGCGGTTCCACTGAGGCGGAGTGGAGAGTGACACTTTGAAGCGGTGTGGAGAAGAGATGCTGCTTCAAACCATTTGATTGGTGAATCCGCAATGAACTTAGGAGCTGAATTACAGGCCATTCGCTCTCAAAGAGAGTCAAAGCCTGTGTCCCAGCAGTGGGAAAAAATATGTTTTACTATGCCATCATCGTATTCACAAAAATAAACTATCAATATATTGCCTTGTATCTATCTTGCTGGATCTTGCGTTCAAAACGCTCTATCTAGACTCGACCTTACAAGAAAGTATCAAGTGAGACACCCATTTCTCTTGCCGACTTTTATTACAAATCTTGTACGAATAGCAAGCTAGTTTCTATAATATGCATTAAATAAATATTTAAAATAAGAACATGTAGGGAGAACTTTTTAACAGTGTAAAATACTAGCTAGGTACAATCGACAAAGTGGAATTATGACCCACCATAAGCTTCTTTTTCTACAGACATTCAAATACAATTAGGTCCACATTCAGGTAAACATACATATCCATGGTAACGACTTTGATCTTTGTCAATTTGACGGATTCAAACGATTTATTGTCAAAATGGGTCGTGATTCCACTTTGTCGATTGTCACTGTTGGGAGTGAGACTCGACTCTTTCCTCAAAAAATATCTTTACAAGACGCCACGTATGCGTTAATGCGTATAAATTAATTAAACTTTTAAGTATGTGAATTTAAATATTTGTATGTACTACGCACCTACGAAACAGGAGAAATTCCAAGCTAGGGGCAATGTTAAAAAAAGTCACTTTTTATGTGTGAAATCATCAGGTGCCTCCTCCCATCCTGGGTAGACCGGGAGGGAGTAAAACATATTAATATACGCTCATGTGAACAGAATAAATATTCCTAATACCAAGAAGAGGTGAAAAATCCGCGTATTTACCCGTACTTTGAATCCGCGTAATTACGCATACTTATTGCCCCCTTATTACCCCTTATTAATAAACGTGGACTAAAGTTACAACCAGGATAATCTTCGGACCAACCATACATTTTTAAGGATTAACCTTGGCGTAACTTTACTTCTCGTTTTAAGTTACTAGTTAGTTAACTGTTTTAATAAGGGGGTAAGTGCATTTTAATTATCATAATAGGTGCATAGTGTAATATATTGCAACCACTTCTTGACCTTATTATCTATAAACCGCACATGTATCAAAGTACATAAAGCTATAGGATATAGTGACCTGTGATAATTAACACTATTATTAATTAATATAGGCACCTTATCATTTAAGCGTCTACGTGTGTTTTATCCAAACCCTCACATTCGTTGATTACAATAAACATCTTGGGTTAGTCTTGAATTTTCAGACCCAGAAATAGCTCGTCATCGGCCCAGGCTTTGCCCATCTTTTTGGGGTCGACCTCCAGGCTGGGTCCTGAGTCTGCTATTTTTATTAAATCAGTCATTCCATATATTATTATGATCCCATTGTCATTTTGCTAAAGTTTGTAATCTGCTAAATTCGTTAGTCGATCATTGGTCGGACTGGGGTCTCGTAATAAAATTGTATTATAATGTTTGAACATCTTTTATTCGGGTCCACCCTTTATAGCAGAACTTTTTACGTCATAATTTTATTTTGCATAGCAACGGATAGCATAAACCTCTTTTCGCAGAAAATCGTTTGGCATACACTCATTTACCATAACACCGAAACCCATAACTTTGTAAGTCAGAATCATCTTTAGGCATAAATTTCATTTCCATAATAATCAATAAGTATAACCATCATTTCGTTGAAAGTTCACAACCAGAATCATCTTTTGCATAAATTGTGTGGTTTTTATTTCCCAGACAGTAAGATGATGCAGTAAGCATGCAGCAAGCATTCAGCACATGCAGCAGGCATGGCTTCTGTCACGGCTCCGGCGCTGCGGGTCTCTGGCGGTCCCACGCGAGCTAATCGTCGCAGATGATTTTACGCCCACCACCGCAGCTTCGGCTTACTGGCCGGCAAGCCGGCCAGCCTCAGCCGCGGCGGTGTGCGTTAAAACCACCTGCTCCTCAGCTCACGGGCCGCCTCGCCCCTCCGCGCCTACGCGATTATAAATTACACTCTAGGGGTAGGGCAGACAAGACTACGTGAAGTCGGTTTTGCAGCGATTCATTTCTGTCACTAACTTTTGTAGCACACCATATTGATTTTATAAAACATTTTTTTTATTTTTTATTATGACTATTAAATTATTTCTATTCTGAAATTCTGTGATCTTCGAAGTATACCAAGTCAAATTATTCCAAATAATCGGCGCTCTAAATAAACGTTATGCTAAATGAAAATATGCAAAATTGTAACTCTGACAAATAATTATGCCCAATACAATTCTGCCATCTTAAAAGTATCCCAATTTAAATTCGGACATAAAAACATTAGGCCAAAAAACAATTATATTAAAAAAAATTTATACCATAACAATGTTCGTTTAAAAAAGTTTCTGCCAAGTGAGTTCTGCCAAATAGGTTTCGGAGAAACAAGTTTCTGCCAGATAGAGGGCACCCCTTTTATTCATGCCAATTTCATTTTTACATTTTATTTATTAGTGTTATTATAAGCAGTATGGAGTAATAAGAAGTTAGTAAATATAGCAAAAACATTTGTACGAGATTACCTTGATTGCAATTTTTCAATGGAGTGTCAGTGATTGGAAAGTCATATGGGTTGCGGGACTAACAAATACCGTGACCCCGGAACGTAAAGGACTATTCAAGGACACCGTGGATTTTAGTCAGTACAAGTCTGACAGCCCTGGGTGGGAGGACTCATTTGATGATTTTACCATGCTAAAAAAAAATTAGTAGATTACCAAACTTGTCAAAATCAATTATGTATGAAATTAATTTTTGAGGCACTGGGTTTTGAGGCAACTGAATATATTATTGGCATAACAAGTTATCCAAAATGCGAAGGAAACTCGATGTTTCCTTGTTTGTCACTTGTCACCCATCCAGAGACCCAACTTAGCAAGCGCCGCTTAATTTAGCCTCGACCTAAAGCTTAAAGTAAGGCTTTAAAGTAAGTCCCTAATTATGTCACAGAGGTCGGGATTATCAGGACTAGGGAGTCAAACTTTTAAAGGTCACATTTCAAGCTGATTCTGTGAAGATTAGTGCTTTAGAGGTCGACTTTAACGAAGCATAATGAGTGAAGTTTTTTTCTCACAATATAACCTATAAGGTCGCCTGTTGAGCATAAGTAATGAGGAAATTATAAGGTTCAGTTATAAGTTTCAATTTACATCTTATAACGAAAAGAAAACAAATTAAAGATTATTAAATAGCTACAAGGAACTTTTGGCAATTGCTTGAAGAACGATGGGCCCGCTATTGTTTTATGTACTCACTTGGTACACATGACTGCAATTATTTTACTATTATTTTTAAATAACGTTGCCCCACGCTAGGAATTCTTTCTCCTGCGTCGTTGGTGAGTTCCAAACATAGAAAGAAACACACAAACACCCAGACCCGGAACCAATACTTGATAGGTCATATAAATATTTGTTCAATGCGGGATTAGAACCCGTGACGCGCTGCGCAGCAGTCTGTGTTAACTGTACCGTGTTGTTTTATAAGTATAATAGTAAGTGTTGCAAAAATATTGTTTGGAAAGCAGTTTGAGGTAAGCAGTCGGCACTGAAAATTAGACAAAAAATCAAAGACATAAGTTCTCCAAAAAAAAACTCAACTTTTAGGTCTTAAAATTAATATTGTTTATTGCATTTTGAGTTGCTTTTTCAACATGTATAGAGAAATTAATTTGTAATGGCTATTAATTAATAAAAAATAAATAAAAGCTTGGCTATTAATTAGTGGTGTCAACTTTAGACACTCAACTACTTGTTTATGTACCTAGTTGAAAAAAAAATCCTATCCAAAATCATTTTGTGTTTACAAAATGATTCAATCGATCGTCATGGAAGTAAATAAAACAAACGTAATATTATTATTTATGCCATACGTCAATGTAATACGTACATAATACATTGTAAATACAAAATTTTACCTTCACATTACACCATACACATAGTTGCCTAGTTGCATCAACTGCACATATTGACAGGCCTCCTGCATCTGATAGTAATATTTGTGTTTACTGATAACGGAATGACGTTGAACGAATGCACGAGGACTATGGAGATCACACAGGACCTGTTCTTGTGATTTTAGGTGAATTAAATACTTTTTTTCTGTGAGTGACATCTCGCAGGTCAGTTGATTTGGTCACTGTCACGTTGTTCTTTGATCGACAAATAGGCCAGCCTTCTGGTCACGCGAAGAGTGGACTATACGCTTGGGTACTCGGATACCATGGCCCTAGTGTTTCAATATCGAATGGCTCTAAGCGGCTTGCTGAGCCGTTTAAGGTTTTCGGCACCTGCAGCAGCCGCACCACCACTGGCATGGCATGAAGCAAGAGTGTCAACGCATGTTGCATTCCACACCAAATCTAAAATCAACCAATTAAATGCCATCAAAGCAATCGCCATTACAAGCAGACATCCTATCTGGTCTCTTCATCATTACGTGACAAGTCGCTGGGTTCTAAAACTATCGCGGGCCTTGAGCGCGGGGACCGAATCTAGAAATTCCGTAACGAAAAAACCTCACGCTCATTTAATTTAATTAAATTATTAATTTAATTTAATTATTAATTTAATTAAATTATTAATTTAATTAAATTATTAAATTATTAATTTAATTAAATTATTAATTTATTAAATTAATTATTAAAATTAATTAATTATTGATTTCATCATCATCATCATCAGCCTATAATGTTCCCACTGCTGGGACACAGGCCTCCTCTCTGTGAGAGGGAGTGGGCCATAATCCACCACGCGGGCCCAGTGCGGGTTGGCAGATGTCACATGTCTTCGAATTTTTGGTTCTAGGACATGCCGGTTTCCTCACGATGTTTTCCTTCACCGTTTTGAGAGCAGTGGTGATGAATTAAATTACACAAAGTAATGCGCCTGGCGGGGTTCGAACCCACGACCTACATCTCGTTAGTCGGGACCGATACCACTGGGTTATTGATTTATTAATATAATAACAATAATAATATTAATAATATTAACGGTCAATGGACTAATTGCGAAGAGCCTCGACCAACACCTTAAGAGGCTCTCATTGTGCAGCTGGCTCAAGGGCCTGATGCAGAAAGCAGTTCTTTTGGACACGGCGCGCATTGTGAGGAGGTTCCTCTCTCTAGAGCCCTAACCACCGGCACTTTGGACCCTGTTCCCGATGCTGGTGGGCCTACTATTTTTTATATTTTTAAATGTTTTTAATATAAATTTTTTTAATCATATTTAAAAATGTAAAACATATGTAAAATGATGAATAAATGAGAATAATATTATAATTAATATTTTTAAATGATTTTTTTTTACGGTTTTGTTTTTTAAAATATTTAAAAATGTAATAATATGAGTATATTAAATGAATAAACGAAATAATAAAATAATAAAACCATAATAATAATAATTTGTTTTTTTTTTTTGTTTTTTTTATTTGTTTTTTTTTTTTTTTTTAAAGAACTATTGATGAAATGAATTAATATCAAAGAAAAAGCAATACTGCATGAATAAAATAAATAAATAAAATTATAATTGCATAAGTTGATACAAAATGCTATGCAATAGCTTTACCGCGGCAGTCCCCGAGTGCCACACGTCTTTTTTTTTTTTACGTGGCAAGATCATCAAATGAGTCCTCCCACCCCGGGCAGGGCGGGAGGGACTGTCAGACTTCTACTGACTAAAATCCACGTGTCCTTCAGTAGCCTGTTATGTTCCGGGGTCACGGTAAGGAAATAATCCCGCGACCCCGGCAGGCTTTGGCCCTCTGAGAAGGGGGCCCCGTCATTATGCTGACGCTCTTTGAGGCGCGCGTGGGACACAACGCGCCGTCGACCCGGGCATGGTCCATGGTCGGGCAGTGAGTTCCCCATTACTCGCTGCCCGCATGCCCGCGCCTACGGTGGCCGGAGATCGTCTTGCGACGTCCGTCGCCGTGGGCGTCCACCACCACGGGTGGGGCGGAGGGAGGACACTGTCCTCTCTCGCTCGCGGCCCGCCTCCTCCTTCGCGAGCATTACTGCTTCGCAGAAGGAGGCGACCGCCTCCCACTCCGTCTCGCCCCGCAGCATGGCCGCAACCAATGCCGGGCGCGAGAGGTCTCCGCCTATCGCAGCCGTGAGGACACGTCGGTGCTCCGCCCAAGCTGGGTAGTCCTGCACCGTATGCTCCACCGTGTCCTCCGGGCGATCTTCGCAGTACCAACCTGCCCTCTTACTGCAGCAATCCAATGGCGAAGCAGTCGACTGCTTCGCCACATATCTTACAAAATTACTCCGTGGTAATCAGCAGGAAAACCAATCAACTATATAAAAGATAAGTAAGATTTACAAGTGCCCATATACCTAACTGAGTACATTCTTAGCAAGGTATATGAACTCCATATCGGTGTCGTGGGGCAGTGCGTGACCACTTACTCCTAGGGTTACCATCCATCAGGATTTTACTAGATTTATTGAACTTTGTAATATAGTACAGAGCTTCGTAGTGTGGGTCGAACTCTTTAATGAGATAAAATAAAGTAATTAAACAGAAATTGTGGTTCTTTTGAGCGCTTGATGCACCTTCATGAATTTAGAATTAGAAATTATTAAAAAATATATAATTTATGAAATTAAGGTGCTATGTTTGGATATATTTTGATCACTGGGCATTATGTGTAGATAAAATAGTTTAAAATTAAACTTTTACCATTTAGGTAAGCGCACTCTTCAATACTTTTACTGTTTGATGTGATTTGTAAAATAACATTGAAACGGAACTGATGACTATATACCGACGTGGTTTTAAATACATATAAACAGTTGATTTTTTGTTCATAATTTATTTTACGTACTATCTCCATAAATAAATTATACACGAGTTACTGAAGAATGTTCTTGTATAAATTATTACTAGACTTTTGTATCTGACAAATGTTTACTCTTAGATTATTGAATGTTCAAATTCCTAGAAGGCTAGTGAGAATTGAAACCACCAAAAATATGGAATAAAAACCGGCCAAGTGCGTGTCGGGCCACGCACAGTGTAGGGTTCCGTAGTTGCCCATCAAAATACTTATGCGAACTAACTAAACTGATTTGCTGAATTTAATTTTAAAAAGAAGAATTTTCAAAATCGGTCCAGGCGTCTTTGAGAAATCGGGGAAAATACATTAAAAAAAAAGATTACGACGAATTGAGAACCTCATCCTTTTTTTAAATTTAGTTAAAAATAGTTGACAATAAAAACCTACCTATCCCCAAAACATACCCACCTATTATTGCTGTAAAAATAAAGTTGACAAACTTACATTTGCAGTTGAAGCACATGTTCTCCGATACATTTTGTTTAGGAAAATATGTTATCCAAGTACGTTTTATAAGTTGGTCGACTATTACTCGTAAACTTGTAAAGCCTACTTAGTCATGATAATTTTCTTTTAAACTTCGTTATATATGCTACTATTCTGAATTTTTTCACACCCCCAAACATAACCGTTTAGCTGGTAGAGGGGGGGGACACTCGAGTCGAGCAAAAATTTGCACTTTAAAGCTTAATATTTCACAAACGAATCTTTTTATCAAAAAAATGTTAATGAAAACTATCAATATTTTTTAAAGACCTATTTACTGATACCCCACACTAAGGGGTACGCGAGAAAAAAAAAAAAACGTCCCCACTTTACGTGTACAGGAGGTACCCTAAAAAAAAATATTTCACGAGATTTTATTTTACCACTTTTTCGGCACAACAAATCCGTATATTTACACCAAATTACAGCTTTCTAGTACTGGGCGTCTCTGAGCTAAGCTGCGGACAGACGGACGGACGGACGGACGGACATGGCGAAACTATAAGGGTTCCTTGTTGACTACGGAACCCTAAAAATGACTACCGTCGTTCGATTCCTACGTGTTATCAAGTGAACATCTCCAAGAAAAATATTTAAATAGGTGCGCGTGCTACATTTTCATAAAAGTTGCTTCACTAAAAATAAAAAAATGTTACGTTTTGTTTCGAACACGGACTCTGGATATTTATAATAATCTATCTTCCTTATTAACAAACCAAGAGTTAAAGATATGCCAAAGTTATTCCTTAAAATGTATAGTTAGTCTGAAGATTATCCTGGTTGTAACTTTAGTTCATGTTCATTATTAATAGGGGTGTATGTGTTTACTATCTTAGCTGCATTTACTTCCCATCTCATTTCGTTTCATCAAATAAGATAAAATTGCTGAAGAAAAGCAAACTATCCTGTGATTACGGAAGCAAATAAAAACGTAAAACACTTTATGAAGTCTTAATTAGATTCTGCAGGAACAAAGTTATGCTACGATATTAGTCTTTCTTCTTGACTTCAAGTAAGTTACTTTCAGGCCCTTCAGCTGACACTTGAAGCCGGTAGCTCGGCACTCGGTTGAAGTCTCTTATAGAAATCAAACATTACTTTGTGGGACCGGAGCTCTTAAAGTATGAGGGTACTTTACTTACCTTACATTGGGACGCATTAATTTTTCGCAAGAAATAATTATAGGTGTTCGTGGACTGCAACTAGATTTCTTTAAAAACTACCTTACAAACCGTACCCAATCAGTAAAAATAGGTGATCACTTCAGTCATGAATCGACTATAAACTACGGCGTACCACAGGGTAGCATATTGGGGCCAACTTTATTCTTGATTTTTATTAATGGCCTTTGTAACTTAAATATCCCAAACTGTAAAATAACATCTTATGCAGATGATACTGCACTCACCTTCGTAGCGGATTCTTGGTCGGAACTCCGCAAAAATGCACAACTGGGTTTCAATACCGCCTTCACATGGCTAACATCACATACACTCACATTAAATACCGCGAAAACAAAATGCATCACTTTTTCTATTAGCTCTGCCTCACAGCCTAGAATTTCAATGAACCTCAGAGCTCACTCTTGTTCTATGGATCGAGACTCAATTTGTCCATGTCCTCAGATTGAAACTGTTGATAAGATCAAATATCTCGGCGTACTGCTGGATAAAACTCTTAGTTTCAAACCTCAAGTTGAAATTCTGACAGGTAGAGTCCGAAAACTTATTTATATTTTTAAATCACTCCGTAGTGTTGCAAATCCCACTTTAATACGCAGTGTGTACTTCGCCCTATGCCAATCTATAATATCATACTGTATCTGTTGCTGGGGAGGTACCCATAAAACTACCCTAAAACCTCTCGAAGTCGCACATAGGGCTATACTTAAAGTGGCCACATTTCGACCAATATTATACCCAACCACAGAATTATATAAAAACTGTGGAGTCCTCAACGTGCGACAACTATTTATCTTTCACGCGGTTCTATTACAACATCGCAAAACTCCTTACACCCAACTAAACAAACGCCGTAAAGATTTAATTTGTTCGCTTCCATCTGTTAAATTTAAATTTACGCAAAGATTCTTTGATTATTTAGGCCCCTCTCTATATAACAAAATAAACAAAAGTGTATACATCTATGACCAACCATATCATAATTGTAAAACACTTATACGAAATTTTTTGCTTGAGAAAACTTATGACGAAACCGAACATTTCATATGATCAAAATCTCAATGTGGCTTTACCAGTGTCATTCTCTCTTGCACACACATACATAAACACACATCACATATACATACCTATACACACACACACACATACACACTCACACACACACACACACACACACACACAAACACACACACACATCACATTCATTCACTCACAGACGTACACAAGAACATGCACACACTTAAACCTGTTACCTTTCATAGATCACAGTAGTACTTACCAAACAAACAATTATGTATTAGAACAATAAATTGTGTTTTTACTTTAGTTACTAAATGAGCTTCTTTTTGTGGGATGGCAACTGTTTAACCTTAACACAAGCTATCATTTAGCTTAGCTAGGTTAACAGTATGACATCATTATAGGTAGTATAGATTTAACCTCAATGTAACACATCCTGTACTAGAAATAAGATAAAAATTAAATGTACTACAAATCTTTTTTGAAATAAATTTATTATTATTATTATTATATTAATTATGATGTTGGACAGGCATAAGCTGATTAAACATTGAAATTTTAATGTATTGTATTTCTACACTAATATTATAAAGAGGAAATAAATGTTTGTAATGAATAAACTCAAAAACTACTGTTCCGATTAGTGATGGGCCGGAGGGAAGAAAAATATGGGAGGGAAAAAAAAGATTGGGAAAATATGGGAAAATAAAATAAATACCCGGAATTTTCCCAAACGACGGGAAATTAAATATTGAACCAATAACAATGTTAAAAATATGTAAATAATTATTGTATTAGGTGGTAATAAGGTGGTAGTAAGGCCTGCAACCGCTGGGTCATGCCAGTATTGATGTAGGTACTCTTTTGACATACTCATGGACTCAAAGTCTCAAACAGAACTTAATTGTTCGGACCCTCGTATCCAAGGCGATAGGAGGGTCCGTACATTGCTACTGCTTATCGAATGCATCACTCACGGTCTTCGGTTATGAGATTGTATATTCGAGGTTGAGATTTTCTAAACGTTAAGACTTTGCTTGACACTAATGGTCGCATGGAAATATGACAGAACAAGGAGCTTCACGGACGTTTTTTCCGGGTCGTACATAAGCCTGATGCAGATGTAGACATATCTGCGTCGGTAGCCTGGCTACGATCCGGAGACTTCTTTGGAGAAACCAAAGGTTTTGTCAGAGCAATAATGGATGAAGTTCTGATGACATACATATAACTACCGAAGATTTATTGTGAAGGATAGCAGGGCTGACATAATGTCGGGCATGCCACCGTGTCCAGGCGAATCAATCTATCACATTTTCTCCGGGTGTTCTCGTCTCGCTAACGGAGAATATTTGCATAGACACAACCCTGTAGCCAGAATAATCCATCAACTTGCTCTAAAATACAACCTTGTGGAATCAGAAGTGCCGTACTACAGGTATGTGCTCGACCCAGTTCTCGAAAGTAGCAATATGACTGCGATATGCACGCGCTGCGTGAAGAGCTCCATCGCGATCTCAGGGCAGTATGGAGGGAGCGTCGGTCGCAACAGAGGTCCGGGTACTCTACAATCGCGGCGGTAACACCCTCTCTTAGAGGAGTGGCTGGATAGGCGGCTCGGCGTCCTGACCTACCGCATGACGCAGGTCCTCACCGGACACGGAAGTTTCATGAGGTACATGTGTCGGATGGGGAAGCAGGAAACGCCTGGGTGTCACCACTGCGAGGACCGCCCGGAGGACACGGTGGAGCATACGGTGCAGGACTGCCCCGCTTGAGCAGAGCACCGCCGTCTCCTCACGGCAATAGGCAGAGACCACTCGCGCCCGGCTTTGGTCGAAGCCATGCTTCGGGGCGAGACGGTGTGGGATGCGGAGGATCCTTCTGCGAAGCAGTCATGCATGGGCCGAGTGAGGGAGAGGACAGCGTCAGCGTCCGTCCACCCCAGCCGCAGTGGTAGACGCCCACGGCGCCGGACTTCGGCAGACGGATCTCCAGCCACCGTAGGCGCGGGCATGCGGGCGGCGAGTAATAGGCGACTCGCTGTCCGACCATGGACCATGTCCGGGTCAACGGCGCGTTGTGTTCCACACGTGCCTTTTCAAGCATTTATTTTTGACGGTATTAATGAATTTGATTTCTGTTTGAGTTCGTTCACCCGTCGTTCACAGCTGATTCCAATGTTTCCATCACATTTTGCAGACTTTAATCTGGCAATTCATCGAAATACTTACAAATAACTTATTTTATTGGCCATATTAATAGGCCAAAAGAAAAATGCTTGAAAAAAAAATTGATGATTTTTAAAAAAAAATTGCAAAAAAAAAAAAACTTTTTGGAATGTACTTGGTTATTGATACGAGTAAGCACACTTAATTCTTGCAGTTAATTTTTTAAGACATATATTACGTTGAAAATCTGTTAGAGGCTCGAGAGTTTACGTTTGCCATTTGTCTACAAGCAAGACTAAAAAAAAAAAAAAAAAATTTTTAGATTAGAGCTATGATTATGTGGCTATTTATACGTACAATACCCACTTTTCAGCGCACCAAGTAATAGATCTATCTTCAAAGTCAGCTGATTATCTACTATTATAGGTATAAAGCCGCATTTATAGCAAAACTAATATTCAAAAAACAACCTAATAATCAGAAAAAGATCGGTGTGATACTTTTGAGACTTGTTCGAAGTTGATTTTAAGTCTTTTTAAATAAATACGTATCAACAAACATTTTCATACATAAAATCCCTTACTTTTATGCTGTAACCATACTTTTACAATGAATGTCTTTTTTTTAACCACTCACATGCATGCACAGACTCACAAAAATGCAAAACTTTGTAAAAAATAAATTAAATTGCATAATTTTATACGAAAAATATTTTCTCGTCGTTTGGGAATATTCCCGGGAAGAAATGGGAAAATATCGGGAATTTTCCCGAGTCGGGCAAAAACCCATCACTAGTTCCGATTTCAAAAAAAAAACCATTTTAAAGCTACATTCACCCGAGGGAAGCCGAGACGGGCCGCTAGTATATTATACAATTAGAATAAATCAGGGCGGTAATTAGCTTTTTATAATTTTACATCTATGTCAAACAATCGTAACCGTTATAAATCGTTAAACGACATACAATCGTTTGTAGGTACACCGTGATTATCACGATCACATTATCTCGGGTACTTGACAAACAAGAAGCGACAACGCACCCAATAGAAGCATCTACTTTAATTCACCGAGTTATCGACTCATGCGCCCAGTCTACTTACGGTCACAGCCGCGATCGGATCGCTACGCCTCACCACACCACATTCTTAAGGCTTCCGCCATATTTAAACCCAACCAGTGCTTCTAAAATGCATCAAAATGGTGACGTTTAAACTCGAAAATTGTCGCCGGGATACTAAAGTGACGGAAATATTCGCGCTTTTTGTTGAACCTAATCATCCGAAAAGGTTTTTCAAGTACAGTTGACCATAAAACCGCCCGTTCCGGGATTTTTGGTTTGTGTTCTGGAATTCTGTGGACTGTCGACAAGCCGTATCTAGATAA
The DNA here is from genome assembly GCA_954870645.1 of Agrotis clavis. NCBI lineage: Eukaryota > Metazoa > Arthropoda > Insecta > Lepidoptera > Noctuidae > Agrotis > Agrotis clavis. The sequence goes on from OX940929.1 coordinate 3,555,086, forward strand.
AACTGTGCCAGTGTTCTTTTTGAAATTCGAATTTCGAATGTGTTTTTAAAAATGGTTATGGATTTTTGATTATCGAATTAAAAACTTTTTATTGGTTTCGCGCGTAAATTGACATTTTAAATTTCAAAATGGAGAAGCATGTTAGCATTGGAGGAAATGGTGGTTCGAACAAGTATAAGAGGATTCACTCCTATGGGAGTATGAGTTCGAGAAGTGACGATGATATGACGGTTCACAGTCAATTGTTTCCTTACCACAAGAAGATGGTGGTTGAAAGGGAGATTTTGTATGAAGAAGAGCATCCTCCATTCCAACCGTTGATTGCAACCACCAGGTTGTTTGGTAAAGCGAGGTTCACGTGCTTGCTATTGATCTACGTGATATTCTACGTGGTCTACCTGGCATCGGGAGCTCTGGTCTTCTCAGCTTTGGAAGCACCTCTAGAGAACCAGATCCGGCTCGAACTCATTAGAGCCAAAACAGACTTTTTGGCGCGCTATCCAGATATCGTTGGTAAATAACTTTTATTTCATTTTATGGATTTTATTTGTAACCTTTTCTTATGGTTGACGTGGTGAACAAGGGCCAAAATCTGATGTCCCTATTTGTATGTAATCAAATGCGAGCCACTTTTGTGTGTATGTTTAGACCACCATAACTTTATATCAGCTAAGCAGGTAGCTACTGTCTACAAAGCTGAGAATCGGAATATAATATTTACGAGTCCTAGTTAAAATAACTTGCGGAGACCCTGTCTGTCATACGTAATGAGTATCAATATATTATGTAAACAACTAAGCTTCTACCATGTTCTCTGAATAATAACTAAGTAGCCTTTGGCTGCGACTTCATCCCATTAATTTCTGTACCAAATACCTATTTATCAAAACCGGTCCAGGGGTTTAGGCGTGAAAGTGTAACTAACAAACACAATCAATAAAAAAAAATGTGTTGTAAACATACAACATACGTTTACATAATGTTACAGATATACTCTACATAAACTCACTTCCGTATTTATATTATTATTTATTATTGAACTTAGGACAGTTCTATAGTTCTACATGTTACTACATACGATAAATGTAACTACCCACAAAAGTAGTCATGTGCAGAAATGAACGCTTTTGTGCAATTGGCGGGTAGCTGAATATTTTAAATAGCTGCAGTACAGGCGCAGTTCTGGAATGTAGGAGTTTCTTCTTGTGTTCGATCGAACATTTGAAATTTTAATTGTAGAATCCAGAAAACTATTGAAATATTTTCTTGTGTTATGGCAAGTTTCTCGCTACGCTCATGCTCATTTTCCGTTAGACGAGACTGAATGTTAAGGCATGTTAAGGTTCGATTTCCAAAGCTAGATTCAACGTTGAAAGTTGAAATTTCAATACAGCAATATTTAAATAATTTTGGAAGTCGTTTAGTAAGTACATTCACTAGAATTTAACGGAACATCATTTTGTAAATATTACTGAATTTTTTATCATTAATAACCTACATAGCAACAATCGTAATGTAACGTTTGATAAAGTCATCTTATTTTAAAACAACGAACCAGTAATATTGTCTAAAGGTCAGTTTACCTCGTTACGACACGTAATGACTTTAATTAACAAACTATAATTAAAAAGAAGCCAGAGAAATGTATCTTTTAATTAATACAGTATGGTTTCTAGAAGCAACTGATAGCTGAGAATGGAAGAAAAACCGACCAAATTCGACGTCGGACTGTACCTTATTATCTAAATAAACTAATCACGTTTGTTGTAAGGGACCCCATTAAATATGCCCATTATTTAATTCTGTTTTTTAGTATTTGTTGTTATAGAGGCAACAGAAATACATCATCTGTTAAAATTTCAACCGTTTAACTATCATGGTTCATGAGAAATAGCCTGGTGACAGAAGGACAGTCAGACAGACGGCACTATTATGTGTTCTGTGCAGACGGACAGTGGAGATTTAGTAAAAGCACAGAGTACTGTAAAAGCCTATTTTAACCTTTGACCCCTAATAACGTGGGAAATGTGGGACAAGATACTTCAGAAAAAATGTTGAAAATAAGTTCGGGTGTTCTGGGTGGTATCATCCGTATCATCATCAACAGCCTATAGCAGTCCACTGCTGGGGCAGTCCACATGGGGCTCTCTAATCGCACGTGATTTCTGACGATCACCGGTTACTCTCATCCAGCTGTTTTTTCTCATCCGGTTGCTTTAATTATAATATCTATAGATAAATGTTATGTATAGTATTCATATTTTTATATCTTACTATTAACGAATAGTCAATAAAATATATTAAGCTATCCTTATCACAGAAATCTTCTACATTTTATAATGTTATCAGTTTATCGCATTAAATTAACATAAATAGATACGAGTATATGATATCTTATGAGAAATCTAATAAATTTTATTCGAAATGTAACGTCAACGTCATGATAAAAGATATCTTATTTTAGTATCTAGATCCAAATTAGGAGGTCAAGCAAATAATACTGATAATTATTTTAATACCTACTTACGATTTTCGTTATGTATTGTTTGGAAGATTATTTCATAAAACTCATTTTTATGACAGACTAAACATATAGAAAGGTGTATATTAGTTTTCATTAAATATAACTTGTCAGTTAGCCCCTTCGTACTCAAGGCGACGCAAATCTCCGATACCTTACGACTTTGGTAAAGTAAAACCATATAAGGTTCGTACACTTCGTACACAGATACGCGTCAATGTATACCAAAGTCGTAAGGTATCGGAGACTTGTGCCCTTTTGTGTATGAAGGGGCTTAGTAGAACCTGTTCAGAATCATGTAGAACCAGTTACCACGTGTCGTGGTTACGTTTTGGGGGCTCCAATGTCCAGCAGATGACTTCTTTCGACAGTTTTGGACCATTGAGATTACGATTGTTCAGTATCTAACAGTAGTAAATATATTTTCCAATTTGTAAATTAGGCAATTTTGTTCTTTTTTTGCTTTTTCATATAATCAATCAGTCGGGCAATCAAGGCTTTATGAATACAGAATCTATGTTGTATCCGTAAAAAATAATGCTCGAACTGATAGTAACCAAAGCTATTGCTCCAGTTTCGCTGTAGTTGTTCGTTCTTTCATGTGGTTTATCTATGCCCAATCTTCTTTGTGTAGATCGTCCCTCACACATTGCGGGCATTTTTAAATAATCAAATAGTAAAGCAATATGGTGATATGTGGGAGTTTATTCCACTTTGTTCAACCAGGTGAACAAAGTGGAATAAACCTATGTGGGTACCGATAACGATGACTCACAAAAAACAACTTTTACCATTAACAAATTCATACCCATAGCCTTTTGCTTAGTTTCAACAACTCATTATGAACTTGTTAAACTATAATATCTATTACAATTATATAATGATTTAATTATCAATGATAAAGGGACACGTTTCAAGTAATTACCTTCATTCATTAGTTTCTTTGTTGAGCAGACACGGTCTTGACACATTTTGTTTGAGTACAATAAGTTAGTTAATTATATTATAACAAACACATTTCGTTGCATTATCTATCTTAAATGTTATCAATGTTCTTTGTGGGTTTTGTTTGTGTTAACGACTATTATATTTAAATTTTCTGGAAATTTAAATCGACTACTGAGGGCCATTTGTTTGATTAGTAGTTAAACTAACAATAGTTACAATTCTAAACTTTTTTAATCGTTTCTGAAAATGTTTGCCTGGTTACTGATCGAAAAAACTAGAAATTAGTTAAAATCCGATACATATTTTATACCATTTCTTTAAATATGTATGGGCTTTTAATAAGTAGTTTGCTTGACTATTGATAAAAAAACTCGCCTTTAAATACGGAAAGTCTACGGAGGATATAAAAGGTCTACCATTAATTTCCCTGGCGATATCTTCTCTAAATAGGAAAGGATGCCTGTTTCTCTTTCGTTCCTAATTTGCAAATTCAATTAATTATCAGAGACTAAGTGTTGCAATATGGCAACGCCCGCGCCGCCAGTTTTTCAAAAACCGCTTGACAGTTTTAACACCTTTTTTAATTTCGTTTATTTTATCTTTTTAATGCATTAAGAGCGGGCAGGACGCCATTGACCTTGACCTTGGCGCACTAAATGTTGGGCGCCGGAGGGGTGGCTACGCGATTTGCGAGTAGCGACTACGGCTAAAAAATTTCGTAAAAAATCATCAAGAAAGCTATTGGCAAAAATAAGTCCAAGATCCCATCTATAATATTTTGCTGGCAATTAAAAAATCCTGTGATTGATAATTTAGGAGAAAAATGGTTTTAAGTTAGAAACAGAGGCCACTTTGCGTACTTATTTATTTATGATATTTAAATATATTTTTTTTTTGACACCAAGAGGACAAGCTTCATATTGTGTAGAATAATAATATATTATTTTGAAAATAAACCTTGTAAGGGTTAAGGAAAAAAAAGGTTCTAACGTAACCTCATTGATGCCCAATTCACGTACACACATCAAAAGTGTCTAGGGATCAACATATATTTTTGCAATAACTTTTCTCCTGATTGATATTAATTAAAATGTTCTTTAAGGATTCATCAAATAAAGTGTTATCGTTTGTCACAGTAATGATAAACCAAGTCACCTTTGCATTCATAAAGAAATTTGCCATTTTCCTAATAAAGGGATTTTTGACATTTGAACCACTAACATTAAAGTTAGAAAAAAAGACTGAAATAACAGTTTTCTTTAAAATTTTATTGGGTAAATTAAACAATTAATAATCCGTGTTTCTACCGCGAACACTAACAACACAAGAACATCGGTTTGGCATACTCAAAATGAGTTCATCCAAATCACGCTGTGGAATGGCCGCCCATGTTCGTTGCAACAACAAAAAAAGGTCTTCTTGCGACTGGATACCCTCCATATTCGGCAGAGCTCTTCTCTGTAGCATATCCCATGCATGCTCAATCGGGTTCAAGTCTGGCGACTGAGCAGGCCAGGGCAGGACATTGATGTTAGCTGCGGCGAGAGTCTGTCTTACAACTCTTGCGGTGTGCGGTCGTGCATTATCATGCATTAACTGAAATAAGGGACCGATTTGCACTTGTAGAGGAACGATGACGTCTGATACAATCGTCTCAGCATAAATTTGAGCGTTGAGGTTGCCTCTGATCCAAATCAACTCAGTTCTTCCGCCGATCCAAATACCCGCCCATACCATGATGGTTCCACCACTATAAGGATGGACTTCCTGGCAGGATTTTAATCGCTGTTGGCGTCCAGGGGTTCTCCAGTGTCGTATACGTCTTGTAACCGGTCTCATACCAAAACGAGACTCATCAGAAAAGCACACGAAACGCCATTTTTCTTCTGCCCAATTTCTGTGTTCAAGAGCCCATTGATATCGAATCCTACGATTGTGCATTGCTATAGGTGGTACCTGTAGCGGTCTTCGGGAATGAAGGTTCACTTCATGCAAGCGGTTTCTGACTGTTTGGTCGCTAATTAAGTTCCCTGAAGAGTGATGAAGCCTCACGGCTAACATCATGGCGGTTATTGTTGGAGCTCTTCGAGTTAAGATTTGAATGTATCGGTCTTGTCTCCGTGTGGTGCAGCGATACCGTCCTCCATGGCGCTCAGCCACGGTACCAGTGCTTCGGTAACGTGTCCAAAGTCGACTGATAACACTCTGACCTGTATTCAGAGCTAAAGCCACAGTACGTTGCCGGGAACCAGCTTCTATCATTCCCACGGCTCTGAGCATTTCTTCCCTGCTTAAATGACGTCGCCGCTCCATAATAACGTTGGTTTTAATCAGTAGTAGGGAAACAGTAGCACTAATAATGTCTTCAATGCGTTGTATGTTTTTATAGGGAAAATATTGACAGCTGATTTTCATCTTTTACTCGAATTTGATTTACAGTTCCTGATTCAAATTATGAAATGCACCAAAAAGGATCCATATAAATTTATAAAATCATAAATTTATTACAAAGCCACATCTCAATCTCAAGAAATCCGCATAAAAATGCTTGATCCCTAGACACTTTTGATGTGTGTATATCATCTACGCCTTAACTAGCCGTTGTACTCGTATGGAGTCGCCTGCCGGGACCACGAGCTATCTCACTGGGTAACCGTGACCTTGGAACGTAAAGGACTATTTAAGAATCACCATGGATTTTAGTCAGTACAAGTCTGACAGTCCCGCCTGTCCCGCCCTGGGCAGGAGGACTCATTTGATGATTTTATCACTATAAAAAAACACGCATGGAGTTCGGTTATCGCACCAGGGGGATTATGCTATTGGGGTAAACAGTCCTATATGTCAATGCAGACTATAATCTACCTTTGTGTCAAGTTTCATCAAAATCCGTTTAGCTTTTCTGACGTAATTGAGTAAAAAGCTCTCGCCCATCCTTCTAAAAAAACCGGCCAAGAGCGTGTCGGGCCACGCACAGTGTAGGGTTCCGTAGTTGCCCATCAAAATACTTAGGCGAACTAACTAAACTGATTCGCTGAATTTAATTTTAAAAAGAAGAATTTTCAAAAACGGTTCAGGCGTCTGAGAAATCGGGGAAAATACATTTAAAAAAAAGATTACGACGAATTGAGAACCTCCTCCTTTTTTTGAAGTTAGTTAAAAATAGTTGACAATAAAAACCTACCTATCCCCAAAACATACCCACCTATTATAGCTATAAAAATAAAGTTGACAAACTTACATTTGCAGTTGAAGTACATGTTCTCCGATACATTTTGTTTAGGAAAATAAGTTATCCAAGTACGTTTTATAAGTTGGTCGACTATTACTCGTAAACTTGTAAAGCCTTCTTAGTCATGATAATTTTCTTTTAAACTTCGTTATATATGCTACTATTGTGAATTTTTTCACACCCTCAAACATAACCGTTTAGCTGGTAGAGGGGGGGGACACTCGAGTCGAGCAAAAATTTGCACTATAAAGCTTAATATTTCACAAACGAATCTTTTTATCAAAAAACTGTTAATGGAAACTATCAATATTTTTTAAAGACCTATTTAACGATACCCCACACTAAGGGGTACGCGAGAAAAAAAAAAAACATCCCCACTTTACGTGTACAGGAGGTACCCTAAAAAAAAATATTTTACGAGATTTTATTTTACCACTTTTTCGGTACAACAAATCCGTATATTTAGGTACGCCAAATTACACCTTTCTAGTACTGGGCGTCTCTGAGCTAAGCTGCGGACAGACGGACGGACGGACGGACAGACGGACGGACATGGCGAAACTATAAGGGTTCCTTGTTGACTACGGAACCCTAAAAATCCATCTAAATAAATGAAACTTTTGCATTTTAAATATTAGTAACGGTTTTAATTGATCGTCTACCCAAATACATTATCTAGTTCCTTATTCTCCATCATTCATTATAACCTTTACCTATAACAGTTAACTATAGTAAACTATGAAGAAACCATCATCATAGTTAAATAAACAGGTTTTGACAAAGAACCTTGCCCAAAACACGTTGGGCTATAAGGTCAGAGCCCGCCATCGAAATATTTGAAGTTGTATTCACTATTCTACAAGTATTCGTTACTTTGGAACCGATTATGGAAACTGGTTTAGTATACCAACTTTGGTTAAGTATTGTGTAATAGTTCTTGTGGTCATCGGAATTTGATGGTTATGAACTGATAATTATTACAATTAGAATTAAATTATAATTATTTAATGAAAAGTATTTATTTGTTGCACTATCAAAGGGTAATAAGAATTTCGTTTGGCCACGGTAGAAAAAAAAAGTATGCTACTTAGGTCTAATTAAAAAAAAAAATGGTCCAGTATTTACTTACGCTGAGTAATTTCTAAAGTAAGAAATTTAAATTCATAGTAAATCGGTTTAATTCTAGTAACATATTTTTTTTAAGTCTAGTAATCAAATTACAAGGCCTTAAAGTCAATAACCGATAATTTAATTCCAAAGTTGTTTTGAATCAAACTCCCATGACCGAAATACCACGTAATTAAAACCAAAAACGTAAGGTTTCACATTATAAGTCATGCCTATGTCTAATCCATGCTTTAAACTTTGAAAATTAGAACATTTGACAGCGAAAAGAAAAAAAATATACAGTCAGTGTTGTTTTTATTGCGTCTAATGTTTGTAAGATAATATCTCTAAATAGTCTGTAACCAAGTGTGAGTACGTATAACCAATTTCAAATGCAAATGGTATCGATCAAGTAACATGGAGGCAGTAACAAAACTACTGTATCACTTCTACTTATCAACTTTGTTTTTAATTTTAGAATCCTCAATTCCTGGTCATAGATTAAGTTTGTTTTTTTACTTTTTGAAGAAGTTTGCAATCTTTTGTTCACAGTCTAAATTTAATTTAATTTACTATACTAACACTAGTGTTTAAGATGTTTACTAACAAATTGGATTGTATTATCTGTAATAAATAAATATTATTATTATTATTATTATAAAACAAAAAAATATTCAGAACCGTTTTTGAAGCCGGTAAAATAAAATCAAAATTATAAGAACAAGACTAGACATATTCCATTGCGAAATCATCAAAGTCGATGACCCGGGCCTAGACGCAGCAATTAATAAAACTATAAAAATATTTTAATAATAATAACTTATTTTCGTCGGTTGATTAAAATAAAATTACATTTCATTAGACATCTGGTGTTTGTAAAGCAGTTGCATTAAAAGAATAGCTAACTTAAACAAGTTTAGCTGATTAAAACGTGATAAATAGATTGTAAATTATGTAATCGTCGATCTGTGATACATAATTAAAAAGGTCAGTGTTTTTCCAGTCAGTCTGTCTGTGTATAGTACGTCAGCTGTGTTCTCATTAAAATTAAAAATAAACATAACGACAGGCAAGCTTATAGGTTGTGTTCTTTTATAAAGTTTGTTTAATGTTTTTTTTTTTTGTTAGAATGTTTCTAAAACTTTCTATCCTTTTAGAAAAAATACTGGAGTATTTGGCTCAGTTGAAGTTGATATGGAGGAGAAAAACGAACAGGAGTACAGAAAGCTATTCTTTCATCAAAATTAAAATTTTAAATTATTTATAGCCAATGCTACCTTTGGCCCATCAATACATTTATTAAAACCTGTAAAAAGGACATAGTTCTGTTTGAAAACATCCTTATAACCCGATTTCCTATGTCCAATTCATTTGAATTGCGAACCATAATTTTCGTTTTCAGGTCTCAAAAGGTTTTAAATTAATATTCCTACTTTTCCAAAAAAATACTTTTGTGCACAAGTTTTTTCTTTCGCAACTAAATAGGATATTTCCTTTGCCTGATAATTGAATAAAAATAGTGAATTAAAGGAGTTTTACTGTGAATAGCGATCGCTTACTTAGTGCCGACTCAATGAGTCGGTAACATGCTACCGACATCGAAGGGGGCCAATGCCTTTGATACTTCTGTATTCGAGTTTACTCCGTAGTCTGTACTGCATGTGCTTTCACCAAAACAACAAAAAAGTTAATGAACTCCTTCTGTCAAATGTCACTAGACAATTAAGTTTATACCTAATAAAATAATTATAAAATACTAATAGATGTCAAGGCATGTGTGTTTTTTTAAGACTCTTGCTTTTAATGAAGAAACTGGTTCTGTGATTATACAAGTTGTTCTCCCTGGCCTTTACTCTATTGTTTTGAGCTGGGCCACAGTGTGGGCTCCAATCCCACTGCTGGTAATACATTCAACCTCCCGTTTGTTCAGTCCTGTGTACTTATCCAACTAAACCACAGAACGTGATCAAGTTAAACAATGTGTTGTAACTTATTTGTATACTCGGTTATACAGCTATTAAACCAGTTTGTCTTGGCCTCACTTTGTAAGATCTTTTCACACAGTGAAAGGTTAGCTAATACTAGTTTTGTGAATGAGTACATGAACAATGTGTGTACATTATGTTTCGTTAATTACATAATTTCCCTGTTGTTTCGTCTGTTTTCATATTGTTGATTTTCTTACCACTAACCAAATAATGATATTATTGTAACTTGATAAGCAAGGCATATACTAAGCATATACAACATTATTTTTTGTTTATGCGAAACCCGATACACCTGTCCAATATTTTTGTGTAAAGAATCTATGTACAAAATTTTAAAACCGTATCATAAAAAATCACAAAGTTATAAGCTTGTATATTACCTGGTTGTCCGTTCAAAAACATGCTCATTTCGCGGTATACCCGCGTAAACTGCGTCTCCTGTGTAATACACTCTTGATAATAGTTTGGCAATAGGTACCTAACCGTACGGTGATTGTATTGTAATTAACTGGTAATAAAATTTAATTAAAATATTTTTGAAAAAAAATATAACATGGTGTAAAAATTATTGGAATCGAATCAGTTACTGATTCTGAACAAACTATATTCAGGTTTCGCATATACTAAAAATAATGTTGTATAAAATAAATACATTTTATACTATATAAAGCTCGATTACCACTGACTCACTGACAGAATTGTTCTCCCAGATGGTGAAGGGGGAGGTGGGTATATTTTGACAGATTCGTAAACAAGTAACTCTGGTGAGTATGGGAAAAATCCCAAACCTCCCCTTTTCACCCCCCCTCTCCCCCCTCCCCATCGTATCTCGGAAACTAAGAGACCTGTATTTTGTTTTTTTACGGATTCGTATAGAGGAGGCTCGGAAAAGTATAAACGATTTTTAAAGTCACCCCCCCCTTTCCCCTTTCTCCCCCCTTTAGGTGGATCTCGGAAGTTAACAGACTTGCAACATTTTTTTTTTTCAGATTCATATCAAGGGGCCCAGAGTTGGTCAAAATCATTTTTCAAAACTCCCCCCTCTCCCCCCCTTCACCCCTCCCCCCAACGTATCTCGGAAACTAAGAGACCCGTGTTCTGTTTTCTTACGGATTCGTATAGAGGAGGCTCGGAATAGTAAAAACCATTTTTCAAAGTTCCCCCCCTCGCCCCCCTTCTCCCCCTTTAGGCGGATCTCGGAAGTTAACAGACGTGCAACATTTTTTTTTTCAGATTCGTGTCAAGGGGCCCAGAGTATGTCAAAATCATTTATCAAAACTCCCCCCCTCCTCCCCCCCCTTCACCCCTCCAAAGCGAAGCGTAGCGTAGCGTAGGGATAAGGTCACGATAGCTTTCCGGTGGTAGGTAGGTCCCGAGTGGAGCGAACCAGCGAGACCGAGTGGAGCGAAGGGGGGAGGTGGCGAGCGAAGCGAGCCGGCGACCTCCTTAGCGTAACGAAGGTTGAGTGGGTGAAGCGTAACTCGGCGGTGAAGACAAACAAACTTACAAGTAACTCTCATGAGAAGGGCAAAAGTACCAAGCCTCCCCTTTCTGGCCTCCCCCCCCCCCTCCCAAACGAATCTCAGAAAGTATGAGACCCGTGTTCTGTTTTTTTAACGGATTCATATAGAGGAGGCTCGGAAAACAAAAACCATTTTTCAAAGTTCCCCTCCTTGCCCCCTTTCTCCCCCCCTTTAGGTAGATCTCAGAAGAGACTTGGAACATATGTTTTTTTCAGATTCATATCAAGGGGCCCAGAGTATGTCAAAATCATTTTTCAAAACTCACCCATCTCCCCCCCTTTACCCCTCCCCCCATCGTATCTCGGAAGCTAGGTAGCGTAGGGAAAAGGTCACGATAGCTTTCCGGTGGTAGGTAGGTCCTGAGTGGAGCGAGGGGGGGAGGTGGCGAGCGAAGCGAGCCGGCGACCACCATAGCGTAACGAAAGTTGAGTGGGTGGAGCGTAACTCAGGGGTCACGACAAGCAAACTTACAAGTAACTCTCATGAGTAGGGCAAAAGTACCAAGCCTCCCCTTTTTGGCCTCCCCCCCTCCCAATCGTATCTCGGAAACTAAGAGACCAGTTTTTTGTATTTTTCAGGATTCGTATAGAGGAGGCTCGGAAAAGAAAAAACCATGGAGTTTTTGTGTTTTCATCATGGGTGTCGTTTTCATGGTTTTCGAGGGTGCTAAAACCGATGGCGAGGTCAAAATCAAAATCCAAGATGGCGACTGCAAAAAATTCAAAGTTTTCATCATGGATGTCGTTTTCATGGTTTTCGAGTGTGCTAAACCGATGGCGAGGTCAAAATGAGAATCCAAGATGGCGGCTGCGATAATTTTCGAATTGTTCATCATGGGAGTCATTTTCACGGTTTTCGAGGACGCTAAAGCCGATAGTGAGGTCAAAATCAAAATCCAAGATGGCGGCTGCGATAATTTTCGAAATATTCATCATGGGAGTCGTCTTCATGGTTTTCGAGGGTGCTAAAACCGATGGCGAGGTCAAAATGAGAATCAAAGGTAGCGGCTGCGATAATTTTCTAATTGTTCTTCATGGGAGTCGTTTTCATGGTTTTCGAGGATGCTAAAGCCGATAGTGAGGTTAAAATCAAAATCCAAAATGGCGGTTGCGATTATTTTTAAATTGTTCATCATGGGTGTCGTTTCCATGGTTTTTGAGGAAGCTAAAACCGATGGCGAGGTGAAAATCAAAATCCAAGATGGCGGCTTCGACAATTTTCGAAATGTTCATCATGGGAGTCGTTTTCATGGTTTTCGAGGATGATAAAGCTGATTGTGGGTTAAAATCCTAATCCAAGATGGCGGCTGCGATAATTTTCGAAATGTTCATCATGGGAGTCGTTTTCATGGTTTTCGAGGATGCTAAAGTTGATAGTGTGGTCAAAATCAAAATCCAAGATGGCGACTGCAAAAAATTTCAAAGTTGTAATCATGGATGTCGTTTTCATGGTTTTCGAGGTTGCTAAAACCAATGGCGAGGTCAAAATGAGAATCTAAGATGGCGGCTGCGATAATTTTCAAATTGTTTATCATGGTATTCGAGGGTGCTAAAACCGATGGCGATGTCAAAATGAGAATCCAAGATGGCGGCTGCTATAATTTTCGAATTGTTCATCATGGGAGTCGTTTTCATGGTTTTCGAGGATGCTAAAGGCGAAAGTAAGGTCAAAATCAAAATCCAAGATGGCGGCTGCAATAATTTTCAAATCGTTCATCATGGGAGTCGTTTTCATGGTTCTCGAGGATGCTTAAGCCGATAGTGGGGTCAAAATCAAACTCCAAGATGGCGGCTGCAATAATTTTCAAATTGTTCATCATGGGAGTTGTTTTCATGGTTCTCGAGGATGCTAAAGCCGATAGTGAGGTCAAAATCAAAATCTCAGATGGCGGCTGCGATAATTTTCGAATTGTTCATCATGGGAGTTGTTTTCATGGTTCTCGAGGATGCTAAAGCCGATAGTGAGGTCAAAATCATAATCTCAGATGGTGGCTTCGATAATTTTCGAAATGTTCATCAAATTTCATCATGGGACGTAATGAAGGTTGAGTGGATGAAGCGTAACTCAGGGGTGACACAAGCAAAGGCTCCTCTCCCCTCCCAATCGTATCTCAGACACTAAGAGACCCGTGTTCTTTTTTTTTACGGATTCGTATAGAGGAGGCTCAGAAAAGTATAAATCACTTTTCAAAGTTGCCCCTTATGCCCCCATCTGAGTTTTTAATAAGGTTGTAGATTGGATTAGGGGGTTCTTAAGAGGTTTCAAAATCTTTTAAGTGCTCTAAAGGATTTTTAAATTCTTTTAACTATCCTAAGGAATTCTCAATTTATTTTGTTTTTTTTTTTTTTTTTATTTATTTTGTTTCTTTTTTTTTATTGAATTAGTCATAAGGGTTTTCAGAATATTAAAAATATTTTATATAATTTAATAATTTACAAAATCTTTTAAGCACTATGGATTTTCCAATTCATTTAAGATTCTTATGGATTCTCAAAATTTTATTAAGGTAAGGAATACTTTTCCAAAACACGACCCCGCGAGCTGCTTGCAGCTCGCGCAACGCGCAATACTAGTTATTTTATAAATATGATTGTAGTAGAAAATTAATTTCTGCCTCATTTACCAAGTGGTTGAAAGTGCTACGGTTGACTCTTAGGTTCGATTTCCAAGCAGGACAATGTATCTTTTGAGTTTAATCAGTGACACTAATTATACTGAGTATAATTTAATAATTTTTAACAAAATAGGTATTGTTATTTTTATCCCCAGTGCCGAGAATTAATTGGGTTGGGGCATAAACTCATTTATACCAAAATGCCCATTTTGTTTATAAAAGTTTTTGCCCTCGATCCATCTCTAAGCACAGCTCAATGTAGATTAATATCACTGATAGATAGATATACTTATATAAATAAATAGGTACTAGGTTATATACCGATTTATATTTAGTAGAAAAATATTATCTTTATTTACCCTAAAGGCGCGTTTCCATTATGCAAGTGATTTGCATGCAAGTTGCAAGTTGCATGCAAATTGTATAGTGGAAACAACAACTTGCATACAAGTTTCAACTTGTATGCAATTAGGTTTAAACTTGTACGCACAATAATCAAGTCGGCACATTTGCACGCAAGTTGCAAGCGCATGCAGTTGTGCATAGAGGATTACTTTGTTTATGACTTTATTACTTTGTAAAAATAACTGCTAAATGGGATACGGAGAAAACAATAATGTTTATTGAGGAATATCATAGATATGATTGTCTTTGGGAACCAAAAAACAATCTTTCTCAACTAGAACTAACTTGTATACCACTAAAATCTTGTATGCAAGCTGCAAGTTGAACAAAATCGTGTTTCCAATTCAAATTACTTGCACACATGTCTGACGTCATACATGTATGCAAGCACTTGCATAATGGAAACACGCCTTTACTCGAATACCGTAAGATTACTGAAGTAAATATTTCTTATATTTCTCTTTATTCATAGATCGGCAAACATGTGAAATAAATGGAACTTCTCACGTAGAAAATGTTATGTTGATTGAAGATAGGATACATCCATATTCTTTTATCTGTGTAAACAAACCTTTTTATTTGTATTGACAATATATTTTTCTTTGTTCCTTAGTAACAGTAGTGACAACTTACCCTTGTTTTTTCTATCTTCCTATGTAATATGAAATGTAGGTTTTCATTACTCATATCTCTGAAAGTAGGTCATTACATGTCTGCTTGACCGTTTGAAAGTTATCCATTGTAGGCCTAGGGAGATCGCTTTCAACTGACAGCTGCGATTTTTAGTCCCTCGAACTATTAGCGCCCTCACTACGTCATGGGCGCCAAACCCCGTCTCGGGACTGAAATAAGTAACTTCCACCTCTCGGATAGCAATGTACTATTGTGTGTAATAATAAGTTTTATAACCTACCTACTATTATAAATTGGAAAGTGTGTTAGATGGTTGGATCGATATTATTGTTAGGTAAGTACTTCACATAAAACTAACTGAATTAAAAAAAAAAATCAGTACACAGACAGTTTAGAATATTGAATTCACATAAGATAGGTACCTACTTTATTAATTTGTGGAGATCAAATAGACAGTCGCTCCATGTAAAATACCATGTGATTTTCAGCTGCATCCCGTTAGACTGGAACATAGTTAGGAGAAAGGCTACTCAGAGTAAATGAAAATGACTCAGGTCCTAAAAAAAATTACTATACGAGTATACTGAGTTAGATCACTCACGAGATAGGTATGGTTTTCAGACGAAGTCCGATAGCTCGCAAATGACTGCTTTGACAAGGGTCACTAATTTGGACGCTGTCTCTCTTTGACGTTCGAAGTTTATTAGATTTTTATATACCTTTCATTTTGTCTAGGTATAATTCTGGAACATGATCGTAATTGGTTTTTTATTTAGGTACTTTTCAAGGACCTCAAAAATAAATTGTTTTTATATAGGCCTAACGTACTGCGAACATATAAACTCTAGGTATAATAATTATAGCATACTTATATAAAACATAATTGCATCATCAGAACTCCGAAAAAAAAAAATTGAAAAATTTAAACCGTCTGCTAAGACAAACACATACATTTTTAAATTGACTTTCGAATGAATAGTTATTTTTGGAAGTCTGAGTTTTTTTTTTAATTTAAATTTTGATTTTGAATTTTTTTGCCACCCAAGTCCGTTAAAAAAATACTGTTCTAAAACATGATCAATATTTACTAGGTATCAATTGCGACCATTAGGTACACAAAAAGCTGATGGATTCGTCTCCAAATTATTTTTTTGATAGGTTTCATCATTTATGTATTTTTTATATCTTTGCATCAGCCTCATGTAGATTGGTACAGAATTTCCAATTCATTAAATCCGTCTTTGTCCTAATTTGTGCATAAAGTAAACACTTTATGCACAAATTAGGACAAAGACGATTTATAAACATAAATAAACAAGCCTTAGTAATCGATATTTAGTTTCTTGATAAAATGATCTTACTTATTATCTTTTGCACCAAACAATATTCATTGAACCGAAACGCTGGCCCGGCCAAAGATCTTTCTGATAAACTTAGATAAACGATAGTTATATGAACGTAACTGATCTACCTCAAGAAATATGGCCTATTCGGGCGCGCCAAAGTTCACCTAAAATTTTAACTCCGATCATTGGAAACCCGAAAATTGTATTCCTAACATTTTTAATCCTAATGATCACAACTCCTAATTGCTCTGTCACTAATTTTCATAATTCCGAATCATTCGACTTCATAATGTCAGTAGTAATAAACATCTATTATACTATTATTTGTTTTCCTATATTTTCTCAACATAACCTTCTTTTACACTATTATTCAAAGTCATAACTTTTTTGTTTAGATTTCTTTTTATATTTTGTTGGCATATTAGCACGTATGCTTGAGAAAGTGCTTGCTTCGTTCTCACTAATTTTATGAATTGGTTTTTTGTTTTATTAGTTAAAGCGTCTTCTTTAATTTTATTTATAGCGGTGTGTACCTGAAAAGATATCCATAGGTTAGGTTAGGTTAGAAGTGTGACCAGATAAGCGCGAGCCGAGCGAGCGAAGCGAGCGGTGTCGCGGCAGCGGCCGGCGAGCGCTACCTCGAAATTTGTCGCGAAAATTTTCGAATTATTTTTTTCATAGTGCCCCCAAGACGACACTCTGACCAAACGACTGGGGGCACCCCGATTCGGACAGGTTAGGTTAGAAGGGGATGGCGGGGTCTGAAAGACCCCGCCAACCCCTTCGTGGTTATTTTTTTTTAAACCACCCAGAAGTAGGAGCACCGCGAAGCGGTGCTCCGTCGACTTTTCTGACATTTTACTGGCTTTAGTTTGACTAAATCCAGTAAAATGTGACTAACTAAAAATACTATCGTAATAATGTTTAGGGATAAAAACGTTATGATAAAAAACAGTAGGAGTTTAAATATATTTACAATAACGATATTATTGATAACAATTTTCGGAAACATGAGTGTTATGAACATCGCCGGTAGCACTACAAAAAGTATGAATGAAAACTTTAGGATGAAAAATTTTAGGAAGAGTGATCATTCGGATTACAAATCGTTAGGAAGAACAATTTCGGGTAAACAACTTTAGGTGAGCCAATATGGATCGGCCTATTCGGATAAATTACACTAGTTTAGAGAAATAGGTGCCGGAAAAAAATGAGCTCTGTGAATAAAATTATATTACAGTCACAACACTCAAAATGGATCATTTAAAAAAAGGCACCTTTAAAAAATCACAGTAGTCTCTTCTCGCTAAAATTAGTATTGATCGATCTATTCTACATAAAGGTTTAACATTATAACCGACTGATGCAGTCCTTATTCCAAGAAAAAGGTCATTGACCCAAATATGGCGCCGCAACCGCTATAAAATGTCATTTTACCTGGCCCAGTTTCACCCACACATTCTCTTTCAATCTACCAGGACTGCATAGGTGGTTGACGGTAACCGCAAGCTGGTAACAAAATATGTCCCGCGTATCGACTGCCACACCCCCGTGTACTGCCTGACCTCAAGAACTATCTCGTGATAAGGGTGAGGTTATGTTGTCTGAGAGGAGCGTGGAAGCGAGCGAGAAAATAAGCGGACTTGCCACGTTTTTCCGCACAATTCAAATTTTATTACTGCGTGGAAAAACTCCATTGTTTTTATAGTTATCCCGCTACCGCTCCCGCTCCCGCTCCTGCTATCACTGCGCCACAGCTCAGTTGACCTAGCTGGGGAGCGTTAGCACAGATCGAGCGGGAAATGCATCGACCCCATCTGTTCGCACTTATGGTACAAACTAAATATACAACACAGCGCCAATTGTTCGCCTCCCCGGTGATTTATACCATTGTGATAACGTCACGTGATACTAGATATCAATGCCCTTAGGACCGGGTTGTATACGTAGTAATTGTTTAGTAATCGGTGTAACTGCAATATAACTCACAGTGGCTTCTTAGGTAGGTAATATATTTACTCTTGATTGCTTCGTTGTTCTCGTGGTAGCAAGCGCGACTGCTGAGCTTGTTCTGAGTTCGATTCACGGGTCGAGCAAAAAGTGGTATTGGATTTTGCCTATAAGAATTTCTCAGTAACATACTGCCCGGAGCTTGGAAATTGGCGGTATGATACCCCCGTGCCTCGGAAAGCACGTTAAACCGTTGGTCCTTCGCGAGACTAACGAATACCATGACACCGCAACGTAAAGGGCTTTGATGGACACCGTGGATTTTAGTCGGTACAAGTCTGATAGTCCCTCCTGCCCTGCCCTGGGTGGGGGGACTCATTTGATGATTTAACCACGCTAAAAACCAAAAAGCCGTTGGTCTTGCACCTGATCTCTTTCCGGTCGTGTCGGATTGCCGTCCCATTGAACTATGAGAGTAAAGGAACAGAGAGTGCACCAGCTGTACCTGCGCACACTTGTGCAGTATAATATTTTTTGTCTAAAGGGTTAACCTCAGCCAAGATTAGCTTCCGTGGCTAAAACCAGTTAGGAGGACTATTGAAATTTGCTTATTTATATGATGGGCAACAGGGAATGATATGAATGAGAGGAGTAAATGATGCTTTGACGTCTGACTGGAGAGAATGGAAGAAGAAAACGTGTAGCGCCGAACACAATTAAAATGGGGCAAGGGCTGATGATGAGAGCCTGAGATGAGCAATAGGATAAAGTTATAAAAGAAAAAAAAACAATATTCGTTTTGAAAAACATGATTTGAAAGCGGTTTCAAGCCGTGCATTAGAAACTAGTATTCACACATGTTTATATTATTAGAGGATATTTTATCATATGATGATGAATGGCGAATTTAATGTTGTGCGTTTAAAACATATTCTTATCTTACGGCTACCAAACAAATACGTTTTTAATATGATTATGAATGTAGATATTTCATGACGTTAGATATCATTGAAATAATGATAAACCTAGATTCTATTTGTATTTTAACATCAATACTCAATTATTGAATCATTTTCAGTAAACGGTTATCAAAAAAATCTCTTCATTTTCATTTTTACATGATTTTGCGTTAGATTTAGCTTAACAGTCATTGCTATAAGGTTCATTTCAGAGCCATAATAAAAATGAAAGGAATTCAACTTCTGAGTCTACCAAGTCTACCAAGAAAAAACAGAATAAGGAAAACTGAAAGCATTTAACTGCTTACAATATTGATCTTAAGCCAATAATGTCACAATGTTACCTTACAGCATAACTAACATTCTTCAAATAAAACTATCGTCATACGAACGACAAAAATGATTGATAACGAAGATAATAAATAACAATAGAAAATGACGTGATGTTGAAGTGAAATGTAAATATTACACAAGGTGAAACATACATAAAATTCGATGATTCCCGATGGCCACCCCCAGCTTGTCCCCCGCTGGGGGACAGCGCAACTTTTTTTAGAAAAAGTTGCGCTGTCCCCCAGCGGGGGACAGTGATACGATTTTTTAAAAATATTTACGTTGTCCCCCACGGGTGGACAGCGCTACAATTTTAAAAATGAGAATTCTCAGTGTCCACCGCGGGTGGACGGAGATACTTTTATTTATTTATTCCCTTTTAATTGTTTTTGTAAACTTTGAGTGAAGACTCGTTACAGATTAAAGACTTTAGAAGGAAGATGATGAGATTATTAAAATAATAATAAAAACAAATTATGTATTTTAAAATCAAAGTTTATTTAAAAAAAAAATCTTCAATAATTAAAAATTCAAAAGTAGGTTTATTTATTGCAATAATTTTGTTTTAAAATTTTCTTTTGAAATTGACTAGGATATGACATTTATTTCTATTTATATACACCTGAAAAGTATTTAATCATTTAAAATGTTCATACAAGGTAGAGTAACATTATACCAATTTTTCTAATCCAATTTTACAGGCTCGCTTTATTAAAAGTTTTCATCTAACAAACTTATTATAAAACGAGCCCAGAAGAATGCTAACTAAAACTTTACTAGTACACACGGCTAGTTAGTTTGTTTGTTTGTGTAGTAGTTAGTTTGTTTGGTTACACATCAACCTATACAATACCAGTTTGTCTTGATCTCGCTTTGTGAAATCTTTCCGCACACTCAACGGTCAGCTTATATTGGATTTGCATAGTTTGATGGTTTTTTAACAAAATGATCTAAGTATGTGAAATTGTTAAAATAGTATTTTTAAGATATTGCATAGCTTCTATCGCGGGCCTTGAGCGCGGGGACCGAATCCAGAAATTCCGTAACGAAAAAACCTCACGCTCATTTAATTTAATTAAATTATTAATTAATTAAATTAATTATTTAAATTAATTAATTATTGATTTATTAATATAATAATAATAAAATAATAAAACCATAATAATAATAATAATATAAAAACAGAAACAAAAAAAATTGCTACAGTGCAGACAATGAAATATAACCGAAAAAAAACGAAAATGAAACCATAGTAATGTCACCATCAACATCACCCGAATGATTACAAGAAGTCGGACTAAACAGCTACAGGCACACCCACCATCTCCGGACTCGTCGCCGAGCTCCGCCTCGCGGCCGCCGGGACGCGCCTCATCTGAGTACGTCGTGTCTCCGGTCGCTGCAGCTGCGTCGAGCTCGAGCGACGAGTTTTTCTCCCCACCGTCGACACCACCACCACCGCGACGACGAGGAAGAGGACGGCCACCAGCGGGCTTGGGACCTCGAGGCCAACAGGCCCCGAATAGGGTCCCCGCTGCCGGTGGAAATGTGTCGCGCATGCGATGGACCCAGTCCATGAATGAAAACGTCATGCGCGCATATTATGGGGCTACTGAGGGGGGAAGCAGCTTGACTGCGTACCGTGGTCGGATGCTCTCTCTGTTTCAGGTGCTTGAGCCAGGTATCAGCGTGTCGGCACAACGACTTTCGGATCAGGTGCGGGTCATTCAGCGTAACTGTATGCTGGATGACACCTTACTTGATCGACTACGCTCGGATTCACGGAGTAACCGAGTTATTCCTGCTTCACCAATGATCGCGGTGCGGCAACAAAGTTCTTCCAATATGCCACCGCGACCCGATCGCGATTGTGAAGAGGATCATGACGAAGTTATATCCGTGAGTACCCAATGCAACGCACAATTGAGGAGCGCTTTGGAGAGTGCGTTCCGGGAGTACCGCTCCGTACCACCGGAACTTAGACCACGTTTACCTCGTTTGCCTATGCACAATAAAAACAAGGCGCTTATGTGTGCTCTAGACTCAGAGCTGTCAAATTGTTTTGACAACAGTAAGGATCTTGCTGATACCCACTCAATCCTGTACTGTGCAGCTGTAGCGGCATGTCGTGTAGCTCACGTCAAATTCCCTGACAGTGACAGAGCTACGCGACCAAAACCAGCGGCTCCAGCTTGGCAGTGCAGGATTGAGCGGCGTATCGGTGAAGCTAGAGCACTCATCGGCAAATTGCACTGCTTCAGGGAGGGTAATACTCGTCCTAGAGTGATGCGTTTTGTGAGGCGGGCGTTCACAGGAATCGATATCGATCCTCGTGATTATTTGGCCCGCGTCACGGAACGTATCGACTTCCTGAGGCAGAAGATTTGTGCATGGGCAAACCGTATTCGTCGGTACAAGCGACGAGTGGAGCGGTACACTTTGAATCGCACCTTCCAAAGTGATGAAAGGTGGGTCTATAGGGCTTGGGAGCGACCGGACCAAGGTGTGGCTGACACGCCCCTGCCGGATGATGATGCCATGAGTTCATTCTGGCGCAGCATCTGGTCGGTGCCTGTCAGTCACGCTGAGGGCGATTGGATCAGGGATGTTGAGCGAGCGTGTAATCACATTCCAGAAATGGGGGCTATCACCATCAGCCCCCAAGACGTAGCTTGTGCAGTCCATCTGTTGCCGAACTGGAAATCTCCAGGGCCGGATGGGCTGCACAACTTCTGGATTAAATGGCTCAAAAGATCACACGTTCGCTTAGCATCCCAGTTCCAATTAGCCTTAGAGTCAGGGTCGTTACCCCAATTCTTAACAACAGGAGTGACCCACCTGCTCTATAAATCAGGTAGTACTGCGGAACCCAAAAATTATAGACCGATCACTTGTCTACCAACGGTCTATAAAGTTCTTACATCCATTCTGAGAGCTAAAATCAATCAACATATTGTGACTAATTCCATCATGTCCGCCTCTCAGAATGGATGTAGGAACGGGTCCCGCGGTACTAAGGAGCTCCTCCTCATTGATATGACCATTAGCCAACAGGTTCGCCGCTCCCGAAAAGATCTGTCCGCATGTTGGATAGATTATAAGAAGGCCTATGATTCGGTACCCCATACATGGCTCATGAGGGTGCTAGAGTTGTATAAAGTTGATATAACTCTACGTACCTTCCTGTTGTCGTGTATGGGGACCTGGAGAACAGTCCTTCGCTATCCAGGATGTCGACAGATCCGAGGTAGCGGCGAACCGATAAGGATTGAGCGCGGCATATTCCAGGGTGACAGTCTGAGTCCTTTGTGGTTTTGTCTGGCCTTGAACCCACTCAGTACATTACTGGAGGGTTCGGGGCTAGGATATCGGTTGAAGAGAGGTGGTCAGGTCATATCTCACCTTCTTTACATGGATGATCTGAAACTCTTTGCCCCCAACAACTTGCAACTGATGAAGTTACTGAAGGTAACAGAAACTTTCAGTAGCGCCATCAGGATGGAATTTGGTGTGGACAAATGTGCAGTCATGCATGTGAAGCGAGGGGAGATTATGGAATCAGAGGGAACTCAACTCTCGGATTCCATACACCTTAGATCCCTCTCTTCAACAGAGACCTACAAATATTTGGGTATGTCGGAAGCATTAGGCATCAATAATGCTGACATGAAGCAATCGTTGAGGGAGCGCTTCTTTAGCCGCCTGAATAAAGTACTTAACAGTCTTTTGTCAGGTGGTAATAGGGTGCGCGCTTTCAACGGTTGGGTCATGCCGGTGTTGATGTATTCTTTCGGCATACTCAAATGGACTCAGACAGAACTTGACGCCCTGGATAGGAGAGTCCGTTCACTGCTGACTGCAAATCGGATGCATCACCCGCGGTCGTCGGTGATGAGACTGTATATCCCGCGGAAGTGCGGGGGTCGTGGCTTCTTAAATGCTAAGACCCTGCACAACCGTGAGGTATGCAGTCTCAGGGAATATTTCCTAGAAGCCGACGTGGGGATGCACCGAGATGTGGTCACAGTGGACAAGGGTCTCACTCCGCTCTCCTTGGCTAACGAGAACTGGCGCAAACCTAAAGTATTAGACACTAATGATCGTAAAGATGTATGGCAGAGCAAGGAGCTTCACGGACGCTTTTACCGGGCATTACATGGTCCCGATGTAGACTTTTTAGCGTCCGTATCCTGGCTGCGCTTCGGTGACCTGTTTGGGGAAACCGAAGGTTCTGTCTGTGCAATTATGGACGAAGTTATGATGACGAATAACTACCGGAAATACATTGTGAAGGATGGCACGGTTGACATATGTCGGGCATGCCACCGTCCGGGAGAATCGATCCGACACATTATTTCTGGGTGTTCTCGTCTGGCTAACGGCGAATATTTGCATAGACACAACCTTGTTGCCAGGATTATCCACCAGCAACTTGCTTTGAAGTACAATCTTGTGGAATCGGAAGTGCCGTACTATAGGTATGCGCCCGACCCAGTTCTCGAAAATGGCAATATCTCGTTGTATTGGGATCGACCTATCATCACTGACAGGACTATTGTTGCCAATAAGCCTGACATTGTGGTGATAGATCGATTGGAGCGTCGCGCAATAATTGTTGATATCACGGTCCCGCATGACGAGAACCTCGTGAAGGCAGAAAAAGATAAACAATTCAAGTATCTTGATCTGGCTCGCGAGGTTGTTGACATGTGGGACGTGAATACGGCAGTTATTGTGCCGATAGTCGTATCTGCCAATGGCTTAATTGCCAAGAGCCTCGACCAACACCTGAGGAGGCTCTCGCTGGGTGGCTGGATCAAGCGCTTGATTCAGAAGGCAGTACTCTTGGACACGGCGCGTATTGTTAGGAGGTTCCTCTCTCAAGAGCCCTGACCACCGGTAGCCCGGACCCTGTTCCTGGTGCTGGTGGACTGCTATTTTTTATATTTTTAAATGTTTTTTGTTTCTTTTTTGTAAAAATATTTAAAAATGTAATTTATAAGTGTAAAAATAAATAAAGAGAATAATAATATTATTATTTTTTTTTTATTTTTTTTTAAGAAATATTTAAAAATGAAACTTGAATTAATATCAAAGAAAAAGCAATACTGCATGAATAAAATAAATAAATAAAATTATAATTGCATAAGTTGATACAAAATGCTATGCAATAGCTTCACCGCGGCAGTCCCCGAGTGCCACACGTTTTTTTTCATAACTAAGCTTACATTTACAATCTTTACATTTCATTACTAGTTTTTTTTTCAGTCACAGTATTAAAAATAGTTAAAAGGGCCCGCTACAGGGAATAAATAAAAAAAAGTATCTCCGTCCACCCGCGGTGGACACTGAGAATTCTCATTTTTAAAATTGTAGCGCTGTCCACCCGTGGGGGACAACGAAAATATTTTTAAGAAATCGTATCACTGTCCCCCGCTGGGGGACAGTGCAACTTTTTCTAAAAAAAGTTCCTAATGTCCACCCCGGGGTGGACCGTGGGAACATTTTTTAGAAAAAGTTGCGCTGTCCCCCAGCGGGGGACAAGCTGGGGGTGGACATCGGGAATCATCGATAAAATTACTAGCGACCCGCCCCGGCTTCGCACGGGTGCAATGCTGATACTAAATACACTACAGAAAAACTGCGCAAACGCTACGTCCCGCAATTTTTAAATCCGTAATATCTTCGAAAATATTCACTTAAATCATACGGTGTAAGGGCCATACGGTGTAAGGGCCATATAGATCTATATTAAATGAACAATGTATTCAAGGTATTTAATTGGGTTAAAATCGCTTCGAAAATTAGCCATTATTTGTCGTAAAAAGTAAATGACAAAAAAAAGTTATTGTGGGTTATCCATAAGAGATAGACTTATATATACCATCACGGACTTTTCTGTAGACCTTTGCAATGTGTACAATACTTAGTACATTATTTTGATAAAACTCGTAGGGTTCAGCCTGCGTTTGCAATGTAAGCGGAAAAAATGTAATTATTTACGACATCACATTAGAAACCTCAAAAATAACAGTACTTCTCCAATATTTAATGGATGTTATTATACATATAAACCTTCCTCTTGAATCACTCTATCTATTAAAAAAACCGCATCAAAATCCGTTGCGTAGTTTCAAAGATTTAAGCATACAAAGGGACATAGGGACAGAGAAAGCGACTTTGTTTTATACTATGTAGTGATGATAGTGATGATTAAACTTTTAACGGTTTAGGCGCAGAAAGGGAAAGCCTTCGCAAAATGGCAACCAATGACCAAGGCTCAAAAAGACAAGTTCTCAAAATGGCTAATTCTCTAAAAGCCTAATACTCAAAATGGCAAATTCTCGAAAAGCCGATATCTCAAAATGGCAAATGATCAAAATGGAAAATTTTGTACAAATGTGAGTAAGTATAGATAAGTACTATAATTGTTGTAAACATAAAAAATTTTGGCATGACATGATTGTTTCATGTTCTTAGTCAAATGAAAGAGTAGAAATCTGGCTTTTTGGAGAATTTCCCATTAGAAAATCAGGCGTTTTAAAAATTTGCTATTTTACAAGACCAGTGAGGCGATTGTCTACCAGGCTATCATAAACACAGCGGTAAATCATACACAAACTGTTCCACGTAAAAACAATGTCAAACTGTTTATGAAACTTTCCATGTATCGATATATTATGAAGGAAGGAATTATCCTGAAAATAAATAGGCTTTCGTGTTGAAACGAGAGGAAAATACACGCTGTAACATATTCGTTTCAGTCAATTTGCGGCGAGTAGATTGTTTATCGATTATGAAATTGATATATTATGGTTGTTAAATGTGGTGGATAATTACTATTTAAATTCATATTCTTTAAATAACTTGTTTCTTTTTGCTGTTAAATGTACATATATAATAAAATAAATCGCGGCTTGTTTGGAGCGGAATAGAGACTTGATTGACTGAAATTCAACAGGTTGCCCTTTGTGTTCCAGGGCAGCCGTTCTCTTTTAACGACAGCGCCGCGATCCCCGCTGTCGTCAGTGTCACCAGTAGGTGACCATGACCATAAAAATCATTTTCATGAAATGAATCTTTAATGAAAATGTAAAACAAATAAGTCAAATAAAAATACATGTTCCTCATTTTCATTAATACATATAAGTAGGTACCTACTAAAAATTTGACACCGTTTAAAAAATACCCTGTAGTAGAGTTTATCGGGAATAGAAAACAAATTCATTTTGATAAATAAATCAAGAATATTATGAATTAACACAGTCGAAAAAAATTACCGAAAAGTTTGAGTCAAATGTGTTGAAAGTCTTTGTAAATAAATTAACCACTTAGAAAGTAATTGCCACTTGTCTTCAGGTAGCTAATTAATTATCTTTGAATCGTGGAGCCTAGCCGTGTGGTTTCATCGGCCCAGTGAACTGCAAATCGCAGCTTCGTGAAAGGGCTGTCAAGCTCAGGAACAAACGAACACCGCAGAAACCAATTTTCTATTCGATTTTAGAACGAAAAGATTTTTCGCTGAACTTGAATCGACATGTTGAAAACGCGTTTCCAGTTCCACTAACCAAGAGGGTTAGGGTCAACTCACACCAAAAGAGCGGCGAAGGGCAGCGAAGTGGAGCGCAGTTTCAGTGTCATATGAATTTTAACTTTATTTTCATTACTATAATACATATAATCGCATAAGAAACTCGAAGGAGTCGCGCGGAAGCCCGCAGCGCCGCGGGAATTCCGGCGAATTCCATAAACGGAGCCGTGCGACTCCGCGCTTTCAATAATAAGTTATAGAGTAATGAAAATAAAGTTAAAATTCATATGACACTGAAACTGCGCTCCGCTTCGCTGCCCTTCGCCGCTCTTTTGGTGTGAGTTGAGCCTTAGTGCGAGTTTTTTTACGTAGACGCGAAAGTAACGTTTGACCGCGTTTGGCGCTCTCATTGGCCCGCTCCAAGGTCGTGAGAACTTTCAACCAATGAGAGCGCCAAAGGCGGTTAAACGTTACTATTGCGTCAGCGTAAAAAAACTCGCACTAAGCACACAAGTCTTGCATACAAGTTTGACGCCACATTTGTGTAGAAGTTGCTTGAATTCGAGAAAACAAAATATACAAGTTCAAACTATTTAACGGGTGTGTAACTGTGTAACTTGTATGCAGTTACATACAAGTAGGTAGTTTGAACGAGTTTTTGTTCAAGTTGCATACAATTTGCAACTTGTATACAAGTAACTTGTTTAATTTAAAAACGCGGCCTTAAGGCCAGTAACTCACTGATGACTTTTTATCGCAATAATAA
This sequence comes from Agrotis clavis, assembly GCA_954870645.1. NCBI lineage: Eukaryota > Metazoa > Arthropoda > Insecta > Lepidoptera > Noctuidae > Agrotis > Agrotis clavis. The sequence continues at coordinate 3,582,942 of OX940929.1, forward strand.
TTGACTCTTTGTCTCGCTGTCGCGTGCTATGACGATATAATGGAGGTGGGTTGATTATGTTGACAGATCTAACAACCCTTACAATCGACTGGGTGACAAAATGTCACCATGACAAAAGTTACCCTGACAAAAAGTCACCGCGGCAAAAAGTTTTCAGTGAGTGGCATCTCTAACGATTTTAAAAACCTCTAAAACTAGTTACAGATAAAATAACTCTTTTTTTTTTTAAAGTTTAATCTACTAGGACAAAAACATAAAATTGAGCGCAGCATTAGGAAATATGTATGGATTTCATCTGAAATAAAGATAAATTAATATTAGGCCAAGAAGAATTTTTCAAATCGCTCCAGGTGTTATTGAATTGAGTATTCACGGACCATGGTACAAAAAAGTCTCTGATTTCTTTTTGAAGTCTATTAAAAAAGCGGAAAATACTCGCTGTAAAAAGTTTTTCATGGTGTCTACATGGGAAGAAGGTGTGGCTTTATGTATGTTTGTTTCAATAAGTACTGTTGACAAGGAAATAAATAAGGAAAATACTACGTCACAAAAGAAAGTACGCACACGACAAAATAACTCATCACATAAGGTTATCATCATCACCGTCACAGCCTTATCACCGTTTATTACACACTCGCGCATTCTCAGTGTCAAATGTCACAAGCGCAGCCCCGCAGCCCACTTTCTCGACGCCATTTTTTGACGTCATTATGCTTTATGTCATAATATTATTGACCGACCCCGAACTCGGTAGGTTATCGAATGTACCCCCAGGATCGTTGCACGACAGTGTACGCGTACCGCATATCGTGTTTACAATTAAATTGCAATTATGTGTAATAATTTAGTGGAACATTAAGATTGTAGGGAGAATTTATTGTAGGGTGCCTCTTTAATAAGAGGATAATTATTGTACGAGTAATATAGAGTATTTCTATTGTATCTGAGAAGTCAAAGGTCAGATGTCTACGGCCAATAGGTTATCTTTTTGTTAAGTTGTACAACCTAATTAATCTTTATTTTTTTTATTACGTTTTAATAGGTACCTACTTTTTTTTGAATAAAGTACTTTTCCTTTGAGAGCAGTGGTGGCCCAGTGGTATCGGTCCCGACTTACAAGTTGTAGGTCGTGGGTTCGAACCCCGCCAGGCGCATTACTTTGTGTAATTTGTTTCATCACCACTGCTCTCAAAACGGTGAAGGAAAACATCGTGAGGAAACCGGCATGTCCTAGAACCAAAAATTCGAAGACATGTGACATCTGCCAACCCGCACTGGGCCCGCGTAGTGGATTATGGCCCACTCCCTCTCACAAGAGAGGAGGCCTGTGTCCCAGCAGTGGGAACATTATAGGCTGATGATGATGATGACTTTTCCTTATGAAGTGTGTCCTCTGGAGAGTTGGTTTTATTTGATGTAGTTCTGTGAATCATGCCATACGTTTTTTATCATAAGATGGGATTGATGTGTCGCGGGACTGTCTCATTAGGTAACCGTGACCCTGGAAGGTAAAGGGCTATTGAAGGATCACCGTGGATTTAAAATTTTAATCAGTAGGTACAAAGTCTGACAATCTTTCCTGCCCCACCTTGGTAGTTTTGAGGACTTTACCTAATACCTACTTGAAAAAATAATTTTGAAAATCGGTCCACAATTGGCGGAAAAACACAAAAAAAACACACCGTCGAATTCATAACCTCCTTCTTTTTGAAGTCGGTTAAAAATGGAATTGATATGTACCTCCTAAGTTCAGTGATTAACCAAACTCATATCTTTTAGTATACATCTCTAATGTTGGGGCTACACTAAATGCCGTTGATTTATCGATATGATGCACTTTCACTAATTTTGCGCCGCGAAAAATTTCCATGTAACCAACGAAATTACGCTCCTATCTGGTTTCAATCTTCGAAAATATACGGCAATACCCGTTAGTGTGGCCCGCGCATAAGAAATAAAGTTTGCATTAACGTTACAAAACAAAAATTAGCTACAAACACAGTATAAAACACATAGTAAATACTTAAATAAAAAATACTACACCCATTAAACGACCAACATACTGTTACAACTTCATAGAATTAATTAATTCGCGACCACGAGATGCTACGAACAGTCTGTTAAGCTTGGGAGTACTTGAATTTTTCATTGGTATGGCAACCCAGGGCAAAGCATGAGGTGTTCAGCCAACAAGAAGTAAGCCCCTTAATGAAATAATACCTTGGAACTACCTACAGCCCGCTGAAGCAGGGTTACCATATAGAAAATGTCACAGCTTTTTCTTAAGACGTCATGTCCAAAAAATATTGGACAGTCTTCTTTTTATGGCACACAAACATAAGAAATAAACTGTAAATATTTATATTTAGTTATTTGTAATGTATTTTAAACTTTTAAGAAAAAAACCATCCACACAAAATGAATGCAATAACATGAGCTTCACTTTGTTTGGACTAAAGCAAGTTTTTGTTTCACTGCACAATGTCATCAGTTGGAGCACATGACCCAAATCCAAATTGATAGTCTCCGTGCTCCACCCAGTTGGAGAAACTAGGTGGAGCACGGGTCCGCCCCCGATTAAACGTATAGCTTATTATGTGCATTGTGTAGTATTACAATATCTTCTCATTGAAATCTTATACATACCTACGAGTGTTTCCTATAAAAAGGTCCTTCAGAAAAAAAAAGTTGAAAAATGACAAACCAATGAAATTACAGACAGGGGGCCAGAAAGGCAAGTCCGGATGGAGAGATGGTAACCCTAATACTAAAGCCGGCCATTCCGCTTGCGACTTTGAGTCGAATGTAACTTTTAATTAGGCGCCTTTGAGCAAAGATTCTGTCTGAAATACTCGTGCGTGCGTATTCGGTTTGTGGTCAAAAGTAAGTGTAAAAGTGGCTAAAAGTGGCTGTTACATATATTATGTCTACCACAGAAGGTTCTAGATGAGAAATCTAAACTAAATAATACAAAGATATCACGATTTCACGAATCTTAATTGGGTAGCTCGGTTAAGAATGAGAAACCATTCATTAAGAAAATAACAGTCTTGAATGCGGCGTTGTCAGATGTTTTTAATATAAAAATATTTCCTTTGAATGAGCGGCGTAGCGTTGCGGCGTAATGTAGCCGCGTAGCATTGCTGCCTAGCGTAGACGCATAACAGTTGCGTAGCGTAATTGCGTAGTGTAGGTGTAAGATAGCCGCGTAACATACTTTGTAAAAACCTGGGTTATTAAAATAAATATACAGCAATCAGTAACAACCAGCAATTTTATTTGTAGCACAAAAAATGCTATTAAGTACCACCCGTTGTTTCAAACTAGAAACTACATTACAACCATTACAGGCAGCTTTTATTTTCATCAAAGCTGGGTCTTGTCGGTCCGTACTGAAATGAATAATGTATGCGCACAGCATGAAATACACATTCGCGGCAACTGCCGGGGAAACGGACCAGCCACAAAGTGCTTTGAAATTGCCGACATTGTTCAAAACATGCTTTATTTAGCCGACGTATTGTTAATTATTCAGAGATAATTAAACGTAAATACTTTCACATAATGATGGCTGTTCATGAAACGTGTCAGCGATTTGAACATGCGTAATTGTGATTAATGGCCTGGTATAATTTGAATTGTGGAGCGATGAAGGGTTACCTTTTGTTTGTGTTAGTATTAATTGAAAATTATATATGTGTACAATATAATATAATAAGCTTCATTGTACACTAAAAGTTTAATATACATACATAGTTGTTTAACAACAATATTGCTTGTTATATGGTTACTAAAGCGTTTCTGCAAATTAGTAAAATATCCACGCTCTTGTAAAATGAGCTTAAACTTGTTTAAGTTGTACTTGTATTATATCTTAGCCGAACACTGTCTCCTAAGATACAGGTCACCCTGGTTTAGGAGGCAGGGTTAATCCATTAATTACAGATCTTGTAACAAGCAATATTGTCGACAGTCCTATTATTCTAAATATCAGTGTAACTTATCCGCATAACATTTCCTGTAACAATCTGTATTTTTCCGAATAATAAACATTATTATTATTATTAAAAAAAAAAAAATGATTAAAATGGAAATTTAGTCCAGATTTTAAGTTATTATCAACTCAATTAATGATGTAAGTCTTAGAGACCGCTAGTGATTTTTATTTATACCGTAATTATTAGGTTTATAAATATTTTAAACGCATTAACGCCTGCGTTCGAAATTGAAAGGTTTTTGTGGAATGCAAAATTTGATTGAGAGCACAACTTGAACCTTCGTCCAGAATACTAGTGAAATAGTGAACTGAAACAGAAGGTCACGGGTTCAAGTTCAAAAACCCTTTAAAAATTAAATAAACGTCAGAAAGGCGAAAATTAAATTTCCAAAGCATTGAATTTACACAAAGATAGACCCAAGGTCGTAAGGTTTAGAATTCCTAATCTCTTCGTTGAAACCTGTGGCTTCAAATAGTCCCCAGAATTGACAATATTAAACTATAGTTGATGCTACCTTCCTTAATATTCCTGGAATCCCTGTATCTGATTGTTTAATAATAAATGAATACCTAACAGTACCTACCTTATGAAACATTTCTAGATTCGTCGTTTCAATTGAAATACAAGTTATTGTTAGCTTTTGACTCTGTTCTAAGTATCTTGTTTTAGAATGGCTTTTGATTGTTCAATGAACAGTGGAATAAACCTTTAAATTCCTGATTTTAGGAATTTGTTGAGCCTCTGTTGAATCATGAATGAGATCTGAGATCTATGTATTATTTTGGTTAATATTGGTATTAGGTATGAGTTTTTCTATTATTCCTACTAAAACCTCTAAACTAAGTATATATCCTAAGAGTTACCCGAAATTTTGGTAAAGTGTTTGTGAGGTACGCTGAAAACGTGCTCGTTGCTCAATAATTCCACAATTAACCCTAAGCAGAAGTGTTGACGTGGCTGAGCAGAAGTGGTTTTGAACGAAGCTAGACGTATTCAAAGATGCGATTTATACGTATCTAAAACTGAAACTTATAGGCAAACTACCCTTAACTCTATAATCCTAAATCCAAAATTATTACAAATAGAACAAATAAAGGCCAAAGGAAGTGAAAGTTAAACTGTAAAAGTCTTCAGTGGCTAGAATTTACCTAAATTGAGCGATAGTATAGGGGAACAGTGTACCTACTTATAAGACCGGGGACGCTAATAATCGCGAGGTATAATGGGACATACATACACTCTTAATGCATACTTAACACAACACTAAAGTAGCGCAAGCGCCATCAGGACGTCATTTGCAAGCGGCCATTAAAAAATGGCGTCCTGTTGGCGCTTGTGCTACGTTAGTTTTTTGTTAAGTTTGCCTTAAGTATGTGATTTCCCATCATACCCTCGCGTCGGGTCTTATACACTGTTCCCCTACATTTTTTACTTTGTCGAGCAGACTTGTTGTTGAAGACTTGTTGTTGTTGAATTAAGCAAAGAAATAAATCTGTAGTGTAAGTAATGCTGAAAACTAAGCCCTACAGACTCTTTCATTGGCAAAGAATTCCCCGTACCACTATCCACTACCTCTAAATACAACTCTTCTGATAATATTTTCTATCCCACATAATTTATGGTTGTTTATCTTCCACAGATGATGACCTGGAACTGCTGTTGGATGAGGTGGTCCGAGCCAGCAACCGTGGTGTGTCAGCATCGCGCAACATCACCGGAGGACCTAATTGGAGCTTTGGACAGTCACTGTTCTTCTCGTCCACTGTTGTTACTACCATCGGTAAGCAGGAATTTTGTGAAAAGCTGAAATTACCTACTTTCAAAAGAGGCGACAACAAAGGGTGGTAATTTTGTACCACGCTCATTATCCGATTGTTATTTAATATTGTATTTTTTATAATGCGGGTGGGCTTTCCAATTTGAAAATTATTCTATTTTTAGGCTTAAAACAGTAAAATATATGAAGAACTGGACTAGTAATTTTCTAAAATTCTCTTCTTATTAGGCATAACAAAAAATGCAATTCGCATGCTAGCAGAGTAACAGTGGAACTTGTTTTGTAGCCGTGCCCAAAATCATATGGTAAGTTACTTGAATGGAGACAATCTATTCGAACGTGAAGATTTAGTAGGTAAAATAAGTAGGTAAACACAAACAATGGTTAGGATCAATTAAAGATACATTAATAGGTAAAATGAAAACCAAAGTTTGATGCTTATAGGTCAAAGAAAAATAAGACGTACCCTTGGGGGGGTATTACGAAGTCTTAAAACCAGGCCTGTTCCAGTGAGTGAACGAGATGGCGCTGGACGACTTGAATAGCTCTGTCACTTTCACTCGCTGGAACAAGCCTGGTTTTAAGACCTTCCTGTACAAGGTGAAGTCTAATTTTACTTGAAAGCATTAATTTATTTAACTGCCAGTAAATTCTTAAGAGGCACACTCTAGAATTCTGAATTCCCACTGAAAAAACCTGATTGAATAAGCAAAATCTTCTCGAAAAGCTTATTGGTCCTATGAAGAATTTACTCCATCCGGAGTTTCTCCATCTCGTACTCAGTTCTAGCCCTTTCGACATAAAGATCAATAACGATTATTGAGCCGCACTATAAAATCCCTTAAATGGGAGTGTTATGAAATTTCGAATGCCAATATATTTTAAACCTACTTTGTCCTACTGCTGGGCAAAGACCTCCCCCGTAACCTTCTCTATATGCCAGACAACCATACTTACAAACGAATTCATCAACCTCAATTCTCCCTTCACCTACAGGATACGGCCACGTAACCCCACTGTCAAAACCTGGCAAGCTGTTCTGCATGATGTACGCTCTCCTGGGGATCCCACTGACGCTGGTGCTGTTGTCAGCGCTGGTGGAACGTCTGCTGCTCCCGGCAACTGCCCTGCTGCGCTCTCTGAACGCGGCGCTGGGCCATCTGTATCGACCGTTCACTATACGTCTGGTGCATCTAACGATGATAGGTGAGCTTTTTTTGTGCGTATAGGGCGCACAATCAGAATGTTGGCAACGTTGCAAATAGCTGTCAAATTTTTACAAGTTTTAATTAATTTGGCAATGTTGAAATAATATGGAAATAAGAAAAATGGTTGTGTAGTGCACTAAAAAATTGAAAATGCAATAATTAATATCGCAACACCGAGTATGTAGTTTTAGACGTAAAAAAAGCATTTGGAAACTTTCCAAATGCCTTTTAAACACCTGAAACGGTTACATCAAATTCAGTGTTTTAGTTGCATGTACCTATTTCAATTTTCTAGTGCACTACAGAGCCACATTTCTTATTTCTTTACAGTAACATTGCCAAATTAACTAAACTTGTAATTTTTTGATAGCTATTAGCGACGTTGCCAACTTTCTGGTTAAGCGCCCTACGTACTCGTACTTGTTAGAAGCTCTAAGCTTTTGGTAATATGGCTATTAGTACCCTATTAACAGGTCAATTTTAAGATCTCCATCTGACAAAGCTGTCATTTGAAAATAAAGTTAGTAGCAATAAAATATTTTGTATAAATCTTTATTATCTTGTTAGAAACATAAAATTTTCTGAACGTTGCTCGACACTCAGAATTTTTATTGTATCGTGAGTGCGTTAGAAACATAGAAACTCACATACCTACACTAACACCCACAAAAGTATCGTAGTAGCCAGTAGTAGGTAGTGAAGTTTTCCAAGCGACGACCAGTGAATAGGACGTCAGCAGGTCAATCTACCCGAATCTGTCAAATTTTACCAATCGAACATTATATCCTTCCACTATTGTGATAAGTCAACTCGGCGAAGACCGTCTGGCTGGCGCGGGTAGGACCGTACAGTACATAAGTTCGCCGAGTTGACATAAGGTTGAAAATCTATTAAAGAAATTTGACAGATTGTGGTAGGTTGATGTGCTGGCGTCTGTTCACGTCATTGCTTCTAATCATTACTATTATAACTATGTAATACCTGTGTAAAACGAGTTATTAGATACATAGACTAGTCGTCGTCTGTTGCGTTGTGACCAGTATCTAGCGGCAGCCAAAATATTCATTAGGCTTCTTGTAACCTTGAATATTTGGGAAAATATTATTGTACAGAATATTATTTTATAGGGTTAACTATAACTCTTCCGGTGATTACTGCCAGTTTTTGTAGTCGTCTAAGGCGACAGTTACACGTAAGGTATTTAATGTGATCCGTCAGTATAGTACCTATTTATTGATGGATTTCAGTTTTTACTGATGGATTATTACACCAGCCTACACGTTCAATATTTATTACGTCAGTATTGTGTTCGGTCTCCTGCTGTTTAAACGTCTAAAATGGCAACAGAGCTGAAAATTAAAGGTTGCGTGGCTATTATTTTAGCACTTAGTTTAAATAAAAAGGTCAAGCGAAAGCGATGGGCAAAGAATTGGTTACAACAAAGGGAAAGGTACACAGTTACACACGTTTGATTTTAATGGCAGAAATTAAATTACATGGTGAAATGGATGATTACGAGAATTGTTTTCGAATGCCTGAACCCTGCTTCTTCTTTTTTTATTAAATTTTTGTAATCTTTTGAAGAACTATCCCATATCTCTGGCAACACTTCTAAATTCAGGATAAATTCTTTTAAAACTTCCTGATCTTTAGTAAGTTTCGAGAGGGTGCGGGGGGCGGCGACAACGACGGTGCGTCCGTCGCCGCCACAAGATCCAAAAAGTCGTCCTCCTCCATTGCTAGCCTAACGCGTACTGACGTGATAAATATTGACGCGAGGCTACACGATCAATATTTATCATAATCCGACGGATCATCAATACAGAATCAAGAAATCTAGAAATCCATGAATAAATAATGACATACATCAATACATTAGGTTACACGTTAATTAAATACCACGATACGTCATTATTTACTGATGGATCACAGTAAATACCTTACGTGTAATCGTCGCCTAAGTAATTGTATTGGCGCGAAATAGGAACAACACCGCCATTTCACTTTTCCAATACCAAATGCTTACGAATATTGATTGGCATTTAGATATTATATGCTGCGAAAATGTAAAAGCTAAGGGTACGAAACTATGTAACCGTTTCCACTGATGCTTAGCTATGTAACAGTGCGAGTAAGCGATGTGCTATGAAGATCATCGCCGCAAAGTAGCTACCCGAAATACTCGTACCTAGATGCGCGCGATATACCGATTATCACACATCCATAGCACGCATCCTTCTATTTAAAAAACATATCTCAGTTGAATCCGTTTCCACCAGTGCTACGCTATATTATGCGCCAATGAAATGTTTGGTGGATATCAAACGTATCATAGCAACGTAGCATAGCACATCTCTGGTCTCTGGTGGAAAAGCAGCCTTATCGTATACGGGTGTGTGCCAAAAACGATTGATGCTATTCGACTACTAGAAGATCCTATAAAAATACTTCCTTTTTTTTAATATTAATATAAAATCAGAAGCTAATCTTCTTAATTTTTTTCCTCAGTGACAACCCTAGTGCTGTTCTTCCTGGTGGTACCTGCTTGTGTGTTCGCGTACCTGGAGCCTGACTGGGACTTCCTGGACTCATTCTACTACTGCTTCATCTCGCTAACTACCATCGGACTCGGCGACTACATCCCCGGAGACTCGCCCGGACAACCCTTCCGCCCGATCTACAAAGTTGCTACTACTTGTTAGTATTTTTTAGACTGGTAACTTTTTCAAATGTAATTTCTGGCGCGTAAAGTTAAGTTATATGAGGGACCGTGTGTCAAGGAGGAAGGCCTGATTTAAAAGCGGTCGGTATTTTGCCAATGAAAAACTTTATTTATGTTGGATATCTGTCAGTATTTTAATGATAATACCAATGGCACATCATTAGAACAATAATAATTTCCCTGTGTAACTTTAGTCCAATTATAAATAAAGACCGACCCAGACCCCTCATTTAGAGCAATTATTGCTTAGCGTATAATCTACATATTAGAACGTTAAAGTTTTTAATGATAGCAGCTTTCTAGATATTTTATTCTAAAAGTAGAAACCAACTAAAATACAAAAGCATTTTGAAGAAAACTTCGCTCTCTTACTGGGAACTTTGATAAATCAAATAATCATAACGAAGAAAATAAATGCAATATATCTATTATTTAATTTTCTCTTTCCCAGTCTACCTACTCATCGGCCTGACATTCCTGATGCTGACATTGACCGTCTTCTACGACATTCCGCAACTGAATCTGAGCACAGTGTTCTCATCTATCAAGCTGGACGATGACCCAGAGAAAATACGTCTGAGCGGCTCCGGAGTCATGGGTCCTGGATACGGCATCGGCGGGCTGGTGATGCGGGATGACTACAACCACCACGACCAGCGCCGCTCCGTGGTTCACATCCGACCACACCTGGATGACAGCCCCAGCCCTGAGGACACCACCCCCGTGCATGCCCGCGACCTACGAGTACATTAACTCTAAACTGCTTCCTCCCAAATGTCTTGGTCGTGATTTCGTTGGCTAATAGTTGGTGCTGTTGGACGAAACAATGTGGAACGAGTCTGTAATTAAAACCATTTCTCCTTAAAATTCCAATTTGCAATGTGTCAAACATAATAAAAATGTTCTGACCCACAGTCGTTCTACATTGTCGTTGGATCCGAAAAATAGCAGCCAACGTTTCTAAACGACGTTTGCTCATGTCAAAATTCCTTGAAAATGGAATGAAAATTTAAAAAATATGATGAACAGGCGCGGTAAAATTGTAAATTAGTTTACGTTATGTAGTTACGTTATAATAATTTAGATTTTAAGTTGATTGTCCTAACGTTAAGTGATTAGTTAATGTCCGAATGCTCTATATCAATGGATTTTTCAATGATGTACCAACCTTTTTCCTTTATTTCGGTCCCTTTGTCGACTACCGTCCTATAAATTCGCGAAAACATTAATTATGTCTGCTGGTAAACGCTGCGATAATAAGACTGAGAGGTTTTTCAAATTTTCAGACTTTTCTAATTCATTTTTAAGAGTTTTGTACCTGCTAAAATGCATAACTATGCACCTTGCGAACTATAGCAAAACAAACGACGAAAACAATGTAGTATCTAAACAGACTGACTAACAACATGTCCTTCTATAATATGTATACGTTTTACATTCCTAAATTTTAAGAACTTATCTAAAGTAATATCCATGAAATCCATTTCAAACTTTCCTAAATGTAGGGCGTATCAGAAGCGTTTTCGATTGAACAAAAAATATATTATCCCTGCCATATCAAAAAAAAAAAATCAAGACTTTGTAACGTCGTTTATGAAGCAATCAGACTGTCCCTACACAAGTTTCATGAAAAATAAATGGTAATCTATTGTGAATAATCTTTTAAAGCACCCTCTATAGATTGATTGGGCAATGGCGTCAGACACATGCTACTCATGCTACTAAATATAAAAAAAATATTATATGCATAGATATAAAAATTTGACGTATCAATTATGTGTGATAGATGACCAATAATTTAGTAGATTCATTGGATTTATAATATAAAATATTTATATATCTATAGATATAAAAAATCCAATCTATATTAACTTTCAACATAAAATGTTTTCTAATAAAAAATAAATAAATTTATTATATTAGGATGGTAGTGCATAAAATGTATAAAATCAATATTCAAGATAGTAAAGTTTTTATAGTTGTGTATATAGTTTAGTAACTGTTGCTTATAGAGATGTTTACATTGCTGTTGGTAGTCCACAGTTTTTTTTTTACTTTTTTACATTCAAACTATCAGTGTGGCTGTGACTTTTTAAATTGTCAAAAAATTTCATGTTTGGGTCATTTTGCTTTTCCAACATCGTATTATAGTTTAACAATTAACTTGATCGAAATGCAATCAATGACAATATAATCAAACTTATGAAACTATGAATATATTAAATATTATGTGCCGATAAAATAAAATCGTACCTTCTAAAATGATTTTGCTACTATAAATTAATTAATTTTATATCTACCTTTTGTTTCTCCCTTGTATGTACGAAAGATTCTAAATCATTCCTAATAAATTTTATTTCTAAGAAAGTTTATTTACAGGGAGTCTATCCCTACATCACTTAGAAAATAAATATAAGTGTGTACTAATACAAACTATCAAACTTATTGTACTGAGTGTTAGAATAAAATAAATAAAATATTTCTAAGCGTAAAATTAAGCATGTTAACCTAATAAATGTTCGTACAACTCCGTAACATCGTATTGTATCAGATCTTATAGAAAATAGACAGTAGTGCGTAGATATAAAAACACGAGAAGCCTTCGACGGTTAACCGCATTATAGAACAAAACTGTATCAAGAGTAATTCGTAAATAAATCAGCTTGAAAAAATTAGCTGGATTGTTTTATTTTCTAGGTGATTTTATTATACTTACATGAGAAAAACGTTATAGGTAAATGGAAAACTTGAAAAAGGAATAAAATTGTCAAATCGAAAACAAAACAACTGCCAACGCGTATCAAAATTTGACTTAGAGGTCCGAATCATATCAAAATCTGATGCGTAAGCGTATCAAAATCTGATGCTATGCAAACGACGCCGGTAACAAGAAAGTTGGCATAAAGTCGTGAAGGGTGGAAGGAATGTGGAGTGTGGCGTTTGCCCAGCAGACACAGGCTGATGAATAAACGAAATACTAAGCATACAGGCATAGGGATTATTAAGGCATTTTTGCCATCAAACGTCGAATACTCTTAATTTTTTATGGTAGAAAAATAAATAATAACTACGAAGAGGATGCCGGTACCCTTCTAACCTAATCAGTCTAATCGGGGTCCCCATAGCCTTAAAAAAAGGATGAACTTAACAAAAGCTGCTTAAAATTGACCATCCTTATGGTTGTGTGCGTCAGAATGGCTGGTGGCCTGTGGCGTTGGTCAATGAGAGTTGATTCGAAAATTGCTACATAATTGCTTATATTTGCTACATACAATAAATAATTGCTACATAGGATATATACTTAGATATAAAATATTTTTTTTGACCAGCCATCCTGACGTCAGGATGGCTGGTCACCTCCTAGTTTAAAGTGAAGCGTACAGAGTTTCCCGAAATGTATTGCGTCAATAATTGCTTCATATTTACTTCATTTATCTCATTTATTTGTATCTTTAAAAATATGCTAATTAAAGGATGTAGCAGTAATTTAAATTATCCCAAGGAAAAGTCCCTGATAAAATTATAAAGGCAAATAGTTGCAGTGCGTCTTCACTCAACGGTATTGCTACTTTAGGCGGCAGGCGTTCTAAATAAAATTGTTAAATGGCATGTTATGTATGAGTAGGTAAGTGGACAATAAGCATATTAGAAGGATATCGTAAATAAAAAAAAAATACGAAGAGTAAAAAGAAGCTAATTCCACATTGTATAATCGTAAAAATAATATGAAAATACTTGAAGTTGTTGACTCATATAATATCTACTTAGGACAAGTAAACTTCGAGAAAGGGGTCAACCACCAAATCCAACTCGGTTGGGCAGCGTTCGGGAAACTACGCAATGTCTTTTCGTCCGACATACCTCAGTGCCTCAAGACGAAAGTCTTCAACCAATGTGTGTTACCAGTTATGAGTTACGGCACCGAAACGTGGTCTTTCACTATCGGTCTCATCTCAAAGCTCAAAGTCGCTCAACGAGCTATGGAGAGGGCTATGCTCGGTGTTTCTCTACGTGATCACATACGAGTCACTGATATAGTCCACCGGATTAGCAAGCTGAAGTGGCAATGGGCAGCCCATATTGCTCGCAGAGCAGATGGCCGATGCGGTCGAAAAGTGCTAGAGTGGTGTGCGTCAGAATGGCTGGTGGCCTGTGGCGTTAGTCAATGAGAGTTGATTCGAAAATTGCTACATAATTGCTTATATTTGCTACATATAATAAATAATTGCTACATAGGATATATACTTAGATATAAAATATCCTCCTAGTTTAAAGTGAAGCGTACAGAGTTTCCCGAAATGTATTGCGTCAATAATTGCTTCATATTTACTTCATTTATCTCATTTATTTGTATCTTTAAAAATATGCTAAATAAAGGATGTAGCAGTAATTTAAATTATCCCAAGGAAAAGTTCCTGATAAAATAATAAAGGCAAATAGTTGCAGTGCGTCTTCACTCAACGCTGCGCTTGCTAGTCCGTGGTCTACACTCTAGCACTTTTCGACCGCATCGGCCATCTGCTCTGCGAGCAATATGGGCTGCCCATTGCCACTTCAGCTTGCTAATCCGGTGGACTATGTCAGTGACTCGTATGTGATCACGTAGAGAAACACCGAGCATAGCCCTCTCCATAGCTCGTTGAGCGACTTTGAGCTTTGAGATGAGACCGATAGTGAAAGACCACGTTTCGGTGCCGTAACTCATAACTGGTAACACACATTGGTTGAAGACTTTCGTCTTGAGGCACTGGGGTAAGTCGGACGGAAAGACATTGCGTAGTTTCCCGAACGCTGCCCAACCGAGTTGGATTTGGTGGTTGACCCCTTTCTCGAAGTTTACTTGTCCTAAGTAGATATTATATGAGTCAACAACTTCGAGTATTTTCATATTATTTTTACGATTATACAATGTGGAATTAGCTTCTTTTTACTCTTCGTATTTTTTTTTATTTACGATATCCTTCTAATATGCTTATTGTCCACTTACCTACTCATACATAACATGCCATTTAACAATTTTATTTAGAACGCCTGCCGCCTAAAGTAGCAATACCGTTGAGTGAAGACGCACTGCAACTATTTGCCTTTATAATTTTATCAGGGACTTTTCCTTGGGATAATTTAAATTACTGCTACATCCTTTAATTAGCATATTTTTAAAGATACAAATAAATGAGATAAATGAAGTAAATATGAAGCAATTATTGACGCAATACATTTCGGGAAACTCTGTACGCTTCACTTTAAACTAGGAGGTGACCAGCCATCCTGACGTCAGGATGGCTGGTCAAAAAAAATATTTTATATCTAAGTATATATCCTATGTAGCAATTATTTATTGTATGTAGCAAATATAAGCAATTATGTAGCAATTTTCGAATCAACTCTCATTGACCAACGCCACAGGCCACCAGCCATTCTGACGCACACTTATGGTTCACAGGCTAAGTAGAAGTACCTACATAAACAGTACCGCTTGAAGCTTCGTTGCAGGATCCAAGACAGGTAAATTCATTCTCCGGGCCGGGACACGCCGAGCTTCATTGTCTCGGCGCTTTTCTGGTAGTTGTCACTGTTGAATCTGGCTTTCAGAAGTTGCAGTGGTTTGGGAATAGTGTGAAGAGTTTGTACCAATTATAAAAAAATAAAAAAACTGCTTGAATACTCGTAGCCGAGATGCTTTTACTTTTATTAATGATTTCTGTAATATATAAATATTTTTGTTTTTTTTAATGATTTCTAAATAATAAATTCATTCTCTAAATCGCACCTACAAAGATTATAAATAGAGAAACATAAGAAAAAAATAATATTTGTGAAAAACGAAACGTAATGATATCAGCTGTCACTGTCAGTGGTTGACAATGACAATGGATGTCAAAATTCTAACCATAAATTTTACGAACGAACAGAGTGTGCGCGCACAGATATGCAGGCCGGGTTTTAAGTGTTGTACTATAAATATAGAAAGAAGGGTAGTTCTAGTTGCATAGGGTGTGTCTAGTACTTCAATGTACGCTTGAATGGGTCTAGCTTGCTTTGAAGTGCTAATATTGTTTCTGAACAACTAGTTATTGTACTAAACTAACAGCTTACTTCACGTGTGGCCAGTCCAGTATTTATTTTGAAGAAAGTTAAATAAAATGGACACTCCCGTGTCCGCCTTTGCTATTTACAAAGCCAATACCACGGCTAACAAAGATAAAAAGCATAAGAAAAGAAATAAATCGAAACAGCCAATTTCACCGAAACTCCCCCCACGGTTCATTGAAGAGGCAAAACAAATCGAGCTCGCACAAAAGCTGAAAAAGAAACAAAAGAAAGTAAAAGAATCAAAGAATATCATTAAGAACATTAAGAAGAAGCAACATAAAAAGAAGAAATCTAAACTTACCAGAGATGAGAAAAAAACTAGCCCAGCTAAAAAAACACCAAAAGTGAAAAATAACCCAGCAATTGCTGATGAAGATGAAGTTGAAGAGGTGCCTTTGCTGGTCGCAGCTCCAAAGATCAGAGCTGTAAATGGGCTTGATCCAGAAATTGATGCATGCTCTCACTCAAGTGACGGTAGCTTTGACTTCACACCTGTTGAGACAGATAGCACTGAAGAAGGACTTAAAGTATTCAAATGGATGATTGCTCCTTACAATGTTGATGACTTTTTCAAAAATATTTGGGAGAAAAAACCTCTGCATATTTCTAGAGCAAAACCTGGTTATTACAAAGAAATAATAACCACACCCATCATAGACGACATGCTGCGCAATGAACATATCCAATTTACCAAGAACATAGATATCACATCATATGTTGATGGGGAGAGACAGACACACAATCCAGAGGGAAGAGCATATCCACACACTGTATGGGACTTCTACTTAAATGGATGCAGTGTGAGACTGCTGAATCCACAAACTTATATTCCCAAATTACATTTATTGAATGCAACCATGCAGGAATTCTTCAATTCTTTTGTTGGGGCTAATGCATATCTCACTCCACCTGATAGTCAAGGGTTTGCTCCACACTATGATGATATTGAGGCATTCATATTGCAAACAGAGGGCAAGAAACATTGGCGTGTTTATAAGCCCCTCAATGATGAAGAGGAGCTACCCAGAGAATCTTCGAAAAATTATGAACAGCATGAAATAGGAGAACCAATACTAGAAGTAACTTTACATGCAGGAGATTTGCTTTATTTCCCTCGGGGCTATATTCATCAAGGTGTCACAGTGGATGGTGAACATTCCCTGCATCTTACAATCAGCATGTATCAAAAGCATTCATGGGCTGATTTATTTGAAAAATTAATTCCTGCTGCTGTACAGCTGGCTATCCGAGAAAATAAAGATTTGAGGAGAGGACTTCCATTTGATTTGTATGATCACTTTGGTTTGGTCCATTCTGATTCAGACACACCTCGTCGGCAAGATATAAGTAAAATGATTAAATCGCTTTTTGATAAGGTTCAGGAAGCAGTCCCAAATATAATAGATGATGCTGTAGATCAAATGCACAAGAATTATCAACATGCAGCATTGCCACCTGTCTTAAATGATGCGGAAAAGGCAGTCACAGTGTTTGGTGATACTGATGTGATGGTAGAGAACGGCAATGTTACTAACAGGGTGGAAATAGCTCCTGAAACTAAAATAAGATTACTACGTAAAAATATTCTCAGAATGGTCTCCGAAGAGAAAATTAAGCTATATTATCATGTTGAAAATTCGCTGGAATACCATGGAAATGAACTGCCATACCTTGAAATTGACACTGATTTTGCTCCAGCTATAGAAAATTTGATTACAGCATATCCAGAATATATTTCAGTGGATTTGCTGGACATGCCTAATATTGATGATAAATTGAGTTTAGTTGATGCATTGTGGAGCAGGGGACTTATTATGACTGAATACCCAATGCCAAATGTAGATGATTAAATAAGATTAAATTGTTTATTTAATTTTTTTTTACTTTGTCCCGACCTTCCTTTTTTAATAAGTCATTTGTTTCTGCAGTCTCTCATAATTGATTTCAACGCAAACAATTTTACGTTTTATGGGGAATAATATACACTTATAAACTTTTGACAATTATTCATCTTATTGAACTACAAGGGGGGGGGGGGGGCTTCCCGGAGACTGACTCAATGGTCTTCCAATTATTTCCATACACAATACAATTGAAAATAGGCTTATCAAGTAAAAAGTTTTACTTATGAGCCTATCCATTCGGCAGGCTGTGCCTACCCCATTTGCTATGGCCATCTGCGATACATGGTGGCATAGATAAGACTAACTAAAAAGCGGTAAGGGCAGTCCACAGAGTAGGTACTTTCTATAAGAGGCTCTTTGCCATGTAGATATACCTTGAGCGCGCTGCTGCCGCAAGCCACAAACTTTCAAAGATTGCCATTTGTAATATAGGTCCAACTAATTAGTGCGCATTGGTATTTCTCTATGAAATTTTTCCAATGGAATATGCCGTGATTATGTGGGTAAACTGTAACTTTGAAAACCTGCGAACTTGTCCACCTGCGAATATTTGAGTCGGGCTTTGTCCGGCTCATGGGCATGCATGGTTAAAAGAGAATCACGAGATTTACCCAGTTCTTTCAGGAGGACTGTATTTTTACTGTGGTAAGGGAAGGGATGCTAAGTTATTAGTTACAATTAAAACAATAATAATTTTCTTAAGTCATTATATTTATTTTAAATTGCATATAAATTTGTGGACTTTCTGTTACAATAGTACTCTCGAACTGATATCTTTTTTTGTATAAAACGCTAAATTATGTTTTACAACTATTGTACCAGAGGGCCATGACAATGTCGCAAACATTCGATCCACTCAAGTAGGTACACCTTATAAACAGAAAATACACACACAATAATTTATACTCTAAGCTTATTCTTTCTCTTCAAGAAATTAACCTATTTAAAAATACCACCTAAAATGTAGGTACTTAAGATTTCCTAATGTTCACACACACTCTCACGCTCGGGCCGAGCACAGTCATTGATAACAACATAAGGGTATAATGGAAAACAATTTAACAAAAAAAAAAAAACTACGGGGACCTCACCGCAATGTACAAACAATCTTAGTATAGTCATGTAACAAAATGTAGTTTTAATCCGCGTACAATATGTCAACGTTTGTGTAATGAAAGCCAAGTTCCAGCGAGGTCTGTAAGTACAAAGAACTTTTTACAAACCAACTTCATTAACGGTTAACATGACAAGTGTGATAGCGGTAAATATATATTTTCATTTAACTACTTTAACATTTTCAAGTTCTTTCTTTACAGGCAGTGATGAAAGTACAACATTTGGTATACGACTGTACATGTTATGATTACAATTTTCACAATAAAAAGCTTGGTCCAAACAGTTCATAACAAATCAAAGAGCTATGATGAAGATATTTTAAAAATTTCTTCTAGTTCATGAGTAATTTGAATCGTGTAACAGAATATTTCCCACAGATCGCGACAGTACACTTTATTTACCTTAATTAAAAAATAAACACTGATCATATCAAAATATATTTTATGTGAAGCAAAACGTCCAATGATAAAAAACATTATCTGATAAATTTTAAATTCTTTGTACTGATATACAAGATTTTCCGACGCAATACCTAATTCAATACTACGAAAACTTTAGAATTTTTAGCCTAATCTTATTTATTATTAAAAAAAGAAACTTCTAAATCTATTGCCTAATTTTTAAAAGAGGCGAAAAACCTCTTTGTGTCTCATTGACTGAAACCGAATAAGGGATTAACTACATTTACAGACGTCGTCCTATTTCAAAATGTATCTAATTTGTTAGGACATTTATTATTATATGACGAATTTTACATATTCATGAAGATAGTATTAGAAACTTTAACAATAACAGAAAAGTAAGAACTTATTATAAATTGGGAGACAAAGAAACAGTTCTTAGGATCTCACAGGATCACCAAGGTAAAGGGGAACAAATATGAATTGGAGTAGATTCACCGTGAGGACCACGTTAACTTTCTATAGCTGCAGGCATCATCATTTGTTTCCCCTCTGTAAAATTTCTTTAACAATACTTTTTTAAAGGGCTGGAATATGTGTAAAATGTTATGTTTAAGTCTAAAACTGTCTTAATGTTATGTATATTTGGCTAAGCTAACATCAACATGAACTGTACAACGACAATAGATCCAGACAATTATTCAAAATGTTAAAAGTTTAAACATGTTTCAAAATGTAAACTGCGAAGAATAAATGTAGCTATCCCCTAAAATTGATGTTAACATTTCCTTACATGTAAATATTTACAAAGAATGAAGTTTCTTACATTTAGTAGTTAGTTCGCGTTAGTAAACTATATTAACCTGTTAATTCGCTCTCCACTTGCCTTATCTATATCATAGAATATCAATACATTGTGATGTCAAACTTTCTCTATTATTCTATCGCCATCTTACACTACACGATTAACTCTTAGAATTCCTCTAAAATTTGAATTAATATAAAAATCCATCATTTTAAAATGCCCTAAATATATCGAATTCCGAGGTAGAACATTATTCTATATCTAATCTCTCAAAGTTAGCAAAATATTGCTAAGAAAACTTTCAAATATTTTAACTTTTCTCAATTTTAAAACGCCATACTTTGTGAGTCCGTAGTCATGTAGTGTAAGTACGCACAAAATTTCATTTATTGCTTCAGGTTGCACACAGAAAGGTTTAAAAATAAGACATAAATACCCAACACGGCAACATAGACTGGGATCATAGATAAAACAAATTATTCATGTTAAAATACCGTCAAATATGACGGACTCGTTCGCGTATAAAATTGTAGAATTCGTTGCCATAAAATTACAGAACCCAAAACATTGCGTTTTTATTTTAAATCTTATTAACAATTAACTTATCATACATAGATGTATTGAAAGCAAAAATACACAAATTGTGCTATCTGTTATTATTACAATGTACTTCATTTCATAATATAAAGAAATCGTTTAGTTAATATTATACCAGATTCCAGCAAAATATAAAATTAAATTAAACCATGATTATGCAGAAGGTGACCCATAATAAATATCTATTAAAGATACAACTTATGATCCTTGCTAGACATGGAATTTGGGTAGCGAATAAACATTGAAAACATACATTGCATTATTGTAAAATTGACACTTAATTGCAGCTAGATTTTATTACAATTAACATTGATTTACGAAAAATTTTGTGAGATACTATATATTAGACATGTACAAAACTTTTGCATCTAACATATATTTCATCAACCGTTGACTGTAATCCACAGATACCATGAAATCAGCATAATATCTGTAGGATAACAGAGAACGTTCATGAACCAATACAACATTGAAAAACCCACTACCCAAATTCGACACAGCATAACAAAATAAAATAAAAAAAACAGACCATTCTTTATTCCAATCCTCTTCGAATTACAAACAACGGCCAGGGAACCTAATTAACGTTAAGACACTTAGAAGTACATAACATATGTACTTGGTCATAGTGTTCGTTCATGGTTGAACTGTCGTTGATCGACTGTGTCGCACAACATGTATTATTTCTTCGCGGGCGGTTTTCTCGGCGTGCGTGTGGTCTTACCCGTCGATGTTGAGGGCGTCGGGACTATTGGCGACGGTTTTACTTCTGGAATGGTGGAATTTTTGTTAGGCATTGGTAAGAACTTAATTTGGTATTAAACTAGTCTTCAAATAAATGCGACTCAACTATACGAAGTCGTACAACATACCTAATGAGTGTTTGCGTTATTTTATTTATAAACACAAGACAGTTTTCCATTGTGAAGAACTTGATCAGAACTGGGGAAATGTGCTGTGTCGGCCGGAGTTTCTTGCCTATTCGAAACTAACCTTATGAATGTGTGTAGTTTTTCTTTTACTTGAGTTGTATCTTGCAGGTCAACCTAGAGGAGGTTGTAGGCTGCTTAACTAGAAATTTCTGTGGATACCTTAAATGACTAAGGCCTCCCAACCAGTGGCTTTCAACTAAGTTACTACAAAATAAGTGACCACCCGCTAAGGGCACCCGTGGGGTACGGACCTCGACTTAGGGTGTCACTCAGGGAGGAAAGCAAGGGACAGGCTGGACCTGAATGATTTCATTATTATGGGGCGAATTTAAAACTACTGGCTCAGCAACGCGGGCTGGCTCGAGCAAGGGTCGTGGTATAATTGTGTAGAATTCATTGCATTTCCTTTTTAAAATTTGATGTTCAAAAGTGGCTTTAATTGACCATTAACAAGCCTCTCACCAGTCAGGGAGTTTTAGTATGACTTATACCCCCTACTTTCTTAAACTATTTACCTGATCTCCTGCCTTTGCGCGTGGGTGTCGCGACGGGCGTCTCCTTCTGTTTGGCCGGCGTCCGCTTCGCCGGGGTACTCTTCGCCTTAGCTTTCTCACTTACTGCGGTTGCAGTCTGATGAAGGTTATGCATGGTTTAGTATTGAAGAAATAAGTGAACAGGTCGAGGAAACACACGTTAAATCATTTTCTGTAAGTTTTGGATCTTTGGTTTTGTATTTAAGATCGCTACTTTGTCTTTTGTCCAGATAAGTTACACAGCTTGGACCAGAAATCGGTTCGGGTCTTTAAATACAAGCGCAAAGAGGAAGCGTCAGTGTGATCAGTATCATATTGACGCTTCGTCTTTGTGCTATAGAAAATTAATTTATGTATTCCTCTATATTATGATAGTTTGAATTGAACCTAAATGTATTTAGCCTTAGATGCTAAGGGTGACTTTTACTTTTACTTTTTTTTAAAGTCGCCCTTAAATACCTTAATATAACATCTTTTTGCGATCTTTAAATGAATAGAAACAGAACATTATTTTAAATGTTTTAAAGGTATTTATTGATTTTTGGTGCAAGCAGTTCTATAAGATTTCAATGTATAAATCAAATACTCAGGGCTTTGAAATGAATCGCAGCATATTTCTTAAAGAACTACTTTATCAATAAAATACTGCACAGTGCAAGACCTTGCATATTTTATCAATTAATTTAAAACCTTCTAACATAAAGTTAATTCCATGCAAAACGTGCATGCCACTTAATAATTAATAATAATTAAATAAGGGCAAATTATAGAAGAAAACAGGCTAAAAAAGAGGAAATAATAATAAAAATAAAATGTTGAACACAAAAGCAAGCGATGAAATGAATGAATATGATTGAATACGAATATGATTTACTTAGTATAATCTATAGAAGATTTAATTTGTTTTAGGATTATAATGTAAGATTAAATTTCTAAGGAAGGTTTTTGAGTTAAATCATGCTTTTCTAATATTATCTTATAGAAAAATCTACAGAAAAGTACTAACTAGTTATAAGAATATGGCACAATAGGATTACTTTTTTTGTAAGAAATAACACATTTGCACTATTTTGAAAGTATTTTCTTGTCTAAAAATACTAAAAAGGAACTTATTGATATGGGCCGAAAGTATATTTCATAATAAAACGTAACGCCCTATAAACATAAAATTATTTCTGAACCAACTTTTTACATAGTTTACATGCAATCACCATGCATACCGGTCACCCATATACTTAACAAGCTGTCAACCTATTGGTTAGTTGATATTTTATTAATTATAAACAAATATTATTCTATGAAAATATTTTTCTTTAGTATATTTTTTCTGTTCATTAATATGAAATTAATGTTCAACAATTCCAATTATTCCTAAAATTTGATATTTTCTCATTAATTTTTAATTATAATATTTTAGAAGTTTCTGATATTTTAATTATTTTTTATGGAAATAATGGGCCTGAATGCGTGGAATGACGTATGAATAATAACGTAAAATAAATTAATACCTTTACCCAAAATAAGGCCGACCACTGTACACTGGAATTTTATAACTTGCATCATACAATATACCATAGTCAAGTGGGTTTGTCAAAATTATTCCAAAGAGTGAAACATGCATTTTTTTTTTCTTTAATCTTCGTCTGCCTACCCCTTTCCCAGTCATTTTGGGGTCAGCTTCCAGGTTTTTCGGATGCAGCTGCATACCGGTATTTTACTAACTTTGTCAGATGGCGACAATGGAGCGCAGCATAATAATAATGTGCGAAGCGATCGGATCGAATCGGAAACACTACTCTGTGCTCCACTACCAAAGTAGCTGATATAGAAGTACAGCCAAGCTGAAGTGGGAGTGGGCGGGCCATGTTAATCAAATGCGCCCGGAGAGGTGGACAGAGACCGTCACTCACTGGACACCTGAGGGAGGACATCGCCGTCGAGGTCGACCGCGGCGGAGGTGGTGTGACGATCTGGAGCCTTACCACGATCCAGTTTAGGCTGTGGGAAAGAGACAGACCTATACAAGTCGTCTAGCGCCATCTCTTTCCCACAGCCTAAACTGGATCGCGTTAAGAGTTCATGGTAGGCCACCAGATCATGTTCGCGAGGCAGACATAGCCAGAATAGCCCAAAATAGAGAGGTTAGGAAGGAGAAAGGGGAGGCCTTTGCCCAGCAGTGGGTCACAGCTATAAAAAACAAGCTATAAAAAACTGCCTATCTGATCTCTTAGAACTTTGGAAGGGGTTTTGGGGTTTTTGTGTTGAATTTTTATGATTGTTACCTACAATACCTGCTCTGTTCTGTTCACGTCATTATTTAGAGACCTCAGTTGCAATTGTGGCCCTGATTCACCCCTGCATCTTTATTTTCTTCTATTTAATGTTTTTTTTTATTTCCTATGAACAAATTTGACAAACACCACTCTATGATAAATTGTACACATCCTTAACGCATGCATAGGACAATATACTCCATCGATATCTGTCAAAACTCAATAACATCTTAATTTACACTTTCTTCTAATTAATACTTTTTCACTTATACAACACACTGTGCTGTCTGCTGGGGTTTTAAAATTAAACTCTAGTACTTAAGCATTTAGATGTAAAATTGCGTGTTGGATTTAACAGAAGAGAACTTTACGCAAAACAAAAGAAGATCAAGTATGTTCTAGATTTGAAAGGAAATTCTAAATTGAGGCGACCCCAACAGACGTATCGCCATCCCGCTCGCACCCCCACACACTTGCAGTGCGAGCGAGCGCGACGCACGTAGCCACAGCACTCGTACTCACTCTCGACACATGAATGTAAATGACTGGTGATTGCGGATACGTACATTTCTATATATCCGTTGTACTATGCCTACCTTGCTAGTGCTCGCCACTATGGGCGTACTACCTGGCGATTTTCTCTTATTGTTTGTTTGTGATTTTGTCTGAGCTTTTGTTTTGCGAGCGCTTTTTGGACTGCGCTTTGGCGTTGTCCGCGCGCGTTTCACGGGCGTCGCCGAATCCTGGAACAAGAGAATCATCTGTTAGCTGGAAAGGATATGGGATGACACGACCGAACAACGGAGGAAACGTCCTAGTTAAGAAACATCGACCTTTTGAGAGAGATAGAGAGATTGGCTAGTTTCGGCTTCGTTGAGCGTTATTTCTATAGGAAGATGTTTGCCCTAAACGTCACATGGGTAGGCTGTAACAGAGTCGGTTTAAAAGAAGCGCAAAAAGCCTAATTATCAAAATTACAACCGAATCGCAAAAGGACAAGTTCTCACAATGACAAATTCTCAAAATGGACAATTCTCGAAAAGCCTAATTCTCAAAATGGCAAAAAATGCTTTATTATTATTAAATACACGTCAAAAACAAAACTCACCTCTGTATCATTAGAGTTGTCCAGTTTAGCCCGTGGGGACGACTTGGAACTGTTCCGTTTGCGTCCCTTCTTCTCTAGCTGCGATTCATCTTTATACAGCGAGAGGTCCACTGTAGACATCAGATGTTCTAGTCAGTGTTACAGTGGGGTTCAATGTGTTAGTTTTGTGCGGCGCGGTTATGGAAATGAAAAAAAAAGAAAAGAAATAAATATATGAATACAAGGATCTTTTGGCGCGTCGCCATTTCTTGGAAATGACGATGCCATTTTATTGAACGGTAAAATTTAACAATAACATTTGATAAATTGTACAGAATACACCCCCTGTACAATTAACAACGTCTTAAAACCAGGCTTGTTCCAGTGAGTGAACGAGATGGCGCTAGACGACTTGTATAGCTCTGTCACTTTCACTCGCCGGAATAAATGGTTTTAAGACGTTGTAATACCCCCCCTGGTGGCCTAGCATGACGTCTTAAAGCTAGAGTAGTTCCAGTGTGGGAAAGTGACAGAGCTATACAAGTCGTCTAGCGCCATCTCGTTCACTCACTGAATCTAATCTGGCTTTAAGACGGAAGATTTTGATAAACTTTTGTTATTTTTGAGAAAAGAGCGTTTGACTGAGAGTATTCTGACATTTGAGCACCAAAAGATCCTTTCAACTTCGTTAGTGGGAACTAGGGAATGCAATCTCGATCTCGCGAGACCTCAGCCATTTCTTTGATACTTAATCTTGGCTTTATGCAGCCATGTTCAAGAACTCTACAATGTCTATCGAGATTTTGATAGTGCGTTTTAAATCGAAATCTCGAATCACTTTTGCTAGATCTCGAAATTACCAATATCGACACTAGATTTAAAACGCAAGATCACATTGCATTCCCTAGAGCAGTGTTTCCCAACCTGTGGTCCGCGGACCCCTGGAGGTCCGCGAGTATAATATGTATGGGGGTCCGCGGTGTCATCTCTGGACCATACATAAATGCTAATTCTAGTAATCGCTACGCTTAGCACGGCGAACGTGCGCCAACGTGCGGTGAGCGAGACTGAATGAATGATTTGAGTGAAATAAGTGCGTGCGTATATATTTACAAAAAACAAATGAATACATAAACAGATTACATGTCGAATTTGATTTAAGATTACAAATAAATTATTATTTTATTAAGGGGTCCGTGAAAACTGTGCTTGATTTCCTAGGGGTCCGTGGCCGAAAAAGGTTGGGAAACGGGCAGCGTTTCCCAACCTTTTGTAATAGAGGCAAAAAAGGTCTGTAGGTACGTAAAACAAAAAAAAAAGGAAACAGTTTTTTTTTTGTGAAATAACAAATAAATAGAAAAATTAAAGTGGCCACTAACGTACGTCGTACAGTCAGTAACGTAAATAGAGAGTCCGCGCCACCACTCATACCCGCGGAAAATTCCAGGTACTACATTTTTTAATGCAATTTGATGTAATGATAATAGACACTATCGCCGCGTTAAAAGGTCATAAGTAGTGGTGTGGACTTTATCTATAGTGAAATTAAAGTACTAACAACGGTGCGGTGTCGCAAGTAAAAGATGCAACTTAGAAAAATAGATAAGCAGTAAAATTTACAAGGATTTTATTAGTAACTGTGTTATTGGGAAGTAGTTTAATGTGCATGAAGGTACTATAGTCCGCCCGCAAAAAATTTAAAATACGTAGGAAATTAGATGTCATGTTTTGAATAGTGGGTCAGTAATAATATTTTAAAGATGGGATACAGTTCGATTCAAACTTAATGGCGGTTCGGAAGTTAGCTGCGAGTGCAGTTACGCGCAGGTAGTCAAGTTGACAACAAACATACAGTAAAAGCACGACGCGTCGCGCGAGTGCGAGTGAGACAGAGGGTGCGCGGGTTGTGCCCCGCCCGCCCCGCGTCCCTC
This sequence comes from Agrotis clavis, assembly GCA_954870645.1. NCBI lineage: Eukaryota > Metazoa > Arthropoda > Insecta > Lepidoptera > Noctuidae > Agrotis > Agrotis clavis. The sequence goes on from OX940929.1 coordinate 3,610,319, forward strand.
CTCACCCGCTGATGCCCAAAATTGCGTTTTGCGCATCGGAACGCACGATGTTCCGAGCCGCCAATAAGTTTGAATCGTAATCGTCATTTTTTTTTGCTAATTGGTATTTACTAGCACTTGCGGGTGGACTATTTCTTAAATGGGTTTATGAGATGATTTTTTTTTGAGGAAAGAAAAATTAGATTGCGAGTGGGATTCGAACCCGCGTCTTCTGGATAGGTACTCCAGACGCCTTAACCAACTAGGCTATTGCAACCCACACCTGCAAGCTGAAATTCTCCATTAGAATGGAGAATTTCAGCTTTTAAACTCTCCATTAGAATGGAGAATTTCAGCTTTTAAACTCTCCATTAGAATGGAGAATTTCAGCTTTTAAATTCTCCATTAGAATGGAGAATTTCAGCTTTTAAATTCTCCCTTAGAATGGAGAATTTCAGCTTTTAAATTCTCCATTAGAATGGAGAATTTCAGCTTTTAAATTCTCCATTAGAATGGAGAATTTCAGCTTGCAGGTGTGGGTTGCAATAGCCTAGTTGGTTAAGGCGTCTGGAGTACCTATCCAGAAGACGCGGGTTCGAATCCCACTTGCAATCTAATTTTTCTTTCCTCAAAAAAAAAATCATCTTTACGATGCGCATTGTATGCGTTAATGCGTTTAAAATAATTAATGGGTATATGAGGTTATAGTTCTTTTTTATCGTGGTAAAATTGTCTGAGTCCTCCCGTCCTCCCGCCTGGGTGGACCGGAAAGGACTGTTAGAATCGTACTGAAAAAATTCCACGGTGTTTTTTCAATAGCCCTTCATGTGTTCCAGCGTCACGGTTATCTATTTAGGCAGATCCGGGACTCCAGCAGGTTAAGTTACAGTCCTTACAGTTATTTTAGTCGAGAGAATCATAGTTATAACATTACAGTCAATGGTGTTTTGTTATTACAATGCAGTATGTCTGTACTCAGAGATACTGCAAAATAATGACATGTGGTTTCGACCGCAACTTACAAGTTTTAGGTCGTGGGTTCTAACCCAGCCAGGCGCTTTGTTTGTGTAATTTATTTCATCACCACTGCTCTCAAAATGGTGAAGGACATTGTGAGAAAACTGGCATGTCCTAGGGCCAAAAATTCGAAGACATGTGATATCCACCAACCCGCACTGGGTGGTGGATTATGGCCAATTCCCTCTCACAAAGAGGAGGCCTGTGTCCCAGCAGTAGGAACATTTATAGGCTGATGACGATGTATGTACTCACGTCCATCAGGATGTTCCTCAGTGAGCTGTGTGGTGGCGCGGTCCCCGGTGGCCTCTGCCTGCAGCGCGCGCTGCAGGATGGAGCGCGCGCGGGCTGCCTCGGCCGCGCGGAGGATCTGGGCACCGCCCGCGCCGCGCACCAGGGACAGGGTCGTCAGTACACACTCCATGTCTGAGGAAGACAGATTATATGAAAATGTACTACCATACACATGTAAGAACGTGAAAAGGACAATGATAATCCAGCACACGTAGTATGGCATCATAGAAACAGGTTTTGACAACGAAAGAAAAGACAAAATGACAAAAAGTAGAAAGATTTTTACTGTTTTAACCATGGCAAAGTTTTAAATATAGATTAGTAAACCTGGAAGAGCTACTGGTCCATGAAATCGCTAATGAAGGGTGACCTACCTCTATCCCTGAAACGCAAACTCATCGACATGTGCATTCTTCCCATTCTTACCTACGGTGCTCAAACCTGGTCCCTGACTGAGTCGCAAAATTCCAAACTCAAGGTTTGCCAAAGAGCGATGGAGCGTAGCTTATTGGGTATCAAGCTGAGCGATCGTGTTCGAAATACCGCAATACGCTCCAAAACTGGGATCGCTGATGTGGGCAACAAGACTGCCAGGTTGAAGTGGGACTGGGCGGGCCATGTCTACAGAATGCATCAGGATCGGTGGGCTAGGGTCGTTACAGTGGGTGCCGGACGGGCGTCGTTGCCGAGGGAGGCCTAGGAAACGCTGGCGTGACGACCTAGACACCTTCATGACGGATTGGCCGGAGAAAGCCGCTCACAGAACAGATTGGAAGGTTATGGGGGAGACCTTTGCCCAGCAGTGGGACAAGATAGGTTAAAGAAGAAGGAAGTGTTTCTGTTCTTCAAGTGTGTACGAATCGAAAGCAGCCGCTATAAATATAGAAATAACCATTGTGGTTACTTGGTCTATTCTTTGTATAATAGAGATAGAATTTGTTATGCTACGCATGCTGATTGCATATGACTTTAGCACAAATATTATTTCAACCCTACTCTGATATTACTAAACGTCTTTTGGAAGTCCTTTTACTTAAACATCATTTAAAAAATGAAACTGCAGTTTTTGTTTTAATAATGTTGCCAAATACTAGGAATTTTGTATACCATATATCACAACAACAAGGTGGGCAGACGATTTTATGAAGACCACAGGATCACACTGGATGCAGGCCGCTTCCAACCGGTCCTATTGGAAGTCTATAGGGGAGGCCTATGTTCAGCAGTGGATGTCTTACGCTCCTGTATCATGGGTGCATTTACAAACACAGAAACTCGTGTTTTTCTTTACTGTTCTGCATCGCTTAGCACACGCAGAAGCAAGGAGTCATCTGCTAACTGCTGCATTTTAGACCTTACCAGTGACATCATAGAAGTCAGGCTTGTATGTCTCGCCGGCAGGGTCCGCAGTCTTGTCTTGCGACAGCCAGCGGATCTTGATCTTGCGAGTGGTGCGGTACACGTTCTGCATCGCTTGGCACACGTAGAACCCTCCTTCGGCGTTGCGGACTGCTAAGTACTCGTTTCTATTGAAGATAAAATGGGGTTACAACTTGATTTTTGGAGTACTTTGTTACCTTACCATTATCTTTGGTTAAATGAAATAGCCATCTGGACTCCGTGTCACGATTGAAGTCCTTTTGACACGGCGTTTCATTAAATTGCATTTAAATAATGTGGTATCACGAATTATCGGCAGGACTTTAATCGTGGCGCGGACTATTAAACAGTTTCAAAGTTATTATGCCTTGTGGCTGAGATTTTCGCTATTTTTCGTATTTGTATTTGTCAGTTTAAAAGTGCCTATAACTGACCTACTTTAAATAAATGCTCTGATTTTGATTGAATCGACATTTAAGTGATGTCACTATCATTCTGAAACGTGCTGAATAAGGGAATGCGTCTGACCTAAAGAAAAAGAAAACAGTGGTATTTGCATTTCTTTCTAATTTACAAATTACACAGTTATGGAAACTTATCAATCTCAGATTTGCTGAGATCGATAGTTTTACAAATTATTTATGAATTTGTTTTTTTTTATGCCTTCTAGGGCCATACTTCTCAAGCCAGACCACATCGTCGTCTATGCTACATCCATCAGGGTGGTTTAAAGTCATAATAAGTCTGACAGACATATCTCAATACCGTGACCCCAGAACATTAAGGGCTATTGAAGGACACCGTGGATTTTAGTCAGTACGAGTCTGACAGTTCCTCCCACCCTGCCCGGGATGGGAGGACTCATTTGATGATTTTAATACCGTGACCCCAGAACATTAAGGGCTATTGAAGGACACCGTGGATTTTAGTCAGTACGAGTCTGACAGTCCCTCCCACCCTGCCCGGGGTGGGAGAACTCATTTGATGATTTTACCACGCTAAAAAAAAGGGTAGGTTTGTATGGAGAAGAATAGGCAAGAAACTCCATACTTTCCACAAATCATACTACTTACTTGTATATGATGATAAGCTTGTCATCATTAGGCTTCGTCGGCGTAGAGCGTCCAGCTGAAGCGGAGAGCTTGGTCGCCATCGCCAGCTCTGGAGTCGGGGATTGATATAGCTGCACCTGGAAGATGATGAGGATATTAGCTAAGAAGATAGCGTAGAATCCTGGATGAAAGTAAGAGACAATAATAATATGAGTATCTTGATCTGGCACGTGAATACAACAGTTATTGTGCCGATAGTCGTGTCTGCCAATGGCTTAATTTGCAAGAGCCTCGACCAACACCTGAGGAGACTCTTACTGGTTAGCTGGATCAAGTGCTCGATTCAGAAGGCAGGACTCCTGGACACGGCGCGTATTGTTAGGAAGTTTCTTTCTCAGGCGACCTGACCACAGGTAGCCCGGACCCTGTTCCCGTTGCTGGTGGACTGCTATTTTTATTTTTGTAAAGTTATTGTAAAATGTAACAAATGAGTAAAAAGATGAATTAACATTTTGAGGTACTCTGAGAATACAATTAATAGTAGTAGACAGCACATGGTCCAGGGGTTTATTCCACTTTGTTCACCTGGGTGATTATCACCCACCTAATAGTTGAGCTGAATGGTGCTGATATATGTGTCATGTTCGTGAACGGGCGCTGTCAGTTGGGACTGGTCATCTCTTAGCTGCCACGGTCTATTTTAATTAATAATAACTTTATTTTTAATTGTCTTTTTATTTTACTACGGACACTATTAACTTGGCACATTGTTCTCACATAATGTACCATCTGATGATGAATGATGTAACAAAATTTTTGTAATAATTTTGGCGATTGAAAACGAGTGTCCATAGTTTCTTGTTCATTCTTCTCCATAGAGATCTACGCTTTGGAATGAGCACCTACGGTACTTTCACAGTTTTTATGTCTTGTGACTGGGACTGTAGCACCATAACTATTTTTGTACTTGTTTTATTTTATGTCTTTTGACAATTTATAAGTGCCTGTAACTGGCCTAGTTGAAATAAACGATTTGATTGATTGACTGACCTGGGTGAACAAAGTGGACCACTTTGGTGTCCTCAATTTACCTCGGAAAAATATCAAAATTTCACCCAGGTGAATTGCGGACTCCAAAGTTGACTATAAATACATTGAAAGACCCAGAATCAGCTGGGATTGCCCAGGTAGCCTACCATGATTGCCCAGGTGCCACCTCGTCTTAAAGCGAGACTAATTCCACTTTCGGAACGAGGTGGTTAGACGACTTGTATAGCTCTGTGTCTTTCCTACACTGGAATAAGGCCCGGTATCCACCAAAGCGGAGAGGAGAGGAGATGTGTTTGAATAACCAATCAGATGTCAACTGAAGCTAAGCGGAGAGGAGATGTGGACATCTGATTGGTTATTCAAACACATCACCTCTCCTCTCCGCTTTGGTGGATTACGGGCCTAACTCTCGCTTTAAGACGTCATCGTAGGCCACTAGATACCTAGATCTCAAGATATTTGTAGGACCAGGGGGGGTATTACGTCTTAAAACCAGGGTTGTTCCGGCGAGTAAAAGTGACAGAGCTATACAAGTCGTCTAGCGCCATCTCGTTCACTCACTGGAACAAGCCTGGTTTTAAGAAGTTGTAATAACCCCCCAGGACCATGACTTAGTAGTAAGGACTTTGGATTTTGAGTCAGATAAGGTGAGATCTTTTTTAAGCTGATGATGAGAGGTCTGCCCGTGTCCTAGCAGAGGAAATATTTTAAGCTGATTACACATAGTGGTATTCATGTGTATTTATATTTTAGGTCATGGTTTTTTTTTTTAGCGTGGCAAAATCATCAAATGAGTCCTCCCACCCCGGGCAGGGCGGGAGGGACTGTCAGACAGGGTGTCCTTCAATAGCCCTTTATGTTCCGGGGTCACTGTAAGGAAATAAATCCCGCGACCCCGGAGGTCATGGTTTTAGAAGAGTTTTGCTTACTTTTAGACCGAAAATATTACTTGTCTTTTAGAATGATAGAAGCGATTTACGTTCCAAGTTTTGCAATATATTTTTCTAGTAAATACCGAACTTTCTAACCTTGACTTATCGTGAATTTAGCTCCAACTACCGTAACTTGAAATAACTTTCAATAATATTTCTTTTTAAATCTGTCATACAATTTTATTAAGTCCTATTTATGTCACCCTTCAGTTTTCAAACTATACTATAACTGAACAGGCCAATGCCAATGAAATGCCCTAGTTCTCATCAATTTATTACTAAGTATTGATTTTATTCAAGTATCATTGCATTATAACTGGAATTGCATATCAAAGATATTATATTTCATGGTTATACAAAGTTTGGTACAGACACAATAATGCACCTACATGTATTAGCGTATTGTGGACGTCAGCATAACAATAGACGTTTTTCATTACTACCTTTTGAAACCTTCCAGAAGAATTGGCAAATGGTTGGCTTTCCAAGATGCTACTACATCTCTCTCTTATAGATTTTGTATTTCTTCATTGGAAGAGCTAATAGAATGCTCTATTACTTAGTACACTTAGCGACAAATTAAGTTTTTATCTCCAGATAATACGTGGTCGGTGCCCATAATTATATGACCCATCTTATACAGCAAAAAAAAAATGTGACCGCATTCAAAAACAACCACAAAAAAGGGTAAAATAACCTACAAAACTTTTCTTTCGGAAGTCGGTGACTTTTTTTATTAATTTCATTGTCTCTTTTGCCACCGACTTCCGAAAGAAAAGTTTTGTAGGTTATTTTACCCTTTTTTGTGGTTGTTTTTGAAGGCGGTCACATTTTTTTTTAGAAAAAGTTTTTATTTTACTCTTTTTAGTTTAAATATTCAACCAAAATTCTTGTCAAATACATCATTTTCCTACATGTGCACTAGAATTTTGTAATCCGTAGCACCGGTAATAACATCGTTAACATCTCTTTCAGTCATTCCCTATCTCAAAAACTACTGAACCGATTTTGATGAAATTTGCAGTATTCCCTAAGTTGAACGATACCTAGTACAACAAAAAAAAGAATTACTTAAATCGGACTTGTAGTTCCGGAGATATGCGAACACAAACATATTTTTTTTACTTGAGGAGTTGTACCTTCCATCATCAGCTCAGCTACATGAGATGATGATTTCCATACGCAAGTACTTGAATTACTTCATAAGATTTGCGAAAAACTATGTGTCTGCCAACAAAATTTGAGGGTTGCCCTCGATTTATTATTTAGAATCATGAAAATCGGTTCACCCAGTCGCAAGTTATGAGGTAACAAACATAAAAAAAAAAAAAAAAATACAGTCGAATTGATAACCTCCTCCTTTTTTTGAAGTCGGTTAAATAATGTTAAAAGGGGGTCAAGTCATGCTGGCCACAGACTGTATCTATTAAAACAAAATCGCTAAGTCTGTCTGTATGCGATAACTCCGAACGACTGCACCAAATCTGATAACTATTTTTTTCTTATTAAGACAAGGTAAGTGTGTATTGTGTTATTTCACCGGGTAGATCGAAAGAAGCCCTTTCAAAGCTGGGGTGAGCTTTTGTATAAAACTTGAAATGGGAGAAATAGGGAGAGGTATTGTGTCACCACATTTCCTTCAAACTTTGCAAAAGTCAGAAGATGTACAATTAAAAACAATCTATATGTATAAGTGTCAGGAAAGGGTTGGGAAAAAGCTTATCAGTATAAATCGCTACACTGCACTGCTATGGTTTACTATAGCAAGCAAAAATCGGATAACGTCTGTCGAAGAAAGATCCTACCTTACGTCAAAACTTTCGTTCCTAGATTCACGTCTCCCCAAACAGGCATCAAAATAAATGTCGTGTGAATATTGTATACAAATACCAAGGCATGAGTAAATCGTTAAAAGTTTATCGCCTAATAAATCTCTAATGGTGTTCACTGCGTAATTTTACCTCCTTTACATAAGTGGACACATATTTACATTGAATATTCATTTATATCATCATCACCATCATCTACTTTTTCTTACTCTATTATTCCTATCTGTAATCCTTTCTTCTACTACAGTGTTTTTGAATATGTGGGTCGCGACCCCTAGCGGGGTCGCGAAGCTTTACCCGGGGGGTCACCGGCAAAAAGAAAAAGGCAAAGTTCTACACTACAATAAAAACAAAATTTTAATGAAAAGGTTGGGCTTGTTTATTTTTCAAAAGTATGTCAAATCGTGATACTATTTTTAAAATATTAACTAACAAAATAGCTTCTAATTGAAGTCTATTTCTCTTTTTCGTTTTGATGTCCCCCATTGCAGAGAATTTCAATTTACATAAAAATATGAAGTGGCGAATGGCACTCATAATATTAGAGCTTCCCTTACCAGCTCTGGATATTCTTAACTTCTTTTTATAAAATAGTTACTAGTATTCTGCATCTAGTTAGACCGAAAGCTGACCCCAATTTAGTAGAACAGTGTTTTTCAATATTTTTGGTATCCCGACCCCTTAACGTGTTGAAATTTTTGGCGACCCCCTTGTGCCATAGACAGGCAAGGAAATATTTTTAATTAAAAGGCTACGTTAAAGATTTTTCGATGTATTTTGGAATAAACCTTTTGGCCGCACTAGGAATTTCTCCTGTATAGTGGGTGCTTTTACAATCATAGAAACTCATATACACAAACACCCAGACCCTCGATGATCGCTGAACCAGCGGTCACTACAGGGTGATACGAAACTCCTTGGTCAGACTGGTTGTTAGGTTTTTTTTCTTACACTGATATTATCATAAATTAGCCATAAAATGTCGACTGCTGAACATAAAGCCTCCCCTATAGAAATCCAATAAGACCGGATGGAAGCGGTTTGCATCTAGCGCGAACTTGTGATATATTCATACGAAAATATATGTGATTGTACTAGTGTAACGGTCAGTACTCACTACTCACATACGGTTTTACTCGATAGTTTTACTCCAAATCGAGTAAAAATTATCGTGTGGACCGCAAAACTCACAACTCGAAGGAAAGCTTCCAAAGCCCAAGCTGTGGGTTTTACTCTACGTGATTGCTCGATCGAGTAAAACCGTATAATATGTGAGTACTGACCATAACGGAAAATAATGTATCGACTTTTTTGGCCTAGGGTTGTTTCCTTTTCATACTTGCTATTTGATTATTCCATATTTTACGTAGTGTTTTAATGTTAAGAAATGACGGATATTAACTCTGGCAACGTTATCGTTTTTCTTCTGCTTCGCACATAAGCATTTAAAAAGGGGAGACGGACAAAGCTTTTGTGTTTTTTAGTTTTCTCGACAGGGTTGCAAAAATAGCTGTCAAGCGAATGTTTTACGTTGTACTGTTTCTCTATAGATATCGATGAAGTACCGTTATTTTCCGCAAATTTTAATAAATTCGGGGTTCTCTAGACTTTAATTTACCTATTACGATTTGAATTTGCGTTCAACTCGTAAACAACTCTAAAGGTTACATAATTCTATTACGATCATTTTATATTTACCGAAGTATCGTGTTTACACCTTACAATAGATAGTTAGTTGACAGCACCAATAAATTGCAAATCTATTTAGTCCGCAAGTTCGAGTATTGAAAAATAAAGGAAACGATTTTTTTTTATCGCTGAATGCTGACAAAGGTCAAATCAAAGCATTAAATTTAAGTAAAGCACAGTTACAGGCACTTTTGAATTTCTAGTAGCGATAAAAATATAATTAAATACTATTAATTATGATTTCACAGTTATTGTCTTGTGACTGAGACTGCTCAGTCACAAGACAATAACTGTGAAAGTACCGTAAATGTGACTAAGAGAGTGATAGGTATGAATGTTGATGGATGGAGAGGAAGAGGAAGGCCAAAGAAAAGATGGATGGGTTGTCTAAGGAAAGATATGAAAGAAAAAGGAGTAAATGATACTGTGACGTCTGATAGGGGAGAATGGAAGAAAACGTGTTGAGGTGACCCCAAGTAAAATGGGGTACCGGCAGGAAGATGATAAAAGATAAAGCGCATTAAAACTCGGGAGTATTCACTAAAAATTATACCACGGCGGCGGCGTGACGTATGGTGAATTTAAAAAGCGTCGTACCCTTGTTCAATTTTGTGGTGGTATATGTATAATTTTATATACAACCACAAAATGATAATGAAATGATGATGATGAATGATATACTTAATTTTAATTGGTGAAATATTTTTTTTGTTAATCCAACTTACGGACTTATTACATTTTTTCAGTGCCTAATATGTTCGTTTTCTCGGGTTTTCTTTGCGTGTTACGCCATAGAACTTGTTGAAACAGATTATTTCGGCTGATAGCAGGCAACCTGTCGCTTATTCTACTATTCGGTCTTTACAATCAACTTGTTGCTAGGAGTGACGTCATGCTATGTGTTATTTATTAGCAAGCTTTCTATGACGTAGCACAGTAATAGTACATTATGATATAAGTGCGGTAAGTTGATCATTACAGCAGAGGCGATATTGGTAGCACAAGCCGTAAGGCGAGTGCTATAAGAAAGCAGAGGCTGTAATTATCAAACCGCACGTATGTCATACGACGTTTTATAACACATTTGTGAGTAAATAAATAAAATCATTACATCGAAAAGGAAAAGCAAGCGGAATAATTTTTACTTTTTCACAAATTAGCGATGCGCGCGCACCAGCATCTTTTGTTTATGGCAAAGGCACAAAAAACAGCCAGTATTACTAATAAAGTAAATTAATTCTTTTGTGGTTTTATTACAGATAAATGGTTGTAATTAATTGTCAAAATTAATTAAATTAAAGAATAAAATGTTTATTTATTATATTTCATCTCCCAAATTTAATTTTAATAATAAAATGTTGACCGCTTTTCTGACATAAAAACTCTTTGCTAAGAATTAAAAAAGTACCGTTCGTTTTAGACGGAGCATCTTGATAAACCGTGCCATTTACTTTACCATTACCGCACTAGTGCGTTTTACTTTACCATTACGCACTAGTGCGTAATTAGATACATTACGATACTGAAATAGGTGCAGTAAGAGACCTTTTACGAGCAAATGTGTTATAAATATAATAATGTATGGTTCTTTTGACGGGTCGTCATTACCAACACCGCCATCTTGTTTTTTTAAACGTTCCAATTTTAAATGTTTACCAATAGCGCCATTTTAGCAATGTCATTCAAGCGCCAAAATAAAGTGCATTTAATAAACGGCAATACAACCGCTATTAATATGATCATGACATGGTTTTGTAATTTTGTACTTTCTAATGATTCACATTCCATGGAGATCCGAAAATTGTCTTATTGTTGTTGCCTATCAAAAAGTTTGCATACCAGAAAAAGAAGACATGTTGTTGTATTGACAGCTCCTTCAGTGTAAATAGGACTTTTGGGACTCGACGATTTGGGTCGCTTGCTGATATGATTTGTTTCGTTTCGCGCCTTGTGCCTTTGTTATAAAAGGTTGAAAGCAACCGTTACTAGTGTGAATTGACTTCTTTTGTTTTCTTGAATTGCGATAAAGTGGTCAATTCAATTGATTTCCATGATAAAAGAACCGTTAATTTTACGATTTTTATCGCAACTTTATGATTCCGCTACAGAAGCCTTTTTAAATTAAATTAATTTGTTTAGGTTCACAACGAACTCTTGCAGGATCCGTTGTAATATCGTGTTATCTAAGACGCAATTATGAGCAAAAATTCTATGTCTTAAAATTTTGTGATTTTCTTCAAAAACGAGTGCGTCGGCCAAGAGACGCACGGATAGCAAATTAAGCACATAACGCAGCTAAGTTAATAAATTAATAATATTCCCCGACGTTTTCATTTTCTATTACTAACGTGCGGTCATTACTAACGCCTTGTAAATCTATTTCTATCTCTTTCTCCAGCGCGGCGTTGCATGGCTAAGTTCAGAGTGGTAGCGATACGGAAAAAACGACATCTCTTGGCTTGGATACGGATAACCGCCTTCAAAAACTATCACAAAAAAGGGAAAAATAACCTACAAAACTTTTCTTTCGGAAGTCGGTGGTTTTTTTATTAATTTCATTGTTTTTTTGCCACCGACTTCCGAAAGAAAAGTTTTGTAGGTTATTTTACCCTTTTTTGTTGTGATTGTTTTTGAAGGCGGTTACATTTTTTGAAAAAGTTTTTATTTAACTCTTTTTAGTATAAATATTCAACCAAAATTCTTGTCAAATACATAATTTTCTTACATACGAGTGTGTAAGAAATCCGTAGCACCGGTAATAACATCGTTAACATCTTCATTCCTTCCCTATCTCAAGAACTTCGAAAAATCGGACTTGTAGTTCCGGAGATATGCGAACACAAACATAATTTACTAAATCAGTCGATGCCGACTCCTTACTAGAGGAGTTGTACCTTCCATCATCAGCTCATCCACCTGAGATGATGATTATCGGATGCAAATACTTGAACAGCTTTAGAAAATATATGAAAATGGTACTATGTGCCTATAAAATTTGAAGGTTGCCTTCGATTTCCCTGGGATCCCATCATCAGATCCTGACCTGATGATCATGGGACCAATTGGAAAGTATACCCTTTCAAACAAAAGAAAAATTTTCCAAATCGGTCGAGGCGTCTTCGAGAAATCGGGGAACATACATAAAAAAAAAAAAAAGATTCCGACGAATTGAGAACCTCCTCCTTTTTTTGAAGTCGGTTAAAAAACGTCAGCTCACAGCTCGAATTCAAGATCTTCAGCGCGCGCCTATAATAGGAAAAAAAAAGCAGTATAAACTCTAAAATCTTTAAAGCGGTATTTTTATAATGTGTAGAAACGCTGTTAGCGTGAAACCTATAATCCCACCAAAAACATTCAATGTAAAAAATGCCAAGTCTCTCGATGCAGTCTTTCCATCGTAAAAAGTTTTGAGATCTCACAGAAGCCAAGTCCTATTCAAATTATTTTGTAGTTATAAATCAACATTTAGTAATTATATCAATAGTTTTCTTTATATTATAACTATAGTGACTTGGCAATGAGCACAAGTAAAAACAAATAAAACGGCATATTTGGAGGAGTTGAAAGTTACACACACCGCATGCGTAAACATTCTCTTTTACTTTATATATTCTCTTAACATTCATCATTTACTTTCATAAAGCGATGGCCCGTAAGGTATTCTTAATTATTGTATTGGAACATGTAGTCGGTAGTGACCATCATGATTCACACATAACAAATAATCTGATCACAGGTCTCGTCAGTAACATTTGCACATAATTCCAGGCAGCAAGTTAATTTGTGCTCATTGCCAAGTCACTATAGTTATAATATAAAGAAAACTATTGATATAATTACTAAATGTTGATTTATAACTACAAAATAATTTGAATAGGACTTGGCTTCTGTGAGATCTCAAAACTTTTTACGATGGAAAGACTGCATCGAGAGACTTGGCATTTTTTACATTTAATGTTTTTGGTGGGATCTCATTTATTTTTTGTAAGTGTATTTCTTTCTTTTTTTTAGGTGTCCTCATAATTTCTTGGACTTCAGCTACTTTTTTGCTTAGGACCCATTCTCTATCTAACAAACTAAATAGAACTAAACTAACTAACAAATAACTAAATAAATATATATCTGCTAACTTACAAACTAAAAATATAACTAAACTAAATAACACGACAAAACTAATAAACAACTAGATATGTAACTATGTCTATGTTATATTAATAAACTATTTTCCTAAATAACTGTTTCAGTAACAATAATAAATCTACTCCGAATATCGCTACAATATTTTTTTAGTTTCGAAATGGTTGTTCATAGATAGATGGCGCTATCAAATGAAATTTATTGAATTATTTTAAAGTACTACTTAGACTGCGCTCTGTAACGAAACCATAGCGCGATTCAGACAGGTACAACGCCATCTATCGAGCGCGCATACAATATTTATCGCAAAACAATGGAGTTTTAGCTTTATTAATTTAATGAATTATGAATTTTATGTATTAATTTATATTAATTATAGTCTATGTATTACATTTATATTATTCCTTTCTATTCTATGTATGTATTCATCCAATTGAATACTAACTTAAACAACGAACAAAGTTTACAATGCAGTCAAAATCCATACACAATGTTCTTGCCAAACCGCAAATATAAAATTGTTTTTTTAAGGTTTATTATTTTTTAATGTTTTTATAATTTTTCCTTTATATGTGGCTAATTACCTATCTTGGTGCAAAATTTGAAGTTTCTAAGTCTGCTAGAAGTACCTTAGATTTTTGATGATCGGTCAGTGAGTCAGTGAGTGAGTGAGTGACAAAATGGTGTAACTTTGATCGACCGTAACTCCTAAACTATTCATTCAATTGGCATGTAATTTCGAACTTAAGCTTGTTCTAATGCCTACTATTATTCACCGAAAACCTAAACTCCTAGCTTTGTCCACGTCGAAGTTATAGGGGGGGCGAAACAGCCGCGAATCGCTTCGAGAAAAGATGGTACGGCCGTGCTCGAGACTTGGCGGGGCACTGCCGTGCCCCCAGATTACCTACCTAACTAAACATAGGTAGTGTTAGCAGCAACGTATTCATTCAGGTTCTAAGTTAATGAACTAAGTGTTTATGGACGAAAGCGTCACTTGAAAAAGATTATGAGGATCTGTAATGGCGTGACTTTATGCGGGGCGATGCGTCGGCGGATAAAACAATATTGGAAATCACTTGGCGCTTGGACCACACCAAAAGAAATATCGTATGGAAGGAAACTTGAGAGAATTCAATGTGCTCGCGGCTTCGTCCGCGTAAGTATAGTTCGGAAATTATGTATGGAATGTACTACTACTACTGACACTGACATGATATAAGTACTTGTGAGACCGCTCACAAGTACTTATGCCATGTCCAATTTTTTTTAGTTATCATTTATTAAGAGCCCTCCCTGTTAATTACTAAAAACTACCCTGTTCCTTCCCATGCCCTTTCCAGGACCTCGGTGCGCTTTAAAGACAATCCCGCAACTCTATGTTCTAATTCCACGTCATGATTTTGACAAAGTTATTTTTGTATTAAAAATAATATTAGAAAGATTTTTGGTGCAGATTTTTGCATATTTAACCAGTCTTACCAAAGAGTATTATACTACCTAGCTTCTAGGTTGCAGATGTGGAAGTCAGACATACTTGCAGACCCTTTAGGTAAAATACTGATATTCAGCTGCATCTGTTACTAGTGTTACTCTACTGTAAGGCGACCCCAACATACATACAGGAAAAAGCAAGGCAGATTTTGTGAATTTAGAGAAAAATTAAATACTAAGTTTCGGTTTTTAGAAATAAATTAGGCGTTCAGTAAGCGATTCGGATTGATAAGGTTCGGTATCAACTTATTACGCATTAGGATTTTTACCCAGTTCTTTCCCGTTTTACAAAATGACCAAGAAAATAAAAACGGGAATTAGGTAAAACATTTTAGAGAATAATAGGATATTTTAATTAAAAAAATATTTCTTAATTAAAATATTTTTGCCCGTATTTTTTCTTTTGTAAACTGACGAAGATACATCACTCCTAAAAATCACAAAACGTCACTCGGTCGGTATAGTTTTACAGACGTTATGACGTCACAAGCCTCTACTCCCGTTGAATTTCGGAAGCGTTTTATCTTTGTCACATAATACGTATTCATATTTTTTTGTCCTCTACTGACGAACTAAACAGACTTTTTTTTTTTTTTTTTTTTTTTAGCTTGGTAAAATCATCAAATGAGTCCTCCAACCCGGGCAGGGCGGGAGGGACTGTCAGACTTCTACTGACTAAAATCCACGGTGTCCTTCATAGCCTGTTATGTTCCGGGGTTACGGTAAGGGAATAATCCCGCGACCCCGGCAGGCTTTGGCCCTCTGAGAGGGGGGCCCCGTCATTATGCTGACGCTCTTTGAGGCGCGCGTGGGACACAACGCGCCGTCGACCCGGGCATGGTCCTTGGTCGGGCAGCGAGTTGCCCTTTACTCGCTGCCCGCATGCCCGCGCCTACGGTGGCCGGAGATCATCGAGCGACGTCCGTCGCCGTGGGCGCCTACCACTGCGGCTGGGGCGGAGGGAGGACGCTGTCCTTTCTCGCTCGCGGCCTACCTCCTCCTTTACGAGCATTACTGCCTCGCAGAAGGAGCTGACCGCTTCCCACTCCGTCTCGCCCCGCAGCATGGCCGCAACCAATGCCGGGCGCGAGAGGTCTCCGCCTATCGCAGCCGTGAGGACACGTCGGTGCTCCGCCCAAGCTGGGCAGTCTTGCACCGTATGCTCCACCGTGTCCTCCGGGCGATCTTCGCAGTGGTAACACCCAGGCGTCTCCTCCTTTCGCATCAGACACAGGTACCTCCCGAAACTTCCGTGTCCGGTGAGGACCTGCGTCAAGCGGTAGGTCAGGACGCCGTGACTTCTCTCCAGCCACTCCTCAAAGAGGGGTCTTACCGCCGCAATTGCGGCGTGCCCGAACTAAACAGACTTTCAATTATTTATTTATTCAGCTATTTCTACCATCGAACATGGATCAAATAGAGAAAAAACCAATATAAAAAAAAAAAAAATAAGCCGAGGTTTAAATGATGTCAACACTCATAATATAGATACCTAGGTACCTACTTCGTATATCTATAGAGACGGATCTTTCTTCGGCTCCGTTTGTAGACAAGTGTTAAGGATGGTTCTCTATTGTGTGACCTAACTTTTTTATACATAATCTAATGTGACATAATTTTTTTTGTCCTAATCATCATTTGTCCGAATGATAACTTGCCCGAACTTAATACACATAATTTCGAATGCCATAACATTGAAATTCCTAAATACTGTATGTCCTAAATTTGTTTGTCATAAATATTACAATCTATAATATTCAAAATACATAAAACCGATTGCCATAAAATACATAAGTCCTAAAGTTTGTTTTGTTACTGATTACCACCCAATAAGGAATATCGACGGAGCCCCGCTTCGCGGGGCTCCTATTTCTGCGTGCAAGGTTTAAAGTAACCTAACACGAAGGGGATGGCGGGGTCTTTCAGACCCCGCCATCCCCTTCGAACCTAACCTGTCCGTGTCGGGGTGCCCACAAGTCCCGAGCTCGCTTCGCTCGCTCTTGGATCCCAAGATCTTCGGTTTCTAAGCAATTTAATGAAATATCAGTTTTACTATACCTAATTGAACATTCGGAATAATACACATTATGTAATACAATGATTAGGACATATGACTTTATTTCATACAAAATTAGGAGATTCAATTATTATGATACTAGATATTATGCCAGAACAGCTTTAGAAGTGAAGATAATTATGTAAAACAAAATTTAGAACTTTTGATAATTATGGTAACTGAATTTTATACCAAACGTGTTATGGATAATGATTTTCGGACAAACAGTTTTAGGTGACGAAAAGGGATACCGTTAAGGATGTTGTATAGCACTTCCATTGCTTGGATGTGCCGGTAAACAAGTGACAAGCGCCGTAATGACACTGAGCCTTAAGTTAATTCGTCTTTTGTTTTTTTGGCAAAAGAACTACATTGGGTGCTTGACCGAACGATTATTCGATAACGTCAAAATAGACGTTCAATTTTAAAAACATTAAAAAAGTAATACTATATATTATAATATTTTTTTTTGATTGTTTTTTTTTTTTTGAATAAATTAATATTCAAGTTTCTCATGTCATAAATAGAAATGATGTTTTTTTTTATAAAACTGAATTTTTTTTTTTTTAAGTTTAGTTTGTTCCTTATCAAATTACCGTGACCCTGGAATGTAAAGGTCTATTGAAGGACACCGTGGATTTTAGTCAGTACGAGTCTGACAGTAATGGGTGATTTGATGATTTTAGCACGATAAAAAAAAAGTTTAGTTTATTTGTACTTCTGTGTGGACACGCCTTAAAATATGTTTACTTTAAATACTGAAATCAAGATGATGGTGGTCACACAAACTGCCTCTACAAATAAATTCTATGATGATGCGAGCTTTACCATGTACCTATATGAAAAAAATCTAAATCCAGAAATGGAAAGATAATGATCATCAAATTAGAAGGTAAATTAAATAATTTGGAATAATTAATTGTGAACTTACCATATTTCGCAGCATCTAAAAAATAACACACACTAAATAAAATAAAAAAATTGCAAAAATATCTTAGTTTACCACCCACTTATTATTATAAAGTACTAAAGGTGAACTTAACAGGGCTAGATAACAAATAAGATGTTTTTGCTACTTTGATAAACACATTTTAATAAATATGAAGTACAAACCTTTGTCCTATTCCTCTTCATCCTGGTATCCGTCGTGGATTCTCCATCAGCTGGCTTCTTGGCCGGACCAGGCCCCTCACTGGTCTTGCTCGGAGACACCTGCCTCCTCTTGCGCATTGGTGGAGTCACAGTCGCAAGTTTCATCGTTGGTTTGGGCTTAGATTCAACCTTAGCGGGTTTAGCTTCTGGCTTCTTCTCTTCAACTTTCTCCTCAACCTTTTCCAACTCTTTTTCAACTACCTCTTCCTTCTTGGGAGATTCAGATTTCTCTGGTTTGTCTGCTACTACTTCTTCTTTCTTCTCCTCACTGGCAGTAGCTGGCTTCTGCTCAACTTTAGGGTCCTCTTTCTTTTCTTTTTCCTCTGGTTTTGGATCTGGTACATTTTCTACTTTTGCACTTTCAGCAGGAGCAGGGTCCTGCTTCACTGGAGCTGGTGCCTTCTCTTGACTGTCATTTGCTGATTCAGGTACAGGCTTGCTGTCACTCTGTGTTGGGGCCACATCTGCAGCAGGTGCTGGCTTCAACTCTGATGGCTTTGATGGCGATTTCTCCGGAGGTTCATTACCTGTAGCCACTTTGGGTTGAGCAGGACCATCAACAGTGCCAGCAGGATTAGCAGCATCTGTTTTCTGAGGAGTGCTCGGTGCATTTGATGTCTTTTCAGGTGGCTTAGGTGTACTTGGTGAGGTCTTAGCAATATCTTGCTTGTCTTTGTTGGACTCAGGGTTCTGAGGCTTCATTGCCGCTGGAGCATTTGATCCTGACTTAGGCGAGTCAATGGTGCCATTTGCATGACCAGTGGAATCTGGTTCATTCTTCTCAGGGGTCCTAGTGAGGGCGAGAGCTTTTTCCTGGACGAGACTGAGGGGAGTGATTGGATTCCCGCCTTTACTGGGACTGGCGGCTAAGTTGGAGGGGCCGACGGAGTTCTGGGTGACGTGTGAGAGGTTGCCATGGTGACTCATGTTCTGTGCCATTTGCGCCATGTTGGCGGACACGGGCGCCATGGGGGGCGGCGCGTGCGGGATGGGCGGCGCGGGCGCGTGGTGCGTCAGGTTCTGGCCGACGAGGTTGTTGCTGGCGTGGTGCAGCGAGTTCTGAGCACCCTGCGGGAGCCCTACGGTGTGGTTTGCAGTGGCCACGTTCCCCTTCGCGGGGCTCGCCTGTCCGCCCGGCTGCGGCACTCCCGGCTGGGGCAGCACCGGCTTTAAAGCAGAATTCATTTCAAACGCGTCTAAAACTCGCCTCCTGGCCGTACACAAGCTGAAACACAAAGTAAGCCGGGTTTATGACACTGTTTTCGTAGCAGGTTAACACACCGCGATGTCTTTGACCCACAACAATAATTCATACATAATAAACGTATAGGCAGTACGCGCGTAAGAACGCGGGGACCGATCTGCCCGCCTTGTGAGGCCGCTTTCTACGTATGGCGCTAATGAACGGTCAAAAGATAGTGTTGGGGAGTTACCACTAGCTGTTATAGCGAGAGAGGCCCATGTAATTAGTCCTGTGTGGCGCTCCGCGGCAGAGATAGCCGCAAAAAATATGCGTTGCTATAGCCAAGAAACTTCCGCAAGATATGACCCGCCGTTGGCGAAGTCTCCGTGATGTCACTGTCTTGTTCAATCACTGTGAACACACACTTGATCTCACTCGCGACCATGTAATTCCATGATTTATTCACACTTTTTACCACGAATTAGCATTCACTTTACTCTAGAACAAGTACATAATAGGCACAGTAGTTTGCAGAGATGGCGTCGGCATAACGCGCATGCGCCACCCTCTTCCATTCTCGTCCAATGAAATCCCGTGACGAAACGAAGCCTAAACGAATTTTTACGAGAGTGCTATCTTTGTCTAACATGTGTGTTTTCAATAAGAATATCTCACTTTTAATTCTATCGTGTTTGGATACGTCTGTGGATACGTTCTTATTTTGTATTAATAATTTTTGAAATTTTCATGACGTCGTTTGAAAAACGGTTTTTTTATGAAGACATATTTTCAGAACATAATTATCTTCAGCAAGTGGAACTATACAATAAAATAATAATGAGATGGTTGTCCAAACTTTTCATTTTTACTTACCGTTTGAAATACAAAATTGTAAATTGAATTATTCTCATTAAAAAAAATATTTGCAAAAAAAGAATATAGCAGTGCCGCAGATTGCTTATTATTTTATTTTTAAAATATGTAAGTTATGCAGATGTAGAGAAGGCAATCGCGTTAAAAAAAATAATTGCATCAAAGTCAAACGTCTCAGAAGCAATCTGAGGTTTTTGATTTAATAGATTTCTATGGTGAAAAAATTATGTAAGTACCTACCTAAACAAAGTTACTGCTGCCTGGTTCCTGTGAGTTACGAAAAACAATACTATTGTAAATGAAAATGCCATGCCAAAGCATTCCATTAAAATTCGTCACAAGCTTCGATCATTCAGGTCACAAGGACTTCTCAAAAACAAAACTTTTATCTAGATAATAATGAGTTTAGTTAAACAACCTCCTTTTTTTGAAGTCGGTACAAAAATGAAGCGATTTCTTCAGCCCATGAATTAATAATTTTATTTGCAATCCACAAAATTGTAAAGCAGTTAATTCTATTGATTGGCAGGATGTACTTCTAGGAAGTATAATTTTGTATCTGTGCCTATCGAAACAAAGACGAAACAAAACCAAAATGACGTTATATCGTAAAATATAACATTTTTAGCATGATTGAAATAGGGAATTGCTGTTTACTCCACAGAGTACATTATTGTTTACTCTATTTAACATTGGGCAATAGCAAAGGATGGACATTTATTGTAAGCGCTGCTTCATCTGATTGATAGATATTAATGGAACGTGCATAAAAGACATTTCCTTTTCATTGTTGTTCCATGTGCATTAATAAATTTAATTGGGATTGATTTGTGTTTTTGTGACTGAAATTACTATCATAATAGCTCGGCTATTTCCCCAATATGGTAAGTTTGTAGCTAATTATCTAACTTATTAAATTTTAATGTAAACGGAAAAAATAAGGTTGCGGTAAAATGCACATTTTGTGTTTTTTGCAACTACATTTAATTTTTTTAGTGATATTTTACGACTCGGTCCAATTATTTCACGCTTTTACTTATTGATTTACAGCCCAGGAACAGTGTGGCTAGTTTCTAAAACACTAAGTTATCTTGAAAAGTAGTTTTTTGACTAATGATTATTGTATTGAAGTCGAGGTTTTCAAATGTTGTAGGACGTGCTGTCGCGACCAGCTGAAGAGTTTGGGAACGATGAAACGTTGGAGCGGTTGTGGGCTGCGAAAGCGATGGAGCACAGTGATATCTATTTCAATGTAAGTTTCGTTTGATCAGTACTTTATTCAAGTCAGTGTACCAGCCACTAAGCTGAGGCAAGTAGCTGTGGTGGAAAAAACTTCAGTTTTACGTAGGAGAGCCAGATTAGAGGTAATGGACCATCGGGTCTTCTTAGAGAGTTATTTACTAACTTAATTAAGAACAATCTATCTGAGTCAGCAACACACCTAAGGATTTGCCTCCTTTTTTTTTGGACACATTGTGTCACAAAGTATGCTTGCACCAAATCAGATGCAAATTAGAAAAAAATCCAAGACCTAAATTATTTTGTTCTTGTTTTCAGATGCTTTGCTCGGTGGACACCAGATGGCTACAGCTAACTCCTAATGACGACCTCATTTACACACACTTTAAACAGGACTTCCCTGACATGGATGTCTCGTATGTCAACGAAAATGAAATAAAGAACACTATGAACAAAGCCAAATGGAGAATATTCTGTGAAAAGTTTAAAAACATTGTTGAAGACTACAGTTTTGGTACCCTTATGAGAGCAGACGCTAAGGGTGACTACTCAGAAATGAATACAATGCTTGTTCCTAGAGTCCAGTTTTATGCAATAGAAATAGCCAGAAACAGAGAGAATTTAAATAATGAGGTGAAGAAAAGATTCAAGTGTATGGCAAAACCTACCATAGACACTCAGGAACACACCAAGATTGCCACATAAAATAAAAATACTAACACCAGCAGGCTAGTTTGACAAGGAAAGTTTGTTTTTAAACAGTTTGAAAATGGATTAGGCAATACATCATCTAGTGCCAAGTTAGGAGTGATGAGGATTAACATTAAAACCTACATGTGTAGGAATCGAAGACTTGTGATATTTATGCATTAATTGATGTAAAATTATTTGCATATTTTTAATGATAATGGCAATAAAAGTGTTGTATCTCTATAAAATTATGTTGTGTAACTAACATTTAATTGTATTTCAATAACTGATTTTATGCAGCAGCTATTTGATGGTTAAGTAACATAATGATAATTTTGTTTTTAATTTGTAAAGTTCCGTTTCCTTTCTACTCATAAGGCTCTTCTTGTGTAAACTAGCCTAATTTTTCGTAAACTTAGGCATTCTGAAATAATGATCATATAAGTAATTACTATTTATACACATTCATGAACACTGGCCAAATAGATTTGTATTAGGCCCTAGCCACCGTCCTAAAAGTGACTATAAAGTAATGATATTTGTACTCAATTTTGCCTGCTTCTCACTTGAAACAATACGCATAGAATAACATAATCAACAGTATGCATATTTAGATATAAATATTTTCACAAAAACAAGTTTTAATATTAATGTTATAATAAGTTTTTTACAAAGTGGGCCTTTCAGTTCATATTGAAACTTGTTTTTGTAAAATGTACCCCTACCAATTAGTAAGTTGTGATTGTCTTAATTGAAAAATGAATGAGGTGCTCTTTTGCTCATACATTTTTTATATTAAAATTTATACTATCATACATAAATAATAGTTTGATTTGTTATTAGCTACAGGGTCACAAGGTGAATTTTATGGGCGTGGATGGCTAAATCCTGCCGATAATGACGAAAACTAAAACTGCATCAGTAGTAGGTTTTTGAAATATCAATACTCCTAGCCAGGAATCGAACCTGTTGAGTTTTATGTAATCTGGCCCGACTCGGGGAGTCGATGTAGCGTACCATTGACATGGCATGGCATTGGCATAGTGTCGATACAACGTACATATTAAGTTTTTTTTTTACTGTGACAAAATCATCAAATGAGTCCTCAAACCCAGGGCGGGACTGTCAGCCTTGTATTGACTAAAATCCACGGTATTCTTCAGTAGCCCTTTACGTTCCAGGGTCAGGGTTACCTGACCAGACAGGCCCGCGACCAGGCACCCTTGTGGTCCTGACCCTCGTTATGATGAGGTTTCTTAATGGAACAGCAGCGAGTTGTGGGTGACGATGGCGGGATACAAGGTTTCACACAAGTACTTTTCATGTAGGTACTCACATGTCACTGTAGTCTTTGTTTTGCAAGGATACCTAATAAGGCTCGACAAGTATAAATGTGGAATTCAAGGATAGTAGGTAGCGCTGTGGTTTGTGGACACCCCCATGGCAAAACGGCGTGACTCCAGTCCAAATTTTAATGAGCTCATTATTTTTTCTCCAAAACTTCGGGTAAAAAGGACTTTTTTTGTGATTATTTTCTACCAGTCATGAAAATTTTTCGCATCCGTTTCTACATCTTTTTCAATGATATTTTGATCTTTTTAGAGAATCAATCCTAAAATTATTATACACATCCTCTGTACCAGCATGGCAGCAGATCAGGAAGTTTTTTGGATTTTCACCCGAGGACATGATCGGCAGCGGCTATAAAGAAGGAAATCAACTAGGCAGGAGTATCTTGCGTCTCTTCACCTACATGTTCGCGGATTCTATAGAAGCTGCAGTCATGGGCACTTATTGAACCCAAATCATCTCAATAAAGGGCACTGGGCACGCTGCTGTAATCGCAGCCGTACGACTCCTGTTTGAGTACCTAGGGCTGGAGGCGCATGGCGTCATCGTCCGCCCTGACGCAGGTCTGCACCGGACATGGGTCACGGAACGTAAAGGGCAATTGAAGGAAGAGGAACACTAGACTAGATTAAAAATTAGTACTTGTCTGACAATCAATCCTCGTCCCACCCTGATATGATTTTACAACAATAAAAGGAATCTTAAGATTGTATTATTGATTTGAAAAAAGAAAATACTATTAGGCTGCATTTTCACTAGGAGACATTCATGTCTCTCGATACGAAATTCACGTGTCCTGCGTGAGGCCCGGCGGCGGCGTCGCGCGGGAAATAAGGCCACGCCACAAATGTCATAAGTTGACTCTCAGAACAGGCTAATGTGAACAAGGGAAAGTTGCAGAAACATATCATACTCTGGTCTCCTAGTGAAAATGCGGCTTCACACACAGCCCATAGATAGGTAGTGACTAGTACTGAGATAGTTGTTTGATTAATAATCCATTTATTTCTTGAAATGCGGGGTGCCATGTAGGTGATGTGAAATAAAATAAAAACAATGTAGGAATTTTACTTTTTTATTTGTCTTAAAATCTATGTTTACGAGGTCTCCATGGCGGTGGCAGTTTCCTCTGTGTACTTGCCCTTGTCCTTGCCCAGGGCTGCCAACCTTCCCTTCGCTCTGCGGTCGAGGATGGACTTACGGTCCTTGTTCATCTTTAGCTTGACAATCACGCACTGTAAAATAAAATAGGTTGGGTTAGAAAGGTTAAACAATTGAGCAGTTTGGAGTGATAAAGAGAGACAGGTGATCAGAGCCATGGAAGTGTATCAGCAGTACCCGTGCCCCTGTCATACTTCTGTCAGTGTAACATAAAGGCACGGTCTCAGTGGCAGTATTATCATCATTTCGAACACAGTATTAATATTAATTAGCTTAATTATTTTTTTTAATAAAGAAAGTTAACAGCATGGTTAGCACAGTGGCTGAACGATTGGACTGCTGCGCTGAGTCTTGCGGGTTCGATTCCCCCACGCAGCAAATATTTGTATGATCTACAAGTAGGGTCTGGGTGTTTGTGTATATGAGTTTATATGTTTGTAAACGCACCCACGATACAAGAGAAATTCCTAGTGGGGCAAAGTTTTAAAAAAAGTAAAACACTGCCCAGGAATGTATGAAAATCTCAAATGCTAGGCGTTTGTTTGCGAGTCTCATAATATGAAAACAAGGCATCAGGAGAGCCATGTGACAAGTAGGATTAAAAATGGAGAAATTATTTCATACCTTTGAAGGGTGGATACCGACGTACGCGCTGGCACCGTTAGCCTTTTCCCTCTGGATCCTCTCGATGTAGACGACAAACTTTTTACGGTATACCTGCACTACTTTACCAACTTGCTGGCCTTTGTAGTGTCCACGGACAACCTTAAATGGTGAACAATTTGGTTAATATGATGTTCATTGTCATGAAAAGTACAATATTCTATAATAAATCTATTCTGAATAGTAAATGTAGTGATTTATCAGGTTAACCTAATAGAAATTGTTTTAATAATGTTGTAATGATACCAACCCTAACTGATTTGGCAGTAACTACGTTGGAAGTGCTTGGTAGACTGCCTCATCTGTAAGTATCAGAATAAACTTACTCTCGGGACTGTTTACTCTCAGGATGCAAGAGAGATAAATTATTCAGATTACGTTCAAATAGACACAATTTCACATCTCTTAATCGAGATAGATCATGTCAAAGGGGAAGCTTTGTCATAAGTAAATAACTTTGCCTCTCAAACTAGACTTGATTACTAACCAAAGCATTATTGATGAGTTAGATACAACAACAGCATTTATAAACGCTAACCATGTGTTTAGAATTGCATGGTAATATTCAGCCTTTCTTACTAACATGAAACAAGCATGTCGAAGGATCATTATTCCAAGTTACAGTGTTTTCCTAACATGTTGACATGATTGTAGTGCAAAAAAATCAGAGCCTTAGTTCCACCATGGCACAGACTAGCAAACCGCGCCGAAGACTCATATGAGAAAACCTCAAATTCGTCGGAGGCACGGCAGCAATCGTCCGTGGTCTAAGAATGGTTTATTCTTCATCATTTTGATTTGCACATACAAACATAACCTTCAAATTGAATACAAAGAAAGTATGCAATGTTAGCTCACCTGAACTTCGTCATCCTTGCGGATTGGCATAGACTTTACGTTGAACTTCTGTCTCAACTCCTTGGACAGAGGTGCAGACATAAGCACTCGCCTTATATGTGAAGGCGCGCTGAAATGCCGCTTCCTGTTTTTCCTCCTCGAGGATGTGACGAGCTTATTGTACTTCATTCTGTCGCTCTTCACTGAAAACCCAAAATACCACGTTTTACTTCACACACGAAATGTTTAGGTTACTGTTTCCTGCGTGCTAAACGTCAAGTTGCCGCGGCGATTATTTCGATAAACAATAACAACTAAATTGAAAATATCCATAGTTTGTGATGGAGAATATAGTAAAGATGAACAATATAACAATTTTAGGCACAGAAATAGTAACAAATACAAGATTTTCACGGATTTATCAACGTACCCTGAACAACTCGGGCAAAGAACCGAAATAAAAAGAAATTATACTAGTGTTGCCAATTTAAGAAACCTAAAAGTTTCTGTCAAAACTTTGTACGACAAAAATATTTAAATGTTCTTGTTTTAAAACTGAATATACCAAAATGGAGTCATGATATCACAAATGAAACTATAAATCACCTCAAAAATATTGTAAATGCATGATAAAAAAATAAAAAAAATTTAACATTATACTTCATTCATTACTTGGCAACAATAATTTAATGTCATCGGAAAGACGTTTCTTTCTACGCATGTGGAAGGATTGAAGAGGGAAGGTGGCAAAAAGTTATTATTTCTGTTCTGCGTTAGCTGTGTTGCCAGCCACAGTTTGGCCTGTGAAGTGTGTTCACAGGCCAAACTGTGGCTGGCAAGTGTTAACAAATAACACACTAGGAATTTCTCACGTATCATTGTGTATAATGGATTCATGTTATCTGAATAAAAGTGAAATTAAATTAAATTAGACAGTAATTATTACAGCTTGGCAAAAAACTGTAGAAAACCGGAAGTCGCCACTGTCTTCTCGCTACCAGCACTTTGAATGATTTTTTTTTTCCCTTATTACGTTAGTTTTATGGCACAATAATAAATCTAACAAACCTGCGGTCGTTGTTTACATCAAATAATCAAAGATTTTAAAACGTTATCAGAAACAAAAAGATTAGTTCCGTTTCAATCCGTTCTGACCAAGCTGTATAAATTCTATGCACGGAGTGTAGTACCTACACTGCACTATAACTTTTTTTATATACGTTTTAGGTATTAATTAATTTTTAATGGAAAACAAGCCGAAAATGTTTATAAAATATCTGCGTAGTTGGGAAGAATTGGCAGATTTTATGGGCCGAATAATACGGGGAGGCGCTGTCATCTAAACACACTGAGTAAACTCACTTATATAAACAGCCAGGGGTACTACTATCTAAGCTCGAATCCCGTAACTTCGGCCAAAGTTTCGAACTCTTGAACACTTACGAAAATAAGATTTGTTAGGGTACGAACTTAAAAAGGTGACAACAGGATTGGACAGTTACAGCTTGACATAAAAATGTAGAAAACCGGAAGTCGCCACTGTCTTCGCGCTACCAGCACTGAATGATTTTATTTTATTTTTTTTCACTTATTACGTTAGTTTTATGGCACAATAATAAATCTAACAAACCTGCGGTCTTTGTTTTATTTTTATGTAAACAACTAGCTTCTGCCCGCGACTTCGTACGCGGATCCTGTTGCTTATGCCACGGACGACGGGGCCGTCAAAATCGAAGATCTGAAACGTCGAATTCTAAGAGCCTGGGGACGGGAAAACAACGGGATGCGCGAGACGATTCCAGACGTTCCAGATCTTTCATTTTTGTTAGTCAACAGGAAATGACCATCAGACTAAACAACTCTTGCTAATATAGGAATGACGTAACGTCATTCTTCACGGGCTCTTGGAGTTCCACATCAGGTGTTCCAGATCTTCAATTTTTATACGTCAATAGAGAGTGCTCATCAGGCTGAACAACTCTTGCTAAGACGTCATTCCTATATAATATGTTATAGTGTAGCTGGGGTCTTGGAGTTCCACATCAGGTGTTCCAGATCTCAATTTTCATACGTCAACAGAGAGTGCTCATTAGGCTGGACAACTCTTGCTAAGACGTCATTCCTATATGTATATGTTTTAAAGTAGCTGGGCTGTTGGAGTTTCACATCAGGTGTACCAGATCTTCAATTTTTATACGACAACAGAGGTTGCTTATCAGGCTCAACAACTCTTGCTAAGACGTCTTTACTGTATATGTTATAGTGTAGCTAGGCACTTGGAGTTCCACATCAGGTGTTCCAGTTCTTTAATTTTTATACGTCAACAGAGAGTGCTCATCAGGCTGAACAACTCTTGCTAAGACGTCTTTACTGTATATGTTATAGTGTAGCTGGGCTCTTGAAGTTCCACATCAGGTGTTCCAGATCTTCAATTTTTATACGTTGACAGAGAGTACTCATCAGGCTGAATAACTTTTGCTAAGACGTCATTCACTTATATGTTATAGTGTAGCTTGGCTCTTGGAGTTCCACATCAGGTGTTCCAAATCTTCAATTTTTAAACATCAACAGAGAGTTCTCGTCAGGCTGAACAACTCTTACTAAGACGTTATTCCTATATATGTTATAGTTTAGCTGGGCTCTTGGAGTTCCACATCAGCTGTTCCAGATCTTCAAATTTTACACGACAACAGTGAGTGCTCATCAGGCTGTATAATTCTTGCTAAGACGTCATTCCTTTATATATTATAGTTCAGCTGGGCTCTTGGATTTCCTCATCAGGTGTTCCAGATCTTCAATTTATATACGTCAACAGAGAGTGCTGATCAGGTTGTACAACTCTTGCTAAGACGTCATTCCTATATAATATGTTATAGTGTAGCTGGGCTCTTGAAGTTCCACATCAGCTGTTCCAGATCTTCAAAATTATTTCCTCAACAGAAAATGCTAATCACGTGGAACAATTTTTGCTACGGCACTATTTTTGTATCTTTTATAGTTTTGCTGGTCTGTTGCGGTTCTGCATCAGGCCTTCAAACTATAGCCTATGTTTTGGCCAGACTTTATACCTATACAACAAAAAAAAAATTATTCAAATCTGTCCAGTAGTTCCGAAGATTAGCGTGTACAAACAAACAGACAAACAGACATACAGACAAACAGACAAACAGACAGATTTTTTTTTTGGATTCGTGCTCTATTACTGTTTTTAAACCCCCGTCAATTATTATTTTTTAAATATAGTCAATGTACAGACACAGTTTTTTTACTGTTTTATTATATGTATAGAAGACCGCAGGTTTGTTACATTTTAAAACGCTGTCAGAAATAAAAATTTTAGTTCCGTTTCAATCCGTTCTGGCCAAGCTGTATGTATCCCGCCTCACTTGTTCAAAAAACTGTAGAATTCAAAATTGATAGGGGCTCACTCAAATAAAAGTTTCGATAAATTATGGAATCAGGCGTTACTTTGCGGAAATCCATGACATTAAATGTTATGAAAAATGATATCTAGTTTTAATTCCGCGACAATTAAAACTAGATATTTTCCTTATCATTGAATAAAAGTTTCGAGTAACTTTCGCACGTTTAGGGCTGTCAAATCAA
The DNA here is from genome assembly GCA_954870645.1 of Agrotis clavis. Lineage (NCBI taxonomy): Eukaryota > Metazoa > Arthropoda > Insecta > Lepidoptera > Noctuidae > Agrotis > Agrotis clavis. Next base: position 3,639,982 of record OX940929.1, read on the forward strand.
GATTCTCCCATAGATTTTGTATGGCAAAAGCAAACTGTTACGTCACTAATGAGTAAACTCGATGATCTCTCTATTGTTGATTTCTAAGCTACAAAAATCTGATTTAACAGTTTTTGGAACGAAGTTCCTTATCGCGCGTTGTGAAAAGGGGCTGGACGGAAAAAATTCTTACGAAAAGTTGTCACGACACTTTTATCCGACTGCGCGACGCAAAGGAGGGTAATGTGTTTATTACCATGGAATGGAATGGACTGGACTGGACTGGACCGGACCGGACTGGACTGTACCGGACCGGACCAGACCGGACCGGACCGGACCGGACCGGACCGGACCGGACTGGACCGGACCGGACCGGAGCGGACTGGACCGGACCGGACCGGACCGGACCGGACTGGACCGGACCGGACCGGACCGGACCGGACCGGACCGGACTGGACTGGACTGGAGTGGAGTCGCGACGATTATTTTTGTTGAGTGTATACAGTAACTTCGTTCCATCCGGGTGTCCCTTGACACCTCTCAAGTTTTTTTTTTAAGTTAATGACGAAACGAAACTGTGTTTGCCGAAAATTATGTTTTGGAATTATTGGTTAACACTGTCAAATATCCAATTTCACGGTGAGAGGCTTAGCGGCGGCGGCGGCGACGCGGTCAACGAGTTGTGTTCCCTTTTTGCGTCTGCATTGAAAGTGCACATCTGCTTTTGCCCATAATAAATCGAGCGTTACGAATCAATTTGAATCAAAAATATATTGTTTCCGTTGTTCAGACATTTCATTCGCGAACAAAAACTAATATCTCGATGACATAACACTACCTTCCGCCGCGCCGCGATCCGCCCGCGCCCCGCCGGTGTCGAAGACAGGTCTTCCGTCTCGCTCACCGTAAAATTCGATGTCGAGGCATAACATTGTCACATTGTCACTCCGTCACTCCTGGGGCACAGACGCACCCTTTATGGGTGTTTTAATATTCATAATTATTATGATACCAATAGATATAGAGAGTTATAACACATTAACATACCGCGGCATATATCTAAAAGTAATACGCCGACAAAACCAATAAATATGATGATCATCATAAGGAGGTCAACACAATTTTCATAAACAGATTGCACGGGAATTCAAATGAGTCCTTTTTTTACCTGATAAAAACATCTAATGAGTCCTCCCTCCCATGGTGGACGACAGGGACTGTCAGACTTGTACTGACTAAAATCCACGGTGATCCTCAATAGCCCTTAACGTTCCGGGGTCACGGTTACTTGGTAAGACCGTTCGATCCGAAGTTCCGCGACCCCGTCAGGATCAAATGAGTCCTTCCGCCCACCGTGTGTGGAGCCGAAGGTACTGTCACCGTCGTACTCGCACTTAATAAAATGTATGTGATAGTATTTTTTTTCCTTATTTTAAATAGTACACTTTATTAGATTCCTTTTTCTTAACTCTCTTTGCCCGTATGCGAATAGCCTGTCATGTGGTCGCTCCAACGCGTGTCCCTCTGATCAGCAGAGGGCACAGCGGTGGAGCGGGCTTGTGGACGGTGAGTAATGGGTAGCTCGCCGTCCGACCAAGGAACAAGCCCGGGTCGGTGGCGCGTCGTGTTTCGCGTCAAATGCCTGCTGGGGTCGCGGGTTTTTTCTTAACCCAGGATACCGTGGCCCCGGAACGTAAAGGGCATCCGAAGGAACACGGGTGGATTTTAGTCAGTAAGAGTCTGACAGTCCCTTCCACCCCACCCAGGGCGGGAGGACTCATTTGATGATTTTACCACCTAAAAAAAAAAAAAAAAAAAAAAAAAATGTAAATTCATTTATCAGGGTGGGACTGGAGAAGTAGGGGACTATTAAACTTGTACTGACTAAGATCCCCTCTGTTCCTTAAATTGCCCTATACGTGCCAGGGTCACAGTTAGGCCCTTCGTACATTCGGAAACTCAAGTTTCCGATACCTTACGACTTCAGTATCCAGGCGACTCTCGCAATAGAAATGCATATACGTTCGTACACATGCACGCGACGCGCGACGCCAATCGCGCGCTACCTATCTGCTGACATCGCGGCGACTTGAGTTTCCGCGACTTTCAAGATGGCGGAACAATTTATTTACCATTTTTAATTTTATTCACAGAATAAAGGGTTCCGTAGCATATTCTTGAATCATTTTTGGAAAGTAATTATTTTAAAACGATAGAATAGTTATTTGTTATGCAAGGCTGCAAAGTTGATTTTTGGCGCGAGTACTTGAATTGAAAACTGAGCGAGCGAAGGATTCTAAGATTGAACCGCGAGAGAAACGAGCGGTTCAAATATAGAATCCTGAGCGATGCGAAGTTTTCAAAGGTACGAGACGCAGAAAAACTTTGCTGCCGAGTGCAACACACAACTTTTCACCTCACACAGCGAGGAAATGAAGTGGGGGCATTGACCTAAACAGGGGGCGGCTCGCCTGGCAGTGTAGAAAACAATTGAATACAAGACGTGTTCGAATTTTAAACAACACTTTGTGCTCTAGAGCACAAAATGGAGTTTTGCGCTCAGATTTTGAATGAGAAATAGAATCTTTCCGAGCGGGTGAGGTGAAAAAATATTTACAATCCTCTATCAAATCATAATTTTGTATGCAGTTTTATTAAAAAGTTGGGAGAGATGTTTTTTTTTCTATTTTATTGAATAAAAATTTTTAATTATGTTATAGTATTTGGATTTGGATTAATGTTAGGTTCCCAGGAAATTAACTGTGAAGGACGGACTGTCACACGACTGATCTTATAAAGATTCCGTTTTTTTTTTGAACCTTCGGAACCCTAAAAAATATACTTTGATCGTCACAGTCATGTGTCAGCCATTTTATAAATTCATATTCTTGACCACCCATCATGACCTTTTGACGCGGCGCTAGTGTCTATGTCGTTACATCAAATTGCATTATAAAAATTTAGTACCTCGAATTTTCCGCAGGTCATGAGTAGTGGCGAAACTCTAGTATCGGAAACTTGCGTCGCCTCGTGTACGAAGGTTCGTACACGAGGCGACGCAAGTTTCCGATACCTTATGATTTTGGTTTCCAGGCGACTATCGCAATACAAATCCATAGAGGCTCGTACACAGGTCGCGTCGCCGACATGCGTCGCCGACTCTAGTCGCTCGCTACTCATCTATCAAGATCGCCGATACCCAAGTCTTCGCGATTTTTAACCGACGAAAAATTTGTATCTATTATTTTAAAATTTATAATTAAAGTATCTGAGGTAGAAAAATATCCTTGTTTGTATCATTACAATTAATAATAATAATATTCCACAACTATCACACAACGCCATCTCGTCCCAAGCTAAGCAGAGCTTGTGTTATGGGTACTAAACCACTGATAAACATTCTTATATATTTCTAAATACATGAATATAATATATAAATTACACCCAGACACAGAAAAAATGATCGTGCTCATCAAACAAACATTTGTCCTGGGTGGGAATCGAACCCACGTCCTCCGGCATAGCAGTCAGGGTCACTAACGACTAGACCAACAGGCATGTCAAATTCAAAAGAATATTCTAATAGATAATTAGCATGGAATAAGCTTTTTTTTTTTAAGTGGTAAAATCATCTTATTAAATGAGTCCTCCCACCCCGGGCAGGGCGGGAGGGACTGTCAGACTCGTACTAACTAAAATCCACGGTGTCCTTCAATAGAACCTAACAAAACGATAGCGCGATCTAACTCGACGACAGCGCCATCTATCGAGCATGGTGTCAAACTTTTTGCACTTTTATAAATTATTATGGTTTCGTTACAAACATTACTACTATAACCTAGCTTCGTCATGTACTTGCACATACGACAAAAATAAAGTAATTAAGAAAACGAAAACATTAAAAAAAACCTATTCAACTCTGAAAAGAGAATGGGCAAAAATATATGAAACTTGGGACCACCCTCCAATAGCAATAAAATATATGTCGTTGGATAGGGCTTTTCATTTGCAACAATAGTTGTTAAGAAACCTTTGTTGTTACAATTATTGTCCGTTCGGAGTTATAAGACTTTTAAGTTACATTAAAAACAAGTGTCTAAGGCTGTCTACAGATCTACGTGTTTTAACCATTAGGGAATTGAGAACCGGTTCGTGTTGGAAGAACCGGGAACTTCAGGACAGGCCTCCAAGGAACCGGGAAGTCCCGGATTTTTCGGGACTTTCGGGACAAAAAAATATTTTTTCCATGATATCAGATAACAATAAAAGAACTAGATAACTGTTAAGCATAGTATTTGTAGTATATACTAATAATGACGGTATGTCAATATTATATGATTATTCTTATGTGACGGTGGGTGATAATAAATTAGTGCTTAACCAACTTGCGTGCGTTTCACTACATGGTGACAGCGGTGTGTCTTTTTAACGTTAAAAACTGGTTAAAAAGAACTTTCAACCATAGAATAACCGTATTAAGTGTGTCTAAATACGAGACAAATAAAAATGGAGCATGCACGTCCTCCAGCAGAATTATCGCTCGACGGTGGTCCGGCTGCACGGTCCGACGCGTGGCACAAATGGCGGAAGTTGTTCGAGGTATTTCTTAAAGCATCTGGAGTGAGCAAAGAGCCTAAGGAAGTTCAGGCTAGTTTGTTGGTTAACCTCATTGGATCAGCTGGTTATGAGGCTTTTACAACTTTTACGTATGAAGACGGTGAAAGTGAAGATGACATTAATTGTGTATTGAAGAAGTTCGATAAATATTTCGGCACAAAACCAAACATCACAGTGAGACGGTTTAAATTCTTTTCACGCAATCAAGAAGAGGGCGAAAACATCGACCAATATGTGACAGCATTGAGGTTATTGAGTCAGCAGTGCGAGTTCAGTGACTTGCACGACAGCCTGTTGCGAGATAAGATCGTGTGTGGTATTGTGAACAATACGGTGAGGGATAGACTTCTTCGCACAGATGAGTTGTCGTTATCAAAGGCGATACAAATCTGTCAGGCGGCAGAGATGTCCAAAGAAGAAAGCAAGTGCATCGACAGCGCATCGGAGGGTGTGCAAGTGAACGCAGTTCAAGGCGGCAGCAGCGCACGAGGCAGGCAGCGCGCTCGAGGTGGGCGCGGAGCCCGACGAAGTGGCGACGGCGCTGCCGGGCCGCGGCCGGCGCGCGCGCAACGGAGAGCGTGTGAGCGGTGCGGTGCCGGACGGTGCCTCAGCGGCGAGCGGTGCCCGGCGCGTGATGCTTTGTGTTATGTGTGTGAAAAGAAAGGTCATTTTTCGCGAGTGTGTGCTCATAAGAAAGCAATTCGCAAAGTGTTAAACCTCAGTATAGAAACCGTGGATAGCGACAGTGATGATAGCAGTAAACAAATGTTTTATGTAAATACACTCGAAAAATATACCCTAAAGTCATGTAAGCAGCCAATGGAATGGACGGAAATTGTAAAATGCCAAGGTAAAAAATTATTATTAAAAATTGATACTGGTTCTATGATCAATGTTATTTCTAAAGTGAACTATCTAAAGTTGGGGTTATCTATTGCGGACCTTAAACCGTTCACAAAGCGTGTACATTCGTTTACAGGGAATCAATTACCCATTATAGGCGTTGGTAATGTGTCTTTTGTGTTTAAGAAAACTGGTTATGTGTTATCATTTGTTGTAGCTGATTTAATCTGTCAGAATGTACTCGGTTTGGACGGATGTATTGCATTAGGATTAGTAAGTCAAATAAATACAATTAATATTGATCAGTACTATGAATTGTTTGAAGGATTGGGAAAACTACCTGGGCAATACAGTATTGTTGTAGATAAAAATGTACAACCCGTTATATGTCCAACTAGAAAAATTCCATTGGGACTGAAGGATAAATTAAAGACGGAGTTATGTAGAATGGAAGAATTGGGTGTAGTTAGGAAGGTTACACATCCGACCTCGTGGGTAAATGCAATTGTTTTAGTCGCGAAAAAAGACGGCAGCATTCGTGTTTGTTTAGATCCACGACCATTAAACCGTGCGGTGCGACGCGCGCAGTACTCGCTGCCGACGGTGACTGAGCTGGCCGCACGCTTGCGCGGTGCTACTGTTTTTAGCGTGCTGGACGCGCGCTGTGGTTTCTGGATGGTGCAGATTGACGACGCGAGCGCTGATCTATGTACGTTTAGCACACCATTCGGTCGGTACCAATTTCTACGTTTGCCGTACGGTATAAACTGTGCGCCAGAGGTTTTCCATGCGAAACTTAGGCAGCATTTAGAAGATTTAGAAGGAGTCGAATCTTTTATCGATGACGTCATTGTGTGGGGCCGCACTGTAGACGAGCACGATCGGAGATTAGAGTGTCTCTTGCGACGTGCTAAAGATATTGGCGTAAAATTTAATCGCGAAAAATGTAGGTTTAGTGTTTCGGAAATTACTTACTTAGGTCACAAATTTGATGCGAGTGGTATGCGGGCAGATGACGCGAAGGTCAAGGCTATAATGGAGATGCCTTATCCGACTGACAGGAAAGCTCTGGAGAGGTTTTTGGGCATGATAAATTATTTGGCCAAATTTATACAGAATTATTCGGAGAGTGTGAATGTGTTAAGGTTATTGTTAAAGAAAGAATCTGAATGGTCATGGGAATCCCAGCATTCCGAGGCTGTGGATAGGCTCAAGGCAAAGCTTAGTAGTGCGCCGGTGCTGGTGCTGTACAGCGACAGCGCGCCGGTAGTGCTGTCAGTAGACGCGTCCAGCGTTGCGTTGGGCGCTGTGCTGCTGCAAAATGACCGTCCGGTGGAGTTTGCCTCGCTGACGCTCACCGACACTCAAACCAGGTACGCACATATAGAAAAAGAAATGCTGGCTATTGTGTTTGGTGTCGAACGGTTCAGGCAGTATATTTATGGCAGAGCTGATGTCACCGTCCACACCGACCACAAGCCATTGGAAGCCTTATTTAACAAACCTTTAGTTTCGGTACCAGCGAGGTTACAAAGGATGATGATGAGAGTGCAAGGTTACGACTTTAAAGTGGTGTATACGCCCGGCAAATACATGTATATAGCGGATACGTTATCGCGAGCACCTCTAAAGGATATAATGCATGACCGAGTATCTGCAGAAGTTGAGGTACAAACCTGTTTCATGCTAGAAAATGTACCTTTTAGCCAACCTAGAATGGACGCTGTTAAAAAAGAAACGGAGTTAGATAGTGATTGCAAATGGTTAATTAGGTATATAACGAAAGGCTGGCCTAAAAGTAGGCGCGATGTGAATGAAAGGGTAAACGTTTTCTGGCCATATCGTGAACAACTACATTATGTTAATGGAATACTTTTTAAGGGTGAATGTGTTTTTATTCCTCGTGCATTACGGGAAGACATGTTGTCACGAGTGCACGAAGGACATCTCGGTATAGAAAGGTGCAAGAGACGCGCGCGCGAGGTAATGTTTTGGCCGGGAAGGTGCGAGGATGTGGAGCGCATCGTGCGCACGTGTGCAGCCTGCGCGCTGCACGCGCCGCGCCCGCGTCGTCAGCCGCTCCTGCAGCACAGTGTGCCCGCGCTGCCCTGGCACAAACTAGGCTCAGACACGTTCGAATATAGGAAAAAGAATTACATTGTTTTAGTTGATTACTTTTCTAACTATGTTGAGGTTGGCCAGTTAACAAACATAAACTCGAGACAAATAATTGCTTTCATGAAGGAACAGTTTGCGCGGCATGGCATACCTGCTGAACTAGTTAGTGATAATGGACCGGCCTATAGCTCACGGGAATTCAATAAGTTTATGCGCGAATGGGAAATACGACATGTGACGTCATCACCGCATTACCCTCAGTCAAACGGAAAAAGCGAAAGAACAGTACAGACAATAAAGAATATGTTAAAGAAGTGTATAGATTCGGGTCAGGATTTTAATTTAGCACTTTTAAATTTTAGAGCTACACCACGGCATAATTTAGATTCGCCCGCACAAATTTTAATGGGGAGACGACTAAAAACGAAATTACCGGTTACCGCTGAGTTACTAACGGAAAAGGTGGATAACGTTAAAAATTATGAACAACTTATGGCAAACAAAAATCAAATAAAAATGAATTATGACAAAACGGCAAACACCTTAAAACGATTATCACAAGGTGATAAGGCAACGTTAGTGTGTAATGGCGATAGGAAACCGGTAACTGTAGTAGCACAAGCATCCCAACCTAGCTCGTACATTGTAGAAGATGAACGTGGAGGACGGTATCGGCGAACTCGAAGTCAGTTGATAACGCGTATGGCAGGGTCAACCGAAAAAATCAAAGAAATTGAGAGGCAATCTTTTGACAGTGTAGTTAGTAGTAAGACACCAAGTTTCGTGACGATGACAGGGGTCCGTAGGCGTAGACAAAGTATGAAAACAATAAGGCAAAATGAAAGCGAAAATAGTAATTTAATGTTGCCAGAAAGTTCGCTGCAAGAGGTCGAAGGCACTGCTCAAGAGCAGGTAAGCCCAGCGAGCGAGAACAAGTCGGCACTGCACGATATTAGCGGAAATTATGAAAGTCCAGTCGGCAATCGTGATCAGTCTTCTTCACCGTCACCACACGAGGTACCTATTGAAAGGTCTAAAGAACGAACTACACGAATGTTGACGCATCTGTTTTTCGGTCGTGAATAGATATATGTATAGATAGCATAAGGATGGGTAAAATATTGGTAATTAGATATAAGTTTATAGATTTGAAATAATATAGGTACGTAATTTAAAAGTATAATTGTTATGTTAAGTAGGTAAGTTATAATTAAGCATATTTTATATATAACTTTAAAAGTTAAGAAATGTTATGTAAGCTGTTACGTTAAGCTGTTTGTATAAGTATCTATTAGTTTCTTTGGTCATTGTTTTCTAGAAAGGAAGAGATGTAGTATATACTAATAATGACGGTATGTCAATATTATATGATTATTCTTATGTGACGGTGGGTGATAATAAATTAGTGCTTAACCAACTTGCGTGCGTTTCACTACAGTATTTATTCTGATAAAAATCATACAGCCAACTTTTATATTTAACTTGGGTTTGCTCCTGTCTTTTCGAAATCAGAGGTGGCTTAGATAAAGTCTACTAGTTTACCCAGAAGAAGTCTATTCACTCTTACTTTGAAGAAATTCGAGTTGTATTATGCCTTCGGGAACGCAGATGCAGGTAGTCAGTTCTACTATTTTGTCATGCGCAATAAGAAGAATATTTGAAATCAGTTAGTGCGAATTAATGGAATGGCAAGTAGGGATGGATGGAGACTTGCAGTTCATTTAAATGTCCGATGCTGGACGTTTTTCAGTTTTGATGCACTGCATTTGGGCCAGTGGAATGAGGTTGTGGAATTCGTGAGCTCGCTCCATTTTAGATCTCATCTTTAGCAAGAGCGAACCCAATATAAAAATAAAACAAAAAGCGGGCAACCTTGCGACGATGAGATGAGCTAAGCTGCGAAGTTTAGCTTCCACCAGTTTCACGTCGCCAATGAATCTAAGGAGCTCTGCGTCCCACTGGGTCAAGTGCAGAAGTTTGTATTTAACTGAGCCATCCCACAGGTTAAGTTGGGTTAGGTTGCTGCGATACTCCATGCAGAATTGGACTTGCTCAAAAACTATGCAGGCGTGAAGTATCACTTCATTTAGGATACCCAGTGTTTTGGCAACAGTTTCGGCTTTGTACCCAATATTGGCGCCGAAGTTGACACTGGATATCAACTCCATGCCCAGAAGCTGAACAATGTACCCGGAAAAGTGGAGTTGGTCGAAATAAATCCATAAAGGATGTAGTTTCGACCTACACTACCGACTAGTTGGTGGCGCTAAAAGAGACAAGTTTCTTGTTCGCTCACTGGGAGACTTTTTTACCGTGATAAAATCATCAAGTGAGTCCTCCTACCCAGAGCGGGACGAGAGGGATTGTCAGACTTGTACTGACTACACGATGATCCTTCAATAACCCTTTACATTCCAGGGTCACGGTTTCCAGATGGGACAGTCCCGCGACCCCGACAGGCTTTTTTTAAAGAGCTGGCAGCAATCTGACAGTGCCCTACTGTCAGATTGCTGCCAGCTCTTTGAGGCGCGCGTGGAATACGATGCGAGTCACCTCCGGCGAGACGTGAGTCTCTCTAAAAGCGGGGCATACGGTGCGATATAGGCTCGCGCCTACGGTGTGGCCGAAAATCGCCTCGCGACTTCCGATGCCGTGGGCATCTCTCGCGGCGGCTGGGTTGTGAGGTGGAAGCTGTCTTCTCCCTCACGCACCCCGCCTCGCGTGTTAGAAATGTGCAGCAGAATATGAGTTGGAGAGAAAACATGGCAGACTCCTGTTGAACTCCGGAATCAATCGACATAAGCTCAGAGAATCAGCCACCATCGACTACTCTGATTGATCGTTCACTAAGACCTGTCAAAGGCTTTCGAGAATAACCAGTATATTAGCAAGTTTTCTTCTGAGTCGTACGTGTATCCAGACATGTTATCCCGTTTACTAATAACACGTATCGTAGATTTTATTCCGTACTATAGTCTAACAGTCCCTACCGATTCACCCAGTTTATTCACTCATTGGAAGATTAAAAGTTAAAACGAAAAAAAAAATGCAAGGCCTACGTCGCCTCCAGACGCGTCCCAAAGATACAAAGTGTACGAGACTAAAGCATTAAATACTAAACATGTAAAAAAAGGTTTTTAAATATGTTTGTTTCTCTGGCCTAATAAGTCTCATAACTCCGAACGGACAGCTATCACAAAAAAACTGTCTGAACAATAGTTGTTCCAAATGAAAAGACCTATCCAACGACATACATCTCATTGCTATTGGAAGGTGGTCCCAGGATGCCCATTCTCTTTTGAAACCACGGTCATCATCATAGCAGTAAGGGCGTCAGCGTTCCGGTGCAAATAAAAGAAAACTATAAAAAAAAACCTAGAAAAAAATTGAATAAACCTCTAAAAAACAACTGAAACACGAAAAAAGAAAAATTCTATGTTTACCTGGGGATTGAACCCATGGTCACCACCTTGAAAGTCAAAGCTTGAACAAATCGAGCTACCTTGTAGCCGGTTGGCGCGGCGAAATTATGAACCATATTCTTTCTAGATTGATTTTTTTCCTCTATACGCGCCAATTTTTAATTCCAAAAATTTGAAATAGGAATGCGCTCGTCATTTTTAAAATAGAAGCATTTTAATTGATGTACATTTTGTGTTTTGTACAATGTATTATTAAGGTTGAATATAGAATGGTGGCCGAATAGACGATTTGAGTCTTACGACTCGAGTCGCCGCTGTGTACGGATCGTGCGCTACTAGAGTCGCGCGACTTGGGTATTCGACTGGAGTATCGGATACCCGAGTCGCCTAATGTACGAAGGGCCTTAGACAGTCTCGCGAGCCCGGCAGACTACCTACTTTTCGGGAATAGATTTTGTAAGACAGGAGATAAACGGTACGTATTTCGCGGTGGCAGTGATCGACTGCTGCGTTGCGCGGGCTTGATTCGCGCACGGAATTAAATACTTATCTAATATTTGCTTGACTTAAGTCCCTACAGGTATTGGGTCCGAATATGCCTGTTTGTAAGTGAGTTAACATTTTTGTAAACGCACCCACGACACGGAGCAGTTTCCAGAACGTTTTTCAAAAGAACGAAATGGGATTGGTAAGTGAAATTGCTAAATCGATTCCTGTTTTCGGCAAAAGCAATTGCAAGTATTTTAACAACTTCGCTGATTTTTAGATAGATTTTTCTTTCTTTGTACATGACTTTTTATGTGCGGAGGACGCGTGTAAAACGCAATTCGAACTCTCGCAAGACTGATGGCACGTTGCACAAGATCCCTTCGTTTGTATCGATATAAACGCGTTGATATATCGCTACAAAATGTGCTGTACACGGGCGTCATCCGGGTATAAAAACGTCGGTTGCAAAGGCTCTTAGTGGTTGCGGAAGTTCGAAATAACTTTTAATTTTTATTAACTTTTTTGTGAGCGTCTAAATACATACAACATTATACTTACATACCTACATTCTCGCCTTCTTCACATCATGTGGGTATACAAAAAAAAAACTACAGAAGGCAACATGCTTCTATCCATACACCTCATGCAACTCTATCCTTATACTCTCGTCGTCGTCGGTCATCGGCTCAAAAAAACATGTCAAAATTATTATAGGAAATAATAATATTTAGTTATAAACTCTCCATGACCAACTCAGGTCATGTACTTAAAAATTCTTTGAGGAGTGGCTGAAAGGCATCACGGCGTCCTGACCTACCGCATGACGCAGGTCCTCACCGGACACGGAAGTTTCGGGAGTTACCTATGTGTCGGATGAGGAGGGAGGAAACGCATGTCAGCACTGCGAGGATCCTCACGACGGCGATATTAGGCGAAGACCGCTCGCGCCCGGCATTGGTCGAGACATCTGCGAAGCAGTCATGCTCACGAAGGAGGAGGCGGGCCCCGTGAGGGAGAGGATAGTGTCCTCCCTTCACCCCAGCCACAGTGGTAGGCGACAGACGTCGGCAGACGATATCCGGCCACCGTAGGCGCGGGCATGCAGGCCGTGAGTAATGAGCGACTCGCTGTCAGACCATGGACCATGCCCGGGTCGACGGCGCGTTGTGTTCCACGCGCGCCCCAAAGAGTGTCGGCATTATGATGGGGCTTAAGAGGGGCAAAACCTGCCGGGGTCGCGGGACTCACGAATTACCGTGAGCCCGAAACATAAAGGGCTATTTGCAGGACACCGTGGATTTTAGTCAGTACGAGTCCCTCCCGCTCTGCCCTGGGTGGGAGGACACATTTGATGATTTTACCACGCTAAAAAATAATTGCCGATGGGAAATCTATCTATATAAAAGTAAATCTTTTTACACGAACCGTTATCAATACACATAAACAAGTTTTATACAAGTCTCTCAATCTTTCAAAGTAGCGTTAATAAAATCCTGACTCACAGCATTCCCCTGCAAGCTGAATGAAACTCAATACCCGCTTCTTCAGATTTTGTTTCATTCATAAACCACCGGAATCGTTTCAGGTCGCGATTCGCAGCCTCCAACCGAGTTACCGGCTATCGGATGATCTGGTTTCCGCCACAATATTGCATCTTGCTCTACGAGTTGGTTTTATTGTCAAATACTTGAACCTGTATCGGTTTTCTACAAAGAAGATTGAAAGAAATATCGCTTCTGAATGGGTTAGGAAAGGAAAGAAAGGTCGAGGAAGGTATATAATAGAGCTTAGGTGGATATTGATAGAGGCTAGGCTTTTTTGGTTTTATCTTTAGGATTCGGATAAACGTACCTTTGAAACTTGAGGTCATAAGTCCATTTCTTATTTACGTTAAATAAACTTCCCCATTGTAATTAAGAAAGAAGGAAGGAATTTTATTGTAAATGCAAAAGATATATAAACGTAATGTTTTGCATCGCAACGTAAGAAAATACGAATATCCATAGGTAGCGGCGATTCCCCTTGTTCTGCAACCGATATGAGTCATCTCCGAATCCATGGTAGGTACACGTACGATGAGCCCACGTCGCCGCCGACGCCAATGTTTACAGTAATTGTGTCGCTATCAATTTACCTACGACCTTGTGACCTCTGAGTCGGCATCGGGTGGCATCGGCGTGCCCAAGCCCAACCCGGCACAGTGCGTGGCCGACTAACAAAACAGAGGGAGCTAGTTGCCCCCTGAACGCATGTCCGAGCCTGCGCAATCCGTACACGTCGCCCGGGCCTTTCAGTGAATGAACTGCGGCCGCGGGGAGCGCACGCCAGCCGCCCGCCGACCACATCGGACCCCAAAGAACCTGATATGAGTGACGCTGAGTGGTGTGCGTAGTGATAGTGTGATGGTACGCGCGTGAGTGACGCTATGGCCGCGCGCTCGCTGGAGCCCGGCCACCACCGACTATGTGCGGCGTCCTAGGTAAGCGTTACCCGGGCTTCAAGGTCACCCCGTAAACAATTCCCTGGTGACACCCTCCAGTTTCCACACCATGCTGAATCTGCTGCCATTTTGATTGTTCAGCACACCCTGAGACGACTTGTGGCTGTCTCGGAGTGGTTGCTAACGTCTTAATGGCAGACGTTTTCCGTGAGGATCCCATGTTGTGTGCTTCAGTGATCGTTTTTAGTTGCTTAGATGTAAATGGATGTGTTACTTCCAACAAACTTCTCTAATAAACCACTACCAGTTAGAAAAATCACCCACAAAAACGTCCCGAACGAAATTGTAACCTCAAATCTAGAACGCCTTTTTCCAAAGTGATTTACATACGAATTATTCCACAAGTGAAAAGTGGAGCTCCTATCAGCTCAATTATTTCGTGCAGAAAACTATACAACCATATCAAAGTCGAAGGTAGCGATAATTAAAACCGATGCGATCTCATTAGAGCTCACAGGCTGAGAATCAATGATCGTCAGGGGTCCTCAGTGCGAAACTGTATGAGGGATTGGAGTCTGGGGAGTCATCAGACAGAAGCGAAGGTTCTTCCATTATCTGTAACGTGTAGTGTTCGTGTTAACGATTGAACCTCTCTGGATTACGTACCGTGGGAAGGCAAACTTGTGTCGATAGACTAGTAAAAGTTTGAGAATAAGATTGCTCGGGGTGATATCTAGTCTTGTTATGTCATGATATCTGAGTCTGTGAATCTTTGTGTGTCTGGGAATACTTTGTGATGTTCTTGTTCTGTAATTTTATATATTTTCACAGACCCGTCTTTTTACACGACTGCCTAAAAGGGATGCTTTTGGTGTGTTTAGATGTTTAAGAAAAACTATACCAAGCTAGGCTCATTAAGGTAGCAGGTATATTGATGTCGTATAGATTTTTAGTTAAAAGTCAATTTTATGTCTAGGATTTAAAACTAACAGCCAACTGTTAACATCCCTGAGTTCATAGGTTCTTCAATAGCTCAAAGAGCTAGAAACCTTTCACGTTTTGTGTAGTAAAGCAATTATGAACGAATGCCCATTTAACAGATTATATTTATTTTTGAAACCACGAAACCGACTTTAACACACGCAGCTTTACTTGAATAACTTCGGCGTTAACCTTGTATAAAGATCGCATAGCTCTAAGGTGTTTACGGCCATCTACTATCTCCTCACATTTTTTATTCACCGTATATCTACTTACTTTTAGGTACACCTATAAAATAAACACCTAGTGACATGCTTCTCATCACAGGAATCGAATTTCACGTCTCCGTACATCAGGGGTGATATATTGGATCTCAATTTTATAGCCTAAAGGTTTTCAGGAGACTTTTTATACCTTATCGACGAAGGTGTCGGATTTATTTATGATACATAGCCCTTATTTAATTAAAAATAGTAATATATTTAAAACAAAAATGATTTGATTTCCGAACGAAATCAGTTGACAGTCAAATATTGTATCGAAATTAATAAAGGTTGCAAATAAATAAAAACTTAATTTCTAAATTAAGTAATCAAGTTTTAAAAAGGTTCTACTACATAAGATTTGTTTGTTATTGCTTGTTTTATTAGTTATTTAGCTAAAATGTATGACAATCTGTGATTCGTCAACAATGGCGGCAATTTTTGTTGGAAGTGGTACAATTCTATGTTTATAAAAACAGATGTACCGTCAAATTCGTGGTCATTATTATCCAATCGTTTTATAAGAAAAAGCTGTGCTCTGAGTGTTGTTCTATTTAATTAATGTGATATAATACTTGAGAATCCAAGAAAGTGTTGCTGAAAGTTTTAATTTGTGTAATAATGTTCTACAATGAAAATGTAAGTTATTTTGATATTTATTATGATGAGAATATTGTATGTTTTATAAATGTGTATACTGATAAAATTTATGTTGCCGTGGAGTTTCTTTCTCCGTTCTTCTCCACGAGGACCTAGGGTTTGCGAACGGAGGTAGCTTGGTAATAAATACCTAGTCTTGATTTTGTGCTTTTCTTTATAAACCCATTCCTGGACAAAAGTCCTTAGAGATACCTTACATACAGTAAATAAATAACATTAACCATCCTGATATCTAAAACTTGATAATAAAGCCGATATTAATGTCAATAAAACCAGAAATACACATTTTATTCACACAAACATCCTTAAATCTAATATCAGAAGTGTTAGTGTTGTGTTTACACAATTTATTCCCACACAACATTTTTTTTTTAAATCTTACAAAGGCATGGTCTGGATACCTCGGAAAATGAGAATTTAGATCTTACGTGACTAAACGATTAGAACGGTAAAAGTTCATTCATCTATAAATTAAAACTATGCAAAAGTTTGTAAGGATGGTTTGTTACTCCTTCACATAAAAACTACAGATTTTTTATACAGAAATAGGTAATACTCTGGACCGACAAAAAGGGTACCTTTTATCCCAGTATTACGTTCCCGTAGGATAATTTTTGACCCAAACGTGGACGAAACCGCTGGCAACGGCTAGTAGAAATATTGTGTGCCTATTAGTCTCGTTGGGTATTATGAACTCATTCTTAGTAAACGAGCAATTAAAGAAATAATTAACGAATAAAAATTAAAAATCACAAAGCAGTAGAACAATTTGCGGGAGGAAATACATCAATAAGTTAACAAAGAAAGAGGACAGAATAATTTTAAAGAAAGATATTGTGAGGTATGAAGAAATGGACGTAATTTGAGGCAGGGACATTTTGAAAGCGAAGATTTTACTTGAATTTTTTAATAGCCACCCCGGTTAGTCCTACTACTATTATAAAGGCGAAAGTTTGTAAGTATGGATGTATGGATGTTTGTTACTCTTTCACGCAAAAACCAATGAACGGATTTGGCTAAAATTTGGTATACAGATAGTTTATAACCTGGATTAACACATAGGATAGTTTTTATCCCGATTTTATGTTCCCGTGGGATAATTTTCGAGTTGTAGCGGGTGAAGCCGCTGGCAACAGCTAGTTGAAAATATTTCACAGAAACGGGAAAGTTGCTGGAAATTCTACCATTATTAGTATTTATAGATTTTCAAGTGACGTTTATCTATGTTTTGTTCTTAGGAGTCAGCGTAAATCTTAAATCATATAATAAATCTGAGATAAGTATCTACCTATTTTGGAGTAAAACATTGACCCCAAAATTACTCTCAAAAGTCTAACCATGTAGTAACTATGTCAAAGTTAAATAATTTATTTCAACAGGCCGCCAGAAGGCAGTTTCGAACGTAGTAAGTTAAAGTTATAGAAAATAGGAATGATTTAAGCCCCACCATTCGCAAGAGTAGATTCATATACGGAGAAGAGAGGGTAAGAAACACCGTATTTTACTATTACAAAATCTGTAAATATTATGTTACGGTGCTCAACACAACGGTGTGAACACTTTAGCAAGTGATCATCACTATGAACATGAACTGTTAACAGAAGTACGCAATAGCTCTGCAGAACTTAAAATTCCATAGACAACAGAGCCACGTCAACTAAACTCATTAGTGTCACCATCAATTCCAACAACGATACAGACCTAGTTTCACAGACCAATTGCCGCCATATTCCGATAATGACAGACAAAGATTGCGAACCGTATTGCACACCGCTGTACTTTCCCGCTGAACTCAGTTGATTAAAGTTTTAAATAACGACTCTTTCGTCACGTCTCGCTTCGCCCATCTTCTCTCGTTAGGGACAATCACTTTGTCTCTTGTTACCATCCTCTTTTAATTATGGCTACCTAATTAAAACTAAGCATGTGACGTCACTTTTATTTTATTGACGTTTGTTGTAATGTTTTAATTAATTTGCTGGGTGGATTCTCGGATTTAAAAATGATTTTAAACTATTGCACAAAAATACTGTCTGTGGGTGTGCATGTTATACATACATCAATAATTAGGATAGAGTGGACATTAAATTAGGTGCTAAAATTATATTTTAATTGAAATTAGGTACGAGATTTCAAATGCAAATGCACAGCTTATTCAAATCTTTGTTCAAGTTTAAGCATATCTGCAAGCCACAGATACTTTTATTCTTAACATTTTTTAAAATTACACAAGGTATAACTCACTCGAGACGACTCGCTTAATTTTTCTGTGAAATAAAACAAACATTATTATCATTGTAAAAGATGAGACCCGCTTAAGTGTTTACCTAATAAAAACAAGATCTAACAGTTTCAATTTCACAAGTCCGTAACATCAAAAAGCTTACAAAATCCTCCTGAGTTTCGATTAACCAACCGCCATAAGTAAGAAACGTCAAAATTTTAATGAGATGTCTTTGAGGCCTTAACGGAATTTAATTTGGGGCCTAACTTTATTATGTTAGACATCAAAAAGATGTTCGTTGGGCCAGAAAATTGGGACCCTCGCGCGCAAAGGGCGTGTGCCCGGGTGCCCGTGTGGCCGGACCACTGTCACAGCTTTATGTTTTAATCATGTTTTTTTAATGAGTGTGTGGAAAGGGACCGCTGAATTTACACTATACAGCCTTGTGCATACTTATGTAGTAGTGGAATGTTATAATTACAAAGTGGGGAGTAGTTTTAAGCTTTGATTTGTGGTTTCTTTGGGGACTCACCATGATTTTGCCAACCTCACCTCACATTATAATAATTATTAGTTTGTCGAATCGTGTGCCTTCAAACTTGTCCAAATTTTGATATCTAGAGTGACAAAGTTATGTTACAGTTAAATTCTAATAAAATTAACTAGTTACGTGTACCTTTATACACCATCGATCATAATTATAGGTATTTAGAGACGAAACATTTTACAATTCTCTATTTTTGTTGTAACTGTAATTTCCTCTGATTGAACTGATTACTCAAGTTAAGCGTGTACCATATCTAAAAATAATCGTAGTACTATTTACCTTCAAATCATGACCTTTTTCAAGTAATCGCAAAGGTAGGTCCTGTATTTAATTAAGAATTATTTAGCATTACTGATTGGTTCTCAGGCGAGCGGGCTAGGAAGAAATTAAGAAGTATTGATTGAGATGTATTGCCCCTCGTATGTTGCTAATGGCCCCGTATTTATCTGTTTGAGTATATCTACGTGTTTTATTTGTACGTTTTACGGTTAGGGTTCCCATCTTTCAGGATCTGTCCTGAGATTTCAGGCTTCTTATAGGCTTTCTCAGGATTGCGGGCGGACTTTGTGAATCTCAGGATTTTTAGAATTTTCAAGAGTAAATTTTTCTTATCATTGTTTTTGTTAATTATTTATTATTACAAAATCAAAAAATAGTCTAAGGCTGCTTTTCCACCAGAGATGCGCTATGTAGCTGTGCTGCGAGGATGTAAAAGCTGAGCTACGAAACTGTGTGACCGTTTCCACCCATGCTACGCTATGTAGCTGTGCGAGTAAGATGTGCTACGGAGATGGGTAGCTGCGCTACGAAGATGCGCTGTCACAGAGTAACTGCGCTACAAAGATGCGCCGCCACAAGGTAGCTGTGCTATGAAGATGGGTAGCTGCGCTACGAAGATGTGCTGTCACAAGGTAGCTGCGCTATGAAGATGTGCTGTCACAAGGTAGCTGCGCTATGAAGATGCGCTGTCACAGGGAAGCTGCGCTATGAAGATGCGTAGCTGCGCTACGAAGATGTGCTGTCACAAGGTAGCTGCGCTATGAAGATGCGTAGCTGCGCTACGAAGATGCGCTGTCACAAGGTAGCTGCGCTACGAAGATGCGCAGCTCGATCTATGAGATGTATCGATTGTAGGGAAAACGACCCATAGCACGAATCCATAGCACGCAGCCATAGCACGCAGCCACAGCACGCAGCCACAGCACGCAGCCATAGCATGCATCTTTTCATATAAAAAACACATCTTAGTTGAATCCGTTTCCACCAGTGCTGTGCTATGTAAACCAATGAATATGATTGGTGGATATCAAACGCATCCGCAGCAACGTAGCATAGCGCATCTCTGGTGGAAAAGCAGCCTAAGAATCGGTCATAATATGCACCTCACTTAGGTTTCATAGATTTTAACCCATAGGCGAGGTGGCGCAGGCTACAAAGCTGTAAATTAGGTTTGCGACAGAATTCGCAAAATTCGAGAAAATCACAGGATTTTTCAATGGAAATCCGGCTTTTTCCGGAATATTAAATTTTTATCTGGTAACCCTGTTTATGGTTCTCTTCTTTGTGTGTGTGAAGTTACTGATATTGTGTGTGTGTACCGAGATTGATGGAGTGCGAGCGGTTGTGGATCCCGAAATTGTTGAGGTACGATACGAGTGTAATAGTAATGAACAATTTTAGGAAAGAGACTTATTTTGTGATATGGAAGTTTTGGAACTGAAATAACAATGAAATTGTCTTGTACTATTTGGGACCTGATAATCGATTATACATTTTTTTTTATTTATGTAGCGATAGGCTCGTGTTTGTCTACTATGTCACCTTATTATAACGCGTAAGACATTATAAAATAGGGAAAGCTTAATTAGTCTGTATTGTCTCACTGCTGGGCATAAGCCTTTCTCCATTCCTTCTAACGTTCACGACTTTGTGCGTCCTCGTTCAAATTCTTAAAGGAGACATCAAAGACATTAAACTATATACGAGCAATAGACGGGACATAACGAAGAAATTTGTGATCCAAAACTTTTTACCAATAGGTAAAAAGTCCCTCAGTCTAGTAGTCGCGTTGCTATGCAACGCTTAGATAGCGCTACTGACGAACGGCATCAACAATTTTGTATGACAATTTTCCCGATGCCCGCTCTATAGGTTCTTTTAAATCTCTTTGGAAGACATCAACATCCAGTTCGTCCGGACATCTCGTTCGAGGTCTGTCACGGTCCCGTGTTGCTATTTCAGGGTAACCCTGAAACAATACATAATTAAACTCAAAAAACAGCATTGACTTAGTAACTGATTAGACCAGAAATTGTCCCTAAAATATCAAACTAAAGTCGTTGGGTAGTCACATATTTTTACATGTTACAAGCTTTTTTATTTCCTGTTTCTGTCTCTTTCAAGTTTTCGTTGTAAGAAAAAGACAAAAGTTGCAATAATTCGGGGCCAACCTGCCCTACATCAGTAGAATATTTCAGCCACCCACTCAAAAGGATCCGTGTGTAAGAATATAACAACCTCCTTCCTACTCTTATAATCATTTTATTGGCTCCCGCAACCTGCCAGCATTTTGTATTCAGTTGGCGCGTTCTTCATAATGTCGTTGACCTAACCCTTCTCTAACCTCAAAAACCTGTGGCCATTTTGTTTCATCTACATTCTGCTAATAACGTTACTTTTTAGCGTTGCGTAACTGTTTTTTTTGTAACGTTTTTCTTACGTTACGTTATCGGAACGGTGTTAGTTTTTATTGTAGCGGGAAATTGGAGGAGTGCTAACGGGTTGAAAGAAGAGTGTTATATTGGGCATTAAATGAAACGAGTGCGAACTCATTTTCGAGAATTTTCGAATAATGGAATTGAATACGCGCGCTTTGGAAGTGTTTTTATGGACATGCATGACAGTAAACTTTATTATCGTGCGAAAGTACTTATTATACTTTCATACAAAAGTTTCATTATTTAAATGTTGTATTATGCAACAGTAAAACAAATCAGGGATGGATACAAATAATTGTGTATTTAAATTGGCTATATTCTATCATCACGCAATCGTTTGGATAGGTCATGTATTATACTTATTTGTTATTAAACCACGTCAGAAATGCTGAACGGATCTTGATGAAAACCTAAGAGATAGGTTATACTCGTACATTACTGTCTGTACTATCATATACCTGTTACAACATTTATCTATCTACATATATTATGTAGGACGTTTATCTTAGTAGGTATTACTTTCCCGTAGTGTAATTTATGATTGAAGATCTCGTGGGATACCTAATTTTTAGTTATTTTAACAACTAGTTAACGAACAAGCTTGTAAAATAAATATGTACTTAGTTCGTTTTCATCATTACAATGAGAGTTGAAGCAAGCATCCAAAAATGTTAATTCCTACATGTGACACACGTAAAGCCATGAATTTTGTATGTTCCTTAGAACCTAACCTTGTATGGTAATAGAGACTTATTATAAAATATTCCTTGTGAAATTCAGGTTGATTAAATCATGAAAGACATAAAGATACGTGGAAGAGGGTGTTCTGAAATTCACGGTTCGCTTTATTAATTGTCGGTTGTTTATAGCGCCGAATACTTACACATTTTTTTTTTGCGAACATTTTGTTCCGCAACATGACTCGCAACACACAATATGCGTGACGCTAGCGTTGCATTGTGTCCAGCAACATGCCCCACAATATTGTACGTGTAGCGGGGGGCATGTTACTTGCTCTGTCTGTTACTGGTCTACTTGAAATAATGATTGATTTTTAATTACTGAGTGAAAACTTAGTAGGGTAAAGCCTGCCGGGATCGAACTGTGACCTTAGTTCACACCCCTTTCTGGCCCAGTGGTATCGGTCCCGACTTACGAGTTGTAGGTCGTGGATTCAAACTCCGCCAGGCGCATTACTTTGTGTAATTTATTTCATCACCACTGCTCTCAAAACGGTGAAGGAAAACATCATGAGGAAACCGGCATGTCCTAGAACCAAAAATTCGAAGTCATGTGTCATCCACCATCCCGCACTGGGCCCGCGTGGTGGATTATGGCCCACTTCTTCTCACAGAGAGGTGTGTGTCCCAGCAGTGGGAACATTATAGGCTGATGATGATGAAGTCTGACAGTCTCTCCCGTCTCGCCCTGGCCAGGAATTAATTTGATGATCATACCACGATAAAAAAAAAAAAAACATACTTTATTCAATTTTAGTCACTATTTAAAAGTACACATGGACTAAAACATTCAAACTTAATTTCAATCAGCTGTTTCAAGATGACAACAATGACGTAATTATAATCCCCTATTTGCATACAAAACAATCTAAATTCGGATCAAAAACATAGTTAATCTTATCACAAACAAGACAAATATAGACTCGCACCAAAATATTCTTAATTCTTTCTATATTGGTAGCTGATGTACGCCCCCACATTTATCTTTGTACACTGATTTGTCAACTAGGGTTCTTTGACTTTTTTTTTTGTTAAAATCATCAAATGAATCCTCCCACCCAGAGCAGAGCGGGAGAGACTGTCAGACTTGTACTGACTAAAATCCACGGTGTCCTTCAACAGCCCTTTACGTTCGGGGGTCACGGTATTCGTTAATCCCGCGACCAAGGGTTCTTTGATCTAGGATTTTTTTTAAACTTTACCCCATACTCGTAATTACTCCTGTATCGTGTTTACAATTATTTGAACTCACATACACAATCAACCAGATTTGGAACAACCTACCGGCCTATAAACAGGCTATACAAATAATAGTTCCGTGCCAAAATTGAACCCGTGACACACAGCGCAGGAGTCTATCGCTCGACCTCTGCTCCAACTGAGTCGCCGAAATATAAATTGTGTGAGAGTAATGGATAACTTTTGGTTTATTCGACTATGTGAAAAGCGACTGATGAGCATGACGTTCTGGGTTCAATTCCTAGGAAAGACAACGTGTTAGTATTTCAAAAATCGTTGGTTGTCTCATTCAAGGAATATCTCCAGTATCGTGGGTGCGTTTACAAAAATAAAAACTCAGAAACACAAACAGCCAGATACGGAACTTTTCCATTTTCTGAAGATCCTACAAATATATTTGTCCAATCGTCGCACCGTCTATCGTTGCTCAATCGATATCTATATTTCTTTGTAGTTCTATCCTTACAACCACAATACTCTGATCTAAATAAACAGAAAGATGTCAATATTATTACCTACCAAAATTTTCCGGATAGGATAAGGTAAGCATATAACACTGAAAATGTTCAAATATATTCTATTGTTATGCTTATTCTGCCAAACGGTTAAAGATGTGTATCAGATCAGCTGATAAAGGGTTTGGAAACCATTAATGTGGGTGAGTATTCCACAGGGTTTTTTGAAAGAAAAAATAACAGAGATATTACTTTAATTGCCATTTTTGGGGGTTCTAGTTATCAAATGAGTTCTAGCCTCGTATAGCACCAATTTTTTTATTTTAAATTTGTTTTTTTCTTTATTTTTTGTTGTTTTTCTTCCATAATTTTGTTTCATTTATGCTGTTCTTCTGTCCTATGTGAGTTCAATAGAAACCTTTTAAAGATTCTTAGAACAAAAATAATATGCACAAGCTAAAAAAGAATACTCAGAAATATCCCAGTTTTTTTCAGGAAAACTTATTCACATACACGGAAACCGCAGTCAGTAGTGAGCGTGAGAGTGACCCATATAAAATTAAAAAAGGTTTTTAAATGTGTGATTTATCAATGGGAAAATGGAGTAAACTCCTCATTCGTAAGAATTACAAATTTTCACTCCCACACATTTGTAGATCAGCCAAAGTATTCCATTTAGTACGTCGGGATTATAGAGATTAACTGTGTCGTAAGTCTTTGAACTCTCCCGTGACTAATATAAGCCATATATGATGGAGTAGAAAGTTAACAAATTCAAGGACTTTGTTGAGAGTGAAGTTATTTCTTGGTAATTTGAAAATTGAGCAGCAGCAGTACTGGTGGCCTAGTGGTAATGGCCCCGATTTACGAGTTGTAGGTCGTGGGTTCTTTGTGTAATTTGGCTGAGCGATCGATTGGTGCGTATGCGTGTTGTGGGTTCAATCCCCGCATGGAACAATTAATATTCTTCTCGTTGTTTGTGTATGTGAGTTTTCTATGTTTGTAAACGCATCCACGAAACATGAGGAGTTCCTAGAGTGGGACCTTCGATCAATAATAGTAGTGGAAAAGCGTTTCTAAAAAAAAATACTGCTCGTAATAGCTACCTGAATAAAAGAAGTAACGTAACATATAACTCTACATACGACGACGAAAAACAAGCAATACAATAAATAAGCACTCTTATTTGAATGGAAATGAACGTCAAGGAGCCTTTTACAGCATTCTTATGAAAACAACACACATAAAATGCACTCAGACGCCCACACTCTTACACCCACACTCTCTCACACACACGTGTAACATATATGTGTACAGTCGACAAAAGGTATACCCATACATACTATGATTAAATTCAAATCTATGGAAGGTCTAATCGTGTTTGTTTTTGAATAGCAAACAGACTAACTACTTATTGGTCTCCAACGTCTGTCATAATAATACACACAGTACTTCAATTTCAAAGTTAGGTCAGAAGCATGTGGTTACCAGTGGGTTTTATTTTAATTCAGCTATACTCAAAGACCACTATCTCACCTGATGATCAGCAGGATGCGGTCAACGGCGAAGCAAAATACCTAGAGGTCTTTTACTCTACTCTTGATTCGAGGATTTATCCTAATCTTGATTTGAAGACCCTAAGGTTGAAGTTATGTTATGCTATCTCTCACAAAATGCTCTAATACTAGGACAACACTAGCGGGAAACGCCGTAAATTATCGCGATTTAGGTTTAAAAGAACATTTAAAGACTATTATCGCGAAAATTACCGACATTTTCCGTTAGGGTGGCCTCCGTATAACACGATATGTGACACGATTTGGCAGGGGTACCAACAAGTCCATTTTTTCCTGCACACGAACCTCTTTTGTCGCCTGTACATCCACACATACGGAGGCACGTACGGTTTTATCTCGCTCACGCCTCAAGACATTAACCTAGCTGTAAAGTTTATTGTTTGCTTAAATTTTCATGAGGTCCCTGCCGTTCTACGTCTGCTTTATAATGTACCGGAGCCTTTCATTGTTGGCCTTTAAGTGCTTTGCGTGAGCGTCGCGTACTTGCGTGGTACTTAATGGAAATATTTATTTGTTATTATCATGTTTAATGAGCGAATTCTCGTTTTCTCGGCTTTATGTCTGTCGTATCTTTGCTTGTTAAGCCGTTAGTAGCGGCTGTCATTCTTATGTCTACAAGGAGCAGTCTTTGGGTTGTGATGGTCTGATATACTGTCTTTCCATGTAAAATGTTAGTTTCATAGCTGCACCCGGCTAGACTGACCCTTTCTTTAGCTTGTAATGTCCCCACTGTTGGGCCATCAACCTCGTCTCTGTAATCCACCATGCAGGCTCAGTGCGGGTTGGTAACATTAATGTCTTCGAATTTTGCGTTCTAGGACATGCCGGTTTCCTTACAATGTTTTCCGTCTCCGTTCTGAGAGCAGAGTAATGCGTTTGGCTTGTTAGAACCCACGACCACTTTTAAGTGCAGGTCGATGCCACTGGCTCTACAGTGTTCTATTAAGCAGGTGGATTTACGAAATACTTTGGAACCGTTTAGTTTTTGGTCTCTCGTCTGTACTTTCTTCTGTATGAGTATTTTGTGAGTGAGATTATCTTAACGTTACTATTTACAGAGAAACCCAAAACATCACAAAACAAACACCAATTTGCCAACATTATTCTCTGACGTACTACCAAACCCTGACCGCCATAATAAATCTGACCTCTTTACGTATAACAGATTTGCAATAATAAATAAAAAGAACAGTTCGTTATCCTTATTGGGCTAATGTTACCAGGAAGTCAGGAAAGGATGGAGTGCTACAGATAAATATGCATTGTGTAATGGTTGGCCTCTTGGCAACAGTTCTGGGTTGTCGGGATGATGTTACTATTCGATTTATGATTGTTGAGGTTGTATTTTGTTATAAGCGATTACGTGCTAGCTATTGCCCGTGTCGCTCGCGTTTGTTTAGTTTTTGACATCACATCTATTATCAACAACGTTATTGTTGTTAAAAGGTACCTTATGTCCATCTCTGTACACCTGTAATAAGTAAATATGGGGATGATCGAATCAATGGTTTGGATGTGAAAAGATAGCGTGTGGCGGCTGGGTTGTGAAGGTGGAGGCTCTCCTTTCCCTCACGCTTCCCGCCCTCTCCTTCGCTAGCATGTCTGCTTCGTAGAAGGAGGTGAAAGCTTCCCGTTCCGTCTCGCCCCGCAGCATGGCCTCGACCAATGCCGGGCGCAAGTTAGGATATATTCTTAGCAAGCTAAGCTTATGTTTTTTTGTATGTAGTTTAAAAAATGTACAGCAATTTAACTGAAAGTTACCTTAACCACTAACTAAACAATTGGCTCTCAAAGTCATCAGTGACATGGTTCTTAATGAAACATGTTCAATTGTTCATGCAATACTCAAACACACAACAAAAACAAGTATTTGAAACCAATTTAAAAATACCCACACATCACACCTGCGTCACACACATTAAATAACAATTGACGTAACGTAACGCTATAACGGTTATATAACCGTTATTATAGTGATCTGCCCCAGTTGCCCAGCGGTATGGGACGCTTCACGCACTCGGCGGATAGGTCACGTTTAAATATAGGGGCAAAAAAGGAGGTTCTAGTGCACCCTTTGTCAATATGAAGGGGAAGACCTATTTATGTTGGGTATGTCATTGATAAAATGTTTAATGGTAATTTTACTTTTAATTTTATAAAGTGGTGAAGCTGTTAATGACGTAAGGTTTATTTATGAATTCGTTGTGAGTTTTTCCATGCTTGACAGATATTGACAAATTGAATAGATGTTATGTCCATTAAATTGATACTTTTTTGATAAATTAAGCTGATTAAATAAAGATTTTAAGTATTTTTTTGCCTCTGTCAACGATTAAATCATCAAGCGCATTAAAACTACATTGTTTTGCTATTTTTCCAAACAGAAATTCCGGCTAAGAATACAACCGCTTCCTGGTCCTATTGGAAGTGTTTTGGGTAGGCCTATGTACTGCAGTGGACATTCTACGACTGTTTGATGGTGATAATAGATCCCAATGATCTTAGGATTTTTTTAACGTAGTAAATTCATCAAATGAGTCCAGGGCAGGACCGTTGGGACTGTCAGACTCGAACGT
The DNA here is from genome assembly GCA_954870645.1 of Agrotis clavis. Lineage (NCBI taxonomy): Eukaryota > Metazoa > Arthropoda > Insecta > Lepidoptera > Noctuidae > Agrotis > Agrotis clavis. The sequence goes on from OX940929.1 coordinate 3,667,869, forward strand.
AAAGAGACGTTCCAGGGTCACGGTTGCCTGATGAGAAAACCCCGAGACCCATGATCTTAGGGTAACTGATATTTTTAGGATAACATTATAAACAATTTCTCTGAAGATTTTCTTTGGAAAGAAAAATTCGAACCGCGGACAGGATTCGAACCTGCGACCTTCGGATTCAGTACATCCGACGCTCATTTCGCAGTTCGAATTTTTCTTTCCAAAGAAAATCTTTGAAAATTCGCTACGCATGCGTTAATGCGTTTAATATTTAAAAATATTAATTTCTCTGAAGACCTATCTATCTCCCTTTTTTTTTAGCTTGGTAAAATCATCAAATGAGTCCTCCCACCCTAACTGTCAGACTTGTGTAAGGAAATAAATCCCGCGACCCCGGCAGGCTTTGGCCCTCGTCATTTTTACTGACGCTCTTTGAGGCGCGCGTGGAACACGACGCGCCGTCGGCCCGGGCATGGTCCATGGTCGGACAGCGAGTTGCCCTTTACTCGCTGTCCGCATGCCCGCGCCTACGGTGGCCGGAGATCGTCTGCCGACGTCCGACGCCGCGGGCGTCTACTACTGCGGTTGGGGCCTATCTATCTCCTACCTAAATCATTATCATTGCCACAAATGATTACAAACTTCTACACTTTACAGTCTCCCATAAAGTAAGTACACCATAAATTTCCATTTATCTCGTCTCTTTGCAGTGAAGAAAAATGTAAAGTATTTGTCTTGATGCCCCTTTCTTGAACTTTGTTTTATTAGGACTAAGTGCATTTCAAGACGGCACTTTGAGGGCGGAGGTTCTTTGAAAGAGGTAAGTTGATTCAACGTTTACCATTGGCTAAGCAGTCTCTTAAAATGACGGCAGGGTTTCAGGCAAAATCACAAATTACAAGGAAATGCTAATACAGTCAAAACGAAGTGAAGTAACCACAAGTCTGTGTCGGCACAAATGCTACGAATTTCACATTTTGTTAGTGCTACGGGCTACGAGCGGCTACGGCGTAGCAATATCGTAGCGGAAATATGCATTTATGATAATTACGTGGCTTTTCCTCACAGCTGAATTCAAACACGTTTAGAATTGTAAAGTATTATGCTAAATGTGAATGGGAGTATTATTTTATTACATAAACCCAGGAAATTGTTGCTTTATGCATATCTAAGGTATAAATTAAACATGCATTATATTTGCTTTTTTATACTGCACAAACCCATTTATATTTTTAAACTAAAAAATACTAGGGTTAGCTTAATTTAGAAATATCGATGAGTATGATCCTGAATTCAAGAAAAAGACTGAGTTTCAGTCAGTACCTACACTGTTTGATCATAAGATGTTAATTTCGTCTGGCACTCTCTTCCACTCTATTCGGAGCGAGAAGAGTTATTTGAGGATTTCCCACTCCAAAAAAAGGGCTTCTTGTAAGAAGTAGGACCCACAATTGATCATGGGCGACTCGCTGTCCGACCATGGACCATGCCCGGGTCGACGGCGCGTGTGTTCCACGCGCGCCTCAAAGAGTGTCAGCACAATGATGTGGCCCACCCTTAGAGGGCCAAAGCCTGCCGGGGTCGCGGGATTATTTCCTTACCGTGACCCCGGAACAGAAAGGGCTATTGAAGGACACCGTGGATTTTAGTCAGTAGAAGTCTGACAGTCCCTCCCGCCATGATGATTTTACCACGCTAAAAAAAAAAAAAAAAAGGTCTTACAGTCTTACTATAAGAAATATCTATTCATTTTCTACTTGCTCATGCACGTGGTCCCTCTTCGTCATCATCCCCAGCCAGAATTCACCCATTAATGGGTAATTTTGGCTATAATCCCAGCACACTTATCCCAAGCCACTGCAACTCCTGAAAACCAAACTCGACGACGAACCTCGACGAATTTCTGAATTATGCATTTAACTGTTTTGGGCCTAGCAGCGAAAATTATTATAGTGAATCTATGTTTTCGAAAACTTAGAGTGAACAGTCTTCTTCTGGGTAAGCTCACTCCAGCGCTGTGGTATATAAGTCTCACATGACACGGCCATCTTGCTGAGTAGAAACCTTCTTGTCGCAGCCACGGCATACAGTTGTTTACTTATTATTTAGAAAATGTTGTGCATGTTACATTGTACAATTATCTGTTCTTTTTGTTTTGTGTGCACGCCCTGGCCATGCAACGGGTTAATACTTTATTTCTATTTGTCCCGATACTGATACCGTATACAGCATAAACGCTGCGTTCGTAATGACAGTACCTCCTCCCTCGTGCATGACCACATAATTGATTGTGGGCCATAAGGCTTTACGCCAATTCTTAAATTAGTTATTTTGATAAACATTTTTGGATTATATTAAAACTTAAGTAAAACTTTAACTTGAAAAGGTTGTGGTGCATTGGTGAACTTGACATGCACTTCACTCTAAGGGTGCCGCCCTTGTTTGATATCTCTGTTTACATCGCACGCTGCGATCAATTTGACAGTCCCGTCCTCCGACTTTGCACATAGGTTATGGCTATATGTTGACATTAATGGTGGTAATGTATGTATGGTAATGATATCTTTCGTGGGTAGGGAGTTTTACATAACCAAACAACTTTGGTTGATCCGTGACCATGCAAATTGAGATGAGCTTAGCGATGGGGTTTGATCCCCCACTTTTATAAAAGCTCTCTTTTATATACAGAGGTACATCCTCGATTTTTTTGGTACAAAAGGAATTTCTTTGGAAAAGAAAGCATTTTACAAACACAAATTATATAAAAAAAGCAAGCTAATGGTGAGCCGTCCATGTTTTGAAGGTGTACCGGTGACCCACCATGACGTTTTAAAGCCAAAGTAGTTCCAGTGAGGGAACGAGGTGGCACTAGACGACTTGTATAGCTCTGTCTCTTTCTCTGAGCGTGACTACTCACGATTTAAGACGTCATGTTAGGCAACCAGATCACTAATACAGCATATAACTTGTATAACCTGAGCAAGGTTTTTTTAATAATGTAAAATAATAATAGTCCTCTTGACCGATTTCGGTCACGGCAGCCAATCTCATCGTAGACTAGCCATCTGCCCGTGACATATATGCACAAGTGTGTGCGAAATCACAGGTGCACTCTCTGTTCCTTTACTTTCATAGTCTGATGGGACGGCAATCCGACACGACCGGACAGAGATCAGGCGCAGGACCTAAAGCTTAACTTATAACTACTGCATAACAATATAATTTGCAGTAATATTAATACCTAAACAAGAACTCACGCTCGTCACAGAATCATCTCCTCATTACGACGTATATCTCTCTAATTCCCATTTCCATAGTAACGATTGTCAAAGACCTACAAATGACAGCCGGGACCAACGGCTTTACTTACTTTCCGAGGCACAGAGGAAATTCGCTATGACGGATAGTCACCCTTCCACAGACCAACCTCGGCAAGCGCGGCTTAACCAGGCAGATCGGCCTGTGCGGCTGTAATTATTTAGCCACGAGCTCCTCCCATATAATTATTTCAAAAGAAGAAAAAAAAACAAATGGCAAACTCTTGCAATCAGATATTCCTGTATCATGAATTATTCCGTTTGACAGTACCTACCAGGAATACATATTCCGACAGCCGTCTTCGGTCGGCCCTACATTAAAAAGTAAGGGGATTCATTACGAAAATGAGTGTTTTCAGAATACAGAGTACTTCTGTAAAATGTATGATGTATATTTTTAAGGATTATGAAAGATAATTTGGCTGTTCCCATGGGGAAAAGTATGTAATAAAGTAGGAAAATTATAAGCGCTTTTTCGTTAGTCTACTGAGGCGTATTGCGTAGAACTGAGCAGTCTTTGGTTTAAAGGTATTTTTTTGTTGTTAAAGCGTCTGTAGGTATACACGGCTACACATCAAGCTATACAAAACCAGTTAATCGTGGTCTCGCTTTGTATGATCATTCCGCGCATACAACGATCAGCTTATACTAGTTTTATATAGCTTGATGTGTAGCCGTGTGTACTAGGTAGGTACTGTCTACAGTTTTTATATGTGCAAGTTTTTTTTTTTTATGATCATATATTTTGTTTTTGGATTCTAAGGATGCATATTTTTAAAACTTTAAACGACTTCAAAAAATATAATTATGTTAGTACATGACTTAACATGGTCAATGGGAGGTGGGAGGCTTAACATTTACGCAGCGCTTTGGTACATAACGTTGACGGCTGGGCTGGCGCAGTGCTATGCAACGGTTGCGCTGCGCCTAGCGGGTTCGATCCGAATTAAAAATTTATAATATTATGATTTACAAAGTAGTTGTTCCGGTTTGGCTGTTTGTGTATGTGAGTTTTAATGTTTATTAATGCATCCACGGCACAGGAAAAGTTTCTAGTTGGAGGGAAAGTTAAAAAAAATTGCAGTAACTATTTAATTTTTTTATTGCAATTACTTATATTAATTATAATTAAGTAATTTCCATGATTCTTCTTCAACATGCTAATGTTTGACGAATTTACAATTACTGTTTTTATAACAGTCCAAAATGCGTGAAAGAAAAAATAAAATCACTAATCTCTACTAATAGATAGAGATAGCATATACGAGTATCCTATCTATTGTATTAGTTTGCTATTACGATACTAATGTTGATCAAACTATCAAAACACGCATAGCAACCGTTATTATATTTTGCACAAACAACATAACATTCGTGTTGTTCATGCAGAACATGAGTGAATGAACGGAGAGTGTCGACATCATGTTTAGACGATGCCGCAGAAGTAGAGTGGATAATTACGTAGATGTAATATTATATTGAAAATAAAGTTTGTGAGGGTGGATGAATGGATGGATGGTTGGTTTGTTAAGTTTTCCTCGCAACAATTACAGAAAGGACTTGCTGTTGTTACTTTTAGTAAGAAGCATGAATATCTGACAACCAGTCTTACCAAGGTTTATTGTATTACCCTGTAATGGATGTGGAGATCGGGTCTGGGCAATGACGATATATTACTAGACTCCTAATAACAGGCGACCGATGTCTGTCAACACATTAGGCAAAAAAGTCTTATATCCGTCTCATTTCGACCACTCCTGTGAGCCGTAAACATACGTTGAGACAGAACAGACCTTGAGTTAGCCAATCACAACGCAGTACCCCGTCCCCCTCGCTTATGTAGTACCTCAGCGAGTTGACAGAATAGTTTTTGTTCCTTAGATCCTGCATGCGGAGTCTAGTATATTATATATTCTATATATCGTCGTTGGGTCTGGGTGTCAGATAAGCAGTCTAGATACCAACCCCAACATAGTATTTAAAAAAAAAAAACGCTGCCTCTCATTAGAAATTTCTTCCCGTATAGTGCGTAAGTTTACAAACAAAGAAACTAACTCACATACACAGACACCCAGATCTGTAACACGCTGCGCAGTCGACCACTCGACCACTGCACCAACCGAAGAGACCCTGTGTGACAAGAACATACATCCAAATCAGTGATTGAAATCACTGGAATAATCTTTTTTTTTTTTTTTATGTGGTAAAATCATCAAATGAGTCCTTCCGCCCTGGGTGGGGCGGAAGGGACTGTCAGACTCTTACTGACTAAAATCCACCCGTGTTCCTTCGAATGCCCTTTACGTTCCGGGGCCACGGTATCCTGGGTTAAGAAAAAACCCGCGACCCCAGCAGGCATTTGGCGCGAAACACGGCGCGCCACCGACCCGGGCTTGGGACCTTGGTCGGACGGCGAGCTACCCATTACTCACCGTCCGCAAGCCCGCTCCGCCGCTGTGCCCTCTGCTGATCAGAGGGACACGCGTTGAAGCGTCCACACGACAGGCTATTCGCATACGGGCAAAAAGACTCCTTAGGCACACAGTGCCTAACGAAGAGTTTTTGCCCGTATCCCAGGGTGCACCCGCCCGAAAAACTGGTCTTCCCCCCGGACGTATCCGAGAGGGAACTCCAGTCCACGGGCACACGTGGAGGTTTCCTGTCTTAGCACCCCACTGGCATGATCTAGTAAAAAATAAGTAGGTACTTCATAAAAAAGTAATCTACTACACTCAACATTTACATAATAAAATTCTCATAACTTTGCGAAACAAGAGGTTGACACTCAATTTTCCGGCCATCTCTATTCCCCGAGTCCCGGAGCCATTTTGTTTAAACAAATTTGCGCAATAACTTACGTTTTTCAATCAGCGACGAACAAGCATAAGGGTGTAACCAGTAACTGCGAAAAAACATATATTACTACGGCATACGATTTACACCGGCGACGTCCTCGGGGCTTGTCGTAAAAATTCGCGTAAATTTATGAAGACACATACGGGAGCAGGTTGTTTTAACGTCTATGTATGAAGGAGTAGCGATGGGATGAGTTGATTTTTTTTTACTCGAGTTGAAATGGCTACTGGTACACGTGGAAACGTATTTTTCCTACTCCTCGATTATTCTTTTTTGGTTTATTTGGTTGCAAGATCCAAGACACGTCGAGTTTCATTGTCTCGGCGCTTTTGTGGTGGTTGCCACTGATGCTGGTGTTCAGGAGTTGCAGTGGTTTGGAAATAGTGTGATGGGTTTGTCCCAAAAAGTGACTCAAGTCGTAACTCGAGTTGACTTGACTCGGTATCTCAAAAGTGGAGAAAGAACTGAGGGGACTCGGGTCTGGAAAGCTCAAATGTGTTATGGCAACTGAGTCGATTCGCAACTTCGAGTTCCGACTTCCATTTCACTCAACTCTGATCATTTTGAGCGAGATGCAACACAATAGGACGCGAACGGAAAGTGTGATTCGTCAACCCGTGAACCTTCGCGCACGCCGTGCGGTGTGCGTTCGGCCAACCGCGCTGAATCGAGTTGTAAAACACTGAACTCAAGTTGACTCGTTTATGGTTTGATGCGAGTAACTCGAGTCAAATAATTCGACTCGCACATCACTATGAAGGAGCATGGTTGCGTGATACTATCTAGGGATTGATACATGTATGTGTTATTTTACGTGGTAAGTAATATTAAGTAATGGAAGAGAATATATTGATATTTACTGCTTGTTTACCTGGGTAATTGTGTAAACTCGCTATGCCGTTTTCATCAGTCATGAATTTTGTGATTTACTTTGTTAAGAAGACTTTTCTTCCTGCATTCTATAACTAGGATTTTTTCTGTATCGAATTTGTAAACATTTGAACTCATATATTATCTATAGTTACACAAACACTCGCAGTCAAATACAAATCAAACGCTTGGTAAGTTCGTGTTCGTTTGTTTGAGACTCGTGTGTCGGCACAGAATACTTAATAGTCACTCGATCCATACTACGCGAATTTGTGCTCGACTCGTGCTCCGCTCAGCTATTTCAGCATAAACACACCTTTAGATATTTTCTCAGTTTCCGTAAAACAGTCGGTTTATTGAAACAAACTATTAATAGATACTTACCTCACACTATAAAGTGACATCGTGAAATTGTTTTTACTATTCTCTAACAGGCTTGTTAATATAAGCTGACATTAAATTATAATAATAACAATTTAATTTTAATTTGTATTGCATGAAATTTGATATTATTAGTATTTTAAATAGGTACTATGAATTTTGTATGCCTAAATATCCTATGAACTTAATGATCCACAATAAATGAATTGATAATAAAAATATAATAAAAATGATTAATTTGAATTTATTGAGATGTTAAGGCGCTGTACCCAAGCTCTATGTAGCAAAGGTAGTAGCGGAGGTGAAGCAGCTGCGCGCGGGGGCAAATTGTAAGAAAAAATGTAAGAAATTTTGCAGTTTTAACATAATAACTTACAAATATGTTATTCCATACGATAAATAAAACAACAGTTCCCTTTGTTATTATATATTACATCACTGTTATTAATATTAACAAGATTTGTTTATAAATAATACAGTTACAATTGCTACAATTTCAATTTTAATGGTTATTTTATAGTTTTTTTTTATCGAGAAAATTTACCGAAAACGTGTTTTGAACACAATGGTCCACCCATAAATATGATCAAGATTAACATATATTTTTTTAGCTGCTCTAAAATGTATACATTTGGCTAAAAAACTGTTTTGTGAAGCCTATTTTGACTAAGTACAGTGCCTTAAAAGAGGTTTACTTATAGTTATTTACTAGAAGTATAAACAAGATTGAGATAACACTTCGGAACCAATAAAGTTATTCAGGTATTTCCTTTATTTTTGATGAGAATAACAAACTTGCTTATTTAGTTGGAGATTGGTTTTGAAATTTAATAAAATAATTAATAAGTGACCTCTAAATAAGGAGATCTTTAATAGTAGTTTTCATTTAAGAATTTGTTTTAGCATTTCTTTTTACTTTTACGTTGACTAGGTATAGTATTATTAGACTATGTCTAAAGTAAAAACATAAAACAAATGAATACATTTTTAACATGTCAAAATAAACTCAAGTATAAATCAAAATTAAATATATCTCCCACTTTGCGTGTACAGGAGGTGCAATAAAACATAATAAACTTATTTAACACGATTTTATTTGACCAGTTTGTCGTCGTAATTATTTTGTATATTCATGGTAAACTACAGACAGAAAGACAGGCAGACGGACGGATAATGGACAAGGCGCAACTATGAGGGTTCCTTGTGACTATTGAACACTAAAAACACGACTTATCGCGGTTAAACCATACATTTTTTTAAGTCGTTTGAAAACGAGTGACTCACGGAAAGAAACATTATTCAATTTGAAATCGTAGCCGTAACCATATTGTAGCCGTGCTGGATTTGTGCTGTAATCATCCCGTAACCGTGCCGTATTTCGCTGTGCTCGGTTCGACGGTATCTTCGCTATCATTACCCTCTTGATTTAATGCGTTCCTAATTGTATTTGGAACAATGACAGGTACTGTAACAGAGACAAGACGGGAAAGTTCCTAAAACAAGTTTTCACGGCTTGTACACAAGAGGCGCTTTTTAGTTTTCGGCCAAATACGTAGAATTAGTGCTAGGGCCTCTGTTGCCATGGTAATGAGAGGGATTTAATTTTTAAATTTTATATTGGCACAATGATAAATTGTCATGGGGTCTGTGTAATAAGAGGGAGACTGGGAAAACAAATATACGATCTAAATTATTACTTTGAGATTCTTCAAATAATAATATTTGCCAAGATTTAAACACTACAAGCTATTTTTAACCGACTTGAAAAAGAAGGAGGTTATTAATTCGACGGTGTCTTTTTTTTTTGTGTGTATGTTACTCGATTACTCCGCCAATTGTGGACCGATTTTCAAAATAAGTTTCATCAAAATCTGTTCAGTAGTTTTTGAGATAGGGAATTTTATTAGCTTATTGTGTACATGAGCGATGTTATTACCAGTGCGAGGGATTACACAATTATTCTAGTGCACGTATTGTAAGATAATAATGAATTTGACAAGAATTCTGGTTGAATACTTAAACTAAAAAGTTTTTTCCTAAATAGCTTTAAAAGGAAATAAACAAAAACAATGCAAATGCTATATAGTCAGGAAGTTGTCTACAAAGAAGGAATTTGGATTGTTACAATGAAACAAAGATCTTTTCCCAGAATAAATTATTGTCAATTCTGAACAACCTCCTCGCCATTGTTCCACTAATTTACCAAGTAAAGAAGTTTATATTCACGACTTTACAGTAAAAATACTCTCATTTCGCGTTTCTAGTTCAATTTAATTAAAATAAAATATTTGTTTTCAAACATGACGTAATGCAAAGTTGTAAAATATGAAAATCTTTGTTTGAAAATTAACGTGAAATTTCGTCTCACCAGGAAACAGGACTGTAACTTTTGAACTAAACTTTGTAATTACAGATTAAATATTTTTTATTTTATGAATGAATGGAGAAAGTGTTTGGAAACTGAAACTTTGTGAGTCATTTTATTAATTAGCTAAAGTTGAAAGAATACCGGTGCAGTTTTAATTGGCGCCTTAGCAATTTGCATCTTGACAACGTTTTTTTTTAAAGAAAGTTGAATTTTGTTTGAGTTACGAAACGCGAATTGAACGAATTCGATCGCCTCGAAACCCACTCATGCGTTTCTAGAAGCCTATATTTTTTGTTACGTGGTAAAATCATCGAATGAGTCCTCCCACACAGAGCAGGGCGGGAGGGACTGTCAGACTTATTTTGATTAAAATCCACGGTGTCCTTCAATAGCCCTTTACGTTTCGGGGCCACTACTCGTTAGTCCCGCGACCCCGGCAGGCTTTGACTCTCTAAGGGGGATTCGCGTCATTTAGAGGGAACCCGTCATTTTTATAGATGGCATCTGGGCCAGAAATTGCTTCCTTGGGCGTCTCTCGGGTTTCCCTACCGCGTTCGGTCTTCGAAACAACCGTGTCTGTTGAGGACCTGGATCAGGTGGAAGCATAGTCCACTCCTCGAACAGGGGTGCTCCAACCTGGCATGCCTTACACGAATTTACCAATTTATCTTATTAAAGTTAGTACTCAAATGTAGGCAAATAAGTGTGTAAGTAGTCTTAATTCAATCAGAGCTCGGCATTACTCGTATAACTTCGCTTAACTTCGACTAAACGACGAGGAGAGTCGAACATTTACGAGCAAGTACAATTTATGAGGTTACCTATATTGGTTTTGCTGACACCGAACGGATAGCTTTACGGGCTAGTAATACGTTTTTATGGTATGGAGGATGGTTACACTTGGAATGACTAGATTATCATTATTATTTATTAAGATTTAGCAATGACATTTGGCAATCAGACTTGCCGTACTGTTGCCATTTGCCGTATACTGGTTCATTTCTTTTTTTCATTAATAAATTGAATGGTCAATGGTCAAACAAAAAAACAAAATACTTATTATCCATGAATTTGCATCCACCAGTTTATAAAAAAAACCTAATCCGTCTACTGAAAAAATGACAGGGATTTATAAAAATGGTTGTAAAATTAAATTTAACGGTCAAAGGCCAATCACTATGCAGCTATAAAAAATAAACAAAAGCCTCTTTGTAATATTGGAATCGATTGGAATATTTAATTAAAAATCGGGATGAGCCGCTGTCGATTACTCCCACGCTCCCTCCGAGAGGTAACAATATTGAGCAGAGGCTGTATCTGAAATGTGTGTGCTTCAGAATGATTAAGGGAAAATTATGTGAACGGTTTATGGTTTTCTTTTTTTTTCAATTTGGATTTGGAACGCGCGTTTTCCTCGAACGCGTATTTACTCGTATTTGAATTAACAAAATAAAAATGAGATAAAAATGTGTATTTTTTTTAAATATAACTTCATTTTATGCAACATGATGTTGCTTATTATTTTCTATAATAAATGAATTTGAATGCTCTATATTACATATTTTTATTGGTTGTTTCATCCAATTTTACAATTTTCCGAATAAAATATCGCCCTGAGGAGTATATTCTCTTTACTAGAAACTTCTTCCTTATTTTCTTGTTTATAAGTTTTTAAAGAATTTACGTTTAACTTTCAACAATGTTTTTATGCGTACACCGAGCTGAATTCAACAACACAGAAGTCAAAAGAAAATAATAACTACTACGGCTTTACAATATCCCTTTATTTTGTTATTTTATAGGCAGTATAAAACAGAATAAAAAGTTAATGGGCGATCAATGTCATTTTGATTGCAGTAGGCTGAACTTCCATGATTCCTTTGCCACAATTTACGAGGTCAACGCCATGGCAGCCATTTTAAAATTGGCGTAAGGACCGCGGGAAACTAGACTAGATTCAGTTTTATTGCACAAAAGTAATTTATTGTTACGTTGAAATTAACAAATTATGTTAATTTTAGTGATAAAGTGCTACATTTTCCAATTCAGATATTATTAAATACAAGATTTTTTTAAAAAGTGTGAATATGTAAAACAAAAGAATATGATCGTCAAAGGCGATCTGACGCACACAGGTAAATAGTATTTAATTAATTAGCTTTAACTCAGACGATAAACATATTTATTCAGCAATGTAACTCTCTGGCTAATTTGGATAATTTCCTTTTTTTAACCGACGAAAAAAAAAGGAGGAGGTTCTCAATTCGACATGTATATATATATATATATATATTTTTATTTATGACCACGCATAACTTTTCCTAACGTGGTCCGATTTCAAAAATTCTTTTTTTGCTGGAAAGAGTATATCTCAAAGTTGGTCCCATTTAAATTTCAAAACTAAAATCGGCCTCTAAGGGTAGAAAAAAAGGAATTAATTGTCAATCTTCCTACAGAATTTTCAATTATGAACCGATTCTGTTGAAATAAAGTTAACAATTGTAGTTCTGAGGACATTATTATATAGCAGAGATGTGGAGAACATAACATGATGGCGTCACCATCATCAGATCAATCCAGATCCCTGTTATTTTGTGAAGTCAGTCCCAGGAGTTCCTTAACAGTTAACAACAGCTATATCGTGTTTGGGCTCATTTCACTCAGCTTGATGAGAACTTTAGACCTAGCTGAGGTATCATTGCCATCCAGGGTCTGAGGATGGTGACGGATAGCAGGCAAGAGGTCCTCAACAGTTAACAGCACCTTTATCGTGTTTGGGCTCATTTCACTAGTCTTGATGAAAACTTTATACCTAGCTGGGGTATAATTGTCATCGAGGGTCTGAGGATGGTGACAGAAGGCAGAAGCAAGAGATCCTTAACAGTTAACAGCAACTATATCGTATTTGGGCTCATTTCACTCATCTTATGAGAACTTTAGCCGTAGCAGGGGTGTGACAGTCGTTGAGAGATTGAGAATGAAGACAGAAAGCAGGTGTAGGAGGTCGTCAATAGTTAACAAAAAAAATATAGGTATTAAAAAAAAACTTATACATTTTTTTTTAGTTACAGAAATTGACACGAGATAGGAAACTCAAACTCGGTACTCGAAGTTGTTGACTCATATATCTATTTAGGACAAGTAGTCCAGTTAGGTAGGTCCAACTTCGAGAAAGAGGTCAACCGCCGAATCCAACTCGGTTGGGCAGCGTTCGGGAAACTACGCAATGTCTTTTCGTCCGACATACCTCAGTGCCTCAAGACGAAAGTCTTCAACCAATGTGTGTTACCAGTGATGAGTTACGGCACCGAAACGTGGTCTTTCACTATCGGCCTCATCTCAAAGCTCAAAGTCGCTCAACGAGCTATGGAGAGGGCTATGCTCGGTGTTTCTCTACGTGATCGAATCCGAAATGAGGAGATCCGTAGACGAACTAAAGTCACCGATATAGCCCACCGGATTAGCAAGCTGAAGTGGCAATGGGCAGGCCATATTGCTCGCAGAGCAGATGGCCGATGGGGTCGAAAAGTACTAGAGTGGAGACCACGGACTAGCAAGCGCAGCGTAGGACGTCCACCAGCAAGGTGGACAGACGATCTTATAAAGGTCGCCGGAAGACGCTGGATGCAGGTCGCTTCCAACCGGTATCTGTGGAGATCAAAAGGGGAGGCCTATGTTCAGCAGTGGACGTCCTATGGCTGAGATGATGATGATGATGATGAGGAAACTCAAAAGTAAAAAATAAAACCTTTTTAAAAAAAAATCAAACCGACGAAACATCGAACTGAAAAGCAAAAAATAGATTTTGAGGCGGCGCCAAAGAAACAATCAACGAATAGCTATGACGAGCTATTCAACCACGACAAGCTATACAACGAGCTATTCTGCTCTTCAAATAGTTAATTTAAGTATATGTTTGTTTGTTTGGCGCCGCCTCAAAATTTATTTTTTGCTTTTCAGTTCGATGTTTCGTCGGTTTGTTTTTTTTTTAAAAAGGTATTATTATCTACTTGCATAGAGGAATGTCATTATAAGGAGAATTGTCAATTACAATTGAAGTTTAAAGCATCAATAGGTTTTTATGCAATGGAATGGTCCTGATAATAGGCTACAGAATAAATAACTAGCTTTTCATGCTGTTTTTTTTTAGCGTGGTAGAATCATCAAATGAGTCCTCCAACCCCGGACAGGGCGGGAGGGACTGTCAGACTCGTACTGACTAAAATCCACAGTGTCCTTCAATAGCTCTTTACGTTCCGGGGTCATTCTAGAGGGGGCCCCGCCATCATGCTGACGCTCTTTGAGGCGTGCGTGGAACACAACGCGCCGTCGACCCGGGCATAGTCCATGGTCGGATAGCGAGTTGCCCTTTACTTGCCCACATGCCCGCGCCTACGGTGGCCGGAGATCGTCTTGCGACGTCCGCCGCCGTGGGCGTCCACCACTGCGGCTGGGGCGGAGGAAAGACGCTGTCCTCTCCCTCACGCGGCCCGTCTCCTCCTTCGCGAGCATGACTGCTTCGCAGAAGGTTTCCATGCTAAAATAAAATTTAAAAAATGAAACTGTGTCATCATAATTTTTACTGAATATAATTAGAAAAGAACCCATAAATTTATTTTATTTTTATTTTTATTTTATTCGGAAGGCTTACAGACAAATAACTATTATAATAACAAGATTAAAAACTAAATTGCTAATTACAAGCCCTCACATTTAAATAATTATATTTCCATTACCTACATAGTAACTTATGATATTATGATATTTGTATAACCTTAACAGTTTATTAGTGTAGTTATACAAATAACACAAATAACTTAAATGCAGCCAGGTGCCGCTTGTACAAAAAATGGCTTCGCTAAGAGCCTTCTCACTGCGCTTACATTGGTGCAGAATAGGTCAACGTCTTGTTCAGTACTAATTTCATTAAAACTACGACTAGCTCTAAGTACATAAGCATTACGCCTGTAATTAGAGTTTGTATAAGGTACATGCAGAAGTGGTCGCAGTCGCAGCCCCATCTGGTTAGTTCTTATCATTATTTTTGAGACCAGTTCCGGACAGTCAATTGATCCATTCGCAATTTTAAACAAGTAACTTATATCATTAATAAAGCGTCTACTGTCAAGTGGCAGAAAATGGTACCTTCTACATCGGTGATTGTAATCAACAGATATTTGTTTTGCCCTGTAATCCAAGTACTTAAGAAATTTTCTCTGAATACCCTCGATACGAGAAATGTAGATCTCGTATTGGGGGTTCCAGACTTGTGATGCATACTCAAGGTGGCTGCGTACGAACGAACAATATAAGACTTTGATCGGTTTTAGTGAACGGAAACATGCCGAGTTTCTCATTATAAAGCCAAGTGCTCTGGACGCTTTATTTACAATGCTATCAATATGCTGATCGAAGAGCAACTTGCTGTCTTGTATCACCCCAAGATCCCTAATACTATGGACTTTGCTAATACTGGTATTGCACAGTTTGTATGAGGAATTAATAATCGATTTCTGGCGCGTAAAACTCATATGAAAACATTTAGCAACATTCAATTGTAGCCTGTTACGTCGACAGTATTCCTCAAACCTATTCAAGTCAGCTTGTAACAGGTGCGTATTAGATATGTCTCGTATTGTCTTATGAATCTTCATATCGTCAGCGAAAAGTAAAATATAACAATTTTTAAAACAATGCTTCACATCAGCTATAAAAATAGTAAATAATAGGGATCCCAAAATGGAACCCTGGGGAACTCCCGAGGGAACAGAACACCATCCAGATGTGTATCCCTGTAGCACCACAGCCTGCGTTCGATTTTCAATATAAGATGTGAACCAGCGATACAGATCTCCATGTATTCCGGCTTTTAATAGCTTTTCCATGAGTAGTGCGTGGTCAATACGATCAAAGCATTTACTGTAATCAGTATAGATCACGTCAACTTGAGCACGGTGTTCCATCCCCTGGGATATAAATTCATTGGACAAAATAAGGTTAGATGTAGTGGAACGCTTTCTGAGAAAGCCGTGCTGCTCATCACCAAAGTTGCTCCTCAAAGCATTATATACGTCAATAAACACAATGCGTTCTAGTATTTTAGAGAACAAACATATTTTAGAAATCGGTCGATAGTTAGAGATATCCGATTTATCACCCTTTTTTAAGACTGGAGTAACGAAAGCAGATTTCCAAATTTTCGGAACGATTCCTTCTGAAAGTGACCGCCTGAATAAAATACATAGTGGCAGGACTAGACTATCGGCACAATTTACAATAAATACTGGAGGTATGTGATCAGGACCGCCAGATTTGGAAAGGTCCAATGTCTTTAATAATTTTAGTACTTAAAGTGCATAAAACACTAACAGAACTGAACAATTTAACACAACAAACTTCCTACTTTCCTAGCACCTTCCCTAGCGGTTAGAATAAAACTCATAACAGTGTACCTGGCAGTAAAGATTGTTCTAAAGTAAAATTAAGTAAGTTCAGCAAAATCATGTGTTGCTAGACATTTTAAATTGCCTTTCAAAGGTCGTTTGCATTACGTTGATCGCTAGACAGCCTTGAGTGAGTGATCATTCAAATTCGTTCGAAAATTTACTCGTATAATTATTTATGAAGTGTAGTTTAGAGCAAGCACTATCCTTGTCATGAGTTTTCACGTTTTTCTGATGTATAGTCCCTGATAGACTTGAACATTCACTTGTCTTGTAGGGGGAAGCCCTTTGTTCAGTGGTGGACGTCTTCCGGCTGATGATGATGATAAACGGTTTCGGATCGGATTAGTTTACACTACAGGCACTTTTCTTTTTCCTTATAATTTACGTCGTAATACTTCAATTTAGTACGCTATACGGCCGAATACGTAGATTTCATGCTAGGGCCTCTGTACAACGTTTGAACGTAATTTGCACACCAAAAACGAATTATTTTTCCTGCCTACTTAGTTTTGAGCTTGTTTAGAGACGGCAATTTGAAATTCTGTTTACACTCTGTAGAATTTTTTGATGAGTTAGGTGCCTACCAAATCAGTTCATTTTATCTTACTAATTTTATAAAGTTTGTGAGGATGGTTGGATGGATGTTTGTTACTCTTTCACGTTACACGTCAAAAAAAGTTTGCGATCACTGAAAAATCGAAATCTTTTTGTTAAGGCAGTGGTCCGACCGCCGACGATGAACGAGTAACGAGTAGAACTAGAAATTATAAAAGAGTTTACGATCAGCGGGAAACGAGTGTAGTTTCGATAGTTTTGTCGCCGGGACTCGCGCGAGCGATTACTCGCGCCACTCGCCCGCGGTCGCTCAGTCCTCTGTAAAGAAATGATCAAGCGAGCCGAGCGAGCATCGCTGAACGAGTATCGATGAGCGAGTTTATTTTTGAAAGCTCGTCGCTCAGTGACAAAACTAATAAAGCGAGTTGTCGCCGGCAGTGTGAACAGTCAGAGAGGCAACTATTAATATATGCATCTCTTTCGTTTACACGGAATGTACCTACATTCATTGTGCGTTTCTTGAGAGAGAAAATCGCCGATAGTTACTCGTTTTCTCGCCACCGGTCAGACGAATGCCTAAGGTTGAACAAATTCTCAGAATGTGTCTCTGCCATCTTTCTGCACACACTGATGACCGGTCTATGGAAAGCTTATGGTGGCCGGATCTTGTGGAACTTTTTTTTTTAGTAAAATTCATAAATTAGTAACTCAGAATACATCATTAAAATAACGGTAACAGTTTTCTTCTGATATGTACACACGTTGTCAAAAAGTGGGATTCAACGGGAATTAAAAATGGGATCCATCGGGACTACCTAAAAAATGGGATCCAAAAGTGGGATCCAACGGGAATAATTCGATAATATTATGATTTCTTATTTTTCAGATTCCTTATTTAAAAACACAGATTTATTTCATAAATCAATAAAACAGTTCATTTGTTTTCGAAAAAATAATCACAAACTTTGATGTGTGTAGATAGTTTATACGTTGGATAAACACATACGATACTTTTTTTTTATACCTATTTTACTTTAGTATTCCCTTGGGAAAATTTTTCGAGTTGTAGCGAGTGAAGTCGCTGGCAACAGCTAGTCAACCATATTCCTTTCATCACAGATTTGTTTTTCTCCATCCCAAATAGGAAAAGTAAATCGACTAACTTTTCCTTTTAAAGTAATGTGACAGTCGTAAAATCACCTGGCCAATCTTTTACGAGGCTCTTTGAGCCGCTCATAAATAAAATCAATAGGATCCATGTACAATATTACTACTTACTTTATTAGATCGGAGGGGTCAATGATGTTTTTGCAAGCTGTCTATAAGATTTTGTTTTTTGGTGATAAATAACAATTACTTTGTACTACGTGTGTCCTGTATAATACGTATAGATATGTTCAGTTTTGAGTGTAGTGCGAATAGACGTATTCACACCTGACTTTGTCGCATAGTAGGTAATACAGTATAAGTGACAGTTTAGCATAAAGTACGCAATGAAGGCCAGTCGTAAGACGTCCACCGCTGAACATGGGCCTCCCCTATAGAACTCCATTTTTTTTAAAGAATAAATTTGCGTAAAGAGTGTAGATATTGCCCTGGAACGCAGTCCCGTCTACTGTACACAAGGTTCGAGGACCATAATATAAAAATAATATACGTTTTTGCCAATAAACACACTGATCCATAAAGTTCTGTTAAAAATAAAGTACAAATATTTCATTTAGAAAAAAAATAACTCAACAGACTGTCCCTTTCCCTCTATACGTCACTTTTACTTACAGATAATTATATTCAACTTTGAATTGAACACTCGATGCCTTTGTTCAGACAAGACAGTTCCTTTTTCATTCAATTTCGGCTTTAATTAGGTACTTTAATTAAGACTCAGATTCGCTCTTTTATTTCGTCATTAGTGTATTTGTGTACTGGAATATTTTATTTTTCCTCTTTTTTCTTATTAAAGCATTATCTAATGTTGTTTACTTATTCAGTGGGGAAGTTTTTGGGATTTCGTCTTGTATTTTATGAGAAGAGCGCAATAATGTCTAGGGTTTAGTTGATTTTGTTCAATATTTAACCGAAGCTGGTAGTAAACATTATACTTTATCGCTAACGTCTGGACAGTTTAGGGTGCTGAATTAGTGGAGATCTACCAACTAACATAATATAAAATAATTATCATAAAATTACGCCTGTTGTCGCATACCATGATACTCCTACATTTGAAGAGCTTTGGTAGCTACGCTGCAGCTTTAAACTTTTGCAGCTATCATAATTTTAGTTGTTGTATTTAGTCTTGTGTATTTATTATTCCGAAATATATTTCTTATTTCGCCAGATATGTGTTATTCCAATGTATTAGGGGCGAGTTTAGTGCTATCTATCCGCCGTAAATCCAGATGGTAAGCATCTGACCGCCGTGACTGCCATTGAGAAAATTCTATTGGGAAAGCCCAAAAACAACTGGGAATCTATTTAGGGACCTCGTGCTCAATCGTCGCGGGTCTCCATATAAAATACTGATATTCAGTTGCATCTGGTTGATCTGGTTCGACTGGAAGGCGACCCCAATATAGGTGAGAAAAGGCTAGGCAGATGATGATGTCACAGATAGAGTAACTTAAGCGGCCTACACAAGTTCTTTCTTTGGTATTGTTCGTCGTGTCGCTGAGCTCCTTGAGTTATGAGTCGAGCTCAACGATTACTGACAAATGCTTGATCTGACTGGACAGGTCCACTCGAATTTGTGTGGTTCTTTCTTCAAGACCATTTCAGACATTGACCTGCATTGTCCTCGTATAACCTGACCTACATTTATAATGTCTGGACTTTAAAAGAGACTGTGACCTCTGAGTTTTGTTTCGGCTGTTTCTTCTCAGAGTAGTCAGGTACGAAACACCGGCCCCTCTTAGTTTTATGAAAAGACGTGTAAAAGTATTGATATAACTTGCATAAATAAACATCATTACATCATTTGACCAAACAAATCAGTGAGCAAACTCACTTTCGCATATTATATTAGTGAAGATATAATGAATATTGTTTAAACGAAAACCAATACAAACATGTAATAATATCAGAGACACACATTGTATTCAGAAAAGTGGTTCATATTCATAAAGCCTTTTGTATGTTTTCTCCCATTCTGAATACGATACATTAAGGGACCTTACAAAGGGGGTAAGGGGGGAGTAAGTAATCACTTTGGTGGGTACTTAGGCCGTCACCCCGTAGTAAAAGTGCGGGACCATCTGCTTTAGTTCTCACTGTCTTGCAATAACAACGTTTATGGGTAAGACTGCTCTTGTTTTATTGTTAACACTTTCTATCTTGAGGTATTCCACATTGGGGGGGCACCCGCTGTAATGACCGCACCGCACCTGAGCTAATGGCACCTTAACTATTCCACACACGGGTCTTGTCAACATTTTTCGAAGGTGACCAATGTGGAATTTCTTTCTAACTTGTTTGAGGTGCTCGTAGCTTTGGTAAAAGTGTGGTTGCCCCGACCTCTGATAGGCAAATGATTCATAGCAGACGTACCGGCTATCGAATGTAGCAACCGATCTGCTTCCTCCATGAGAGCTATAGTTTGCGGCTGACTTGGGACAGGCAGCTGTCCAACTACATAGTTAATCCCTTCGTACACTGATACACCGACCTACGACGACTTTGGTATTTCAGGCGACTATCGTAATACAAATCCGTAGAGGTGGTAGGTACCGTAATGGATTCCAAAGTTGTAAGGTATCGGAGACTTGCGTGGTGTTGTGTACGAAGAGCCTTAGGCCCCAGATAGCGGCGACATGTCCTGCATGGCTGTCATTTGTAAATAATTGACAGTATATGGCTCTAAATTCTGACTGTCCAGTTTTTCTAGGGGTGTCATCTTACCCAGTACTATTAATAATTATAATTTTAATATCGATTGTAAAGTTAGAAAAGTGTCAGTTGCGTTCCAGGGTCATCGTAATCTGTTAAGACAACCCATTTCATCTTTTCATATTTGCTGTATTTTTGATTTGCAATATAAAAATTAAAAAAGAAGCTCCTCCTTGTTTGTCACTTTCGCTTACATTTGTTGATGAAAGCCAGACCTTCAATGTTTTCAATAAAATCTACGAGTGCACTGAGATAGAGTTGTGTATTCCTTTAAAGCCGAGAAAATTATTGTAAGCCGAGAAAGCAATCCACTTAGACATTTGCCCTCTCCGGATATTACGTTTGTATCGGATGGTGACAACCCTAACGCTGTTTCCTTTGCCAACCACCTTGGCCGCAAATATTGTTTGCTATAGATATTTCTGTTGATCTCTTATAGCTGAAAATACTTCTGTATTCTTCAAAATATTAAATATTTTAGTAAGATAGGAACTCTCGATTTGTTGTAATTTAAGTAAATAGAAAGAAATAAGAAATAGGCATTTCATCCAAATCTTCGAGCTATAAATCACATAACAGGGTGTGCTTCGCTATAAGAACATTATCCGAATTTCATCCAAATACGTTTATTATAGTAATTCCTTTTTGTGAAAGATACATAATTTATTGGAGATCACCTTTTAAGCAAAGAATTGCTTGTATTAGGAGACTTTGCACTTCCACTTATTGTTTAAGTTTATGCAATTGAAGAATAGAATAAATAGAAGAATTATACATCCATCCATCCTCATAAAATTTTATAATACACACATCAAAAGTGTCTAGGGATCAACATATATTTTTGCAATAACTTTTCTCCTGATTGATATTAATTAAAATGTTCTTTAAGGATTCATCAAATAAAGTGTTATCGTTTGTCACAGTAACGATAAACCAAGTCACCTTTGCATTCATAAAGAAATTTGCCATTTTCCTAATAAAGGGATTTTTGACATTTGAACCACTAACATTAAAGTTCGAAAAAAAGACTGAAATAACAGTTTTCTTTAAAATTTTATTGGGTAACTTAAACAATTAATAATCCGTGTTTCTACCGCGAACACTAACAACACAAGAACATCGGTTTGGCATACTCAAAATGAGTTCATCCAAATCACGCTGTGGAATGGCCGCCCATGTTCGTTGCAACAACAAAAAAAGGTCTTCTTGCGACTGGATACCCTCCATATTCGGCAGAGCTCTTCTCTGTAGCATATCCCATGCATGCTCAATCGGGTTCAAGTCTGGCGACTGAGCAGGCCAGGGCAGGACATTGATGTTAGCTGCGGCGAGAGTCTGTCTTACAACTCTTGCGGTGTGCGGTCGTGCATTATCATGCATTAACTGAAATAAGGGACCGATTTGCACTTGTAGAGGAACGATGACGTCTGATACAATCGTCTCAGCATAAATTTGAGCGTTGAGGTTGCCTCTGATCCAAATCAACTCAGTTCTTCCGCCGATCCAAATACCCGCCCATACCATGATGGTTCCACCACTATAAGGATGGACTTCCTGGCAGGATTTTAATCGCTGTTGGCGTCCAGGGGTTCTCCAGTGTCGTATACGTCTTGTATCCGGTCTCATACCAAAACGAGACTCATCAGAAAAGCACACGAAACGCCATTGTTCTTCTGCCCAATTTCTGTGTTCAAGAGCCCATTGATATCGAATCCTACGATTGTGCATTGCTATAGGTGGTACCCGTAGCGGTCTTCGGGAATGAAGGTTCACTTCATGCAAGCGGTTTCTGACTGTTTGGTCGCTAATTAAGTTCCCTGAAGAGTGATGAAGCCTCACGGCTAACATCATGGCGGTTATTGTTGGAGCTCTTCGAGTTAAGATTTGAATGTATCGGTCTTGTCTCCGTGTGGTGCAGCGATACCGTCCTCCATGGCGCTCAGCCACGGTACCAGTGCTTCGGTAACGTGTCCAAAGTCGACTGATAACACTCTGACTTGTATTCAGAGCTAAAGCCACAGTACGTTGCCGGGAACCAGCTTCTATCATTCCCACGGCTCTGAGCATTTCTTCCCTGCTTAAATGACGTCGCCGCTCCATAATAACGTTGGTTTTAATCAGTAGTAGGGAAACAGTAGCACTAATAATGTCTTCAATGCGTTGTATGTTTTTATAGGGAAAATATTGACAGCTGATTTTCATCTTTTACTCGAATTTGATTTACAGTTCCTGATTCAAATTATGAAATGCACCAAAAAGGATCCATATAAATTTATAAAATCATAAATTTATTACAAAGCCACATCTCAATCTCAAGAAATCCGCATAAAAATGCTTGATCCCTAGACACTTTTGATGTGTGTATATGACTTAAACATACCCAGGATTTTATAAATGTTACAATGATCTTTGTTGTCAGTTCATCTGGTACAATTTGTACACAAAACTAATTAAAACATAACTAATTGATATGTTAGATAAAACGGGAAGCTAATTTTGCCTTTATATTAGTCAACAGCTAAATGGCTGGATAAAACGAGATAAACCAGTTAAAATACATAGAAGAGCTCTAACCAACCAAAAATAAAACATCTCACTAAAAGTTACAACGTTCTGAAATTCACATCTAGCAAAGACTTTGATGGCCGCATAAATTCTCGGCACAGTATTCGACGAGGCTCCCATTTCCAATATTCGGCTACTCGATAGAGACCGATTAAATTTTCAATTAAATTGCACCGCGCTCCTAACACATGGTTAGCTCTGTTTATTGCCGCACAAAATGTTTCTGTCTACCTAATGCATTGTTTTAGAATTTTGGATGGTTTTGCTTGTGGCTAAGTAATTACAGCCGCACTGGCCGATCTTCCGGGTTAAGCCGCGCTTACCGAGGTTGGTCTCTGGATGGGTGATTATTACAGCGAGTTTCCTCAGTACCTCGGAAAGCACGTAAAGCCGTTGGTCCCAGCTGTTATTTGTAGATCTTTGACAGTCGTTAATCACAGTTAGAAGCTCGAAAGTCTGACAACCAGTCTTTACAAGGGGTATCGTATTACCTAGTTACTGGGTTGGGCGGTCAGACAGGCGGGTCGCTCCATGCAAAATATGTATATTTAGCTGCATCCTGTTAAACTGGAAGCCGAGCCCAACATAAGTTGGGAAAGGCTAGGCAGATGATGATTTTGCTTGAACTACATGATTGTTATTTTGTATTTTTGATGAAGAACGCAAGTTCAGTTCGTGTTTCAACTAAAGCGCTCTACACACCAAAAACGCCGACTCGGCGACATGTGTTGGCAACATTTTGTCGGCGGGCTAGGTCGGCGGCTTCAGTCATTGAGTCGTAAAACTTTGTCGGCGGCTCGACATAAAAATACGACATGATAACATAAATACTAGCACGTCACTACAGCTCAAATGTCGCCGGGAAACTAAGCGCTTGCGTACGCTAGCCGCCGACAAGTCGCCGACATGTCGGCGGGCAACACGCGCGCGCGAATGTTGCCGACATGCTTCTTTCCACATAGGCCGCCGGCTTTGGTGTGTAGAGCGCTTAAAAATAATAGAGCAAGTTATAATAAAGCCATCTTCAAAAGTAGTGAAAGTAAATATCTTTCTTTTCTTGTTGAGTCCACACTGTCCCACCGCTGGACAACGGCCTCCCCAAGTTTTTTCTTGTCCAGCGCCACTTCGAACCAAATATCTTTACATGGTATAAATAAAAGAAGCCGCTTCTTGCCTCAGCACGCTTAGATCTTTCAAACTAGGCAACGGATTTTTATGCGGTGTTCATTAATACACAGAGCGATTCATGACAAAGATGAATTCCATCTGTGCGAAATCGGAGCGGATCGCTAGATCTGATATAAAAAATGAAATAAGTATTAAAAAACCATTTTTCGTGCGTGACTGAAAAAAAAAGCCTGTGTATTGTAGATAACATAATGAGTGTAGAGGTGCTTCAATAAACTACTTCACGCGAAATTGCCTTGAATGCTTTTCAATCTCCGATGATTTACAATACCATTTTACTTTATGGTCGAATTCATAATATTTTATCGTAATTTTCATCATCAATTGATTTAATGGGCTGCGTAATGACAACAATCAGTGATATTTATGACGTGGTTTAAATAACTGTCGAGCAACCGGCGGGATTACAGGGTTATTAGAACAATTTTGTTGTGCTTGTGCAATATGTGATATAATGAACATCAGCAGCCTGCGTTCATATTTTTTTTATCGTATGATGATTCTGCAAATGTTGCTTTTACGGGCCTTTGGAAGGAGGACATACGGGTTCGTAAGTATTGAGAGGAGTGGAAAGAGGCCCTTGTCCAGAAATGGGATAGATCACATTACAAAATAAAAGTGCTATCTAGTCATCTGAGCAATCCTTCAAACAAATCCACTTTTATCAATTAGCAACCATTTAAAAATAATTCACTATACAATGATAATTATTTACTTAGTTTAGGTGCCATTAGATTTGAATCTTACAATCAATATAGATAATAATAATTAGTCGTATATTATGCAGGTTCGTACCTGTAGGAAAATATGGGCACCTAAATATCAGATGTAATTATAGATAAGTCAAAACATGGTTTTAACAGCTGATGGATTTGTTCAGTTCAGCGATTCTTATCACAATCAAGTGATAAATGTTGTTGTTGATATGCGAGTCGACATACAACAAGCAAACTCTTTAAGCTTATGACGCTTAAAGAGTTTGCTTTTATCAAGAATATATGTATACCTAATAAACACGTATAAAATTTTCCCGTTCTGCCGCAGTTATTTATTCTTTGTGGAGAATCGTTTCCAAGTGTTACAAGGCATCGTCCGATGGCAAGAAGTTGTCTGTTGTTAGTCGCAAAAGTTCAAGAATATTACCTAAAATGTTATCTGTTGCTACAAAAGGTAACTGGCTGTGTGGATACACCTAAACAAAACATCGCATAAATTAGTTACACACTTGAAAACACGCTTTACTTAGCGCCTATATAGAGCCTCATGACTTTACATTAAAATTTGATAACTTATTGGAATTCACGATGATCACACCGGGAGGCGACTAGAGAAATCACCAAATGCGCAGTGTAACCGAAAATAGTTCTAGAACGTACGTTTTCGTTTGCTAAGCAAGCCTGTCAGTGCTGTCAAGCTACATACAGCTTAAAAAAAAAAAAACTTTTTTTAGTTAATAGTAGCGTACAAATTGGGCACTCTCAAATGCGCTGAGAACCACCAAGAGACGTGCAAGCAGTGTTTTTTACGGTTACGGTGGCAACCGAAGAACTATAGTGCTCTTACCGACAAAGGGGACATTTATAACTATGCTATGCAAATAAATCTTTAGCTGTACAAAAGTATTTATATTTTAATATCTTTCAATTACAAGCACGTATTACTGTCCATATTCTTTCAAAAGATTTTCCCAGAATTGTATTTCTTCCTTCTCAGGTTCGACACCCGCTGTGAACACGTTTCCAATGTTCAGATAATCTTGTTTTTCTATAGTGTACGGCTCCCATTTCGCACCCAAAGAGTCATCAGGAGTCGGGTTCCTGAAATCGTAAAGTTGTTATTTGGCTTTATTTTTATCATAGGATGAATAATTATTATCATTGATCCTTTTTTTTTTTTTTTAATCATTTATTTAGAGGCTTGCAGTACATTTGTACGAGGTCAGCCTCGTAAGGTAACGCTAATACATTTAAAAAATAAACTAAAATACTATCTATAAACTAAAAATATTTAAAACACCACCACTACCTAATTTACATGATTACCTATATAAAAAATCACCTCTCGACATAATCGATGGCGACATGCACATTATGCACAATGACAGAACCCACGCCATACCTAGGAAACAGCCCGGAACAGAGTGTTGAAACCATTAAAAGAAAACACAAAAACTTATAAGATATAAACTAAAAAGTACCTCTCCTCGTAAAAACAGCCTTAATAAATTTATAAATAGCCACACTCTGCTCCGAAAGAGGTTTCCCAAGCATAACATTAATTCCACCACTATACACATCGCCACCGACCATCGTACACAACTGTGGTCTCAAGTCACCATATGCACAACATTCTAACAAGATGTGGTACAAGTCCTCAACTTTATCTATGCAGGTATCACATAAAGGAGATGGCTTTACACGCATCAGGTGTAGGAAACTATTAGCAGGCACATGGCCTGACCTTACCCTAAATGCTAAAACCAATAGTTCTCTTGGCATGTAAGACTCGTCAAACCAAGGAGCTCGAGGCAGTTCGTGCTGTATAGTTCTGTACCACAGACCTTTTGTTACTGTTACAGTATTGAAGTGGTCCTCCCACAACTTAAGACAAAACTTTTTCATGTCAGGAATAAGCTCAGTAAAATAAGGTTTCCCGGAAATAGCAATGCCGTCTTCAATAGCCTCTAAGGCCAGCTTGTCAGCAATTTCATTTCCCGGGATACCTACGTGGGAAGTTATCCACTGAAGTTTAATATTTACAAGTTTTTGTTGCAAGATGCGAATAATTTTCAACGCTTCATACGCTATCGGCATACCTCGACCTCCCGATACACAGCGAATCAAGTGCTGAAGAGCACTTTTGGAGTCAGACAATATCACAACATTTTTGTGCGGCAGAGACTGAACGTAAGACAAGGCCTCAACAATAGCCGTCAGTTCAGCTCTCATGATACAAGCATCATTACATAATTTAAATTTAATACCAACATTTGTCTGAATATCAAAAAATGCTGCGCCAACACCGTGAGCATCTTTCGAGCCATCAGTGAATACAAAATAATAATTATCATACCTACAATCAAACATCTTCGAAATCAACATCCTCAAATTAGCCGCGCTTGTTGAACGTTTTGGTACATTTAATTCATCAACATTGCAAATAACACAATCTCTAATATTAATATTCGATATCCAAGTATCCATACTATACATATCCAACATAGGCGACTTATGAACAACAATGTTTTGAAACTCTTTGTAAATATCGATTAAAATGGGTTTTTTCTTGTTTCGCCAATAGGCATTCGTGCATAAAGTAGATAATTCTTCTAATAGAGATACAGTTATATTATGACTAAAGGAGTTCACTCTTAACCAATATCTACAAGCTAACCAATGTCTCCTCACAAATAGTGGTGATACACAGAGCTCACTTTCCATAACGCAAATAGGTGTTGTACGGATGAAACCACCACAGATTCGTAATCCTCGATTTTGCAAGACATCTAATTTATTCAAATGCGTTCTAGCACTATTTCCATATAAAAAACTAGCATAATCAATTCGACTTCTGACAAGAGAAATGTACAATCTTCTTAAATGTTTGGGATGAACGCCCCAAGACTTTCCTGCTAAAGTTTTAAGAATATTTAAATATTTGTAAGCTTTTTCACATGTTTCGTTTATGTGTACACCCCACCGTAGAGATGAGTCAAGCCACAAACCAAGATATTTAATTTTATCAACAACCCTGAGCTCTTTGTTATTTACACTGATGTGAACATTGGTTAAACATCTAGACCTACTAAATACACAAACATTGGATTTTGATTCAGACAAAAATAATCCCATCTCAGCTAAATTTTCAACAAGAACATCTAGGGCTGTATGCAAGTGATTAATGGCTGCATCAAAATTATGTTTACTTGAAGATACATAAAGAACAAAATCATCTGCGTATTGTGAAACTTTACAACTAGTAATTTGTTTACAAATATTCATAGTTGCAAGATTAAAAAGGAGTGGAGATAATGGGTCACCTTGCGCTAACCCTACACTTGCCTGTCTTACTATAATACCATCCACACCCGTATCAATTTGTAGATACCTTTGACTCAAATAATTAAAGATATACCTACAAACCATCCCCCCAACCCCTATCCTTTCCAACACGGAAATCATCTGATTAATATTTACATTATTATACGCGTTATTTATATCAACGAAACATGCAATGGTGGCCAGATTTTTAGAAAACCCTATCTGAATGGATGTTATTAACCTTGTTAGATTATCCATGCATGAATGTGATCTGCGAAAACCAATAGTGGAAGGAGAAAAAAGGCTAGAGTTCTCAACAAACCATTCAAGACGTTTTAGTAAAACTCCATGAAATATCTTGCATGGACAAGACATTAAAGATATTGGACGTAAAGAATTTGAACTACTGGGATCTCTACCGGGTTTAGGAATTGGAACTACCTTTATGCTTCTCCACTGGCTTGGTATACCACCAGTATACAGTATCAAATTATATATATGTAACAAAAACTTTTTACCAGAAGGAGATAAATTAAAAATCATAGAGTAGGATATATTATCTATGCCTGGCGACGTATCTTTGCGTTTTAAACAGTTTACCAATTCAAACAATGTTATTTCCCCTTCTATAGAACTTGAACCCTCCTTAAATGAAGGTGGTTCCTCGCAAGCCAAATCAGGTGTCAAAGATTGTAATAGCTCTTTACATTGTTGAGAATCAACACAACGGTTACTATACCTCCCACCTTTTACCCATTTCATTTTTCTCCACATCTCTGACGCCGATGTTTCCGAATCAATACTCGTGCAGAATTCTTTCCATCCCTTCGAACGAGCTTTGCCAACCAGCTTGCGAGCTTCATTTACTTTAGTAACATAAAAATTATAATTGTCTGGAGTAGGATTACGTCTCAATTTTGCCAATGCTAGACGTCTTTCAGCCACGGCCTTCGATAACTCTGGTGTCCAATAAGGCTTAGATACAAATTTTGCAGTAGGATCTTGGCAAATTTTAATCCATGGAATAGTCTCTTCAGCCAGTTGATCAATTTTGGAAACAAATAAGTTATAAGATTCTTGAACATTCATCGTAAGATCTAAATTAGAGAACATCTCATCCGATTTTTCACGGTATTCACTCCAGCGAGCTTCTTTGAAGTTACGTCGCTTTATGAAATTGTAGGTAGGTTTATAACCGTACTTCATTTTGATAACTATGTGATCACTGCCTAACGACTCACTTGTAGTATCCCAAGATATTTTTGTTGCTAAATCTGTGGAAACAAATGATACATCTGGAGAAGACTGCTGTAAGAGTCCATTAACAAATTTAATTCTTGTGGCATTTCCATTATTCAAACACACATAATCTTTATCAAAATAAGAGTCGTATACCATTTCTCCTCGTCGATCAGTCTTATTTGACCAGGTAATATGATGCGCATTGAAATCACCAACAATCAACGTTTCTTTATCAAATCTGTCAAAAATATTATGCCAGTCGGACTGACTAGTAATTGATGAAGGCGGACAATAAATTGATATTATATTCTTTATTCCAGGCACATTAAAAATCTCCAGAGTAATCATCTCAATACTAGAATTTGGATGTGCATAATCTCTCTGTAGGGCTTTAATTGACTTATGAGTTATAACGCATACACCACCATAAGAATCTAATCTATCCTTTCTGATTACATTATAATTGCTTATATTCAAGAATTTATCAGAAGATAACCAAGTCTCACTTACAATGGCAATGTGTATCTTTTCCCGCAGCAATAAACATTGGAAATCATCCATCTTGGGGCCCAAACTATTAGCGTTCCACTGAAAAATGCTTATCAATCTATTTTCAATATTATTATTGTTACAAGCCATTGCTACCGCATCCAATCAACTGCATCAAAAAATCAATAGTAAAGAAATTCATCATAATTGATTCAATTCTGAAATTACATACTGGACAATACATATAATTTTGGTTTCAATTTGAGTTTTAGAACATAAAATTTCCTTAATCTTGTTTAAAAACTTCTTTAAATTAAAATTATCTTTATTGATGTGAGATTTATCCCCTTGGTTCTCGATATTTGTCTCATTTCCTGCTATAACTTCTGATGCCACCTCCTCCTGGGCTAGAGATTTGACCCTCTTGCGTTTTAATTTCTTTACCTTCATAGACTTAGTAGGTTTCCTTGAATGAACTAAAGTCTTATTCGAATTCAAAATTGGAGACAATCTATCCTCCTCCTTATCATCTTCGCTATTTGAATTCTCTGTGACTAATAATGACTGTTTTACAACCTCCGAATAAGATTTTCCTACCATTACCTCGGCCTTAGATAATTGATCAAATGTAAATAAATTCGGACTCGGCACTTCATTTTTATTTTCTTTATTTTTAATAAGAGCCACTTTGTAGGTGCAATTATGTTTGCTCATTATATCTCTAATCTCTTTTTCGCGTAAAAATGCCGGGCACTTACTTTTTACCATTGACATGTGGTCTCCTTTACAATTGATACAACGAAACTTTACTGTGTCACAGTTTTCATGTTCACCTCCACACTTCGGGCACATCTGCTTCTTACTAGGACAGAAAGACTTAATGTGTCCGAATCTCCAGCATTTCGAACACTGAGTAACTAGGAAATTGAAAGGTAATACCTTCATCCTGATGCCGTACGCAAAAACATATGGAGGTAGAATAGGGCCTTGAAAACATATGCGAATACTCTCACTTCTAATCCATTTGCCATCATCATCTCTCCGGTTCAAACGTTTGACAGATAAAATATCCACCTCACAGTCTAATATGTCCTTAATGCTGTTATCATCTAAATCGAGGACTATTTCTTTGATTAAACCATAAGAAACATTAACCTCATTGGTTTTTTTACATATCCAACCTTTTTGTTTGAAGTTTTCAGACGACAATAACTTATCTGCGGCATCATAAGTCTTCAACCTTATTAAAATTTTGAAAGGGCTTTTGTATACAACCTTTATAATATCAGGAATTTTCTCGGTACTTAATAATTTTGCTAGCGTTATCTGTTTCGGCAGGATTTCTTTAGAAGTAATTGACACTTCTACATATTCTGGGTTATCACTGAGAGATATCTTAGCAGGTGAAAACCCGGAACGTGGTGTCGTCACTTTAGCTT
The DNA here is from genome assembly GCA_954870645.1 of Agrotis clavis. Classification (NCBI taxonomy): domain Eukaryota; kingdom Metazoa; phylum Arthropoda; class Insecta; order Lepidoptera; family Noctuidae; genus Agrotis; species Agrotis clavis. The sequence goes on from OX940929.1 coordinate 3,699,495, forward strand.
TTTTACCACGCTTGCCCACCGTAGTAAATTCTCCATCCTGTGTGCCATCATCTGGACTAGAATCGCATCTGACCCTTTTATTGCCGACTTTTAAAGAGCCTTCATCGTCATCCCATTCTAAATCAGACAGAATTTCTCTATTGTGTACCATAGCACGAACAGTCACATCGCTAGAATTACGGCTGCTACCGTCCTCTTCATCACAACCGCTTTCCATAGCATATAAAATGAAAACTTTTTATGAGGAAAATGTGACAACTGCCAATGTCAAATTAAAATATGATAAAATTTCATTTCCAGATATGCTGAAAAATGTGTTTATCACTCGCACTTGGTCACACGAACAACACAATTATGTTCATAGATATAATTTCCCTTCAAGGTAACAGTCATTCACTCAAAATCGCAGCACAATCTCACAAAAAATAACAATTACACGGGAGCAAAACTAAACAGTCTTGTCGCGTCAAAATCGCGGTGACAGATGATCATTGATCCTGTTTCACCTACTACTCAGTATATTATGGACATTTTCCCTTTTGTGCCATATTTCTGTGACCAGGGTTTAACCGCAATCTTCTGAATAGAGTCTGCCCAAATAGGTAGGATGAAGGAAACAAATAATGTTGAAAAAAAAATTGAGTCCAGGACTTGAACCTGCGTTCTTTAATATTTGATTCAGTACGCCAAGGTAAGGCGTACCTTACCGTCGAGGCCATTGCAGGCATGTTCGACAATTAATAAGGATGAGTGATTTTCTACTTTCAGCTTTGAGTTTAGAGTTAAAATTTTAACATTTTTGAAGAAAAATTAAGCAGGACTTAGTAATTTCAGTTTATGATGATAACTTACCCAAATTTAGCAAAGTTGGTCCAAAGTTTAGTTACTCTGTCGATAAGCTGGAATGTTGCTGAGTTAGTATCCACCTTAGTGTTCATCAATTTGGCATTAAAAATATACATCAAATCATCAGCGTGGCAAGTAACTGGTTTATTTCCTACCAATGGACCAAGTCCTCGTTCATGTACGATAACGTTCCGCTCAGAGACACAACTGAATTTATATAAATAAAACTTGTTCTTCTTCTTAGGAGCGGATAGTTTAACCCACTGTAAAGCTGGCAATATGAACATCGACATCGAAAGGTAGTTCACCCATTTCTCCCAGTCATCAGGTATTTTAATCTGGTTATCAAAATAAAACTTTCTGATCTTCGCTCCAATATCCAGCTGCTGGTGCATTGATAATTTGTATGAGAGTAATTTAGGAATAAATATTTCAGGGAAGTGCTTCGCTGCTTCCAACGACTTGTTGACAGCCTCCGCACTCGCCGCTGCAATAAGACCTTCATGTGAAGTAAATCCGGTCATAATGTCCACGCCTGGGTGAACGCCGTTAGATACCACATTGACCATGTCTCCATAAAAAAATCTCTCTTGACCGAAATCCTTTTCATCCACAATACTAAAGAAAATATCTACTGCTCCCTTTTGCATCTCAGACAACGTGATGGGCACTTTTATATCGACCAGTTTTTCAATTGGTTGATTTTTAAAGAATTCATATATTTCCTTGTCATCGTCTGAGGTGCATCCCAGTTGTCTTGCTAATGCTATGGCTCTATCACGAGGTCTGACAGCCAATGCCCAATCACAAAGGGAAGTACCACTTTGAGCAATGGCCCTCTTGAATAATCCTTTAGACATTGGAGATATACACTGGTAAGTAATACTTGCTCCTCCAGCACTTTCTCCGAATATGGTAATGTTTTTGGGATCACCACCGAAGTTGGCAATGTTCTTATTGATCCACCTCAGGGCTTGCACTTGGTCCTTCATGCCAGCGTTGCCGGGAATTTCTGGTGTATCTAGACAAAGAAAACCGAGTACTTCAAGTCTGTAGTTGATTGTTACGACTACAATTCCTTGTCTCAGTAGGAAGTCGGGTCCATAGAAGTCGTCATCACCACCGCCGCAGATGAAGGCTCCTCCGTGTATCCAGACCATGACAGGCAGAGGCGTTGTGGGTTTGACGTTTGGAGTGTATACATTAAGATATAAGCAGTCTTCAGCTCCTATCCGGCCAGTATTGGTGAACATATCGTTTTGGTAACATTTCGGTCCAAATTCCTTGGCGGAGCGAACTCCTTCCCATGGCTTTGGTGGCTGCGGTGCCTGTAAATTACAATTACAACTATGAGTGCTTTAAAGAAACTTTTTTATGTAAGGAGTCTGTCGTTATCTATGAGTCATATTTGGGCAAATAGTTTCGCTTTTTTGACGAATTGAGATCATGTTCACGATTTTTTGTAGGTACAAGGTTTGAAGGTTATACGCTCACTTAATCATGTAACAAAAAAAATATTTGATAGATAAAGTCAATGTTAACAATAATAGTGGTGCTGACACATCAGCGCTCCACTGTTTTTATTCTTTTAATGTTTTTAGGGTTCCGTAGTCAACAAGGAACCCTTATAGTTTTGCCATGTCCGTCCGTCCGTCTGTCCGCAGTTTAGCTCAGAGACGCACAGTACTAGAGAGCTGTAATTTGGTGTAAATATACGGATTTGTTGTGCCGAAAAAGTGGTAAAATAAAATCTCGTAAAATATTTTTTTTTAGGGTACCTCCTATACACGTAAAGTGGGGTTGTTTTTTTTTTTTTCTCGCGTACCCCTTAGTGTGGGGTATCATTAAATAGGTATTTAAAAAATATTGATAGTTTCCATTAACAATTTTATGATAAAAAAATTCGTTTGTGAAATATTAAGCTTTAAAGTGCTAAATTTTGCTCGACTCGAGTGTCCCCCCCCTCTACCAGCTAAACGGTTATGTTTGGGGGTGTGAAAAAATTCACAATCGTAGTATATATAACGAAGTTTAAAAGAAAATTATCATGACTAAGTAGGCTTTACAACTTTACGAGTAATAGTCGACCAACTTATAAAATGTACTTGGATAACATATTTTCTTAAACAAAATGTATCGGAGAACATGTGCTTCAACTGCAAATATTAGTTTGTCAACTTTATTTTTACAGCTTTAATAGGTATGTTTTTACGGTATGATTTTTGATGATAGGTAGGTTTTTATCGTCAACTATTTTTAACTAACTTCAAAAAAAGGAGGAGGTTCTAAATTCGTCGTAATCTTTTTTTTTTATGTATTTTCCCCGATTTCTCAAAGACTCCTGGACCGATTTTGAAAATTATTCTTTTTAAAATTAAATTCAGCGAATCAGTTTAGTTGGAACCCTATACTGTGCGTGGCCCGACACGCACTTGTTTGTGGTTGTTTTTTAATATTTTAACGTGCAAAAATATGTGTTAGCTAAATGAATAAAGAATAATAATCGTGGTAGTATCTTCTTTTCTTTATCTTTACATATAGTAAAATCCTAGGAGCTGTCATTCCTGTACATTAAATATTTTTTTCTTTTTGTATTTTTTTCGAGATAAGGGATCGATTCTGATGCCAGATCAATTTTTTTTTCGTTTTTTTTTAAATGTTTTTTTTTTGTTTTGATCTATCTCTGAAACTACTGCAAAGTTGTCGATCAAATTTTCCTTTAATATTCCTAATTTTATTATATGTATATTCCTTATAATATGCTTCTGTTAATAGACTATGTATTATTACGCTATTTTCCCTGGTAGATAAGCAATTTTGAATTTTGTTGTTTTTTATGTATGTTTTGAGTTGGAAGCTAAACCACTGGATATTATTTATTCGATTTTTCCTCAAATATTCCTTAAACTCCGCTTCAATTAATATAATTACGCTATTCCCCTCGGGGGATTAGCAATGCTTTAATAATGTTGATTTTCAGTCATTGTTGACATTTGTATAAAAACCGCTATATTAAAACTACTGTTACCGGACTAGCCAGTCTGGTTAGTAACCAGATATAAGGTATCTTTCATCCCGAAAAATAGAAGAGAGCTGTTGCCGAGAAAAAACAATTACGTTCATATTCCAGACTAGCTTCTTCCCGCGACTTCGTACGTGGATCCTGTTGCTTATGCCAGCTACAACGGGGTTGTCAAAATCGAAGATCTGAAAAGTGTGATACCCAATTCCAAGAGCCCGAGTAAAAAAATTAATGGGAGTTATTCATAATTATTCATCGTCATCGAAAATCAGTCCTAAACGGCTACGGCCTTCACTGCGTGGAGGTACTAAGATTATGTTATTTTATAATTAAACAGTGTAATTAGTGATAGCTTTGATTTCCACATCAGGTGTTCCAGATCTTCAATTTTTATACAACATTAGATAATGCTCATCAGTTTGAACAACACTTGCTAAGACGTCATTCCGGTATATTATTAGTTTTTGTTTCCATAGTGATTATACAGACGTTTTTTTTTTTTTTTTTTTTTAGCGTGGTAAAATCATCAAATGAGTCCTCCTACCCCGGGCAGGGCAGGAGGGACTGTCAGACTTCTACTGACTAAAATCCACGGTGTCCTTCAGTAGCCTGTTATGTTCCGGGGTCACGGTAAGGAAATAATCCCGCGACCCCGGCAGGCTTTGGCCCTCTGAGAGGGGGCCCCGTCATTATGCTGACGCTCTTTGAGGCGCGCGTGGGACACAACGCGCCGTCGACCCGGGCATGGTCCATGGTCGGGCAGCGAGTTGCCCTTTACTCGCTGCCCGCATGCCCGCGCCTACGGTGGCCGGAGATCGTCTGCTGACGTCCGACGCCGCGGGCGCCTACCACTGCGGTTGGGGCGGAGGGAGGACGCTGTCCTCTCTCTCTCGCGACCCGCCTCCTCCTTCACGAGCATTACTGCTTCGCAGAAGGAGGCGACCGCTTCCCACTCCGTCTCGCCCCGCAGCATGGCCGCAACCAATGCCGGGCGCGAGAGGTCTCCGCCTATCGCCGCCGTGAGGACACGTCGGTGCTCTGCCCAAGCGGGGCAGTCTTGCACCGTATGCTCTACTGTGTCCTCCGGGCGATCTTCGCAGTGGTGGCACCCGGGCGTTTCCTCCTTCCCTATCAGACACAGGAACCTCCCGAAACTTCCGTGTCCGGTGAGGACCTGCGTCATCCGATAGGTCAGGACGCCGTGACGTCTCTCCAGCCATTCCTCAAAGAGGGGTCTTACCGCCGCGATTGCGGCGTGCCCGAACCTCGGTTGCGACAGTCGTTGTCTCCATACTGCCCTGAGATCGCGCCGGACCTCTTCCCGCCGCGCCTCGACTTGTCGGGGCAGCGGGAATTCTCCCCGACGCTGCGCCTCCACGCGCCACTCATAGACGCGCTGGAGGGCAGTCGCCTCTAGATCCCAGGGCAGCAATCCGGCAAGGAGGTTGGCCGATTCGCCGGCGATCGTGTGGTATCCCCGGATCATCCGGATAGCCATGACCCTCTGGCATGCGACCAGCTTCTGTGGTCGCGTCCGGATGCTCAGGGCCCATACGGGGGCCCCGTAGAGGGCCATGGACCGCACGATAGATTATACAGACGTACAAAAATTTTACTGATTGCATTTTTGGCATCAGTAAGTATCGATCCCTCATCACCCCCTGATAGTTATTTTGGAAATATATTTCATGTACAGAATTACCTATCTACAGATTTATTATAAGTATAGATGGCGCCACTTACACGATCCGTATTGTTTCTCAAATTCTAAATTAGCGCAAGCGAAGCCGCGGGCAAACACCAGTAACTAATACAATAATAATGGTTTTATAATTAAATTATTAAAGGAATTACGATAACTTTATAGTTCATTTAAATTAAAAATTCACGTTCACGATAACTTTATTCATTTAAATTTTAAATTCACGTTCACGATAACTTTATAGTTCATTTAAATTTTAAATTCACCTTCACGATAACTTTATAGTTCATTTAAATTTTAAATTCACGTTCACGATAACTTTATAGATAATTTAAATTTTAAATTCACGTTCACGATAACTTTATAGATAATTTAAATTTTAAATTAAAAACAAACTCTCTGTTATTCTCTTATTTATATTAACTCTAACAAGTTTCATACTCTTCGTCCGTGTAGAGATACATAAATATGTTTTCGATTTACCTTGAACCGAAGGTCTCCTACGGGCGGCTGTGCGTAGGGGATACCTTTGAAGTAGCTGAAGAACGAGCCTCCATACTCATTGTGCACCAGCTCTCCCTCCAGTAATCCCTCACTCACTTTCACTTGCACCATCTTGCTCTCAACCGTCCGAAACAACGCAACGCTTCAATAATACTAACGTGTCATTCTCCAGGATTTTGTCAAATAGAACATTATAGAATACTTCTTTTATTGCAAAACAAACCATATTTATATGGTGGTAAGATATAAAATTGAACATGATTACTTTATAATTTTTCGTTATCTCTAATTGCGATAAAAACTTCGGTAAATTATAGACGCGTTTGTCTATTTACTACAAATAAAACTTTTTATCCGACTGCGCCAGGAGGGTTATGTTTTTCGAGTGTATGTATGTTTAGGTATGTATGTTTCTTTGTGTTGCTCTGCAGCCTAAACGGCTTGATGGATTTTAACTTGAGAGGTGTCGTTAGATTCGCCTTAAACGTGAGAGTGTCACTGGGTACATAAAACTGGCCAAGTGCGAGTCGAACTCGTGTGCAAAGGGTTCCGAACTAAAAATATTTTTTTAAAATCTCTCACATTCTATCAAGCGGGGTATCAAATTAAAGGATTTTAAAAATGGTTAACCAAAATATATATAACTTATATGTTTCAATTTAATTTGGACTGATAAATGATAACAAAAACTAAAAATAGTAAAATAAAATAAATATTTAAAAAAAAAAAAACTAATTCACACTCACAGTCGGGGCCCCTTGGGAAGATTTGATTGGTATAATTTGAATGGGCCCCGACTGTGAGTGTGAATGAGTGAATTCTAAACTACTGGGCTTGTTTCTTTCATTTTAGTTTTTTTACGCAGTCGGGTTTTTTGTTTTTTTTTTTTGTGAGTTATTTTAGTATTTTTATTGACAAGTTTCATTTATCATAACGTTGACTGGTTGTATCCTGTGGGTCTGTTTATACTCGTAGATCAAATTGTTCTGGGGGCCTCTTATTAGGTAGATAAAGGACTTATGAAGGTCATGAGCGGTTTGCGTCATATCTACGGCAAGTGATGTGACTATTGAGTGTTACTATGAATATGAGCATTAAATTAGGTTATTATATCAATCATCTTTCTCCTGAAAAATGGGAAAAACGCCAGGAAGATAATGATTCTCCAATCTACTTTGGATATCAGATCAAATCATTCCTACTAGAAATTAATAACATAATGTGAAAATACTGTGATGAAATGACTAAAACGATATGTTTAGTAAGGGTCAGTCCAGACCGCGACGCGAAGCGACGCGACGATGCGCGCACTCTTTTAAGAGCCATTCAAAATACGACTTTATTTTCTACACCAAAAGATACACATTTCGTTGCGAGAATTTAAGCGGCGTCAGCGGCGCCGCGCTGCGCCGCGATGCGCCGCGCGGCGCAGCGCGGCGCATCTCAACGCAGTCGTGAGTCGCTGCGCATCTCGACGCCGCTCGACGATGTAAGATGTTAGACTGGGAGCTAGAGGTGTCTGATTATGCGTAATGTGAGTGTCGAATTTCGCCAACCGATTTTAGTGACGAAAAGGTCAAAGAATAACATTGTTTATCTTGCCAGTCAATTGTCTGGTCCAGTTTTTACGCCCTCTTCTCTTATTCGTAAGCGGAATGTATCGAGTACATGATTTAAAATCATTTTAATGATTATTTCCGTAATCATTTATAGGAACATCAGATCACAGCTCTTTGCGGGACAGATAAAGCTCAATAATACTAAATTCCATAAAAAAATTTTTTCCAATCAGTTAGGAACTTGTTCTGATTTGCTGAATTAAATGAAGTACTGAACTAAATGAGTGGACTACTTCATCAAGCGAAAAGATACACATACTTAATGCAGGCAGGATATGTATTGTCATTATTTAGGGTCTCAGGTATAAGAATTCGGTCATAGTTGCCTTCATTCGGATTTTGTGTACTCAACTACCTCTAGCCCCTGGACTATGTAACTGACACCAAATGGACGACTGCGGGAGGAAGGGGGGTGGGGCGGGAAGCACGTGGCGAATGTAGACACTCCGCTGCACCGCGCGGCGTCTGGATGCGCAGCGCGGCGCATCGCGGCGCAGCGCATCGTCGCGTCGCTTCGCGTCTCGGTCTGAACTGACCCTAAATTGAATAAACAAATGACAATTTGTGATAAATAGTGATATGAAAGTCACGGTGACTGTTCTTAAAATAATAGAAAAAATAGTATGTCACATTGAAAAATAAGGTTCAAATTCGGCACATTTACCTATTCACGTAATTATAATGAAAGTTTTTTTTTGTATGCAATAAGGTTAAGAAAACACTTTTATATGTCTTTACAACTTAGGTGAGGGCGATGTTTTGTACCTACTATGAGAAGAAACAACCGCAACTGCACAGAGGTCTCTTTTAGAGTCCAAACATTATTTCTGTCAAATGACTGAGAGAGTCTTTTGAAGAAAGACCCACACAGATTTGAGTGGACCTGTTCAGTCAGAGCATTTGTTAGTTAACATGAATCGTTAAACTAACAAATTCATAATAAAAATGGCAAAGGTCCGAAAGAATATAACACCAAAATATTTTAATTCATATTGTGTGAGAAAATCGTCATTACGATTGAAGTGGATTACGGGCAGAAAAATAATACAGACAAGGCTGTTGTATGCTCTTAACTCTATTGTAGGTCAGAGATGACAGAGAAAAACAGTATGATAGAGTAAGCTTAACCTGAAGTTTGTTCATACTCATGCAATCGCGCAGTGTGTACGGTAGCAACGCTGTGTGCTTAAATTCTACTGGTTCTCACCGACCGACAAACTAACATAGTCACTATCCTACCTTAAATTCAAATATGATTTTCCGACATTTCAAACAAGGGAACGATAGAAACGAGAGAAGCAGGGAATGTACATATATACAATACAAAAAAATCCAGAAACCATAGCTTACTGTACAAAAGTATTTATATTTTAATATCCTTCAATTACAAGCACGTATTACTGTCCATATTCTTTCAAAAGATTTTCCCAGAATTGTATTTCTTCCTTCTCAGGTTCGACACCCGCCGTGAGTACGTTTCCAATGTTCAGATAATCTTGTTTTTCTATAGTGTACGGCTCCCATTTCGCACCCAAAGAGTCATCAGGAGTCGGGTTCCTGAAATTGTAAAGTTGTTATTTAGCTTTATTTTTATCATAGGATGAATCATCAGAGTTATTTGTTAGTCCAATTCCACCTACAGCTGCTCAGTAAAGGCCTTTTCCCTTTTATGATGTAATATATCTGACCAGGCTTTACCCGCGATCTTCTTCCCTCAACGTGAATAAAGCCACAAGCCCCGACGGAATCCCGGCAATTGTACTTAAAACTTGTGCGCCTAAATTGTTTCCGATCCTGACACGCCTATATCGCCTTTCACTGGCGACCGGAGAAGTGCCGATTTCTTGGAAGCAAGCTAACGTCCAGCCTGTGCCTAACAAATAGTCGTGCTGACCCGGGCAACTGCAGACCCATCTCGGTCACGTCCATCCTCTGTAAGAGTATGGAACGCGTGTTGAACAGTAAGCTCCTGGCATACCTAGAACACAGCGATATCCTTAGTGACCGCCAATACGGCTTCCGCCGTAACCGGTGTACTGGGGATGTTCTAGCGTATGCATGCCATACACATCTGGTCGCGGGACTATCGAATTACCATGACCCCGGAACGTAAAGGGTTAGTGATGGACACTGTGGATTTTTAGTCAGTACGAGTTTGACAGTCCCTCCCGCTCTGCCCTGGGTGGGAGGACTTATTTGATGATTTTACCACGCTAAAAAAAAATGCCATACACATCTGGAGTGACGCAATCGAGAGTCACGGAGAAGCACTTGCTGTTTCCCTTTACATCTCGAAGGCTTTCGACAGTGTCTGGCACGAGGGCCTAAATGCTAAGCTTCCTTCCTTCGGTCTGCCAAGTAGTCTGTTTGATTGGATTGCAAACTTCCTGAGGGATCGTTCCATCCGAGTGGTTTTCGTTGGCTGCTCGTCCGGTCAGTTAAAAATTAACGCTGGAGTACCTCAGGGGTCGGTGCTCTCGGCAACGTTGTTTTTGCTGCACATAAATGACCAGCTTAGACTCGGAAGCTTTGGGTATGCAGATGACAGCATGGTTGCTGAGAGATACGTGTCCGATCACGGGCTATTGGGCCTCAGATTTGGTCTCTCCGAGAGGCCATGGTTAAGCGCATGAGCCTGTCTTTGGAGGCTGTCTCCGAATGGTGAATCCAATCTGGTCAGGTTCAACGCTTCTAAGACGTGTCTTTTTCCGCAAAAAAGAGCCCATACCCGGCTCCATCTTTCCGAGGAGTGACCGTACCGATAACAGACCATCTTGACCTTCTCGGGGTTATGTTGACATCAACCCTCAATTTCGGTCCATTCATTGAGGCAAAGGCTCAGTTGACCGCAAAAAAATTGGGGATCCTCTCCAAGGTGAGAATGTGCTTTACGCCTGAACAGCTGCTTAACTTGTATAAAGCGCAAGTTCGGTCATGCATGGAGTACTGCTGTCACCTCTGGGATGGATCCGCCAAATATCAACTAGATGCACTTGAGTCAATAGATAAACGGGCTAAGAGGCTTATCGGCAACGATGCTCTGGCTGAACCTAAGCTCCAGGGCCGGCTTCCCTGCCGTCATCTGTTTTTCCCGACAGCTATAACCTTGGGGTCTTCAAGTCAAGAGTGAATAGAGTACTTCTAGGCAAGCGTACTTTACCGTCGACCACATCTTCGCTTACCATCAGGCGAGATAGTAGTCAAACACGAAACTATCACTAAATAAAAAAGCGTCTGCCAAAATAGGTCGGATGAATGAATTAGTTTTTGATTCAGTACACCGAAGTAAGGCGTACCTCACCGTCGAGGCCATTGCAGGCATGGACAACAATGAATAAGGATGAGTGATTTTCTACTTTCAGCTTTGACTAAAGAGTTACAATTTTAACATTTTTGAAGAAAAAATCTAGCAGGACTTTTTAGTGATATCAATTTGTGTTGATAACTTACCCGAATTTTGCAAAGTTTGTCCAAAGTTTAGTTACTCTGTCGATAAGCTGGAATGTTGCTGAGTTAGTATCCACCTTGGTGTTCATCATTTTGGCATCAAACAAATACATTAAATCATCAGCGTGACAAGTGACTGGTTTATTTCCAACCAATGGACCAAGTTCTCGTACATGTACCATAACGTTCCTCTCAGAGACACAACTAAACTTATACAAATAAAGCTTGTTTTTCTTTTTAGGAGCAGACAGTTTGACCCACTGCATTGTAGCAAAAACGAACATCGTCATTGAAAGGTAGTTCGCCCATTTCTCCCAGTCATCGGGTATCTTTATCTGGTTACCAAAATAAAACTTCCTGATCTTCGCTCCAACTTCCAGCTGCTGGTGCAAAGATAATTTGTATGTAAGTAATTTAGGAATAAACATTTCAGGGAAGTTCTTCGCTACTTCTAATGATTTGTTGACATCCTCCGCGCTCGCCACTCCAATAAGACCTTCATGTGAAGTGAAACCGGTCATAATGTCTACGCCTGGGTGAACGCCGTTTGTCACTGCATTGACCATGTCTCCATAAAAAAATCTCTCTTGACCGAAATCTTTTTCATCCACAATAGTAAAGATAATATTAATATCTATTCCACCCTTTTGCATTTCGGAAAAAGTGATGGGTATTTTTATATTGACCAGTTTTTCAATTGGTTGATTCTTAAAGAATTCATATATTTCCTTGTCATCGTCTGAGGTGCATCCCAGTTGTCTTGCTAATGCTATGGCTCTATCACGAGGTCTGACAGCCAGTGCCCAATTACAAAGGGAATTACCACTTTGAGCGATGGCCCTCTTGAATAATCCCTTAGACATTGGAGATATACATTGGTAAGAAATACTTGCTCCACCAGCACTTTCTCCGAATATGGTAATGTTTTTGGGATCACCACCGAAGTTGGCAATGTTCTTATTGATCCACCTCAGGGCTTGCACTTGGTCCTTCATGCCAGCGTTGCCGGGAATTTCTGGTGTATCTAGGCAAAGAAAACCGAGTACTTCAAGTCTGTAGTTGATTGTTACGACTACAACTCCTTGTCTCAGGAGGAACTCGGGTCCATAGAAGTCGTCATCACCACCACCGCAGATGAAGCCTCCTCCGTGTATCCAGACCATGACAGGTAGAGGCGTTTTGGGTTTGACGTTTGGTGTGTATACGTTAAGATACAAGCAGTCTTCTGCTCCCATCCTTCCCATGTTTGCGAACATATCATCCTGGTAACATTTCGGTCCGAATTCCTTGGCGTAGCGAACTCCTTCCCATGGTTTTGGAGGCTGCGGTGCCTGCAAAGAATAATTACAACTATCAGTCTGCATTTTAAAGAAACTATTGTGTATAAGGAGTCTGTCAATAGCTATGAATCATATTTGGCCAAGAAGTTTCGCTCTAGTTTCAGCAGTAGTGTTTCATGGTTTACGCATTGCATCATCAAGATTGACACAGGCCCAAAATTGTTAGGTTATTTACAATCACTCAGTTTGAAAAGTGGACCTCACTATTTATTTATTTATTTAAAACTTTATGCAACACAAAATGGTACGAGGCATTCTCTACCAGTCAACTCAGCAGAGTAAAAAGCAAAATATAAATTGAGATATCAAATGACAGAGTGAAAAAAAAAACAAAATACAAAATCTAAATAAACATTGGAATCTAAATACTAAAATAAATACACATATAAATAAATATATATATATATATATACATATACCGCGTAACAGAAAGATTAAAGAGATAACTCCACTAATGATGCAGATAATAATGCCGCAATTTCTGCTTGAATGCTAATTTACTGGTAGTCGTCCTGATTTCAAGAGGAAGCGCGTTCCACAGAAGAATGGACTGAATATGAAAGGAAGAATGAGTGAAATCAGAAGAATGAGAAGGACATAACAAGAGAAGATTATTAGAGGAACGCAGGTATCACTATGTTTTATTTATGAGATTTGGAAACACTCCTTGGTCTACACTGATGTTAAATATAACAGCTAAGTAAGTTGCAACAGTTTCAACAATAGATGAACAGACTTTCACAGATATTCCACAAAGATCTTCTGTTGACTTATTTCTTAGGTCTTTGAAAGCTTTAATTACAGCTAGGGGCTTTGTGTGCTGACACCTAAACTCCATTGGGCACGGCTTTACATTTTTTCTAAGTAAGGCAGCAGAGTGTGCGGTAACGAATTTAACGGCTCAGTCGTTTTAAGAAGGATGTTCGAAAAATTCTAATTTTAAATAAATTCTCTGCTTATCATAAAACTTTAACTCTGCATTTCTTACTTCTCCGTCAGCATATTTTTTGTAAATTTGTTCAGAATATTAAAATATTTACCTTAAACCGGAGGTCTCCTACGGGCGGCTGTGCGTAGGGGATACCTTTGAAGTAGCTGAAGAACGAGCCTCCGTACTCATTGTGCACGAGCTCTCCCTCCAGTAATCCCTCACTCACTTTCACTTGCACCATGTTGTTCTCAACCGCCCGAAACAACGCCTAAACAGTACTAACTTGTCGTAAGGATTTTATTATATATAACATTATCGAATACTTCTTTCAATGCAAAACAAACCATATTTATCACGATTACTTTACAATTTCTCATTATCCGTAATTGAGATAAAAACATCAGTCGAGTCATTAATTGACGTGTTTGACTATTTACTACAAATAAAATTAATTTGAGGGTTGGTTTAGTAGTATTTATTGTATGGACATGTATCGTTTATCACAGCGTGGTGGACAGGTTGTCCTGTGGATCTTTGTATAGAGCTAATTGTTCTGTGGGCCTCTTATTAGGTAGACAAAGGACTCATGAGGGTCTTATGCTGTTTGATGTCATATTTTTGGCAATTGATGTGACTAAGGTGGGTGTAACTATGAATTTATGCAATCAAATCACCTTTTTCCTGTAAAATGGGAAAAGTTGGGTTTGATTTTCCATCTACTGATGATAAGTCTCTAATCTTCGCTAGATCTCAGATCAAAACTTACCTACTAGAGGATTATAGCCTATTCTGTGATACTATATTTATTGGCAGGAAAACCCAAAAAATACTATAGTATAAATAGATAAGATAAATAAATAGAAAGATAAATAGTGATACGAAAATCACGATTACATTTTTGCTTAGGACATAATATATATATGTCACATCTATAGGTACATATAAATAAAATTGGAGTGTCATTGCATTGGTGTGAAACAACCGAAACCTACTCAGAACTCAGTACTTTCTCTTGTTAACTCTAGACCAGGGTTTTTCAACCTTTTTCATGGCACGACCCCTTTAGTATGAAGATATATTTCGCGACCCCCTACCCGTTGCTTTTTTCAAGCATTCAATTTTGACTGCACGGTTAGCGAAGTGGCCGAGCGATTGCACTGCTGCGATGCGTGTTGCGGGTTCGATTCCTGCACTGAGCAAATATTTTTATGATCTACAAACAGTGGCGTAATTTAAAATTGTCAGCGCCCTGGGCGTGTACAAATGCGCCCTAAAAATTGAATTAAAAAAAAACTGTCTAGTGCGAGTAACTATGCACCGACATTTCCACACCGCCTTCTAGAAGAAAAACGTAAAGCAGGAGTATACACTCATTTTGTACTACAAATATAAGTTTTTAATGGTTTGTAAACGGTAAGACTATGCTCGCTGCATAGCGCGTTTGTTGCGTAGTTCATTTTTCAATAGTAGTTTCCACAAAAGTACGTATTATTGTAGGGCAATTTTTTTATCATCATAGTTATTCATTTTCAAAAAATGATTATGTCCTTTATTAGTTAACATTTTTCCTAATAAATCTTTTTAAACTATGTTGTTTTTTTCTACTGCAGCTTTCCCAACTTTTTACAACTCCAACTTGAGAAGCTACGCGACCCCCCTGAAGAGGCTTCACGACCCCCCAAGGGGTCGCGACCAACAGGTTGAAAAACCCTGCTCTAGACATTATATTGGTGAAGTCAAATGTCTGAGAGAGTCTTTTGAAGAAAAAAAACACACAGATTTGAGTGGACCTGTCCAGTCAGTCCCAGAATTTCAGTCAAAGAATCGAGAAACTAACATATTATAGTAATGGCCGAAAGTGGTACGAAAGAACAAAATATAGAAGAGAAGATAGATACTTACAATCTTGACTCAGGTCTACTAGGTCAGAGGTGAAAGAGAAAAACTGTTATGATTTAGTAAGCTTATCCTTAAGAAGCTTGTTTACTCTATGAAAAAATCCATCCATATATCCACCCATCCTCTTTTTTGCATTAATAAGGTAGTTGTAGCAAGATTTATACCCACCTACTCTTTTCAATGTCGAATAGCGTGAAACCCTAACAGGAATTAGGTCAGTGAGGCGCGAGGTCACAAAATGGGCGCAGTTGTGTCATTCGAGGGCATAATGCCAATAAACCAGCTCTTTCTACAGGGTGCAATTAAAGTCGTGGGCATTATTTCAAACTAAGGCACTACTCATGATACTAATTGCATTAGGCCTTATAATAAGCAAATCAAAAATATTATTAATGCGAGTATGGAAAACTCTAAAAATGTAGTAAGTCATATTACATACATAGCAAAAGGCTTATTAATGCAAATAAACACTAAAAGTTATAAAAAAAAAATACATCATAAACTCCAATAAGTTTTTAAGTATCAAAATCTCGAGCGCAGTACAGCGCGTTACGAAAAGTAAACAAACTACAAATAATACTAACTTGCAGTTATAACATTTTTGATTTGCGTAATGCAATTAGTATCATGAGTAGCGTCTTGGTTTAAAATAATGCCCATGAATTCAATTGCACCCTGTTTAACCGTTTTACGGTATACGTGCCGATTTAATTGAAAACAATATAATTGTAAGTTGAACGGGATTATTAGCAGGCTAATATTTGCTTTAAGTTTCTGATCATGGTGATTGCTATGGGATATTTTTGCAAGCATCAGTTAATGAACTGGGTATCGTATTACCCTGTACTAACTATGAGGTCAGATTGGCAGTCCTTCAGGTATTCAGCTGCATTTGAGTTCAGCTAATTTCACAACATTTGGGAAATAAGTTGATCTTGATTGTCACATTTGCACAGTGGCAGATGACGATTGTCAAAGTCATGCTCATTTCAAAGAATTGTCATGCTTTTCCACAATCATAATGACCTACACTTTTTAAACAAGATATTACCAAAATTGTAATCGCAATAATTATGGTACTAATGATCGGTCATTCCAGCATATTTTCCTTACCAGACTTTGCCTCCAGGTCTTTTTTTGTCTGTACAAGCTTTTAAAGGTAGCGAAAAACGTTAAAGGATGAATGTGGGGACGCTCTAGAAACGGTTTCTCAGAAGAGACGTAGTACTAGTAAACAGAGTGCTTGTATGAATGTGTATGAGGAAAAAGAGTAGGTGTTTGCAATTTTTTGTTTTTGTCTACTAACATGGGAAAAAGGCGTGAGTTTATGTATGGTAAAAAAGACACGTATTTATTAATATTCTTTGTCAACATATTCAGGAGCATATTCTCTGAATATATCTTCCCAAAACTTAAACTCTGCATCATCTGGTGCTGACCCTGTTTGCAGTTCGTTGCCAATGTCTAGATATTCTTCTTTTTCTACTGTATACGGTTTCCATTTCACTCCAAGATCTTCATTAGGAGTCGGGTCTCTGGAAATGAGCATAAAATATAAATAAGCATAACGTGTTTCAAAAACTCATAAATCAATTGAGATCACTAGGTAATACTTTTGTGTCTGAACTTACCCATATTTTGCAAAGTTTGTCCAAAGCTCAGTCATGTTATCAATCATTTTGAAAGTTCTAGAATCCATATCGACAGTTTGCTCTGATTCTTTGCTATTGAAAATATAAAATAAATCATCAAGGTGACAAGAGATGTCTCTACCACCTGTTATGGCGTTGAGGCCCATCATGCGGCTTGCAATATTTCTTTCCAATTTGCAAGTGAATTTGTAAAGATAGATACTGTTCTTTTGCGCGCAAACTTTCACCCATTTTATGATTCCGTACACAAACATTTCAAACGAATGGTATCGGGCCAATCGTTCCCATTCAGTATTTACGCTTCTATCACACATATAAAACTCTTTGATCTTTTGTCCTGCCTCAATTTGTTTTTTCAATGGAGAATTCAATGCAATATGTTTCGGAGTAAAGTAGCAGTCGAAATCATTCGCTTGCGCGAACATTTTTATGTACTCGCTAAACACAAATAATAGAACACCTTCGTCTGCAGTATATCCAGTAATAACTTGGACTCCTTCGTGTAAACCATTTTTCAAGTGATCAGATATATTACCTTGGAAAAATACTTTGTTATCACCAAATTGTTTTTCACTTACAATACCCATATTTAATTCGAAGCCTGCTCTATGTTCTTCTGCAAATGATAGCGGTAATGTGACTGCAACAAGATTTTCAGCTGGTTGAGATTTGAAGAATCCGTAGAGATCTCCATCGTGTTCTGGGTTATATCCTAATTTTTGGGCTAAAGTGGCGGCTCTTAAACGGGGCTCAAATACTTTTGCCCACCAGCAAGTGGTGACTCCACTCTGACAAATAGCTCTCTTGAAAAGTCCTTTCGTCATGGGTGACACTAAATGATAGCTGACGCTAGCTGCGCCTGCACTTTCGCCAAAGATCGTTATATTATTGGGATCTCCACCAAAATTTGAGATGTTTTTGTTGACCCATTCTAATGCTGCTACTTGATCCTTCATGCCTGCATTGCCGGGTACTTCTTCTGTATCTAGACAAAGAAAACCTAGCACTTCGAGTCTGTAATTGATCGTAACAAGGATAACACCTTTCCTAACGAGAAATTCAGGTCCATACATATTGTCATTGCCGCTACCGGAGTAGAATCCTCCGCCGTGAATCCAGAACATTACTGGTAAAGGTTTGCTGGGTTTCAGGTCTGGGGTGTAAACATTCAGGAACAGACAGTCTTCGCTGCAATCGGGTTGAACGCGCTTTAGTAAGTCAACTTGGTAGCAAATTGGACCAAATTCTTTCGCGCTCCGTACTCCAGTCCATGGCTTTGGGGGATGTGGTGCCTGTAAAATGAAAAATTAATAATTAGAGTGATATAAATATAAAATAGGGAATCTAATAAACATTTCATCTGCCTAGTCATTTCCAAACTTAGTTTAGGTTCTCTTCCAGTCAGAGTCACTCTACAACTCTGTTACATAATATCACCCTTTGGCAAAGAAAAATACTGTAGGCACATTAATTGACATCAAAATAATTAATTAGCTAATGTAATCTGTCGGTAGCAATAACAACCTACAATGGGGCTAATAATGGCCGATTTTGAAATAATTTAAAGACTATCTTATCAATTAATACTATGCTGTTAAGTAGACTATTCTAAAAGTACGTACGTTTTTATCAAGGTTGCCGCATATAATGCCGACCTGACTAATCAGACTTTTGAAGCATAGAAATAACAAACAAAGTTTTTTCGGTTTTGTAATAATTATTAGCACAGTATAGAAGTAATAGATAAACGTATTTTTCTTTTGATAGTATCGATAGTTATCAAAGATAAACCGATATGGAATAGATACAAACAACTTTATTGATAGTGCAATAACTTATCAGTCTGAAGTCGCTGCTACAGCCGATTTTGTTTTTGTTCTAACCTGATTTATACAGTGTTATAGGCTACGTCGACTTAGACCCTTTAAATGATTTTAGTATACATCATCACTCACCGATTTAATTATGGGATTCCATAGGGCATAGTCGAGTTAACCTTACTTACTTAGCTGTTTTACAAAATCTGTATGTCTATGCAAAGGTTGTGGGATTGTATTATCAGGTAACAGTGACCCTGGAACGTAAAGGGCTATTGAAGGACACCATAGATTTCAGTCAGTATGTGTCTAACAGTCCCTTCCGCCTAAGGTTACCATAAGTAAATAGAGGGATGCCTGTCTATGGTACCTAAATGCCTGAATTTTCAGAAAAATGCCTGTCTAAAGCAAAATGCTGTAGGTAATAAGTAAAAGCCAACAGATAATAATGAAGAAGGATATTTTTATTACTGATATTTGTCAGAGTATATATTTTTTATTACTTCTTTCTTTTCTAATATATAAACGTAAAAATCTTCACAAGATACTTACATTTGAACAATCATGTTTGTAATTTTCCTGTGTTATCCGTTCGCAGGCGCGAAATTTAAAAATGCCTGTCGCAGACCAATGCCGGCCGCACGCCTGTCTAAACCTTAAAATGCCTGTCAAATGCGGCAAACGCCTGTCATATGGTAACCCTACTTCCGCCCTGCCCTGGGTAGGAGGACTCATTTGATGATTTTTCCAAGATAAAAAATAAATAAATAAACTCTTTTGCAAAAAAAAAGGGCACTTGAGATTTTTTTCTCTACTATAATGAAGAAGATCAAGAAATAGGTTTGATTAATTTGACGATGTATTGGTATGTTATTTGAAGCATCCTGTACCCTTAGCACGAATTTTCACTCTTTTACTTTACAGCATCTTTCCAGTATTTACAGCGTTTTTGTATGAAAAAACGGAACAGCGCCTCTGGTGTGCGGAGAAGGAACTAAATTTTTCATTGAAAATTGTCAGTTTGAAATTGTCAAAGTTCCAGTTTACTTTACGTCTCAAATACTGAAAATTCGTGCTAAGGGTACTGGCATGATCTGTACCCTTAGCACGAATTTTCACTCTTTTACTTTACAGTATTTACAGAGTTTCTTGTATGAAAAAATAGAACAGCGCCTCTGGTGCGCGAAGACGGAACTAATTTTTTCCTTGAAAAATGTCAACTTGAAATTGTCAAAGTTCCAGTTTACTTTACGTCTCAAATACTGAAAATTCGTGCTAAGGGTACTGGCATGATCTGACGATGATCTTTACGTTCCAAATTTAAAATTTAAAATTAATAAAAGAAAAATAATTATTATTGTGGATTATTATAAAATTGCTTTACTAATGGCGCGAATTGCTGAAACGATTTTCAACTGATTACGATATTTTAAAACTTTTTGGATATTTTCTGAACAATTTAATCTTTCTTTTTACATTAAATACCACTTTTTGATGTGAGTGATAAAGCGATAAGGGCCGGTAAAATTATAGCCCTACTTGAAGAAGGTTGTTCGCAAACTTACGTGTCTCAGCGGATAAATGTGAGTCGTTCAACTGTCCAGAGGACTTGGCAATGGTATCAAGAGACCGGTTCGGTCAAAAGAAGACGCGGTTCGGGAAGAAAATGATGCACAGAACCAAGAGATGACCACTTTTTGGTGAGTCAGGCGTTGCGGAATCGTTAGGCGTCAAGTGTGGACCTAAAGAAGAGCCTTGAAGAAGTAAAAGGAGTAGAAGTTAGCTTGTGGACGGTCAGGAGGAGGCTTTTGGCTGCCAATATCAGGAGTTACCGCCCAGCTCGGGGCCCTAAATGACTCCGTGAGCACCGTGTTGCTCGACTTCAGTTTGCTCGGAACTGTGCTTCATGGACTCTGGAGGACTGGAATAAAGTACTGTTTTCTGATGAAGCTAGAATCTCTTTGTGTGGAGAGGACCGACGCTGGCGAGTGCTGCCAAGACCACGGGAACGCTATGTGGAAGTGTGTGTCGAAGAAATCACTCCTTATGGCGGAGGCTCCGTTATGAGTTAGTTTTCATAGAAAATGGAACATTAAATGCACACCGGTACATAATGGAAGTCCTAATTCCATATGCACAACCCACATTGACTGCACTTGGGGAAGATTCCATTTTTATGGACGACAATGCTCGCCCGCACCGTTCTGGCGACGTGGAAGCGTACATGCAAGAAGTTGGGATCCGTCGTTTAGATTAGCCAGCTCGAAGTCCTGACCTCAATCCAATTGAGCATGTGTGGGATGTTCTAAAGAGACGGGTAAGATCAGTGCAACCTGCTCCACAAAACATCAGGGAGCTAAAAGCGTCATTGCAGGAGAGTGGGAACGTATTCCTCAAAACGTTATTATAAACATCGTGGAAACCATGCCCAGAAGGATTCAAGCTGTGATTTTGGCAAGAGGAGGTCACACTCGTTATTAGGTTTCTACATATTTTGTAACGTAAAAAAATTAAAAAAAAATCTTCTCTTTATTGCCGACCATTTCTAATTGTTTGGGCGTGTACATCGGTTTTAAAGAATCCATCGTTATTTTCTTTTAATTGCCCGAATTCACTTCACGCGCATTAATTTACACGATTATAAGTATACAGACTACGTCAAAGAAATAAATTTCATTTATTAAATGTTATGAAAAATATCTAGTTTTAATTCCGCGACAAAAATCCAGGCTTGTTGCAGGATGCAATCCCACCCTATGCAATCATGCATATGCACATGCAGCAAAGGACCCACCCTCCCGCCCACATGCATATGCACAAGTGCAAGAAACAGAAAAACATGCCATGCAATCAAACCTATACTCGACACGTGTTTCGCCCCTCCACGGGGCATCCTCAGGAGATGTTGACTCGACAAGCGCTCGGCCTCGAATGAGCCAGTTTGACAGCTCTCGCCTCTTTATATAGCGTGGTGATGACGCATTAGTAACGGTCGATACAACCGTTATAAAGACGTTTGTATCGATCTACCTGTAATCATACTTAAAAGAGGTGATGTAATTAAGTTTGTTTGTTCATTCAACAGTGTATTATTATTATTATTATGTTTAGAGATTTCTAACTGCTCCAACACACACAACCGGAAGTTTTTATCACAAACATGGAGAATCTTATACGTGTTATTGTCGCTTAAGGAATGGCCGGTATCGATTAAATGTTTTGCGAAATGTGATTTGTCTGGATGGCCATTCCTATAAGCGGCAACATGCTCCCTATATCTAACCTCGAAATTACGGCCTGTCTGACCCACATAGACCCCGTTGCAATCGTTGCATACTAATTTATAAACACCGGATTTTTTTGAATTTTCTAATTTATCTTTACCGTTACAAAGATTACGTAAGTTGTGATCTGATCGAAAAGTAACGAAAACATTGTGTTTTTTAAGAATATTCGCGATTTTATCGGAAATGGGGCCTATGTAAGACAGACTACCGACATACTTGTTAATTCGTTCGGGGGTACATGCATAAAGTAGTGAGCGAACCCTGTCATTCTGTTTTTTCTGAATTATATTATCGATAACTTGTTTTGAATACCCGTTTGAAATCGCGATTTTAAGTTCCCTGTCATTCTGTTTTTTCTGAATTATATTATTTTAAGTTCTTTGACGTAATTATCCGTGGACAGTGGGACTGTCCATCGTTTAATGTCAGTCCCACTGTCCACGGATAATTACGTCAAAGAACTTAAAATAATATATCAAATCGCGATTTCAAACGGGTATTCAAAACAAGTTATCGATAATATAATTCAGAAAAAACAGAATGACAGGGTTCGCTCACTACTTTATGCATGTACCCCCGAACGAATTAACAAGTATGTCGGTAGTCTGTCTTACATAGGCCCCATTTCCGATAAAATCGCGAATATTCTTAAAAAACACAATGTTTTCGTTACTTTTCGATCAGATCACAACTTACGTAATCTTTGTAACGGTAAAGATAAATTAGAAAATTCAAAAAAATCCGGTGTTTATAAATTAGTATGCAACGATTGCAACGGGGTCTATGTGGGTCAGACAGGCCTTAATTTCGAGGTTAGATATAGGGAGCATGTTGCCGCTTATAGGAATGGCCATCCAGACAAATCACATTTCGCAAAACATTTAATCGATACCGGCCATTCCTTAAGCGACAATAACACGTATAAGATTCTCCATGTTTGTGATAAAAACTTCCGGTTGTGTGTGTTGGAGCAGTTAGAAATCTCTAAACATAATAATAATAATAATACACTGTTGAATGAACAAACAAACTTAATTACATCACCTCTTTTAAGTATGATTACAGGTAGATCGATACAAACGTCTTTATAACGGTTGTATCGACCGTTACTAATGCGTCATCACCACGCTATATAAAGAGGCGAGAGCTGTCAAACTGGCTCATTCGAGGCCGAGCGCTTGTCGAGTCAACATCTCCTGAGGATGCCCCGTGGAGGGGCGAAACACGTGTCGAGTATAGGTTTGATTGCATGGCATGTTTTTCTGTTTCTTGCACTTGTGCATATGCATGTGGGCGGGAGGGTGGGTCCTTTGCTGCATGTGCATATGCATGATTGCATAGGGTGGGATTGCATCCTGCAACAAGCCTGGATTTTTGTCGCGGAATTAAAACTAGATATTTTTCATAACATTTAATGTCATGGATTTCCGCAAAGTAACGCCTGATTCCATAATTTAAATTTCATTTAATTAATTCAAATCGACCTTAGAACGTAAATTTCCTTAGGTGCCTGTTTTTTTTGCAAAAGAGTGTATGTCTATACCAAAAAGTGAAGCTGGTTTGCACGTAAATAATATGTATATTGGTGTAACTGCACAACCCATATTTTGCAACAATCATGCGATGCAAGCGAACATGCAACCGGTTATAAGAAGTTACTTTTAGGCTGACGGGGACTTTAAACAGACTGTCTGTTGCTTGATTTTGTCACTTTTTGCGGCCCTTCCCAACCGCCCATCTAAATGTATCGATCAGGTGCAGAGTAACAACACACATCTATCTGCTTTAAACATGCTTTACGGCAGGAAAAAATAAAAAATACTAGACGAAACATCAAATAGCAGAAGCAGAAACTTTAAATACTTTTCTACAATTAGACCCCTTTTTTGCAATATTTTTAGAAGTTGTTAAGAACGAGTTGTTAGACAAATTTGAATGGGAATTTATAACATCACAGGATAAATTAGGTTAGATACCTTGAACCGGAGATCTCCTAATGGCGGCTGCGCGTAGGGGATACCCTTGAAACTGTAGTACGAGTCTCCGTACTCATTGTTCACCAGCTCGCCCTCCAGTAATCCCTCACTCACTCTCACTTGCACCATGTTCTTGGCGAACAGTTCCACTGTATTTTGACTCAGTAATTGAGTCACTAAATGTGTAAATATCACAGATAATTCACAAGTTTATGAGTCACAAATCACAATATCTTGTTCGAATAGTTAATTTTAAAGAAGAACGACGACACGACGTGTTACTTCATTCTATACTTGTATACGACTGAAACATGTTATTCGAGTTTACTATAAAGTTTTAAGTTTTTCTGTACTTACTTCATACCATAACAATCGTTTATTTTTATATCGTGTTGGTCGAACTCGTAGCTCTTTGGTTATGGCCTTCTAACCCGGACATACACATATTTTATTTAGAGTAGATCTTTGGTGGGCCGGCCTTGATCTTTTTATTGACACACAACTAATTTCTTATTATTTTGTTCTGAATTAGTTCTATGAGCATGAGAATGTAAAGTTCGTCGATAATACCTTAAACGGACGACTCTCCAACTAGACAGGTGTAATACCTGATGGGTAATAAAGACCAACAGTTTTTGTAGGATATATTCGATACGTTATTAAATTGCGGGATACTGTAGATTTGCATTTTCTTTGTAATAAATATAAATAAAATTCCTTCTGGACTTGTAATGGCGAAGGAATAATAGGGATATTTATATGTTGTCTATAACAAAATATTAAAGATAGGTATATTTATTTGTAAAAACATGAGTGGTATACAATATACAGGTCTAATTAATAAATGATGAGGTAGCTGCATGTTTTGCCATCTAGGTATGGCGTACAATACGCGGATGATACCACTCTCTTCGCTACTAGTAATCGCCACATAGAATTCTGCTACGCAAGCTGGAAAGTGTCAGCCTCGCATTTGGTCTTAAAATTAACTGCAAGAAGACGAAGATGATGATTGTCGACCGTGTCAACAACAACTCGCCAGAAGTCACCCAAATTGCGAACTGTGATGTGGTCCAGTCATACATCTATCTGGGGGCGTTGATCACAAACAATGGCGGGTGCGTAGAAGAAATAAAACGTCGTATGGCGATTACTAGGTCTGCCATAGACAAGCTCAAGAAAATATGGAGGAATCGAACCGTAACTAAAGCCACAAAAATCCGACTTGTCAGAGCACTTATTTTCCCCATATTCCTCTACGCTGAGGAGACGTGGACCCTGCGTGAGAACGAGCGGAAGAAGATAGACGCTCTCGAAATGTGGTGCTGGAGAAGAATGCTTGGGGTATCGTGGAATGATTTCCGTACTAACGTCTCCATAATGCAGGAACTTGACATCAAGCAGCAGTCTTCCATTGTGCAAGCTCGAATCCTGACATTCTTTGGACATGTATCCCGGCGTAGCGACGAGTCCACTGAGCGCCTAGTGGTGCAGGGCAAAGTCGAAGGCACCCGAGCACGACGTAGATCGCCTATGAGATGGACGGATCAGATAAAAGCAGCTGTGGACAGTTCCCTGCACATCTGCACTAGAAAGGCGGCCATCAGACAGGAATGGCGGCGTATTGTTAGGCGAGCCACTAACAGCTGAAATGACGACCACGACCACTCTGCCAAGAGTGCAACGACAAGAAGAGAAGAAGATGGCGTACAAATTATTTTTAACATAATTATGTTGATCTTAAATTCAAACAACGACG
The DNA here is from genome assembly GCA_954870645.1 of Agrotis clavis. Taxonomy (NCBI): domain Eukaryota; kingdom Metazoa; phylum Arthropoda; class Insecta; order Lepidoptera; family Noctuidae; genus Agrotis; species Agrotis clavis. The sequence continues at coordinate 3,725,296 of OX940929.1, forward strand.
TAAAAAAGAAAATTAAAAAGAAGTTAACATAACTCTTACTTAAAAACATTGTAAGTCATGTGACGTCCACTAATACACAAGTGCGCGCGTGGAGGCCTGTAGCACAGCCTGTAGTACGAACGTTATCGGTCTGTATTTGTTTAAAATGTATTGTTATGTTGTTTGCCTGATAGCGGGAATTTAATCTGGAAGAGTTCGATGTACGGTTCGAAGATAAGTTTCACATTGACCCTATTATTAATGTTGCTTTGGTTGGAAACCAAGTAATTACATTTTTTTTACATAACTATTAGATAATTAGAGAAAGTAAGTGTCGGTAAGAAAAAAAGCATATGGAAGAATAAAAACAGAACGCTTATAACCATAAACTATGTATTGGTTTGCAAAAGTAAACCTTAGAATCTAAATCTTTACGTGATTTTCACATGACATGAAAAGGCCTGTGAGATGTCTTGTGGTCGGATCGTATACCTACGCGTATTGTATAATGGCTACTACACACCTTACGATAAATCGTTACGATTAGTCGGTACAGTTCAAACTGCAACGATAAATCGACAAGTGTGTATGAGAAAAACTGTACAGTTTGTTCGATTTTTCTCATACACACTTGTCGATTTATCGTTGCAGTTTGAACTGTACCGACTAATCGTAACGATTTATCGTAAGGTGTGTAGCAGCCATAAGCCATCAACAGATTTCATCCGAGCAAATACCGGGCGAGATCCGCTTCATTGTTCAGACTCTCGGATGAGCAGGTTCTTGTAATAATCGCCTTATAAAACGACCTGATTAAAAATCCTTAGTAAAATATTTAGGAGCAAATTCCCTAAAGATAGTGTCCCAGAATTTAAATTCTTCATGATCTGGAGCTGACCCCGTTTGCAAATCGTTGCCAATGTCTAAATATTCTTCGTTTTTCAGTGAGTAAGGATTCCATTTCACACCAAATTCGTCGTTTGGAGTTGGATTCCTGTAAAATTACAAAAGATTGTAGTAGCCTATCTGAATATAGTTGAATTTTCATAGGTCTAGAGTCAATACAACTTACCCATATTTCGCAAAGTTTGTCCAAAGCTTCGTCATATTATCAATCATTTTGAATGTTTTTGAACTGATATCGACTTTTGCTTCTGCTGCTCTACTATCAAAAATATAGAACAGATCATCAACATGACAAGAGACTACTTTGCCTCCTGTAACTTCCTCTAGCCCCATCAAGCGACACGCAATATTCCTTTCAGATTTACAACTGAATTTAAAGAAGTATATTTTGTTCTTGTTTGCACTTGTGCAAATCTTCGCCCACTTAATGATGTCATATTTAAGTGTTTCGAATGAATGGAATCGAGCCAACTTTTCCCAGTCAGCTCTCGAACTATTTTCATTCATATAGAAGTCTTTAATCTTTCGTGCCACTTCTATTTGTTGTTTAACTGGACAATTCAGTGCTATATGTTTAGGAGTAAAATAAGTTAGTACTGCATTGGCTTGATCTAGCATTTTTTGGTGTTCAGCAAAGACATATAAAACAACACCTTCGTCTTCGGTGTAGCCGGTTATAACTTCTACTCTTTCATGAATACCACTATCCAAATAATCATAGATGTTACCATGAAAGAATCTTTCATTATCACCAAATTGTTTCTCACTAACAATACCAAAACTTAGTTCAAAGCCCATTCGCTGGTCTTCAGAGAAAGTAAGTGGTGTTTTTATTTTAACGAGTGCTTCTTTTGGTTGAGATTTGAAGAAATCGTAGAGAGTTCCATCAGTTTTTGAATCATATCCCATTTGTTCAGCTAATGCGATTGCTCTCTCTCGGGGCTCGATGACTTCACCCCACCAACAAGTTGCAACTCCACTGTGACATATGGCTCTCTTGAAAAGACCTTTCGTCATGGGTGACACTAAGTGGTAGCTGACGCTAGCAGCGCCAACACTTTCCCCAAAAATGGTTATATTGTTGGGATCACCACCAAAAGACGCAATATTGTTATTGACCCATTTCAAAGCTGCTACTTGATCCTTCATGCCTGCATTGCCGGGTACTTCTTCTGTATCTAGACAAAGGAAACCCAGTACTTCAAGTCTGTAGTTGATTGTGACAAGTATCACGCCTTGTCTGACGAGGAACTCTGGGCCAAACATTTCATCATTGCCACTGCCAGAGAGGTAAGCTCCTCCGTGAATCCAGAACATTACTGGTAAAGGTTTGCTGGGTTTCAGGTCTGGAGTGTAGACGTTGAGGTACAAGCAGTCTTCGCTACCTCGGGGTGGTGTCTTCGTGAACACATCATATTGATAGCTGACGGGACCAAACTCTTTTGCGCTTCTTACACCGTTCCATGGTTTTAGCTTTTGGGGTGCCTGCAAACATAATTTTATCTCTATTAATGACTTCTTACCAATGCTGGTTTTTATATAAGTCAATGACTAGACTGACCAGTAAGTTATAGTACATGTAACCCTATCTTTACTATCATCCAGTCGAGTAATGAAGCCTAATTTCAGATAGTCATAAAAACCATTCAGAGTTAGGTACATTTAGTTAATTAATTTTACGTGTTAAATTTTTATGTATAACTTAAATAGGCTAGTTGATTACATAAATAAATTGCGAATCTACGTCTTATTCTATCAGTAAAGCTATTGTCAAACAGACAGGCGAAGCGAATGCGATCCGAAGCGTTTTTATTTGTAATGTATGGAATTGTTTGAATCCAGTTACATAGAAAAGCGAAAGCGATCCGATAGTCTATGTGACTTGGCTTCAAACAATTCCAAACATTACAAACAAAAACGCCTCGCTTCGCGTTCGCCACGCCTGTGTTTGACAATAGCTTTAGAGTATTAAAAAACAATTTTATTGACACTTTTTTTGTTGTTTTAAATCAATGAATATTGAGTAGCGGCTCGTGACGTCAGAACGCACTAAAAATTATACTAGGTAAAAGTGTCGTATCTACTTCAAGTTTTAGTTGACGTAACAAAAGAAATAAGGAAATAATAATCGACTGGAGCCTTACCACGAGCTCTTAACGCGATCCAGTTTAGGCTGTGGGAAAGAGACAGAGCTATACAAGTCGTCTAGCGCCATCTCTTTCCCACATCCTATACTGGATCGCGTTAAGAGTTCATGGTAGGCCACCAGATGGAATAACTAGATTTTTTTCATAACAATGTTTGTAAATCAGATGTCCGATATAATGATGATGACTGTATGATAACATAGAGTAACTGTGGATCGTAGCATCTTCCGCAGTTTCTGCTTGTCCCCATGGCCAATAGGGCTGATTCTGTTTGCCACGATTGCTCGGCTAATGTGATGGTGAAATCTACGCTATAAAAAGCTAATAAAAACCGGCCAAGTGCGTGTCGGGCCACGCACAGTGTAGGGTTCCGTAGTTGCCTATCAAAATACTTATGCGAACGAATTAAACTGATTCGCTGAATTTAATTTTAAAAAGAAGAATTTTCAAAATCGATCCAGGCGTCTTTGAGAAATCGGGGAAAATACATAAAACAAAAGATTACGACAAATTGAGAACCTCCTCCTTTTTTCGAAGTTAGTTAAAAATAGTTGTCAATAAAAACCTACCTATCTCCAAAACATATCCACCTATTAGCTGTAAAAATAAAGTTGACAAACTTACATTTGCAGTTGAAGAACAAGTTCTGCGATACATTTTGTTTAGGAAAATATGTTGTCCAAGTACGTTTATAAGTTGGTCGACGATTACTCGTAAACTTGTAAAGCCTTCTTAGTCATGACAATTTTCCTTAAAACTTCGTTATATATACTACTATTGTGAATTTTTTCACACCCCCAAACATAACCGTTTAGCTGGTAGAGGGGGGGGACACTCGAGTCGAGCAAAAATTAGCACTTTAAAGCTTAATATTTCACAAACGAATCTTTTTATCAAAAAATTGTTAATGGAAACTATCAATATTTTTGAAAGACCTATTTAATGATACCCCACACTAAGGGGTACGTGAGAAATAAAAAAAACATCCCCACTTTACGTGTACAGGAGGTACCCTAAAAAAATATATTTTAAGAGATTTTATTTTACTACTTTTTCGGCGCAACAAATCCGTATATTTATACCAAATTACAGCTTTCTAGTACTGGGCGTCTCTGAGCTAAGCTGCGGACAGACGGACGGACGGACGGACGGACGGACGGACGGACGGACGGACATGGCGAAACTATAAGGGTTCCTTGTTGACTACGGAACCCTAAAAATGAAAGCTAGTGTGATAGCTACCTTAAACCTTAGGTCTCCTAATGGCGGCTGCGCGTAGGGGATGCCCTTGAAGCTGTAGTACGAGCCTCCGTACTCATTGTTCACCAGCTCGCCCTCCAGCAACCCCTCACTCACTCTCACTTGCACCATATTCTATTTCCCTCTGTAAATATTTAATAAACAATATAATGATAGCACTGTTGCGTTGCCATGTCGTGTCGCGGGTTCGATTTGCGCACGCGTCATAATTATATTTATATTGCCTACAGTTAGTTGTTCTGGGTCTGTTTGTATGTGTGTAACAGTTTAAATATTTGTAAAAGCATCCACTACACAGGAGACATTCATTGGGAAGGGCAAACGTAAATATGCATTAAATATATTATTCTAGATTTTAAAAAAAGGCCATTAAATTTACAAGAAAAATATTGTAAAAATGTAAGTATATCGAAAAAAAAAAGTAATTTTACAGTTTTTTTTTTGGCATTTCCATGGGGCCATCTTATTTCAAAAATAGAAGGTTTTTGCCAATGTTGGTCCAGGCGTCCGTCATAAGAAATTGGGAAAGATACGTAAAAAAGTTCGTTAAACGTTTAGTTAGCAATTATTACGTGTTTAAATTATTAATTAATTTTAAAAAAGTTTGTACTCTGTTTTGTTGTCATCATTTTAATATTTTTTATCAAATAAATAAATCTCTGCCTAACCACCACCACCACCACCAGCGCTTTGGGAATGTGTTTCTTTAAAACTTATTTATGTGTTTAATAACATAGAACAGTATAGGAGCAAATACAATAAATGGATTTAGTTTAGAATAATTAATATAATGAGTTAAACACACTTGCAATGTACCGTGGTGCATGGTTTGCAATAATGATGAGGTTATTTTTAACTCAGTTGTCTTAATTTATCCTTATCCATTACTTTGTATTTTTTAATTAAGGTTTTAAACTATGAGTAAATTCGTAGGTATAAAGTGTTTTATTTCGTCTAAACCTATATAAACTCATAGAGATTTCATCCAAATAGTTTTAAGTAATAAGATTTTGAAGTCATTTTTCATTGGTAATCATAATTGTTTATTATATAAATCTTATCCTGCCTGTCCCAACCTACGGTGCTCAGACCTGGTCGCTCACCGAGTCGCAGAAGTTTCGCCTTGGAGTGTGCCAAAGAGCAATGGAGCGCAACATTCTGGGTGTAAGAAGATCCGATAAAATACGTAACACCACGCTGCGCTCTAAAACTGGAATAATTGACGTAGGTAAAAAGGCTGCCAGGCTCAAATGGGAGATAGTCGCTAGGCAAAAATATGCACTCAATGGGTGCCTGAGAATGGACGACGCCGCCGCCGCCGAGGTCGGCCCAAAAAGAGGTGGCAGGGCGATCTAGATGCGTACCTCGATAGCTGACCCGAAGTGGCACTAGAAAAGAGCACTTGGAAGGATATGGGGGAGGCCTTTGCCCAGCAGCGGGACATAAATGGCTAATAAAAAAATAATAAAAAAAAATCTTTTTCTATGCATACTTTGGAAAACACACAAAATGTTTATTTTTGACCTGAGTTTTTGACAATAAAAAATGGTGTTTGTTTGAAACTAATTTTATATGTAAAAAATTTGAGCACATTACTTAATTTTTTTACACATTTTATTTGTTTAAAAATTAAACTCATACGAAAAACATTAAGAAACGTATAAACGGAACAAAAATATCAATAATTTTCATGTTTTCAACTGTCGATGTAACTGTTATTTGCAAAGAGGATTTAAAAAAAAAATTATTATTTCTTTTTATTGGATTTGGATTTAAATATGCGCAAATCTATTTGGTTTGTTATGAACGTACCTTGCAATTTTATAGTTGTCACGTACTACTTAAGGGTCTCAGTAAATGGTATAAAATAAATGTTCCTCACTTAATTCACATAACACGACTTAACGTAAAGATTGACTAGTGAAGAATGTCTTAGAATAATACACAAAGTTCTAATAAAACAAATAAACGCCTTTATGTAGCGTGTGATAAGGTCAAATTTTCCACACGAACCCGTCTTAATATTATTACTATTATATTTATAGAAACTAATCAGCTAGTATTGTTATTAAAATTGAACTGTGACTTTTAACTACACCTATTTATTTACATAATAATGTTAATTAGCAGTCGTCGTCCAAATTAAAAACATAATTCTGTTTTAACTTTGAAAACACAATAATATTAGGTATACGATAAAATGAGAGCAGTTGCGGCCCAGTGATTTCGGTTCAGACTCAAGTTGTAGGTCGAAAGGGAGCCCCGTCATTTTTTGCTGACGCTCTTTGAGGCGCGCGTGGAACACGACGCGCCGTCGACCCGGGCATGGTCCGTGGTCGGACAGCGAGTTGCCCTTTACTCGCTGCCGACATCCAACGCCGTGGGCGTCTACCACTGCGGTTGGGGCGGAGGGAGGACGCTCCAACCGCAGTGTCCGCAAGTCCTCTCCCTCTCGCGGCCCGCTTCCTCCTTCGCGAACATTACCTACTGCTTCGCAGAAGGAGGCGACCGCTTCCCACTCCGTCTCGCCCCGCAGCATGGCCTCGACCAATGCCGGGCGCGAAGGTCATTTCAGTACTTACGGGAGTTTTAACCAATAAAAGGCATGTCCATATAAAATACGTTTAAGGCTAATGACCCCGGGGTGCTATGACAGGAAACCTCCACGTGCGCCCGTGGACTGGAGTTCCCTCTCGGATACGTCCGGGGGGAAGACCAGTTTTTCGGGCCGGTGCACCCTGGGATGCGGGCAAAAACTCTTCCTTAGGCACTGTGTGCCTAAGGGGTCTCTTTGCCCGTATGCGAATAGCCTGTCGTGTGGACGCTCCAACGCGTGTCCCTCTGATTAGCAGAGGGCACAGCGGTGGAGCGGGCTTGCGGACGGTGAGTTATGGGTAGCTCGCCGTCCGACCAAGGACCAAGCCCGGGTCGGTGGCGCGTCGTGTTTCGCGCCAAATGCCTGCTGGGGTCGCGGGTTTTTTCTTAACCCAGGTTACCGTGACCCCGGAACGTAAAGGGTATAGGAAGGAACACGGGTGGATTTTAGTCAGTAAGAGTCTGATAGTCCCTTCCGCCCCACCCAGGGCGGGAGAACTCATTTGATGATTTTACCACCTAAAAAAAAAAAAAAAAAAAAAGGCTAATGACCCCAAATCAATCGACCTACTCCGGGCTACGCTGATGAGGCAATCCCGCGACCCCGGCCGGCTTTGGCCTTCTAAGAGCAGTCAGATTGGCCCTTAGAAGGCCTTTAATTAGTGCGTGAAACACGACGCGCCGTCGACCCGGGCATGGTACATGATCGGACGGCGAGTTATTACCGTCCGCATGACCGAATATCTTCCCTAACGTTACGCGTACCCAGTCACACAGATTTACATAGACACAACATTACTCAGTCGTAAACAACGTATCCATGCATATTTAGAGGTGGCAGTGTTTCATTTTGATATCGTGGGGCAGCGTGCAGCGAGGCACAATAACAATGTATGGAACCGCTGTTCGTTAGAATTGTGGAAACGTAACGGCTTTCTGTACCGTGAAATGTTAATGAGTCTCTCTAATAAGGAGTTGGGTTTATGGTAATATTCGTCCAAGTGTTAAAATGTCCACATGTCAGAATAACCTAAAGTTATATTTCTATTTGGTTACAATGAAGTTTTGCAAAAATCAATAAGTTTTGTGATAAAACGACGCCTGGATTTCTTTTTAATTAGGTAATAGAACAAATTTCATTATTTTTTATTTCAAAAGCCCTTTAAGTTCCAATGTCGTTAAACAATTTAATTTGTAGATGTAAAATCATTTTCACTTTTTGTCGTATGGACATTTTGTCACTTGATCTTTATAACAAAACTTTTGACTTTTTTACGTAATGAAATGTGGACAATTTAACACTTGGACGAATGTTACCATAATTCGTAATTTGTATGTAAGCTTTCCAAATGTTACTGTTAGTACTTACAAAACGGTTTATGGTAACATTCGACCAAGTGTTAAAACGACATAAGTTGTAGCATTTTTTAAACAGGTTTTTTCATTACCTTATTACACGACTTTGCGATGACAATAATACGCAGACGATTTATAATTCATATAACTAACTGATAAAATAATTATAGCAGCTTGTAGCGCCTGTGTGTTTTACATCAATACGTAAATATCGCGGGAAATACTCGTAAAATGCTATTTATTAATTGTAGGATTTTTTTTCCTTCGGCGAGGTGTAGATTCCGACTAAATGATCTAGCTTATTAATTTCTCTACTCTTTAAATATTAAATTTCAAAGTTTTCGAAATGCCTCAAGGACTTTTTTGGGACCAAAAAATCGTATCTTATACGTCTTGGTTCATCCAGACAGGTAAGCATTTCTGTATTTAGGGATAATTCTTTCTTCTTTTTTCTCACACATTAAGAATTTATCTTATATCGTGGGTGCGTTTACAAACATAGAAACTAACATACACAAACACCCAGACCCGAACAACTACTTGCAGATCATACAAATATTTATTCCGTGCGGGGATTGAACCCGCTACACGTTGCACAGCAGTCGATCTTCCAGCCACTGCGCCGATCGTGTCGTCATACAGCGTGCCTCAAACACTTTCGCAAAAATGCACGCAACTTTAAAGCTATTGTCAAACAGACAGACGTGGCGAACGCGAAGCGAGGCGTTTTTGTTTGTAATGTATGGAATTGTTTGAAGCCAGTCACACAGACTGTCGGATCGCTTTCGCTTTTCTATGTGACTGGATTCAAACAATTCCATACATTACAAATAAAAACGCTTCGGATCGCATTCGCTTCGCCTGTCTGTTTGACAATAGCTTTAGGCTATAACGGGAAATGCCGTTAATATTCGCGGTAAAGTGAAATACAAAAACGTCAATAAATTCCTATTTCAAATATTACAAGACCCTGCCCTTTTCACATTTAAAAATAACTTCCATTGCATTCCATATTCAAGTATACAACGTCGGATGTTGTCGGGCGTTCCCGGAGCGCTGCGCTTTCGTGTCACGCTCGCCCGTCAATCAGCGACGATTGTTTAAATATGGAGCGTGGAATATTCTTTCAATGTTCCATGTTTAATTGTTCGCTGCGACTAACGATGGACGATCGAACGTGAGGAGCTTTGTGATTGGTTATTTTTATGTCCTTGTTTAATGTTTGGTGTTCTGTCTATAGACTCTAGGCCCCTTATTAATAAACGTGGACTAAAGTTACAACCAGGGGTGCTCAAGTCAGGAAACCTCCACGTGTGCCCGTGGACTAGAGTTCGGGGGGAAGACCAGTTTTTCGGGCCGGTGCACCCTGGGATGCGGGCAAAAACTCTTCCTTAGGCACTGTGTGCCTAAGGGGTCTCTTTGCCGTATGCGAATAGCCTGTCGTGTGGACGCTCCAACGCGTGTCCCTCTGATCAGCAGAGGGCACAGCGGCGGAGCGGGCTTGCAGACGGTGAGTAATGGGTAGCTCGCCGTCAGCCAAGGACCAAGCCCGGGTCGGTGGCGCGTCGTGTTTCGCGCCAAATGCCTGCAGTTGGGGTCGCGGGTTTTTCTTAACCCAGGATACCGTGGCCCAGAACGTAAAGAGCATCCGAAGGATCACGGGTGGATTTTAGTCAGTAAGAGTCTGACAGTCCCTTCCGCTAACATCATCTTCGGACTAACCATACATTTTTAAGGATTAACCTTGGCGTAACTTTACTTCTCGTTTTAAGTATTAATAAGGAGGAAGATGTTTTTTTTTATCGTGGTAAAATCATCAAATGAGTCCTCCTGCCCAAAGCTGGGAGAAGCTAGCTTTCGAGAGGATTTACACAGCATTATTTTGTTTGTAATCTATAACTTTGCTTTTGAATAGCGTTCCTCTTCAAATTTTTTGGATGCGGATGGTATCTTTCATATCTATACTGTGTCTATTTTTATGTCACGGATAATGTCATTTGTCTGGTAACTTTCGTTTCGTTTCATAAGGGCTGATTTTTCAATAGTCAGATAACTTTTATCTGAGGAATAAAAATGACGGTTTGACAGCTTATCTATAGAAAATATGTCAAACCGCTATTTTTATTCCTCAGATAAAAGTTATCTGACTATTAAAAAATCCGCCCTTATACATAATTATACCTAAGCTTTTGTCAAGGCCTGATCAAGTCATCTCAGCGGTAATAGGATTGGATAGATAGGCAGTAAGTTTGTAGTGCAACTGATTGCCCATTTGATGCAGATCTTTTTTAAAACATTTCCCAACACTAAGACTTGATCCTGTATCTTGTGTGAATTTCCGAAATAATTAAACTAACACATACAGACAGCCAGACCCTGAACAACTAAGTACTTAGATTTTTTTCCCTGCGATAATTAAAACGCGACACGCAGGCATCAGAGCAGCAGTTTATTGAAAAGTAAGAGATAGAGACCTCTAAAAGTGTAAATCTAAAATCAGATGCAACTGCGTCCTATATCTCAATCTACGACCGAGGTATTTAATAACAGTGGAACAGGTATTTGGTGCGCACGAATATTCAAGGAACGTTTGAATTGCAAACTGTTTCGGGCGGCCAACGGTTGACGGGGCGGCTGCCAGTCCAAGGCGAGACGTAGTGCATAAGAAATAGCGGAGAATTTACTGTAATGTAAAATTTAACACAGTATTTTGTTGGCAGGCTGGCAGCTCGAAGGCTGAGTGTGTGTTCGGTTGATAAAGATTGAATCGCAACCCTATCAGGCGCGGTCGCAGCCTGAAATTTAGGGGGAGGGGTCACTCACTACACTAATAAAAAATAGGTATTTGAAATAAAATAAACATTATTGCATATTGCACAAGATGTCAGCAAACTATAAAATCGCCGTTATGGGGATAGTTAGAAATGTCCTTTTATTATTTGGCAAAATTTTCAGTTTTTTCAATGTAACCTTAGATTTTGGGGGGGGGGGGGGGCTGGGGTCTGTGGTCATGGCCCCTGTGACCTTCGGACCGCGCCTGAATACATATTACATAAAAGTGCTAAAAAGGTTGATCAATTTGTAATGAGCTTCTTACGAATGTTACACTATAGAAAAATAAACAAAATCGTTTTAGCGAGCATTCTATTATGCGTTGTGGTGACCATTCTAGCGAAATATGGAGGTATTTCATTTCAAAGACGAAACAGATTAGTTTGCTTTGATGTTACATCTATTTTTCTTTTTTAAAACATAAATGCTGCTTAATAGTCACATATTCGTACCTAGAATACTCGTATTACATTTTTTGACAAGCATCGACTACAGCGTTAAATAGAAAGATCATGAAAATGTTCGAAGCGATGATGTTTGATTCGTTGTTCTTTTACCAGTGAATGCTCAAATCTTCAGCACCTACGTCAAATGGTATTTTATAAAAAAATCGAAACCTTATTTTACAAAATGACAGAATCGATTTTAATTTAACTTAAATGGATAATAAAAAAAAGTTGTAAGAGAATATTTTCTTTCTTTCAAGCCTTTCGAAAGATTTCTCATGACCAACTGGTCATGAGAAATCTTTCTTTAAAAAATAGCGACATTAACTTAGACCAAAGCAAAATTGTAATGCGTTCGGCGCTGCCAGAAACTTTGTCTGAAATACATTAATTAATTAAACACATTTGGTAATTTCTACGAAATTTGTGTATTGTGCAAAAGTTTGCTATTTGTTTTCCAGATTTCCATAACAGTCTGTTGTAATAACTTATGGGATTTGTGGGAATTACTTCAAAGGGGAATGGATTTTCGGTGTTTCTGTCACACGCTCGATTAAGCTCCATTTGATATATTGGTGTGCAACTTCGTTTAATTATTTTAATCTTTTACTACTTCCCGTGTTATTTAATCAGGTTTTCCCTGAATTTTGCTCGTTATGCAACTTATACGTACCCGTAACTTACTTTATGCTTATAATCTAAAATACAGATCAGATTTCCTTTATTATTTCGTTCCGATTGATCAACTATGTCAGAGAGTTTTTTTGGAACGAAGTTCCTTATCGCGCGTTGTGAAAGGGGGCTGGACGGAAAAAATTCTTACGAAAAGTTGGCACGACACTTTTATCCGACTGCGCGACGCAAAGAAGGGTAATGTGTTTATTACCATGGAATGGAATGGAATGGACTGGACTGGACTGGACTGGACTGGACTGGACCGGACCGGACCGGACCGGACCGGACCGGACCGGATCGGACCGGACCGGACCGGACCGGAGTGGAGTGGAGTGGAGAGGAGTGGAGAGGAGTGGAGTGGAGTGGAGTGGAGTGGAGTGGAGTGGAGTGGAGTGGAGTGGAGTGGAGTGGAGTGGAGTGGAGTGGAGTCGCGACGATTATTTTTGTTGAGTGTATACAGTAACTTCGTTCCATCCGGGTGTCCCTTGACACCTCTCAAGTTTTTTTTATTATAAGTTTTTCTTTGTAACATGTGTCTTTCTATCACGAACAACGAACATGCAGACCCAATGGGTTGAGGTTTTTGACGCCATGATGAAAAGTATCCACCAATTATCTGTATTATCTTTGAATCTTCGAAATGTATCTATGACGTAATATGTCGATAACTCCAAATAAATGAGATATTAATTTTATCACAATACTGCCTATTTTAAAAATTCTATTTACGTTAAAACAATGGCTTTAAAGTCCCTTTGATCGACAGAGCGACTGTCCCGTGTACTATGGGGTAGGTACTATGCGAGTGAACGCACCGCTACCCAAGAATCCTCGCGAATAAGGTCCAAAAACTTGCAACATTTTTATCCGCCATATTAAACCCGTTCGTCTATTTTCATAAGCGTTCGTGTAAGTTTGGTAAAAATACTAAACAAAGCAGTTCCAAATATCAAAATATAAAATAGGCTTTTGATGACACTCTTGTCCATAAATTGATATTTGTTTTTGTCCGTACAGTTATGTATAACTAGCACTCCGCCCGCGACTTCATCCGCGTGATTTTCAAATTTTGCCTTTGTGAATTTCTAGTCCCGGCCACCCTCTATATGGGAAACTGTTGGAAAAACTCAAGCAATATTCAACAAAAATTCTATCAACCCGCAATATTCCGTCTTAGGTAACACCTAGGTCCTAAAAATTTAAAACTCCTAACTATCAACCCCAATACAAACTTTTAGGGGTCGAATTTCGTATCATCCTCTCTTAGTGAGAACCTGTATCCTAAATTGAACCCCCCTGCAATGTTGAGTCCTCTAATTACAAACACCAAAGACAACCCCTGAGGGGACGAATTTTGTAAAATTCCGCCGTAGTGAGAACCTAGGTCCTAAAACAACCCCCATGCTGAAATTCCTAGCATTTGTAGTAACAAAGTTTCATACAAACTGTCAGCCCCATAAACAGCCCCTTAGGGGTAGAATTTCAGAAAATAGTGCCTTGGTGTGAATTTACGTCATAAAAGAACAACCTTGCAAAATTTAATACTCCTAGCATTTGTAGAAACAATGTTTTATACAAAATACCAACCCCTTGGGGTCTATTTTCACAAAACACCCGGAACTACGTCCAAAAAAGGATCTCTATGCAAAATTTGAGTCTCCAAACTATCAACCGCGAAAAAGCCCCTTAGGAGTCGAATTTAGCAAAACCGTCTTAGTGAACATTTAGGTCTTAAAAAGAACCCCTCGCAAAATTCAAGACGCCTAGCACTTGTAGTAACAAAGTTTCATACAAACTATCAAACACAAAAACAAACCCCTTTGGGGTCGAATTTCGCAAAATCCCGCCATGGTGTCCATCTAAGTCTTATAAAGGAACCCGGTGCAAAATTTGAGGCTCCTCGCACTTATATTGACAGAGTTTCATACAAACTGTCAACCCCAAAAACAACCTCTTAGGGATCGAATTTCGCAAAATCCCGTCATAGTGAGCATCTACGTTCTAAAAAGACACCCCATGCAAAATTTGGAATTCCTAGCACCTGTAGTAGCGAAGTTTCATACAAACTATCAACCCCAAAAACAACCCCTTAGGGGCCGAATTTCGCAAAATCCGTTCTTAGTGCTCACCTACGTGGTATAAGGAGGGCTTATGCCAAATTTCAAGTTTCTAGGTTCAGCGGTTTGGGCTGTGCGTTGTCAGATCAGTCAGTCAGTTTTGAATTTTATATATATAGATTATATGTATAACATGGTACAATCGATGTATATGAGGCAAACTTTATTTTATGCCAAACATCTTTTGGTAAAATATTCAATACGTGAATATTTTACTAAACACAAAATCAAACTATACAGGGTTATTTGTAAAACATTAACAGCCTTTATGGACTGAAAGTAATTATGGTTTAAAGAACTTTTACTAGAAAACAACCCTGAAACAGAAAAAAAGATTGGTGTTTCATTCATGGTCATCGGAGAAATATTGAATGAAACACTTGAATTACTTTGCTTTTACGAGTATCTTATGGGTTGGTTTCTCGGAATAGGTTTTTGTAACCATATAATGTACTTTCAAGCCATGAAAGGTTGTTAATGATTTACAAATAACCCTGTTTGTACAAAATTGTGTAGCTGTTTCAACTCTCCTACGATTATTTATCCTGCAGCTACTAATATATGAACAAACCCACGTAACCGCCTTACAAGTTCACTATAGTGGGTGCGCGCATATCCCACCTACTTAAGACTATCGTCTACCGAGCGCTCGTCCATACTAAAAGAGAAAACGTTTTCCTACCCCTAAATGTTATCCTATCTCAATGATTTTTTAACCGACTTCAAAAAAAAAAGTAGGTTCTTAGTTCGACCTGTATGTATGTATGTATGTATGTATGTATGTATGTATGTATGTATGTTTGTCCGCGATTATCTCGCGTTTGTCTTAACGGATTTTGATGCAGTTTTCAGGAAAGTGTTCATTACATTCTGGAGAAGGTTTTAGTATATAACACTAATAGATATCCCGTGACGTTGCCCGCGTGGATCCGTTTTGCTTACTTGGATCGTAGATTTTCAGGGACAATTGCATGTTTGTCCGCAATTTTCTCGCGTTTGGCTGAACCGATTTTGATGCAGTTTTCAGAAAAGTGTTTTTTACATTCTGGGGAAGGTTTAAATATATAACAATAATGGATATCTCGTGAAGTTGCTTACATAGATCCGTTTTGCTTAATAGGATTGTAGATTTTCAAAGACGCCGATTTTATGAAGATTTTTGTTGTTGATTATCTTAACTTATCTTTGTCTTAACTAAAAATGGAAAAATAAAAACTTTTTGAAAAAAAGGGAACCGACTTCAAAACCAAACACAAAAAAACTATAAAATAACTTTTCTTTCGGAAGTCGGTGGCCATGTCAATGAAATAAAATAAAAACAAAGCCACCGACTTCCGAAAGAAAAGTTATTTTATAGTTTTTTTGTGTTTGGTTTTTAGAATGCTTCTGACACTGTAAAAAACTAGGTTTATAGGTTTTCTTTTTTTCAAAATTTATAATAGTTTGAAAGTAACAGGCGCCTAAAAGTTACTATTTTTATGACAAAATCTTCATTGAAGTAAAACCTTTGTATTTTAAAAACAAAGAAGTTTTAGAAAAAAAGCAAAACCTACAAACCTAGAATATAATATGCTGAAACGGTTGACACTAGAATCTAAGAGATTGGACGTGATTTAGTATGTGAAAAACGTTTTCTCCCGAGAGACAAATTTCATATAAAAAATACTCACAGTCAGTCGCGAGCTGCAACGCTCTCTATCGCACGATCGGGGGTTTTTCAACGAGCGAGTGGGACAGCACGAGTTTTTCTAAATACCTATTTTTTGAAAAGGCAGCAGCTATACAACCCTCTTAATCATTATGAATAGCGCGCTCTACGAGGAATGCCACCTAATATCAAACGCGTACTGAAAACTGAACATACTTGTATAGTATTGAATGAAATATTTCAGATACAACCACACTACTATGCGACAAAATTAACGAGGAATGTTTGGTAACGCCATATTGTAATGCTGGATCAGCTCAGACCGAGATGTGACGCTGCGCGCACATTTCAATAGAGCTACTCAAAATCCAACTCTATTTCCTACATGAAAAGATACACATTTGTAGTATCGTTGTGTCACGTCGCGCCGCGGCGCGTCTTGGTGTGAACTGACCGTCACGCTTTTCTAACAATTGCACGCTCTTAAATAAACAATAGTCAAGACAAATATAATAAATAAATAATAATTAGATTTTAGTGCAACGAATGCACTTAAATCTAGTCCAGATTTTTTTTATCTGGGTCCAAGTTCAATAGAACATCGAACTGAAAAAAAATTAACGAAGATAAAAGGCAGGATATTTCAAAAGATTTATCACAAAAAAACCGCTAAGTTGCTCAGTTTGAACCGGTTCAAACTGGTTGGATCCCGGCACGTGCCCGGTGTGAACTAGTTACGGATTATTGCCGCATACAATGTAGGGCGTTACCGTGTGCACTTTTCTTACAAACTATAACTTCTTCCTGGAGCTTTTACTTTTAAAATGTATTGCTTTGTTTACTGTTCTAGTATGGTAGGTTGTATGAGAAAAACAAAGTAATAAGAAAATGTAGTTTATCTACTCTCATATCAGGAATTCCTTATTTACTGTCTGGATTTGTGCCCAGTTGTGCAATAGACTGGCCACAATTAATAAATGGCAAAATTCCGCTGCATTACTAACGGCCCCCGATGAGCAGCGCGTATAAGACATTAATTATTTTGTAAGTACGCGAATTCGCTACTGACGGCGCTTCTTGACGTGTTTCAAACATTTCTATGCATATTTTGAACTTACCACTTGCCACGCTAAATCACCGCTCACAGCGGCAACGTGAACGGGCCGTAACCGTTTTGTTACAAACGGATGCTAAATTCACAAAATGCACCCTATGGTTTATTATATAGAACCTATTTCAAAACCCTATGACCGAAACACGTCATGCATACTAACACAACCTTACCACCAAAGGCCGTGTTACGTAATGCATTTACAACTGGCTGAGAAAGTTCACAGTTAGGCAGCTTACCCATGACGCGACTCGTGCGATTTGCAAATCAAAATCGTTCTTGCTACTACGATATAATGATGCAATTCGACTGACTGGCTCGCCACGACGACGATATCGTGGCGAGCGTGTTTTGTTTTTCATCTACCCGTAGACAAACGCACGTTTTGTGTCATATGTCGTAGTGATAAGGATGACTTTTACTTGTAGTTGGAATCTGTCCAATCGCGTTGCATCGCGCCATGGGGAAGCTCCCTAAGGCTGCGTTTCCACCAGAGATGTGCGATGGAAATGTGTCGTGCGAGAATGTCTAGCTGTCCTGTGAAAATGTGTGGGGGTTTCCACCAAAGCTGTGCGATGAAAATGTGCCTACGAGGATGTGTAGCGGAGCTGTGAAAATGCGCATTAATGTGTTGTGCGAGGATGCGTTGCGAAGCTGTGAAATGTGTTGACGAGGGCGCGGTGTAGTGGGAGCGGAGATACAACACATCCCACTCACACATTCCTCGCAACACATCCCTCGCACAAATCCCACGCTTGTTTTGTATGCGCAAAAATCTAGCTCCGCTGAGCCGTTTCCACCAGAGCTGTGCTGACCGAGGCGAGGTAAATGAAGCGATTATATTGATTCTTTACAAACACATCCCTCACTACGCATCCTCGCACATCTCTGGTGGAAACGCAGCCTAGTGTAATAAACGGTTTTCAAATCTAATAGTAATGTTATTATTATTTATTTATCAGGAACAATTTACATTGTGTTCGATACATTTCATACATCATAAATAAAAAAACATATCAATATAAATTCTAAATTAAACATGCAATGCTTAATAACAATAATAAAAAACCCTCATAAAAACATAAGAAAACACATTAAAATTGCATTAAAAGACCACATTGAAAGAACTGCACAATGGGTACATGTCTTGATTAAAAAATAATAATTAAAATGCAAATAAAATAATAATAAAAACATGTCCTACAGGATAATATTAATACAAAAACGGATTATTTAAAATTTTAATTATAGTACGTCGATTGAGTACGAAGTCCTTTGTGTGGCGACCTTTTGTTTAGCTAGTTAATGCATTGTTAGGGCTGCTAGTTGTTCGCTGTTTGAACTTGTTTATTAGATTTGGTAGTATTTGTTGGACAGCCAAGCCGTTCTGATGAAATTGTAGTACGTCCTCCAATCTGTGTATGACAAGTACTTCTATCATGATACCGTAGAAACACAGTTTTAGACAAAAAGAGCGAATCTAGGAAGACTTCTACCGTCTTTGGCATGACAATGTTTAAAATGTAAAGTTATTATAATGTAAAAAATATTATGACGTTCATATTCATCAGTCGCAATTCGGGTCGTGCAAAAAAAAAATTGAATTGTATGGATATTTGATTATCCTTAACTTTGTCTATTTTTGGACAAAGTTAAGAATAGTAATATTGTCATGGTAGGAGGCGTTTGCTCATCACACACAACCGACCACACCTTTCCCAGTTCATGGTCGATTTGATGGTCTGACAACACCCTATAATACGACTACACCTTTCTGATATTTCCGCCCGCCTGTGTCCTACCAAATTTTGTACCACCCTTTAGGTTTATTTACTCTGTTCCGCCCCCATACTTTGTCCCTACCAAATTG
Source organism: Agrotis clavis (assembly GCA_954870645.1). Taxonomy (NCBI): domain Eukaryota; kingdom Metazoa; phylum Arthropoda; class Insecta; order Lepidoptera; family Noctuidae; genus Agrotis; species Agrotis clavis. The sequence goes on from OX940929.1 coordinate 3,744,238, forward strand.
AAAGTTGGTCCAGCGTTTGTTTGAACTATTGAACTAGTTTAGTGACTTGTTTATCGCTCGCAAACGTTTTTCAGAACCTTGTCTAGTGTATTGAAGGAAAGTTTTTGGTCTGACACGGAGGAAAATGTTTTTGATTGTTTTTCGTGCATAATACTAGTATTTTTGTGGTTTAATCTTTTGTTTGACGATTCAATGGTTGGTTGAAATGAAATAAACCTAGTTTTTTATTCGAGTCAGGTTCAGGTGCTATGCCATAACGTCTTAAAATGAGAGTAATTCGAGTGTGGGAAAGAGACAGTGCTATACAAGTCGTCTAGTGCCTCGCCATCTCGTTCCCACAATGCAATAACTCTCGCTTTAAGTAGGTAGGCCACCAGTCTTTTTTCACTAAGTACATACATAGCATAATTCACTTCACGCTGTCTGTTTGTCCCTACTACGCTTAGATCTTTAAAACTACACAACGGATTTTGATGCGAGTTTTTAGGGTTCCGTAGCCAGATGGCAAAAAACGGAACCCTAATAGATTCGTCATGTCTGTCTGTCTGTCCGTCCCATGTCACAGCCCTTTTTGACGAAAGTATAAGTGCTATCCTGTTGAAACTTGGTAAGTAGATGTATTATGTGAACCGCATTAGGATTTTCACACAAAAATAAAACAAAAACCATATTTGGGGGTACCCCCCGTACTTAGAATTGAAACTAAAAACAATTTTTTTTTCGCCTATCTATGAAATATAGGTCTTAAAAAATGATATTGAGGTTACTAACATCATTTTTTTCTAAACTGAACGGTTTGCGCGAGAAACACTTCCAAAGTGGTAAAATGTCCCCCCCCCCCCCCCGTAACTTCTAAAATTAGAAAATCATTTGTTCTGTGTCTGGGTGTAATTTATCTATAATATTTATGTATGTATTTAGAAATATATGAGTATGTTTATCAGTTGTCTAGTACCCATAACATAAGCTCTGCTTAGCTTGGGACTAGTTGGCGTTGTGTGATAGTTGTGGAATATTATATTATCATATTATTTCTAATTGCCATTTGTCAAAGAACGAATTCGCTTATGGTCTCACGACCGATTGCAAATAATAAATGGAAAAAAAAAAAAAAAAAAAAATTATTTCTAATAACTTAATAGGGGCAACAGCATCATCAATAAGATTTTAATCAAAAACCTGTTTTAAAGTTGAAACTTAGAGTTTCAATTCTAGCGATGTTATCAAAGTTTCCAATTCTTTTGTGTTTTATCTTCTTTTCAATACATAGCACGTCTATCTTTTACAGATTTTCGAATGATAGAGGGTGAAACTGTTCCACAAACTGGGTCAGTAGTATCATATTGCCTGCCTGTCAAAACGTGATGGATCTATCACCCACACCGCGGTAGTAACCGTTCTATGCATATTTATTAAAACGCACATTGTACATCGAAAAACCATTAGTCTTAGGTGACGGAAAGTACGAATACCTTCGTGTGGGTCTGGCAATGGCAATCGCAGGGTTTTTATGTATGCATCAAATAGCAGGATTTGATACTTCCGCGTCCAAAAGTTTTAAAATTTTCGATTATTTTCTTTTTTATGCCATCTAAGAACTGTGGAGGGAGGCCTTTGCCCAGGAGTGGAACAGAGTGGACTAGAAAAAAAAAATGTAATTACAGTGGATTTCATTTATTACGACCTTGGTTGTAGCGACCATTTACCTATAGCGAGGTTAAATCGAAGTCCCTTGAATTTAAGACATACTTTAGTACAACATTCATGTGGCTATAGCGACTTTAGATGTATCGCCGACTTCGGGTGTAGCGACTGTTTTTATTAATGTATCATTTGAATCAAATTCCTAGAAATCCCATGCAGATATTGCGACCGGAGTAGGCCGCCAAAGACACAAAGATTTATTTCACAAACATTTCTTATCGTTTGTTTACTTCCACACAGCTGATGATCAGCTGTGTGGAAGCTGATGATCAGCAAAAGTGGAGACCTTTACCTTTTGTTTGTAGATATCAGCTAAGAAGGTAGGGAAGCATCTAGAGTAAAGGCTGTAGCAGACCAAATGCGTATGCGTAGACGTAGGTAGGCGTAAACGTGCGCGTACCACTGAGCTGTAATGGGAACTGTATAAGACAGGACACTTTTGGTCTGCTCCAGCCTTTAAATTTTTGGTTCAGTTACAAAGTGAGAATTTGAGTAATATTACAAGACGTCTAGCGCCATCAACAAGATGGCGCAAGACGTCTTGTATAGCTCTGTCTCTTTCCCTCAGTGGAACTACAATCGCTTTAAGACGTCAGGATAGGCCACCAGTTACAAAGTCTTAAAACCAGGCTTATTCCGGCGAGTGAAAGTGACAGAGCTATACAAGTCGTCTAGCGTCATCTCGTTCACTCACTGGAATAAGCCTGGTTTTAAGACGTTTTAATACCCCCCCACGGCTGTACTTGCAGCCACCGCCACCGCCACCGCAGAAAAACACACATGCATTATTAATTTCCCTCATTACTTGTCTACAAGTAATGTATGTTTTTCTAAGAAGTTTTAAATAATATCGCAATAGTATAAACGGAAAGGCCAGAAACCACCGCAGCCATAAATGTCATGCATCAGTAATTTCCCTCATTAGTTGCGAATAAATGTCCCTATGTATGAGTATGACCTTGTATTGTTTGCAGAGGATCTCATGTACAGTCCCTGTCATCTACAGTTACAAGCATTAATATGTATTAGGTTATTCGAAAATAAAATAATAGTACAGTTCTTCTGCTGTGATATTTTTCCATGTTGTAGCCAATTTAGTACGCTGGAAGCCTTATTTGTCTTGTCTTTCGGTTGAGATCATAATGCCACCATAAAATCGGTTTTAAATTTCACTATGCGTACTAAATGTAGCCTACAACTGTACTTACTAGTATTTACATTGAGGTCTATTGGTGTTTGTTGTGCTTTTGTGTAACAGTGTGTGTTTGTGTTTGCAGGCGAGCGCGCGCTCGGTCGGCGCTCGAGGCGGGGCGCGGGAGCACGCGCGGCCGGCAGCTCGCCCAGTTGACAGCATGCTCATCGCGCTCAATGACTCCACCAACCTCACTGACTCGGCGCTCGGCATCGACCTCCCCACCAGCCCCTACAGTCTCGCGCAGAAGATCATCATCGCCATCATCGCCAGCGTCCTCTCGGTGCTAACCGTCGTCGGCAACTCGATGGTGATGATCAGCTTCAAGATCGACAAGCAGCTGCAAACTATAAGCAATTACTTCTTGTTCTCCCTGGCTGTGGCGGACTTCGCCGTGGGCCTGATCTCGATGCCCCTGTACACCATGTTCACTATCTACGGGTACTGGCCGCTGGGGCCGCATGTGTGCGACACGTGGCTGGCGCTGGACTATCTCGCCTCGAACGCGTCAGTGCTCAACTTGCTCATCATAAGTTTCGATAGGTACTTCAGTGTGACGAGACCGTTGACGTATAGGGCTAAGAGGACTACACGAAGAGCCACGATGATGATAGGCGGGGCGTGGGGGTTCAGTTTGTTGTTGTGGCCGCCGTGGATTTACGCGTGGCCGTACATCGACGGCGAGCGCAAAGTGCCCCCGCACGAGTGTTACATTCAGTTCATTGAGACAAACCAGTTCATTACGTTCGGGACAGCAATCGCCGCGTTCTATGTGCCAGTGACTGTCATGTGCATACTGTACTACAGGATATGGAGGGAAACTAAGAAACGGCAGAAGGATCTGCCGAATCTACAGGGCGGCAAGAAACACGACTCGTCGAAGAGATCTAATTCTAGGTGAGTTTTTTTACTGTTCATAACTTATAACGTAGAATTCGAGTACTAGCGCTGTTAAAAAACCCATGAACAGACTTGTGTAGAGCATTCTACTCAAAAATGTATTAATTATAAAATTCTATTAAAGATATTTAGTATTCTTGTGTGTTGTGTTATATAGATTTTTGTGTATATTATTATGACAAAATATAGCAAAATCGGTGTTTCTTGCTAAAACATGTTCAGCGTGGAAAGTCAATAAATATCATAACTCTATCTTATCTTATACAAGCCGAGTTACATCTAAAGAGACACATCAATGCTCCCTTTATGGCCGTTCGCAGCCTTTTCGGTAGAAAGTGTATCGCATGAAATATGTTAACGAAAACAATGGATAGAAGGGATTGTAGCTTACAAACATCCAAACATACACATGTCTCCAACATTATGACGATGTACACCCACAAGCTAGGAATACTAATGTATGTATTCTGTATTATTTTATATGTACTTGTATGTTATAATTGCAGGTTGTTTGTTATATCTGCTTTTTCAATGTGGACAAAAGTAATCTTGAAAACCTATTTTGATACTTAACTGGTCAAAACAAAATGGATTGTTACTTTTTACCCGACTACGGCAAAGCCAAAAGGAGGGTTATGAGGTACCGGACTATCACTTTTATCCACAATTAAAATGCAGACATACTAACAAGTGGGAATGGAACTTAAGCACATAAAACGTACGCAGTTTTTTGTTGAATTGGTAAAATCTTCAAATGAAGGACTCATTTCCCGCTCTGCGTGGGTGGAAGGGACTGTCAGACTCAAATTGCCGTAGTTGCCATTTGCGTTCCAGGCCCTCGGTATCCTGCTTTGACAGTCCCGCAACCCATACACAACAAAATCTGGAATTCACCAGATATAATATTTCCGTAAATTCCATGTCCGATTCGTGTTGGCTCGAATGATTTACTAGCAATTACTTACCTAGTGTATTTGTCCAGTTCAACTATGCGTATTTGCTGTTGGTATAAGCCAATTGTAGCTCAACAAACCAACTAACTATGAATTGGAAGATTAATTACCTAAGCATTTGACACTTAATATGTAACATGTAAATGATTACATACCATGTTAAAAAAATCATAATGGAACATGTCGGGCACAGCAAAATAGTCAGATAAAAGATGAAATACCTTGTTTCTCCAAATCAGCTTATTTGTCTGCTGGGTAAGCGCGCTGGGTAAATAAGGAGCTCGTGGCTATATAATTACAGCCGCACAGGCTGATATTCCGGGTTAAGCCGCGCTTGCCGAGGTTGATATGTGTATGGATGACCATCTGTCATAGAGAGTTTCCTCCGTGCCTCGGAAAGGACGTAAACCGTTAGTCCCGGCTGTCATTTTTAGATCTTTGACAGTGGTTACTATCAGTAAGAAGTTCTAAAAGTCTGACAACCAGTCTTACCATTGGGTATCGTATTACCCAGTTACTGGGATGTGGATAAATGGTCCGATAGGCAGTCGCATCATGTAAAATACTGATATCCAGCTGTATCTGGTTCGACTGGAAACCGACCACAATATAGTTGGGAAAAGGCTAGGCAGATGATGACTGCTGGGTAAGGGCATCTCTGAAATACCTACCTAGGTACCTGCGTCAGATAAGGAGGGAAGAAACGCCTGGGTGTCTCCACTGCGAAGATCGCCCGGTGAACACAGTGGAGCACACGGTGCGCCGTGTCTTCATGGCAGCGATAGGCGGAGACCTCTCGCGCCCGGCATTGGTCGAGGCCATGCTGCGGGGCGAGACGGAGTGGGAAGCGGTCGCTTCCTTCTGCGAAGCAGTCATGCCCGCGAAGGAGGATGCAGGCCGCGTGAGGGAGAGGACAGCGTCCTCCCTCCGCCCCAACCGCAGTGGTAGACGCCCACGGCGTCGCAAGATGATCTCCGGCCACCGTAGGCGCGGGCATGCGGGCGGCGAGTAATGGGCAACTCGCCGCCCGACTATAGACCATGCCCGGGTCGACGGCGCGTTGTGTTCCACGCGCGCCTCTAATAGCGTCCGCAAGATGACGAGGCCCCCTCTAGAGGGCCAAAGCCTGCCGGGGTCGGGGGACTTATCTCATTACCGTGACCCCGGAACATAAAGGGCTAATGAAGGACACCGTGGATTTTAGTCAGTACAAGTCTGACAATCCCTCCCGCCCTGCCCTGGGTGGAAGGAATCTTTTGCTAAAAAAAAAGCATATACACTACCAGCAGTAGTTACTCTAAACGATCCGTCCGATATAGGAATGCGTTCTTGAATACTGTGTAATTAGGTTACAGAACTGCATAGCCATCCAAGTTGGAACCTTGCCCGATAAATGTATAATATGGGCGTGTCTATTAAATAAAGTCCTAATTCCATAATTGGAGAGCTGAAGGTATTTTAAAGTAATTGGTTTGTTTATAATATTGGTCTATAAATAACTTAATTAACGATTTATCTAAAATATTACACTTCCTATTTCTATTAAAAACGCGAACGTTTGTGAGGATGGATGGATGTTTACCATGTATGAACGGGTGAACGGATTGACTTAAAAGAGATTCAAATAGTTCATAGCCTGGTTGATAGATAATATATTTTTGAATCCCGCCTGTAAATTCTATGCAGGCAGTTCCAAGGACATAAACTTGACATAATTATAATAAATAAACATTAGAGGAAACTGTTGTCATTATGTGTCATTTTGTAATGTTATCTTATTTATCTTCTGCATAAAACTCACGTAGACTGATGATATCTATGTAATAAGTTGCCAATTAAAAAATAGTTAAATTGCCTACGTAGTATTATTGTATGTATGTAATTTTATAAAACGAAAATTTAAAAATCTCATGTCATGTTGTGGTTGCGCTCCTCCAAAATTACTGATTTTAATGATTTTTTGCAATTTTGGCAGGTAAATAGTTCGTATATTATTTTTAATCTTCCTGCCAAACTACCCTTAAGAAAATGTTTGAATCGGAAAGTAGGCATGGGCCAGCCAATGTCTTAATATAATATTTAAAAATGAATTGCTGCCTGCTCTACACTACTCGTGAAGTTGCCTCGACGAAGTACTCGTCGAAGTTGATCGAAGTCCCGAAGTATGTGACTACACACTCGTGCAACTTCGCGAGGAGCTCATTGAGCCCTTTGACTCGGTCGCAAAACCGACAACAAATGGAAGTCGCCCGAAGCGAGCCGAAGTTGTACGAAGCGAAGCGAAGTGCCCTTCACACTATCGTGTTCGGTCAACTTCGACCAACTTCGCGAGTAGTGTAGAGCAGGCTTTAGTCTCGCTAAAACCTCAGAACGATTTGGCAATTTTGGTTTTGATATTTTTGGAAGTCCAGGAAAGGCTTTAAATGCGGGTAAATATTAAAAAAATGATTCCTAGACGGTACGAAGTTTCCCAGGTTAGCTAGTAATATATTAATTTAGACTATATTGTGTCAAGTGGCAATATAGAGAATTTATAATGATAATGTTAACATTCAGATGTGGGATTAAATTAGCAACTTTAATGTTACTCGTTTTTCACTACTCGTTTTTTCTATATATATGCCTACTGACTCTTCTGACAATCTTTTAGAATTTGTTCAGTGTTTAAGCGAAATTACGTCAATAGTTGAGAGTTATAATATTGAAAATGTATTTATCATGGGGGACTTTAACGCTCATCCGGGGGAATTGTTTGGTAATGAACTCCAAAATTTTTGTAATGAACAAAACTGGACATGTGTCGACCTAGAGATGTTGGGCGTGATTTCAAATACTCATACATTTGTGAGTGAAGCGCACGGCAGCCGCAGGTGGTTGGATCACTGTGTTGTTACTGATGCTGCATTAAGCACGGTTTCTTCAGTTAAAGTACGCTACGACATTTTCTGGTCTGATCACTATCCAGTTGAGATACAGTGTAATTTAAAATCAGTTTGTCGAATAATTAAGCCACCGATCACCATAACAAATAAAGTTCTATGGGGAGATAGGGATTTAAGCCAAATAGAAAAATACACTCAATGTTGTAATAATAAACTAAGAGAACTTGGCTTCCCTCATGAATTCCAAGAGTGTTGTAATGGCATGTGTAGTAATAGTAGCAAGGATCACTTGACAGCGATAGACACGCTTTATCGTGACATTGTAATAGTGTTACAGGGGGCGGCTATTGATAGCTATGTGGGGCGTGGGGGCAGTGGTGGACGGCACCGCGCGCGACATGTTGTCGGCTGGAACAAGTATGTTCGTGACGCTCACAGTGACGCTAGGCAGAAGTTCTTAACCTGGGTGTCTTATGGTCGACCTAGTAGTGGTAACTAATATGTGGTGGTAACATTTATAATGAAATGCATGAATCGAGAAAAAAATTCAAAAGTAAACTACATTATTGTCAGAATAATCAAGAATTAATTAAAATGAATATATTAGCTACCAAACATAAAAATAAAGATTTTAAAGGATTTTGGCAACAAACAAAACAGTTAAACCCAAAGCCTGGCGTCCCTGTGAGTATCAACGGCATCAACAAACCTAAAGACATTGCTAACTTGTTTAGATGTCACTTTCAAGTGGAGTCTCCGCTAAAAGGTGAGCAGATCCGGGATGCGGGGGTCGTCGTGTCAGCGGTGCCTGAGCGCGTCACAGCAAAACAAGTTGCTCTAATAATAAAAGGCATGACTCGAGGGAAGTCGCCCGGACATGACGGCCTCAGCATCGAACATTTTCAGCATGCGGGGCCACACCTCCCGAGGCTTTTGGGACTGTTGTTTACGCTCTGTATTAGGCATTCCTACCTGCCAAATCAGCTGATGAAGACGGTGGTAGTGCCTATTATTAAAAACAAGACAGGAGATAATTCCGACAAGTGCAACTACCGCCCGATATCTTTAGCTACAACCACAGCTAAAGTACTTGACGGTCTGCTTGAGAGACAGCTTAAAAAACACCTACATTTAAATGACGCACAGTTCGGTTTTAGACCAGGACTGTCTACAGAATGTGCGATTATGTCTCTCAAGCAAACTGTCAGGTATTACACAGATAGAAGTACGCCTGTTTACGCAGCCTTTCTTGATCTCTCCAGGGCATTTGACCTGGTTAGCTATGATATTCTCTGGCATAAATTGTGTGTGAGTTAATCATTATTTTTAAATATTGGTATGACCACCAAACTAACCAGGTTAAATGGCTTGGTGAATTTTCTGACGAGTACGGTTTGGAGTGTGGGGTGAGACAAGGGGGGTTAACATCCCCTTCACTCTTCAACTTGTACGTGAATGGGTTGATTGTTGAGCTGAGCAACATCGGAGTGGGATGCTCGATTGATGGTCACTGTATCAACAGTATTAGCTATGCAGATGATATGGTGTTGCTCAGCCCATCAATGGCCGCGCTCAGGAAGCTGATAGGCGTGTGTGAGGAGTATGCAAGGGTGTACCCTTCCGGTCTCTTGTATAATGCTCAGAAAAGCGAACTACTGGTATTTAAAGCCAAGGGTCGTAAGCTGGGAGATGTGGCACCTGTGCTGCTTAACGGTGTCGCTCTTCGAAGGGTGTCTGAGTTTAAATACCTTGGCCATGTGGTCACCGAGGATTTAAAAGATGATAGGGACATTGAAAGGGAAAGGAGGGCGATGGCGGTCCGCTGTAACATGCTGGCACGCAGATTTGCGAGGTGTAGTTTAGAGGTAAAGATCACTTTGTTTAAAGCATTCTGCCAAACTCTCTACACCTGCAATCTGTGGGTCAGCTACACTCAGCGGGCTATCAACGCCCTCCGAATACAATATAATAACGCGTTCAGGGTGCTGGTGGGGCTCCCGCGCTACTGTAGTGCGTCTGCCATGTTTGCGCACGCGCACACAGACGGCTTCCACACGGTGCTGCGGCGCCGCATCGCTTCGCTGATGTTCCGTACGCGTGGGAGCCCCAACACCATCTTGAACGTGCTCTGTGACAAGTTTGACAGCCCCCTTCTGGGGCACTGGGTTCAAGCACAAGTGCGTGTGCTCGGGGCCGCAGAGGGCGGTAAATATCTAAATTAAGACATTTTGATTATGTAATTTTAATAATTTTATATATCTTTAACTGTTTTATTATTTCAAATTATGTGTTATATTATTTTACCTATTTTTTATTTTTTTATTTGTATTTATTGTTGTTTTAATATTAATTTTTGGGAATGGGTCATTTGTAATTCAATTTAATTGTTATTGATTTTCTGGTATGGGCATCTTGCCTGAAATAAATAAATTTTATTTTATTTATTTTATTTTATTATTTAATGTTAATTTTAGGAAAATTTAATACTCTTACATATAAATTAGTACTACTTTAGTAATGTGTAGGATGTAAATGTTAATATAATCGTAATGTTACGCTTAAAGTTCATTAATCAGCCTACACATTTTAGACCAACGCAATTTTCAGTCACATTTGATATTCAGACAAAAGGTTTATGGTAACATTCATCCAAGTGTTAAAATGTCCACATATAATAACCTAATGTTCTTAACCTATTACTGGAATCAAATATAGCAGCTAATTTAGGACTCATTAATATTAGTAGGTAGTCATTTTTACCCGTGGTGCTAGGCAACTGGGCTTCTCACAATTGTTATATCCCTCTGTGCCTATTGGCCTTGTTTCGTTCTGTCTGCTGCTTGCATGGAGGGAAGTGGATTTTTTTTTCCTACTCCTCCTCTATTCTATTCTGATTAATTTCGTTGCAGGATTCAAGACAGGTAAATTCATTCTCCGGGACACGTCGAGCTTCATTGTCTCGGCGCTTTTCTGGTGGTTGCCATTGTTGATTCTGACTTTCAGGAGTTGCAGAGGTTTGGGATTAATTATAGTGTGGTGGGTTTGTTTGTTTGGTCATGAGTGATGGCGTGGACTCTTTAGGAGCTATTTGTGAAATCGTAATATCATTCATTCTTAGTTCGGGCTCGATGTCACGGGGCGTAGAAGACGCCCCTAAGGCCTGAACCGTTTCGTGCTTGGAGATTAAACCCCCTGACTCAAGATCCGTGTTCGAAAATTTCTCATTTTTACAGAATAAACGGAACGTTTTAACCTGTTCCACATAAGTTTTCACACTACACCAAAATCTACTGTCTAGCATGTAATCATCAGTCCATTACACCTAACACAATGATTACCACAAGCTGATAGCATTACATTGCTTCTCAGTGCTCATGCCTGGCTCAATCACGTAAGAAACCTTTCAAGCGGACTGATTCTAATGGTTTGATGCAGTTGTCTACGATTTGCTGCTCGTATGGGCGTGTAACATCCTCCGCATGAGGAATCATTCAGTTCAGGTAAACTATAAGTAAGTGAATCGGTAATTTGATTAGTTACTGTAAGTTCCGTAATTAGTAAGCTCGTGATTAAATAATAACAAATGCACGGGTCCATTGTTGCATATCTAGCTTGCTCCGTGAAATCACGTTAAGCCATTGGTCGGTCCCAGCTGTCATTTTAAATCTGAGACAGTCGTTACGGTTAATCAGAAGGTGAAAAGTCTGACTACCAGTCTTAACAGGAGGTATCGTATAACCCAATTACTCGGTTGTGAAGGTCAGGCAGGCAGTCGCTTCATGTAAAATACTGGTATTCAGCTGCATCTGGTTAGATTGGAAGCTGACCCCAACAACGGTGTAGAAAGGCTAGGCAGAGATGAAGACCAAAACATTCATGAACCATGACATATTTTTTCTAAGACACTTGTCTAAGATACTCAAAAATTCAAAGAATTGGTCGCATCCATTTCCAAATACTTTTTAGATTTGTACGAAAGTCGATCAGTTATTTAGAAAGTTGGTAAAAGGAATACAGAAAAAAGTGACAAATTCAATTTCTGTTCATAAATACTTTTATCAAGTTTTGTGATAAAATATTTATGGAATATCATAAAGTTCGAGCACCTATTTTTTTCTATAAAATTAATCTTGCGTTTTCTTGTTCTTTGTTTATTTTGTTTCTGAAATAAAACGAAAAAAAAATGAGCATAAGAAAGCACTCGCTCTGTTCCTAGACCACTTCATCACTAACCGTCGCGTAACTCCAAGAATTCCCCATAAGTTTCAATTTAACATAACGATTGATATTAATGGTTCTCTAGAACTGCCATAGATTCATCCTTACACCTGTCTGACTAACTGAAATTAACAGCTTAACCTTTAAAAGCTTTCACTTGTAGGCTGAAACGGAGAGGATACACTCCAGGGCCGTAGCTAGGAGGGGACTTGAGGGGCAATGTCAACCTTAAAAGACAAATAAGTACCATGTGTATTGTTGTAATACACAAAATGACGAAAAAAAAATGCAACTGTAGTAGATAGACGATTGTACTTTTAACGTTTTACAATATTATTGTCTGTAAAACGTTAAAAGTACAATCGTCTTTGAATCAAGACCCATTTTGACAACAAATCGATTGAATCCGTAAAAATAACAAAGATCAAGGATATTATATATTATACAGGAATGTATGTTAACGCGAATGTGGACCTAATTGTAATTGAATAAGCGGGTCATAATTCCAATTTGTCAATAATGATATTATGTAAAATACTGTTTACAAAATAATACCATCAAAATAATTTAAATTATTAATACCTAATCAAAATTAATAAAAAAATTAACGCAATTCATAATGAAACAAACGATAGATTCTAAAAATAATTTATAAACAGACGCAGATTTTTCCATTTTTGGGCAGCCTTTGGACCAATTCTCATATGAAAATGGGCAACTTCCCAATGTACTAATTTTAACCATCAGTGCCCTTTCTTAAATTCAACCCTGGCTTCCTCTGCCTTTTAGTCCGTTTGAAAATAAGTATTTGTAGGGTAGGATTTAAGTTTGAAACTTCCAAAGTAGGGTATCGGTATACTTATAGGGATTATGTTAAATTGAGAGGAAAACAAACACAAAGTGAAACACTACGGCCCCTTTTTGATGGACAACTGAGTTTTCTACATCCTATTTTGTATAAGGGGATTGGGTACGATTTTTAGATTAAGAGGGATGTGTGTGTATAAAATAATATTGGGACTGTATTTCGCGACAGATGTATACTTCTTTGTTTGAATATTATCATTTCTTCCTTTCATTTTCTCAACTATTTCAATACCAGTGTTTCAGCCCTCCACATCAAAAATTTAACTGTTGTGAATCCATTAATTAGGAATCACAATTCCTCTTATTCAGCTGATTATGCTATCAGCCTGTAATTTTGGGAATCTCAATACTGGGACATAGTCACTACTCTGTTAGGAAGTGGTCCGTAATCGAACACGCGGGCCCAGTGCGGATTGATAGATGTTAAATATCTTTGGATTTTTGTCATGCTGGTTTCCTAACCATGCTTTCCTTTTGCGGCGTTTGTTTTGAGAGCAATGGTTATAAAATTAATTACACAAACCAACTACCAACCTTTTGGTGTGGACATGCTCAGCAAAATTCCTATTGTATTTTTAATTTAATTTTTTATTATTTCTGTGTGTGTGTGTCTTATTTCTGTGTTTTGAGAGCAATGGCTATAAAATTAATTACACAAACCAACTACCAACCTTTTGGTGTGGACATGCTCAGCAAAATTCCTATTGTATTTTAATTTAATTTTTTATTATTTCTGTGTGTGTGTGTCCTATATCAAATAAATATTTTTCTATTCTATAAAATATTTTTCTATTCTAACTACACGACCATAATTATAATTATGTGGTCGTCACTATATTGCTCTCTTTTTTAATTCCTATTAGTAAGATAACAGATTTTAGACGACGTGTTTTGAATTATCGGCCGTCACTGTTCTAAAAATGACAGCCATACAGGTACCTTTCTCAACATAAAACTTACATCACTCAGTCCTTTCACAAAAATCCTTAAGCTACTATTTTTCTATTACCGAACATTAAAACGGATGTTCCTTCAAGAGCCCGAATAAAATAAGCCGCGTATTATCTCTGGTACAAGCAATAACCTAGTACAAAGCTAAAGGACCTACAGAGTGCATGTAAGTGATGGAGCAGAAAGGTGGATTATTGTGCAACACAATACGCCTTTGAAAATGAAAACTACAAAGAACGGACAGTTTACTGTTCTCGCCGGCGATTTATGTGCGAGAATGTACCATAATCTCGTAAATATAAAACATACGGTATACAAGACGGTATTTGTCAAAACGGCAGAACAGTAGCGTCAGTTAAGTTTACTAAAGAACTTTTTGAAGTTGTTTTAGAGTGTCTGGAAAGGTGCTAATGTCCAGGTTCTTATAACATTAACAATTATTGTTTTAATAAAAGTGCACCGTTGGATAATCTGAAAGCCCAGAGATAAAATTCAGACCTTGCAATAATATTCAAGCTTTCCTCAGTGCATTTTTACTCAAATATGGGCTTTAATCAATAAAAAAATGAGCAAATTTTGTAAAAATTATCCTTCATTAAAGTTATTTAAAAGTGATAAACCTTAGCTTAAAATGTAACCATTTAAGATTATAACTCACAAGTATTTTATCGTGATAAGTAGAGTAATAAAACTGTTTTTTTCCCGAAGTATCGCTACTTTTGCGACCCCTATCACCTAGCAAGCAAGAACGTGTGCCAAAATTGCAAACACGAAAGCACCATATTCACCCGTATACATCTTCGAAAATTGGACAGCTTCAAAATTCTCGCTTGCCCGAATATTGGAAAAGTAGGACGCGCACGAATCGAATAAGGAACGTAAAGTTTTCTTCGAGTTTATTGAAAATTTTAAAATGTTTTGTTCTCTTTGTTGGGGGAAATGCTGAGAATGGTATCAACCGTACACAGTTCTGATTTTCCACCGTTCTTTTATTGTTGGTGTGCACAGGCTTGAGAAAGACCAATAAAATGCCTTTGGTAGTATTGGAACAGGCGAGAAAAGCTAAGGATTTACAGCAATGCTCTGCTTTCTGCCGGGCAATTACGTATTGAACATTTTTCTCTAAACCTGTTATTTGCGATTTGTGAAAACAGCATCAGAAGTTGTATTTTTAGCAAGTACAAATAATCTTTTAAAGGAAAATAAAAGTGAAAAGACAGTATGGACAAAGAAGTCATTTGCGCCGATCCAAACTGAATATTGAGTTACGGACAAAAAAAATTCGTGGTACTAAATTTTTGACCGCAATTTGATGTAATGACGCGTCATGGCGTGGACTTTACTTGCTCTTTAGTAGCTCAAAGTATTTATTAAATGTTTATACATTTTTAAGGAAAGGGAAATCCAAATTCTCTAAACAAAGCTTACATTTACAGAAAAAAAGTCATAGACCGACCACTTGCCAAAAAGAAATACGTAAATAAAATGCCTTTGAACTTATTTATTGTCAACAGCCACAAAACATATGTATTTTCCTTTATGTCACACAAACTACTATAAGCGTCTATTTTCTTTTCAACACAATAAATTGCATTTGTTCCATAGAAAGTGTATCTCAAGTTTGTCCCCAGACATATTATGCACCTACTGTTAAAGTCTGAACTGTTGCCGCAAACAGATTGAAACAGAAGCTCTAAATCTCTCATGAATTTTAAAACAAACCTACTATTCAAAATGTAGACAGAATTTAATGTTTTTCCCAACAGTTATTGAAAGAACTTGAAGCATTTTTCATAAAAACCGTATGTATGGTCTTTAAGAAAAACGCTTCAAGTTCATTACGTTCACGGTAACTAACAGTACATACCGTGAAAGACGCTATTAGCTTAGTTAAAAACTTATAAGTAAATAAATTGAACAAAGCAGCTGTATAGGAGCTATTTACCGTCATCATCATTATTATTCACTGCTGAGTATAGATGGAGGCCTGAATACTACACCCCTGGAGAGGAGAGAGGAAGAGAGACCACTTTATGCCTTACCTTGCGTTCCGCGTTTCTGACTTTGGACTGACACTAGTGCCTCTCAGGAACTATTCAGAGAGAACATAGTAGATATTACTTACGAGCAAAATTAATTTCCCGTGATACACCTAGATGAATCAGGCGGGTGAACCACGGGGAACAAACGATAATTAAACCTAGATTGCCCACGGGGTCGCGGTGACCCCGGAACGTAAAGGTTATTGAGGCTATTGAGTCAGTAGAAGTCTGACAGTCCCTCCTGCCCTACCCTGGGTGGGAGGACGCATTTGATGACTTTACCACATAACAAAGACAACACGCAGAGAAATGTATACGAGAACGTCTGGTTGCAACCGTGATAGCAAGGCTCACGAGTTGACTTTACAACATTTCTACTAATAAATACTAAGTCCTTGTTATATCTACTTATTACTTAGTATCTATTACGGGAAATGTTGTAAAGTCAACTAGTGAGTCTTGCTGTCACGGTTGCAACCAGAAGTTCTCGTACAGGTAGCCAGACATTTCTCTGCGTGAAGGTTTTAAATAATTCACTCTCATAATCAATATTCATATCCATTGTAACTTTTACTCGTAGTTATCCTTCTGCGGGTTCCAGCATCACTCTCTAAGTGCCGGTGTAGTCGCTCGGTCGGCTAGATTCCGCCGCCGTGCGTCCTTTGTGTTGCCGCGCCTTTGTGCACACATGTCTCTCACGGTGCCGTTTGACAAGGCGTGTGTGATGGCGATCTTACAAGTATAAACGGGTTTGATGTTTTTGATAGTTACGCTAGAATTAAAATACCTCGTTGGTAAAATTGTCTTTTGCTGAATAATGGGTCCTAGTTTTGATTCCCAAGTCGGGCAACTCGCTGTCCGACCATGGCGCGTTGTGTTCTACGCGCCATGGTTTCAGGATCCAAGACAGGTAAATTCATTTTCCGGGACACGTCGAGCTTCATTGTGTCGGCGCTTTTCTGGTGGTTGCTACTGTTGATTCTGGCTTTCAGGAGTTGCAGTGGTTTGGGAATAGTGTGGTGAGTTTGTCCCGTAAAAAAGTCCCTCCGGCTCGGCCCTGGATGGGAGGACTCATATTAGTTAAGTTTAAAAATGTATTGTATTATAGTATTTTATATGGGCCTTGAAAACCAGTGTCGAAATGCTGTTTTATTAGGTAGACGTCTGCTTATATTTTAAGGGTTGTTGAGAAAAATGATATGTTAGTGAGAATTTTGAATTGCTCAGTGGCAGTTCATTTTAAGTCAAAAATCTCAAAAAAAAAAAATAATAAGCATCCCCGACATTAGTATAATAATATGTTAGGATACAGGCTTTTTTTCTACGTGAGCGAGGGGGCTGTTATCCACCACGTCTATTGCGAGTTGACGTAAGGGCGTTCCCTCACCGCAAGCATTCACCTGTAATGTAACGATACGACAGATTCGAACATTTCATCAGTGACGGAAGACAATCGAGCATCACAATGCGTACCTTGTATCAAATGTACGCGATAAATGTACGCGAATGCTCGTCAGTACCCTTATCACGAGTTTTCACTATTTCACTTTATAGAGTCTATCCAATATTTACAGCGTTTCTTGTATGGAAAAATGGAACAGCGCCTCTGGTATGCGAAGAAGGAACTAATTTTTTCCTTGAAATTTTGTCAATTTGAAAATGTCAAAGTTCCAGTTTATTTTACGTCAGAATAACTGAAAACTCATGATAAGGTCTCAGTCAGGGAGGTAGTATTGTAATGTAATGCTCAAAGTCGAATCTATAATGTTACATTACACGCGATTGCTCCCTGTGATAGCGCCTTAAAAATCATAGCTACTAGCTAGTCAGAAAATTAAACAGAACTATAAATCCAAATTAATTTCAAAACAAACCATACAAGTTTGATCCCTTAATATTGCAAGCACCTCTACAAGATAGATCAAACTGTCGCAGTTTATCTTAACTAAGCTCCGAAGCAGTTAGCCGCGCTATGCCCTGCATACGTGCTGTTATAATGTGCTCTCCTGAAACCCACGCCTGGCTTCAAGCCACTTTTATCCTAATATGATGAAGTAGGGTAAGCTGGATGGGCTTTTGAGCCTGAAATTATCTGAACGGCGCCTTTTTATGAAACAAATAGGTGGTTTTTGTACATAAAAATTTCGTTGTATTCATTTTAGGGTTGAATGCAATAGGATTTATGCTTGTGAGGGATATTTTCAAATAGAACGATATACAAAGATTATGTTGGAAACCGGTTCAGTTATATGAGTACAGTTTTAGCGACTTCAACTTCGTTCATGTCGAAAATTATGCGACCACGGGATCGCAATATCGAGATAAGGGTAGTCCATGTGTTATTTCAGACTATCACTACCCTATCTTTCATCAGAATAACAAAAATCCCTCCATCTATCCAAATATCCCAAGTTTCGTTTTTAAAATATTAGTAAGGAGTCATGTGATTTTGTTGCCTTGAACTTTGTTATACGAAAATCAAGTTAAGTAGAATGTTTAACATGAAACTTTTATCGATTGTGCAGTCTGTTGATCTCTCAGACAGATATAAATAAATACAAAATATGGAATAAAGCAAAATTAAAATACATTAGGTATTTAAACTTTCACATAGTGACAAACGTACATAGTCTTATTCCACCATCATTGGGTTCAAGGTTTGTTTATATCCATCTAGAATACTTTTAAATTCTTCATAATGCACGGAAAATTCTACGAATACCTACAGACGAGGTACAAGTTCCTGTGAATCAGGTCAAACGTCTGGAGACGAATGGAGGCACTCACCTGTATTTTACATAGACACACATGCTTGTTACCTCGTCAGCTACTTTTATACTGCTGAGGTGTATAAGGAATGGTGGTTGCTATTAGGTAAGGTGACGTCATTTGTGATATCATCAAATGAGTACTCTCGGCATGGGTGTGTTCCTTCAATTGTCCTTTACGTTCCAGATTACCAGGGTACGTGTTTATTTATTTATTTAAATGTACACCAACAGCAAAACATACAATGCATTAATAGAAAAGAAAAAATATAAACTTATGCGCTGGTATGCAAGCCTATTACAGGTATACGCAACATTTACCATTTAATATTTAACATTATGATTGGTTAAATTATAATTTAAATTTTTCTTAAACTAAACGTGTTCAGACAGTTCCACAACCATGAGAGTCGTTTGGCCCTATTTCTGCCCGAATTTCAGATTGCCGACAGTTTTACGATGCGCCGTCGTCCTGGGCACGATCCCTGATCTGTCGGCGAACCACCCATTACTCGCCGTTCGCATGCCCGCCCATTCTCGCCTTACTTAAATCTTACTATTATTAGAAATAAAAGTGAGGATGGATAGATGGATGTTTGTTAGTCTTTCACACAATAACTTTTTAACGGATTTAGATGTTTGGTACACAGATATTTTATAACCTGGAAAAAGAATAGTTTTCGTCGGGAACAAAGTTTTACGGGAACTTTAATACCGGGAAGTATTAAAGTTCCCGTGGACTAGTTACTCAAAATTCACGCGAGCTAAGTCATAAGCAAGAATTCTGTAAAACTGAAGTGCTGGTTTTCACGAAATTCTTACCTACTTCTGAGGTACAATTCCTATTATTATTGCTCGCTGTGTCTGCAAAGAAACTTCACCCCTATTATATCACATATTTTTAGGAAAATTCCTACATTTATCACAGACATTGTTATAAAGCTCTAATTTTACTTGCCTTATTTAATTTATACTGGTTAATAGTCTAAACCAATGCAAATTAGACAAGACAAACAGTCTAAACTTTAGACTAATTAAATAAACTTGTCCACCAGTCAGTCTGGCAATTATTGATCCTAGCAAAAGTCTTAATACCTAAAACACTACAATTATTATATTTTAAACACAGTATACGCTACGGCTAAACAAATCACGTTGAACCTGCGCTCTCATATTTCACCCCTTCGAAGATCCAATAAAAATACCTATCGTCTAAGAGCCTTTAAAAATTTCATGGACCGTACACCTCTGGAAGGCACCCATTTACGGGGGGTGAATGGGGGGTCTTTGGGTGGGAAACCCCCCTTTTACGGCGAAGTGAAAGATATTACTCTTGGATGCGCCTGGATTTATGTGCTCAACGACGTTGGTGAATACATATTTGTATGTGGTCATGTGTAGCAATTTAAATTTAATTTCGAGTTCATATTGTTGAGGGTTAAATTGCTGTTCAGCTGTCGAGAGCGGAGATTGCCTCGTTAAGCTGCTCTGAAAATGAATTTTAACAACATAAACTGCCGGGCATTTTATATTGTTGATAGTTTTTTTGTGCAAATCCCCGAAGTGGCCATTGTCAGGAAAATTGCTTAAATGCTGTTGCAATTTTACGTGTTTTATTGACTTCGTATAAAAGTTTAAAAGATGACCGATTCGAATAAAATGGCAGTTTAAATTGCAGTAAATCCGCTGATGACCAATCGCTTACCTTAACTTTACGTTAATTCTACTAATTGGAATGCTAACAATGTGCTGTTGAGAATTTCCAGCCGCAGATGTAAATGATACACGTGCTATTGTGGCGGACACATTTTGCTGATTGGTCCAGATATCTCATATCTAGGAATGGAAATCGAATTCAGACAGTGCACTAATGACTTATCAGTGTTATCATTCAACAACACCACAACTTAAGTACCTACTGCTATAATAACCACAATGCATAATGTGTACGAGTATGTGTGGTTTACTGGTATTGTAAACATACACACTAACACTATAGTTTAATTATGTATCTAAGTGACGTTAGGATTTATGTTCGTTGAGTTCGTTAGCTAAATAGTTACAGCGTCACAGGTATGGATGAGTAGCCCTTTGTGTACCGGAGTCGCGGTATACACGTGTCCCGCGACTCCGGCAGGCATTGGCCCTCTAAATTGGGTAATTGTTCCGGGTTTGGCCATCTGTGTATATGAGTTTAAATGTCTCCTACAAGTTTTTGCTTAAAACAATCGTACTGATCATCGTCTACAAACAGACCCTGCCCTACTTTTTTGCACGCCATCTCAAACATAACAAGATAACAGATCATCCTACACAGAGGCCTCACGTTATCCTCTTCCTTATTTATTCGTGAGCCATCTAACATAATATACCCACAATAAAGAGGCTCACCTTTCACAAAGTCCTCACATTTCTTACAATATTCAGCCTCTCTTCAAAGGGACAAACATCTGTCGATATTCTAAATTAACTCCATATCAATGGAGCGGACCCGGGCCTTTCGCGCCCAAATAAAAATACACCCTTTAATCGGATCCATCGTACTTTTAGGGATCCGCACTTTTGAAGGATAATGGAACCTTTATAAGATTATTATTATTTACTTTGGGCTAGAGGTTAAGTGTTGGCATACCTCTTTTCCCTTTTGGGCACATTACGAGTTGAGGAGCAGTTTTTTGGTATTATCTTTAAAGCTATTGTCAAACAGACAGGCGTGATGAACGTGAAGCGAGGCGTTTTTGTTTGTAATGTAAGCAATTGTTTGAATCCAGTCACATAAAAAGCGAAAGCGATCTGATAGTCTATGCGACGGGCTTCAAACAATTGCATTGCATTGTGATGTCACAAACAAAAACGCCTCGCTTCGCGTTCGTCACGCCTGTCTGTTTGACAATAGCTTTAGATTATTTCATCGTTTTTACTAGTAAATTATAGAATCAATAAAATTATTCCCGTAGCGTACTTGAAGTACGCTTCGATAATACGTACAATTTCAATGTTCAATTTTCCATACAATAACACTGCGGTTATATTATATGGAAAATTGAAAAAGCGCCTAAGTATACTACTATTTCTTTTTCATCAAATTAATGTCAATGTTTACTTTACAAGTATGTCACAAAAATGTGAAAAGTCATGAAAAATAGAGGCCCTACTCTTTTTACCCGACTGCGCGACGCAAAGGAGGGTAATGTGTTTGTTATCATAAATAGTTGGTTTTTAAGATAATTTCAAATGTTCATAATAATTATAATCTAAGATTGTAATACCTAACATACCTAATATTTTTTAAATCAGACCTTCCCAAATGTTTTATGATTTTGGGGTCAAATATTTGTCAATAAAAAAAGGAAAAAATCTCAAATACGACTTATAATATTTGACAGTATTTTCGGAAGAATTCAAGACAAAATGACTACAGAACCCTAATCACGCGAACCCTCTTTTGTTAACCCTTACCTGCCCTTTGGCTCTGTGATGTAATATTTAATAAGGTGTAAGAATCTCCTTTATTAGTGACCAGCAAGTACTAAAGCTAGTTACATAATGTAGTATTACGGTAATAAGATTCGTGCTTTTGTGTTGACGCAAATTGTGAGCTAGTTCGGAAATATATTGTATTGTTAATGTTATTGTGTATGGTTTGTTGGGGTTAAAGTCGATGTTTAATAAGTTGAATGTAGGTTTTCCTGACGTAATTTCTCTGAGTGTTCAAACGTAGTATTCTAAACATGGATTTCAGATTTACTTCGAACGAAATAGACGCATCAGTCGCGTTTTCGTATTTTAGCATTAATACGAGCTTAATCAACCTATTATGTTCTTACAACTCGGACACAGTCCTCTCTAGAAGAAAAAGTATGATTTTACAGTGATTTTTTTGATAAATAAATTATTCAATTATGATATCCGTGCCATGTGGTCGCGGAATTTTCCAATTACCGTGACCCTGAAACGTAAAGGGCTATTGAAGGACACCGTGGATTTTAGTCAGTACGAGTCTGACAGTCTGCCTGTCCTGCCCTGGGTGGGGGGAGTCATTTGATGATTTTACCACGTAAATAAAAATAAAAAAAACCATGCCATGTAGTAATTTTGTCTATAGGGTAAATATCTGTTTGGATATTTTTCCGTCAATTTTAAACTTCGGCTTATAGTGATACTTTTTTACTAGTTCAAATAATTTAGAAAAGTAAGCTAGTATGCTACATTCAGAAAAAATACGAAAGTATAAATGATATTTCCAACTTTCAAAGGTAAACTTACTACTTGCAAAATAAAAAAAAAACCGTGCTAAATATTCATTAAATCTTAGAACGTACTTAAGAAATCGAACTTAAAACTACATGAAAGGCAAATTACACCGACAATGAACGAAGACGGGTACTAAGTGCATCGCCGACAAAGATAGATGATCCCTAATCCCGTGACTTGCGATACTAACGCCCCCTACAAATTTATCGACGAAACTCCCTTCTCTTACGAATTCCAATAGAAATGTATGAGAAAACTTTAGTTTAGCCCAACATCTGCGTTGACATTCACAAGGACACATTTAGGGCACTTGGAAAGTTTATTTATTTATATTTATGACCTTTTTTCCTTTACAAGGCAATGAAGATTAGGGAAGACAAAAGATAGATTCAATTTGAGTCACATAAAGTCTACTTTTGAACAACAAACTTTTTCTTTTGAAATGTCGTCGTAGGCGTCTCGTAGCACTATTGCTACGTGCGTAGCAGGAAAACTACGCGTGTCGTAGGACTGCTACGCTCGTAACCGCAAGCTTTCACGTGTAGACATGCTGTTATAATTATGTGCTACGCTACGCGGTATGCTATGCGGGCTGTCTATGCGTGATCGATGAAATGATAATATCCTGGTGTGTGAAAAATGAGGTCAATGATCCTTAGAGAGGTATGAAGTATAGGGTTAATCGAGTGTCGTTCAGAGTTATATTGAAGGTGGAGAATATTATTAAATTCAAAACTAACAAATTATGCAGTATTTTTGTGTTCTTTTATCTGTATATATTTTAATGTATGTGTTATGTGTGTATATTCTGTATAATCTTCTTCTCTATCTATCTTCTATGGTATAAAAATGGATCGCTAAATGTGTTGCTAAGCTCATAACTTGAAAACGGCTTGACCGATTCTGATAATTCTTTTTGTGTTATGTTTCTAACCATCAGGGCCAGGTTTTAGAGGACGAAAATCATCATATCCACCCGTGCGAAGCCGGGACGGGCCGCTAGTTATAAATAAATGAATGTCAAATCAAAGTCTGTATTTGTGCCTTAACAAAAAGTGGGGTTATAGATACATCTTTACTCAACTTTTCTAAGAAAATAATATTGATATTGTTATGTAATAGGATGACCATTATTAATTGCAGAATTATTTGAACTACCTTCACAAATATGTAAAAAAGAAACATTCGAATATTCACCAACACTATACACGAACGTTATAAAATTACTTTTCAAAAAAATACGCTGAACAAAACATGGATTGACAAGTCAGTACTGTCGGCTATTATATGTTTTATGGCACATATTTCAGCCTATCGATTTTGTGGGGTTGCCTCGTAAAAAATAACTTCGCGGTGACGGCGGATGTAATACATTTATCCGTACGAAATATAGGATCAATGTTGTGTGCTTTGTCGGCGGAATTTTTACTGTTCACTATTTGTTTTAGGTTATTGTAGTTTTAGTTTGTATTTTTTTGTTAAAAGGTTTAGATAGGTTTTCAAAAATGCTAGTGTTGATTTTGAATCTATTAAGTAATACAAAGTATCAGAAAAATCGTGAAAGTACATTAATTAAAATAAGTAGATAGATACATACATTACATAGGGTGAAAGGAGGTTATTTTGTGAGACAGGCTCAGTGATAGAGTCTTAAAAGTCTCTCAAAACGTTACCTATGCATGCAGTAATGCGAAATGATGCAACTAGTTCACCACTAAAGTGGACAAGACGTATCTAGTGACACATCATTACCCGATACTGCGTGCATAGGAAACATCTTGAAAGATTTTTAAGAGTCTAGCACCAAACCTTCCTCACCAAATAACCTTACTTCACCTTTTCCATGTGGGTAGGCAGAACCCACAAAGTCCCAACTTCTATGGTCATACAAGCATGTCGATTGTACATACTATGCACTATTTCTTTACGTTTCAATTAATAAGCATGATGACATTCTAATTACATTGTTTAAATATCTACCATTATTATTGTCGTCACGAAGTTGTTAGAAAATTAGTCACTGCCTTTAAAATAGACAGGTGAAAACATACTGTTGAAAAAAATCTGACAGGAAAATAATAAATAATTCACAAGCAAGAACAACCGGTAGCAATGTTCGAGCAACATATGAAAACATTATGAGCTTACAATAACAGCTTACATATTCAGTTCCATTGTCCGTTAGAATTAAGCACAAGTATTTTCAGCACTGCAGTTTGAGAATTTTAAACACTGTTGATGATCGGTGACAGCATTCCGTATTAATTCGTGCTGTACACGCGTTTTCAGCGTGACGTGAGGTAACGTGACGTGACGTCGAGCTGACGTGACAAGTTAATATATTCCATTATCACGACATAATCACAGCGAAAACGTGATGATTTTGTGTGTGTTATTTTTAATCATGTGCCATTTTTAATGCTGCTTCGGAAATTGTAACTACAGCTAAATCATAATATTCTGAGTAGCATATTCACATTCTTTGTAATCCCGTAAAGATCCATCGACTGCTTTTAAAATTATTCAAAGAAAAAAAAATCCTGTATCTATTGTTATTCTTCATCATATCATCAACCGCTAGACGTCCACTACTGAACAAAGGCTTCCCTCTTAGACCATTGCCCGAACGACAATCCGCCACTTGCATTCATCGGTTGCCCGCGATTCTCACAGCATCTTCGGTCCACCTAGATATAATTGTTAAAAAAGAAAGATATTCTTTTCAAACATATTTTCTGCAGAATAAAGTTAGTTGCAGTTATTACTTTCGTTCTGGCATAGCAACTCTAAATTACCAAACTGAAATACAAAATTAATAACATCGATGCTTTTCCATTAACATGCATCACAATTGAATTAAATTGGACAGCAATCGTCATCCGTTTGTTATTTCGATGAACAAACACATAAAGGCTAGTTTACCTCGCAAGGACAAAGCAAACAGCACAATGATCGTGCGGCCATGTTATTATATGTGTCCACGGGAAATTAACCCATTGTGGTTCTGTCATGGCGGCTGAGCGCTAATCGCGTGACAGTGTGCACCGTGTTTTGTTTATCTGACACGCTTGTAGTTGTTTGATAATTGTTTAGGAAAGTAGTGGGTAGTTAAATTCTTTCCTCAACTTGTTGGCATAGTAACTGTGCGTTCGACTGCAGCATTGCGTGTCGCAGGTTTCATTCTCGGACTGATCAAATATTAATTGTGTGGCCTACAAATTGTTTCTGGTTCTTAAAATATCAGTTTTTATGAAAATAAAATGCAGTTTTATATTCATTCTCTCTAACAATTGATAACCAAGCCAAGCTGGATTGGTTCACAATATTTATAATCTATGAATTTTACATAATCCGTATTTGTTTATGAATATTGACAATTTTGAATAATTTAATGGTACATATAAAATGTACAGCATATAAAGTGACTTTAATTGCTGATCTATTACTCTAAAAGTCAGCACTACTCCTACATTATTCAGTAACTAAGATACTTAGTCCCATCCATCAGCAATTATGACGACATTCTGTACGCAAATTGTATAATTGAAGTACGTAACGACGCAACATGGTGCTCTAGGGGGCTTTAATGAACCCATTGAGTCCTTTGTTACGCTGACTGTGTGTTTATGGCCCTATGAGCGTGTTTATTCACATGACATACGATATTTAGTTCACCTGTGGGATAATCTAGTGTTAGTAATCCTAACTAATCTTATAAATGGGAATGTGAGTTTGTTTGTCAAGCAGGAGACAAAACATAACAAGGCTTATAGGCACAAAAGGACGTTACAATTGGAGAAGCCCAGTTGCCTAGCATCACGTGTAAAAAAATACGACTAATATTAACGGGTCCTAAATTGTGAGCTGCTTTATATTTGATACATATAATTTGTGAGTTAGTTTGTTGTGTCTTTAAGACACTGAATGATTTTGATTTTAGTACTAATACGGTTTTAAACTACTTCGTTTTGCTATAAAATGTAATGGGGTGAAATTGTAGATGTATGTTATTTGCAACTTTTTATAATGTCACCTATAGTTGCTTCTGCAGAAATATTGTTTACAGCAAATACCTAATTAAGGTTTGCGTTTTTTTAAGTAGGTACGCTTTTGGGCCTGAGGTGACGGCTAGGTGATTCAATTGGTAATGGTAGGTCTCCCCAGAGACGCAGACACGGCTCGCGTCCACCACCACCATCTTGATGGTGTCCAGGGTTAAACAGTATAATGTGTACCCGCGGTCAGAAACTCCAGTACGCTCGCGTCATTACCGTCTCATCTTTACTTCAGAACTAACCCTTTGTAAATAAAAAAGTTAAAAAAAGTAATTAGTGAACGAAAAGTGAGTGACAATTGTCTGCCGGGGTCCTGGGACTAAACAGCTACCGTCACTCCGGAACGTAAAGGGCTATTGAAGGACGCCGTGAATTTTAATCAGTACAAGTCTGACAGTCCCTCCTGCCCTGCCTTGGATAGGAGGACTCATTTGATGATTTTCCGCACAGAAAAAAGTGGGTGACAATATTAATTGATAGACAAAATCTACGAGTATATTAGCAGAGTGAAGCCGCGAGAAAAGCTAGTGGCTTATAATGTAATATTTATTATAATAGCGGAGTAATCCTAAGGATTATGCGTGGGAAAATGTTTCGTTTTGAAATAGGTGAATTAGGGAGTTGTCCTGTTGATGGGATGGAAGATGGATTATTATGGATTAATAATTATCGTGTTTACCTTGTAAGGGTCCAGAAACAATTTTTGGTAAGAAAAGTGACGTAAGCTTTAGCGAAATTAATTATTCGTTTGACACTGAAAGGTATAATTTACACTTTTGGCAGCAACGGTCACGGTTTCAATTCTCGCAAGGGACCAATATTCTTAGTATCTGCAATAAGTTTTTCCGGGTCTACGTTTTTGTGTATCTATGATGTTTGTAAAATTACTCACCGGAACAATAACCGGTACGGTAGGCCTTCATTTGCTTCATGTAGGAATTGAACCCGTGACACACAAGCTCAACATATTAAAAAACCTGACGACTTATAGCCGATCAATACACCGTCAAGTGTCTCAAAAGTTGGCCGCTAAAATGGCTGATGCATCATTGAACACGGATCTCGAGAACTCGAGATGTCGACAGCTCGAGATATCGAGATTACGGCCGATTCTCACACTCGATATATCGAGGGCCTCGCGGGAATTTCGTGTAGATTATATTCCATTGAGAAGGGTTCAAGATATAAAGTAAGCCCGCATTTGTATGGTTTTTCGTAACATATATTTCGAATTGGTTCTTAATATTGAGTTTCTCTTGTTTTTCTTTTCTGTGGTCTAATCTTTAATAAATACTGGGGTTAGACCCTGGAAAGCTATTAAAGGATTTTAGTCAGTACGATTCTGACAGATCCTCATAGAACGATTAGGAGCAAAAAGAAATATAAGTCCCTATTGCGTTAGTCACTGGCTTGCCATATTCCGTCGCATAACATTTTAGCAGCGTAACAGCTCGTAATGCCTCGTAATGTAAATTTTTTAAAATGACAACCGTTCGTAAATATGTCAAATTCTTAGAATGTTATATTCTCAAAATTTCTACATCTCAAAATGTCCATTTCTCATAATGACAAACTCGCATACTGTCAACTTTTCATGTCAGTGCGTCAATCCATGTCAAACTTTAATTCTTTTCCAATCTCACATGAGCAAGGCAGATTCGCGTAGAGTGCTGGCGTCTGTACTGAACACACAGCTATACCTACATCTCCATTCATATTTTGATACTAAATTGATGCTATCCATGCAATCAAAGAGCACAAAACATTCAAACTATTCGTCACACGTCAATACATTCACCAATAAATTGACTATACACTGTATTGCACGCGTCACCAACCACTTGAAAACATATCGTTCCATTGATGGTGTAGAGAAACTAACGAGTTGATTTGAATGAGAACTGTATCGATGTTAGTTTGCTAACGAGCACTTTTATCTGTGGGATTCACCGGCTCTTCATCAGTGGTATTAGCTATTGATGACACCAGCATGACCATTTCTATCTCTATTGTAACAAGAATAGAAAAAGTTATTTAATGGTTATTCCTTACAATTTGACTGCCTGCCTATAACACAAGTACACCATTGAATAATAGAAACATTTATTTTCTATATTTTAAACATTGCCATGCTTAAAAGGAAAGAGTGTCAGCATTATGACGGGGCCTCTCTATAGAGGGCCAAAGCCTGCCGGGGTCGCGGGACTAACGAATTACCTTGACCCCGGAACGTAAAGGGCACCGTGAGTTTTAGTCAGTACGAGTCTGACAGTCCCTCCCGCCCTGCCCTGGGTGGGAGGACTCATTTGATGATTACGCTAAAAAAAATGCTTGAAACTTTAAAAATCTTTCAACGTTCTGTCATTTTATCTTTTCTTCCGTCGGCAAAACCCGTCTTTAGGAATTCAAATAGGTACGTCGAATTCAATTTGGAGAGAATCTTTAGTAAAATCAGAAGTCGGTTACTCTGAGCTAAGATTTCAAAGAAGCTCACACGATTTCCTCACAAATTCACAATTCCACAGTAATATCAGGAACACAATAGTGTTGTTACCTTGATACCACGTTTCTGCGAAGGTATGTGATAATAACGGAAAAGAAAATGGCTGCCGGTCGCAGCTGGTTGTAAGTTCCTAACGTTATCGGTCGAAAAGGGGCTCGACAAGGTCTTGAGAAAGGGACTTAACTGAAGGGTTTCCCAAGAGAGGTGTGAAAGTCATTTGGGGTTAGAAAACGGTGGAGCCTTTGAGACGCTGAAATGCGTTCTACGATGTACGGTTACAAGGGTTTTTTCACGTGTAGATACACGTGTGTCTTCAAGGTGGTTTCTCTATTTCAAAGGTTTTCTATTTTGGACAAAAAACATATTTGCTTGCTTTTTCTTTTATATAATTATTTATAACTTATCAAGTCTGTGGTTCGGGTGTTCAATAAATTATTATTTGATACATTAGGTATCTAGATTTGTACCACAGCCCACGAAACTCGCCGTTTCGTTTAACTCCTCAAGAGATCAATTTCGATAAGGGCCGAAAAAAATATACATAAAGTGTGTGAAAGGGAATCTAATTTTGTGAAGGATGTATTTTTTTCTCGCAAAAAGAATCCCTTTAGTAAGTAAGGAGCGCGTATTGGGTTTTATCAGAATACATTCGAGAAATAAGTCGCTGTTTTTTTTTCTCTTATCTTAGAGTAAAGAGCTGCTGAATAAAAATGATTGTTTGATTATGGCGATGCACGGTTGAGCGAAGAAATATTTCTTTGTCACGTTTTAAAATCGTGTGAAACGAAGAATGGAAATAACAGTGTGTTTCAAAATGTTAAACAAAATAACTTCTTGGTTTTGAAGTTCGCCGATCTTGTCAAATCGTTGAATAATGCTATCAAACGTGAAATAAGACGGAGCAAAACATAAATGGATAATACACAAATATACAAAATACTTCGCGGAATTTTCTAAAAAAGGACAACGCGACCCTGCAACGCAAAAGCCAACTAAACGGGGTGGATTTTTTAGTCAGTAAGAGTTTGTCAGTACCTTCTATTCCACTCAGGGCGTAGTAGACTTTGATGATTTTACTACCCCAGAAAAAGGTATATAATTTATGTAAGTCATTTAGTTTAGTGCGAAGAATGTTAAGTTAATACAAAGTCTTTGATTAAAGTCTGTAAAAATGTTGAAAGCAAAAACCGTCTTGAAAAACACCAAGCCATCAACAATCTTAGTGAATAAAAAAACCAAGCCAATCCGATTGACTAAACAACCTTATCGAAACTTTCCTTCAATCTCCAACACGTCACAAATAACTACCAGAATTTATCAACCATAGAATAAACTTACCATAAAGAAAAACATGTTTACTACCAACGTTTTCCTTAACTTTGTCGACATCAAAGATATTTATTGGGAAGAGAAAAAAATATGAGATAGATTGGTACCTACGAGTGAACGAGGCGTCAAATGCGAGACGGCTCTGAGACAAATCTGAAGATATCGGGACAGCTATACAAAATCAATGACATGTTGTAAATGTAATAAACTGTGTTTGATATTTTGGGCGTAAAAAATGGAGTCGTTATGATTGTGTGGGGTTTTTTATAATCTACACTTCCACTGTAGGGTGACAAAGAGAAAAGATTTGTGTTCTTTATAACGAATGATTAAAAGCACAGCGTCGATTTTCAAAATTCATTCACCTATACGAAGCGCGCCGCGCCACGCGCTTACCCGTTTCTGGAGGTCTAATCTCTCATAGTCCAGTCATATTAGGTAAAATAAGGGGTAAACTTCGGAAAGAGAGAGCTGTAAATTGGTATACACCTTTGTTATGTCGTTCTAAATGTTGTCTCAAAAGTCACTCGTGTCCGCGTCTTAATATATTGAAGGTCAAAGGTCATGAAAATCGATTTTTCGCGAATATCTCGCTTTCTATTCCTTAAATAACATTTGCATCTTTAATGAAAGTTGTAGAGTATGAAATTCCCTGCAAGTTTTGTCTGTAATTTTTTTTTAATACGATCAACCGTTTTTGAGATAGAGCGCGAACAGTGCGCAGCGCACAGTCATAGGTAATCAGTAAGTTGTAGTCAATTATTTAGTAAAAAATATCGTGCAACGACCGAAGGAGCCGGGCCAATGGAGCAGCGCTACGGCGACATAAAAGACTTGGTTATCCGTAGGCAAGTCTTATAATTATGTCGCCGTAGCGCTGTCCGCCGTGCGTTGAGAAGAACGGTACCTTCGCTCTCTAGCTCTAGCTTAGCTCTAGCTCTAAAATTGAATGATGATTGTGAATATATTGTGTCGGGACATTACAATGTGCATCATATTGTGAATCCTTGTTTCCTTTGCTGAATTTCCTACCACACGCCGGGGTTTGTCTCCACGGATCCCGGTATCAGATTAAATTAGCCACGGATCACGGCGACTTGTTTCCACCGATACCGTGATCCGTTCCCAACACAAAAAATTAAAAAAATGTAGCCACCGAT
This sequence comes from Agrotis clavis, assembly GCA_954870645.1. NCBI lineage: Eukaryota > Metazoa > Arthropoda > Insecta > Lepidoptera > Noctuidae > Agrotis > Agrotis clavis. The sequence goes on from OX940929.1 coordinate 3,776,016, forward strand.
CACCGATCATCGTGGCTACAAGATATAAATTGTATTATTTTTGGAAAATGATCTCGATGCGCAGATACAAGAAACAGAGTTAAATGTTTTTCAAGCCTGTTGTTTTTTTTTCTATAATATAATAGATAATGATTGAGGATAACTCAATCATTATCTTTCATTCCGAGGTGAAAACCTAATATGACTGGGCTATAAGCACGAAACCCGAGGTTCCGGCCTAAGTGACAGACGTTTAAACAACGAGCCCGAACTAAGAATGAATGATATTACGATTTGACAGATAGCATCGGAGCCCATTTGACGCATCGCACCGAAACTACCGGACTAATTTCAAAAATTCTTTAAGGCTGCATATTCTGAAAGTTGGCAACGTCGCAAAAAGCTGTCAAATATTTACAAGTTTTAATTAATTTGGCAAATTTTCTGTATGAAAACAAGAAATATCGCTCTGTAGTGCACTAAAAAAATGATATAGGAATGCAATTAAAACACTGAATTTGATGTTGTAACCGTTTCAGGTGTATAAAAGGCATTTGGAAAGCTTCCAAATGCTTTTTTTACATCTAAAACTATATATTCGGTGTTACGATATTAATTATTGTATTCCCTTATCAATTTTTTAGTGCACTACAGAGCCATATTTCTTATTTTCATACAGTAACAATGCTAAATTAATTAAAACTTGTTAATATTTGACAACCATTTGCGACGTTGCCAGCTTTCGGAATATACGCTCTTAGCTAGTTGAAAGTTGCTGTGGTCTTGAGTGACATAGGCAATAAGGGGAGGAGGATGAGCGGGTAAACCCCTTGCAAAACCTAATTTTACATAAAATGTAACTATAATTGCTTTATTGCATTTTCTTCCAATCAGTTATTCCTTGTAACAAAGTATAGTGGTTCGTTTGTGAGATTTCCTTGAAAGAAAATTAGATTGTTATTGGAAGTGCAAATTCTTAGTAGAGCTTATCAATTTCTCTATAAAATATTTCTTTCACTTAGTTCGTAACTCAATTATAACATTTTTTTACTGAATGAAATAATCTACTATAATTTTTTATGTATTAAATCTTGTACATTTTGATCGTACTATACCTGGATTAATATGCTTTGGTTCATCCAAATCCATTCCCAAGTTTATATGAGAAACGTCTAAAACATCCATCCATCCTTGCGTATTTATACTACGATTGGCTTAAATAGTACCAAAATGGGCCCAGTATTACTCACAATCCATCCAAAGTTAGTTTAGTATTGACATTGATTTGCGTCACTATTACACATATGTTCAAGAATATTTGCTATCTCTTTCACTATCGCCGCTATTTTCTGACACTTTCAGCACACACCCATCCTTTCATATCATATCTAGTGTTAGAACATAGTGATGCAGATATATTATTCATTGACACCAAGTCTATTCAGAACGCATAGAATTCTACTGACAACCCTCAGATCCGATAGTATCAGTTCTACCGTCCCTCGCGATGTCCATTATAGTCTCAGGAAGGACGTGTCAGCGAGCGAGACAGCATTATACCCTTGTCTAACAATTGTAAGGGACAGACATGTTTCATTGTGTTGCGTCTCGATTGTTAGAACTTTGTATGCAGAAAGGAAACTCCTTTTATGTCTGTTCGCCTAGTACACCGCGTTGGTTTTACGGCATACTATTTCACTCTATTTTTTCTATCATGTAACATTATTATTTAATTTTTCTTTACTCAACGTTTGTTTTTTCTGGGCTGGCAACCTAAATTGTAATTTTGACAACTGCATTAACTTTAAGGGTATTTTTTATTCACACTGAAGTCCGAGGCTTTTGTTTGAATTTCTGATTGTTCATTTGCTATGCAAAGATTTTTGGGCGTTTGACTTTGTGCGTGGAAAACAGAGGCCCAATCACGAATTCTACGTATTTAACGACGACGTATATAAAAGCGTCAAAGTTCACGTTTACTTTACGTCACAAAAAATTTGAACACTCGTGTTAGGGCGTCAGACGTTGTATGCTAAGACGAATTCTATTTTTAGAAAAGAAGTAATTATGTTTACGAGTTTACTGATTAAAAGGCTCATAATTTATGTCACTTATATTTAAACCCAGCACTTACTTTTTTTTTGGGACAAACCCACCACACTATTCCCAAACCACTGCAACTCCTGAGATCCAGAATCAACAGTGGCAACCACCAGAAAAGCGCCGAGACAATGAAGCTCGACGTGTGCCGGAGAATGACCTGTCTTGGATTCGGCAACGAAATTAATCAGAAAAGAATAGTGGAGGCGTAGGAAAAATATGTTTCCACTTCCCTCCATGCAAGCAGGAGACGGAACAAAACAAGGCCAATAGGCACAAAGGGACATTACAACTGGGAGAAGCCCAGTTGCCTAGCACCACGGGTAAAAATGACTACTAATATTAATAGGTCCTAAATTGTGAGCTGCTATATTTGATTCCAATAATAGGTATGGCAAAAACATTTGAACGCACGGACAGCACTTACTTTACCAACACAATTCAATAAACTGCTACAGATACTCGGATCATATCTGCCACCCCACATTAGTAAAGGGCCTCAAACGTGTCACGTCCCAACTCGCGTACGTGGACTTAGGCCTTAATTCCTTTCCACACGTGCAACCTTATGCCCTTGGGCCTCCAAACTTTCAGGACAATTTGGCCTCCAGTCCTAAGTAACCAAAAAACTTCACTACTTGAGAAATCTAATTAGGAACTTGAATCTTGGAGAAGAGACTACCAGTGTGGTCTTATTGAAGAAGACTCTTACTATTATTATAAACTAGCTGTTACTACTGCAGCCTAAGGATTTTTTTTAGCAGCGAGTTGCCTTTTACTCGCTGTCCGCATGCCCGCGCCTACGGTGGCCGGAGATCATCTGCCGACGTCCGACGCAGCAGCCTAAGGATTAGATAAAATTGGAATATTTTCTATGTATTAACCCGGGTTAATCTATCTGCATACCATCCAAATCGGTTAACTTCTTTTGGCATGATAGAGTAACAAACATCCAAATATCCACCCATCAATCTATCCTCAAACTTTCGCATTTATAATATTAGTAAGAAGATGCGTTTTTAAGCTATTGCATAGCTTCTATCGCGGGCCTTGAGCGCGGGGACCGAATCCAGAAATTCCGTAACGAAAAAACCTCACGCTCATTTAATTTGTTAAATTAATTATTAAAATTAATTAATTATTGATTTCTTAATATAATAATAATAAAATAATAAAACCTTAAAAAATAAAATAAAATAATATTTTTTTTTTTTTTTTTTTTTTTTTTAGACTGGGTGTAAAATACATAACTTCATAAAGTTATGGTTTTATCCCATGGTGTTAGGCAGAAACCACATATCATACATACTCCTCGGTAATACAAGCACACCGGTGCTACAAACCTGAACTTCCTGAAAAACCTAACCAATAAGTTCAGAGTAGGTTATTTAAGAGAAGGGAACGCCAAAGCTTTCCCTTTTGGCGCTACCACTCTTTCACGCATAGACTTTTGAACAGATTCGTATGTTTGGCATTCAGTTAATTTATAATCCTTAGCAAGAGTTTTCAGTATTTGAGACGTAAAATAAACTGGAACTTTGACAATTTCAAATTGACAATTTTCTAGGAAAAAAAATATTCCTTCTTCGCACACCAGGGGCGCTGTTCCATTTTTTCATACATGAAACGCTGTAACTACTGGAAAGACGCTGTAAAGTAAAAGAGTGAAAACTCGTACTAAGGGTACTGGATTCATTTGTAGTATGATCCCGTTGGACAATAATTATCCTACCCAACGCATGCGAAGCCGCGGGCAGAAGTAAGTTTTCAAACGAAAATGAAGATACCTTTCTGTGAGTTATAATAACAGTCAGGTATTCTCCAATAACTGTGATTTTTACTGGCACAATTTGATATTTCTGTTAACTTTACTTCTGGAAAAATATAACCTAGATAAAAAAACTGGGTTGCGTCAACTTAGTTTTCTTAGCATAACGTTCTTCGGAAAGGATGATATTTTTTTTAATGAGTATTTCTATTTCACATTTATATCTGTATGTTCACTAATTATGGGTTTTAAATAAAGTAAAGTATGTTTTTAGAATTTTAGTAAAAGTATTTTCATGCGTTTACCAACCGTTTTTTTTAATCTAACAATTCATTTTGAAAGCTTAAGTTTTTTTGGGAATGTTATTTATATTATCGCACCATTTTGCCCATGTGGGTCGGTAGAAACCATACTACAGAACGCCACCTGATAACTGATTCTTACACACTCCTTTAGCCTCGTCCACGGTCATACTAGCACGTCAAATCAAATCGAATAATTTATTTTGTGAACATACGTAAAAGGAGGTGGGAAAATATTTATAATCGTCAAGTTATTCTTTAATTTTATTTTTATGAATTGGGATCAAGTGTGTTACAAAACATCAGACAATATTTTAGGAATACCAAAAAACATTTAGCTTTTTTATAAGTTTAAAAGTAATTTGTATTTAAAATTCGATTGTATGTCCCCACATACAATCGAACGAGCATTGTTTTCGAGTAAATTATAATAATGCCATTTTCGGGGTACAATATTATAATAGTACTGCAGGAAATTGGTATAAATCCAACCAAGCAAGATGACAATATAAATCAGGTTGTTTGTAACTTCGCACGACAATAACACCTATTGAGTCGGAAATTATAGTCGCAGATTCAGCTGAAGGGAGCAGTTTGGCGAATATGCCATCTAGAACAATAAAACTTTGTTAGTCTGTGGGAAACCTGAATTTAAATGTGATAGATATTGTTACGTTAGGTTAATTGATCATGCATTTGCAATGGAAATCCATCGAATTATATTTGACCTAGTTCTTGTTCTCCTTTTTTTATTTCGCATCAGTGCTACGTGTAGGTCTTTTTTGACAGTTTTGTGTTATAGATTTTTAGTTTCTTCCGATTACTTTAACGACTATCGTCTGTAATTTAGTCGGTAACTCAACATTGTAAGGCCCACGCTGGGTGCCAATTACAAAGTTTGAAAAATTAAACAGTATACGATATCTTTTACGCAAGTTAACCGTCTGTAATCTAGTCGGTTTCTCACTCGACGTTGTAAGGCCCACGCTGGGCGCCAATTGTTGGGTTGAAAAAAAATTAAACAGTATACGATATCCTTTATTACATTAACGCTACCACGCTGCTTTTTAAAATTTAATTTGTACAGATAATTATCGTAGGCAATCTAGCCGGTTTCTTACTCGATGTTGTGAGGCCCATGTTGGGCGCCAATTGCAGGGTTAAAAAAGTTGAAACAGTATTTACGACATCGCTTTCATGAGTATGTTAATCAAGCGTTAAAAAAAAATCATGACACACCTTAAAGAATGTAATAAAGGTGTGATCATAAAATTAACATAGTTTCTGGGTATATCCCATAGCAGTGCAGATGCAGTGAGTAGAGGTGGCCCAGTGGTATCGGTCCCGACTTACGAGTTGTAGGTCGTGGGTTCGAACCCCGCCAGGCGCATTACTTTGTGTAATTTATTTCATCACCACAGCTCTCAATACGGTGAAGGAAACCATCGTGAGGAAACCGGCATGTCCTAGAACCAAACATTCGAAGACATACTGTGACATCTACCAACACGCACTGGGCCGGCGTGGTGGATTATGGCCCACTCCCTCTCACAGAGAGGAGGCCTGTGTCCCAGCAGTGGGAACGTTATTAGCCTGATGATGATGATGATGATGACTTATCCCATTGACAGCAATGCGGATGAATTTTGTGACACCTTGTGAATGTTTTCTCCCTTTTTTATTTGTTAAAAGACACTAGTCTACAATTAAGTAAAAAATATCTATCCATCTATCCAAACCTCGAACACTAGATTACAATACAGCCATTCTTGTGTATCCATTAATTTACCGTATACCTCTATACCTCAGACAGTGGTATCAGAATTTCATGCAAGCCGATATTCTAATGCCTGCAAAGACTAATTGCCAAGCTAAATCATCGTGTTAAATTTCCAATTTCATAGGAACAATTTCAGTTTCCATATACATTGGACAGACTGGCATAGCACCAAGTTTCAGTTAATCGAGATTTTATTAAACTATGTCATGCAGTTTACTGTTCCTGTTTTTTTTAGCGTGGTAAAATCATCAAATGAGTTCTCCCACCCCGGGCAGGGCGGGAGGGACTGTCAGACTTGTACTGACTAAAATCCACGGTGTCCTTCAATAGCCCTTTATGTTCGGGGTCACGGTAAGGAAATAAGTCCCGCGACCCCGGCAGGCTTTGGCCCTCTAAGAGGGGGCCCCGTCATTTTGCTGACGCTCTTTGAGGTGCGCGTGTAACACGACGCGCCGTCGACCCGGGCATGGTCCATGGTCGGACAGCGAGTTGCCCTTTACTCGCTGTCCGCATGCCCGCGCCTACGGTGGCCGGAGATCGTCTGCCGCCGTCCGACGCCGTGGACGTCTACCACCGCGGTTGGGGTGGAGGGAGGACGCTGTCCTCTCCCTCTCCCGGCCCGCCTCCTCCTTCGCGAACATTACTGCTTCGCAGAAGGAGGCGATGTTTACTGTTCCTTAAAACAATTTTCCAAAATAAATGTTTTATGGTTGATAAAATCATCAAAATTATTCCTCCCGCCCTAGGTGGAGCGAAAAGGACTGTCAGACTCGTACTGACTAAAATCCACCTTGTTCCTTCAATTACCCTTTACGTTCCAGGGTCATGGTTACCTGTACTGACAGTGTGATAGCTACAGCCTTTGGGTATTTAATTTGGTTAATAACGGTATCATAATTCGGTAAGGTTAGATTACTTCTAGGCATACGTGAATCACCTTCTACTAAATCATCGATATAGTGGTCAAACGCGAGCTTACCGTTAAATAAAAAAAATTGTTTTATTTTAATGAATATGAAAGTCGTTCTTGAAAATAAGATGCTTTGAAAGCATCAGAACAATTTTCTTATGAAAGAAACTCGTATTGATCACCACACACACTGTTAGACCTGTTTTCCCCCCGACACTTTTCCATAAATCGAAATGATGCTATAAAAACCAATGCAAAACATGATCCGCTTAAAATTCCCTCCACCACTCAGGGTCTAAATAATGCCATTAAATGCCACTCCAGAAAAAATCTTAATAACGAATTAGGTTAACGCACGTCAACTTTATCAATTTATCTGGGTGACGGGCACCGCGCCCATTACCCGGCCCCGGCAGCCACATGTTACCCCAACAGGGTAGACCTGTAGGGTACAAAGGGAGGGGGAGGGGGGACACAGCCCTCCAGAAAATGTACAAGCTCCTACCGTACACTATTTATGACGGCGCTTTCTTTCTCAATAAGTTAACATTAACCTCTCTGCCGGCCCACTTCCGATTGTATTCCGCGACACTACACCTCAAAATCCAACAGCACCAAGTACCACTTACTACCTTTTACAAAATGAAACAATCCCTGTTCTACGCTCTTAACAATCAAATATCAACTTAAAGTTAACGAGGGAGGATTCATAATCGCCTGGCGCTCTCCGTGTAGTGTTAACGTTTCGGATCGTGCCTTTCGAGATGAATCCGCGAGAGTACTTATTACGAACTCCCATTTTGTGAGATCCGTTTATTTCTTGATATCTACGCGATTTACATTCGTATTTGTAAGGCATTTGGGGATATTTTGCTTTGTAAAGGTGAAGGCGTTTGTTTTATTTCAGGTCGTGGAGGGAGGCAGTGTTTTTCAGTGAGACTGAAATCGTTTTTCGGATAAGACGATTCATCTAAATGTTTTTTGCATCTTTGTTTTCCATTGTTTTGTGTTGTATTGTTGGATTTTCAAGTTTGTTGACCCGTTTGGCCTTTTAGTGACTTATTGTGGAACATTTGTTGGTATTCAGAGTTGTCCTTAATAAAATAATAGATTATTTACGAGGGTTATGTAAAACAATGTGATTGTTCCTCGCTAAGTTTCACCTCTTATAAGCCTCTTATATAAGATCATTTATTTATTGCTGTTATTTTAAATTATTTACTGAGGAGCTCGTGGCTAAATAATTACAGCCGAACAGGCCGATCTTCCGGGTTAAGCCGTGCTTGCCAAGGTTGGTCTGTGGATGGGTGACCATCTGTCATGGCGAGTTTCCTCCGTGCCTCGGAAAGCACGTAAAGCCGTTGGTCCCGGTTGTCATTTGTAGATCTTTGACAGTCGTTACTGTTAGTCAGAAGCTGTAAAGTCTGACAACCAGTCTTACCATGGGGTATCGTATTGCCCAGTTACTGGGTTGTGGAGGTCCGACAGGCAGTCGCTCCATGTAAAATACTGATATCCAGCTGCATCTGGTTCGATTGGAAGCCGACCCCAATATAGTTGGGAAAAGGCTAGGCAGATGATTATTTTAAATTATTTACTGAGAGGGGTAAATTATCTTATTTCGTTTTTACCTCTTATCCGTCGTTATGACGTGTCTTTGTTTTCAGAATGGTTACGCAGAGGTAAGCTTTTTGTTCCCCTATTTGCTGAGTCGAACAGGTGCTATTATGAGATGATATTATTTTGTTATATAAATTAATCGTAAATGAATCAAATCTCGATATATCTCGATAGTTCTCCCGTAGTAGCATTATCCTTTACATTGTCGTCGATACCTTACTACTCACTCTGTCCCCTTCCTGTTCAGAAATATCAAGGACTTAATCTTCATTAAAAGGGGTCAACTCACACAGCTACCTACTTAATCAACATTTACCTTGTTGAAACTTTTGCACTGCTTCTTCATCCCAGCCTTAAAACTGGAATAAAAATAACAGCTCTAAAACCCTCAAGCGTTGCAGCAGGTTAATGTTTTTAGGACCTATTCTGTACTGAATTATTGTACTTCATACGATACGTTTCTATCCATAACAGGATTTATTTGATTTCAAACACGAAATGCTATAGGAACAGCAACAAAACCTAATCACGCTGCAACAAACCAGGTATGTCTCTAAAGCACCAACCACAACTCAACATGTGACCCAGCACCCACCACTACTGACCTGTGTATAAGCCATATGGAGCGTATGTAAGCTACATGTGGCTTGTGCCCGCCACATGTGTGCGCCTGGCTGCCACGGACGCTAATCAAGCCGAAGAGCATTGAACATGGTATAGTATGTCAATCAGGATAACATGAGGCGATCGAGTTAGTGCTGTGTGTTATTGAGTATAGGTGGAATAGGGGTTTTATGTAGAAATTATGACTGTGCGTTTATTAAATGTCATCTAAATTAGCGAAAGGACTTTAGAAACGATGGGTAGACTATGCGAAAGATTGCAAAAGGCATTGCTATTAAAGAGATGGAACTAATGGAAAATTAAGAAGAAGACAAGTTGCGTCTACTCGTACAAATTAGGGTAGCAGCAAGGTTACGATATAATGTCACGAATAATACTAAAAATTCTAGCACCTTCAAATAATTATGTGTTTTTATAACCGGTTTTCACGTTTTGAATGTAAACAATATTGACTAAGATGTCCAAATTCACAACTGTCTACTCCAAAGGAACTTTTAAAATGACGAAAGCTCAAGTAACAAACCATTATTTCTTTCAGAAGTTTTCAGTTCGAACAAAACACACAAACAATAATACATAAAAGAAGAATTAAAAACTGTTCATACTGAAGACGTAAATACAAAAATTCAATTAAACCATAAGGACATAATAAAAAGCGCGTTGCAGACAGCATAACGACCCACAGCGAAGGTCGTCCACACAGTGGGTGCAATAGAAAATCCAATTGGTCCGACTCAATTAAAAGCTAGCGACAGTTTTACTAGCATTCGAAACTGTAAATAAGTACTTGAACTGTCAGAGACAATTGAAAGTTGCACAGTGGGCCAATCTGCACACGATTTAGTGGCAATTCTCGTAGACTTGGGAGGAGGTTTTGCGTTGTTTGGCGCAAGAGACGGGCGGTAACTAGAATTCGAGTTCTTCTTGTTGGTTTTAAGTTGATGGGAAGTGTGGAGATTGGATCTAGCTGAGTGTCGAGGATTGTTCGACGATCTTGGACTGCATTTTTGACTTTTGTGTATAAGCTTATCGCTTTTGCATTTTTCACGTTTACGATTTTGTATCGGCATTGTTGAAATTTTAAACATAATTATGTAGGTGCATGCACCATTTTGTTTACTTTATTTAATAACTAGCTGACCCGTGCCCACTTCGTTGGGCAGTAAATATCTTTATAATTTATAGCCTATAGCACTCACGGATAATGTAGCTTTCTACCAGTGAAAGGATTTTTAAAATCGGTTCATTACTTCCGGAGATTACCCCTTACATACAAACTTACAAACAAATGTTACCTCTTTATAATATTAGTATAGATAACATTCGAAGACATGTTACGTCTACTAACCCGCACTGGGCCCGCGCAAACGGAGAGGAGGTCTACGTCCCAGCTGTGGAAACATTAATGGCTGATGATGATACATAGTAACGGTTATGTGTAGACCTTTGTTCACTTACCACTGATATTAAGTACTTATCATAAAGCTTCTTTAAAGGAAGCTTTGGTACCTCCACCATTTTATCTGCCACGCACTACGGAAGAACTCATATTCCAAAAGCCGTTCTTAGATGCATGAACCAACTTGTCAACCCAATAACAATGCTTCCAAAGCTATGCAATCTTTGGCGGGAGCTGTCATATCAGAGCCTTCCACCTGGGTACATATTGACGTAGCCGACTTGACATTTGCCAAAAACTCGTAGACTTCAAACTCAATTCAGTCGGAGCCAAGACAATTTTCACAGGTGGTGGTTCTTGGATGACTAAGGGTGCTTGTATACGGCGCATGTAACCCGCGCAAGTAAAGATGCGGGTTTGCGGTTTACCCGCGCGAGTAACATGCGCAAGCTACTTGATCAAGTTACCCGCGTGGTGCTTGTACACGGCGCATGCAACTCGCGCAAGTAAAGGTGCGGGTTTGCGGTTTACCGGCGCGAGTAACATGCGCAAGCTACTTGATCAAGCTACCCGCGGGGTGCGTGTACACGGCGCATGTAGCTTGAGCATGTTGAGGCACTTGCGCGGGTTACATGCGCCGTGTACAAGCACCCTTAGATCTAAAGTGCGTTTGCCGTTCCACCTTAAATTTTGTTCATTTAAGGTATTCACCCCATGTTCTGACACCTTCGTGCTTGATGATCATGGCTGTATACTGCCGTATCAGTAAACAGAGCTTGCGTACCTAGATTCTGAACTAAAGAAAGTTGAACTTTATTGCTTTCGTCATTCAATACCAGAAAATATTATATTTTCATACTTAACTCGAGGCAAAACAAACATTTTACGACATTCTTTTAGATTTATTCTGCTGTGGAAACATTCTATGATTCCGTTTTTATTTCATTCATAAAACTAGTGTGTTTCTGTACATTTTATTTCTCCATCTTTATTACTTACGCCAAACCATATGCGAAGTAAATGGTTGCACACTGGCTTTTTGCCAGGGATAAGCTCTACATAGTCTCATGGTTCCTTGGTTAGTACTTACGAGGGTTTGATTAACCACTGAGAACATTAAATAACATAATACTTCCTATCCATTGTCGTTATTATTATAGTCTATATTACGAGATAATAAACTATTGTAACAATGTATTGTCTTGTAAAAAAATGTTTATGTCCACTGTGTTATGATTGTCGTATTGTTTTGGTTATATATGAGTGTTTTTATTTATTTATGGACGATAAATGTATGTGTTCACATACATGTATCGTCGTGATTGTTATTTCATCTCAAGGGGGTACATTGACCTGGGAGTTAAGAATTGATGTTTTTTTCCTTATTTTCGACTATTCTTTTGTTTATTTAAGTAGCGAATGTGTCTGGCTTTGTTCAGGTGAAATTTTGAAAATTAAGTATAAGTCTACATTAAAATTACTCGCTAATAATGTAACTTTCTACAGGTGAAAGAATTTGAAAAACAAAACTTGTTTTCACATGAATCTGTGTAGATAACTTAAATATTAATTGGAATGTTGTTAATAATGATTTATTGGCCAGTTAGCTATGAGCACCTATTTAAAATTTAAAGTTTTCTGAAGTTTTTAAGTCTTTTACAATGTTGTTACACCGAGATTGTTTTTGTTAATTCCAGCATTATCTACACTAAAATGATAAGGAGGAAAGATTTGTATTTTTGTGTGTCTGTTGAATAAACTCAAAATCTACTCTCCCGATTTAAAAAATGTGTTCACCATTAGGAAGCTACAATCACCCCGAGTAACATTATAGTAGTAGTAACATAGTTGTATCATGTCCACCCGTGCGAAGGAGGGACGGGTCGGTATTTCAATAAAAGTGACAGTTGTATTGTAAATGAAAGACCAATATATTCATCCTCTAAAATGTTTCTCTATCCCAACAGTGACGAGACGAGAGAAGTGGACGGTCGTGCACGGTCAGAGTCCGGTGACGCAGACTCCGTGTACCACGTGAGAGGAGCCCTGCACGACCAGCGGTGGAGGGAGAATCAGGTCAGGAATGTAAGCACCCTTTATAATTATATTATTATGTCTTTGTCCTAATTTGAGAGTACTTAGTTATACATGCTGGAAGAGACTTTTTTTTTTTTTACTCACACTAGAAATTACTTTTGCATCGTGTAGGTGCGTTTACAAATGTATAAATTCATATACAAAAACAGCCAGACCCGAAACAACTGTATGTAGGACTTTATAGTATTTGTTCTGGGCGGGAGTCAAACCCACGATACGCAGCCAATCGTGCCGTCAAACGTAGTTATAAGAAGTAAAGGGGCCTCCAAGTTTGATAACCATTTTTACCCAGTAAAAACTATCTTGCGCAGACAAGCTACTCGTAGGCAGTCGCTCCATGTAGAATACAGGTATTCAGCTGTATCTGGTTAGATTTCCAGTCTAACCAGCTTAACCATTGTTGCAAAAGAGCTGGACAGACGATGACAAATGGTTGAAGCGATGGATCAAATTCATTCCTTCACTTACCTCAGGTTGTGTGTTCGCTCACACTTACCCTTTTCAAGAAGTGTGCCTATATAACCACTTCAGCATTCCTAATCAAATCATTGTGTTAACTGCGTAACATGCAAATATTCTTCTACATTCTACAAAATATCTAGAAACATCTAACATGAACAAAACGTAAGCGAAACTGTGGCCAAACTTAAGCAAAGCATTTAGACTACGAGGGAAGATTTGAAACTAAAATAATAGGACGTGTTCACGTATATAAAACGGTGAATCCACACTGTATTAAATTGAATTGTACCAGGGTAACACGGAGCAGGAAGAGATAGCGGGTGTCAGAACTTGCTCGGACGAATTACCGCCGTGAACGCTACTGCATTTTAAATGAAAACTTTTCTGAATGTATGTAGGTATCTTTAAATGTACCGTGTAAATTTATAGTGGAAGTTCAGTGAATATTAATGTTAGTCGTTGTTTTGTAACCAGGAATGGGTGACAGTGGTGTATTTTGTTTGTCATATTATTATAATTCAATTTTAATAGGGTAAACATCTTTTTACGAAAATTACGATAAGCCTAATTGTAAGGAACAAATAGTTCAAATCATCATCATTGCTCCACCCCCTGCTTTTCAATTTTAAGGGGAACTTAGTCATGAGTTTGAAGTCTAAAGTATCCGTGATTATTAATTGCCAATTATTTGTCAGTGGTCTTTCATAAAATACAGAAGATACTGACATCAGCTAATACTGAAAACCAACTCGAACATAGTTGGGAACTTAGATAGATAGATGTATTAATTTGGTCAACACCAGAGGCCTTATCAGGAGTTTTCAGTTATTGTGACGTAAAATAAACTGGAACTTTGACATTAATTTCAAGGAAAAAATGAGTTCCTTCTTCGCACACAAGAGGCGCTGTTCCATTTTTCCATACAAGTAACGCTGTAAATACTGGAAAGACGCTGTAAAGTAAAATATAAAGCTTGTTAGTAGTTAGTAAAAAACCAGATTAAGTAGCCTAGCTCACACATTTCTCACGTAAAAAGACCCCATTCGTACAAATTATAAAAAAATAAAATATTCGATTTTTACGGAGGACTGCTTCAACTTCGATATACTTGTACGGCTCTATTCGAAGCAAAAACAGTAGCACTAAACCACAGTAAACGACAACCATTTACAATCACAGATTTACAATAATTACTGCAACACCACGAATCGTAAACAACTTTTTAACTGAAAACCACACCAAACATCACACGAATTTCAATTTACCCGCCTGGAAATCCGTTAAATACAAACTTGCTAAGTAAATAACTATTGTATGTTGGTAGTTGGGAGAAATGTTAACGAATTACGTGTTTTAGCAGAACTAGTTAAGGGTTCATTAAGAAAACATGAGGTTTCTCCGTTGATTCGTTTACATTTACTCTGTTTTACGAATTGTTTCCTTTGCCGAGGAAATGCTGTTGGAATTAATTGAGTCGGGCACTGCGTTATTTAAATGTACACTATGTTTTAATTATGAGGTACTGGAGTTATTTTTGTGGTTGAATGTTATTGCAGTTAAATAAGTTTTAAAGAAATCTTATTTCTTAAGTGGGACAACAGAGTGATATATAATATGATATATCACGTCTATTTTCACGAAATTTTCCTTCTCCGATGTTAGTGATGTCCAAAATAAACTTAGACAATCAGCATATTAGTTGGATCCAACATGAATAAATAAAACTCTTGTTATGGGATTCAACGTGAATACATAATATTTTTTGAGGGATCCATCGAGAAAAATATTCAAGTGGGATTCAAAAGTTTGATCCAACGAGAATAATTCAATCTCAAAAACCGTGATAATTAAACAGTTGGCGTATTCTCAAATGATGTATTTTCTGTTGTCGCTATGACAACAAATACAAAAATATATAAGAAAATCAAAATATTTAAGAGGGCTCCCATACAACACACATGAATTTTTTGGTCACCTCGCATTTGGTCTGTTTTAAGTCCTTGTATCATCCCCATCCAGGTTTAAACCACAAGAGCAACAATAAATGTTGACAATAGGTACAGTCACAAGCAATAGTATGGATACACTAAGAACTATTCAAAAGCGATGTTCTGCTACCATATTGATTGCAAGTTTTGCCTTTTCATTAGACTTCTATTTTGGAAGCCATGTACGAAACAGGTCTTATTTTTCAAAGTTTAAACCAGTATTTTACAAGTAAATTGCCTTTGAATTTTGTTTAGTGTATACATGTTATTGCTCGTGACTGTACCTACAATAATTTGTGGTGAACGTGGTTGGCAATTAAAATGAAACTAAAATTGTAGCAACATGTGTAGATTCTCCGTGGTCGACCAATGCGTAATTGAGGTTCATGCTGTCAGGGGTCAAATTGATGGACATACTAATATAGTGAGAGGGTTAAAATTGACTTTCTAATTATTTTTTCTATTAAAAAAAAAACAGTGTCACACTCTAGAATTTTTTCTTGTATCGTGTATGTTTATGTATGTAAGTTTCTATGTTTGTGCATAACATAACAAACATACCGAAGAGACCCGGAACAACAACGTCTAGGTCATACAAATATTTGTCCCGTGCGAGCATCGAACCCGCGATACGCTGCGCAGCGTCCAATCGCTCAGCCACTGCGCTAAACGTGCAATTAATAAAAAAAAAACCCACTCAAATATCTACGAAGAGCAATAGGGACAGGGAATATGAAGGAATTTGGTATAATATAACCCATCCAAAGACTGACCTCAGCAAACACAGCTTGACCCTGTAGATCTAACCGTACGAATGTTTAACCAGGAGTTCCTCTAATGTAAGTCATCAATAATAATAATGATTGCCAGTGCAATTTCGCTGTATTTGCTAATAATCTGCGTTAAACCTACTATGAAATTAACTTTCAAAATAAACAGCTCAATTACAGCCCAGTTTCATTTGACGGAATAATCGGATGGCGGTTGTAAAACTGAATTTATGATACGGATGGTACCGTCGGCGATAATTACTCGTTATTAGTCCTATTATTCGGTCGTATTGGTCAAAAGTATTGTTTATTGGGTGGCGTTAAAGGATTAGTTATTTAGTATTAGAAAAATAATAAACTGCTATTCACAACAACATGAATGATGTATCGAGAATTCTGTAATATTCTAATTCATCGCATTTAATTTCTTCTAATCAATTTTCAAAAACCAAACTATGACGTTACTAAATAGTTGACTCATTGATTTCATCAGTTATTAGAAATATCTTTGCTCATTAGTTATTGATTACAATGCTACAAAAAAAAAAATAGATGAGGTGAGCAGAATTCCAAGTTATTATGCCTTGTGACTGGGAGCTTAGCTTCATTCTATGTTTTTTTTCCATGGCTGTAATGGTCAAATTGAAATGATAATGCTTTGTGTTTGTGGCAAGTTTAAGTTATGTCTGTATGGATGTGCAGTGGCTGGCACCTTTGATCCACTTACGATTTCTAGGCCATAGTTTCAAACCCAGGCAAGCGTAACATAATTTACCGCATCCTAAGTATTCCTAGATCAAATTCCTTTCTCTTAGTTTCTGACCCATCTGTCAAGAACAGATATCGGGTTATAGGTCAATAAAATTAAGTACCCGTGTTAAATATACGTTGCCAGCTGACGGATTGTGGCCCACGACTAATTTACCGGCATCCCTTGCTGACTTTAACGAGTTCCCCGAGATACCATACAGTTTGGATGTTCTAAAGTATTTCAAGAAATATTTTCACTAATACGAGAAACAATTTAATGTTATTTATGTGCAATCATTCAACTTTAAATACAGATAAATGAACGCAGGTTATAAATTCTCATGCATAACAATAGTTCCTATTGTACGAACGCAGCCATCCGGATCGGAGGACCAAATAAAACACTTTACTGTTCCCCACTTTTACTGTAAACAAATAGGGTTGTTTTTGCTTTGCTTCGATGTTATGCTTAACTTGGCCTAAGCTTATGATGTTGGGTAGTCGCCAAGTGCAACACTAGGGGGCGACCATTTGGCACGCGATGTCAAAACCGATTGTAACCGATGTGGAAGGCTGTTTTAGGTTTGGCTCTGCCATCAATTTATTCGGTGATAGAAAATTTACATACATATCGAGTTTGTGGGATTACGACATAACAATTTGATAGATGTAATCTTTCGATAAACAAGATGTATTTGTGATTGCTTAATTGACAATTCAGCGGTCATGAGAAATTGGAAAAGTAAGGTACAGTTGCAAAACGGTTTTATATCTCCAAATAAATAACCGACAATGTTTAAAAGTCTAAAATACAATGCCCATTATAAAAAAAATCACACTGCCCAAAATTAGGTCTCTTTGTATAAAATTTCAGCTCCACAGAAAATTCACACCTCATCAAAAATTCGATTTGTTAACAGCAAAATAAAAGTTTCCGGTTCTTCGGAGTGAAATCCCTGGAAATAACGAATTAAAAATTCCTTTGAGGTCTTTGTATTAAAATAAAAAAAAAACTTTCAAAGTGTTTTCATTACTTTTGGTTATATTTCTCATTTCCTTGTTCATGAAATGGCTACAAAGCAAAATGTGGACGAGGAAGTAGTTATTTTTTAGGAGAAACAGTGTTATAAGACGAGGGAACATTATTACCACTTTTCACAATGACGGGCTGCCAACTCGCCATGAAGAACTAAATTACAGTCGTTTAGAATGCATTCTGACTTAATGTCAAAAGATTTTCAACAGAAGTTTCTCTTGGTATTGTGGTAAAATTCCTATTAAAATTCACGAGCAGCACTTGTTGTGTTTTAATATATTTTAGCATAATCAGCCTATTTCGTCTCCACTGCGGGGATACTGAACTCATTCAAGTTGGGAGGGAGTGGGTTATAATTTACCATAGGTCGGTCGGTTCGGGTTGGTCGATAAAAATGTTTTCTAAATATGAAACTGAGATTTTAGACTTCTTCCGGTTTCCAGAAACATCTATTGTGTATGTCAGTTGAGATTTTTTTTTACTTTTATAAGACTCCATTGAGGCCTACGCGGAATATAATTAAATATTTTGATATGAAAAGCGTTTTTACAGTTCCACATTTTTTCTATTCTCCTGAAATTTCAACGACCTTTGCTCACTAAATTATTCAATTCACTGAAAAACCGACTACTAACGATCAAACCCCACATGTTAATAGCCATTAGCGTCGGTTATTTGATGCACACAATTTAAATAAGTTATACCAACCTTGTGGTTGAACCCATTTGGGAAAACCACACGATTATGATTTGCCTAAATACATTTTAGCGAGCCATTAGCAGTCATACTGTTTTAACTGGAATTAAGCAACATAGTAAAGGTACATACGAGTAATGTTTATTCTATGGAAGACCCACATCATCGCTTGGAATTATACGTCTGACTATTTGTGTAAAGGCGCGGGACACTCCTGCGACTGCGATATTCAAACAGACAAATGAGAATAATCGCTTAAAAAATATCAATAGATCAACACAATTTATGTTTTAAACATTTTCATCTTCTTTGTGTGTCGATTAACTCAAAATTTTATTTAATGTGGGTTTGCTGTTGACTTATAGTCTAGGTTAGAGGTGAATGAGACAAATCCTACGATGAAGCGAGCTTACTCAGAAGAAGCATGTTCACTCTAACTTTGAAGAGATTCGGGTTTTACGCATTTGGGATCACCGACACAGGAAGTGAGCTCTACATATTGTTTGACACTATTAGATATTTAAGAACCTCCATTTCATTTCAACCAGGCTGCAAACGCTCGTCGGGCGCTCCGTGGCTGGGCTGCAGTGAGGGCGTGGTGCGTGGCGTGGTGGCACTCCGGCCGCGAGGATGTGGAGGACACTGAGCCGGAAGAGGAACCTTCAGACCCTGGATACGCCACGCCAGTGTCAGTGGAAACACCATTGCAGAGCTCCGTGTCTAGGTAAGAAAGAGATTAAGAAAACCATGATATAAGTTACCAGGCGTAGGTAAACATAGTGTAAGTTGCCCGGGCAAGATGGATGCATGACCTGAAGATGGTAGCCGGTGGTGGTTGGTCTTAAAAAGCAGCGTAATTTACCCTGTGGGGCTCCTTGTGGGAGGGTTATGTCCAGCGGAAGACTGCAGTAGGCTGAAATTATGATGATGATGGTAAAGATTCCGTCAAACTTCTACGACTGTGGAGACACTGAAAGATAGTCAGGAAAATGTTTTCTATCTGTACAGGTTTAATGTAAGGTCTAATAGGTTTAATAAAAAAAATTACATTGTTTAAGACAAGTCAATTATTTTGTAAAAATTGACAATTCCTTCAAGTAAGTTGTCTAGGGTTAAATTTTTCACTATTTTTGATATCTGTTTAAAAGATCCTTTTTCCAACATATACAAATATACATCGGGAACTGTCGCTACTGACAACGTTACAAAGCTGGTCCCTAAGGCACTGAGGGCTACCACTTATATCTCGACCCTTCGTTACGTCCAGAGGACACTTTACTCTAATATTAATAAATAAATAACTTACTCTTGGTATGAAAGCCCTCGTCCCAAATGAGTAAAGGATTGTTGAGCGAATTGAGATCCCATATTTGATTTATTTGGAGAATATCGCTAGGGCCCTTCAACAAGTTTTATTTCTGTATGAATACCATTTAAGCGATCATTTTCTTTCTCAGATGCACTTCACTAAACGTCATCAGAGATCCTTATGCCTCACGTGGTGGAGGGTCTAGTGGCTCAGGAGGTGATGGAGGTACCTCTCCCCTCCGGCGGACCTATGAGCCACCATCCAACATGCCCGCAGCCCGCGACAGTCGCTCCCTACCTCCCAACACCAGAATCAACGCTACTACCTCACCAGCACCTAAATCTGCATCCGCAGACTCCGTTTACACAATCCTAATTAGACTACCAGACGCCGATACCGAAAGACCAACGATCAAAATGATCACAGAAGAGTCTCCACCCTCTAATGCCAGACCACACTTCAGACCAACTAGAGGGGATTCAGAGCTCAACCTCCACCCTGCAGGACACCAAGCATTGACTAGAAGAACATCACACATACAAGATGTTAGAATCCCTTTGAACGCCAAGATTATTCCAAAGCAGTTGGCAGGTAAGGGTTTAACGAAACAGCCAAAGCCGAAAAAGAAAACGCAGGAGAAAAAGCAGGAGACTAAAGCGGCAAAAACATTGTCGGCCATTCTTCTATCTTTTATAATCACTTGGACGCCCTACAACATTCTGGTGTTGCTGAAGCCTTTGACAGCGTGTACTAAGTGCATCCCTGACGAGTTATGGTCCTTCTTCTACGCTCTTTGTTACATTAACTCTACGATAAATCCCGTGTGTTACGCCCTGTGTAACGCCACCTTTAGAAGAACGTATGTGCGAATTCTGACGTGCAAGTGGCACAATAGGAATAGGGAAGCGATGACTAGAGGTGTGTACAATTGAATTGTGATGAGCTTCGATTGATTGAATGATTATGTCTTGCGACGGTGCCAAAATGTAAATTGCCCAATTTTGGCAACCGTTTTGTTTTAATTGTGTTGAAGTGTGGACAATGCTGGTCATTAGAGGTCAAATTGAAGAAGAACTTTAAAAAGCTGAAGGTAATTTGTGCCAAATTTGAAGGAATTCTAAGGTAAGCATTGTCACATTTCAACGAAAAACCACATTTTCATAATATTCTTCCTAAAAAGTGAACTAAAATGGACTGCTATTAAAACGTGGTATCATCCATATTTAGTGTGTGAAAGTAACGTTTATTTTGTCCAATGAAACGATTAGTTGTGAATTTTAATTTCTATTAGTGAGTTGACCGTCCCGTCCATACATAGTATATTATTTGTAGCATTAGATGACATTTGATTTGATTTTAGTTTTGTTCAAGAATGTTTTATTTCGAACGTTTTTTGTAACGTGCGAGTATTCAAATCTTACGTAATAATTATAGTTAAATGATAATAAATTGACAGATCCAAAATTGGACAGAATTCGGTATTTTTCTAATTAATAAATTCATAATTACAAAACTTTATACCATGCATAAATTATAGAAAAAAGCAAAATCGCTGTCTGCAATTTATTTCCTCAATATTTCGAAGTTGGGCACGTTACAAAAAACGTCCGAGTCTTCTCCTGTTATAAGAAGAAGAATTATTTAATTTTAAAATCAAAACTAAAGAGCAAAGATTAAATGCCAAGAGTATATTAAGAGTGATTAGTGTTAGAGCAACAGTTGATTGAAGCTGTGCTAAAAAAACTGGTAGTTTGTCGAAAAATCTAGTCAAGGATCTGTACGAAAATACGAAGTCGGTCAAGTAATTGTTTTACCAGAATTATTAATGAAATAAAAATGATTATTATATATATTTTTTTTAAATATTTAAATTACACATTTTCATTTAATATGCTAAGAGCCACAGTAATCGTACACAAAGCATAGTAATTTCAAGTTTTACGGCCGATGAGTTTGTCCTTGTATGCGTACGAAAATTACGTTTCCGATCAGCACACGTCTATTGGGTTATTTATCGATTTTCAACGGAATATTGAATGAAATGATCATTATGTGTGTATTTATTCTTTGTTTTACAATTTCTAATAGATATCAAATCTTCAATTTTACACTAATTTCACTTAGGTCGAAAATGTCATATTTGTCTCAAATCAAATATCTTGATTTAGGTATAAGATGATCTAATAGTGACATGATATAAATCATGTGTCATACCTTTATATTATAGCGTCCGTGTACTATCAACAAAATACTACGGTAAGCGTTATAAATCTAATGCAATGAAAGAAATTACAAAAGATTTTAAAGTAATTGGTTTGGGCACTCTATGAATGATCGAAAGCTTATCAGAATTGAATTTTCGACTTTGGAATACCCGCTTTGCGGAAATTAAATTGTTACCATCGTTATTAAAACGTGAACACAAATACCCGCTAGTGAGGTGCAAAGTAAAACAGACTGTCGGATCTCGTATTTTCGCATATGTCCATTTTGAAGGTGTAACTCTAGTCAAATATTTCTCAACACTGTTCTGGATAAGGTTTGAGCTTTTAGGATTAATATCGACGAATTTAGAACAAAAATAATTTCCTTTGCAATCTTTTAAAGATTACTTATTTAATTTCATCTTTCTTTATCGTCGAGTGCTTCAAATCTTTGAAATTCTTTTTCTTACAAAAAGTTTATTTGAGCCTTTTTCATTTCTTATTCGCTTTTATAAAAAAGGTTTAGCTGTGAACATTCCTTTACGTTTTAGCTTCAACGTTATTGCTTTAAAATGTTCCATGTGTTTGATATAAATGATAAAGATTTGTAATGAGTGAGTCGGTAGTAAGTTAGAATGTATCAACTTTGTGCATAAATGTTTGTCGAACAGTATTAAGAGAGAGTCCTGATCCTTTTTTCAAAATATTAACTGTGTGTTTCGTAAAGTATTTTATTTAAAAGTAAGTTTTATAATTATAGAAAAATTCTGAGCAATACTCAAATCTATTTCTTGTGAGAATACTAAATGTTTATAAATGATAATTTTAAGATTTCAAAGATGACCATTTTAAAGAGTTGTTAAGATTTGTTTTTCTTCGTCGTGAGTACTCTGTGATTTCATTCAAGATCAACGTGAGATATGATCATATATCTCGATGTACTATTAAAATTCATACAACGATCTTTATCAAATGTGACCCTTTACTAACTGTATTGTTTTACCTCACTCTTCTACGAGAATTTTATGGATATTACGGAATCTATTATTCCTTTTAATGTCGTAATTACTATCACTATTGTGATAACGTTGTGAGAAACGAATAGTGAGCTAAAATGATATTCCAATTTTAATTCATCGCTATCTTATCCGACAACGTTTAACTATAATAATATATTAAAGATATGTGTCAAAGTAGATAAAATGGGATATATTCATTGAATTCTAAATATATGTATGAATTTTAAAATATATAAAACTTAATTGTAAATACAACATTCGATATATTAAGTCTATGACATTTGTATCGGCAGTATTACTATAAATAGGAATATATATGTATTATACAATTAATGTGTGTGTAAGTAAGTACATAAGTTAATGTAACATATACATCAAATCTATGAGTGTTGTACAACGTTCCTTTGTTGTGGATGAGGTTTTATTAACCTAATTATTAATTATATATGTATGTGTAGACATAGAAAATCTATTATATATCAACGCAATTTATATTTAAGTCTTAGATTTGAATAAAACCAAATTTTATACAACATGGAACAGAATTACGCATTTTTTCTTATAATAATATTAAAGTTAATGAAATTTTTTGACGGAAAGTTCCGTTAACTATCTTTAATTAAAATAAATAAAAAAACACTTGCCAAAAGCGTGCCAAATAAAATATGATCGGAAATGGTGGACGGAAAACAGTCGCAGACCTTTCAATATAATTAAGATTTTTCATATATGATTCCTAACAATGTAAAAAAATACACCAATTTGACATCACAATGCATTTTTAATAATAATATAAATTCCACAACTATCACACAACGCCATCTAGTCCCAAGCTAAGCAGAGCTTGTGTTATGGGTACTAGACAACTGATGAACATGCTTATATATTTCTAAATACATACATATTATAGATAAATTACACCCAGACACAGAACAAATGATCGTGCTCATCACACAATCATTAATTGTCCTGGGTGGGAATCGAACCCACGACCTCCGGCATAGCAGTCAGGGTCACTAACCACTGGACCAACAGGCCAGTCACTACTGTCACTGACAGTACTGTCTTCAGTTGTATTGTAAAACATAATTTTCTTTAACTTATGAATACGGACATTTTATGTTCTGCAAAAAAAATACGTTATTAATTAAAAAAAAAATGCAAAACATCTAACTAATAATTTCTTCGTAAAAGCATCTTTTAAAAATTTACTTATCGCAAAAAATACCCTTTGAAAATATTTTGCACTAATATTGTTAAACGCCTCTTCATTTACGAAACACTAGATTATAATGCGTAATTCTGCCATTATACCTGACAAGACTATTTGACTTACAAATACAATTGCAACAGAATAATTTCAACTGACCACATTAACATTGTTTATTTAATAAAAACTGTTTATTCAATAAGCGTTGTAATTATTATTTGCTCCAAATTTTAGTTTAGTTGTATTTATTTTGCGTTTTTTCAAAGTAAAAATTCCCTTATGAAACAGCAGATTATAAATATTCAACTACCTAACATGAAAAATTTTGTAAGTACGTTTTGCCACGTTTCAAAGACACACAAGAGATAGATTTTATATTTTTATTTTAAAATTATTTTATTAACCCTGTGCTGCTGTCAGAATCAGAAATAACCTTAAGTCTGAACTTTTTGCGCATAAAAAACTAAAAAAGAATTTTATTTTACTTTTCTCGACATTTTCTTGACAGAAATTACACGTAATTCAGAGTTAGTATAAATTGTATTTGTAATCACTTGGTAGGTAGTAATTCTAATTCCTAAACGTATTGTCAATGCGCACAGTAAAATTAGTTAAATCTTATTTTTTATGGATGTCCCTTAACTTAGATTTCTAGTCCGAATTGTTTTGTAGGTAATCTAGTAGTTAACAGTTTAGAATCTCAAAAAAGGTGCAATATTAAAGGTAACTTCAAAAAAAGACCATTTTTGGTAAACATGTTGGATTACTTTCAAAGACCCAGGCAGTCACTCCAAGATTTAGATCCCTAAGTAGTGTAGCGGCTATTGAAAAAAATAATATCAAAAAAAAGAATCACTAAATTGGATTAATAATATTATTTGATAGGTGTCTATTCAACAATTGTGTCGACAGTACTTTCCTGTTACTATAAAAATATATGGAAATAATCCTAAAAAAAATATTAGATAAAAGAAAATATGGAAATAAAAATAAAAGTAGATCCTTGAAAATAATTATTTTTTAATAAAGTTTTAAATTCATTATGAAGTTTTAATAACATATTTCAAAGATAAAAAAGTCGATTTAATTTAACTTTTTTTTTTAAATTTTCTTTATTTATTTTTTTGTCGAAATTATTTTAATATTGCACCTTTTTGTTTTTACCCTGTGTAAATTATAATAGTTGACAGTACAAAGCTGGGCTCTTGATAGCCTGAACATTCCACTACATCAAGTTTTTAACTTCGGTCCCAGATTTTCTATACATCCCCTTTATAGAGCGACAGCATACTGAGAGTATGGATTGCAAAAATAATATTGCACTTTTTTATATTTTTACCCTTTTTCCTCTTTGTTTTTTGGAATATCTGTTATGGTTGAATTTTTTGAAGTTTATTGCAGTTTAATCAACCACTATTATAGAAATTTTTAAAGAATGTTATCCCCGTTGTTTTTTTTTATTGCATTGGTGTGTATGTTTGTGTATGATGTCGCTCTAAATTATCTATGGTAGTGATTGTTTTGCTGCATGATATTTTTAAATAATTGCATATTCAGCTATCATAGGAGAGTCTTAAAGACTTCTTGTATAATACTAGATAATTAAGTATTACATCTCGATGTTAATAATTTTTGTATCTCGAATCATAATAGTTTTACAAACTTGCTTTGCGATTAACACTTATTTTAAATTCGTCATATTTAACACCCTCTCATAATAAGTATAATTATTGGGGTTGTACCTTAATAAAAACCTTAATAGATAGTGAATTACAAGATTCTAAATTTTTTGCCTATTTTGTATTACTTACAGATATGTGCAAATTTTGTCATAAATAAAATATATAAATGTGAATTCAGATGTGACCTTAACATTAAGTTAGAAACATGTGCCATAGCGTCAGTGTTTACAGTATTAAGAAGCCAGCTCAATATGTGCTAAACGTGTGTAGTTACAGACAAGTAGCAGTTTTTTTAACGTTGCGAATAACCGATTTGCGCAACCAAATGATTAATACGAGTACTTAGCTAGTAAAATTAATAGTTTTAATATACAGTACGTACGTTTGCTATTTTCCTGGTAACAGAACTTCGGTCGCCCGCTGTGAATAAAATTATATGAAAACGTTATTTTGTGATTAATTTATTTAATGGATGTCATGTAAATTGTATTTTATCTTAATATTCATCATGTTTTTTGTAATGTAAGCTGCGATAGGTAACTCAAATGTTTTTTTGAGGTAGTGTGTGGGTTTGTGTTTCTAATAATTATATGAAATAAATCCAGAAGTCATATTATATTGACTTAGTTAAAAGGGTAATATTGCAATTTTGATTGAACATAAAATGACTTCGACAAGACCAATAATAACAAAATAGTTTTGAAAATAAAAAAACTACCATTTATATATAATTTATATTAAAAAAAAATATGTTAATTTTCAAATAGTTGAAATAGTTGAATTCTTGTTTTAAACTAAAAATGAATAAGGTATTTGTGAAATATTATCTAGGTATTATTTCCTAAATACAAAAATATTTGAGCTATCTATATTTTAACGAATCCGGTGTTTACTATAAAAACATTTTTAGATGTCGATTTTGTAAAATCATTAAAATAATGACAAGGGAATAAAACGAACTGAAATATTTAATTAAAAGTATTGTCATACTTATAATATTTGTAGTGTTGTAAAATAATAAAAAAATAATGGAAAATAAACTCAGCAAATAAGTACGACAGATTCGATGGGATTTTGCATGAAATAAAATAGAACAGTTTTGAATTAATATTCAACATTTTACCAAAAAAAAGAGGAACAATTTCTTTAGTTTATTAAGGTGTT
This sequence comes from Agrotis clavis, assembly GCA_954870645.1. NCBI lineage: Eukaryota > Metazoa > Arthropoda > Insecta > Lepidoptera > Noctuidae > Agrotis > Agrotis clavis. The sequence continues at coordinate 3,802,885 of OX940929.1, forward strand.
GCTGTTGAATTTGTTATTATTGTTCCTTCATTGTATATACTGATTATTTTAATTCTGAACGAGCCAGTGCGTCGAAATGACAAGAATGTATTTTTGGGGTTTATTTCTTTTAACCAATGGAAACTATAGTTGACTTGTAGGTATATTTAAAAGTAATTTAAGCATTCATTGATTGTTTAGTATTTAAAATATTAAATGGTTTGATTGACACATCTTGCACAATACATTACCTATGTGATACATTGAAACAATATATCAGAAAATCGCATTTCTCTTCAAGTTATTTAGCAAGCTTCTTCTTCTGTATGCATGCTGCATTCTTATTCGAGTTTGGTTGTACCAAAGTTCGAATAGATATTCGATCTTTAGTCAGCCAAACTAGATCCAAACTTTACTTAACCATAATACCATGTGTCTTGGTAACAAAGAAGCTGTTCTAAGCTATCCTAGGTTCTCAACTATCCACAGGCGTGTTCCTAGAATTTACAACCTAGATTGTGTGTTACCTACAATCAATATAAGTTGAGTTCTGAGAAACGGTCGAGGGTACACGAGCCTGATCAAACTTTGAACTTGTACTTACTTTGCTTTTGACGTGGAAAATGCGGATTGATTTTTGTTATCTCTTTGATAAGAAAGCAATCGAGTCGAGTTTCAATAGTTATTTTTCGTTTGGATTTTTTTTAAATAAAGAATTTTCAGTTACAACTTTATTCCAATATAATGTTAACTGAGAGCAGTGGTGGCCCAATGGTGTCGTCCCCGACTTACGAGTTGTAGGTTGTAGCTTTGAACCCAGTCTGGCGCATTACTTTGTGCATTAATTACTTTAAACGCATTAACGCATGCGACGCGCATCGTAAAGATGATTTTTTGAGGAAAGAAAAATTTTAGATTGCAAGTGGGATTCGAACCCGCGTCTTCTGGATAGGTACTCCAGACGCCTTAACCAACTAGGCTATTGCAACCCACACCTGCAAGCTGAAATTCTCTATTCCTCGTTTGAACGCTTTCCGGTAACGTAGCGCCATCTCTTGGATTAGTGTTTAACTAACTTCCACCCAACACGTTGACACTACAGCCAAATCCATGTTGTATAATGAGATAGCAACTACCATACTTATTAATTATTTTAAACGCATTAACGCATGCAACGCGCATCGTAAAGATGATTGCAAGTGTGGGTTGCAATGGCCTAGTTGTTTAAGACGTCTGGAGTACACATCCAGAAGACGCGGGTTCGAATCCCACATGCAAACTAAAATTTTTCTTTCCTCAAAAAATCATCTTTACTTTGTGTAATTTATTTCATCACCACTGCTCTCAAAACGGTGAAGGAAAACATCGTAAGGAAATAGGAATGTCCTAGAACCATTAAATTCGAAGACATGTGACATCTGCCAACCCGCACCGGGCCCGCGTGGTGGACTATGGCCCAGTCCTTCTCACAAGAGAAGGACTGGAGGCCTCCTCGGCCTGTATCCCAGCAGTGGGAACATTATAGGCTGATGATGATGATGGTGAATGTTAATTAACATTTGACATTTTCAAGTCAATGGTTCCACGCGTAATTATTGACACCTTATTATAACCAAACAAATTAACAAGTTTCCAATTAGTAGTGTGGAGTTAGATGACAATAATTACGAAGTTTAATAGGCGTGTAACACAAACACCGACGAGAGGACTTTGTTTAAATATGCCGCAGTCGAATCCAATTATTATTAGTGTACTTCAATTAATATTTGTAATGCTTCAATTTCAAGTTAACTGGCTCGTTCATATTTTATGTAACAGGAATGCAATATTAATTATTATTGTTTTTAGTTATTTAAGTGTTATTTTGTCTTTAAGACACCTTCCGTCTTACCACAAGAAAGATAAACACTTCTGTTGAACACTTGTCAAAAAAAAAAAACTGTCATCGTCAATACGAAATTTCCCGTTGATTTAAGAGTCGTTTTGCTGTTACACTTTTTTAAGAAAAGCGTTAAACAGATTTTTATCTTTTTGTGGTAATGAGGCTTGTTTTAAAAACCCGACCAAAATACTCTTCGTCGTTCGTGTATGGAAGACGTTTGACAGATATTTTGTGTGTGTGACGAAAGAAATCAAAACATTGCAATTTAAAAAAATAGGATTTATTATTATTATTATCAATGTACAAGTTTAGTCATTCACGATGTATTTATTAATAAAGGAATAAATAAATGTGGTTTTTTGTAAGTTATTTTAAAAATTAATCAATGTTTTTGTATAACCAAAGACAATAAAAATTTAACTAAAAAAATGTTGTGTTTGTTTTTAGTATGAGTGATTTTTTTTATATTTACTTTTAGTTTAATTAAATAATGATACAAACTAAAACTACAAAATTTTAAAATATTTCAGTTATTTACTTTTTTTAATATTTTTGTTTTTATTCCTGGTTGTTTAAACTGTAGGTATGTGTTTCCAAACGTATTTAATCATGAAACTACATTTCGTGTAAACTCATCTCAGTTGATTTAGATTGAATATGGACTAGCCAGCTCCAAATACAGATTAAATTGTAATTGGTCTTGAGTTAGCAGGAACATCAAATCGATAAGATTACTGAGAGTGAGCTTTGCATGCCGTTTTCAATCGGAGTGGGAAGCGGTCGCTTCCTTCTGCGAAGCAGTAATGCTCGAGAAGGAGTAGGGCCTCCTCCTTCTCGAGCATTACTGCTTCGCAGACCTGCAGTAGCAGTCCTCTCTCGGAGAGGACAGCGTCCTCCCTCCACCCCAACCGCAATGGTAGACGCCCACGGCGACGGACGTCGTGTGACGATGTCCGGCCACCGTAGGCGCGGGCAGCGAGTAAAGGGCAACTCGCTGTACGACCATGGACCATGCCCGAGTCGACGGCGCGTTGTGTTCCACGCGCGCCTCAAAGAGCGTCAGCAAGATGACGGGGCCCCCCTCTAGAGGGCAAAAGCCTGCCGGGGTCGCGGCACTTATCTCATTACCGTGACCCCGGAACATAAAGGGCTATTGAAGGTCTCCGTGGATTTTAGTCAGTACAAGTCTGACAGTCCCTTCCGCCCTGCCCGGGAAAAAAAAATTGCCGGTTTCAACCGCATGTCATATGCGTTATGGTTTATTTTAATTTATTTTCAGTATCTTCTTTGCGCCTCCGCCGGTGTGCGTTGGGCCTTAGAGACAGTCCCACGAAGCTACTGCCTAAACCTCTAAAGCACAGTTACTGAATTTCAAAATACTCCGTGGTTGACTGACTCATAACAACTCAAAGATCAACAAAGTCGAATAGAGATCAAAGTTTCAATAATTGTGTGATCCAAAACTCGTGTTAAAAGCTCTATAGATATATTATATAAGTATGTATCGAAGTATATTATAAACGTAGGTAGTTAGGTACCTATGTGTTGAGATCCTTCCTTCAAATTACATTTAGCATGAAAATTTAATCGTGGCGTTATTGGATCGAATCGGTTCGCGGACTGCTAGGGATCACGGGGGAATATTATCGAGATTGCTCGTATCTCGTGTGTTCGCTGCTGATACTAAATGGACGTGTAAAAAATAATGTACTAGGTTTGCATCTATGCTTATTTTCTTACAGACATTCAAATACAATTAAGTCCAAATTCGCGTTTATATAAATATCCATGGTATCGACTTTGATCTTTGTCAATTTGACGGATTCAAACGATTTATTTTCAAAATGGGTCATGATTCAACTTTGTCGATTGTACAAGCCATAAGGGCGGTGGAACTCACAATAATAGAACGATGTCAGAATCTGTAGGTTTCTAAGCAATTTTTGACTCTAGCCTTACTGTATGATTCCAATTACGAAGGTGTTATCATTCAAAAGGTTTAGACATATAAGTAGCAGCAATAAAATAAAAGCACAGTAAAAAATCGGAAGACAGTCGACGCAAAGGCTTCAAAAATGTAAGAAATTATTCTGTTCTGGCAGATATTATTGAAACCGAAATATTTCGAAATAGATCATACCCAAAAAGATTTTTAGATTTTCCCTCAAAAAAATACACTTTTTCCCTTTACGTAATCTCCGATTCCTCACCCAAATAACAAAGGCTACTTTTTAAAAACTGTAAAAAAAATCCTGTACTCAGAACAGGCCTCTAGGTGCAAGGCAATAAATCTATGGGGCCTAGATATTTACGGCTCAAACTTCGGCCTCCTTACTTGGCGAAATAGCGAACTTCGGAGCTCATATCTGGTACACGGGAACTTCCTATGGACGGAAATTGTACACGAATATGTGCAAGTTTCTGTAATTAAAGGGGTAAGTAAATAGGTTTGAACTTAACATCGCAACTGTTCTGAGGCTTTAGTACAAGATTTCCGTATTTTATCGTACGGCGTACTTGAAGTATTATGACGATGATTTTATGGAAAATGAAAATGCACCCCTAGTCCTTAAAGGCATTAAAGGTAAGGGTAAAACGGGTTTTACACACAGAATCCTAAATCATCAGAATCCTAAAAAGCGTCAAATCAATCAAGGAACACACATGATCCTAACTTGGTTGAAGATAACAAAAAAACATGATTTTGTTGTTTACTTAACTATCGAAAAAAACGAAAAGTTGTTTAATCCTTTGATTAAACATAAACCATTCAAAATTCAATGTTTTGTTTCCCGCGGGAAAAATTAAGATACAGACAGACTGCACACGAAAATACACAGATAAAAAATACAAAAATGGCAAAGGTAATGTAGATTCAGTCTATTCACGGTTCGGGACAAAAATTAAAACAATATTGTGCCATTCCACGAAACGTTGAGTTGACGATATGTTAAATAGAAAATGTTGATAAAATAAACAGTGTGTGGGAATTCCTGTTATTGCTATGAGAAACACGTTTCACTACGTGTTTGATTTTCGACGATATTCGCCAATTATGCTGTTACATTGCGGAAATAAAGGCTGTACGGTTTTTGACCTTTGCCTATTGTGTTTGTTTGATCTGTGGCTTTTTGACAGAGCGTCTATTAGTCCAGTCATTAAAGCCTAAACCCGAAAATAATTAGTAACTTGCTGAAATTTTAAGGGGTTCTTAAGGAAGGTAAAATAAGATACCGGGTGATTTTGCAGCGTTCTGGGGTGTACGGAAAGGGTTGAAAAGGGGTGAAAAGGGGTTTTTTGCTAATAACATTGCCAAAAAAATTAGTAACACGCTGCAAATTTGGAATAAGGTTGTTCTTACGGTTTTGTAACGTGTATTAAATTTGCAGCGTTTTGCAACATACGGAACATTGTTTTTTTTCAAAACAGTGCAATTAGTTAAAAACAGGGGTAAGAAAATTAGTAACACGCTGCAAATTTGGAATTAGGTTGTTCTTACCTTTTTGTAACGTGTATGAAATTTGCAGCGTTTTGCAACATACGGAACATTGTCTATTATTAAAAAAACAATGAAATTATTTAATCACACGGGTGAAAAAAAATTGTAACTCGCTGTAAATTTGTAATAAAGTTGTTTTTACCGTTTCGTAAGGTATATCAAATTTCCAGCGTTTTACAACAAATTGAACATTGTTTATTATTAAAAAAACAGTGCGATATACGTTACGAAACGGTAAAAACAACTTAATTACAAATTTACAGCGAGTTACAAATTTTTTTCACCCGTGTGATTAAATAATTTCATTGTTTTTTCAATAATAGACAATGTTCCGTATGTTGCAAAACGCTGCAAATTTGATACACGTTACAAACCGGTAAGAACAACCTAATTCCAAATTTGCAGCGTGTTACTAATTTTCTTACCCCTGTTTTTAACTAATTGCACTGTTTTTTAAAAAAAACAATGTTCCGTATGTTGCAAAACTCTGCAAATTTAATACACGTTACAAAACCGTAAGAACAGCCTTATTCCAAATTTGCAGCGTGTTACTAATTTTTTTGGCAATGTTATTAGCAAAAAACACCTTTTCACCCCTTTTCAACCCTTTCCGTACACCCCAGAACGCTGCAAAATCACCCGGTATGTTATTTTACCTTCCTTAAGAACCCCCTAAAATTTCAGCAAGTTACTAATTATTTTCGGGTTTGGGCTTTAATGACTGGACTATATGGACAATTAATAATTTGCTGTGTTCAAATTAAGTTGTCGTTCAATACTTTTTTTAATCAACTAAGTTTTTAAACAGTTATGTGTAACTTGTGTGGTCAAACGGTATGTGTTATTGAAAAATTCATAGCTGTCAAATTAAGTTGAAGACTCTAAACTCAAACTAAGAATGTTTTTAAGTACTTAAGTCTAATTTGTGTGGATAAGTGGGTAAGTGTTTTCATGGACCTAAAGAAAGCTGGTATGTCTTCGATCACTTGTTCTCTTCTCTTGAAACAGGAGTTGAGTTTTTCAAAACAACTTCGAATGAAAATGTAAGAAGAAAAGACAGACGCAGACCAAAAACAGGTGAGAGAGAATAACCGTCGATTTTGAATTACTTTAAGTTGTAGTCCCGACTCGGGAGTAAATTATAATTGGGACATTTGCATGTCAATTTATGAACCAAAGTTGAAATTAACATCATGAAATGTGATTATGAACCAAAACTAAGATAAAACAATTAATATGAGATATGAATTACGAACGAAATATATGTCTTGAAATATTTCTGCTTTTGTTGTTTTAAATTACACTACGAGTATTTTAAATATGAAATAAAAGATACAATATCGAGAACGTTAAAATAATGATCTGACTTAGTCTCAACACATCATCATCATATTATCAGGCGTAGGACTTCTAGATTTCAAATAGGACCGGTTGGAAGCGGCTAGCATCCAGCGCGATCCTGTGATTTTCATCAGATCGTCTGTCCACCTTGCAGGTGTAAAATCGGCAACTTTAACCGACAGAAAGCGGCGCAACTGTAGCTCGTCTGTTATAAGGGAAAACATTTAATTCCCGTTGGAACGTCCCCTGTAAAGGCGCGCCCCACCGCGGCGCATGCTGTGCACGGGCACGCGGCGCATTTTAGCTGCGTGTATTAATTTAGGTTGACAACGTGGATCTACGTTTCCACTGGAGTACACACGACTATTGTATATCGTGGTACGGCGCACGAAGAGGCTACGCACAAAACAGCGCTGCGATAAGCGAGCTGTACATAGTTGTGGCCTGTGGGTCATATTCGTGTACTCCAGTGGAAACGTAAACCCACGTTGACAGCATTGAGCTACGTAACCACCTATTCAAGCAAGCTACGCGTGTATCAGTGACGTCAATTCATGCGTAGCCTCTCCGTAGGTTGCAGTGGACACCACCAATACATTTTCTTACAAAGCGAAACTTAATACACGTGCATAGCCTCTCCTTGCACCGCGGTGGGGCCGCGCCTTTAAGTCCTTTACGTTGCCATATGTTGGGCTTGCTAAAGTGCCAGCATGTTATATTTTTAAACACTTTCTATTTTCGTGGGCGTTCACATCGGGTAGGGAGGGTATTTGGGGAAAATGTTGCTCCTTTGTTAACGCTTGACGGTTTTGGTGACCGTAAAATGTATACGTTGAAAACGTTTAGAAATCACACAACTACTACTTTTTTGGCTTGGAAAATACTCTATTTTACATTTTGTCGGTATATTTTGTCGTGTAGTTACTGGAAAAAATATTAGCTATGGCTTTTGTATAGTTACAGAAGTGCAATTAAAAAGAAAACAAAGTTAGTCCCACGTGCGATCATAATATTTTTAGTATAAATCGTTCAGAACAGCAGATTTTTTGTATATAAAACAAATTTTTTTTCGTCGTAAAATCATCAAATGAGTCCTCTCATCCAGTGCGGGTCGGGGTTGACTGCCAAACTTGTACTGACTAAAATCTACGTTGATCCTTCAATAGCCCTTTACGTTCCAGGGTCACGGTTCCCTTATGACAATATTCCGGTACTTTTTAATCTAAAATACTATTAAAAATCTCTTTATTATGTAACTAGTTTGGCCTTCATTACAAGTATGTATATTTTCATCCTACCAAATGAAAACAAAACAATCTTAACCGAAAAAACAGAAGCTTGGTAAAAAGCAAAAAGCAGAACGGAGTGTTTAAATAAAAATGTGTTTTTAAAACGTAAAATTTCGACTAAGGTGGAAGCCACAATGATCGTCCTCCTTGTTCTAGTTTGCGTCACGGCTCGACTCAACGCCCACTTACCGCCATTTGGGGCGTAACGCTTCATATATTTTTTTAAATGCTCGAATCTTGCTCGTATTATATTTTTGAGTATGTTTTCTTGTTTGAATGTAATGGCACTTTTTAATGTTTTAAATATTTTATATGCTGATTCGATCCTGCCAATCCCCGATTATCTGTCGCGTCGAACGGCTGTTAATAACTTACCTGGCGCGTGTCGATCGCAATCTGGTGCAATTTGTCACCGACGACAATTGGGGCGCGCACCTTAAACTTTGAGGGTGATTGAATAGCGAACCAGGAAGTTTGGGATTGAATTTAAATGTTTTTTTTCCGGACTTTTCTATGATTTATGGATAGCGATCCAGATAATTAAATGTGAAATTCACTCTCAGGTAAACACCTTCATTCACTTAATCAGATTCGAATGGAATTTATCACACATTAAAAAAAAAATTCACACGCTTTAACGCACACGCCGCTTGTTTTTTATTTATCATGTTTGACAGACCATGATCTAGATTTGGATGTTTCTATCTACATTTTTATCCTAAAAATCCAAATACTATCGTTTTAACCAGTAAATAGTTTAACGGGCGTCTTCATAATGCTGGTTGATAAACTTTCCGGGATTCTGAACGATGGTCTGTCTGAGATCCAAATGACTGCAGGGACCAACAGTTTAATTTCTTTCAGAGCCACTGAGAGAGCTCCCTCCGCGTCTCAGAAAGTGTAGCAGAAGTCACCCATCCACAGACTTTTGAGCTAGCCGCGAGCTCTTCCAAATATCTGAGATACTCCACCCACACGCTACTTGTTATGTATGTTAATCAAAACCTTTTAAACCTTCTATGTAGTAATAAAATTCACTGGAACGAAACTCCCAAACGTCAACCATTTTAAAAGCTTGAAGCGTTAAGGGGATCGTCTACCGAGCGCTCGTCCATACTAAAAGAGAAAACGTTTTCCTACCCCTAAATGTTATCCTATCTCAATGATTTTTTAGAATGTTTCCTACACAGTAAAAAACTAGGTTTATAGGTTTTCTTTTTATCAAAATTTATAATAGTTTGAAAGTTATAGGCGCCTAAGAGTTACTTTTGAAAAAAAGAAAACCTATAAACCTAGTTTTTTGCTGTGTCAGAAGCATTCTAAAAAATCATTGAGATAGGATAACATTTAGGGGTAGGAAAACGTTTTATCTTTAAGTATGGACGAGCGCTCGGTAGACGATCCTCTTAAGCCAAGTTAAAATAATTAAAATTCTCGAAGACAATCTGCAGGTAAAGTTGTGGAATCTCATTTGAAAGTGAGTGAATATGATTGGCGAATATCTGCCGGATAGTTGCCGATGTTTGGAAGTGTCAGGGGGTGAGGGGGCCGGGGGCGGTTTTAATTGCTTTTTCAATTAACGGCGGCGGAGGGTCTCTTGGGATCCTATTCGTGAAGGCGTAATGGACTTGTCAAAGATGAAGTAAAGTACTAATAGACAGGACAAGTTTTAAAGGGAAGTTTTTTCTTTTTGTCTTTTTTCTCAGAAGACTTTTGTTGTGTTAACATTTGAAATGATTGTGATTTGTGTACAGCGAGGTTAAATATATTGTTAAAGCAATTTTATATTGAACAGCCAGAATACAGATACAGACAGACGTAAGCGATATTATTAATACATATTAATGTAGAGATAAATTTTAAACACGGAACACATGGATACGTTGTAAAGAGATGATGTAGGATGTTGATAGCAAACATTTTCAGCATTTTAACTACCTATACTTCACAATTTCTTCAAAAGCTCAGTACTACACTGAAATATCGTTCTATTTCGCTCATTTTCCCTATAAATGAATGGAACAACCAATATTGTGTCATGTCGTTATCCCACTGTCTTTATCTTTCATACCTGTGTGGCTGTCTCGGTTACTATCTAAATGTTTTTATAATCTGTCTTTCTTTCTATAAGTTGAAGTTTCCTACCTACAGTCTCCTCTGCTAACCACTTACTCGGCACAGAGTCCTGCACTACTGACACTCAGACGTCTATAATTCCATTTGCGACTGAGTCGCGACTAGCGGAGGTACTTGTTCTTACTCACTGCTAACATTGTAGGTACGGACTGACAGATTGTTCGCCATTTTGTATTTTGAGGTACCTTTTGTTTTGATTTTTGTATTAGAACCATGAAGAAATGTGGTAGAGGAAATGGAAGGATTTTAAGCAACAATGGGTGATGGCGGACTGAAACGATGATGATGATTATTGTAGGATCAATATGCTGTTCTGCTAACAATTGAAGGCTAAGACTTAACGTGTAATAGCGACAAATATGAAGAAAAATCAAAAATGTTTTGGATTGACAAAAGGTACCGTAAAAGGGCGCGGACGGCGTACTATGGGCAGCTCACCGTCCGATCAGGCTCAAGTCGAAACTGTCATAAGCCGAAAAATCCCATCTTCGATCAATAATACATCATCATCATCTGTTTAGCCTTTTACCAACTTTATTGCAATGCAGTGGCTGGACACTGGGCAGTTGACTACAGCATTGCGTGTCGCGGGTTTTATCCCGGACTGCAAAAACATTTTGGTACTTAGTTGTTCCGGGTGTGACTGTTTGTGTCAGTGATTTTGAAATTCAAATCGAGGGCAAAGTTAAACAAAAGAAAGTCTGATATCGGACAGTTCGATACAATCAGAGACGACGATATGAAGTTTAAGTTCTTATTCCTCTATATTAAAATCCATACATCCTTCAGGACCAAAAACATTGTGAAGCCACAGTATCTAACACACTTAATTCCCACTTATTAAGGTTCAGTATACAGTTTGCGACAAATTTGCAGGAAGCGACTACATTTCATCTACCACGCAAGTTATAACTTTAATAGCTCTTATCGTTCAAACACTAAACCACGGTGTTGTGAAGAGGAATTAACGATGATTTTGAAACTGAATTAACTCAGTTTGTAACGGAATATGAGTTAAGGTGAAACTTTCAAGTATGTAGCGCCATTTCCGTGATAGTACTTGGCTTATTTCGCACTTAGGTTATGCTGGTGTTTCATCATTGATACTTATTTTTTTTTAATTATAATTAGTAGAATTTTGAATGTGATTTGTGATATGTAAGTATAGTATAGTATAGTGATTTATTGTTTGATCAGTAGTTAAGTGAATTATTCGGTATACAATCGCTGCTTAACATAGTACCTACCCTAAAAATTGTTGTTCAACGGGAATTTGTCATTAAAATCTTACTAATATTATAAATGTGAAAGTTTGTGAGTATGGATGAATGTGTGTATATTTGTGGCTCTTTCACGCTTAAACGACTGAACGGATTTGGATGAAATTTGGAGACGATTTGAAGCGGGCGTAGTCGCTGGCAACAGCTATTGTTATATACTTTAACCAATCCTTAAAATGTACAGTATTTTAATTGGCCTTTAGTTACGGTAATCAAGTGTTATATAAGGGCCAAAAGGAGGAGTAGGTATTGGTCGTCGCACGGTGAAATAGGCACATGACATGGGCGAATAGGCTCATGTCCTGGATGAGGCTGACAAAAGAACTTGGAACTTAGCACAAGGAAAGAAAAGCCTCCTCAATAATTATGTATTTTCAATGTTAAAACAAATACTCAAGAAATTATTCACAAAGGAGATCAATTTAGTATCCATTTTGAAGATATAACTTCTCGGTATAACCTCTTTTGTAAAAGCGAAATTCCACGATTCCTGACGTAATAACATTGTTCATAATAGCGACACCTACCGACTGTAGGTTCACCAGCTCTAACTAATGAGGTAACGTATTGCTCACTCGTCGAGCACTGCGGGGTAACCATGTTGCTAGTGAGTTCTCATTACTGCAGCGTTTGTTTCATGCCCACATTTTGTTATTAGTATTGATTAGTTTGTATATTAATGGCAATGGCTCGCTTATTACATGGAACTTAGATTATAGCTAAAACTAGCGAGCAAAAATTATTTAATCACTTGCTTGGAATTTATTAGGGTTAGCTTCCTAAATAATTGCGTGATTTGAGTGAATTTAGTACGAATTTAAAGTTAACATTTTTATTATTCTTAACTAGTTATTAAGTACTCAAGATCGCTCGATACTTGCTCGCGAGTGTAGTTGAATAATTTCCTCGCGTTGTATTCTTTTTAACCATTTTTTGAGCCGTAGTGACCACATCAATTGTAAAAAAAAAACAAGAGGTTTCTTGATTTGAATCCACAAGCAACCAACACTTCGTTAATCCATTCAATAAATCAAAGAAAACATTTCAGAGTGAATGCTTTATTTACTGTGCACAGCCAATCAGAGAAGAGTTAATTTTGGAAAAGAGTCTACAACTTCGTCCAGTGATTTGACGTCAGGCTTAGCCGTAATGTTTGCCAGCACCGGCGCCCCAACCACCCCAGCCGAGACCGCCCCAGCCGCCGCCAAGTCCGTAACCGCCAATTCCGTGACCGCCAAGACCGTAGCCTCCATAACCGCCAAGACCGTAGCCTCCGTAGCCTCCATAGCCAAGTCCGTAGCCGCTGTATCCGACGCTAACGGGGGCAGCTACAGCCACAGTGCGGAGAACGGGTGCGGTGACGATGGGAGCGATAGCAGCGGTCTTGATGACGGGGATCGGAGCCGCCTTCACGACGTTAGCGGTGGATATCGCCGCAGGAGCCACTATGGCGCTGCCGTAGCCGTATCCCAAGCCTGGAAAAAGAGAAATACAAAATTTAAGACGAATAGATATTATCTGACAAATAGATATTTGGAACCACGGTTTCAGCTTGAATAATGACATATGTAGTTCTGAACTCGATTAGTGATGGTTTTCGAAATCAGACAGACTATTATTTTTAAAAATCATGTGTGTTTAAGTTTTAAGGAGTCCTCAAACTTCAGCAGCTATCTTATGGAAATGATCACATGGCGGTAAAAAAACATCCTTTTTTAGGTTTTAAAGTCATTAAATGAGTCCTCCCATGGGTGGAGTGGCAGGGACTGTCAAACTTTTACTAACTCTAAATGCCGAGGGTCGTGGTACCATCCTTAGACTATCCTGCGATACAATACGGGTCTTACGGTCAGATTTGAGCAAGCAAATGGCAAAGTTTACTTACCATATCCGCCATGTCCGCCCCATCCACCGTATCCGCCATGTCCGCCCCATCCACCATATCCACCATATCCGCCCCATCCGCCATATCCACCAATGGCGCTGCCATGAGCGACAGCCAGAAGGCAAGCCAACTGTAAGAAAAAACATAAATTATACACATACGCAGCCAAGTCATTAATTTTCTTTTACGACTTTTACATAGTCTATACCACCAGCCGCGATCTTTCTGCGTTTTCAATCTATGTTCTGTCTCTTTCTATAGCGCGGTATTGCATTCCTATTTACAGACTGGTAGCGGTATGGAAAAATGTCAGTTTGTAGATCAAAATTAATATCCTATTCCGACGCGCGTCGCATACGAAAGACACTAAAGTTGAAACTGAACTTCGGTCTTCTGGGAATATTTCCAGATGACAATGATGTGAAGGGAGAACTTTGACGCCCGTGAGTCGTTTATTTAGTCACTTTTCTTTTTTACGAGTTAACTAGCAAATCGTACAATACAATACAAATACAATACAAATTTTTATTTGCTAAAACATGTGTGTACATACAGATGCATGCAAGATGATACATTGGTCGTTATTATTTTGGTGCTACATGTTTGTCATATTAATGATGTGCAAATTTTACAGTCACAGGTTCTAATTAACTTAATAAAACTTACAATTTTTTCTCATTAAGTTAGATTATGATCCTAATACTGGAAAAGACGACATTTATGAGCGATAATTCAAACTGTTAGTAAGTCACTTAATTGTGTTTCGGTTCAATTAGCACAAATTTTACTGGTATCACAGCATATTTTGTGAATATTACACCATTTATTAAGTTTATTAAACTAAATCTCTTTCAAGAGTTGAATGAGTCGACATAGGTTTGTGCAAAGCAACTTCACAAATACTCGAATAGTTTTTGACTTGATTTAAACAACATCATCCACACTAAAGATCCTCGGACGAACATCTGAGCACGTCCAAAATAGGCGATGATCACCAAAACATGAACGCATGAAAGATATACAAATGAACTTCACGAATACCCAACTGATGACTTTCCTAGTGATCACATTCAAACTAAAGTCATCATCACTTCGAGAGACGACTTTGGTGAAGTCTAGAAATAGGTGATCAGTTGATCACTGAAATTCAAGTTTTTACAAAATATGAATACTCATCATCACAACTTAAGACCACATTGGACTGATCCTGTTCATCCCGGCATCGGTTAGCTACATTCTCAGTCACAAGACATAATAACTGTGAAAGTACTGTAGTTGCCCAAAGAGTAGATCTCTACGGAGAAGAACGGGCAAGAAATATCCCCGAAACACATTACCGACATGTAATCACTGTCGAAAGATATACAAATCAACTTACAGCTATGTAGGTGTTCATCGTGGTTGGTTACCTCAGACAAAGTGTACCTGTTTATGCAGTAGGGCACCGTTTTATAGTAGCCAGTATGTATCCGCTAGTACTGAAATACAGCCGGATGCCGCGTGACTTCGCACGCACTCGTTCGTTTCGTCAGACATTAGCATTGGGCATCCTTGCTCGATTGGGGACGATGAATTCATTATCGTTTATCCTTTGAAAGGGTTTTCGTCTGTGGAAGGTTTGTGCTTCCTATAAATAAGCAGTGGTTGATAGTTTTGAATTGAAATTAGGTGAACTCTTAAGGATTTTGTCAAGTGCCATGCTTTTTACTTTTCTTTGTTGATGAGTTTATCATATGTTGTTGATTAAAGTATCTTCGAAGGTATGTTGACAAACCAACAATAGCATCATATTACCATTTATCACTGTTTGTGTGTCGAACTTTCTTATTCTGTTCAAATTTCAGCACTTAGAATTCATATGGGAAATATAAATTGTAAGTGCTAAAATTAATAAAAAAATAACCTACCCTGCCTAAATAATGATAAAACGAGTTTAAAAATGATCGTGTCCATCAGAATTCAGAATTTAAGTAGGTGTAATAAATTATTGCAAGATAATTAACCACAAGTCCTTACCAGCTCACAAAATTTAATACAAATACGGTGAACTTGGTTAAAGCAGAAAAGTTTTCCCAACAAAAATAAACAAGTAAACAATTCACACCCCACATCGAGGTACCAGGCGAACATGTATCAAAGAAGGCATTACTATCACAAACCACCTGTACTGAGCTAACGCCCGGACTGAGCAAATACCTGGAACCAACACAAATATTTGTACTAGATCCGGGAATCGAAGCACTCAGCACAAAGAGCGACCGATGCATCACTTTGACATTTAGATCGTTTCTTAAAGGTCAAGTGGTTATAGAGAAACGTGAGTTTTTCCTGGGAAGTTTCACTGTGCAATCACAATGTTTAACGATCCAAGTAATATAGCTGTATTTTAATTTAAGCTAATTGAAGTTGACGATGAATTAATAGTAGGTTTACACGTTTTAACTTAGCATCTACATACGTAGTCTATAAAGTTCCATGCTAGGACAAAGGCCTCCTCTTTGTAACACGGAATAAACTGTAATTCCACCACGCGGGTCTAATGCGGGTTTGTTCTAGAACCAAAAGTTCGAATGGCCCAGTTTCTGGGTCTCTACTCTCTAAGTCCGACAACGAAAACACGGATACAGATGTATACGAAGATAACTAACGTCAAAAACAAATTGCGGACGCATAATACCGCCACGACTGAAGTCATTTTGATGCGGCACTAGTATCTATCAACATCAAATTGCAATAAAAAATATAGTACCATAACTTAGTTTCCGCAGATCATGTGTGGTGGCGCGGAGTTAGCTCTGTCAAACCGTTATATTATTCATTCTTAATTATTCAGGCTCGTTGTCAAAACGCCCGTAACTATTGCCAAAACCAAGTGTTTCGTGCTTAGAGATTAGACCCCCTGTGCCGACTCAAATTATTTGTAGAAAAACAATTGCTAATCGTTTATTACTTGACATGCGTAAAAGCTACTCTAACTTAAAAGTTCTAAGTATTTATTACGAGTAAAATGACTGCATTTTACTGTACCTATTGTTATTATCAAATCTGTTGCAAACAGTACCTAAAGTGTTACTTTAATAGCCGTTAATGGGTATTCGCATAGTTGATAGTGGAACTGCATGAGGCCATAATATCCTTCACTTCACTATCACTATCACTACATAGTATAAAACAAAGTCGCTTTCTCTGTCCCTATGTCCCTTTGTATGCTTAAATCTTTGAAACTACGCAACGGATTTTGATGCGGTTTTTTGTAATAGATAGAGTGATTCAAGAGGAAGGTTTATATGTATAATAACATCCATTAATTAGTGGAGAAGTACTGTTATTTTTGAGGTTTCTAATGTGATGTCGTAAATAATTACATTTTTTCCGCTTACATTGCAAACGCAGGCTGAACCCTACGAGTTTTATCAAAATAATGTACTAAGTATTGTACACATTGAAAAGGTCTACAGAAAAGTCCGTGATGGTATATGTCTATCTCTTATGGATAACCCACAATAAGTTTTTTTTGTCATTTACTTTTTACGACAAATAATAATGGCTAATTTTCGAAGCGATTTTAACCAATACAGCATTAATCCTTAACCAATTAAATACCTTGAATACATTGTTCATTTAATATAGATCTATATGGCCCTTTACACCGTATGATTTAAGTGAATATTTTCGAAGATATTACAGATTTAAAAATTGCGGGACGTAGCGTTTGCGGCGGTACCGGCCGGCCGCCCGGTGCGGCAAGAGCGTGTTATAAGACAATATCTTGGTTTAAAGAAAGAGCGATTCTGTCACCAACTAACGAACAAGCAGATAAAGTAAATAACTTGATTCTTTCAAAGATTGATGCGCCGACGAAAATATACTACTCGGTCGATACTGTTCTCGATTTGGAAGAAGCTGTTCATTTTCCTACAGAATTTCTAAACTCTTTGAACCCGTCTGGACTCCCTCCTCACAAAATGGTGTTGAAAGTAGGTTGTCCTGTTATTTTATTAAGAAACCTGAATCCACCTAAACTTTGCAATGGCACGCGTTTGCTGGTAAAATCATTGAAAACTTTCATAATAGAGTGCACAATACTCACAGGATGTGGTACCGGAGAAGATGTATTGATTCCCCGAATCCCTCTGATACCATCGGATTTACCCTTCCAATTTAAACGTTTATAGTTTCCGGTAAAGACATCTTTTGCAATGACCATTAATAAATCGCAGGGTCAAACCTTCAACGTTGCAGGCTTAGATTTGAGCGTTGACTGTTTTTCACATGGACAACTGTATGTCGCTCTTTCAAGAGTGACCTCCAGAGAAAACATGTTTGTATTGTCTAATGACAAGAAAGCTGTGAACGTTGTTTATAAAGACATTCTGTAATATGTTGTAAAAATAAAATAAATAATAAAATGTAAAAAGTAAATAAGTAAAAATGTAGTGTATGAATTTAGATATTCCAAAGATAGCAGGAAATCTTCATGGCATAGGGAAAGGGGGATTGTTTTACTCCAAATTTAACGCGTGCGGGCCACGGGCAGTAATGAATAAATCAAAACTACTGGATCGATTTTAATCACATAGGCTATATATTTTATACCCGTGCGAAGCCGGAGCGGGCCGCTATGTTTTTATATACAACGTTTACAGTTTTTCTGTAGTGTATTTAGTATCAGCATTGCACCCGTGCGAAGCCGGGGCGGGTCGCTAGTAGTTTATATAATTCCCTGTACATTATGTAAGGAACAGTTTTCTGGCTTGCTGCCAGTGACTGCTATCCAGAAACTGGTCGGATGCCTGTTAACGAGTTTCTACGTCTGATACTGTGAGTTTATGGTTAAAATGAGTCCGGTAATGCGTGGTCTTGTGAAAGTGTTGTTCACATCGAATACTTGCTTAAATGATGTCCTAATTATTTTTAACTCTACTTTGAAAGTTCGTTGGCACTAAGCCGAGATACGAGCAAGAATGTCTAAGTACCTAAGGATCGTGGTCAACTGTGAACCCGGAACGTAAAAGGCTCTTGAAGGACACCGTGGATTTTAGTCAGTACAAGTCTGACAGTCCCTCTTGCCCTGCCCTGGGTGGGAGGACTCATTGGATGATTTTAACATGCTAAAGAAAACAAAAGTACCTAAGGATCGTAATAATCTATTATTAAGTGTTAGTGACTGGTGACCGGTGGCATGGTGGAGCTGACGAGTCCTGGAGCGCATACTGCGTAGTGGCAAGCGTAGTGTGGGATGCTCTCCAGCTAGATGAATAGACCACGTTAAGAAAAATAATGATGCTGGACGTTTCGGAGAGCGCTAAACTGGTGGCCCAATTCTGGGCCGAGTCAATTTATAGATTGTCATCGACACGATAAGAAGAAGACGTTCAGAAAATGGCTGTGACAGGTTGGATGCGGAAGGCGGAGGCCTATGTCCAACAGTGGACCACGATAGGCTCGATTGAAAAGTGCTAATTACTTCGTTTACTGCGCTTGTGCTGTGACTTTGTTGCCACTTTTTAAAGTTTCTTACTGGTTATTTAAGATATATAATTATGATAATGATAATAGTAGTATTATTCCAAAAAATACGTCTTAAACGATTATCACTTTTTTTATCGTGGTAAAATCATCAAATGAGTCCTCCCGCCCGGGGTGGGACGGGAGGGACTGTCAAACTTGACTGACTAAAATCCACGGTGATCCTTTAATAGCCCTTTACGTACTAGAGTCACGGTTACCTGGTAAGACAGTCCCGCGACCCCGGCACGCTTTGGCCCTCTTCGTTAGATACCATTATCACTTTAGATTTCGTCTGTTGAAATGCAGTACTCAATTAGGCAATTTATCGTTTATAAAATATTGATTTATACATGATAATAGTATTATGTAATATAATTGATTAAAAATAAATCACATTTAAGCATAACATTGCGTGCATTATTAGAGTTCAAAAATACTTTAAATATCATATCTTACACTGATTACACTTTACTTTATTATTTCCTATAACAATTAATATCAAGTAATCAGTAATAATGCATTCCTCACGTATCAGTATTGTTTAAAAAACAATTAAAACATTATCGTGTTTGTCTGAAGGATACTAGCCGATAAATCATGCAATTTTGTGTTCGCACCTTTTGCTTAATATTTTAGTATTTAACTTCAAATTACTGTCATCTTGAATGAAGTTTGTAAATTAAAGGGAAGTGATTGTTACCTGTTTCTATGATTTGAGCTGCCTGTGCAACATTGTGAGTAAATAGGTACTTAATTACAACATTACTTTAATGCAACTCCAAAAAAACATGCAACAATGTTTTTTTGGAGTTGCATTAATTAAAACAAATAAAAAATACAAGAAAAAACTAAAATATGAGTATCATCAAACAATTTCTCCTCAAAGATTTTTTTTGGAAAGAAAATTCAAACCGCGTGCAGGATTTTTCAGTGATCCGAGCCTTTAGTCGTTTTGCAATGCGAATTGTTCGGATCGCCGTGTGAATTGCCCAAGAGCTGTTTTATATGAGTATTTTTGTGTCGCAATTCGAATCGTCCAACAAATTTTTATAATTGGTGATTCTGATCGCAGTGGAGAACAGCAGAACAACCGATCCTCACCAATTTTACAAAATAGTGTTGAATTTTCCATAACGTTTTACATACACGACCAATTTGCTGCAATCTGTACCAACGAATTTGTACACCCAAAAAAATGCTGTGTAATTGACACTTGAAATATCTACCGCTAATAAAGACACGGTGTAAAAAACATGCGCAGTTGGAAAACGTGATCACTGACCGACGAAGCATGAAAGTTATTCGAAGTTCACGAAATATTTAGTGTGCCGCTGAACTAACAATAATTAGATAATTATAGAACAATTAATTTTCGTATTGGCATTTAAATTCATTCATTTACATATGGCTTCTTTGTTTAATAACCTCGGTTTTATATCCTACATATTGCCTATTGAATATTTAAATTTGCTCGTGTTGTTCCGTCCATAATTTTTTTTTTCGTTCCCGTGGGTGTCTCACCAACAATGTATTTTTTTTTAAAACGGTTTTTTTCTAAAATAAAAGCCTTAGTCCTTGTTACTTCAGCTACCTGACAATAGAACTCCCGTTGGCCCAGTCGGGCCCAGCCATTGCAGAGATTAGCCATTACAAACAGACAGACAGACAGAAAGACAGGCAAAAATTGAAAAAAAAAAATATTTTGGTGTACGGTACATACACCAAAATAACATTTTTTTTCAATTTAATCTCTCTAACAAACATGATAAATTAAATGAAAGATGAATGAAAAAATGCTTTAACTTGACTCATTGAATTTGTAACTTCAGATTTCTTGGTTTACCTTTCATTTAATTTATCATGTTTGTTAGAGAGATTTCATCCTTATAATTGACCCTAACGATCGATGCAAAAAAAGTACAGGGTATATTTTTTTCGGATTTTAGCCGGTTCGATTCCCGGGTGTGGGAGAAGAGAATTTTCGAAAATCTTTGAATGCAGTTTGCTTTCTATTCATATTAAATAAAGGAATGTTTCCTTTGAGTAAAATTTTCTACCTGCAGTATTAAGAGTACTTTCCCTCCAGGTGGCATTACAAAATTCCACCCTGTATATTCGTATGCATGTAGTAAAAGACGGTTATTTCAATACTGCAAAGACACTCTAATTTTATTTATATGCATAGATGTATAGATTTGTTCTTCTACTATTCTGGTCAGGACGCTGCCACTTCAGCTTGTTTACTTATAAAGCAATGTGGGTTCCAGTTCCTTTCGACCTGGATCGAATCCGGATATCAATAACGGTCACAAATAGACCTTAATACTATTTAATAGGATCTACTATAGTTGCAGCAGATTTACAAGACCATCATCATCATCAGCCTATAATGTTCCCACTGCTGGGACACAGGCCTCCTCTCTGTGAGAGGGAGTGGGCCATAATTCACCGCGTGGGCCCAGTACGGGTTGGTAGATGTCACATGTCTTCGAATTTTTGGTTCGAGTACATGCCGGTTTCCTCACGATGTTTTCCTTCACCGCTTTGAGAGCAGTGGTGATGAAATATTACACAAAGTAATGCGTCTGGCGGGTTTCACCTGATGACACATTCCCGCGACCCGCGAGTTTACCATAAAGTAACGCAAAGGTACATTTATAAATCTAAAAAATAAAAGCCTGGCTGTTATGCCAAAAAACGACACTTTTATTTCTGGCCAAGTGTTATTCTCTGGGGGCGCTCGACGGTGGACGCCATCATGCGCTTGAGAGCCCTCACGACGGGGGATGCAGTTGCCCGGGGCAGGGTCGTCTTGGCGGTGTCTTTGGACATCACCAATGCCTTCAACACCCTGCCCTGGAGTTGCATCAGGGAGGCACTCCGGTATCACCGGGTGCCGACCTACCTCCGTCGAATAGTCGAGGACTACCTGACGGACAGAGCCGTCATCTACCCTTGTCACCGGAGAGAGTGGAACCGGCGAGAGATGTCGTGCGGTGTTCCACAGGGTTCGGTCCTGGGACCGCCCCTGTGGAACATCGGATACGACTGGGTTCTGCGCAGCAACCTCCCTGACGGCGTCAGCGTAATTTGTTACGCTGACGACACGCTCGTCCTGGCACAGGGAGAGTCGCACCAGGCGGCGGCCGACGTGGCGACGGAAGCGGTCGCGACAGTCGTCGACAGGATCCGGCGGTTGGGACTCGACGTGGCGCTGCACAAGACGGAGGCCATGTGTTTTTATGGCCGCCGCAACGCGCCACAGTCGAGTTACAGCATTACGGTGGAAGGAGTTCCTATCGGCGTCGAGAGGACGATGAAGTACCTGGGACTCGTCCTCGACAGCCGGTGGAACTTCAGGGAGCATTTCCTGAGTTTGGCCCCAAAGCTGAACCGTGCAGCGGGCGCCCTCAGGCGACTCCTGCCCAATCTCAGCGGGCCAAACGCTTCCTGTCGTAGGCTGTACTCCGGCGTCGTGCGGTCCATGGCCCTCTACGGGGCCCCTGTGTGGGCCCTGAGCATCCGGACGCGACCACAGAAGCTGGTCGCATGCCAGAGGGTCATGGCTATCCGGATGATCCGGGGATACCGCACGATTGCCGGCGAATCGGCCAACCTCCTTGCCGGATTGCTGCCCTGGGATCTGGAGGCGACTGCCCTCCAGCGCGTCTATGAGTGGCGCGTGGAGGCGCAGCGCCGGGGCGTGACCCCGCTGCATCGTGAAGTCGAGGCGCGGCGGGAAGAGCTCCGGCGCGATCTCAGGGCAGTATGGAAGGAACGACTGTCGCGACCGAAGGCCGGGCACGCCGCAATTGCGGCGGTAAGACCCCTCTTTGAGGAGTGGCTGGAGAGAAGTCATGGCGTCCTGACCTACCGCTTGACGCAGGTCCTCACCGGACACGGAAGTTTCGGGAGGTACCTGTGTCTGATGCGAAAGGAGGAGACGCCTGGGTGTCACCACTGCGAAGATCGCCCGGAGGACACGGTGGAGCATACGGTGCAAGACTGCCCAGCTTGGGCAGAGCACCGACGTGTCCTCACGGCTGCGATAGGCGGAGACCTCTCGCGCCCAGCATTGGTCGCGGCCATGCTGCGGGGCGAGACGGAGTGGGAAGCGGTCGCCTCCTTCTGCGAAGCAGTAATGCTCGTGAAGGAGGAGGCGGGCCGCGAGCGAGAGAGGACAGAGTCCTCCCTCCGCCCCACCCGCGGTGGTAGACGCCCACGGCGACGGACGTCGCTTGATGATGTTCGGCCACCGTAGGCGCGGGCATGCGGGCAGCGAGTAAAGGGCAACTCGCTGCCCGACCAAGGACCATGCCCGGGTCGACGGCGCGTTGTGTCCCACGCGCGCCTCAAAGAGCGTCAGCATAATGACGGGGCCCCCCTCTCAGAGGGCCAAAGCCTGCCGGGGTCGCGGGATTATTTCCTTACCGTGACCCCGGAACAGAAAGGGCTATTGAAGGACACCGTGGATTTTAGTCAGTAGAAGTCTGACAGTCCCTCCCGCCCTGCCGGGGTTGGAGGACTCATTTGATGATTATACCACGCTAAAAAAAAAAAAGTGTTATTCTCTACATATTTTTTTTTATAAACCACTACCATATATGAATTCTATACTCCGGCAAACTGCAGCTTTCAAACAAAGTTATTTTAACTCTCCATGTAACAGTAACCAGATTAACATAACATTCGCACTAAAATATCAGGAAATATCCGGATACATTCGGTTATAACCAGTCATAACCGTACGTAACTGGATTCTGTTCGAATTTAAAACTGCATTCGTTTTGTTTATGCAAACTGATCGGAAAACATTTTGTGCTGTAATGCGTGTCGTTTTGCCAGTACTTTCTTTATTATAAATTCATGAAGTTCCGTTAACTTTCTGGTCGTATGTAGATGAAGTTTTAAAATTGTTGGTCCTATAAAAAACAACGAGATAAGTATGAAAACGTAACCAAATTGGAGGCTTGTTTTATTTAAATCCATAAAAAAATCCTCTTGCTGAGTCTATCTAATAGAAAGAGTTTGAAATCTAGAAACAGGATTAAACAGTACCTAGCATGGAAATCCTACCACAAAATGAACTCCATCAACTTGACAGGATAATCCTACAAATAGTTCCAAATGCAATATCCAGTAAATTCTAGATATAATCGGTTGTGACCGGAGCCAGCTAGATCCGCTTCGCTTTAAAACATTCACTTTTTGCGCAGTTGCTCCTTCTTCCTTTGTTTTCACAAATGATTCCTAGCTGCTACAGTTTTTGTTTTGATTTTTTCTCACACATTTTTCTTTCTTTTGTTTTTCTTTTCAGTATCGTTGAAAAACGTGAACGATTTTTCGAAAGAAACCTTAGTTGCTTTTGTTTGACTTTGGTTGTTTATAATCTAAATGAAATAGCTTTTCGCTAATTTGACAAAGACCGGACGCTAACTGGTTACTCTTTGTACGTGTTGTCGTCCAGTGAAGATTTGGTAGTGCGCTGATTATGATGACAAGTATTTTGTAGCGGCCGGTACATTTGACTGGATGACATAAAGTCCCCGCGACAAAAAGTCTCCATTGGGCATCAGCTCTAAAAAAAATGTGTTTAAAAAAAAAACAGGTATGTATCATACCTGTTTATAAAACTCATTTTTTGTGTGAGTGTTTGTTTTGCTAGCCTATGTTGTGTACCACTACTGAACAAAGGCCTCCCCTTTTCCCATTCGTCCGACGTGGTCTGCCCATTTCCACATCAGTCTAGCTTCTCTTGCATGCGAGTAATGCAGACGAAAAATCGAAAAAGAAGACAAAATACTGCGTATGAACTATCTCACCATGCTTAGGCAGTGAGATGGTAATAGGACAGCATACCTACGAGGCATCGACCCGATTCTGCCGCTCGCATAGGACGTAGGAGCTATTTCAAAAAGGAACTTTCTTTTATCGTTTCCTCGATTCGACGTTGGGTTTTTTTTACCCAATCACCTACAACCCCCACGAGGTAGATTTTAGTCCACTTCTCCTCACAGAGAGCAGGCCTGTGTCAGTGTGTCCCAGCAGTGGGAAAAATAATCCTACCCAATTACAACATGTTCTTAATTAAAGAAAGATTTACTGTTCAAATAAGAATGTGATTAAGCTAGCTTATTATGGTGTACCATTATAATTATTTCCTCTCCGCTCCATTTAAAATATCAGGAAGAGGATATTGTAATAAACCCAACATTATTTTTCGTGTTCAAAATAAATTGAGATGGTTCCGGAAAGTTTTAATTACAGCGGAGCCCTGTAATCAAGAGTCCCCTTTTCTTGGTTCACGACATCGATTTTGTGTCTTGTTTTTTAGAAGAATTACTTTTAATTAAGGAGGAAAAAAATTTGGCTTTTGACGACTTTTATAACCCAAAAATTATTGAGGTTGAAGCCTTTAGTCGTTTTGCAATGCGAATTGTTCGGATCGCCGTGTGAATTGCCCAAGAGCTGTTTTTATATGAGTATTTTTGTGTCGCAATTCGAATCGTCCAACAAATTTTTATAATTGGTGATTCTGATCGCAGTGGAGAACAGCAGAACAACCGATCCTCACCAATTTTACAAAATAGTGTTGAATTTTCCATAACGTTTTACATACACGACCAATTTGCTGCAATCTGTACCAACGAATTTGTACACCCAAAAAAATGCTGTGTAATTGACACTTGAAATATCTACCGCTAATAAAGACACGGTGTAAAAAACATGCGCAGTTGGAAAACGTGATCACTGACCGACGAAGCATGAAAGTTATTCGAAGTTCACGAAATATTTAGTGTGCCGCTGAACTAACAATAATTAGATAATTATAGAACAATTAATTTTCGTATTGGCATTTAAATTCATTCATATAAATATGGCTTCTTTGTTTAATAACCTCGGTTTTATATCCTACATATTGCCTATTGAATATTTAAATTTGCTCGTGTTGTTCCGTCCATAATTTTTTTTTTCGTTCCCGTGGGTGTCTCACCAACAATGTATTTTTTTTTAAAACGGTTTTTTTCTAAAATAAAAGCCTTAGTCCTTGTTACTTCAGCTACCTGACAATAGAACTCCCGTTGGCCCAGTCGGGCCCAGCCATTGCAGAGATTAGCCATTACAAACAGACAGACAGACAGAAAGACAGGCAAAAATTGAAAAAAAAAAATATTTTGGTGTACGGTACATACACCAAAATAACATTTTTTTTCAATTTAATCTCTCTAACAAACATGATAAATTAAATGAAAGATGAATGAAAAAATGCTTTAACTTGACTCATTGAATTTGTAACTTCAGATTTCTTGGTTTACCTTTCATTTAATTTATCATGTTTGTTAGAGAGATTTCATCCTTATAATTGACCCTAACGATCGATGCAAAAAAAGTACAGGGTATATTTTTTTCGGATTTTAGCCGGTTCGATTCCCGGGTGTGGGAGAAGAGAATTTTCGAAAATCTTTGAATGCAGTTTGCTTTCTATTCATATTAAATAAAGGAATGTTTCCTTTGAGTAAAATTTTCTACCTGCAGTATTAAGAGTACTTTCCCTCCAGGTGGCATTACAAAATTCCACCCTGTATATTCGTATGCATGTAGTAAAAGACGGTTATTTCAATACTGCAAAGACACTCTAATTTTATTTATATGCATAGATGTATAGATTTGTTCTTCTACTATTCTGGTCAGGACGCTGCCACTTCAGCTTGTTTACTTATAAAGCAATGTGGGTTCCAGTTCCTTTCGACCTGGATCGAATCCGGATATCAATAACGGTCACAAATAGACCTTAATACTATTTAATAGGATCTACTATAGTTGCAGCAGATTTACAAGACCATCATCATCATCAGCCTATAATGTTCCCACTGCTGGGACACAGGCCTCCTCTCTGTGAGAGGGAGTGGGCCATAATTCACCGCGTGGGCCCAGTACGGGTTGGTAGATGTCACATGTCTTCGAATTTTTGGTTCGAGTACATGCCGGTTTCCTCACGATGTTTTCCTTCACCGCTTTGAGAGCAGTGGTGATGAAATATTACACAAAGTAATGCGTCTGGCGGGTTTCACCTGATGACACATTCCCGCGACCCGCGAGTTTACCATAAAGTAACGCAAAGGTACATTTATAAATCTAAAAAATAAAAGCCTGGCTGTTATGCCAAAAAACGACACTTTTATTTCTGGCCAAGTGTTATTCTCTGGGGGCGCTCGACGGTGGACGCCATCATGCGCTTGAGAGCCCTCACGATGGGGGATGCAGTTGCCCGGGGCAGGGTCGTCTTGGCGGTGTCTTTGGACATCACCAATGCCTTCAACACCCTGCCCTGGAGTTGCATCAGGGAGGCACTCCGGTATCACCGGGTGCCGACCTACCTCCGTCGAATAGTCGAGGACTACCTGACGGACAGAGCCGTCATCTACCCTTGTCACCGGAGAGAGTGGAACCGGCGAGAGATGTCGTGCGGTGTTCCACAGGGTTCGGTCCTGGGACCGCCCCTGTGGAACATCGGATACGACTGGGTTCTGCGCAGCAACCTCCCTGACGGCGTCAGCGTAATTTGTTACGCTGACGACACGCTCGTCCTGGCACAGGGAGAGTCGCACCAGGCGGCGGCCGACGTGGCGACGGAAGCGGTCGCGACAGTCGTCGACAGGATCCGGCGGTTGGGACTCGACGTGGCGCTGCACAAGACGGAGGCCATGTGTTTTTATGGCCGCCGCAACGCGCCACAGTCGAGTTACAGCATTACGGTGGAAGGAGTTCCTATCGGCGTCGAGAGGACGATGAAGTACCTGGGACTCGTCCTCGACAGCCGGTGGAACTTCAGGGAGCATTTCCTGAGTTTGGCCCCAAAGCTGAACCGTGCAGCGGGCGCCCTCAGGCGACTCCTGCCCAATCTCAGCGGGCCAAACGCTTCCTGTCGTAGGCTGTACTCCGGCGTCGTGCGGTCCATGGCCCTCTACGGGGCCCCTGTGTGGGCCCTGAGCATCCGGACGCGACCACAGAAGCTGGTCGCATGCCAGAGGGTCATGGCTATCCGGATGATCCGGGGATACCGCACGATTGCCGGCGAATCGGCCAACCTCCTTGCCGGATTGCTGCCCTGGGATCTGGAGGCGACTGCCCTCCAGCGCGTCTATGAGTGGCGCGTGGAGGCGCAGCGCCGGGGCGTGACCCCGCTGCATCGTGAAGTCGAGGCGCGGCGGGAAGAGCTCCGGCGCGATCTCAGGGCAGTATGGAAGGAACGACTGTCGCGACCGAAGGCCGGGCACGCCGCAATTGCGGCGGTAAGACCCCTCTTTGAGGAGTGGCTGGAGAGAAGTCATGGCGTCCTGACCTACCGCTTGACGCAGGTCCTCACCGGACACGGAAGTTTCGGGAGGTACCTGTGTCTGATGCGAAAGGAGGAGACGCCTGGGTGTCACCACTGCGAAGATCGCCCGGAGGACACGGTGGAGCATACGGTGCAAGACTGCCCAGCTTGGGCAGAGCACCGACGTGTCCTCACGGCTGCGATAGGCGGAGACCTCTCGCGCCCAGCATTGGTCGCGGCCATGCTGCGGGGCGAGACGGAGTGGGAAGCGGTCGCCTCCTTCTGCGAAGCAGTAATGCTCGTGAAGGAGGAGGCGGGCCGCGAGCGAGAGAGGACAGAGTCCTCCCTCCGCCCCACCCGCGGTGGTAGACGCCCACGGCGACGGACGTCGCTTGATGATGTTCGGCCACCGTAGGCGCGGGCATGCGGGCAGCGAGTAAAGGGCAACTCGCTGCCCGACCAAGGACCATGCCCGGGTCGACGGCGCGTTGTGTCCCACGCGCGCCTCAAAGAGCGTCAGCATAATGACGGGGCCCCCCTCTCAGAGGGCCAAAGCCTGCCGGGGTCGCGGGATTATTTCCTTACCGTGACCCCGGAACAGAAAGGGCTATTGAAGGACACCGTGGATTTTAGTCAGTAGAAGTCTGACAGTCCCTCCCGCCCTGCCGGGGTTGGAGGACTCATTTGATGATTATACCACGCTAAAAAAAAAAAAGTGTTATTCTCTACATATTTTTTTTTATAAACCACTACCATATATGAATTCTATACTCCGGCAAACTGCAGCTTTCAAACAAAGTTATTTTAACTCTCCATGTAACAGTAACCAGATTAACATAACATTCGCACTAAAATATCAGGAAATATCCGGATACATTCGGTTATAACCAGTCATAACCGTACGTAACTGGATTCTGTTCGAATTTAAAACTGCATTCGTTTTGTTTATGCAAACTGATCGGAAAACATTTTGTGCTGTAATGCGTGTCGTTTTGCCAGTACTTTCTTTATTATAAATTCATGAAGTTCCGTTAACTTTCTGGTCGTATGTAGATGAAGTTTTAAAATTGTTGGTCCTATAAAAAACAACGAGATAAGTATGAAAACGTAACCAAATTGGAGGCTTGTTTTATTTAAATCCATAAAAAAATCCTCTTGCTGAGTCTATCTAATAGAAAGAGTTTGAAATCTAGAAACAGGATTAAACAGTACCTAGCATGGAAATCCTACCACAAAATGAACTCCATCAACTTGACAGGATAATCCTACAAATAGTTCCAAATGCAATATCCAGTAAATTCTAGATATAATCGGTTGTGACCGGAGCCAGCTAGATCCGCTTCGCTTTAAAACATTCACTTTTTGCGCAGTTGCTCCTTCTTCCTTTGTTTTCACAAATGATTCCTAGCTGCTACAGTTTTTGTTTTGATTTTTTCTCACACATTTTTCTTTCTTTTGTTTTTCTTTTCAGTATCGTTGAAAAACGTGAACGATTTTTCGAAAGAAACCTTAGTTGCTTTTGTTTGACTTTGGTTGTTTATAATCTAAATGAAATAGCTTTTCGCTAATTTGACAAAGACCGGACGCTAACTGGTTACTCTTTGTACGTGTTGTCGTCCAGTGAAGATTTGGTAGTGCGCTGATTATGATGACAAGTATTTTGTAGCGGCCGGTACATTTGACTGGATGACATAAAGTCCCCGCGACAAAAAGTCTCCATTGGGCATCAGCTCTAAAAAAAATGTGTTTAAAAAAAAAACAGGTATGTATCATACCTGTTTATGTGTGTGTGTGTACTGTCAGACTTGTACTGACTGAAATCCACGGTGTCGTTCCGGGTGCCACGGTTACCCGTTAGTCCCGCGTCCGAGGCCCGAGGCCTTAGACTGAGACTTGTAGAAAAGTGTTGCACTTTTCTAAGAGATTTCATGGCTTGCTTCAGCAAGAATCTAATTTGTAAATAATATGTGATGCACAACATCGCCTTTTTAGCTCTGCCAATTTCCATTTTCTTCGTCTTAATCTTTAAATCTAGATTTTATCAGCGATGCCACAAACTTCTGCTTATCTCGCTGCTAGACCATGTACCAATACCTCAACACACATCGGAAACAAACAACTATTTTTTTTCTACCAACACTTAAAACTAACCTCGACGACGCCCTTATCTAAACAACATGCAATTAATAATATATTCAACAATCATCCAACAACAATGTAGTACCAAATACATCTCATTTCCGAAGGAGTTCGCAACGTTAACTATTTTTTTTTAAATCATTAGCGGCCCGGCTCTCTTCGCACGGTTTCAAATTTCGAAATACCGGGTGGAGTTTTCCAACACTTTCGTACATATAAATTCCCTAAAAGACACAAAAACAAAAGAATTCTGCATATTGGTCTCCAAACTGATGCAGTTCGTTCAGAAGTTATGCGCGTACAGAACCACTTTAGCAACTTATTTTATTGTAAAGATTTTTGAAGAAAGAAAAAATCTGCTTCGAGTGGGACTCAAAACCGCGTCTTCTAAATAAGTACTCCAGGATAACTACTCAAACTAGGGAAGGAAAGATTTGCCCTCGATGAATGGTTACAATGGCCTAGTTGTTAAGGTGTGTGGAGTACTCATCCAGAAGACGCGTTCGAGTCCATTAACCAACCTACAACTCAGATTTTTTTTTTATTATTAATCTGCATTATACCTGCTGATTGTCATAGGCTTAAAATTTTCCTGACAGATAAAATAGAAGTTGATGGTTGGAGAGGAAGAGGAAGGCCAAAGAAAAGATGGATAGATTGTCTTAGGTATGATAAATATGAAAGGAAAAGAAGTAAATGATACTGTCACGTCTGAAGGGGAGAATGGAAGAAAAAAACAACACGTTTTTTGGTTGCGTGGCACTTACCCCGAGTAAAATGGGATTAAGGCAGAATTATGATGATGAAATAACATAGAAAACATTACCTTTGAGAATGAATCTTTTTTTTTTTTTTAGGTGGTAAAATCATTAAATGAGTCCTCCCGCCCTGGGTGGGGCGGAAGGGACTGTCAGACTCTTACTGACTAAAATCCACCCGTGTTCCTTCGGATGCCCTTTACATTCTGGGGTCACGGTATCCTGGGTTAAGAAAAAACCCGCGACCCCAGCAGCATTTGGCGCGAAACCGACCCGGGCTTGGTCCTTGGTCGGACGGCGAGCTACCCATTACTCACCGTCCGCAAGCCCGCTCCGCCGCTGTGCCCTCTGCTGATACTCCTTGGGACACGCGTTGGAGCGTCCACACGACAGGCTATTCGCATACGGGCAAAGAGACCCCTTAGGCACGCAGTGCCTAAGGAAGAGTTTTTGCCCGCATCCCAGGGTGCACCGGCCCGAAAAACTGGTCTTCCCCCCGGACTTATCCGAGAGGGAACTCCAGTCCACGGGCGCACGTAGAGGTTTCCTGTCTTAGCACCCCTGTAAATGGGTCTTAGTTCCAATTTCAGTTCAAAATCTGAATTCAGAATCCGTTTCTTCATCTTCATTACTAAGCCACCATCACCAATCTAATATGCAAATGTTCGTCGAAGAAACAAAACAAGACAAAGAAATTACCTCAACCAATCCCTTAGCGCTCGATCAGAAAATCTTATCGTTTATTTACCAACCTACTTGTATACATAGCAATCACTGTTACTACGTGTGTAATTCACTCGTTTACATGGTCATTGGGGCTTTGTGTATCTTCATTATTTATTTACGTACAGTATACGTTCGTACTTACGAGGTAAAGGATTGGTTTATCTAGTACTTCTTGATGCTGTGTGTGTGAATTATAAATTATTCTCATTGTTGCTTTTAAGATTATTATTTTTTGTAATAAATCCAAGCCCTACACTAGGAATTACTCCTACAAAAACAATTAATCCGTAGATCATAATTAATATTATTTTAACTCATGTAGAATTCGGTTGTTCAACCAATGTTGTCCTTTGTATTGAAATGGCATCTACCAGGCAGGGCATAAGGCCAAGCCTGCAACGTCCATAAGATATCACCTTACTCAAGTCAACGCCGCATAAATCCCGCGAGGGTATATTAAGCAATTAAGTCGTTATAGCAGCACCAAGAGATGGCAGCACTCCCTCGGAACTAATTACTACATGCAGTAGCCACGGAATATAATAAGGACCAGAATGCGCAAACGCGTAGATAGAAGCGCGTAGAATTATAATCATTATAATGCAATGAGAAACATCGAAATTCTTTTAGACATCACACAATTTTACTATTCTGACAACAATCTTAGTAGTATCAAAAATCATAAAAATCAACCTTACTACGGGGTATCTGCCAGGTTAATGAATAACTGAGTAATGAGGAGAAAGTAAGCAGTCGTTCTTTGTAAAATACTGTTATTTTTAATCGACAGGCCTGTTGGTCTAGTGGTTAGTGACCCTGACTGCTATGCCGGAGGTCGTGGGTTCGATTCCCACCCAGGACAAATGTTTGTGTGATGAGCACGATCATTTGTTCTGTGTCTGGGTGTAATTTATCTATAATATGTATGTATTTAGAAATATATAAGTAAGTTTATCAGTTGTCTAGTACCCATAACACAAGCTCTGCTTAGCTTGGGACTAGATGGCGTTGTGTGATAGTTGTGGAATACTATTATTATTATATTACTATTATAATACTATTTAATAGACTTCAGGCCGATACTTTGGGAACATAACTAGAGAGGTGACGATATATGGAAAAAAGCATTTTTCTTCAAAATAATAAACTTTGTTTTTTCTTCTTCAGCCATAATACTCGAGTGAGGAAGGTAAGTAGGAGCTCCAATTTAATTTTGGATTACGCCGC
This sequence comes from Agrotis clavis, assembly GCA_954870645.1. NCBI lineage: Eukaryota > Metazoa > Arthropoda > Insecta > Lepidoptera > Noctuidae > Agrotis > Agrotis clavis. Next base: position 3,835,856 of record OX940929.1, read on the forward strand.
ACGAAATCATGAGAGTAGCCTTGCGCTTTCGGATTCATTCTATGCTCTGAGGCTGCAACTTCACCCGCCTGTCATGTGCGGTAACTAAGAGATTTATCTCAGCAGACTAGGCTATATGCTGGCATGTAATAATATGTTTTAGAGTAGTTCAGTATATTTTGTAGATATGACAGTGGTAGGCATGAGCTTGCACTTGTTACATAAATTGAGATTAGTGTTTTTCTCTACAACTTTCTATTGAAAAAGTACTGAAACAATCCACGGCTTCAAATATTCTCCTAGCGAGTAATAAAGAGGAATCCTATGTATTTCAGTTTTATTAACGCTAAGACGTTTTACAGGCTGAAAATAGAGTGCGAAATTCATTCAATTTCACCCCTAACGGGGGCGTAATCATCATCACTCCGTAAACCTCAACTATTGAACACAAAGTTCACCTAAACGGGAAATAGCAATCCATTTCACCACCATTCGTAGCAAAAACGTGCGCGTAATAAAGTTTATGTAAGTGCTTTTGTCCAGAGAAATACATGCGCGGGGTAAATTGTTTTCACGTGAGGATTGAATTTATAATTCATGGCGCTAGGTTTGGGGTTGAAACGTTGAGCGGAAACGGGTCAGTCAGGGCGGATTATTAAAAGTATATCTTTTTGTATATTAGCATTCTTGATTTAATTTCATAATCATAATGTCCGGTACCTTTTCGTGTTAAAGGGTCGTGATATTTATGAGATTCGTAGTTTTAGCTTAAGAGCGTATGTTCCGAAAGTTGGCAACGTCGCAAATGGTTGTCAAATATTAACAAGTTTTAATTAATTTAGCATTGTTACTGTATGGAAATAAGAAATATGGCTCTGTAGTGTACTAAAAATTTAAAAGGGAATGCAATAATTAATATCGTAACACCGAATATATAGTTTTAGATGTAAAAAAAGCATTTGGAAGCTTTCCGAATGCCTTTTATACACCTGAAACGGTTACAACATCAAATTGAGTGTTTTAATTGCATTCCTTTATAATTTTTTAGTGCACTACAGAGCGATATTTCTTGTTTTCATACAGAAAATTTGCCAAATTAATTAAAACTTGTAATTATTTGACAGCTTTTTGCGACGTTGCCAACTTTCAGAATATATGGCCTTAATATGTAGATGGGAAAGTGTTGTTCGAACGGGTGTTGAAAAAAAGAATTAAATTATTTACATCGTTTGAAAAAAAGAGATTAATACTATATAGATAACGTGACTTTTTACACCTACAATCTATAATAATCAGCCTGTAATGTTCCCACTTTTGGGACACAGGCTTCTTCTCTGTAATCTGCCTGGGTTTAGACATTAATTCTCTGAATCTCTAAAGGATGTATTAAAATTTCTTTTTTCACGATGTTTTTCTTCAATGTTTTGAGAGCAGTGGTGATAAAATAAATTAGACTAAGTGATGGCTAGGTTCAAACCCAGGATCTACATCCTATAAGTTGGGGTTCTTGCCACTGTGCCTGTATATCTAAGCACAAGAATAAAACTTCAGATAATAAAAAAAGTTGTTTAATATTGAAAATCACAAAGTATCACGTGAAAGTTGACATATTGCACGAATATAACCTATCTATCTAATATAAGAAGCGACATATTATATATTTTACTGTAGATACATATTTTATAAGTCAGGCATATTTACAGCTGCTAAAACGTATGGGTAGTAAAAACAATATCTCACTGTGTTGTCAAAAAATTATGGTTAACCATTAGGACGTTGCAAAGCACATTAGTATAAAAGAAACAATTCATATAAAAACATGTTTCACTCTTAGGACATTGTTTCACAGTACCGCTCGTCCGCGCGGTGGGGCGGATCAAGCAGATCTCACATTTCATTTGCTTGTAAGAAATCTATTGACATACAATCATGAAAACCAGCCGGCCGCGCGTACAAGTTTCGTTCACCGCCTCTTCGCGCGGAACACTGTCACCAATATCCTTTTGACAGATATCAGAACTACATCACAACGTAACGACAAAAGGAGTCAAGTGGTGTTTTAGTGTGAATTGTGTGATTACAGCTTTTTGCAATTACGTTGTAGTACCGACAATATATAGATGTGATTGTTGTTAATTTTGCGATGTGGCGGCGCGGTGTGTCGCTGGTGATAGCGTCGTAGTTGTGACGTGGGTGCGATGTGGTCAGTATCACACACGCGGTCTCTAATAACAGCAAAATGGTCCATGTGAATCTTACTATTTATGTGCAATACAAAACATGCCCCCGCCCACTTCATGTGGTTGTAGTACGTATGAAACAACCAAAAATCTGCTTAACCCCGCCTACGACCGCGCGTACACGCGGACGCGCCGTACAGTGTGACAATCCTCTTGTGGTTTCCACAATACGGTCAATAATTTTATTAATTTTACATGCTGCATTGCGTCACGCAGAGTAAATTGCAACTGTGCTGTGATAATATTGATCGAGTAATGCAGCGCTAAGTGTGTGACAACCACGTAGTAGCACTTTCTGTTCAAAATTACGTTGCTAGAGTATTTTTATGCACTTTTTAAAGGCTCATTTGCGATGAAATTGCTCGTATAAAATATGAGATCGTTACATTTCTAGTTATCGCTAAAACGTCTATGAATATTCTTTATTACTTTTGAATATTATCTATTCTAGCGTTATTGCTACTGCTGTGAACCGGCAGTTTTATTTAAGGTTTTAAAGTGAAATGGCGGAGGTGGGCTTAATTTGATTTGATGGATATGGCTATGAGAATATACAATATTTTTGTTTTTTATGAATAACATAGGAACTAACACATAGCGAGGCTCGCTTACATCACAAATCATACACTACATTTAATCCGAAATCATGCCATGGTTGAAAGAACGTTTTAAAATGTTGCCGTAGCCCTGGAACATATAGGGCCTAAAAAATAAGAAATTGGTGATCAAGCGTCCCCGAAAAATATGTATATTATACCTTAAAGTTATAAGTTAGTTATTTTGCTTATTACCAAATAAAAATCTAAGCCTTGAAAAGAAACGAAAATATTTAGTTCAATCAACCTCACAGTTCTTATAAAATTCACTAAGCATCTAATTTATTTTCTATCTAACATACAAACAGTCGTATACTTTATATAACATTATATATAACACCGAATAAATATTTTATCTAGATACCTACATATATTATTGAAAATGGGCAAAAACAATATCATTTGCTGAAAACGTTTTCTTCAATGCAAATTGCACGAAAGGTCCTCTTTTCTTGAAAGAAGCTTTTATGCAAATTGACGGAGAAAAGTGAGTTTAGTTACGACATCTATGTTTCACGAAGAGAGTTCCACTTGAATAGAAAATACTGGGAAAAAATGAGTTAGGTACCATGTTCAATATATTTGTGTTATTATTAAATAGCTATTCCCCGCTATTTCACTCGCTGCTCAGTTTCTATTGATAGTTGCGTGATGTTATATAGCCTTCCTCAATAAATAGAGTATTCGAGCCAATTTTTTTTTCATGTGAGAGGCCACTTTCAGTAACTACTAGGTTCCTGCTCGTGGCTAAACAATTACAGCCACACAGGCCGATCTTCCGGGTTAAGCGGCGCTTGCCGAGGTTGGTCTATGGATGGGTGACCACCTGTCATAGCGAGTTTCCTCCGTGCCTCGGAAAGCTCGTAAAGCCGTTGGTCCCGGCTGTCATTTGTAGATCTTTGACAGTCGTTACTATTTTAGTCAGATGCTCTAAAAGTCTGACAACCAGTCTTACCATGGGGTATCGTATTATGCATTTACTGGGTTGTGGAGGTCCGATAGGCAGTAGCTCCATGTAAAATACTGATATTCTGCTGCATCTGGTTCGACTGGAAGCCGATCCCTATAAAGTTGGGAAAAGGCAATATAGGCTGATGATGAGTTCCAGAGATTAAAGCGTTCAATCGAACAAACTCTACAGCTTATAAGCTGTAATATTATAATATTAATATAGATTTCATTGGGTATCTCCTGTCCTCAATCTAGCCCAGAAGCAAAGATGAGACCTAAGAAGGAGCGAGCGGAACTGGAACTCCTGCGTAAAGAAATACATTACAAGCTGTATGGCAGTTCCACTGGTCGAACAGTCGATGCTGACTACTTCAAGAATTCAGTGTATTACCGGCCTATAATTCTTCCTAACGATTTACTTTACTGTTTGTTAATTATTGTATGTAGCAAACAAATTCGTTAAACATAGCTATCGGTTAATTTAGTTACTTATACGTATACATTATTCTATCAAATATTCTTATCTTCGCACACGCCAGGCTCTGGTGGGATTGTCAGGCTGTTCGTCACGTGTTTCATGGGTTCAGAGTGTTCCTGTAATTAATAAATCAATGTTTATTAAAACATGTTTTGTGGGCTAGCTTTTGAATAATTTTAAGACTACTTAGAATAAGACAATTATTATTGTAGTAGTGATTCTTTGGACTCCAGGATGCTATTGACATTTTACCGTTTGTAAAAAAACATGCCAGTATTGGCCAATGCCCATTGGCTCTCCATCCGCTTCATAAACATGTAAATTTTAATGAGTTACTCATATTAAAAACTGCCAGGAATAAATAAGTTTTCAATCATATGTAGGTATTTTCGTTGCTAAATTGTTGATGTTATTTTCATAATTATGATAATTGATTATTTAAGAGAATGCAATTATAAAGAAACGCGCAATAAGTCTCAATATGGCGCTAAGGTCATCCAATTGTTGGTAGAATGGGTCAAAAAATCAGGGCATGGATAGTAATTTTGATACGTACATGTTCCGTGTCGAGCCTACCCATATCTTGCACGTTCTTTATAACTTTTTGTGCCCTCTTCTGCGCTGATGCGGCTCTCGCTTGTAGAATCTGTAACATTAAAATTCAAGTTAATAATTATAATAGTTTATATTCCTGAAATGTCATGCCGAACACTCCTGTCAGCACAAACGGTAAACTGGATCATGTAATTACTGGCAATAAACTTTTAAAAGAAATTATATACGCAATCTTAATCCAAATCTCGATCCTATGTTTTTTTCGGCTGCTTCTGATTGGATATATTTTAGACTCAGATAGGTAAAATTGATCCCTCATTTTAGATTGAATCCCTCTCACAGAGAGGAGGGCTGTATCCCATCAGTGGGAACATTTATAAGCCGATGATGAAGTAAAATTGGTCGGTAGACGAAGATGCAACCGATAGCAACTGAGCTAGGTTTTATTAATTTCCAGCTAAAATATGTCGGTTTAAAGATCCGCGCTCACACCAGACTAGTGTCTCTAATAAATCAGGATGCCATATCAAAAGAGTAATACTCACAGATAGTCGCCTCTGTTCCGCCTCAGCCAGCTTCTCCTCAATGTCAGGCAGACTGATCTCAGGCTGCACTGGCTGCAGCAGTCTCTGCAGGTGAGGGGGCGGCGTGGAGGGGCGCTTGGTGCCGTCGAACTCTTCCACTGGGATCTCGAAAGCTACTGCAAAGACGAACGAAAATAATGTTTAGTAAACTGTGAAAATATTACGACTAGTTGGTGAATTATTACGAGTAGGTGCACCTCAAGATTGGTAAAACAAATTAATCTATACGGAAAAAAATCGAATCGTTTACGACCTTGGTCTTAAAACAATTCGAGATTTTTTTCATGTAAATTGTATGGTAAGTTTTAGAACTCCATTTTAAAATGTAATTCTCCCGTTTGCAGTTCACAGACAGATTCACGTAGCGGTCAAAATTTTAACACCCCTCTTTTTGGGTCTTTAGTTAACAAAAATATAAAAAATTCTGCCCAAAAAGAACCAAAATATTGCTAGGCCATTGCCGTCTTCTTTTGCCAAATTTCTACTCACGTGGTTTCGGTATGACAGGTGTATCAGGCAGCACCACTGTCGGCAAGTCATCAGGATCATCATGATGATGTCCTTTCACTGCATTACCATTGGAGTGCTTCACCGCACCATTGCCATTCTCTTCGGTGACTGGAACCGCTGAGCTCGAGGATCCGCAACCCATTTTGAGCGTTTATGTTTCGGCTGTAAAGTTTCATTTTCTGTGTGAGTTTATGGTAGAAGCATTGCTTTTAAACTGTCATGGGCCCTGAAACTAGTACATATTTTGCCATGTTGGATATCCCATTTTAAGTTCTATTAGAGAATACATTGTGTTGGTATTTGCCTAGCTTTTACCATAACGAGAAAATGGAATAGTTTTTACGTTTCTTTCTGTCAGTTGTAGTAAATCAATATTCCAGACCATTAATAATCATAAGAGTCAACAATGTCAGTATCAGTCCATACCTAATGTTCATACCGTACCCTTAGCACGAATTTTCACTGTTTTACTTTACAGCGTCTTTCTAGTATTTACAGCGTTTCTTGTATGAAAAAATGGAACAACGCCTCTGGTGTGCGAAGAAGGAACTATTTTTTTCCTTGAAAATTGTCAATTTGAAATTGTCAAAGTTCCAGTTTACTTTGCGTCGCAAATACTGAAAACTCGTGCTAAGGGTACTGATGTTGAACACTGTCGGGGCATTCTGTATGCGAGAGGGAACAGGCCATAATCTACTAAGTGTAGGCTTTTCTTTTTTGGGACAATCTCACAGCACTGTTACCAAACCACCGCAACTTATCAAAGAGAATCAACAAACGCGACCACCAGAAAAGCGCCGCACCAATGAAAAACGACGAAATCCCGAAGAATGGATGTGTGTTTTTTCATATCTAGTCCATCATCATCCCACTGCTAAGCAAAGGCCTTCCCTAAACCTTTTTTACATAGTGCCACCTCGAACCAGCCCTAGTGGTATGCGTCAAGGTCGTCTCGCCACTTCTTTCTCGGCCAGCTTCAGCGGCCACTAGGTACCCATTGAGTGGAAGACCGGTTCTCAGCGATCAACACGTCTGATTCCATTACAGCCTGACAGCCTTCTTAACGATCTCTGTTAACTGGTTTTGAATCATCATAATATCAGCCAATTGCCGTCTACTATTGAACTTAAGACTGCCTCAAAAATAGCCACCCATACCGGTCTTCGGCAGATTGACACCTTCTTCAAATTATTGAGCCATCCTGTCGCAGGGCGTCCCACAATACATATGATACGATTTTTTGGAGCTAATTTAAGAGGTTTTTTTTTTACATTGATAATTAAATAATAGCTGGCAAATGTCTGCTTCATCGACGGTCTGTTCATGTGCAGACATGACACACTTTCACTTCAGCAATTTGATTCTACACGCTATTATATTATTATTATTTTACTTTGAATAATACGACCTAAAATATTGAAATGCCTATTCCAAAAGCCGTCAAAAGGCTGTCTACACATAGACTATTCTACATCCTGTCGAACTGAACTACAACGTCGTCCAACGACCTTTTCCACATACTAAATAATTGTTAACCAAAGGTCACCTAATGACCTCATTGCCATTTAAATCGATTCCATTACCCTACCACAGTAATCAAATTAGATTCCTCCCCCCTTCTCCCCCCATGGTTTTTCAAGGGGTTTTCGATGAACGTCGCACTGTCTGGCTTTGTAAAAGGTGGCCATTTATCATTTAAAAGGGCCGCGGCTACTTTAAAGATACGGTTAAGACGTTAAGTAAGAAGGTGCAAAAGGTTTAAGAGGTGTTAAAAGATTTTACGGTCAAGAAAAAGGGGAAATGATGCTTTGACGTCTGATTGGGGAGAATGGGAGAAGAAATCGTGCACCATTAAGGATGCATTAAGGAAAAAAAGATGATGATGATGAAAATAAATCAAAAGCAACATGTGTATCTATAAATGGTGTTGGCAGGGTTACCTATCATAAGATCGAAAACCGTTTGACCGAGTTTCATTTGACCGAAAACTTTTCAACCATTATCATTTGGTTTTTGAAGTGAAAACTTCTTTAGCGGCGTTGTACACTTTTTCTGTAATGGGTAAAAAATTTAAAACTCGCGTCAGGGTCACGTGACCCTGATCGAAAATGAGTAAGACGTCATTCAAATTAGTTAATTTCATATCTGTACTACTCCAGTTTTAAAATAAAACATAGTAACAAAAAAGTTTTCACTTCTACCGGCACTCCTGGAGTGCAACCTTTTTTTTTTTTTACTTCATCGAAGTCACGTTTGCCACTGTTTCAGTTAACCTATTATCTATTCGTTTTTTTTCGTTACTCCAACACATCATTTGGCCGAAAAACTTTTTACCGATGTTACACTTACTCGAAACGACGGTTGTTCGAAGTATTATGTTTCCAAACATTCAGTATACCACTATTTTAATTGCCATATTTTCATTTCACCAAACGCCTAGAAATTTGTGCACACTAATTATTGCTGATCATTTTTTTGCAGGCGCCATTGAAAATGTAGGTAGACAATACAAAATAATTGTGCAAATGTCATGTACGATATAACTCTGACGGGCATTGTATTACCATTAATGACATTTGCTGTTAACTACACAGTTGGACTATTTTTTTTTTTTTTTAGCGTGGTAAAATCATCAAATGAGTCCTCCAACCCCGGGCAGGGCGGGAGGGACTGTCAGACTTCTACTGACTAAAATCCACGGTGTCCTTCTATAGCCCTTTCTGTTCCGGGGTCACGGTAAGGAAATAATCCCGCGACCCCGGCAGGCTTTGGCCCTCTGAGAGGGGGGCCCCGTCATTATGCTGACGCTCTTTGAGGCGCGCGTGGGACACGACGCGCCGTCGACCCGGGCATGGTCCATGGTCGGGCAGCGAGTTGCCCTTTACTCGCTGCCCGCATGCCCGCGCCTGCGGTGGCCGGAGATCATCTGCTGACGTCCGACGCCGCGGGCGCCTACCACTGCGGTTGGGGCGGAGGGAGGACGCTGTCCTCGCTCTCAAGCGGCCCGCCTCCTCCTTCACGAGCATTACTGCCTCGCAGAAGGAGGAGACCGCTTCCCACTCCGTCTCGCCCCGCAGCATGGCCTCAACCAATGCCGGGCGCGAGAGGTCTCCGCCTATCGCCGCCGTGAGGACACGTCGGTGCTCTGCCCAAGCGGGGCAGTCTTGCACCGTATGCTCTACTGTGTCCTCCGGGCGATCTTCGCAGTGGTGGCACCCGGGCGTTTCCTCCTTCCCCACAGTTGGACCATTAGGAATGTTCTGGCTAGCACGTGTGTTCGAATCTTCTTGCGCATTATGTGTGATTCTTGATACTCTTTTGTGACTTGTTATTGTATTTGTGTTGTTCTTGTGTTTGTAAAAAGGTTAGTATTGTGATACACTTGCATACAGCATACAAACAGACATGCAACATGCAAACAAGCACCAAAAAAAACATGCAAGCAAGCATGCAGCATGCAAGCAAGCATGCAGCATGCAAGCAAGCATGCAGCATGCAAGCAAGCATGTCGCATGCAGCATGCAACAAGCATGTCGCATGCAGCATGCAACAAGCAGCAAGCACGCAGCATGCAAAGTGCAGCAAACACGCATCATTCAAGCAAGCATGCAAAATGCAACAAGCATTGTTTCTGTCATGGGTCCGGCGCTGTGGGGTTTTGGGTAGCCCCACGCGAGCTTATCGTCGCAGATGATTTGAACGCTCACCACCGCAGCCTCAGCCGCGGCGGCGCGGCCTTTCTAACCACCTGCTCCTCAGCTCGCGGGCCAACACACCCCTCCGCGCCTACGCGATTTTAAATTACACTCTAGGGGTAGGGCAGACAAGACTACGTAAAGTCGGCTTTGCAGCATTTCGTTTCCGCCACAATGTTTTGTAACACAATATATTGAATTTTATGACAGTATATTAATTTTTCGGTAAAATGTTGTTTCGGTATGGTGAAAATATGGCAAATAAATCATTTGGCAACTGAAAAAAGTTTAAAAGAGGCTTCGGTCAATAGTAAAAAGTTATTTTGTTAATAGGCGGAACATACTTCGGTAAAATAATACTTATGGCTAATGAAACTTCGATGATCTGAAAATATGTCAAATAATGCATAATTATAGCAAAAGAGAGGTCGGCCAATAGTTTTCGGTATAATGAAATTCGAACAAACAAAATTCGGTAAATTGATCGGTTTCCTGTTGGCAGACTAATTGGTGGCTTAAAAATATTGAAAGTCGATAAAAATTCGGTAGCACGATATTTGTAACTCTTTTTTATACTACAGGTTTGGTGTGCACTGTACATTTCGCAGTAAAATGTTCATGCACGTGGTAACAAGCAATAAAAAACGACGATGTCACTTTTTTGTTGCTTGAAGTAATGTTAATAATCAAAAGTAATTAAATGGCTCTATATGAATCAGTCTTTAATATGTTGTAGCTTTAATGCCTTTGTCAAACTGAAAAGCGTGCCGAAGCGTTTTTGTTTGTAATGTGTGGAATTGTTTGAAGCCTGTCACATAGACTATCGGACCGCTTTCGCTTTTTTATATGACAGGATTCGAATCGCATTCGCTTCGCTCTGTATGTTTGACAATAGCTTAAGTGCTACGGCGTAGCAAGTGCTACGGTCGCGTAGCCGGCGTAGCTTAGAATGGTATAAACCTTTCTAAGCTACGCCGGCTACGCGAAAGCTTTGTTTTGTGAATTGACATACATAAAACCTTACCATACGTCTATAAAGCCCAAACAGGTAGGAGGAAGTCTAATGTGGCCACTACTCCTTCCTGTAGAACTCTTTTTGCTAGGCGTCAATTTCAAGCTCACGCTGCTTACCTTTATAATAAGCTACACAATAAATGTACAATATATAATCTTCAACTCCATAAATGTAAAAAATCAATTGTCCAAGAACTTGAACCGCTTGGGTATCATGAAACAGAAAACCTATTATTTAAATACGAACACTAGACAATGTCCACGACTTCTAGTGGTATACTTACCGATCCCAAGAAACTGCATCGTAGGGCTAGAAGTCTGACAACACAAGTAATAGTAACACCGACCATGATACAGCTTAAAATAACACACATATACAACACACACACAGACACGCACCCACACAGGCACACTCACACATATACAACACACACACTCACACATATACACATACCTACTCACATATATTATATACAGCACATATACATACACTCACACTCGAGAGTTATACTAATATCTTTACTATTCCTAGGGAGGAGCAGAGTCACCCAACACAAGCATTCTACTTGCTTCCTGGGTGGTTCTATCCCCAATGTGCTGTACCAGAAATGTTAACGAAATAAACTATTTTTATTTTTTTTATTTTTTTTATTTTTTTTATTTATTGATTCAAACTTATTTATTATATTTTTTTAATTATGTTGCCAAACAATATAAATAGATCTGCCTTACCATAACGTGATTACAAATAAGTATGTTGTTGGTATATCGAGTCCATTTTCTCATTTACTTTTTCATGTTTTTTTAAAATCATTGTAAAGCAAACGTGTTAAACAGCCTCAGTGGTAAACTGCTGTTGCCAGCGCCTTTATTACGTACAATAAAGGTGGTTGTGATGTTACCATCTATGTGATGTCGACACATGAGTCCACTAAATATCGTTGTGGTTCAGCAAATACTTCGCGTTCCACACAAACTACGCACAATTTTCTTCTATCGTTATTTTTGTTTTATTTTGATTTAATTTATGAATTTACCTGTGTCGTCGGTGCATTGACAAATATCTTTAATTCACATACACAAACAGCCAAACCCAGAACAACTACTTGGAGATCATACAAACATTTGTTCCGTGAGGGAGTCGATCGCTTGACCAAGACGCTGATGTCATTTTACATTTTCTGGAAAACTAAGGTTCGGTTAAACCGATATACCTACATAATTTGTGGACGTGACTCCGGTCAGCGGACTCAAATTTCAGGAACTTAGCAGTCAGTTCCTGATAGCTTCGAAGCACCGGGCCTAGGCATTCTTGATCAGACGGCGAGCTACCCATACCCATAACTCGCCAACCATAAGCTATAGTCTGTTGTGTTAAAACTTATTTTAGATTAATTGTGAGACTTTTGCCATCTTCCTACATAATGGTTGAGGTCGAAACACTAATCCGATTTGAAGCTTGGAATTAAATGCGCCCTCATTAGTTTCACGTGAACCGTTTGTTTTAGGATTGAAGCTATCCCAGCGATTGTGACTGAGGGACGTAATCCTAGGGATTGATTATTATTATAATAGAACGAATACTGAATGGGAAGAATGGAATTGTCCCGAAAGAGATCTTCGTAGAAATTAATTCGTCACGAAATATTCAAATTATTTTAATATCTCTTGCGTTCCTTATTCTCGCCCTTGTCTTTAACAAATCCGTTGAAGATATTTTTGACGTGAAAGGAAAAAGGAATGTTACTAATATTATAAAAAATGCGTTAGTGAGGTGCGGATGGATGGATTTTTATTCCTTCATATAAAAACTACTGACGGCATTCTGTACACAGATAGTTTATAACTTGAATTGGCTATTTTGACAGTATCAATAAATGACAAACCGTCATTTAGACCGTTGAAAAATTAGGTACCTACACGTGTTTTTTATAGTAAAATCAATGAGTATTTACCAAGATACAACGCATCAAAACTCGAGAGTGATGGGGACTCATGACGTCAGAATTCAATAAAAAATATAGTAAATTGTGACGTTTCTGATTTTGAAAACGACGTATCTCCGTTATAAACGAAAAAATATGGGTCGAATATTTTTTGATAATCTTACTGACACTCTTTCGAATTTGACAGTCAAATATCCAATTCAAAGACTCTCTTGGCATAGACAAGCGTCGATGTCGGGTGCGAAATAACATGATATTTTTTTTATTTTACCTATTTTATTTATATTTATTTACTTTCATTTAAGTATTTCGTATTATTATTTTTTATCTATTTTCGTATCTGACTGTGACATCATTTTGGGCCCTATCAGAAAACCAGCGCTGTGACATTTAAAAAAATGTCGCAGCACATGCTGAGATAGGAGCCTTTTGGCCTCGCACAGGACTATTTTATGTTATGTTTGTTCCGTTTGTTATCTTTTTTTATGTTATTTTGTATTACTTTTGTATTTCTTTTTCTTCTGTATAAGTAGTTTGTTTGTTCTGTCCTGTGTGCGTCAATAAATGCCTTCTTTCTTTCTTTCTTTCAATTAACACATAAGATACTTTTCATTCCGGTAGGTAGGTATATCATACCCGTCGGATAATTTTCGCCAAACACACGGCCAAAGCCACTGGCAACAACTAGTTATAATTATTTTGTTTTTCTAATTTGTAGTGACGTAAACATAACGAAGGAATAATTCCACAAATGATGGATGAATCCGGTAAATTATTTTTATTACAGTTGCTTTCTAAAAGAAGGAAAACAATGAAGTTCCTATTTCTTTGGTAGTAAGCTTTGAAATATCGAGAGAAATATTTTTTTGATTCAAATAGATAAAAGATTTACTATCCAATTCGATAAGGGCCTAACACACGCACAAGTTTCATCACAGTTTTGCCTGTGCAAGCTTCTCACATCAAAAAACTGTACACAGACGGCAACATTGAACGTCCAACCACACACTCAGGCAAGTACGCGCAGGCTGGGCTTGCGAAGGCCGCGCTGTGGGGTGGCGCGTGATAAAGTTTACCAACCGCACACACGGTGCACAAAGCGGCTTGCGCAGTCTGAAATGTGTTGAAGCTTGTGCGTGTGGTAGCCCCATTAGACAGCCTTCGCTTGTTTCTAGGTGGACATTCATCATTCATCTTCAAGGTGGACAGACGATCTTATAGTAGCCATACACCATCCTGCCTATCGACGAACAATTTGACGCTTGCAATTGTTTCAAATTGCAATTGTTTAAAAATGCCAATTTGATGGCATGACATGCCAATTTGATAGGTCATCAAATCGATTTGACACAACGTCAAATCGGCAGCAGTGATGAATTTGGCTATTATTCTGTGACGACAGCTACAATTTTATAAATTTGTAGCTGATCTAGCTATAAAGTTGCTAAGTTGGCATCGCTGCTGCAGATTTGAAGTTGTGTCAAATCGATCGTACGATAGGCAGTATGGTGTATATGGACGAACTGCCAATTTGAAACAATTGCAAGCATCAAATCGATCGTTCGATAGGCAGGATGGTGTATGGCTACCATTATAAAGACCACAGGATCACACAAACACCCAGACCCGGAACAAGTAAGAGCAATTATTTGTACACAAAGGGCAGGACGACACATTTGATGATTAAACCACCGACAAAAAAAAACCCTGTCTGTGATGTAATTTTCCTTTATCAAACCAAACTTACCCAGTGTACAGACAAAATCTTAGAGAACGTCAAATTCACGAACACCTCATCGCTCAACTATCAATATACACTCCTAACAAATGTTTGTTCTATACTGGAACCAGCATGAGTATTGCAGAAATCAATCGCTCAAACTGACCAATCAGATTGTCGCAAGATCACGTCGTACCAATCTATGCTCCAATCAAATTGCTTTATTTTCAGGCTTTTGCAGTACGCTTACGAGTATCGATTTGCAAGTTGTTTTTTTTCCCACAATTATGTGTCAATTGTCATTGAAACCGCCTGTGAGCATTTCAGTTAATTTTTTCATTGATTTTTTTGGAACTGGTTAGTTGCCGGTGACTGAAATTTGACCACAAGTTGGAACGTTATAAGCGCTCATGCACACGAGACGGTTTTAACACGGCACGGTTTTTTGAGCCGGCTCTAGCGCCGGCGTCGCGCGTCGTGTGGTTAGCTTCATAGAGTTTCATACACGACTAACGACCGCCCGTAGACCCGGAGCCGGCTCTAGCGCCGGCGTCGTGTGGTTAGTTCATAGAGTTTCATATTCGACTGACGACCGCCCGTAGACCCGGTTTGACGCCGGGCTTAGCTCCGGCGCAAAACCGTGTCGTGTGCATGAGCGCTTAGGGTTGTGTTGTCAAAAAACTTTAATCTACGCATAACTTATTTATATTTTGTTTAAAAAACTAGGATTTTCTCCCTGTGCTTTTACAAAAATATAAACTATATAACATACCCAAACACCCGGACCCGAAAAAACTACCTGCAGGCTACACAAATATTTGTTCCGTGCGGAGAACAACCCGCGACACGCTGCGAAGAAGTCAATCACTCAACCACTGTGCCAACCGTGCCGTCAAACTTCAGTAAGACATTTGTGTGATGTTTGTATGTTACCCGATTTCTCGATGACACTTAAACGATTAGGTTAATTCTTCGTTTGAAAGGGATGACGACTTTACAGATGGTTCCATGGTAATCATCAGTGATCGGAATACGTAGATTGAATGGAGGTCATTGATCCGAAACGTACACATTAATAATATGGACATTCCACCGGAATTGGTTTGATTATTATAAAAAAAACCGGAACCAGGTAGGATTTGTATAATGCCAGGGTTGCGCTAAGCTGTTGAATATTCAATTTTTTTGATATTCAACAGATAAGGTAATGAACTAATTTAGTTATGATACCTTCCTCTCAATTTTTAATTGATTAGTAATAATAGCACTACCAACATTAACAATATTTTAATTGAATCCGGAAATATCGGAATTACTTTCCGGAAAAATGACTTGTCCATGTTATTCTTTCTGTGTGCATTTATGATACAAGTACCAAAAACAAATCTACCTATTCCGATCTATGGTTATGTTAGGATCTGATGACGAGAACTTGGAGAAATGTAGGTAGTGGGTCGACGGCGCGTTGTGTTCCACGCGCGTCTCAAGGAGCGTCAGCATAATGACGGGGCCGCTCCTATAGAGAGTCACAGCCCTGCCGGGGTTGCGGGACATACGTATACCGCGTCTCCGGTACACAAAGGGCTACCGAAGGACACCGTGGATTTTAGTCAGTACAAGTCTGACAGTCCCTCCCGCCCTGCCCGGGGTGGGAGGGCTCATTTGATGATTTTACCACGAAAAAAAAAACATGTGGTAGGTCAGGACGGCGTGACGCCTTTCCAGCCACTCCTCAAAGAGGGTTCTTACCGCCGCGTTTGCGGCGTGCCCGATGACAATCAACCTTAGGGTGGCAAACCATTTTTTAAGCTGACCGTACATAAAGGCATCTACCTCACGCATTATAAGACCAAAATCATGACAAGTGACTGCAGGCTACCAAGCTACCAAGTAGAAAACCAAATGTCGTGTTTGACCGCATGACTTTAATTGGCTTAGTTTCTAATTTCTATAGACAACTTAGTTGCCAATGCCAATTGACCATGAGCGTGGTCATCTAGTGCGTGAAGTTGCTTCGACTCGAGTATTTTTTTTAAATATGTACTCTAGAGAAAAAATAAATATTTAAAAAAAAGAGGAGAGGCATCATCATAGACAAGATTTCAGCGCCCCCCCCGATACTCGCGCCCTAGGCTGCAGCCTAATTAGCCTAAGGGTAAATCAGGCCCTGCCTGCTACCCTTATTTCATCACAATGGACGGAATTCCCACAACAAAAGAAAAACGATGCATCTATTCTTATAGAAGAATTCTCCGAATTCTAAATCAATCGTAACAGTAAAACTTAAACACTAAAACTTTGAATAAACCTTCCAAAGCCTTGCCTGAAATGAAATACAAGCCTGAAAAGGGTGCCGCGTTATTTTAAGCTATGCAAATTCACTTCGACACATTATTGAAAGTCCAGCTACCCCGGAAAACGAAAAAAAAAACATTTATTTCAATTCATCCGTAAAGTGAAAATAAAGAAAACAAAATGAATCAATATGGCGGACGCCGCTGAACGGATGCTTAGCAATTTTTCAATCTGGTAACTCCGTTGCTCTGGTGTTGCTATTTACCCCGACCGATAGGGGAAATGCGATGGATTGCCGGCAATATTTCCTGATTATACCCCGCCGTGGTGGTGCCTCGGGGCACAAATGGCTGTATGGCCTCGTTACGTTTGCATTAAAAAATTGAGGCGGAATTTTAAACTCAATCTATGGCCACTTGTGTTTTATTTCTTTTTCGTTTGGTTTTGGTTAGCGTTCGCTTTTTGAAGTAAGCAAAATTGTTAGAGATTTGGTTAGTTGCGTATTGAAAATATCTCTCCCCAGTGTTCAACTGTTTGTTCATAAATTCCAGATGAAAATGCTTAGGTACTGTAAAGTTTCGATTTTTTTTTAAATGCCATATAGTTTCTAATAGTTCAGTCGGTGTTAAATTATATCTGACTACTTTAAAAAAATAAAAACAATATCATTTAAATGAGACGTTGTTTTCAAGATTTGGTCTTTGGTCAGATCTTGCAGATTAGCTAGTGAGGTGGCCTCTCGATGAAAGGTCTTACTGGATTTCAATCAATGCACGGACGCGTCATGTAGCTCAACTCAGAACTTATGGTAAACAACAGTAGGATCTATCTTCTCTTTAACTAAAATCACATAATTATTAATTTCATACTTTTTACGCATAAATACCAGCTGACCCAAGCCCATATCGCTGGGCGTCAAACATTAAAATATGGTGTAGGGTTAGGAAAAGACCTATTCTCACACCTAGTAAATATTAAAAATATATATTAAAGGTGGTTAAGTCGTTTCAGAGAAATTCAAACACAAACATCGCGACACAAATATTTTCAGATTAAAAGATAACTCATTTACGGTAGCTAGATAACGATACTGTTCACCAACTCACAGGGCCTGCGTATTGCGGCCATATTCTCTATCACAAAGAAAAAGTCTCAGTTCCAGCTTATTAGATAAAATAACTTTACTTTGAGATATAGTATTTTTTACATTCAGCAAAAAAATCTCATGAAATATTTAGTTACTTCGTCGTCTCTTTGTTTTGACATCCCTAGGGAAGTTGCAGAGATATACGTCTGAAAAAAAGTTTCAAAGCTTTTCAAGTATTTTAAAATATGTATACCGCGTGCGACGTACCTACTTAGGATAGCCTAGGTTAATTATTGTATGTTGATTTATCAGACCTTAACCCTTTATAGGACGGCTCATACAAAGTGGCCAGTAAACTGGACAGTCACTTCAAGGTCGGTATCTCATAGATTTTTGTTTATATATTGAACCTTATGAACATTTACGACCCGCAATAGAGCACACTGGCCCGTCAACAGGCCAGCCAATCTCTAAGTAGTCTGTGAGGCCAGCATTCCAGTTCGTAGCGCGACATTTTATATTCGCGCCTTTTTTCAAGATGGCTAGTGAACTGGCCACCGTGCACACGGGCAGGAACATTTGTTGTCATCGCGTGTGTACGTTATGTGTTTATAAGTTTTATGGTGATATCAAATCATGTGTTCTTGGAAAAGGTAAGTGAAACTATTATTTTATAGTATATACTACGATTTTATGTGAAAATCTAATCGAGGATAATAAGAAAAATATACATTATTTGGGATTGAATATAAACCGGCTTGCTGAAAAATGATAACCTAAACATTGCCTACCTAACTTTGAGATGTTGTGTTGAGTATTTATTTTGGAGTAATCCGTATGAAAGATTTAGTTTTACAACAACTATATAACCATGTTTTATAATATAATTATAAAGGAGATGTTTCATTTTGGGCCCAGTCTATGTACACCATATCAATAAATAGGAAAAAAATAGGAGAATTTCATAAAAATACTGAATAAATCATTTGAAGACGGGTTTAGCTGTTAAAAAATAATAATTAGGACTGTTTTTTAGCACGATAACCCTATTTCAGGGCGGCCATGACAGTACTATTTGACGTTTACTATCATGACGTTTGACAACTTTGACAGTCCCATGCAGTGACGTTTGAAGAATTTAAAGATTTTCTTGAGTTAGAATTATTCATATTTTTCGGAGTTAGTACCTAATGATTGTATTTTTTTTGTACAATTCAGTATACTATTATTTGACCACGGCCTTAAATCGCCTGTGATTCGGATTTCGTCGTGTGTTATTTTACAATAACAAGTTCGGTTTCAGGTATGTCTTATATCCATGTTTTTGTTCAAATATTTTTTCTGTGTTGTTTTCTTCCCCTGTGTCTTATTCACATTACTTATATCGATAAACAGGTCAGTGGGTCGTCTAACACTATATACTTAACCATTTTTTGTTTGTTTTAGGTTAATGTAAATGAAATAATGTGCCCACAATGCTTTGGCATCAAAATGTTAAATAACTAACATTAAACTAAATGTTCGTACACAAGGAGATCATGAACTGACCAGCATCGCCATGATAGCAATGTTTGTGTCTGTTGGGCGTAGGACATCATTGTTTTGTGAGGCGCACTCACTCTATTTCAAAGGAGCGGAAGGGCAATGATTATTATTGCTAAAACAATTTGTTGTTCCACGACAGGTAAACACTTTTTTATTCATACAGAGCAAGCACAAATGCAGAAGTTTCTTTTTATTATGATTCAAGACAACATTGTTGCGGAAAGGAAAAGAACTGATACAATCAATGTTTTGAAATGTGTGTAACAGATTCATATCTACACACATTTCACACTTATAACATTTCCTTGGTCAGATCTGTAAAGGTGATATGTATAAAAATAACCAATCTTGATTAATATTATTTATTTATGATTGATATCCAAATAAACCTTTATTTATTTTTGTTTTAGGTACCCGAGGGTTACTTGCTATATTTTACTTCTTGGGTGCATTCAGAGTACAATACAACAAGGACTCATGCCAGCTCCAGTTACATTATAAAATTATGAATGCATGTGTGTAGTGCCAACAGTTTTGTGTCGAAACACACAGCCCCTCCATCAATAAAGGTCCTAAACAGACCGTAATAGCAGAAACAGTGTTATTAAAAAAGAGGTAATATTAGCAACTTAATTACCAACTTTTGGAATGAAATAATTATGTGAATAGCCAATATGTATATCATATTCTTTTGTTTTATTCAGATTCCACCAAGAGGTATGGTTTGCTATGCTTGTTGGGTGGCAGCATGTGGAAAGATGAAAACAGTAGCACATAGCAAAAAGGACGATGGACAATGAATTGCTGTGCCCACATTATGATGATTGTGTGGTATTCCAGTTGGGCTCGGTACCGTGAGAACATACAAGAGATGTAGAAAATAAATAAATCATAAGTCTCAACAAATTGTTTTATTAAATATATTCTTCATGGCTGAATTGACATCCTTTTAACATCACTAATAATAGTTATTATGTATAGCTTGTTCCAAAAATTGTTAGTGCATGGTTTGACATGATGTGCATACCCTCGCAGAAAGGGGGTCTATCAGCTCATTGGATTAAAATGTTTGGTCTTCCTAGCTGTGAGCTGTTACTGTGTAATAGGAATAGTTAACATTTAACAATAACCTGTAGTTATCAGATACTGCAATGTCACTGCTTTCCTAAGAATGATACATACATCCAAAGTATACTGAATAGGCATTATAGAATGAAGCAGCAAGGCAGTGTTGAAAAACAAATAACGTCCAAGCTTTCGTTTCGATTGACCCTTGTCCCTGAAATAAAAGATAGGTGATGCAAGATGTGCTGCCGCTCTCTCTCTACTAGCTACTATAACAATAACTTGGAGTTGTTGGGTAAGTACTGCACATGTCACTGCTCTCCAATGGATTATCGTGGTTAAGAGAACTTTGAATAGGCACCGAAGAATGAAGCAGCAAGAGTTGATAAACATAACGTCCACGCCTGCGTTTCGTTTCTTGGCATTGAGAGATAAAAGATATAAGTTCTGCCGGAATCGAGTAAAATATCCTGTAGGTACTATTATTTTTATCGAAACCCAAGATTCTTGAGATCAAAAATTCTTTTTTTCGATTTTTTACACCATTTTATATCACGGTATGTACACGTCAATCAAGTGTCATTGTCAAAATAAACATACTACTGTCAGATCCACCATGTTTGATTTTTGTCGAGTGTTGTTATCCTTGACAAAGTTAATTTAAAAGCGCAATTAAACGAAGTGAAATTAAAGAAAATTAACAATTAAAAACGGTCTATGTATTAAGAAGCTTTTTTTACATATGGTGTACATAGAGTGGGCCCAGGCTCCATACATTTTTGGACCATCTCCTTTGCGATAAACAATCTTGTTCGGAAGTTATAACCGATTATTATGAAAATTTTCGGTTTCTATTGCCGTTTTTTTTTTGCAAATGTGTGGGTACTTATGAAAATCGTAATTTATTAGTTTTGCATTGTCATTATCTCATTGTTTTAGACACACATACACTTACCGAGAGTTGGAGTCACTAAACAAGGTCTAATGGAATGACTTCGTGGGTATGACTGAAGACCAGTCCACACAATCAGACATCGGTGGTGATTCCGATACTGAATAATACTGATGATTGCTTCGACGAAAGTTTTAGTACCAGAAAACTGAGCACACGTATTTGAAATCAAGGCTCATGTTCTGGAACATCGTCTTCATCGCAATCACCACAGGAGTTATATTTTCTACCATCATCCCCACCTCTGCAGCCGCCGCCATCTCTACGGCCACAGCTGCTATCACCAAACACCAAGTAACACGAGATAATTTCTCCCGAAGACGCAGCTCCTCGAGAGAAAATAATGCATGAAGATAGAGGAGACATAGAAAATTAAGATGAGTAAAAAAGAATTCGAGAATCGCCAGTATACAAGAACAGTACCTACAAATTAAAAATGAAGTTTTCTTTTAGAAGAAAATGTAATGTTAATTCTATCTGTAATTAAAACTGACTGTCAATTGATGTTCTATTATTGAATATTGATCAGGAAATACATTTATTTTAATATTATTATCATCTTTTCGTAAAAAATAAATAGATTTCATTAGTGTCCATTTTACTGGCCAGTGATATTGCTGTGATAGTTAGTGACGCAGAACGTTCAGTGGCCAGTTTACTGGCCATATGATTTTCATGATTTTCTCGAAAAACAAAGATTTTCAGGTCTTTTTTCAAAAGCATGTCATTTTAATTTACGGCAAGGAATATGTATTAATCACAAAATACTAAGAATTCAAAAAAAAGTTAGGGTGTGCGTTAAAGGGTTAAGAAGCTTGAAGCTAAATAAAAATGGTTAAGGGAAAGCTGCGTTTGCCAAGGTTGGTTTTTGGATGGGTGACCATCGGTCGTAGCGAGTTTCCTCCGTGCCTCAGAAAGCACGTAAAGCTTATGGTCCCGCTGGCGTTTGTAGATCTTTGAAAGTCGATACTGTTAGCCCGAAGTTCGAAAGTCTTGCCATGGGGTTTCATATCACTCATTTACTGGGTTGTGGAGGTCAAATAGGCAGTCGCTTCATGGCAAAATATTCAGCTACATCCTGTTAGACTGGAAAATAATCATCATCTGCCTTGCCTTTTCCCAATTATTTTGGGAAAAGGCAAGGCAGATGATGACGATGATGAATTAGAACCTTATAGCACTCATGAAAATACTTACTTTTAATATCAAAGTTACTTTCAAGTTTCACTGAATTCAAGGTTGTTTTTACTATGAAAATTTTACTTAAATACACAAAATTACGTTTACATAAAATCATACATCATTATCTATTCTATTTTCACTACACTTTGTCTACAACAAACATGTCCTAATTAGCCCGATTTCGGTGTACGTCAACCGGGACTCGAACGGGCGACCCGTGCGATCGCGACCGCATCGTCGACACTACTATCAGACACGATTAATACAAATTTTATTCTCACTAGTACACTTTTTCCAATATACGTAGTTAGTACTACGACTGAACTGTTTTGATACTTTCAGGTTTAGAAAATTAGAAATTAACTAAAAATATAAACATCACGTCTGAAATCCCCGAAGGTAAGGTAGAGGTGTACATACCTAAAACCCGCATTTTGTTTTTAGCTTATATCCAAAATTAAAACTAAAAATGTGAATTGAGGTTGTGTTCAAAAATAATTTTACTTTCTTAATAATTTAAGTATATAATTATTCAAAAACTCTGTGGTTATTTTGTCACACAAATGTTTAGTGTCACAAGACATCTAGTTCTATTTTTTTTTTTAAATAGAACCTGATTCTAATCCTCAAAACTGCGTTACTAATTACAAAGGTCTCAATTACGCCACTACAAAGAAGCAAAGTTTAACCAAAAACAAGTGGACAAACACAGGAACAAATCATAGTAACGACCCAATGTTATGTGTGTCAAGTATCAAGGAGTTTTGCTAGACTCAGTTTCAGGACTGTAACAATGCTTACATAGAAATTACCATCGCCACTGCCGCTCGCATCGAACCCCTTTTACATTTTAGATATAGAAAACTATGGAGTCGTAACATACACAATAATACTAAAATTATTTACAGGCCGTAGTTTTTTAGTCTTGTTTTCGCATGCGAGATTACTGAGCGTGGAGCACTCGCTCCATTTCCTAGTCAAGCAAAGTAGAAAAGTGGCTGTTTCATATACATAATTATTTTGGACCGTCACGGTAATATTAAATATGGAACAATATTTTTTCAATGATAAGTTTAAAATCGTGCGTGTCGAATTGTCGATGTTACTAATACTCTGTACTAATAATACTTATATGTATATGTATATGTATAAGTACTTGCTAAATATCATTAATTAGCAAGCATTTAGTGAAAAATCAGTGTCATTTCATTTGTTAATTTCGGATTTCCGACACTAAATTGCAAATTATTGTCAGTATGAATTGAATATTTTAATTTGGAACCACTGATGTGTTGGTTATGAGGCAATATAACAAGACGTTATTATGAATATTATTTTATTGAAATAATTAATAACAACAGAGCTCGTTGTCATAAACGATTTATAAAAAAAGCAAACTGTATGTTGGTAAACTTAATTTTCCCTGAATAAAATATCAATCAAATCGATGATGTTTGCGGTAGAAACTCGAAACGTTATAAAATTAATTAATTAATTCCCTGAATTTATTTAAGCTGATGACGGTGAAGCTTAATTTTGTCTCTGGAGCTTGGCAGTAAAAATGAATGTATTGAAATCACATGCGCCTGATGAAAACATGTGTGGTGCCTACAAGTTGCAAACTGCTATGAAATTTTGTATAGGTGACACTACATTCTTCGGTTGCATGCCTTGATGCCTCGAATTTTATGTGCACATATTTTTAGAGTTTTCGTTTCGTATGTGAAACTTTATTATGTTTTGTGAAAACAAATAAATGTAAGGAATAGGTGTAAAAAACAGAAAATGTAAAAAAGGAAACTAACGCCTGATAGATTTCAATAGCAACGTATAACGTTCCCAATTTCTGGTACAATTATTATTAAGGCGTTATTCGAGTCTGTAGCAAGATTCCTGGATAAATTCCCGCAGTGTATTGAAAATAAGTTGTTATAACAGCGACTCCACGCCACGAGAAAAGGCTCGTCACTCATCGGGGTGAACAATCACCAACACCTACCATTGATTGCCCCTACATAATGCATAGACAACCCACACCCACCCCTGTGGCCTCAAATTATCCTATCGACCAATGACCGTGAGCCCTTAAGCTCGAAATACAAATCCGTGAGCCACCAAATAACGGTGTAGCCAAGGATCAATATATATCGGTCGTGGTATGCATGTCGATAATTTCCAATCGATTTTAATAATTATATGGTTGTCAGGACTCGTGGGAGTGGGAGTGTCGCGATTCAACTTGAGTGTTTTTTTAACCGATTGCTGGGTATCTGAAGGTAGGTTCTGATTTAAAAAAAAAAGATGTTATTCTTTTATAATGTAAATTATTTGTTGCCAGCCTTCTTGAAACTTACCCTGTTGATTGGTATGGACAAACTGCGAACGTTGCTTTGGTAGTAAGTAATTGTTAGTGTTTCTGCTGATTTGGTAAAGATATAAAAGGAGAAAATTGATGGAAGGAGCTCTTTTTGTATTAATATCCTTGAGATTATTCGTGTTTAAATAACTACACTGGTATGTTAATTTACTATTCCCGTATTGCTCTAAATTGCTAATCTTTTAGTTGAGACATGACATCCAACAACACACACCTGATTCT
Source organism: Agrotis clavis (assembly GCA_954870645.1). Classification (NCBI taxonomy): domain Eukaryota; kingdom Metazoa; phylum Arthropoda; class Insecta; order Lepidoptera; family Noctuidae; genus Agrotis; species Agrotis clavis. The sequence continues at coordinate 3,860,849 of OX940929.1, forward strand.
TTGTGGTAGATCAAGCCCGCTCTCCCCTTAGAATGCAGGCTATTAGTTTAGCTAAGGCATTTTTTTAATTCGAATTAACTTTGTTCGCCTCTCAAAATCTGATTCGTTCTAAAACCGTTTAAAAACCTTCGCCACCTTTCTAAAAATCTATAACCCTTCATAATTCTGCTAGAAAATGGTATGCGTTTTATTCAATATGCGCATAGCAGCTCACTTTTATCTGAATTCAATCTGGTTTGATCCGGTATTTTCCAGATCTGACCCAGTTTGAACCGGAATGGACTTCAAAGGCCTAACATGAATATAACGTTTAATAGTGAAATTGGTTTTTGTTGTGTGAAAAATGTTTCTGATTTTTAAATCATAGTAAATGAGGGCGATCTGTAGGTACAAGTTCATTGTACAGTGGATTAAAATTCATCTTTAGAAGGAGTGAAGAACTGAAATTATATCGAGGCAAAATATGAAACAATATTATGTGCTAGTCTTCGATCGTGCTAGTTCTTTTTGCAGCCAATTTGAAAACGTCATTCCGCTGCCAACATAATTTTCCACTTGCGACACCGCCGTCATGTTGGTGGGTCTGTCTGTATATCTAGCCAGACATTGTTTACCATCTTAGTCCAAGAGCTACTGAACCCTGCGACTAACGGTCTTCCTGTAAGGTTAGAAATTTGTACACGTAATATTTATAGCATGCTAAGAGCAATAGCGACGACCTGGCAGGCGTTAGCCGTGCACATCATTACACAATTTAATTTTCAAAGTGTAAAAAATTTTGAAAAAAAAAACTTGTTCCTGTAAGCTTAAAAATTTAACAGGATGTAGGTTATTTATTGTAAATCTTGGAAAAAAAATGACAGGCGATTACAATGTGCACAAGTATGTGACAGGCGAATTGAAAAGTGCAAAGTTGATGAGGAAAAATAAACTTTCTCCTGTAAGTCAAAATTATCTCGCGTTTGGCTGAACTAATTTTGATGCCGTTTTCAGAAAAGTGTGCGTTATATTCTGAGAAAGGTTTTAATATACAGGGTGAATTTTTCAACGGGGCGTGGATGGCTATCTCTGAAACTATGAGGAATATCGAAAAACGTTGGAAGGAATCTCGAGGCCGATTTTGACGAAAATAAAACTGCATCGTTGGATTTCAGAAAAATCAATAATCCTGGCCAGGAATCGAACCCGCTGATTTTGGAAAAGAAATCACAGCATGTATTATTACACCATTCGATAGTGTTGCTAATAAGGATCAAATTCTGGGAAGTAATCATATACGGCAAACTTTAGGAAAACGTATAATTGAAAAAAGAAACTGATGAATGTTCAAGACGATAACTGTATTCGGAACATAAGTTATCCATTTCTTCTTTGAAATAACGCTTATTTTTGTTCAACTCAATAATTTCGCATTGCTGAATACACTGGGATTGTTGAGACATCAAATCCACTGAATTAGTGAAAACAATTATAAATAAATTATGGCTCAGTAGAACATAGTAACATAGAAATATAGCAGTTTCATGAAAATCTGCTATTTCCTTAAGTTTGTCTTATATGATCACTTCTCGATAAAACCTTTCTCGGAATGTAACGCACACTTTTCTGAAAACGGCATCAAAATCAGTTCAGCCAAACGCGAGATAATTTTGATCTTACAGGAGAAATTTTATTTTTCCTCATCAACTTTGCACTTTTCGATTCGCCTGTCACATACTTGTGCACCTTGTAATCGCCTGTCATTTTTTTTCCAAGATTACAATAAATAAACTACATCCTGTTAAATTTTTAAGCTTACAGGAACAAGTTTTTTTTTTCAAAAATTTTTACACTGAAAATTAAATTGTCTAATGATGTGCATGGCTGACGCCTGCCAGGTCGTCGCTATTGCTCTTAGCATGCTATAAATATTACGTGTACAAATTTCTAACCTTACAGGAAGACCGTTAGTCGCAGGGTTCAGTAGCTCTCCAGCTATCTAGGGTTTTATTTTCCATTTAATTTTGACACTCACTGCCTGCAAGAATCATTTGATTTGAAGTGGTAGAGTACTTCGCAAAATAAATCCTTATTACAATTTAGAAAAAGCGCCATCTATTGGTAGCTATAAGGACTAAATACACACCAACTGTTCGAATCATTCAATACCGCGTTTGACAGCGCTACGCTCATCGATTGATTTAGCTTCATTACTATATTGTATCGGGAGATGGCGGTACTTGTATCAAAATGAGCTTGAAAATAGATGGATTGATACGGGATAAATATTTTCCGCCCATTACACATTTTAAATCCGATTATTATTTATTGCAATTTTACTATATGAGATTCACTTACTAAATAATCACTACATAGTATAAAACAAAGTCGCTTTCTCTGTCCCTATGTCCCTTTGTATGCTTAAATCTTTGAAACTACGCAACGGATTTTGATGCGGTTTTTTTTAATAGATAGAGTGATTCAAGAGGAAGGTTTATATGTATAATAACATCCATTAAATAGTGGAGAAGTACTGTTATTTTTGAGGTTTCTAATGTGATGCCGTAAATAATTACATTTTTTCCGCTTACATTGCAAACGCAGGCTGAACCCCACGAGTTAGATTTGAGCGTTGACTGTTTTTCACATGGACAACTGTATGTCGCTCTTTCAAGAGTGACCTCCAGAGAAAACATGTTTGTATTGTCTAATGACAAGAAAGCTGTGAACGTTGTTTATAAAGACATTCTGTAATATGTTGTAAAAATAAAATAAATAGTTAAAAATGTAAAAAGTAAATAAGTAAAAACGTAGTGTATGAATTTAGATATTCCAAAGATAGCAGGAAATCTTCATGGTATAGGGAAAGGGGGATTGTTTTACTCCAAATTTAACGCGTGCGGGCCACGGGCAGTAATGAATAAATAAATCAAAACTACTGGATCGATTTTAATCACATAGGCTATATATTTTATACCCGTGCGAAGCCGGAGCGGGCCGCTATGTTTTTTATATACAACGTTCACAGTTTTTCTGTAGTGTATTTAGTATCAGCATTGCACCCGTGCGAAGCCGGGGCGGGTCGCTAGTAATGTATACAGTATATACCTACTTAAGGTTTCGAATGTTAATTTTTTTAAACGCGTTTCGTTATTATTTTGTAAGCTTGGCGTTTGTTATGATATTTTTTTTTAGCTCACACTAGGTTGGTTCCTCACTAAATGAATCCAAAATGAATCCTTTTATAAAAAAAAAATACAGTTGCAAGTCGTAATTGAAATAAGAAGGTTTCCACTCAGCATGATACTATGCTATGGGGGGGCCACATAGCCATCCGTCCATCCATCGTTATCACCATCCCTTTCTTTTTTTTATCTTGGTAAAATCATCAAATGAGTCCTCCCACCCAGGGCAGCGGGAGGGACTGTCAGACTTGTACTAGGTACTGACTAATCCACGGTGTCCTTTAATAGCCCTTTACATTCCAGGGTTACGGTAATTTGATAAGTTATCACCATCCGTCGCCTCACATTACCCACTACTTATATATCCAAGTTTCATTACCTACATACGAAATTATAGCCCAGACATTATATTAGGGACAACATATTAATTTTGAAATGTTTACAATAACATGTAGTATATTACTTACCTGTAGACATTTGAAAGTCTGAAAGCTTTTCAGCGTACATAACCCCAGGCCTTTGAACTGAACTCTAATGACCTGAAACACGTTATCAGCACGTGTAGTATATTATTACTAGCTGTTGCCAGCGGCTTCACCCGCTACAACTCGAAAATTATCCCACGGGAACCTAAAATCGGGATAAAAACTATCATCATCATCATCAGCCTGCATTCGTCCACTGCTGCACATAGGCCTCTCCCAATGTGCGCCACTGAGCCCTGTCTTGAGCTTTCCTCATCCAGTCTCTGCCGGCCGCCTTTCGTAGGTCGTCACTCCACCTGGCCGGCGGGCGTCCCACACTACGTTTGCCGAGTCGCGGTCTCCACTCAAGGACACGTCTACCCCAGCGGTTGTCTGTCCTGCGAGAGATATGGCCAGCCCACTGTCACTTTAGCTTACTAATTCTTTCTGCTATGTCGGCAACTTTGGTACTCTGACGGATGACTTCGTTCCGGATTTTATCCATCAAAGTTACTCCGAGCATAGCTCGTTCCATAGCTCGCTGAGCGATAAAAACTATCCTATGTGTGAATCCAGGTTATATATACTATCTGTGTACCAAATTTTAGCCAAATCCGTTCAGTGGTTTTTGCGTGAAAGAGTAACAAACATACCTGCATACACACATACATCCTCACAAAGTTTCACATTTTTATTATTAGTAGGATATTGGGTTTCTTCTTTGGGTTTCTTCTTGGCTTCAATCTAGCCCAGAAGTATGAGACCTCCACCGTCACCAAAGTTTACTGAGCCTGTGGTGCCGTTGTCCGGGGTGGTTCGCTAGGAGGTGGATCCCACGCCCCCCAAAAATATGTTCAACTGTAGAATCATCATTCATCAATAGAGAAATTAAGGTAGGTAAGTACTATATGGAAAGTAATTTATCATTTTAGTGCCTGTCAGTGTCGAAGTGCTTGAATAACCTTCCTGAACTTTGTTTGTTTCTTAATACGTTTTTAGAATCGTCGGGAAGGTTAATAACCTTATCATAAAACTGAACTACTTAGGTAGTTTAGTAGGACTTTCTTTTTGTTTCAATCAACTCTGAAATATTCCTAGTATGAATTACTATTTGTTGAGGACCAGAACGAAATAGCTCGTGCTCTTGGCTAACTAAACAGCAGCACAGGTCCATCTTCAAGGTTGAAATAAGAATCCATCTGTGACTGGGCGATCAAAGCGAGTTTCTTTCCCATCTTTGTAAGCTATTGGTCCCGACAGGCATTTGTGAATCTTTGACAGTTGTCAAATGTTAATCAGAGCCTCAAGTCTCGTACTCGCACTTGCGACCATTAAAAAACGAGGCTATATGAATCTAACCAAGAATATTTTTCCCAAAAATTGAACAGGTCAAAACAAAGATTCGAAAACTAAAAGTGGAATAACGCAAACCGATAGTGTATTCGATTCGATTTAACCGATTCCAATCCAAACTCGGTTATTCGATTCGCTAAATCGGATTCGCAAACAACGTACCACGCGTTTTCAAAAAAGGAAGAGATTGGGGTAAAGTGGCCGATTGTGGGCATAAGCGAGAGGTCGACGGCCTATTAATACTAATGTAAAACGGTGAATCGGCGACAATAATAGGGTGAAGTCACGAATTATCTGTTTTAATATTTTTATTTGTAGATTTATGTGGGAGATTCTTGTACGTAGATTTAGTATTTGAGACGGGTTTTCGACTTTTTGGGTGTAAAAAGGCTAATTTAACCGAATCATAACAAGAAACTTTAAAATCTATAGAGAATTCGGTAAAGTAGTTCTTTATTTATTTTGTGTTTTCATTTTTCGTTTAGAAATTTACTCAACAGTGCAAAAATTGCAAAACAGGTATTAGTCGACGACAAAATTAAGAAAGATATTTTCCGCTGACACTGAAGAACATATTTTTATGGATACTTGTGCCTTTTTGCTATTACGAGAAGAAATTGATTCTCATTTTCAAGATAGCAAAAATGAACATACTTCAGTCATAACTCGCTACCAAATATACGTACAAAGAACGTTATAATAATCATAAGTTCAAATAGCCTTTATTTGGTATTCCACTGTCATTAATTAATGAATGATGTTACGAATAAAACTTTTTGAGAAATAGATACAGACATTATTGCTGTGAAATAACTGCTGCACTGATCCGCATATTTGAATTTGGATTGGGTAAGTAGCGGTCAATGAGGTTGGTTTGCAGATCAGTGATCGTGGATGTTTTTGGGGTTGGTCCTGGCCGTCGCTGACCAAACATTGACTGGCTTTACGTGTAGTATTCAGTTAAAATAATAAATAAAAAAATTCAGCTAGATTGGAAGACGAACCCAAAATAGTTCGGGAAAGGCTTGACAGTGTTGATGATGAACACTTCGACTGTTAAAGGAGAAGTAATCATGGTTTTTTTGCAATATCCTGGAGCTGAAAATCCTTAGATTGTCTATAAAGTTTACTTACCATTTATGCCACATATTTAAAAAAATATACATCTTTTAATAATTTTTCCAATTTAATAATCTGTAAGCCGACAACTGTGTGCTCTACCCCACAAAGCTTTCTTATAGAAACCGTTAAAATTACCAAAACAGTATTACTATATAGTCATTTACTGATTAGGCTTCCTACAATGTCCGCCGATACCCTTTTTCGGTAATTTACGATTGTTTTCTACATCGCACGAAAGGAGAAAACCGCTTTTTTAGGAAAATTAGATCGTTTAATAACGGTTTTGATCAGATATCGGTTTTTGACGCCAGGATGAGATCAGACTAACGGTTTTTTGATTTTTGCGAAAGTGAGGATTTTCTCTCGAAAATTAACTAATAATTTATAAAAAATAATTCTGTCTTATATCTACCGAGCTGCGAGTTGAGTCCGCGTCTTTATAATTAGATAAAGCGGGTAACAATTAAACTTCCCTTAAATAAGCCAAACGTGGAGGGTAGCAATTAGCATTTTCTGGCTGATTATTTTATAAGTATAACAGAGATGGTGTGTTTACTAGATGCGACAACGGTAGAGTAAGAACTGAGTGACTGTTTGGTAAAAATAAATGGGATTAAAGAACTAGTAGGTTAATCGTTGGCCGGTTGTACACGTACTGATGGGGTGACTAGAGTATCTGTTATATCGAGTTTCCTCCATGCCTCAGAAAACACGTAAAGCCGTTGGTCACTGCTGTCATTTGTAGATCTTTGACACTCGTTACTGAAGCTGATAAAGTCTGACAACCAGTTACCATGGGGAATTATCGTATAACCCGTTTCAAAGACACTCAGTTACTGGGCTGCGGAGGTCCTATAGTCGCTCCACGTAAAATACTGATGTTCAACTGCACCTGGTTCGACTGTAAGCCGACCCCAATAGAGTTGGGAAAAGGCTATATAGGCAGATGATGCTGATTGAGTGCTTCAAGCTATGATTACGTAGAAAACTATTCTTCTATGGCATTGTTCGATCAGTCGAACTGCTTCGGGTGGTCGGACTGCTTGAAAAGCCTTCTTTCTTTCTGAGCATTTCATAAAGGTGGGCTCAGCCGTTGTGACGTGGTTGAGCAACAAACAGACACAACTTTCGTATTTACTATTATTAGTTACATTAATTTTACATTATGTACATCTTATTAAAGTGTAAGTTCGTAAGGTTGGATGAACTTAAGGATGTTTGTTTCTATTTCATACAAAAACTGCTTGATAGATTTGAATGAAATTTGGTACGCAGACACTTTATAACTTGGATTCATACACGGGATAGCTTTTATCCCGATTGAATTATCCTGTAGGCTACTTTTTGACTTGGAGCGGGCGAAGCCGCTAGCAGCCACTAGTTACTAATATTTGAACGAGTTTACACCTACTAGACTACTATAATAATACAAATACTACGTACCCAGTACGTAGTCAAACACAAAACTTAAATACGCCATGTCAACTACAAGACAAACAAACATACACCAAAACTAGACATAATTATTGTAAGTGAAATTAGTGTTACAACTCAAAAAGGTACCGACCCATTTATGGCACCACAAGGTACCAACAAACTGTGTGCTCAAATATTACGGTGACGTATTTGGGGACGCGAATTGGTGACCAAATGTTAGTGTTTTAACATGTTATGTCATGCCAAGGATGACAGCTTTGTGGTGGTTTATGGAAAAATTGTTATAGTTTAAACTGTGACGTTGGTTTAGTATTTTATAAAAGCGCGTCTTCATGGCACGGTATACTGGAATGCAGCATTAAACTAGCTGTTGCGAACAGATTCACCCGCTACAATATTATCCCACGAAAACAAAATTATTCCATACGGCCATAATCATGACATTTTGTTGAGGTATTCTACATTGGGCAGTGGGCACTCGCTGAAATGGCACCTAAGGTGTTCCACATACGGCATCACTTTCGGGTTAGTACGAATTTCTTTTGAAATGAGTAATGAAAACTAAAGAAACACGAAATTTATATAAAATCTCCATTTCTTTCTTTGGCATGGTTGATATTTCGTTTTGTTAGTATAGACCTAGATCTACGATACATGATTCATATTATTTATTGGCCACGTGGACAAATAATAACAAACAAAAGTTGTTTTGTGGAAAAACGTTTTAGTTACCACGAAGCGTTCGTCACCGTATCGATTGGTGTCTTTAAATATTCATGCGACATGCGATACCTATAGGTAATTTCAAATGCACTGCAATTGAAGTAACAATAGACTATGATACATATTTCAACTCATCATCACGTACACACGGCTACTCAACAAGCCATACAAAACCAGTTTGTCTTGGACTCGCTTTATATGATCTTTCCGCACATTAAACGGTCAGCTTATACTAGTTTTGCATAGCTTGGTGTGTAGCCCTGTGTACGTGTCATGCAATTTAGAATTACCATAAAGAGGCGTCAAAAATATCTTTCAAAAATAAAACTCTCGTATGCCGTAAAAACTTGTTAAACTGGAGGGAGAGGCAATCCTCCTCCTCACTCCCCAGCCGCCGCGGGAGATGCCCAGGTCGTCGGGAATCGCGGGGTGACTTAAAGCCACCGTAGGCTTACCGCTTCTGAGCAATGAGTAACTCACTGTCCAACAAGGCCCAGGATGATTTCCCATGCACTGTGGGAACGAGATGGTGCTAGACGACTTGTATATCTCTATCTCTTTCCCTCAGTGAAATTACTCCCGCTTTTGGACATTTCATGGAAGGCCCCTGGCCCACGACACGTAAACATAACCTAACCTAACATCATCATCATCATCATCAGCCTATAATGTTCCCACTGTTGGGACACAGGCCCACACACAGGACACAGGCTCTGTGAGAGGGAGTGGGCCATAATCCACCACGCGGGCCCATTGCGGGTTGGAGATGTCATATGTCTACGAATTTTTGTTCTTATAGGATATGCCGGTTTCCTCACGATGTTTTCCTTCGCCGTTTTAAGAGCAGTGGTGATGAAATAAATTACACAAAGTAATGCGCCTGGCGGGGTTCGAACTCGTAAGTCGGGATCGATACCACTGGGCCACCACTGCTCACCACTGTGTGTGTAACCTAACTTAACACGAAACCAAAAAAAAAAAACAAATAATGTGGAACTGCTAAATCAACCCTGCAGCAAAAGTTCATTCGGGAAAATTCTCTATCAGATATTCATGAATCACAGCGTTCACGACTAAAGTAATTAACTATTCTATGTAAAACAATGAATGAATCAGCGAAATAATTGTGTGGTAATTAGTTTCCAGTGAAACATTCATTGAAACTCCTTATTAAAGCTATCATGTTCCACGAATGGAGAATAAACGAGAGATGGCACCTATCCTTAGGACTTTTTAATACATAGTTAAGCACAGTGCCGGATTAGGTATGCGTAGCAAACTTTTTGAGCAAAGTTGAGCTTGAGCAAGGATGTTGGCAGCATCAATAATTGACAGCATCGAATCTAATTAGTCTAAAAATTTTTACACGTTTTTTTTGTTGAATCTGATTAGATACTTAAAGTAAAATATGATTTTTTTAGTCCCTACACTTATTTACACTAATATAATAAAAAATATATATATGTCGGATATTCGGTTGATTTTAAAATTAATAGTTGCTGATTTGTATTGTGACGTTGGTTGGTGAAGCACGTGACTAGATCACGTGGACAGAGTCATAGTGGGCTTGACGCTGTGTGGGACGAACAGTCTTAGACGAACTGTCGAAGCGACAGCACCATTCTGAAACTGTCTCTTCACCTACTTTCGTGTGTATTTTGTACAGTGCAAGTGTTGTGATAAATTATTACAAAATACAATATTGATTTGAGTGCGTGTGGTTTTCTTGCTCGAGCACCTACGCCATGTCGGAGCCTGACGCGAGCAACACTCCTGATGCCGGTTCTGCCGTAGACCATACGCGCGCTCCTACATCAGAATTGGGATCTACTCGCGCCGCACCACAACCACAGCTCCCAGGCCTGAACGCAGTGTTATGGCAGGCTTTACTAGAAACTCAAAATCGCTCCATGATGCAGCTGATTAAGGCCATGCGATCGCCGCCGTGCCCGCCAGTCTAATTCTACGAGAGGCGACAAGCCAATGCCTCCTACAACTGCAACCACTACAAGGCCTTCTGGGCAGACTTCTTCGTTCAAGAAACCCATCACTTGCTTCCGATGTGGCGAGAAAGGTCACATCTCCTCGCAGTGCAGTCGGTCTGGAACGAGCACAACCGCAGGCGCTCACGAAGCCAGCGGTTCCGGCCCGAACACCATCCCGCAGTGATGCGTGGACAACTGTGAAGTTCGCGAAGTCCTTGGGCAGCTACAACAATCCGGTGAGTCGTATTCATTTTGTTTTGATTCCGGCGCCGAATGTTCATCGTTAAACAAAGTGTAGCTTCTAAATTCTCGGGCAAACGCACACTTTTAAAAGTTCAAATACTTGGTATTGGTAATAATTTGAATGTTTTTAACCACAGAACAAATTTTAAGCGAAGTTGTTGTGAATAATAACAAACTGTCAATTTTATTTTACGTACTACCTGACGATTGTATGAAATACGATGTTATGATCGGACGCGATATTTTGACACTTGGTTGTGCGGTACATTTAACTGAATCTACCCTACGTATTTCGAAAATTCAAAATGTAGGTTGTTGCGAATTACCTCCCGCAATTGATTTTTATGATGTTGATTTTGATATTTCAAACGCAAACTAAGGCCAAAGAAGTTAATTTCAGTGTTGGTGATTTGGTATTAATCAAAATTGAAGAGAGAAACCAAACAAAATTAGAACCCAAATTTAAAGGTCCTTTCAAAGTTGTTGAGTTGCTCGAAAACGATCGCTATATTTTAAAATCACTGACAAGAAATAGAACGTACAAGTTCGCTCATGACCGCATTCGGAAAATGCCTCAAAGTAGAGTTCCTCCAGAGCTTGATCCTATTGCCGAGAGTGATGAAGAGACTAATGAAGGGTCCATTGTTTGATTGTATGCACACTTGTAACTATTTGGCCGCACTGCACGTCTGGTCGCAGCTGTAACTGCAGTCACTCGTGGCTGTTCAGGGCGCAGTGTGCGGCAGGCGTTGTGGCGAGGGCCCGGGTCTCGTAGAGACTATTGTGTTTGGTCGACTTGGAGTGACCCGAAAGTCATGGAGACTTATGTGTTTGGGCTTGCTAAGCCCCGGGTGACAGTGTCACTAGAATTTGCTGCCTAGGGTAGCCGAAAGTCATGGAGACTTATGTGTTTGGGCTTCGTAAGCCCCGGGTGACAGTGTCACTAGAATTTGCTGCCTAGGGTAGCCGGGTTGCAAGTGTGTGTGCAGTTGCTTTATTTGACTATCCACTGTTTGACGCGAGTTTTAATTATTTTGAATTAATGCGATTGGACCTTTAAATTCAGATGTCTTTCATAATTTGATAGTGAACTGAATCTTGGTCAAGTAGGCCGAGTCAACAGTTAACTTTAAGTTGTGTTTTCATTGTTTACAGGTTCCATACCACCACCACACGAGGACGTGTGATAGTCAGTTCTGGCCGTGTCGGATATTCGGTTGATTTTAAAATTAATAGTTGCTGATTTGTATTGTGACGTTGGTTGGTGAAGCACGTGACTAAATCACGTGGACAGAGTCATAGTGGGCTTGACGCTGTGTGGGACGAACAGTCTTAGACGAACTGTCGAAGCGACAGCACCATTCTGAAACTGTCTCTTCACCTACTTTCGTGTGTATTTTGTACAGTGCAAGTGTTGTGATAAATTATTACAAAATACAATATTGATTTGAGTGCGTGTGGTTTTCTTGCTCGAGCACCTACGCCATGTCGGAGCCTGACGCGAGCAACACTCCTGATGCCGGTTCTGCCGTAGACCATACGCGCGCTCCTACATATATTTGTAACGATTACGCTCATAAACGACTTGCCAGATTTCAAAATAGTAGATTACGCACCAAGGGAATAAAGCAGTGCCTTACGTCACGGGCGTATTAAATCCCGAAGCGACACTAAGGATTCTGGGGGTGAACCTCCGGAGCGCAGCGAGGAGGTTCAAGTGTTAATTCCCGAGTGAAACGAGGGAATTAAGATAAGAATCCTTAGTGTAGCGAGGGATTTAAGTTAGCCCAAGACAAAGGCAGCTTTATTCCTGAGGTGAGTACTCTGCTTTTCACACCACCTGCGAAGAAATAAATTCGAATTTTGAAATTTGATGTGGTACGACAACCTTCGAACGTGAGCATGCTGTGGTGCCCACCTCAGCAAGCGATCAGCTGTTGCAGTGGGGACTGCCGGGGGGCAGCCGCCGCTGCTTCAATTCCTTCGTTCAAAGTTTTCATACTATGTTTTGTTTGAGGTTCCAAATTCAAATCACATTATTCCCACGGGAATAATGAAATTCAGTACAATATTATTCCCTGGTTTGAGTGTGGGGAACAATGACTTGCTTTACGGCCGGTTTGCATGACATGTAATGTGACATTTACGAGCAAGTGGTGTGAAAAAATATTTTAAAGCGGTTATCGGTTGTCTGAAGTCGATTGTCTTAGTCGGAATACTCGTAGAACAATGTTTCACGTTTTGCTGACGTGGCGGAGGTAGGCGGGCCTAACGCAAATGGGGGCCCAGGGTACCTACGACATGGGCCCTAAAGTGCGGGGCCCGTAAGCCCTAAAGTGCGGCACTGGTTGAGGAAAAGTAATGAAGTTAAGTTCATTGTTGTAATTTGTGGCTGTCTAATGTGAATAACAGTTGTGGTTTTGGATGGCTATAATTATACTTATAGGTATATTCGTACGTTTTAAAGTGTACCAGTGTGTTATTTTTAAATCAAATGTACTTTAATAAGTAGGTAATGGTAAAAATGGGAAAACTAAAAGTGTTTTATTACTTCTCTAAGGTATTGGGAAGCATCCAAAAAATGGGTTGGTTTCAACCAGCTCACTGGCGCTGCCCCGTCAACGGAGTCATAGGGAAACAATCTTTCGTCGACCCCGCTAGAGTCGACATCGGCATGTCACGTGAACGTGGGGCCAAGTCTTTTAACCCGTGCCTTCCACCCCGTTTCTCCTGTACCTTCAACGGGGTGGATGTAAAAAGTAGTTTCGGGCCAGGGCCAGAAGAGTGTCATTTATTCTTTGTTCATGTCCACCATGAATCCGTAATTTACCAAACTAATAAGTATCAATCCTGCTATCCAGTCTCCCAACGAACCTGTATTTATCCGACTAAGTCAACACAAACTGACAACAAAACAATCGAACGACCTATACTATACTACGATCGAAAGTGCCCATCCAATAACCCATATAAAAACAGCTCAACCAAAGGAAGCTCGATCCAAAAGAGACATGTAAACATCTCCAAACGTACTATTAAGGGAAGTACTTTTAATTTCGCGCTCCAAGTGACTCAGTTCCTAGCAGACAATGTGATAAAAGACCAGACGGACTCAAGAGACACCACGTGCATTTCCATACTAGTAACGAACCATAATTTTGGATCCAATCCATAAGCAAGGGAACAGAGTCGCTGACTTACTCCAGTTACTGAGTAACGACTAGTGATGGGCTATGGCGGTTGATTTGAGTGTGTGTGCGCGACGTTAGCACAGCAAAATTTTTTGAAGTGCAACTTAAAGTGTATACTGCAGTTGATCGACTTTGATAAAAGGCATAGTTTTATGATATACTCATACCCCGACCAAGAAAGCAAAGGTTTTATTTAGTCACTTCCGAAAAACACGTTTATTTCCCGGGGTTTGGATACTATTTAGTTTTAACACTTTTTAAAATAAGTAGTTGCTGATTTACTTTACCGTTTTGACGATTAGTTAAAGGAAGCTGTAACTTTAGACAGAATTCTCGCAAAGCTCAAAATACCATCGTTCTTCTTCGCTAACGAAACCAACTGCACTAGAGTGTCTTCAATTACTGTCTGTATCCAAATACTCCAAAACTAAGGTCACCCAACAATACCTCGTAAAAAATAAAAATACGATCGTAAAAATCGAACATTGGCCCATCACTAGCGCAGCATATTTAGCCATCCATCTCGGAAAGGCAGGGACCTAAAGTGATCGCTAAAGATGCTCTTTTTAGCGCGTTTCCTTATGGTCTGCGGTCACCATTGGAAGGTTCTGTTACGTAACTTATTATGAATGGACTGAACTTGGGTTCAAACACGTTTTTTTTGTCCTGTCTTTAGAATTTTATGGTTGGCGCTAAGTGTGGTTTATATGGGCCTGTCCAAATGTTCCTATGAGAAAGTTTGTTTGTTTTGGGGACTGGCTAAGTCGTAAGGTCTTTGACCTGCTGGAAATAGAGTAGGTTTGTGTTTTTGGTTCTTTTTTCTACTGGAGAATTACGCAAAAAAGAATTGTATTTTTTTGTCAAAAGCTATACTCATCTCATAAGGACTATCGTTTCGGAAGTGGGCGCCAAATAGGTTTGACTGTGTTCCGTTGGTGCGCAGGAGTTCCAGTTCCTTTTGAATAAACGCGGTCCGTCTTAGGCCATATCTTTGCTTCTAGTTAAAAAAAATGTGTTAAGCTACGGAGAGTGACAAATAAAATTCATAATTGCTCTCTCTAGTGGTCTGGTGATTTACAGCAAATATGAAACTGATTCCCTCACAATAATATAGCACTTTGTTTAATCGAGTTAACGGACTCAAAGAATGGGAGAAATAACAAAATAATTTTAAAAAATCCTATAAAAAACTTTACATTAGTTAGGTATTGGTTATTGGCTGACGATGAAACTTCGACAGCTTTTTATTTAGAAAAGACCTTGTCCTTGAAAATCTAACAATTCGACATGCGACTGATAATTTCAGTTTATTGACAAAAAAACTTCACAAAGTGTTGTTGACTAGGTATTTTCAATATCAATTTGATTTGCGCTTACGTAAAGACATTCTGGAATTTGTTTAAATTGTAAAGTTAAATAACAATTGATAGGTTTAACTGAAACTATATAATATTTAAAACTTAGCATATTTTGTTACTGAGTTTCAAGGATTACCCATACCCAGTTACTGGGTTGTGGGGTTAGATAGGCAGTCGTTTCATGTAAAATACTGATATTTAACTGCATCCAGTTTGACTGAAAGCCGAGCCAAACACAATTGGGAAAAGGCTAGGCAGATGATGAAGATATTCCTTTTCAGGAAAATATACGGTTATAAGACTAAATACTATTTCATGGCGTATATGTCAAACAACATAATATTAATATAATAATGTAAGTCTTTTCCAGTTTTTTGTTACTATTAACTTTCATTAAAACTAATGTTTTTTATTTCACCAAAAAGATCGAGCCCTAATATTTCGGCAAGTGTAGTGATTATGGTCGCGGGACTTATCGCATTACTGTGGCCCTGGAACGTAAAGGCCTATTGAGGGACACAGTGGATTTTAGTCATCAGTACGAGTCTGACAGTCCCTCCTGCCCTGCCTTGGGTGGGAGGACTCATTTGACGATTTTACCAATATAAAAAAAAAGTGTAGTGATTATTAGGCACTTACTACTTTCGCTAGAATTTATAAATAATTCGAATATAATTTGAAACAATATTATCATTATACGAGTAATAAGAAAAACTTTAAAAACAGTAAGTTATTTTATCGACATAAGTTTAAAAGCAAAACGTCTGAGAAGCTTCGGGATTTTCTTTATTGCTAACTTTTTTGAAGACTGCAGTATTATAAATAATTATTATTTAAAAATACATTTATTAATGTTTTAATAAATTAATCTGACTTGTGGTTGGTTTAAATACTTATAAGTAGTAGGCCTAATGATAATATACGCCGACGGTAGTTAAACGTGTGATTTACTCAAGCATATTTATAAAACAAAATAATAGTTACTCGAGTAATTAACTAAAATAAAGTAAAAGCAACAGCCTCGTTGATTCAGTGGTAGCAAACGCTTCTTTTGAGTATGAAGCTGTGAGTTCGATTCCTCGGGAATTCAGGTAAAATTAGCCTAGCTATAGTATGCATTAGTGCTTAGTTGATAAAAATAATAAATACATAAATTATCCACCAACCCGCACTGGGCCCGCGTGGTGGATTATGGCCCACTCCCTCTCACAGAGAGGAGGCCTGCGTCCCAGCAGTGGGAACATTTGTAGGCTGATGATGATAAAAATAGGCTTTCCCTCGATTAACGTGAGTCATAAACATGACTGTGCAAAATGAAGTTATAAATCTATAAAAACGATTAAATAAACGATGAACTAATAACTTATGGGTGGTCAGCTGTCAGCTGGTAATGTCCTCAAGAGTTATGACCACGTTGTATGGCAATACTTAGCCTCCCCCCAAGGTAGAAGCCAGCCCTTGTGTCACGGGAAACGTCATCTGCACCATTCTTGCTGTTTGTGCATTGTAGATAGATGCACCTGTTCCTTATCTTTAGAAAATATTACATACGTGATATTATGTTAAGTAAAGGGCTTCACACACAGCAGCTATAATGTAAAGATGTACATTATAGCACGATACATCTCATTACATCTTTCCATAGAAATCGTCAGGAGACCACACACTGCAGCTATAATGTATATTTGTACATCTTCGAATCTCTATGGAAATATGTTATGAGATGTATCGTGCTATAATGTACATCTTTACATTATAGCTGCTGTGTGCGAAGCCCTTAAATAGGCCCTAATAAAAAAGCACATAGAATAAAACTTAGTAATTTTAAACGTTGCCTCACAGTGCTGTATTCTACTGTATCGCGTGTGCGTTTACAAACATATAAACTGACATACTTTTACTGAAACAGCGAGACCCGGAACAGCTACCTGTAGATAATACAAATATATTATTATATTTCGTTCGGGAATCAAACCCGCGGTACGCAGTGCAGCTTGGCTACTGTGCCAACGGTGCCGTCAAAATCATATTATTATAATGGTGTAATAGTATTTTGTTACATTTTTATTTTCAATTTAACCGCAACCAGGATAAAAACGTGTTTTCCTATTTACTGACAACGCTTTGCGGTCATCCATTTTTTTGTCAATCCTGGTGATTCAATAATTATCCCCGTGGGTCTTCGGAAGCTTTCATTCGATTCGATCAATCGTTTATATTATTTTGATAAAAATTAAATAAACAAATTGTGTGTTTATTTTCATTTAGTAGGAAATACTGTGATTATTATAAATATGGAGAAAAATATATACCTACCAGTAGTAGATACCTAGAAATATGAATATACTAGAGTTATTTTTTACATTTGGATGGCAAGGTTGGCGTTGTGACTGAGCGATAGCACTACCTACTGTGATACATTTCGCTGGTTAGATATCCGCACGCACAGAGGAGATCCGTAGACGAACTAAAGTCACCGATATAGCCCACCGGATTAGCAAGCTGAAGTGGCAATGGGCAGGCCATATTGCTCGCAGAGCAGATGGCCGATGGGGTCGAAAAGTACTAGACTGGAGACCACGGACTAGCAAGCGCAGCGTAGGACGTCCACCAGCAAGGTGGACAGACGACCTTATAAAGGTCGCCGGAAGACGCTGGATGCAGGTCGCTTCCAACCGGTATCTGTGGAGATCAAAAGGGGAGGCCTATGTTCAGCAGTGGACGTCCTTTGGCTGAGATGATGATGATGATGATACCCGCACGAAGCAAATATTTTTATGATCTACAAGGAGTTGCTACGGATCTGGGCGTTTGCGTACGTGAGTAATTTTTATAAACGCATTACACTAAGAGTTTCTCCTGTGTCGTGGGTGTGTTTACATAAAAAAGCTGCCAATCTGACCTCCAAAACCGAGTGGTTATATAAGTCAGTTAAGCAGTCAGTTTCCATTAACGAAACTGATATTCAGCTTTATCCTGTAAGACTTAGGGAAAGGCTAGGCTGATAATCGTAATTTCCTAACTTTATAATTATTATAAATGCGACTGTAAGTTTGTTTGTCTCCTTTTACGCCTAAATCACTGAAGCGATCATTGTGTTTGCATATACGCTGTCAGCTGAACAGTACCCTTAGCACGAGTTTTCAGTATTTGAGACGTAAAGTAAACTGGAACTTTGACAATTCCAAATTGACAATTTTCAAGGAAAAAATTAGTTCCTTCTTCGCACACCAGAGGCGTTGTTCCATTTTTTCATACAAGAAACGCTGTAAATACTGGAAAGACGCTGTAAAATAAAATAGTGAAAACTCGTGATAGACGGAAAGTTTCCTAATACTTATGACAACAGAGATGGCGCCACGTGTCACACAATAGGGTATCACTCATAAATAAATTGAAAATATTTCAGTCCGACAGAGTATCGAAAATAATATCAAATATGTTTTGATATTATTTCGTTCGGACTTATAATTATTTTTTTGAGAATAATAGCATATTGATTGTAAAATTCTAATTCAACCCGAGTGAAGCAGGAGGCGAAAACTAGTGATGAATACATTAGAGTTCTGTCTGTAGAATTTTCTCAATTTTCTTGGAAATAGGAAAGTCATGGCTTCGTAGAGTTTCCATGCAAACGATTCACTTTGAATAGAAAATGTTTCTCTATCGGGGAAATAAAGTTCATAGTTCTCGTCTGAGAAAACGTTTACATTGTGAACAAATGAGTTTCTTAAAATATGTAGATTGTTCTTACTCTTTATTTATTTACTGGACTTTCATTTTATTTATTTACTGGACGGATATTCTCTCGCGAGTCTTTCAATAAACTATCTTATTTTAAGTTAGCATAAAACAAAGTCGCTTATGTATGTGTGTACGCTCATTACTACTGAACGACTGCACCAAATGTTAGCAAGACTGTTTATTACTATTACTATTTTTACTGACTGTTTATTACTATTTATTACCATAAAACTTTTTTTTTAAATGACTCGATTTCAAATAATGACATCTTGTTTTCAGTTTCTCTATTTAAAAAAATAATTTTTTTATTTCATCCTTTTTATTAGTTCAGATCTTCAACAAAAATCTTCGTATGATCGGTGTCTTTGAAAAATAGCAATAACGTCACGGTATATCTAATATTGTTGTATACTTAAACCTTTTCCAGAATGTAACAAACAATTTTCTGAAACCACATCAAAATCGGTTCAGACAAACGCGAGATAATCGCGCACAAACATACGAGTCGAACTGGTAACCTTTTTTTCATAAAGTCGGTATTCGGTCGGTCGGTAGTCGGTATAAATTAATCGCTATTAGTCTTCAAGTCCTGTAGGTCAATGGCACCCGCTTATCAACACACTAATCAACAAAGAAAGAGCCTACTTAGAAACCAATCACCACCTAATAGTACTTTCATACCAAATAACAAAATAATAAATTTTCAATGTCAATCATATATTCATGCACACGTAGCGCCACGTGATTGGCAGTGTAATGGCACTAAAACTTATTTATTTCAATTTCCGGTGGCACAGGAAGGTAGTCGACAGTTACTTTCGCGCCAATTGCATAACAATATCGCCATCTTGATTTGAGCACGCGCTGTCGAGGGTTTGGACTAACTGGACGATTGTTTATTGGGTAAAGACTTAAAATATTTGAAATGAAATGTCATCAAAAGAAACAACTTTAAATCGAACTTTCAATTACTTATTTATAAGGGCATTTCTACGAAGAGGGCATTTTTTTTGTCCTTTTAAATAAAACATGGTTAGAAGTTACATACACATCCCAAATTTTTTAAGCGTATGTCCCAATCTATATTCTAACAGGAGAGCATAACATAAATTCCGTGCTATTTCTTAATTTTCCTAAATAAAAATCTGAAGTGAAAAAACGGGTGTAATTTCACTGATTTTGACGTGTCCCTTTTCCGAAATCGAGTGTAAAATATTTTTTATTTTTTATCGGAGCTGAATTTCCAGCGAACTTTTGATATTCTTGGGTATATGGATAACTAACCAAGAGACATTGACAATAAATAAACCTGTAATTGCTTATTTTGTTATATTTGTGGATGCGTAAAGATTTGTCCCAGTCTAATGAATCATTTCCGTGTCATACAAAAAACAGTAGATTACGATACTAAATACCCGCGAACTGGACATCACTACCCGATTCTTGTAGACTGTCAGGTGCTCCCGAGCAGGCGATGTGAGTGCATGTGTGGTGTGTTGCTGTTTTTTTCGATTTTCGAAGGTGAGAACCTGTTTCCGTGTCTTTAGTTCGGGGTCTTTTCTCAATTCCGTGTCAAAGATATCTTCTGCATATTTTCTTTTTAAATATGTTTTGTTTCCCTAAACTGAAGTTTAACTAGACACCAGCT
This sequence comes from Agrotis clavis, assembly GCA_954870645.1. Lineage (NCBI taxonomy): Eukaryota > Metazoa > Arthropoda > Insecta > Lepidoptera > Noctuidae > Agrotis > Agrotis clavis. The sequence continues at coordinate 3,881,281 of OX940929.1, forward strand.
AGGTTGTTTCATTTAATTTGTTTGAAGTCGTAACAGTGATAAGTTATTTTGATTAGTACGATATTTTTTCAATTCCGTGGCCCTCAATTTTGTGTCCTGGTGTCCACGGAATTGAGAACGATGGTTTACCCATGTAACTAATCTCGGTTTATATGAGGTTTAAAGTTACTTGCTTCACAATTTGTCATGGTAAAGTAGTTTAAGCCATACATTATGTGTCTATAATGTTGTTTAAAAGGTTTAAAGTATCTAGAGTTGACGTCGCAATTGCAAGATCTGATTTTAGCTAATACTACCGCGACTAGCTACTCGAGCCTCGGAAGATCGTATAATGATAGCCTATATTTTATTCTGATGTATAAACTATATTGCTGCAAAGTTTCATTAAAATACATTCAGTAATTTTTGAGTAAAAAATTACCTAACTAATATACACCCGAATACTTCGATTATGTTTATTACTTCCTGCGCTTGATAAATAAAACTTACTTGATGTCTATTACTTCATGTCTCTTGTTTGTAATTTAAATGTTTAACGAAAATTCTTGATAGAATACATTTTACCATACAAGTTTAATAAAAGTACTCATTTAAATGATTTGACTAAAACTTAGTTTAACTAAGCATGACAACTCAAGGAATCTCTCTCAAGGTAGGCTCCATATAACTAAAATACCAAAAACTGCTAAAATATGTTCTTGAATGTTTTTTTTAATTGAATTTTTCTTTCCCGGTTACGTAGAATATGTGTAATTCTAAATTCTGTGGACACATTTCTCAATTCCATGGCACTCAAAATTTATTTCATAAACTACTGGAGCAATTATTGGCAAATTAGTACCATTAAGTTTTAAAAAATATGCATATTAATTTGGTTATTTACAATTAGCCATAATGTGAAAAAAAAAATTGCCCACGGAATTGAGGAAAAATCACCGTGTCCGTAGAAATGCCCATAATAATTTTCCTTTATAATGCACACAGAATTTTCACCATTTTCTTGGTTACCTACACATTAGTACAGTTTGGGCTCCAAAGTGTATCCTAAACTTTAGATTATGGTTTTTCAGTTTGAGTCACTACGTTTATTACCTATTGTAAACGGATTACTGGTAAAAAGTCGGGTTACTGGTATCTTTACAATTAAATAGTTTAGTCTTTTTTCTAATAACTTCGAAATCAGAAGTCGTTGTTGTGAAATCGTGATCGTGCGTTGACTGAACCAATACTACGACTTTTATCATAATTATGTTTCAGGTTTCTGATTTACTTGGGCATTAACATTATTGCATTACTTTCTTCCAAATCCATCCAAAGGTTGTCTTGAAAAGATCGGTTTTATTGATAAGACCGCCCATTGTGTCAACCTATGTTTAAGTTGTATTTGTAAATGCTCGTAATTTGTATGGTGTGCATAATAAAGAGTATTCTATTCATCTATCTATGATGAAGAAGAAAAAATAAGACATTCCCATTGCAAGAAGTATAAATTCCTAATTAAAAAAAAAATTATTTACTAAATTATGAATGAACCTATCCCCAACACCTAAACAGCGAATCAAGACACAACCGTCCGCGTGCATCCAACGGTACGTATCCGGCGGACGCAGGCGACGAAAGTAAAGTAAGCTGATCGCCCCTTTCGCCATACGGGGAAGCACGGCCCGTGTCGCCTGCTAATCGGGCAGCTGGTAGCGAGAGCAGTAGCAGACAATGTGGCGGTATGGGTATGACACAGATATCTTGAAATGAGAGGCATGTTAAAAAGTTCCTCAGATGAAATGACAGATCTAGCGATTGAATAAACGTAAGTTTATTTAGCATTTGAGCAGTGGTGGCCCAGTGGTATCGGCCCCGACTTACGAGTGGTTTCGAAGTTTCGAACCCAGCCACGTGCATTGCTTTGTGTAATTTATTTCATCACCACTGCTCTCAAAACGTTGAATGAAAACTTCGTGAGAAAACCGGCATCTCCTAGAACCAAAATTCGATGACTTGTGACATCCACCAACTCGTAAAGCCCGCTTGGTGGATTATGGCCCACTCCCTCTCACAGAGAGGAGGCCTGTGTCCCAGCAGTGGGAACATTTATAGGCTGATGGTGATGAGGTTTAATCGGTACCATCAGAAGCCCTTCTTTGTCAGTCCGGTAAAAACTATAAAGTTTTTAATGTAGAAATAAATCGTGCTTATGCGTCGTTGATGCATCTCTTAGCGGTTTACCCCGGCCAACAGCATCATAAAAAAAGGTTACAGGTAGCCTGTAACCTTTTTTTTTGGCGTGATAATATCATCAAATGAGTCCTACCCAGGTCCCACCCAGGGCAGCCAGGATGGACTGTCAGACTCGTACTGAATAAAATCCACGGTGTCCTTCAATAACCCTTACGTTCCGGGGTTACGGTAGCTCGTTAGTCCCGCGATTCCGGCAGGCTTTGATCCACTAAGGGGGCCCCGTCATTTTGCTGACTGCTCTTTGAGGCATGTGGTACACGACGCGTCGTTAACCCGTGCATGGTCCATGGTCGGACAGCGAGTCGCCTATTACTCGCCATCCGGACCTGTACCCTGCGATGATTGCGGAGCGATCCCAATGGCGGTAGGCTTCATCAGGGCCGCCTGGCGACTACCATCCTGACAGAGTCCGGTGCCGAACAGATTTACTGTACTCCGTCGGTGTGCAGGAGTTCGAGTTTCTTCTGAGTCAGCTCACTCTATTTTGCCTTCATCTTTGCCTCTTGTCTAGATTGAGGTTAAGAGAAAAGCCTCTATGAATATAAAAAAGCTAGAACGCAGTTGGGAAAAACTGTACAGAGGGCCTATTATGACGTCTTAAAAGTAAAGTAATTCCAGTGTGGGAGCGACGTAGCGCTAGACGACTTGTATAGCTCTGTCTCTTTCTCACACTATAATGTTAAGCCATCAGTTTTTTACATACAAATCGTGCGTTTGCAGCATTTCTCTATAGACAATCCATTTCCATCCTTGCCTGACTTTGTGTGTTTGATTTATCATAAGTTATGATATCATCATCATCAGCCTAAAATTTTCCCACTGCTGGGACACAGGCCTCCTTTCTGTGAGAGGGAGTGGGCCATAATCCACCACGCGGGCCCAGTGCGGGTTGGCAGATGTAACATGTCTTCGAATTTTTGGTTCTAGGACATGCTGGTTTCCTCACGATGTTTTCTTTCACCGTTTTGAGAGCGGTGGTGATGAAATAAATTACACTAAGTAATGCGCCTGGCGGGGTTCGAACTCACGACCTACAACTCGTACGTCGTGACCGATACCACTGGGCCACCACTGCTCTCTAAGCTATGATATAATAAATCAAAAACTGATATTGATAGGTAAAGGCCTGCCTTAAGGTCGGTATACATTATTTGAAGAATTGCGATTTATTGTAAGATTGATGAAAGATTGATTACAAAGACGTAAAAATGTCTCGATACAATGACAAGACACTGTAAGCAACTAAGTATTGAAACTTAAAAACAATTACTAAGTATTAACAACTAACAACCGTATCATGTGTTTTTCACCTTCTTATTAAAACGACTTTTCACTTTCATTTGACATCTGTACCCTTAGCATGAATTTTCAGTATTTGAGACATAAAGTAAACTGGAACTTTGACAATTTCAAAATGACAATTTTCAAGGAAAAAATTAGTTCTTTCTTCGCACACCAGAGGCGCTGTTCCATTTTTTCATACAAAAACGCTGTAAATACTGGAAAGACGCTGTAAAGTAAAAGAGTGAAAATTCGTGCTAAGGGTAGGTACTGAATTCAAAGGAACTGTCGTCACTTGTTTCAGCCGCTGACCATCCTCTAAAGCCAAGGCACCCTTGAATATTTGTATGTTTGTAATAACCATTTTACGTAAATAAAACGGTAATATTACGGTAAATTCTTCTTGTAAAAAAATGTGATAATTGTATCGATTTTAGAATTTCTTCGAAACGAACATCTAGAAGGTAAAAAGGCTTACAAATGTGATGTTTACCAATAATTAGTTCTACAAACATGAAATTAAACCCCTTTTAATGGGGATGGCAACTCAAAGCTAATCGTAGATGGCGCTGCGATAGTTGGTCCCTACGTCAGATTACTGTCTACCTTGTACAAAAAACAAACAAGATTTATTGTTATAAAAATTGAGTATAAATACAAAACAAATATGGAAAATTATTCGTCAATGCAAGTGCATATACTAAAAGAAGAATTAAGACGCCGCGGTGCATCTACAAGAGGAAAAAAGTGATTTAATTGAGTGGTAATACATTTGATTTTACCGTAATAAATCCACAATTAGTTGTAGTTGAGGTTTCAATTTTTGAGTTTAGGTATGTTTTACCTGTCCTCTCCTATATCAAGAATATAATGCTGCTTTTGACGTTCTATTTTGATAAAATATCATAATGTTTTAAGTCAGTAATTTTACCCCTTTTTCTATTTAGATTCGAGAAATATCACAATATATTTAATTTCTTAACATCACAACTATCACAAAACTCGTTCCAGGTGATAATTCTTCCGCCAGACGAACCATTTCATGATTTATAGAGCGATGCAATACTGGTACTTAACCTCCAATAGAAAAGTAGATATTATTTTGAAAAGTGTATTCGATTGTTTAGTTATGGTATAATCATAGAATTTCATTAATAAACTCAAGTAACGGCCTGTCTCGGCTTCGCAGGCTGGATATTTGTTTATTATATAGCTTTTCCTTAGTGATAACATAATTTTTGTTCTCACAGCAGTCACAACAGCTACCCATTATTTCTTGATAGTGTGAATTGTCGGAAATTTGTATGTTCCATCATTTTTACAGCTTATTACACAACATCTAGTCATTTTACATTAAAAAATGGTTTTTTTTCAGAAAATTCCTTTGATTTGACAGTTCTTTTGGGACCAAACTGTCACTTGACAATTTGACACTTGCCTTCCCCATTAAACCATCACTATCGTGTGCCAATTTGCCTAGAAACACAGCTGTGCTTTTTTTCTTTAATTCTGTCCTAACTAATATTAAAATGCGCACTTCTAAACCGCAGAACCGATTCGCTGACTGTCTGATGAGGTAACTGAGACCCCAGAACGTAAAGGGCTATTGAAGGACACCGTGGATTTTAGTCAGTACAAGTCTGACCGACCCACCCTGAGTAATTTGATGATTTTACCACGTAAAAAAATTCCCACAGAACTGATTACCCTCAAATTTTGCATATACGTTGTACGTTTTCAGGTGTACAAAAAATAGAGTACATTTTTTCCGATGAAGAAAACTGTTTTCGAGGAAAGCAACAATAAAGTTGTTATAATAGTATTAGGCGTTACGTTTATTGTCTAGATATATTTTTAACTTCTAAAGAAACTCAAGCGAAGCTACGGGATAAAGCTAATTCCTAGATATCATCAAAATACCCCAATTCATTTCTCTGGCTTTCAACAAATGTCGAACCGATTAATATCATACACTCGAACATTAAAAATAAACGTAAAACATGCTTCATTAGAGTTCGCGATAAGATCGATACAACATGCGAGAATGTCGAGTTTTTGTGGCTGTACTCAAGCTAGGATAATTCTCATATATACTACATAAGATAAATATTTACTGGGTGGACAAATCGTGTGGGGATGCGACAGAAATAAGGCAGGTGGGTACTATGTCCCCACCCCTTTAGAACAACTGGTTTTGCAAAGTTGCGCGTATTCAAGAAGTAGATACAATAAAATATGCTAATGATAGTCTTTTTATTAGCGCTGACAATTTTTCTAATGATAATTAATACGCTGTTTCGTCTGACGACATGTCTGAGTAATGAAATTAATTCAAAGAATATGTAATGTCTAATTAACCTGGCCTTAAATGGGATTGTAGAGTAACTCTGCATACAAATATCTGAAATTAACTTGAAACTAAATAGTCTGACAACTAAATGCATCAGGCAGGTTGCTCTGATCATCATCAACCTTAAAAAAATCATCAGCAACCTCTAACGTCCCGAAAAACCCGAAATTTTCCTTAAGGTTCAAAATAAGCATTAGTGGCTTCTCCTTGACATTAAAATCTCAATAATCTTTAAAGTTCAGCAAACCCGAAAACCTCTTCAAGGTCCAAAATAACCAACTAGTGTCGCTCTCTATCTGCATAACCTGTAAGTCAGAAACCGCAACCAAGTGCGCGTAGCTAGAAGCAAACAGAATCAAAATTCGACGCACACACCACACAACACATGGTTTTTTCACCGAGCCACGTGGAATCTCCCGTAAATTCCAGTGAGCGCATTAAAATTGTATAGGATCTGAGTTTTTGCTCAGTATCGTATGTGACGCTGGACTGGGAGTACATAATTGTAATTAACATAAGATTTCCCGTAATAACCGCGTTGTGCGCGCGCGACTCTAAAATGGCTGCGTCCGCTTTTTGTGCTCTGCGCGTACGCTGAATATCATAAGCTACGTGCGTGGTCTGACGCACACGGGGGCATTTTTGGTTGAATTGTTTTGGTCTTGGGTTTTGTTCTGTAACTAAAATCAACGAAAATTGCTTGGAATATCATTTTTTTGAATAGCTAAACTTTATATAAGATTTGAGAGACGTTGTGATTTTCAAATTATATTTTTAACCTTTTTGTCGTTTTAAATATTCTCATAAAAGTTTTCAACAGAAAAACAAATCTTAATAGTAGACGGAGACTCTCTGTTTCTGTTATTCATTTGGTTCAACAGCAAAATTGAAACAATTCAAAAGGAATTTTCAGTATTTTCCAAAAATCACCCCGTGCGTAGCGGTCGATATCGACGGGAGACAGCGCTACGCCCTCTATACCTGCTACTCACTGCTACTTATCGACAATTGATAATCTCACTTTATACTCACGACACGACTTCTTGAGTAATTAGAAACAAACAACAATTAACTTTATTGATTGCTTAGAACTTGTCGAGTCGCCTTGAATATTGTTTTAAAAAATGTCTTCAACATTGTGACATGAAATTCACGATATTTAAGCTATCGCATATATGGCTAAGGGAGGCCTTTGTTCAGCAGTGGACGTCTTCCGGATGACAATGATGATCTATGCATTAAAAAAAAAGTAGTTAACATTTTCAAGGTACTTTCAACCTATTTAAGCCAAATTTCGACAACATCCTTTCTACCTACCTTTTCAATAGCAAAGATTCATATTCCCTACGACACGACTCCGATCCGACATTCTTCCGTGTCCACTAAAAGCAGGGCTCCCTACAACCTGATCCTTTCGTCTCGTACGATGCGTGTGTGCCGCGCGCACTTTTTGCCCGCTCGTAACACGATCGTCCCATCTCATAATTTTAGACTTTTTACCCTCACTCCTGTAGTGGCCTTATTAAGGATGGTGCTCTATTACGTTCGATGGCCGTTGGTGATTGACAGTTGCTATTGTCATCAGTATTAAGAGTTTTTTAGTTAGATTAGACATTATAGTTTAGATTTAGGACGTGCTTACCTGTTATAAATTATGTGACCTGTAAAACAAAACTATTTTTTGTAGTCACCTAAATAACAGAATAGCTCATTTATTTATAAGATCTGTTAAAGTACAGTCGCTCTTTTTTAAATCGTAAAATAAATATATCTTTATCTTTCATTTCGCCAACCTGAAAGACATCAATGATCATGTTTTATACCATAGCCTATCCTCTGTAACGCAGAAGGAAATATATGTTTAAACTACTCCCACCATAGAAGTTTCTGTTTGTATCTAATACAACCCCTCCTGTCAAAGCCAGTAATAAAAATCGCTACACGTAATACGTACGTTAGATAGATAGCATTTAAGCGTAGCATTAGTTAGCGGTACTGGCGTCATAACAGCAAAGTGCACACCGTCTCGTCAACATACTACAAATAGCAGTGTTGTGCTCATGTGCACTCATGTTTATAATGTGTCCTTTTATATGAAATGTACACTCATCTTACAAAACTACCGTAAGATGTGGACAAAAGAATATATCAAAAATAGCCTAAAACTTAGAGACTACTATACCTACTATATACTACTATACTATACTATACTATACTATACTATACTATACTATACAGTTCAACTATGAAGGATGGTGTCAATGACCCTTATCTGTCAACAATCACTTGAAAATAACGTAATACTTACATACTTAGTTATTTAAACATAGGTAGTAATTTAATGATTTTACGACAACAACAAGTAACAACCACATTCGACTTTCGTTAAAAGATCGGATGACCTTGGGGCCAATGTCGGATGACCTTGACATGGCGTCAAGGTCAAGGATTGTAAAAACTAATTTTTACGTTTAAGAATAAATTACGTATATTTATGTTTAACAGTGACCTTTGAGTTTGTTTCGAATGTTTCTTCTCAGCTTTAAAAAAGTGTTTTTAACAACCAACTTGCACAATAAATATCATTTATGAATATTTAGCGCAAATTAATTTTCAATTATAATTTTATTATCGCTAATACCCTGTTAATGTAATTTTTATACAATTGTTGCTTATTTATTACATAATTATAATATGAAGTCACAAGGTAACAAAGTGATTCTATTTTTAATTTAAATGCACTACTGTGCGATTTGTTGTAATATTTAAATTATTATATTACAGGGAAAAACGAGTAATTGCTGGCATGAAACAAATTAATTAGTATTTTTAGATATATCCGGGAATTTGTGAGAAAAATAATTTATTCAAGTTATTATTAGTTCCACTCGGTTGGAATTTTTAAACAATAAATGACTGTTACTGCCTGCGCTGGCTTATTGAAATAGATCAGGAGTTCCCAAAGTTTTCTTGGTCAGGGAACTTTTACATTATTTTTATTAGCAGGGACCACTTTCTAGGTGTAATAAAATAAACTGTTATAATCAAACTGAAACTATAATTGAAAACCTGACATGAAATAAGAAAAAAATAAATAATAAAATTTTATACTTTTGTAATTCTGAATTATTGTGATTTCTGAGCTTGTATCTTCTTCACGAGTTCGGCTATCTTAGGACTAGGACTAATGTAGTTACTCAAAGCCACACGCAAATCATCATGACTGTACTTTCAAACGATTTCTCGTCTTGTTTTTATTACCAATAAAGCAGAAAATCCTTGTTCACAGAAATAAGTTGCTGCGAAAACCAAAAAATAGCGCAATACGATTTCTCGAAGTTTAGTACAAGAAATTGCTTTTTTACACCAAAATGACTAGTGAATTCGATTCAAAAGTATCCTTGCAGTTTCTGTCATTTTTAATTCAATGAGTTCTCTGCCCGCTAAATTTAAAATCTTTCGCGGACCATATTTTGGCTTCTGCGGACGACTGGTTGGGAACCATTGAAATAGATGAATTAGATTGTAGACAAGATGATGACTGAAACAAATAATACCGTTTCCGAGAAAAACAGAATACAATTTCTAAATACCTTTGAGATCGATCAACTTTGAAATGAATTTTTACTTGGGAGTTCTTGTCCGGTATTTGGCGCAGTAGCTGAGCTATTGATTGCTTCGCTGTCTGTCGCTGGTTCGACTCCCGCATGTAACTAATAATTGTATGATCAATAAGAAGTTTTTCTTGGTTGATTGTGCCCACGATACAGGTACGGCACGGTACAGGAGAAACTCCTAGAGCGTAAGAAAAAAAAAGAAACTCATCACTTTCTAAAGCTATTTTGTGATTAAGGGAAGTCCGTATAAACGGGACATGGTATTTTCCGTGAATTCAGCGACTGAGATAAGACTCCATCATGCAACCAATTATATATTATGTAGAAATATGTAATTTTCCTCATTTCATGTGGTAATACCTAATTACGAAATAAAATAATCCAATATAACGTTTTCGCAGAAATTATTCCAGATAAGGTGGTATAAATAATTAGGTATTCTAAATTAATTATGCTTAATAAGGCTTTAGGAAAGTCCAAATAAGCAATTACGGAATTCCCTAAACCAATACAATGGATCATTTTATAGAATTCCAAATTTAAAACCATATCCGAGCACAAAATGGCTGACACAAAAATGGAGCATGTCGCTTAATTAAAGTTTACTTTGTGCTCAAAAGCCGGGTGTGCGCGGCAAAGGCACTCATTTTTCAGCTTCTGAAAAAAGTCGCATAGTTGCGGAATTATAATTAAGGTTTTAAGCACTGTGTGTAAAATATGTCAGGTGCTGCTTCCGTGTTAATTGTGTTTTTTTAATGATATTAATTTTATATAAAGGATAAATTACTGACTTTTTTTAAACGTCATTAATTATTGCCTGTAATGTTGAGAAGTCCCTACTTTTTTATCATCTATTTTATTTAAGGTCGCTTTTTAACATCTAGGGTCATTGGCGACCACAGTTAACAATAAATTTATTTAGGTACGTACATAAGGTTACATACGTTTTTTTTTTATAAAGCTACTTTAGGTTAAATTCTCTAAGTTACACAAAATTATACATAGGTACTTACTACATTATTACACCGGGTTCTTGACAAAGACAACCGACAGAAGAAAGTTTAAATTATCATTTTAAATTGACAAGCACCTTATCGTGCTTGAAAAAGGGGGTGTCATCGACTGATGATAATTAAAAATTCTTAAATAGTTACTTCCTCTTAGCAGACTGGATATCTTTATGATCAATAATAACAGTTTTAGTATAGTTATCGTAAAAGCTGTAGTTATATATATATATATAGCAATATATATATATATAGTTATATATATAGCAACTTCAGTACCTAGTGGCAACCATTTTAGGCTTTAGTACGACTTTACACGTTTTGTGACGTAAAGGAAACGGGAACTTTAAAGTTAATTTAATGGAAAAATTAGTTCCTCGTTCGTACACAAGAGGCGCTTTTTCATTTTCTATACAATAAACGAGGTAAAAACTTCAAGTAGAATACGGTAAGTTGTGGTAAGGCCTTTGACCTCTGTAGGTGCGTGCAACATACATAGTCATACAGCTATGTATATTTCCATGAATTATACACTGTTATTAAAATTACATGTTAATTCATGAAATACCTTCAATATTCTGCAAAAATAGGGGTAAAATCTAAACATAAACTGAAATCCTGGAAAATGTCTATCAGTTACTTTATCAATAAACCTTACCCGTACTATACTACAATACTTAAATAAAATAAAAACTATAAATAAAAACTAAATATGTAGTAGTATTTTCAAAAAATTAAAATATAAAAAGAAACATATTACTTGCACAAAACAAATAAATAAAGGACGATTTTAAAATTGCAATGCGTCACAATCTACGGTACAGTATTTACTGGGTTCTGAAATCACGAGCCGACCACTGTCGATTTATGATGCGTTTTATCTTATCTTTATTAATTGATTTAACAATAGTTATTTGTTATGCAAGGCTCTAAAGTTGATTTTTGGCGCGAGTACTTGAATTGAAAACTGAGCGAGCGAAGGATTCTAAGATTGAACCGCGAGAGAAACGAGCGGTTCAAATATAGAATCCTGAGCGATGCGAAGTTTTCAAAGGTACGAGACGCAGAAAAACTTTGCTGCCGAGTGCAACACACAACTTTTCACCTCACACAGCGAGGAAATGTAGTGGGGGCGTCTCGCCTGCCAGTGTAGAAAAGTAGAAAACAATTGAATACAAGACGTGTTCGAATTTTAAACAACACTTTGTGCTCTAGAGCACAAAATGGAGTTTTGCACTCAGATTTTGAATGAGAAATAGAATCTTTCCGAGCGGGTGAGGTGAAAAAAATAAATATTTATGCAAAACTAATTGATGGACTAAATACATTTTTAATTTAATAATGCTTTTAAGATGTTTATTTTCAAAATGTTTGAACATTATTTCCTCGAGAAAAAGTACTTGAAGAAAAAAAACACATTTAAGCATTCTTTGTTCTCCTGCCACACACACGCTCAAACAATCCACACACACATATGAAAATACAAACAATGACATTTCCACGTGAAAACCGTCCTTCAGGCAGCGTTGCGCGTGAGTTGCAAGCCGATGGCCCGCCATATTGAGACCGGACGGACGATTTAGGCGGGCGCGTGAGCATACATAGCGATTGGTTGTTATTGCGACCATTCTTTTTGGGGTTCATAGTATTTTCGCTTTGTAAAGAATACTTGGAAATGTTAGTTGTTGGTTTTGTGGTTGTAAGCGCGGCAGCTGAGCAAAGAGATCCTGAGTGGGATTCCCAGGTCGGGCGAAGTTTCAACCTTTGGGGTTTATAGACGTGATTATTCCGAGGTCGCGAGACTGCCTCATCAGATAACCGTGACCTTGGAACGTAAAGAGCTATTCAAGGATCACCATGGATTTTAGTCAGTACAAGTCTGACAGTGTCAGGAGGACTCATTTGATGATTTTACCACGATAAAAAGACGTCGTGTTTATTATTTTAAAATAAAGGAATAGTCCCATGACTGTGTATTACAAACAAAAAACATAAATGTTTATCCATTTTTTTGAAGTATGAAAATGGTAGGGTACGATCAAATCAATTTTCCGGCCCAAGGTATATACCCTTCGTATATATATTGACGATAACTTTAAAAATTCAGTAGAATTTTCTTCTGGTTAATAACATGGTCGCGCTACTAAATTAATTAGGGTTTTTTCATAACAAGTTGCGCTCTTACGATTCTAAATTGCCAATCAGATTATAAATGGCTGACATTTTAAGCACCAACAGATTTTCATTCATCATTACATTTGCATGAAAATCTATTTACCAAGCACACAATGCAACTACAATAGTCGTTTGTTTTTCATTATGGTCACCCTATCCAAAAGTGACGTACGATTTCCAATTATGGGTTACATTTATTAGAATAATGAGCATTAGCAAAATATTCATGCGTTGGCAACATTGAATCTTAAATATAACGAGTTTTTTTGTTTGTTGTTATGAGGAAAATTTTCGTTTAGTTATGTAGGTAGTAGTTTTAGTCTTCAGGAAATTCTTCAATGAGGTTTTTCGGACGATTTCCGGGAGAGGAAAATCGTTTTCCTTCTTCTCATAAAAGGTAAATGTTTTATGTGAAATGATGAGTTGCCGATTATCCAAGATAAATATAGCCAAGTTTTATTTGTGGTGGACAGTTTTCCTGTTGGCCTGACGGTCAGAATTTTTTCCGATTTTTATATTCAGACTCTACTTTTTAGATCGTTTAGCCAGAGTTTGACCATAATTTGAATCTCCAACTGGAGTGATTTTAGCACCTATCGTTAAGCACAAAACCTCTTAATCGATGTTTTACTTTAGAAGCCCTATCATGACTTTTCACGGGAACTTAGATGTTAATATGTGGGAAAAAAATAATTCTTCGTTCGTACACGAGGAACTTTTTCATTTTCCATACGATAAACGCCGTAAATACTTCTAGTACGCTGTAGCTAAAATACGGAGATCTTGTGCTAAGGCCTCAGTATTTTTGACATTTGTAATTATGTTATCTGACGGGATTCCCCTTAAAGGACCAAAGAATGCCGGGGTCGTGGGACTGTATCATCAGCTAACAGTGACCCTGGAACGTAAGGAGCTATTGAAGGATGACCGTGGATTTTAGTCAGTAATAAGTCTGACAGTCTTTTGAAATATCGTGTGGATTTAGGTGTTTTAAATGAAATAACTTCGTACGCACGAGACATTTTTATTATTGACTGTTCGACAACCATAGATTTTTCATAGACAAGACAATCATTTTGACATAAGAGTTCCACAGATTAAAAAATACATATCACAGAGCCGACTCAAAATGATTTCATGTTAAATTTCTATTAAAGGCGACAAAATCTCTCAAAAAAATGAAAAATATTCATTAGCGATTTTTTCTGATAAAAACTAAGCGACATGCAGAGGATATGGGTGAAAAAGGAACTAATATTTATGGTGCTCTACCACGTTCTTCACCCTTATGAGAGGGCGAACATTTTTACACAGTGGATCCTGATAAAAAAAATGGTAGTAAGTGGTGTTTTTTTTTTGCTTACTGTATTTTATGGCATCTTATATTAAAATATACATAAACTTTAGCTATGCCTCATATTATACTACTCCGTTTGCTAAATTTTCGTAATCATTTCACTTAGTTAAATATAAACTTACAATAAAAGTTGCAAAACAAATGTTGATTGCTACTTTTAATAAACCCGTCTAATGCCCTTTTCCCATAAAACAGTACATAGAGACTATTTTCGCCTACTCCTATAAGGTCGCACGTAATTGTGTTAGTGGGTGACAAACAAAATCGTAAAGATGCGATATTACGCTTTACGTCCACCGTACGATCAAGTTCGGCTGTAAATCTAGTTATTTACTTCGTGGGAGCTTGTAATGTATCTGATGGTTTTAATTAACATATGGGGATTGGGAAGGTAAACAAAGGGTTTTTTTTTTAATTCATAAAAGCACTAGGAATTTCTCCTATATCGTGGTATGTCCTGAAAATCTGTATACATAAAAATCAATGCCACTTTTCGTTGTAATTTTATAACTACAGAACAGGCTCACCTATCCAAACCAAATGTTTAGACTTTGTTCGGACTATTTAGTAGATGTTTTATGTGAAGTTTGCACAAAATCGGTCGAGCGGTTCTTTATTTATCACATTTTTCGTAACAAATGAATTCAATAAATGGCGGATCATTTTGTTAATGGGGATTTTGCTGTCAAAGTAGCAAAGCACGTATCAGGCCGCTAGTAATGTTATAAAAATAAATGAGAGCCTTTGCCCAGCCGTGGGATAACACAGGCTAACTCTAACAGAATGTACAGTCGACAAAGTTGAATTATGACCCACCATAAGCTCATTTTCCTACAGATATTCAAATACAGTTAGGTCCACATTCGCGTAAACCTACATATCCATGGTAATGACTTTGATCTTTGTCAATTTGACGGATTCAAACGATTTATTGTCAAAATGGGTTATGATTCAACTTTGTCGATTGTATTGTGTGTAGTAAAAGATTTTACTATTTAAAAAAAAAAATAATGGCTTCTGATGTTCAGTTTGTCTATCAGGGCTTATTTTCAAAATAAATGAGGCGATTATTCTTAGAAATTGCTGCACTGTCCACCACTGGTGGAAAAAGTGGGTGTGGACAATTCATAGAAACGAGAAAAGAAGAAATATTGTTTCACAAACCAGAAACGTTTTTCTTTTAAACTTTGCCCCCACACTAGGAATATTTCTCCTGTATCGTGGGTGCGTTTACAAACATAGAAACTCACATACACAAACACCCAGACCCGGAACACCTACTTGCAGATCATACAAATATTTGGTCCGTGCGGGTATCGAACCCGTGACAAACTGCACAGCAGTCGATCATTCAGCTACTGCGCCAACCGTGTAGTCGAACAGGTGGCCATCAACTCTTAACGCAATCCAGTTTAGGTTGTGGGACAGAGATGGACGCTAGACGACTTGTATAGCTCTGTCTCTTTCCCACAGCCTAAACTGGATCGCGTTAATAGCTCGTGGTAAGGCCACAGGTTCTAACAATCCATCAGAGATTATAAAAGCTAGAACACAAGACACTTTTTTGCTTGTACAACATTGTAATTGTACAGAGTTATTAAAATAATAATAGAAAAAAAAACTCCATAATAGGGGAGGTTTATAAAAATTTTCCGTAAACAAAGACTTGTAGGAACTATTCAAGATGGCCGCTTGTACAGGAAAAATATTTTAATTTCAACAAACCTTGTCTTGAAGCTGATTTCCTTGCGGTAGATGTCTTGACAATTGCTGGATTGTTGTTTTTCTTTGTTTGTTATATTACTTAGTAGTTTATTTTATTTATACTTAATATTAATTTGTTGGATGAATGAATATATATAGTGACCACGCAGAGCGGATAATTCTTATGAGAAAATGATTTAATATGAAAATTTGACGTATCGTTTTTTTTTTTCAAAAATGGGGTTAGTGATTGATACCCAATGCCTACAAAAATTTTGGCCGGTGGTATAAAAGTCACCCTGTATAAACACAAACACCCAGAACTGAAACAACTACTTGCAGCGGGAATCGAACCCACGACTCGCAACGCAGCAGTTGATCGTTAAGCCACTGCGCAAACTGTGCACTTATATCTTCTTTTAAATAAAATTTCCGTGTCACAATGTTAGTTACCGTACTCCTCTGAAACGGCTTGACCTATTTTTATGAAAGGTATGCATATTCAGTAGGTCTGAGAATCGGCTACTATCTATTTTTCTTTTAAAATATGGCAAAACGTTTTGCGGGGTCAGCTAGTCTACTATATAAAAATAAGTCGGGTTTTCCTTCCTGACGCTATAACTCCAGAACGCACGAACCGATTTCCACGGTTTTGCATTCGTTGGAAAGGTCTCGGGCTCCGTGAGGTCTCCTCCGGATAGCAAAGAAAATTCAGGAAAAAATTCAACAGAAAAGCGGGAAAATCTTTTTTCACATACAGAAATGTTGCATAAAACGAAGTCGAAGGTGGCGAAACGGAGCACACACAGACTAGCAAACCCGGCGACCTCCGTTTCGCCACCTATATAAATTATAACATTCTCAACATATAACCAAACTAAAGTTTGACTGTTAAAATGTCTTCTTGTCTGTTACCAAGCCTAGTTAGAAGGTAAACTTGCAAAGCGCAGAGCTATGTGTAATTAGTTGTTAGTTCACGTCGGACAGGCAACTTGTCATAACTTTATAATTTGAATCCACTGCTCCGTTAAGTTGGTACACCTGTTCGGATGCTGTAGTTGTTCTGAAGACCTAGTGTGATTAGTTTCAACTGAAATGAATATGGAATAGTTTATTTGTTTGTGCTTTTAATTCTTGATTTCGGAATCTGCTAAAATAATAGAAAGTATCGTTATCAATTCGGGATTGGTTATGCAGGATACCGTGGCTGTGGAAAGCAAAAGGCAAATGAAGGAACAGCGTGTACTTTGGTTAGTTAAAGTGTGACGGTTTCTCCGTTGTACGAAGCGCCACGTATAAGTCTTAAGACATAACTAATACAGCTTTAGGGACAGGGAGTATAAGGACTGTGATGATCCTCCAGACAGTTGGTTTTTTCTATAATTATGGTATATTTTCGAGAAAATTCTAATATCGCAATGTGTGACTCTAATTCTTTTAGTACTTCAACTGATCTATGGGACGTGTGGCTACAAGGGCGTCGCCAGCTTATGACTAAGGGGGGGGGGGGGGGGGCAATGGGGCTGAATTATTGAAATATATTGAAATTATTCTGAATATTTCAGTACTTTCTACAATATGTACGTTAAACATTGTTTTATTTACGTTCTGTCATACGATGCGGAATTTATTAACAGGTAAGGAAGTCAATTGCTCGCATTTTGGTCGCTTTGAGGCTAGTTAAATTTGATCTCATGGGGGGGGCGACGCTCTTGGTTGGCTACAATGCAAAGTATTACATCCCGAGAACGGACAAAACTATCTATCATTCCACTTAGGGAGAGTTTTCTACCAGTAGTGAAATTAACTATTAGAAAAAAAGCTATAGATTTTCTTACGAATAGTTAACTAACAATCAGTTCAAGTTTCCATAACTACTGATACAAAAAACCCGACTGCGTATAAAAACTAAAAAGAAAGAAACAAGCCCAGTAGTTTAGAATTCACTCATTCACACTCACAGTCGGGGCCCCTTGGGAAGATTTGATTGGTATAATTTGAATGGGCCCCGACTGTGAGTGTGAATGAGTGAATTCTAAACTACTGGGCTTGTTTCTTTCTTTTTAGTTTTTATACGCAGTCGGGTTTTTTGTTTTTTTTTAATATTTATTTTATTTTACTATTTTTAGTTTTTGTTAGCATTTATCAGTCCAAATTAAATTGAAACATATAAGTTATATATATTTTGGTAAACCATTTTTAACATTCTTTAATTTGATACCCCACTTGATAGAATGTGAGAGATTTTATAAAAAAAAATTTATTTCGGAACCCTTTGCACACGAGTTCGACTCGCACTTGGCCAGTTTTATGTACCCAGTGACACTCTCACGTTTAAGACGAATCTAACGACACCTCTCAAGTTGAAATCCATCAAGCCGTTTAGGCTGCAGAGCAACACACAGAAACATACATACATACATACATACTTACATACATACATACACTCGAAAAAACATAACCCTCCTGGCGCAGTCGGGTAAAAAACTGGCCTTTAATTCCACTTTAACAAGCATAGTCGTCAATTCACGTTCTTCAATACTAATACACCACGGCAATTACCTACCGTCCAATATCCACATTATGATTAAAACATGCAAGTTTCAAAACACAAAAGAAAAGGTCCCTTTTCCAATTACACCCCATTAAAATTTACTGACCGACCGTAACGCTTATTTATATGTATTACATACGAGAATTAGGTTTGCAAACTAGTGTGATATGAGATAGCCGTGTGGGGACGGACGGCTGCTGGTAATGCATTCGTAAAGCGATACTTACACGGGTTTATTCCGGAATACTAGTACATTATGTTGATGCTTGTTGGATTGGTTGCATGTTACATTTGAGAAGATTGTGGATTTTGAAAAGCTGGTTTTGTTGAAAATCTAATGAATTGGTTGCTTTTGAGTCTGCATTATATCTTCGTATTTAGACAACTTTTGGATTTAGGATCTGGCCAGTTAAATGTTTTTCTGAAACAAATAAATTCAAATCAATTTAAAGATGATTTTTTTTTTTGAGGAAAGAAAAAATTTTAGATTGCAAGTGGGAATCGAACCCGCGTCTTCTGGATAGGTACTCCAGACGCCTTAACCAACTAGGCTATTGCAACCCACACCTGCAAGCTAAAATTCTCTATTCCTCGTTTACGCTTTTCGGTAGCGTAGCGCCATCTCTTGGATAAGTGTTTAACTAACTTCCACCCAACACGTTGACATTACAGCCAAATCAATGTTGTATAATGAGATAGCAACTACCATACTTATTAATTATTTTAAACGCATTAACGCATGCGACGCGCATCGTAAAGATGATTTTTTTTTTTTTAGGAAAGAAAAATTTTTAGATTGCAAGTGGGATTCGAACCCGCGTCTTCTGGATAGGTACTCCAGACGCCTTAACCAACTAGGCTATTGCAACCCACACCTGCAAGCTATTTAATTATTTTATTTCAAATAAATTTATTTTAAAACCACCAGAAACTAAGAGTTGGCACAAAACGTTGCAATGGTTGTCGTTAGTCTCAGGAATAGCTGAGAGCTTTGAGGAGATTTATCTTTTATAAATGAATTGTTAGATATTCTAGTTTTTATATTATTTAGTTGCCTATGTGCATGTTAGTAAAATTGTTCAACATGTTTTAAAGTATGTTAAAAACGCCATAACGAAGTGTGGTGAACTACCTTCTGAGAACTTTTAATTTAAAAATTGGTTGTGTTTCTTACTTTTTACGACATCCAAGCATACAATTTTCTAGGAAAATGTTCGACAAAGGAAACCAGTAAAGGACTAGAAATTTAAATAACATGCAATAAGTGGAACATGCTGGGAAATAAATTGCCCCAGTTTCATCATCTCTATGAAGCTTTTGGTACCAATGCGGTTATTAATTTTCTGAAAGAAATGCTTACCAATATTTTTCCATGAATTTTGTTGCTTGTATTATACAAACAATAGAGTGTTTCCTTATAGATGACTAGCTTTTGCTCGCGGTTGCGTCCACGTATTCCAAAGGAACATAAATTACCGGAAAAAATCTTATGGAAATCTGAGTCTTTTTAAGTGCTTTTCATCAAAATTACAAACAAACGTATACAGAGTTCATTTGTATTGAAATGGAAGTATACATTCTGGGAAAAATAATCTTCTTTTATTATTCCACGAATTTTGGTGTTCTAAAACCAGTGTATTGATTTTCCCTTCGGATTATTTCATTCCGAAACCAATAATCCCCTCTTTTTACTTCAAAACATTTTCTACCCGCCTTTGCAATGTTCCAGCTGAAGCATTTTTATTCGCCTTTCTCTGTGGAACGTGGAAGCAATGTTACTCTGAACATTTTTCTTCTGGAAACGTTTGCCTGTTTAAAAATACCGACACTTAACTCTTACGTCCGATGTTACTAATGACAATGGTAGCTGTTCGTATTCAATAAGTACTTAGTTGAAGACGACGCTAATTTGCTATTCTTTACTTTTTTGCAATTTATTTTGTTGTAAGTGGAATAATTTGCGAAGAAAGCAGTAATAAGTGTCCGTTTTTTCTATTGGGGTTTAGAATTGTTAGTGAAAATAGTGCTAATTAGGTGGGCTTTCGTCTTTAACTGGAATGCTATCGATGTTAATACAGATCTTGTCACATACAATGACTATTTGTTAACTCTTCTTTCTTTCGAATAGCTGAAAAGTTTATTTCGTTTAGAATCTATTATATACAATCTTAGTTCATCATCATAAGCTAAGAATTTTCAGGTCAGCTCCAAGTCAATTCAAATGGAGCTGAATATTAGTATTTTACATGGAGTGACTGCCTGACCGCCACAACCTAGTAATTGGTAATACGATACCCCATGGTAAGACTTGTTTTTAGGCTTTCAAACTTCTGACTAATGACTGTCAAAGATCTACAGATCTAAAGGTTATTTAGGCAGTTCGGGTCTGATAGTGTCTTTCGCCACACAGAGCGGGAAGAATCATTTGATAATTTTACAACGGTAACAAAAAATTAAGTGCAGTTTAACCTTGCAAATCGATCTATACTCTCAATACAAACGACCCCCAATAATTTTCCAACTTATCCGTCTAACTTACGTCCACAATCAGTAACATATTAATACTTCTCTTAGTAAACAGTCCAGTTCATTGGTCGTGTCTACTTGTACAGTGATTAACAAGTGCACACATGTTCGCAGTGGCCCGCCATGGTCCACACTTGAATATGTAATGCACGCCATCTTGGGAACTTGTCAAATGCGAACAGAAATGGTGCGGAGACGGCTTTGTGTTAGTTTGTTAAGTTTTAGAACGAAGCGAATAATAATTATTCAATATGCATTTGTAGTTGAAGAAGCATTTTTGGAACACAGACAAAGCGAAATGAGTGTGTAGGTAAAGGGTATAATTTTAATTTAAGACTAGGTGTTGCCCGCGTTTTCACTTCAGCTGCTAGTCTGTTATTGTCCGTAGCGTGATGTTATACTTATAGCCTATAGCCTTCTTCAATAAATAGACTATTCCTCTCATAGACTATAGCCTCCTAACACAGGCATTTTCTGCCTAAAAGGAGGCTTCAAATACAAATTTGTAACAATATCCTGATTGTGCCCAATAAACTATTTTTATTTTATTTATTATTTACTATTTTTATTTACTATTCAACATCAAAAAGAGTTTTCAATTGGACCCAGTAGTTCCTGATATTAGCGCGTTGAACCAATCAAACTTTATTAGTAACGATCATTGACAGTAATGATCACACCAATATAGACGACACGTTTGGTGTAGTGGCTGAGCGATTAGACTACTAAGCTGCGTGTCGCGGGTTCGATTCCCGCAAGGAGCAAATATTTGTATGATCTACAAGAAGTTGCTCCGGGTCTGGGCGTTTGTATATGTCAGTTTATATGTTTTTAAACGAACTCACAATACAATACAAGAAAAGACTTAAGGACAGTTAACTATAAAAATCGTGGTTCACAACGAGAATATTTTTTGCCTTTAACACTATTTTTGATATTTGGCAAAATAGTGGCAATCAAAAGGTCCTCAAGGTTTCCTAACCTGCACACTTGAGGATCTTTTAACTGTATCAGTGTCAGTGTACTAGTGTTTCGGGCCAAATAAAAAATGAATTTTTGGCCTTCAATTTGCTCAGTAGAAGAATGGTATTAACCTAATCCAAACGATTTATAGAGCTAAGCTAAGCTCATTAAATGTACATTTCGAAAATTAGCTTTTACTTTGAATGGAGAAGGATCAATTTATAATTGGATTACATAATGTAGTACGTGATATTATTAGTCAAGATTTAAGGCCGAACAGGTTTGGTATGTTTCACCGAATCACAATATCTATAAATAAATTAAATTTTAATAAACCCTCAACATTCTTAAATCTAAGACTGCAGACAAAAACTATTCAACATCAATACAAGTTATGCCATTAAAATTATTAATTCATAACATTAACGAATGCCTAGAAATTTATTATTAATATTAACGTTTTTCTATCGTGCGACTATCGTTTCAAGAAACGGGTTGCCAACAATAAAAATACATAATAAAATAGGCGTTCGCGGTTTTTTCGCGTCTCCACTATTTCATAGTATTGAACAGTATTCATTACAAATCCGACAAGCTGATTGGTTGGCTGCCAGCCAATCAACATTCACTCGATATGTTATTAAATACCGAATAATAATTATTGATGCTATATAACTGCGCCAAATATCATCACCAATGTTGCTTGGTCCCTCATTATCAATCGCTTTTGTCATTACACAGTAATTTCGAAATTTTAGCACAGATCTAGAGGTCTTTTAAAACTGGTTTTGCTAAGTTTTTTCAATGCCATGGAAGTTTTTGCTCATGGCATTGCTATTATATTTTATGTTGTAGTTTTTTGTTTAATGGTGGATTGGCTATGATTAAGCGTTTTTTGTGGATGAAGAGTTAATTGTGAATCAATTTTATTGTATTGTTTAAATGGATACTCAACTATTTTGAATCGGTGTCATGGCGGACTATGTTTTAACTTAACGTTTAATATGTCAACAATATTAGCCCCTGCTGTATACTATCTGTGTATGAACCTCTGCGGATTTGTTTTGCTATAGTCACCTGGATACCAAAGTCGTAAGGTATCGGAAACTTGCGTCGCCTTGTGTGCGAAGGGGATTACTGTTTTACTGTAGTGCAAGGCTTAGGCATTTCCTCATACGGAATAGGCATTGATACACTCATCGTGGCAGTCGTAGTTTGGACTTTTAAGCGTACTTGACGACGAAGCCTATTTCCTATTTCTGCCTGCAGGTTTTAAAGGAATTTAACCAAACCGGACCTCGGGGTGCCCCTGGCGTCGACCTTCGAACAGTTTTAACTGACTCACTTCTAAAAAACACATTTTCCCTAGTAAGCACTAATGCTAATTCTAACTGATATTAAATTTTGGGTATTAGTTAATTCTAGTTTTAACAAAGGCACTTAGTAAAAATAGTTCTAACTAGGGAAAAGTGTTCTCTCTAAAATGGGTTTTACTGTAGCATAGAGGAGACTTCGTATTTGAAACCACAAACTTGCAATGATAGACAAGGCTTTAGCCACTGGGCCAACTACTGTCTCTATGCACGAACTAATATTTTCTGATACTTATTATGTTTATCGATTTGTCGCGTAACTTGTCCTAGTCAAATTAGGAAAGTAATAGATTTTATCATGTTCTCAGATATCTGGTTGGCAATCTATCACTTGCATGCGTGCTATTTTGTTGCAAAGATACAAGTTGGATTAAATCATAGCAAATTATTTACTTATTTGTCTTGAAGTTAATCTAACAAGTCACTCAAATCTACACTTACTTATTTAACTAATCTACAATATGTTGCATTCATAATTATGGAAATTAAGGTTTTTTTTATTTGCCTGATCAGGGGTACCCCTATCTAATAACGAAACCCGTAGCTGAGGCCGAAGATTCGATCGTTTCCAACAGTTTATCATAAGATTAGTTAGTCGTATAAACTAAAAATTGGTGACAACATGATTAAACAGTTGTTCCTACTCCCAATGTGATAATAGAACGTATGAATTCAGAAATAATAGGGAGTAGTGTTCACTCGAAAATTTCGAGTACGGGCCCGTATTTTCGTTGACGGATTAGAGATTAGACGCCCTTTCCCACTCTTGCGCAAATAGGTACCTCCTTGAAGATATTAAAGAAATTAATAATGCAATCTTGATCCCGATATTTGTAAACAATCAATGAGCGAATTTACCAGCTATGTCCAATCACAAACAGCCAACAAAGAACACGGATCAGGATTTGGCTTGAGATACCTACAAGATTAGTTTCGGAAATTAGATTGCTCCAAAAAGTCATCAGTTTTCTTTTTTTCAGTAGAAAACTCAAGGTGATATCAGTAAACTGAAGGGAGTATAGAGCACAATGTATGCCGCGGTCAGGGAATCGTCGTAAGTCTGTCAAAGTCCGTCTTGACCGTCTTGAATCGCGATCCTGGAATTCAAAGGGCAACTGAAGTAAAAAGTTTCTAGTCAATCCAGTTCACTATTTTGTTCCGCATGGTTTTCCAATTTATTACAATTAAAAAGGACACATCCGACAATTTAATTCTCTCTCGTTTTGAAATATCTGGGTTTTCGACGACATTTTAAAGTGATAAAAAAAACGTTTAATTTTTAATTACTTTTATTATAAAAATCGAAACGAAAGGAACATTTATTACAATAATAAGAAAAAAAATCAGTTACACCATGTTATTGACTTGATCGATTTAAAAGTAGACCACAGGCAAAAGAAAATATAAAAAAATGGAAGGAACATTACAAAAATCAGAAATTTAAGGATATCTGTAATAATATCAGTAAATAATGTAAAATTTAATTTTAAAACACAGATTTAGATTGATAGTAGCATAAAGCTTTGCCCAAACGAAAACCCCATGGGATGAAAAATTCGCTCGCTGTGAAATAACTTGTGTTGTGATCAAACTGGGCCGAATATGAGCTCCCGCTCAAATCAGTTAGACAAACAACTTGTCACCAGAGCTTAACGTTTTGAAAAAATAACACGAATAACTGGACTAAGAGCCAAGGGATATGTTTTATCCTTCTGAGATTTGCGTTCAATTTTAGTATGCTAAGACATTATCTGTAATCATACAGATAGAGCGAATGGTCAACGTGTTAAATTTTAGTCTACCTACTTATTATAAAAATGGCAAGATTATGTTATTACATTTATCTTGCCTTTTTTACATATACCTTGCCTTTGTTACATAATATAATATTGTGTTACTAGTTTTTTATGCAAGAAAATAAGTGCAAGATTGCTGTTTTGATTAAACTTGACTAGCTTGTGTTATAATACTGTGATCATGTATAATACTAAATTGCTTTAGGACATTTATGGCAGTCTCACTATTATTATTACTTGCACTTTTGTTCTTGCATTAACAAATAATTTCAAAATATTTACTGACAAATAATGAAAAATTTGTTTGCCCGTGATCCAACTTAAAGGAAAACTAAAATACTGTATAAAATAAACAAAAGAATTATAAATGCTTCAATGATAGTGACGACGATAGGGTCGCGGTCCCACTGACAGCGGGCGCTTAAGAGGTAGCGGGAGCGGGTAAATTGTTCGTAAGTAATATTTTTTATCGATTACACAAACTCGTTTATATTGGATTCAATCACTTTAGCATTTTATACATATTACCTACAACCTAATGATTACACCCATATAACTTTTAGGTTAGCTCAGAGCTTTTCCAAAGTTTTAGTCCCAAAACACATTTGAATGAATTAAATAAAATGTACCCGCTCCCGTTTAAATTTAATTAAAACTAAACAAAATAAGAAAGTGCTAAAAAATGAAAATTAAACTAATTT
Organism: Agrotis clavis; assembly: GCA_954870645.1. Lineage (NCBI taxonomy): Eukaryota > Metazoa > Arthropoda > Insecta > Lepidoptera > Noctuidae > Agrotis > Agrotis clavis. The sequence continues at coordinate 3,906,920 of OX940929.1, forward strand.
ACGGTAGAACTCACATTATATTTAAAATGCGTTTTAAACGAGTGGTCAATGTTACTCTAAAACCTCGAGTTATCAGATTTTTAAGAAGTATTAATAGAGCGGGAGCCAGGCCAAAATATCGTTAGTGATTTCTTCTCAAGCCATACTTAGTAGACTACATAAGGGAGTCATATCATAAAGATTCGTGGAAGTCAGCTGCTGTTCCGTTGGTGGGATAAGCAGCAATCGCCGTTCAAACACGTAGAAAAAATATTTTTTTTTAGTCATTTCCTCCCAACTGAAACCTGGTTAATATTGAAGATTACCTTGTATCACGAAGAATAAAACCAATCAGCCGACGATACCATGGTGGGATACACGTCAGCTGGTCACTCGAACATGTAATTTTTTATTTTATTTTCAGTGATTTCCTCTCAACCCAAATTTAACCCAATGAAAGTTTACATGTAGTTATGGCTAAAAACAGACGTCAGCTGGCTGTAGCTCGGTGGAAAGATCGTCAGCTGATGCTTTGAAAATTACAAGTAGGACTACCGCTCTCAGCCTAAATCTGCATTCAGTTCAATGTTTTCAATTCCTCCCTACAGAAAACCTGTTTATATTGAGGCTTACTCAATATCACGATGAAAAAATCCATTCATCTTATGTTTACAGACAGTTATGGGTCAAAATACAGAATTATTCTTATAAAGCTGGGCATCAGGAACATATGTGATTCCGTAAGAGATACGAAAAAACTTATTTAGATAACTTTAGCTCTTTTTTCAGTATAAACATTTTGGCATTTTTATTTTTTTGGTCAAGTGTGAATTGTCCACTAAAATGAATTCGCTAGGAACAATATTTGGATTTTACAAAATGTGCAATACCTTAAAAACTACTTAACCGATTTTCATGAAACAAACTGTACAATAGTTTTTAAAACAAGACCAACACATTAAAATTAGTTCCATTGCAATAACCCCATAAACCAAAAAATACATTTTCAAGTTACGTAATTATGATCAACATATTTATCAAACTTTAGTACAATTTTCTAGTTAGTTTCGATACGAAATGTATTTTAATGAAATCTAATAAGAAAAATACAGTATTCTAATAAGAATTAAGCACAAACAAATAACATACAAAATTCTAATACAATTACAAAAAATAATCTTATCTCCTTACAAACAATATTTACCTAAGTACATCTTGTCGCACCTCCCACTACGTGCACCTCTCATCGTAACGGGCAGTGGTGGTCTCATCGCTGACTTTTAATAACTACTTTGGCCGGCACTTTCAGAAAAGCCCAAAAAATGTATGGAGCGTGATGAATGTTATGTCCTTTATCCAATTTCCGCCTTCCTGATTTTTGTCTTCCGATACATCGAAATAATAATTGACATGAAACAGAGTCGAAAGGCATTAAAAAATAAATCTTATGATACCTAATTATGTTGATCATAACTACGTAACTTGAAAATGTAGTTTTTTGTTTATGGGGTTATTGTAATTGACTTTATTTTAATGTGTTGGTCTTGTTGTAAAAACTATTGTACAGTTTGTTTCATGAAAATCGGGTAAGTAGTTTTTAAGGTATTGCACATTTTGTATAATCCAAATATTGTTCCTAGCGAATTCATTTTAGTGGACAATTCACACTTGACCAAAAAAATAAAAATGCCAAAATGTTTATACTGAAAAAAGAGCTAAAGTTATCTAAATAAGTTTTTTCGTATCTCTTACGGAATCACATATGTTCCTGATGCCCAGCTTTATAAGAACAACTCTGTATTTTGATCCATAACTGTCTGTAAACATAAGATGAATGGATTTTTTCATCGTGATATTGAGTAAGCCTCAATATAAACAGGTTTTCTGTAGGGAGGTATTGAAAACATTGAACTGAATGCAGATTTAGGCTAAGAGCGGTAGTCCTACTTGTAATTTTCAAAGCATCAGCTGACGATCTTTCCACCGAGCTACAGCCAGCTGACGTCTGTTTTTAGCCATAACTACATGTAAACTTTCATTGGGTTAAATTTGGGTTGAGAGGAAATCACTGAAAATAAAATAAAAAATTACATGTTCGAGTGACCAGCTGACGTGTATCCCACCATGGTATCGTCGGCTGATTGGTTTTATTCTTCGTGATACAAGGTAATCTTCAATATTAACCAGGTTTCAGTTGGGAGGAAATGACTAAAAAAAAATATTTTTTCTACGTGTTTGAACGGCGATTGCTGCTTATCCCACCAACGGAATCGCAGCTGACTTCCACAAATCTTCATGATACGACTCCCTCATGTAGCCTGCTAATTATCGCTTGAGAAGAAATTGGTCACGGACATCTGTTGCGGGCTCCCGCTCTATAATGTTTCGTACAAAAATACACAGTTTTTTGTTATTTTTTATACAAACAATATTAATATCTACATACTTAAATATAATAAATTAAGGTTTTTGATTTTTAATACGATACAATTTTTACGCATAGTCACTATTTATACATATTTTTTTTTTTTTAATTGCAAGTGACTTTTTATTGGCAAGGACATGCATTGCAAGGCTACGTACGAGTAATTTAAAAAATTCCATCACCATTTTATTTTATATGAAGACCAAGTTAAAACTGCAAGCGAATGTGGAAATAAAGTGCAAACAGTGCTATTTCATATGACAGAAACTTCATCAAGTAAAGTAAACTTGTTTTGCACAAGTGAACAAGATAGGAGGAACGAGAAATATCGCTGTAAATAAAGGCGAGGCACTTACAAAATTGTTCTGTTGAATAACGTTCGTGTCGCGAATTCAGTCGAGTTTTCACATTTACAGTACTTTTCTGCTGCTGCGACTATTTAATATTTGTCAAAGTCCAGGATTATGTGAAGTTATTATTATAAATCATAAAAACATGCAATAGACAATCAAATTGCCATGTTACTGGCGCGTGGATTTACCTATTTGATATGGTTAAGTTACAGGTTTTTAACACTTGGATAGAATATTTTTATACTATGGTAATCTAATATTTTGAAGCAAATTATATTTGATAAATGCTTTAGGTTCAAGTTAGTTTTAACACCTGGCAAGATATTTTTGATAATAAGGTAACTTCTAATATTTTGAAGCAAATTATAATAAATTATAAAACTCCTGCTATCTTTAAATTCGAATTCGAATTAAATCGCTACTCGCTTACAATCTGAACAAGGCTTTACGATGGAACTTTAATGACATTTGTATGAAATACAATGTGATATATTTTTGTTTAAGTCTACCTACCTACAAACAAATCTAGATAGTTTGTTATTACTAGAAGTCCAAATATAAACTTTGGTACATAATTTTTAAACTCTTTTTATTATCATAAGGTTACATTTTGATACATAACGATTTCCAGTATTTGCGCGACGATGCTGAAACAAAAAAAAATTCAATCATTTACTATTTACGGACTGGCAGTGGACAAAGGGGACTGATAAACATTCCAGATTCACCTCCTAGCTCTTATTAAATGAGACCTCATACTCAGGGCGGGGCTCAGGGACTGTCACGACTGTAATCCTTCAATAGCCCATTACGTTCCAGGGTCATGGTTGATGAGACAGTCCCGCGAGCCCGGCAGGCTTTGGCCCTCTAAGGGGGGCCCCGAAGAAGCCGATGGTGCCGTGAGGTTTTTTGAAAGAAAACGTTCACCTACAAGGTACACAGACGATCTGATGAAGACAAACTGCTTCCAACCGGTCCTATTGGAAATCTATCATCATCAGCCTATAATGTTCCCATTGCTGGGACACAGGCCTCCTCTCTGTGAGAGGGAGTGGGCCATAATCCACCACGCGGGCCCAGTGCGGGTTGGCAGATGTCACATGTCTTCGAATTTTTTGGTTCTGGACATGCCGGTTTCCTCACGATGTTTTCCTTCACCGTTTTGAGAGCAGTGGTGATGAAATAAATTACACAAAGTAATGCGCCTGGCGGGGTTCGAACCCACGACCTACAACACGTAAGTCGGGACCGATACCACTGGGCCACCACTGCTCTCTTATTTTTTATTCATCGTAAATCTATACGGGATGCCTATGATTAGCAGTGGATATCCTGCGGCTGAGATAATGATGAGATCACTCCATCTTAGATATCATCTTAGCTTCTGTCATCATTATCTGCCATCATCAGTCAAACCGGATGCAGCTGAATATCAGTATTTTACATGGAGCGACTGCCTATCGGACCTCCACAACCCAGTAACTAGATATTACGATACCCCATGGTAAGACTGGTTGTCAGACTTTAGAGCTTCTGACTAACAGTAACGACTTTCAAAGATCATCTTTGCTTCTGTAAGTACTTGATTAAAATCAAGAGCAAATCCTGGTAAAAAAATATCTAGCTAGTTACCGTCTTCCCCGCGTCACTTTCTTCCGGTGCTCAAGTCTTGTAGTTCGCTGCTATCGTCACTAGAGGCGCTGGCTCCGCAGCCGTTAGTGACCGTGGATGAGGGTCCACCTGCGGCTGCCGCCATGGCCATTGACAGCGGTATGGTGATGAACTGGGGCTGGTTTGATGACGATGCTGAGAATGAAAATAGTTCATTGTAAACACAAGCACATAATCAGCGTGGGTGGGTTGGATACTAAATATATTATTAAGATTTCTATTGTTCTGGTTAAAAATGACTGCAAAAACATGGTCAATATGTGAAGCCTATACGCTCAGTCTACGCCATTCATAACCTTTTAATTGCCAAGAGTAGGTACTAACGTGTTTTCAGTAATTTATGCAATGTTACACGTCAGAGAATTTAATCAAATATAATCAAAACTGCACTTCAGCGTTATCTACATGGTGCAGTTTGACACCCGTAATCGGGCGAATTACTAAGCTCTCGAGTTACCTTCCCTCTGTATTCACTTCAGGCACTTTCCTAGCTAGTTAGTTGTAACTAGGGGGCTTTACACTAACTCCACTCTCCCTGACAAGGCCCGCAATACAAGCGAGCGGCATCAGTACGTGGCAACAGAAGACGCTTCAGATCCCGCATTCACCGAAGAAAATGTTTGAGGGAACATCGAGGTAGCTTTAGCCAATTTCAGGCTCTGATTACTACGTACTAGTCTAACAAACATGCAAAAAAGAAGAAGTCAGTAGGAGTCTCACAGACCCTTCGGCTTTCCCTTGGAAGACAACCATTGAAGATTTGAAACACGAGAACTAAAGAAAGTACAGTCATTTATTTATTTTTAGGAGAATTTTATACTCACCACCTTCTTGACCCTGATTAGCAAGTCCCAATATAAAACCGTGTGGATATCCCATAGCCAGGTTGCCAAGTCCGAGGTTACTGCCGATGCCGTCAAGACCAAGGACTCCGGAGTGGTACAACATGGCACCTCCTGGCATCTCGATCTTGGGCAGAAGTTTGGGCAGGGAAGGGCATGGTTTGCTGCTGTCCGCTTCTTGGGTTGTTGAGGATGTTGAGGCATGTGGTTCGTTGTGGGATTCTCTGAAAAAGTTATTTATTTAATCAGAAACAATGCGAAGCCGTTTTCTTCCGTATTTTAAAAAGACCCCAATCCAACATTTATAAGATACTTTCGGGATTCTTTGCTTTGTTAACGAACAAAACAGAAGAAACTGTGTTACTCAGTCACATTCTGAGTAATACAACAAAAGAACTTCAAAGGAATAATCAGCATTATAATGTTCCCATTGCTGGACACAGGCCTCCTCACTATAAGAGGGAGTAGGTTATGTCACGCGGGTTGGTAGATGTAAATTTCCTTCACCGTTGGGAGCAGTGGTGATGAAAATAAACTATAAAAAGTAATGCTCCTGGCTGAGTTTTAACCCACAACTCATGAGCCAGGGTAGTTGCCGCTGAACCAATATGCTCGCTCAGTAATACTTCTCCTGTACCATGGAACAGTAGTAAGTACAAAAGCAGTATTAGAATTAGTAGATCTGACCTCTTGGGACGCCCCCGGAGTGAGTTTTTTTTAATACTTTGCCCCCACCCTAGGAATTAATCCTGTATCGTGGTGCGTTCACAAACATAAAAAATTCACAAACAAACACCTAGACCCGGAACAATTACTTGCAGATCATACAAATATTTATTCCGTGCGGGGATCGAACCCTGCTCGAACTCCTCGATCGCTTAGCCACTGCGCCAAACCTGTCCTCAAAATTATAACCAGGCTTAGCTTATGCTACACAAGACGAGTTATCTGAAGGTTTGAAGTCAATACATACCTCTGTTTGTTGTCTCGCTCATTGGTATCGCACGTCCACTCCTGTTTGTGAACCTGAAGTAACTTCTCACTAGGTGACTCTGGTTCACTGCCGCTCTCGTCTCCGCTGTCTCCTGATGAAGCTGGCTCGTCCTACGAACAAGATATTAGATATTAGAAATGTTAAGAATAGGTCAAAATTATTCGGCTGTGTCGATAGTTTATAGTTCTTACAAAGCGTGTCAATGCATGAAAAATAAAAGAACAATGTTATTAAGTTTAGTTTACAACTTGAGGTTCGATAAAGCTGATTTCAGACTATGCTATACTATTGTGCTATAAAGTATAGCAAAGAAGGACCTAATGTTAGCAAGCCAATAATATATAGTACAGTACAATGTGAACGTGTCCATAACAATGTATGGAGCGCGATATTGTTATGCTATGAGCTATGCTATTATATTACAGCGTAGTCTGAAATCAGCTTAATGTGGTTATTTTATGGTAAAAACAATATGATGTAAGAAACCTCCACCGTCTTACAACAAGAAAGATATACTTACATCTGTTGAACACTTGTCTAAAACAACTGTCAACGTCAAACCTACATTACACGTTGATATAAGGGTATTTATGCACTTGTTTTAGACAAGCGTTCAACAGATGTTTATCTTTGTATGGTAAGAAGGACAGTGTTTAAAGTAAAAGTGTTGATTTATTTTAATGGAGGACCTACTTTTGTCTTCGGTAGATTTGGACCAGATTCTTCAAATATTTTTAAGACTTTTCAGCATTTATTGTTTACTGCAAGTCACAAGCCCATTTCATACCCGCCTATAGTTTTTCTTACAACCATTCTCAAGTGATTACAATGGAAATTGTTCACAGGTGGGAACTTTGATTGTAAAGCAGACATTTATCAATTGACAAGTACCTGCCGAAGTGTTATTATTGTTTAAAAGTTTAATCTGCATATTGATTACTGAATTAGTCCCGAATAAAAGAAGGTCGCAGCTCCTTATCATGAGATTGATCGCAGTGAATACTTTGTTTGACAAATTGTACACCACTTAGCGAAATTTATCTTCATACATAATACAATAAATAAAAAAAATACACAGGTTTATTAAAAAAAAAAAAGGATTTAACCGACTTTTGAAACAAACGCATACGGTCTCACTACAAAAAGATAAACATCTCTTGAACGTCTTGTCGTCTTGTCTAAAAAAGTGTAACTTTAAAACGACCCTTATATCAACGTTAAATTTCGTTTTCACGTGACGTTGACAGTTTTTTTGGACAAAGTGTTCAAAAGATGTTAATTTTTCTTGTGGTGGGACGGAAAAAATGTTTTAAATAACTTTTCACGTCGGGGATTTTGGTTTTATTTCCTTTATTTTTTTGTCATCGACACTCACGGATGCGTTATATTATGTTGTGTGATTGCGTAATTGTTGCGTAAACTATGCATAGATATGCGATAGCAACCGTGATGGCTTTGCTGTAATTTAATGAAGGGTTCCCTCGATTTCTCTAGGATCCCATCATTAGGGGATCTGAAAATGAGATTTTTGCGAAATCTTCATTGCACTTCTCAGATGGTCCCATGGCAATCAGATTTCAATGATCTTATTCATCGTGCGTCATTGAGGGGGAAAATAAGAGTTATTAAAAAAACCAATCCCTCCTCAATTTTTTGAAGACGGTTAAAAAAACTATTGCTTGTTTATAAATCGTAGGAATAATGTGCAATGTTATCATCTCAGTCTTAGTTGTTATTTTTGTCAAATTTTAAGGGCCTATGCAAAATAATATAAATAGACCAACTATTTAGATCTAGGCATGTACCCCGAAACTCTTGCAAATAAGTTTTAGGAACATGCGCTCAATTCAATGCAAAGAAAAACTAAGAGATTCTTAAAATTCACTATATGTGACAGGTACTTCAGTGGGACATAGTAACTTTAACTCAAGTCTTAAAATAAGTCTACCATAAAATCTTACTTTCCTTGAAACTTAATCTCTATTTAACTTTTCACGTTACTCGGCGCACTCAAAATCCGACCCAGGTGTTACTGAAACTGTGCACTTACCGCGTTTTAGCGCTAACGTGTAAAAACGTCTGCGGTACCAGTTACCGCGTTATACCGCGTGTCAGACGTTAGAACTTAAGTGGAATCGGGCTCTAAGTGAAGGGAAATGTGTTTGAAGCTTTTAGAGCATATATTTTGAACAGTTTTGGCGTAGTGAAATGGCTTAAAGTTTAGTAGAGAAGTGGAGAAGTCTGGCCTAAATAGATCTTCCGTTTTATGCATGTTTCAGATAATAAAAATTCTTACGAAAAGTTGGCACGACACTTTTATCCGACTGCGCGACGCAAAGGAGGGTAATGTGTTTATTACCATGGAATGGAATGGACTGGACTGGACTGGACTGGACTGGACCGGACCGGACCGGACCGGACCGGACCGGACAGGACCGGACCGGACCGGACCGGACCGGACCGGACTGGACTGGACCGGACCGGACCGGACCGGACCGGACCGGACCGGACCGGACCGGACCGGACAGGACCGGACCGGACTGGACTGGAGTGGAGTCGCGACGATTATTTTTGTTGAGTGTATACAGTAACTTCGTTCCATCCGGGTGTCCCTTGACACCTCTCAAGTTTTTTATTACTTTATTTAAAACTAGCCCCTCTTATTACCTATGTCACTCAGAACCAAAGCAGCTTTCAACTAGTGAAAGAATTTTTGAAATCGGACCAGTAGTTTTCGAGCCTATTCATTACAAACAAACAAAGTTTTCCTCTTTATGATATTAGTATAGACTAGCTAGATATTCCCCGTGGTTTAACCTCCGCTGCTTGGCTACTATTCGTCGCAGTGTGATGTTATATAGCCTACAGCCGTCCTCGATAAGTGGATTAACACAAAAAAAAACATTTCGAACCGTTCCTGATGAACAAAAAACAAACTCTTCAGCGTCATAATATTAGTAGAATAGATGGGATTGCTTAGTCTCAATCTAGCATAGAGGCCAAGATGAGACTTAAGATGGAACAAGCTTGCCAAGAAGGAAGTGAAAAACTGAGACCTTAAGGTGAATGCTCCAACCAGCCCGCGAAATTCAAATTTTCTTACGTTTTTTGTAATTTGCAGGCCAGTGACATGTTGTAACTTTATCAAAATATGAATTGCGGTAATAACAAGTATAATTTTAAATATTAAAATTATCCAAAAATTCGCTCCATCAGCTCTCACATAGAAAAGGTGCATCATGTTAAAATCTCCGAAATCTAACTACGATGCACCTTTTCTATGTGAGAGCTGATGGAGCGAATTTTTTGATAATTTTTATATTTAAAATTATACTTGTTATTACCTCAATTCATATTTTGATAAAGTTACAACATGTCACTGGCCTGCAAATTGCAAAAAACGTAAGAAAATTTGAATTTCGCGAGCTGGTTGGAGCTGCAATCACCTTAACACAGGTTTTCCGTATTTTCCGTACAGCGTACTTAAAGTATGTTTGGCGTTTATTGATTTTTTTTCTTTAATTTCACAAAAATGTGAAACCTCGTGTTTGCCGTTTTACTCCGACTGGTTGTCGCGAGCCAAGCGGCCCTTACGTCCTTTTTAATATAATATGCCACCGTCAATCGTTATGTCGCCTACAACACAGGAGTTTGTGGGGTATTTAAAAAAAAACATTCTATTTACGTAATGTTGTTAAAAAACAACTTCAGAAACCTTTAAAAAAACATTTGTCTAGTCATCATGATGTTACTAATTCAAAATTCGAGCAGCACCCAACGGACTACTATCGTCCATTGTTACCCTGCGCGCACGCACACTCACACATAAGGTGCAATGACGTCACAGAGATAAATCACGCCGGTAATTAGTTGGTATCGTGCGCATCAAAGCAGCACAATTGTTAATAAATACCTACATAGGATGATTTCCAGGGACGAGGCCGCCGATAGCATCGTCGTTACTGTTGTGGTGAGGTTAGTGGGGATACGACGGAAAGTATTTATTTTATTTTATTTTTTATAGGTAGGTAGATTTCTTTTTTTATATTTTGTTTTGTTTACTGGAGACAGGACAAAATCATTTGTCGGACCAGCGTGATGTCGACCTTCAGTGTATCGCAAAAGCATGCATTCAAAATCGAACTATGGTGTGTCGCAGTACAGACTTGTCGCACAAGCGTTCAGCGTACATCCGTTTGTCGGACAAGCGTAGTACCTACACTCGACAAATCCTGTCTTTTCGTAATACTCGTATCATAAAATGGAAAAGTAACTTTGTCATGTTTAAACTGCTTGACTCGATTTTGAAATAGGGATAGGTAGGACCTTAGAGACGGTTATTTGAACAAATTAGAGGAGGGGCGAGTGAAGTTGCCGAAACATCTAACGAGATCCAAAGCTAGTGTGTTTCTAAGGGAGCTTTAATAGTTAATAGCTTCATTTATAGTCATTATTTAATTAATTTATTTTATTTATGAAGGCTTCTTCCACCACATCTCGCTTCATGTGTTAGTTGTGCGAAAATGAGTTACCGGTGGTTTTCTCCGCTTTTTTTTTCCTAACATCAGCTATAGTTTTGCAAATGGCAAGTCAACTCGTAGCCCACAATTTGATTAATAATCTTCCTTGAAAGTAGACATTTTTATGTCGCATCAATATTCTTTAAATATATATTTCAAATATAGATCAAATACAACGTTTTCTGTTCTAACAATAAGAGCGTATCCATGCAAGTCTAGCGCGACTAGCCCGCGTGGGTGTTGCCTTTATTCGCCGACGCACTAAATAATAATAATTGTGGTTAACTAACTACCGTTTAACGCATTCGGCTTTCTTCTGTGCATCTGATAAGTTGGCTAGTACAGACGGAAAATAAAAGGATTTATTTATTGTTCCTCCATGTTTTTTTTTTCATGTGTGTATTCATGTATTGTAAGGTTCCATGTTTAGATGATATCGATTCAAGTAATTTTGTTGTTTTATTACTGGTTACAATCCTGATTATTGCTGTGTGTTAAAGGGTATTGTGATGAAAGATTAACGAAAAAGTGCAAGAAATAGGATTAACCAAAAATAATAACAATGTTATTTTGTATTATATTCCTCTGACTTTTGATACAGATTGAGGGGTGATTCTTTGAAGATAATTTTTTGTCATGAACTTAGCAGATAATATCGATTGCAAAAATTAACAAGTGCAGCGAAATATTTGTATGTTTACTCGACTGAGGGCTGGTTTTTCAATAGTCAGTTAACCGCTACCTGAGGAATAAAAATAACGGTATGACATATTTTCCATAGATAAGCTGTCAAGCCGCCATTTTTATTCCTCAGTTAACGGTTATCTGACTATTGAAAAACCAGCCCTAAAACGATTCTCCATTGGTAAAAAATAAAAATTCATACACTATTTTATCCCATATTTAACCCCTTTAAAAATCAAATTTCAAAATTCCTTTTTTGATCTTATTGATATTATATATATTATTATATTATTACTCATGAAAAATTGCATACCTTTTGGGCCGTGCATTGCCTGTAACTGATTGAATGAACTGAGGTTTGTGTAAACATTTACACACATGATACGTGTTGGATGTTTTTTTTGTATTTGTCTGTATATTGGATCTCTTGTAGCGCGTTTCCAAACCAACAATACAGAACTAAGTTAGGCTCTACGTTTAAAAAATATATATATGATCCTGACCGATTTCGGCCACAGCGACTTGGATCTTCCTATTGAGATCATCGCTGGTGTGCTCTCAGGTGACTGACATAGCCAATTTTTGCAGTGAAGGTGCGTCCACATTCACTGCAAGTCAGCACCCCTCCGATATAATTATAATGGATAGCCGCGGGTGGTCGGGCCTTAAGCTCGTCTCGTTTAGCATCGAGCTCTGCTTTACGTTGTCTTTCAAACGCAAACACCTGAGTGCTCACGGTATGCCTCCACAGTGACCGGTCTGCGGCCATTGCCTCCCATTGTGACGTGTCTAGGTCAAAAAATATAAACAAAAAATATAAACATATAATAAAAGAATTACAAAGTAGAAGAAAATCTATTTTCTAACGACCCTAATTGTTTTGCTGCCACTACACCCGGGTGGCATTAAGTGTCCGCTGTTACAATCGGCCAGTGCGACTGCGTCTGCGCCGTTTTGGGCCGCTACAGTTTGTTTAGCAAGTGACGTCACAATGCTGGTTACCTCATTACTGGGCTAACTGTAAATTAACTATTACTGTGTTGTTCACTTAGATGTTTGCCTGTTAAGTTGGAATGGACGCTTGCTCTATGAAAATGATTACAGCCATTGAAATATTTTTCTTAGTGATTTATGGCAAAGGATATTTAAGTATTTTTAGGGTTTTTGAGAAATATTTTTAGGGTAAGACACTACGAAGTGGCAAATAATAGATGCATTTAGTGATACCTCATGTAATACAGACGTTCAAAAAGTGCTGATTAACAGATTAATTTGATTAATTAAATAAGTGTTTATTTAATAAAAACCCAGTTAGTTAGCAAAGTTTTCATTCAAAAATAATTGTTCTGATTGCTACGATAATTGCAGATTTCTTTCGATTCTTAGAAATATCTGAGAAGATCAGATAAATAATTAAGATGTAAGTACCAAATTATCATAAATCACCAAAAACCCGGTCATGAATAATGAATATAATGTTCTTGAGTATCAATGAGATCTGTATCACATAATTGCAGTTCGATACAATTATAAACAAGATTTAAATCGATGGTAATTAAACTGACGAATTATGATGTACTCGTATTTTAAAAGTCGATCTGCGCAGTTGGGAGAATGGGCATTGTTCATTTTTTTCAATATGTTGTAATTGAAAAACCATTTCTAGGAATAGCGTTACTAATCATTAGTAACCAATCAAAAATGAAAAATGTTCATATTTGATTGATATTTTTGATAAAATACGCCTGACCTTCCTTGCCCTTCAAGTGACGTTATTATTGGCTTTACCGTTTTGTATCGTTGCCTCAGACAATAAAAAGTAAGTGGCAAGTATTTTCAACAATCTGTCAAGTGTCAAATTAAAAATGTCAAAAATGTAAACAAATAATAATGTTCAGTTTTTTATATATTTTATGATTATTTCTGCAACATGCCTCATAATCTCTTTATAAGATTTGCGAGAAAAGTGATGCCGTGATGTAGGCGTGTAATATTGCAAGGTTTATAAAATGTACCTACTGTTGCGAAGATCATTTTGATGTAAGTAAGATATCAAAGCTTTAGATACCTTTGTATATTCATTAAGTTAATGCTAAAGTATTGCTCAGGAAAACGAACAATAATGTCACCTCGTCGACGAGTTTCCGTTTTAAAAAACAAAAATAAAAACCGATTTCAAAAATTTATTGTATTTTTATAGTAGGGGAGGCGAGGATTCTAATTTGCAGTTACTCGAGCATCATGGCGACCTATTGGATTTGAAAGAATATGTTCTAAAAAGAAAAAAGTTTCTGACAAGTTTTCTATTTTAGTGGGGGGGAGGGCGTGTAAACAGTTTTAAAACTGTAAAAAAAACAGTTGCACAGAAGTACTCGAGCGCGTCAGCTATTTACAGTGTAAACGCGCTTTTCTATTTCTGATAACCAATACATATTAATCGGACGATTAACTCGAGGGGGCTGTCCGTGGCAAGCGGTTGAAAATCCAAAATAAAAAGTTAATCAAGCGCGTCAGATATTCAAAGTGTATGTAAAGTAGACCTTAAAAAGTGTCGTATTAAAATGTCTGACGATTTGGATGTGGCACAAAGTAATAATTCATATTTCTATTGGTAAAAAAACGTAATCTTGAAATACTCGAGGGCGTTCCATTTTTTTTTTAATTGAAACTAACACTGTAAAAATCATACTCACTAATAATCTGACGTTTTCCATGGGGCGATGTCGGTAGACTCGCGGAGAAAAGGTGAACTACCTGTTAGTTCGCAAGTATCGGTCGTGATTTAATGTCCGCCATCTTCAATGTACATAATCATATACAATTTTTTGAACGTAATTAATCTACCTTTTCGTAATCTGACTCGCTCAAGTATTTCTGTGGATCGATTTTTTTTTACTAATCTGGCGGGTTCTCCCACACAACCAATGGTGGGGACCATATGAAGGGTTGATACTTGGTACAGGTACATTAAAGGGTGCAAGATTTCTCCTTTATGATAATCTGATGCGCTGGAGTCACATTAAAATTCCCTCCCTGGGCTCCCCGACTAAGGATGTTAACTGACGTCTACTATCAGGAGAAAGTGACGTTGTGTTGTCAGGCAGTTTTTTAAATTATTCACTGGTGAGGCAACGGCACAACTTTTTGGTCAATGGTGACGTCAGCTACCTCAAAAATTAAAATATTAAAAATAAAAAAACTATTGAGCCAATCATAAAAATATTCAAATTAGTTTCTCAAAATGCTCTAAATTTGCAGAAAATAAAATAAAATCGAATGTTTGAAAAATTAAGACAATCCCCATTGGTACAATCGTTGCCAACATACACCAAAAATTCTCTCAAATAAGACATTGCTATGTAAATAATAATAATAATCGTATGGCGATAATTATAATTATCGCCATACGAGGCAAAAGGATTGACTATTCTTAAGAGAGGACAATATCCTCCCTCCGCCCCACTCGCGGTGGTGGATGCCCACGGCGACAGACGTCGCAAGACGATTTCCGACCACCGTAGGCGCGGGTATGCGGGCGGCGAGTAAAGGCAACTCGCTGTCCGACCATAGACCATGCCCGGGTCGACGGCGCGTTGTGTTTCACGCGCGCCTCAGAGAGCGTCAGCATGATGACGGGGCCCCCCTCTAGAGGGCCAAAGCCTACCGGGGTAGCGGGACTTATCTCATTACCGTGACCCCGTAACATAAAGGGCTATTGAAGGACACCGTGGATTTTAGTCAGTACAAGTCTGACAGTCCCTCCCGCCCTGCCCGGGGTGGGAGGACTCATTTGATGATTTTACCACGTAAAAAAAAAAGCATAATTAGTCTACAATGTTTCCACTGCTTGGACACAGGCCTCCTCTCTGAAATAGGGAGTGCTGTAATCCACCACGCGAGTTCTTTTTCGATTTTTTTATTCTAGGACATGCCGATTTTCTCACGATGTTTTCCTTCACCGTTTTGAGAGTAGTGGCGATGAAATACGAACCGTTCGTAAGTTACGGGGCCGTTGCCACTGCGCCACCAAAGTTCGAAGACATCGTAGTACCTACATGTCTTCGAAGTTTTGGTGGGCACGCCTGGTGGCGCAGTGGTGGCTTACGGTCTACTCTCTCACACCATCTGAGAACGTAGTCCTAAAAGTGGGAACATTATACGCTGCTCTAGCTACGTCCAAGACATTTTGTAGTTTCACGTCACCTCAAGCAAAAATCCAAAAGTTTCATGGAAAATATACCTTTGAAATAGAGTCTCAAGAGATTCAACTCTTGCAACGCAGAGGTGTCTGGGCGTGATATTTGAGCATAGGATCAAATAAAGGAGGAGAACCAATATTTCCAAGGAATCTAGTGCCATCGTGAAGGATTTGCGCCTGAGTGCTATTCAGCAAACAATGTCGCTTGTGGTAAAAATTTTGGAATTCTGCAGGTAGAAGTCTGATTGAAACTGATATATGGAATAACCGCAGTCATGTCCGCTTTTAAGTAAGGATCTAGGTACATAAGACAGGCTTACGTTATTAATAAATTATGTATTACCTACTTAAAAGGTTATGATTACGTACATAATGGATGAGTTCAATCGTTAAGAAAATAGAAAGAAAGAAAGAAAAACTTTTACATTACAATAGGTATAGGGGATATTATTGTTTTTTTTATTTCTGCAGCCGAAAACCACAAATGCATACCTCTACGCATCTTCAATGAATATTTAATAAAATATCAATAAAACTTATTTCAGAAGAAAGTTCAACCAAAATTTTT
Source organism: Agrotis clavis (assembly GCA_954870645.1). Taxonomy (NCBI): domain Eukaryota; kingdom Metazoa; phylum Arthropoda; class Insecta; order Lepidoptera; family Noctuidae; genus Agrotis; species Agrotis clavis. Next base: position 3,923,154 of record OX940929.1, read on the forward strand.
CATGGATTAACTACGAACTGTAGCCGTAAGCAGGAAACATGTTATAAATCACCCCAAGTACATTACAGTTGGAACAAAAATCGCCATTACAGCCATATTGAATGCACAGGTGCGCGCGCAAGTGATTGTGGTTTACTCCCGTTACGAGACTCTTTAATTGGGAATAGTAACGTGTAAACATGAAACTTACGTCATTGTGACGAAGGTGATTTATGGATGGTTTTGGTTTAAAATTAAGGGTTGTAAAAAACCAGTGTCTGATGTGTGTATTAGGTATTCACTATAACAAAACGTAAGCAGTCAATTTAATCCCACCAAAAACATTAAATGTAAAAAAATGCCAAGTCTCTCGATGCAGTCTTTCCATCATAAAAAGTTTTGAGATCTCATAGAAGCCAAGTCCTTTTCAAATTATTTTGTAGTTATAAATCAACATTTAGTAATTGTATCAATAGTTTTCTTTATATTATAATTATAGTGACTTGGCAATGAGCACAAATTAAAAGCTACTTGCTGCCTGGAATTATGTGCAAATGTTACTGACTAAACCTGTGATCAGATTATTTGTTATGTGTGAATCATGATGGTCACTACCGACTACATGTTCCAATACAATAATTAAGATAACTTTCAACTCCTCCAAATATGCCGTTTTATTTCTTCTTGTGCTCATTGCCAAGTCATTATAATTATAATATAAAGAAAACTATTGATACAATTACTAAATGTTGATTTATAACTACAAAATAATTTGAAAAGGACTTGGCTTCTATGAGATCTCAAAACTTTTTATGATGGAAAGACTGCATCGAGAGACTTGGCATTTTTTTACATTTAATGTTTTTGGTGGGATCTCATTTATTTTTTGTGTGTTTCGTTTTTTTTTTTTTTAGGTGACCTCATGATTTCTTGGACTACAGCTTCTGCTTTGCTGAGAACCCATTCTCTATCTCTATCTCTTTTGTTTCTTCTCTGAGGCTTCGTTACTTCTAAGGTAGACAAGTCTGGGCGATATATACTTCGGAGTCGATTATATTCAGCTATTGCTGTCTCCTGAGCTTTCATACTACTAAAATTCACATTTATTAAATGTAATCCACCCAAACTAGTCACTCTTGAAAGGGCCACGTATGCTTGACCACAAGTAAAAACTGAAGAACCTATATCCATCATTGCATTGTTTAGGCTCAGCCCCTGACTCTTATGTATGGTTATAGCATAAGCTATGCATATGGGGAATTGTTCCCGATGAACATACGCTCTAGAAATAATTTCAAATTTTGTTTTAACAGGACAAAGTTCATATGAGTGGTCATTACTATGATATGATATGATAACTATTGTTTTTACTTTCTTCGGGTCCTCGGGATCATACTTTACACTTTGTACTATACCGATTCGAGGCAGTATAGCGAGCTACAGCATCTCGATTCACTTCCGGATTCAAGGCGCTATAACTAGCTACAGCAGCCCGATGCACTTCCGGTTGGGAACGGCTGTACCGGACCAACGATTCCTTCCGTTTTTCTGGATTGTTCTGGCGATAACGGGCAGCTGTTTCTGTCAATTGTCGAGAACGAGAGATATTTGAGGTTTTTGGCCTGCCACGTTTAAGTTTTTTAGGCCTTCCCGCAGTTTTACGATTTTTTTCACTAGCTTGGGTCGAGCTAGGAGTATCAGACGTATTTTCATCTACCTGAAGATCTGATACTATGGAGTAATTATCGGGGACGAGTACTTCGTAATGACCTCCTAAGAAACTCCAGTAAATCGTAATCGTTTCACTGGTTTCCTAGGATCATCACCGAATGATCCCTGCAAACGGCCATTTTGGTAAAATTGGAAAATAAAGGGATACAATGCAGCGGCCGCTTTAAGTTCGGATACGGATCCATAGGTGGCTGTTTTCAGCATTGCAGCTGAATACATATCTGCATTGATATAAACATCTCCACGTTCGTCGCAGGTATAGACTTGCATATCATCCCAATTCTCCACTACATAATGGACGACAGCACGCCTAATATCGTTTGACGACTGAAAACTCCCATACATGCAGTATGACAACGAATGAAATAAACACGACCCATCTCCAGGAATAGAGATGACTCTGTGTGGACAAAGGTCGCCATTTATGTACAATATTTCATGTTCCATTACAATGTATTTGCAATTACTACTATAACAATATATTAATAGGGCTTAAACTTATTATATATATATATATATATATATAATAAATAACTAACAAACTCAAACTAAATGGAACTAAACTAACTAACAAATAACTAACTATATAAATATTATTATATATCCACTTACTTACAAACTAAATATAACTAAACTAAATAACACGTAAGCAACTAGATAATGTAAATGTCTAGTAAAGAATATTTTTTTAGTTTCGAAATGGGTTTTCATGGATAGATGGCGCTATCAAATAAAAATTATCGAATTATTTTAAAGTACTACTTATACTGCGCTTTGTAACGAAACCATAGCGCGATTCAGACAGGTTTAATTTAATGAATTATGAACTTTATGTATTAATTTGTATTAATTATAGTCTATGTATTACATTTATATTATTATTTTCTATTCCATGTATGTATTCATCCAATTGAATACTAATTAAACAACGAACAAAGTTAACAAAGTCAAAATCCATACACAATGTTCTTGCCAAACCGCAAATATAAAATTGTTTTCTATGGTATATTATTTTTCAATGTTTTTATAATTATTCCTTTATATGTGGCTAATGACCTATCTTGGTGCAAAATTTGAAGTTTCTAAGTCTGTTAGAAGTACCTTAGATTTTTGATGATCGGTCAGTGAGTCAGTCAGTGAGTGACAAAATGGTGTAACTTTGATCGACCGTAACTCCTAAACTATTAATTCAATTGGCATGTAATTTCGAACTTAAGCTTGTTTTAATGCCTACTATTATTCACCGAAAACCTAAACTCCTAGCTTTGTCCACGTCGAAGATATAGGGGGGGCGAAACAGCCGCGAATCGCTTCGAGAAAAGATGGTACGGCCGTGCCCTTTGCTCGAGACTTGGCGGGGCACTGCCGTGCCCCCAGATAGCAATGGTTGTTACATAACGAACGAACGTAGGTGTATGTTTCTATACACGTTCGTCTATTATACAGGATTATTTGTAATTCGACGTATCGACGGACGTACTTACAAACGGACATGTCAAAATTCTAGGTTTACAGGAGAGCGTTTTTAATGTTCAAACCGCTCTAGAAATAATTCTGTGTACACATAGAACCGTCGGGATCGTCGGTATATTAAATAGGGTAAATAAGCCCCATATGTTTGGCCGAAGTTCAACAGGTTTTGAAATAGTAATTGAGTTTTAAAGATTTTTCGAAATGCACCCAAAATCGGACATTTAAATCCATATAAAATTTTAACTACTCTTTAAAAAGGTTACCATTAAAATAAGATATAGCTGCATTTTGACACAGCTTTCAGCTCCCAACGGATATAAGTCGAATTACAAGTAACCCTGTAACGTGGGGATAAATGGACAGCGACCTAATTCGATTAGGTTGAATGCTGATTAGTGAGGCATCAGTGGATATTGATTAAATTAAGGTGAACGGAATATATTAGATTTGCATTAATTTTTAACCTGCAACCAATTTATAATTTAATAATAATGGGTTTCTCAGGCATATCCCATTAGAAATTGTAGTAATAGATTTCATTTGTCCTAAGGTAATTAGAGAGATAATTATGACAAGTAGCCAGCCAAAATTAAATTAAATTAAAAAATTCCGTCCATATTCTACTTAAATATACTACTTAAATATTCTGCCAAATCTTACAGACTGGAGCACATCAACCTACCTCAATCTGTCAAACTTTAATTGATTTACAACCTTTATCACAATAGTGGAAGGTTCAATAATTAATTAGTTAATGTCCGATTGGTAAAATTTGATGTTTGTATAATGTATGAAATGGCTATAAAAGTGTAAATTGAAGTAGGTTAGATGACTATTTTCTAAATTATTACTTAGTTTCAATAACTATACACTAAGTAATTAACCTAGTCGTCAAATAGCCATAGTATATTTAAGAAATAGTAGTTTAAAAAAATACTTCACATACGAAACGCAAAACAGTCGAATCAAGAACGCACCGTATCAACACAATCGATCGATCGTATCGCTATCGATCGTGTTCGATATATCGTCGATCGCTCGATACGATACAGATGCTCGTAATAACATGAATTTGTACTACACTATGATTTTTGTGTCACTTTAAACACGTGATTTATATTCTTCAAGATAATTATTGGAAAAGTTTGTATGGCAAAATGTTTATTATGTCAAATATGAATGGAATAATTTGAGGTTTCCGATAATTTGGTTACGGATCTGTATCGAAATTATCATATTTATATGATTTCCGTGAAATATGGGAGCTGTAAATACTATGCAGTTTTAAATGAAAACTACCAAGCGAAGACAGGAATTTGTGTCACGTATCGTATGATACTCGTAAAAAAAACAGTTCAAACGATGTTTAATTTAACCCACAAATAATAGCAATTGTAACCACTTTTGAATCATGTCACCTGTGTAGCTCTAATCTTATAAACCCAGAATCCTTCTCAAAAATGACAGCATTACAAGCACGATATGTAACTCTATTACAAGTCTGCTCATAGCCCAAGAATAAACCAATTAACGCACCAATCTCCATACAAACAACATCAACTTTTTACCCAAAAAAAAAAAAACCCAAAACCAGATTTTCATACCACAACAAGGACCCGATAAAATCTTCGGATAACAACGAAAAGCTTCGCGTTATTTCCACCGAATACATTGTAAATCATTATTCAAGGACCCCATACAAATGTCGGACACACATACAACCTAACAAACATGTGTATAGTAAAGAATTCCTATTATACCGACCGGAATGCGTCTGGTTGATTTTGAATGGTCGCTTATTATGCACCCATTTACACCCGAGAGGCGATCGTGAAGATGTTGGTGTGCTGGATGTGTCAGGATTCGTGATTGATTGATTTTTGAGAACTGGTAATGTTTTGAATTAAAACGGGAGGGTTGTCTAACGACAGTCAATTTCCTTGCAGGATCCAAGACAGGTAAATTCATTCTTAGGGACACGTCGAGCTTCATTGTCTCTGCGCGCCGAGACAATGAAGCTCGACGTGTCCCTGGCGATTGTCACTGTTGATTCTGGCTTTCAAGAGTTGCAGTGGTTTGGGAATAGTGTGGTGGATTTGTCCCAAAAAAAATATTCGTCAAAAATAGAGAGGTTTTTCGATAGATTTATTAAAATCTGGATGTTTTGAAACTACGGAGATTGTTGCTTGGAAAGAAAATAATTAAACTAAGCTAATTCTTTTTCCACACTAGGTAATATAAACTTAGGACCAAAGCCTGCCGGGGTCGCGGGACTTATCTCATTACCGTGACCCCTGAACTTATAGGGCCATTGAAGAACACCGTGGATTTTAGTACGAGTCTGACAGTAACTCCAGCCCTGCCCGGGGTGGGAGGACTCTTGATATTACCACGTTAAAAATAATGGTAATATAAACTTATATACTTCAGCTTTTAAGTACTACTGATATACATATATACGATTTCAAACTTCTGTGTATCATTAAGCAGTCAATACTGACAGTCATAAGAGCCAAAGATGCTGGGTGTATCAAATACAAAATCAGGCCCAGTTTATTTTTCGAATATTTTTTGGCAGATCAAAACAGAGAGATATTACCTAACATACAACATGAAGACCAAAGATCAACTGTTGACTGATCAATTTCAATATCTCCATGCTTCTTTGCGAAGGCCTTCCCGAGCTTCGTCATAAAAAAATCCCGGTATTATGATCATAGTCTATCATCTCTACGCACTGACCTTCCCAAAAAAGACTCTCACTTTAAAAATCATGTCTCTTCCATTCAAACTATAACTCCATGTCGAAGATACGAAAACAGTAGCCCAAAGGCGTTTGATACGCATCTCGATAGTCCAGTAACAAGGCGCGTGTTCATGTCAATCGCGCTAATGTTGCCGCCGAGGCACAATTGGTAAAGTGCATGTATGTGTTACTTGCATACACACTGATGTACGTCCAGGAGACACGGCTGAACTTATTGGTTGGTTCTGTATGCAGAGGATGGTTTGTATTAGGCATATACTGTGCCGCAAAATTTCTAAGGAATAGGTATTTCATGAAGTCATAAATTATACTAGCCGAATATTTCCAGTACCTACTTACTCGTATTACGGTTTTCCTTAAGTAGTTTCATAGATTTTTCCTTAACCCGGCGTCATTGAGGTTGGGTCAAAATGACCCGGCTGGTTTTGAATTTAGAATATTTTTGAAAGTGTGCGTACGACGCTGCCCTTCTGTGCAGTAGCTGGAGCCAATAGTGTGATCTAAACGTTTCTGACGAGAAATCAATGTGACGGCCACCGAGCTGGAAGCTACACGCGTTTAATTTTCAAAAAGGTAATTTTGACCCATCCTCACAATTGACGTTACCATTTTGTGCCATTTTCAAGTAATCAATTTTTATCATTGTTTATTGATTTTTGGTGTGTATGTTAACGGTTTTTTCTTTTCGCTTTTCGTTTCTTTTTCTAATCTCTTTCGTCGATTAATGAGAAAACAGATTCCTCTAAAATTTACATATTTCTAGTCTAATCTCCTAAGCACATTTTTTTTTTTATAATGGTAATATCATCAAATGAGTCTTCCTACCCAGGGCAGAGCGGGAAGGACTGCCAGACTCGTACTGACTAAAATCCACGGTGTCCTTCAATAGCCCTTTACGTTCCGGGGCACGGTAATTCGTACCCGCGACCCCGACACTCTTTGAGGCGCACGTGGAACACAACGCGCCGTCGACCCGGGCATGGTCCATGGTCGGACAGCGAGTCGCCCATCACTCGCCGTCCGCATGCTCGCACCTACGGTGGCCGGGGCTCTTTTAGCGACGTCTGTCGTCGTGGGCGTCTACCACTGCGGCTGGCGTAAAGGGCGGACGCGGTCCTTTCCCTCACGCGTCCCGCCTCCTCCTTAGCGAGCATGACTGAGGATACTATTTGGGGAAGGATTTGTTGGTGAATCAGAAAAGCCTCGTGCAAAATTACGCGATGTCCGCAAACAGTGTCAAGTGTGTCCTGCTAAAAGGGACCGCAAAACACAGCACACATATCAAGCTTGCCCCAAATATATTTGTCCTGAACACCTCATATATTTTTGTGGTCACTGCGTCTCTAACGAAGATTCTAATTAGTGTTTTTACATTTTTTTTAAAAGACATGATCCTTCAGGTTAGAAAAATGCCATAAGTATCCAAATATACTGATTACTATATTAAGAATATCCTAAAAGCACAAGAGATCTCTGTTTCGTTACTTTTTTTATAAGTTTATGTAAAATTTTATTAAACCTAATTAAATATTTCTGAATTATGTTTTTCCTTTTCATTTTCAACAAATAAATACCCTTATAATTGTATAACAACACAGTTTACGAATACACTCAATAACTATGGAAATATCTCGATTTTAATATACGGGTAATATTGACCCACCTCAACGCCCATGTGCCTATTTCCTACCACAATGACGCCGGGTTAAGCTTATGGTGGTTATGACTTAGTTTTATTTGAATAGGTTATTGAAACTTTGCATTTCAATGAAGAAACGTAGTGACGTAATGACGTGACCACGTGAACTCACACGCAATTCCCACCTTGTTGATACGACTTAGTAAATCTAGAGGTCTTTTGTAGATTTTAGTCAGTACAAATCTGACAGTCCCTCCCGCCCTGCCCTGGGAGGGAGGACTCATTTGATAATTTTACCACGATAATAAAATAAATATTAAAAAAAAACAAAAAACCCGTATGCGTAAAAAAACTAAAAAGAAAGAAACAAGCCCAGTAGTTTAGAATTCACTCATTCACACTCACAGTCGGGGCCCATTCAAATGATACCAATCAAATCTTCCCAAGGGGCCCCGACTGTGAGTGTGAATGAGTGAATTCTAAACTACTGGGCTTGTTTCTTTCTTTTTAGTTTTTTTACGCAGTCGGGTTTTTTGTTTTTTTTAATATTTATTTTATTTTACTATTTTTAGTTTTTGTCAGTCCAAATTAAATTGAAACATATAAGTTATACATATTTTGGTAAAAAAAATTTAAAATCTTTTAATTTGATACCCCACTTGATAGAATGTGAGAGATTTTAAAAAAATATTTTTAGTTCGGATCCCTTTGCACACGAGTTCGACTCGCACTTGGCCAGTTTTATGTACCCAGTGACACTCTCACGTTTAAGACGAATCTAACGACACCTCTCAAGTTAAAATCCATCAAGCCGTTTAGGCTGCAGAGCAACACACAGAAACATACATACATACATACACTCGAAAAACATAACCCTCCTGGCGCAGTCGGGTAAAAAAGAGGTCTTTCGTATGTTAACAATAGCTTAATTTAAGATACATGTTAATTAAATAGTTAGGCAGGGTTATTAAAAAATGCCAAAATAACCCTTTTACCTATATTTTTAAAAGATACTGATTTTAATTAGATTTGAACCTAACTTCTACCTCCAAAATCAGCCCAAATCCCGTCCAAATTCAAGTAATTGTAACACATTTATCTACCCACACAGCACACCTGCCGACAAATAATCAGATTAACTACAAAATGTACATCCGAGCGACAACACAAACTAAGTCAAGTTGGTCTAATTCGCGGCATTGAGACTTGGTTCTGTACGTACAGTCAACGAGAAAATCCGAAATAAACACTCCCAGAAATCTTTAAAATAAAGGTAGGTAAATTATATTAGTATTAAAATTTTTCTACTGAAAAGTACAAATGTTGTCATAACACGAGATTCAAAGAAAATAGAGACCCATCGGCAAAAACTAATAAATGGGATCAAAAACTGAAATTCTGGGGTCAAATTAAGCTTTGAGATTGAAAGCGGCCTAACCATGTCGTATTATGGGATAGTAATTCCAGTGTGTGATCAAGATGGCGCTAGATGACTTGTATAGCTTTGTCTCTTTCCCACACTGGAATTTCTCTCACTTTAAGTTGTAATGGTAGGCCACCTGATGTGTATTTGTGTAAACTGTCTGAGCGATACGTATGTTCGGATTTTTAAACAACGAAAGTTCTTGAACGGTTGATGTAAAACTACGTCCAATAATAGGCAAGAATGTCATCGGCGATTACGAAATATTGATTTCCCGTGTGCATTGTCCAATTGTTGTGATCGCATGTGTAGTGATTCGGACCACAATTTAATAATAGATTGCCTGTATCGGGATGTAGTATCCGCTCTAAGAGAGGCCGCTATTATTAGCAGGAAGACACGAGTCAGTGGTAGGAGGCCGAAGCACGTGGTGGGTTGGAATAAGCACGTCAGCGAGGCTCACTCGTACGCTAGGCTTAAGTTTAATGAGTGGCTAAACTGCGGCAAACCTACATCTGGTGTGATTTATGAGGAAATGTGTGAGACTCGTAAGAAATTCAAATCTAAATTAAGGTGGTGCCAGAATCACCAGGACCAAATCCAGATGGATATATTAGCTGAGTTGCATACTAAAAAAGACTTTAGGGATTTCTGGAAGTCTACAAAAAAGCACAACCTTAGGCCTGGTTTGCCGGTGAGCGTTGATGGCGTGTCTAGTGAAAGGGATATTGCCAATGTTTTTAAAGCTCAATTTTGTGTAGAGCCAAACAGTATTCCACCCTCTGGGATGGTCGATGCTGAGTCAGAGTGTATTGTCCTGGAACCAAGAGTTAAGTTCTCAGCTGCGGACATAGCTAAGACCATAAGGTGTATGACCAGAGGTAAGTCTCCAGGACATGACGGACTCAGCATCGAGCACCTACAGCACGCTGGTCCCCATCTGCCACGTGTTTTGGCCATGCTGTTCACGTTCTGCCTTCGCCACTCGTACGTACCGGATGAGCTGATGAGAACGGTCGTAGTACCAATTGTTAAAAATAAAACAGGAGACATTTCTGACAAAAACAATTACAGACCGATCTCATTGGCGACAGTCATCGCGAAGGTATTTGACAGCATGCTTAATGCTCAGTTAAATAATTCAATATCTTTGCATGATAACCAGTTTGGGTTCAGACCCAAACTATCCACTGACACTGCTATACTGAGTTTAAAGCATGCTGTCAGATACTATACGGATCGGAGTACGCCAGTATACGCCTGCTTCCTCGATCTGTCCAGAGCGTTTGACCTGGTCTCATACAAAGTGCTGTGGAAGAAGTTGCTTGATAGGAACGTTGCGCCTGAAGTAGTTAAAATACTCCGGCACTGGTATGGGAACCAGGTTAATAATGTTAGATGGTCGGGGGCTCTGTCGGACTCGTACAGGTTGGAGTGCGGGGTGAGGCAGGGAGGGTTGAGCTCACCAACGCTCTTCAATCTGTATATCGATGGACTTGTTGCTGAGCTCAGCAGCCGCCATGTCGGATGTCATGTTGATGATGTTTGCTTTAACAACATCAGCTATGCTGATGATATGGTGCTGCTGAGCGCATCAATAGGGGGACTCAGAGAACTAATAAGGATTTGCGAAACGTATGCTCATACACATGGCCTAAAATACAACGTTAAGAAGAGCGAACTTATGGTTTTCTGTGTAGGTTCCAAGTGTCCGGCGGAGGTTCCACCAGTAAGGCTATGTGGGGTGCCTTTGGAGCGGGTACATAAGTTTAAATATCTGGGCCATATTGTTACGTCCGACCTGAAGGATGACGCTGATATTGAGCGAGAAAGGAGGGCGTTGTCGGTGAGGGCGAATATGATTGCCCGCAGGTTTGCTCGCAGCTCCAAGGATGTGAAGATCACCTTGTTTCGAGCCTACTGCACATCTTTTTATACGAGCAGTCTGTGGGTGTCATATTTGCAGAAATCCTACAGCGCTCTCCGCGTTCAATACAATAACGCGCTGAGGGCACTGCTGCGGCTGCCTCGCTTCTGCAGCGCATCGGGAATGTTCGCAAACGTCCGTATTGACTGTTTTTATACCAGCATGCGCAAGAGGGCGACCTCGATAGCGAGTAGAGTGCGGGGCAGCGGCAACAGTCTTCTTACCGTTGTTGCCAACAGGTTGGACGGGCCTTTTATGCAGCATTGGCAGGCCTTACATGCACCCGTATATCAGGCGTGGGGCAGGTAAATCTTTATTTATTTGTTTTTGTATATTTTCTATAATTCTTATTTCATTTTACCTGTTGACATTAATTTTATTTTATTTTATTTTATTTGGTTCTGACATGTTAATAATTATTTCACAAATTTTAATGTTTATTTTAATTCGCAATTTTCACTTTATTACTTGACATTTTATTTTATTTAGATTCTGACATGATAATACTGATTTCACAAATTTTAATGTTTACTTTAATTCTCAATGGCTTATTTATTAGTTGACATTTTATTTAATTTAATTATTTCACAAATTTTGATGTTTATTTTAATTCGCAATTTTCTATTTATTTATTTGGTTTTGAATATTATTTTAGAATATATTTATTTGATTGTATGTAATATGGAATTATGGACTAACATTGTCTGAAATAAAATAAATTATATATATTATATATATAATTTATTGCAAAACTCTTCTAATAACATGGTGAATGTTTTCTATTTATATGGCAAACAAAGCTGATTCTTTGGCCAAATATTGAGCAGAGCAGTCTTTTGGTCACGTGTATCGTTCACTAAAATTGATTTCCATTTTAAGAACACTAATAAAATAAGTCACTTTAAGAATTCTATTACTATTCAATCATGATTCTGCTAAAGAATTTGACCCCTAGAAATCTTTTATCTTACAAAAAACCGATTTAGCATGTGGTCACTTCCTAAATCAACTTTCCTCGCCAACTGTACTTGCATACGAAACCGAGTTAGTCCACTGCTGTGGATTAGACTAGCTGACTTGAACTTAACTTACACGGTGTCCAGTTTGTGTCCAAACTGTAACAGTGATAGCAGTGATACAGATCTGAGTAACGAGGTGGGATTTGTACAATCGACCAAGTTGAATCATGACCCACCATAAGCTTATTTTCCTACAGACTTTAAATACAATTAGGTCCACATTCGCGTAAACATACATATCGATGGTAACAACTTTGATCTTTGTCAATTTGACGGATTCAAACGATTTTTTGTCAAAATGGGTCATGATTCAACTTTGTCGATAGTACATACAGGACCTCGAATAGTGCTGGGTTAGGGAAATGCGGGATTCGTGGAGAAATTTGTGCTTACTGAGGGTCAATTTGATGGCAAGTTTTGGTTAGATTTGTTAGGGTTGTATCTTAAAGCCTTGTCGTGTTAGGTGAGAATAGTTTAAGTAACTTTATGGTGTAAGTTTGAAATAGTATAAATATTAAAAATAGGATTTGACAAGCAGTGAAACATTATGGTGGCTCCACATTAGTGCCGTGAACCCCCGTGAACAGGCGCGAACGAGAATGTGGATGGTTTTCGAGGGTTTCATGTGCGTTCGCGCCAGTTCCCCGATCAGTGTCGAAAAAAGAATAGGTAAAACAATATTTTCGTTCAGAAATTCTAAGTTGTCTTTAATGCCTGTTTCACGCTGTGTCCTACGCCAAGTATTTATACAAACAGAAAATTTAATCAAGGCAGTAGATTCAGAAAGTCGTACCTAGCTACTTGATACAATTTCTAGGTCTACGTTTTACTTCTTAATCTATCCCTACAAACAAACTCTGGACAAGTATATAGCTTACATAAAACGCAACTAAAAGACAAATAGGAGCAAACCGTCGAAGCATGTCTGTCGCAGAGGTGTTGACGCATGTCCATTGTACCGGGTTCGATCCCAGCCGACGCAGATAACGCCTGACGAGGCACAACTGAATTTAAAACGAGCTGAGGTGCCAATTACTTGGGCTTTTTGGTTATTTTTTTTAATGGAGACTTGGTTATTTTTAGTTGGGATTAAAGTTTTTTATTTTTAGAAAATATTTTTCTTAATTAGAGTAAGAATAATGTGCACTGCCTATTTGATCCATTGGCAGCAATTTATTCACCGTTTTGATATTTTTGTGTGTCAAAAAATGTTTAGATCTTTCTGCATTAATTAAAAAAAATAAAAATATAATTTTTAAAATCGGAAACTGAGTCATTGCTTAGAACCTTTAACTGTTGATGGTACCATCTAGTCCACGATAAGATTGCAGACCGCGACTGTGGTGTTGACTGTACTGTTTAAAAATCAGTAGTCCAAAGCTCTAACTAAACTCTACTAGAGCTTTGGTGATGTTTATTTTTTGTATGCTCAAGTGACTAGCGTATCCATTTTTGGCCAAAACAACAAAGCATTAACTAACGACTTAATTTGTAGTATGAGTACCAGCTTTGATCCTCTCAGTCGAAGGAATATTAATTTAAAGTCAACATAAGCAACGACCACAGTAAAAACTTTCTGTAATTAATACAGAAACCTTACTGATATATAATGCTAGTCTGCGAGCAGTGGTGGCCCAGTGGTATCGGTCCCGACTTACGAGTTGTAGGTCGTGGGTTCGAACCCCGCCAGGCGCATTACTTTGTGTAATTTATTTCATCACCACTGCTCTCAAAACGGTGAAGGAAAACATCGTGAGGAAACCGGCATGTCCTAGAACCAAAAATTCAAAGACATGTGACATCCACCAATCCGCACTGGGCCCGCGTAGTGGATAATGGCCCACTCCCTCTCACAGAGAGGAGGCCTGTGTCCCAGCAGTGGGAACATTATAGGCTGATGATGATCATCCCACTGCTGAGCCTCTACTAACGACTTCCAGTTTTCTCGATACATGGCCATACGCACAATTGGTCGACCCACTGGTCGTTAGTTTGATCCAGTTTACCCCAGCGCTTTATGGCTGTTTTAGGGCTCCGCAAAATAAAGAACCTTACTTTTTGTTTTCCTGTTCATGATTTTCCGCTGCAGGACGAAGGCTTATCCCATTTTTCTAAAAATTCTTGTCCCGCACCACCTTGAAACACCCCAGAAAAAGTTTTTCAAGAAAATTGTAGCATCACAGGCCAAAAATACATGAAATAAAATATAATAATAAAACAATACATTTTATAGATTAAGAATATTTCCAACGTGACCCCTGCCCACGAAAATAAATAAGAAAAACACGTTGTTTATTATTTTACTGTCGTTCTCACCCCCAGCAGGAGTGAAAAACATTTCGTGTTACTTTTCTTGACACGGGCTTCCTTCACATAAGCTGTCACTGTCATCCGATGTCCCTTTTTTTAGATTATATTTTTATACATGTACACCCCCATATTTGGGTTGTAAAGGAAAATAATATAGGAAAATAACTTTAGAGTTTATTTTCATTGGGGTGTAGGGATTAGGGGTGATTTTGGGGGTGTTGGATTGATAATTTTAGGGTTGACGGTCTCTGATTGGAGTCGAAATTAATAAGGGTTAACGATTAAAATTATGAAGTGTGGTCGTAGAAGAAAAAAACCGCAGAAATTAATGTAATAGTTACTTACTTCGTGGTTGTTGGTTGTTTGTTACTCTTTCATGCAAAAACGATTGAATGGAATTTGTGGCACACAGATGATAATTCCTGGATACTTTTTATGCCGGTGGTACGATTCTGTAGGATACTCAATTCTTAATGCTTTCCACAATGCAGGCTTAGGTGAAACATTTTTTCAAAAGAATTAAGAAACAATCGTGGACCCCGTCGGGCAGCAAAAGAAACATGTTATGTGGAGATGAGAATTTATCATTTAAATAAAGTATCTTATTTTAAAAAAAAACATAATTTTGTAAGGATTTATCGTTTAAAATTCCATGCGCGTAAAATCTGTGGTATAATCTAGTTAGTAATATTAACCCCCCAGATCGCAGGACTAACGAATTACCGTGACCCCGGAATGTAAAGGGCTATTGAAGTACACCCTGGATTTTAGCCAGTACAAGTCTGACAGCCCCTCCTGCCCTAAACTGCCCTGAGTGGAAGGACTCATATAATGATTTAACCACGATAAAAAAAGTATCATACCTACTCAAATAAGAGAAGCCGTATAATAATCATAATTGTGAAAGCTTGGTTTTCAAATGTCTTGATTAGGACGATATATCCAATGGTCGTGCATGGTATGGCCTGGCAACTGTCGAGCCATGTTTAGAAGAGGCAGTCTTACAGGATGATGCAGACATGCCAAACAAACAGGAATACTTATATTTTATGGAATTTTAAACTTTTCGCTTAGTTTTTGTTAAAGGTTCTTAATCTATTTGATGCACTGCACAAATTTAGGGAGTCCTACAGCAATAGACAGGTGACAAACGTATAAATGAAACGTGTCTCATCAATCAACGATTGATATTATATTCGATAATTTTCTATAGTTGTATTTCATTTTTTCTCGTATTTTAGATTTGAGTTTGTTTTCTTTTTCTGTGTTTATTTTTTTATTCTTGTTGTGTGTTTTCGTGGTTTGTTTCAAACATATTTTTTTGTTTTTCTTTCTTTAATGATATGAGATTTTATATATGCAGACAAGAGAAGAGATGGATGGTTTGGTTGGAAATTGATATACGCTAATCGCGGCAAAAAGTGCTGCATCACCCCAAATTAAAGGGATATTAGCAGAACGATGGTGATGGTAATAGACTTCTAATGATCATCATCATCATCATCATCAGCCGGAAGACGTCCACTGCTGAACATAGGCCTCCCCCTTAGACCGCCACGCCGAACGACAATTCGCCACTTGCATCCATCGGCTGCCCGCGACCCTCACGATGTCAAATAATTATATTTTATATAAATATAAAATTCTAATGATGCTCATATAAAATCTATAAAAAAAAAACTATGGTGACGCTCAAAAAGTGTACTTGGAAGGGCGTTTAGATAGGCCTTTGCCCACCAGTGGGACATTAATAGCTATTAAAAACAGAACCTCCTGATACTAAAGAAAAGTTCCAATACACAAAGCACCCTATTTCAAAATTAGCATAGATATAATGTGAAATAACATACTGTGTAGCTCTTGCTGCAGAACTGATACAAAGGCAAGCTCTACCGATTACAGTACAATGAGATGTCGTAATTTCTAATGTTAATAACATAATAACAAGCTACAACCTATTTAGGATTGAAATTGTAACAGAACGGGAGCGTGCGGTGAAAGGCAAAGTGGGGTATGTGCGGTTTTGGGATTTTTAGAGGTGATAAAACCTTTTATACAACAATATTTCATATCAAAAGTATTTCTTAGTTCTAATTACAAATAACGAATATGAGGTTACACTGAAAATAAGCTTAGGTCAATAAAAAAATATATGCCAATGAATTGGGGTTAAAATACCTGAGATATGATGTTAAATACACACATACAAAATGGAATAAAAGTCCCTTGATATAAAAAAAAAGAAAGTAGTAGATAGTTGCGGGTACAAGCGAGGTACAGGTGGAATAATATCACTGGTCCTGGATTCATTTCTAAGGATGTGGTGTGCTGTGTATCAGAATTTTTTACCGGTATTATTTTTCGTTAAAAAGCTCTTATTTTACTTCTCACATAAAGTATGCCTAATCAATCAGGGATTAAAAATAACTTATTCAACTCATTTTATTGATGGTAAAGGCAGTTAACCTTTATTAGAAGTCATGTTTAAATCATTACCTGACGTAGATCTAATACATATTGTTATCTCTTCAACTAGCGATACACTTACAAACGTAATAATTTCATGCTTTTCCTTAAGCTCCAATTAGCAAATGGAAAGAAACGTTTAGTTTCTACATACATAAATTCATTAAACTCGCTGCAAACGTTAATAAAATCATATATTTCTTTTAAAACCACTGCAATTCCCGCAAATCATTATAATTTTACAAAACGATGGAAACTGAAGTGTTTTTTTGAAGTGTCACACTCCAGTGGCGCGTTGTTATACAAAGAAAACTCCTTTGTGTAATGAACAACGAGCAATGGAAGCTTGTTTGTTTTGTATCCAACACCTCGTTGGTCAGACCGATAAGGTTGACTGCACCCGATTAATTGATGAGTTCGGTGAAATTCGAAACATTTATTTGAAATCGTGTTTCATTTATTTACTTTAGATTTTGTAAAAAGTTTGTTAGGTAGATAGTACGCACGGCTAGACATCAATTTATTCAAAATTAGTATAAGCTGGCCCTTCAATTTGCGGTAAAATCGTTTAATACATACGAGGCCAAGAAAAACTGATTTTGTTTATCTTGATGTCTAATCGTTTGAACTTTCAACAAAGCAATTTCACCATTAAATCCAACGATTCAGAGATGAATTTCGTAAAAGAGTGATTAACAAAGTATCTGAATTTACATAATGAACTCAGTTGTTGCGAAAATGTTAAGAATGCAGGAAAGAATTATTAGTTGCGTCTTTAAAGGCAAATTCTCGTAGATAGGACGTCCACTACTGAACATATGCCATCCCAAATACCACGATAATTAAGAATATTCTGGTAATCTTTACAAATTGATTGGTGAACTATGTATAACATAAACTATACAGAAACTACTAAGATTTGAAACTGGAATCTGAGAAAGATTTAGTAAATCAACTGTCAATATGGCTTCTTATGTTTATGAAAAAGCTTGGCGTTGTACCTGTCACTTAAAAACGTTTACCTTTTGACAGTCTAGTACAAAAGAGTGTCCATGAAGTTTCAAGTTCATTCTTCTCCTAATAAATAACTACACTCTAGAATGGACAACCAGAACAAAATACTATGATGATAATTATTATGTCTCACGAAAAAAAAAACTTTAGAGGGATATGTTCGTTACTTTTTTATGTTCCTTACTTCAAAAGTGCCAATAACTGGGTTAATTAAAATTTTTTTTTTCTATGTTCGATGTATACAATTTAGTACTGATTAAATAAATGGGTCACATCAATTTAAACCTTCTGACCCAGGGTTGTGGATTCCGTCCCACAGAAAAGAGGTCGTTGTAAAAATTATAGCCATTATGGAGAAGATTACACGCTGATTACGAGTGGGCAGTGATTCTAACATAGTAAAGTAAATGTTACCGCTTGTAAACACCTACTTTTATTTACCATCATGGCTTCAGTAATTGACAAAATTGCCATAATCCTCAACCTGTTTTTACTGCTGTAACTTTACGCCCTTCCGCCCCAGCGGTCCCAGGTTTATGCCAAGCTCCAGGGAATTGGCATAAAAGTAAGTATGGTTCACTTCTTCATCGTTATTGGGTATTCCGATCGTTATTTCGTTTTTTTATGGTTATTTTATTTCGGGCCTGCATTTTGTTTTATTTTACGGCGCGTTAGGGTTAAAAATTGCGGGGGTGTTTGTTTTTTTTATTGAGGTTGCTTGATTACTGTTGATCTATTTATGCGGGCTTTATTGATTTAGGTAATTTGAATATTTACCAGTAAGTAGTAACTTTTTGTGTTATTTAAAAACCTCGATGTCGTTTGTATTATGTACAGATTTTTTAATTGATAATTATAGATGCAGAGTTAAGAAATAAATTGGTTGCAAGACAGTGCCAAAACTGTTAAATCAAATCAGTTTTTTGTACAATCTTATCGGAAGTAAGCACAGGCTTTGCATGAATTCAAGGAAAATTACAGAAACTTTAAAAAAATATAGTCAAGCCTTCTTAGACTCAATAATCCCGATTCCCAACTTACCCCATTTCTCCACGCAGCAGTTTCGTACAAGGCACACGGAAGTCGCGACGGTCACAGTGCACAATAGGCGGCGAGATGAAAGCGCACTTAATATGCGTTACGTAATGGCTGCTAATGGCCACCGCTGGTCATTGTTGTCTCCTTATCGCACACCATCGAGATTTGCCGATCTTTTTCCATTATTGCGGATGTGGGTATTGTGTATGTAGGATGTTTGTAGACCACCACCGGTATTTCCGTGTGGTCTATGGTGCATGTAGAGCATGCCATTTCCTTCCTAAGAGGCTTAACTAGAGTGAATGGTGCACATTAGCGAATGGTTCACTCTGGTGAATGTTCATTTGAATAAAATTACTTACAAAATTAAAGTTCATTTCCTAAACATTTTTTTCTTTCATTCGTTCAAATTGTTCAAAATCTAAATCATTTATTATCTAGGCCAATTACAGGCACTTTTTAACTATCAAAAGACTAAATAAAACTAGTACATAAATAATTATGGTGCTACAGTCCCAGTCACAAGACATATTAGCTGTTAAAGTACTGTAGGTGCTTATTCCAAAGCGTAGATCTCTATGGAGAAGAATGTGTTCGGTATGAGAAACGAAAAGTCATCGATTGCAATTTCGGCTAGATGGTATCATCAGGTAAACGAAAGACTGAAGAAGCTAAGAGCCTATGCACACCACGTTTTTTAAACGCGCCGGTGCAGCGCGTTTGACGCGATACAGACGCGATACGCACGCAAGTCAGATGCAGCCTAGAACAAATGACAACAAACTGCTCTGATGAAAACGCGCCGTCGACGACGCGCCGCGCCGGTGCAGCGCGTTTCTAAAACGAGCTGCCCCGGCGCGTTTAAAAAACGTGGTGTGCATAGGCTCTAAGAGAGGTGAGTAAAGAAATCCATCATCGTTAGATCGATTCATTATTTATATATTCTCTTTATTTTGGATAAATATCAATTATGTTGCCCGCCCCGGGTGGTGCGAGAAAGCTGTCAGACTTGTACTGATTAATAAGCATCCTGTTCCTATGGTTGTCCTTTGCGCTCCAGGGCTCCGGTACCCTTTTTAGACAGCCTCGCGACCGGACATTTCAATTGAAGTTAATGGTACCACATGAAAGCCTCAAAAATGAACAACATTCTACAAAATACTTAAAAGCTTCTTTAACTAAGAAATTGTTTAAGTAACTAATTAAAGGTAAACAAAGGATAGTTGTTCTAAGCTAAATTACTGAACCGGTTACCTACATTGTTTATTTACTTATTTATTTGTTGTTTAAGCTTGGTCTAGACCGTAATGGAAAGTTTTTTAAATATCAGTAACTAGTAACTAGCTACATTAAATGTTAAGATGTAGGTGAGTACTTACGTGGTAGTTATACCTTCATCCTTACCAACTTATTAT
This sequence comes from Agrotis clavis, assembly GCA_954870645.1. Classification (NCBI taxonomy): domain Eukaryota; kingdom Metazoa; phylum Arthropoda; class Insecta; order Lepidoptera; family Noctuidae; genus Agrotis; species Agrotis clavis. Next base: position 3,943,355 of record OX940929.1, read on the forward strand.
AGGTATTAAAATTACCAAAATGTTACGTAAACAGTGGCTTGGGGTACGTGAGACCCTGATCATTTAAATAAAAAAATACGAAATTCATATAACATCATGGTTATGCTCTGGCTGTAGACAGCAGCGGCAGAATACGAGACTGCAGATGCTCCAGATAAAGTGCTTTAAAAATCAGGATCAGCAAAAAAAAAACATACCTACCAAATTGAGAACCTCCTCCTTTTTTTCAAAAGGAAGCAAGCCTATACCCAGCTGTAATTAGAACTGGGCTGCCAATTGAATTAGTTCGCCCTTTTTTTAGCGTGGTAAAATCATCAAATGAGTCCTTCCGCCCAGGGAAGAGCGGAAGGGACTGTCCTTTTGTTCCCTCAATAGCCCTTTACGTTCCAGGGTCACGGTTACTAGTTTAGATAGACCCGCGGCCCCAACAGGCGTTTGGTCCGTCAGATTGGTGAAAGCTCTTTAGCGACCCGAGCATGGTCCATGATCGGACGGCGAGTCTCCCATGAGCCGTCTCCGTCTCGCCGACGGCATGCCCACGAATTAATGACTCTTATTCTTTAGGCACTGCGAAGTAAAGACAGTAACCTAACAAACTAGGCTGTGCAGTTGTAATAACAGCGGAACACGGCTCGCTGGTACATCATCATCGGAGCGATATTTGCGCACCAGTGCGGTACTTTCGGACGTATACTAGCACAACGCCCATGTTTCATACAGGGTGTGCGTAAACTTGCAAATTTTAATGCATTTCTAGTAAATGTTTTGAGTATGTCCAAATGTCATTAAAAGGGCATCTTTTCACACGACTGGCCAAAATAGGAGTGTTATTAAACGCCGATGTATTTCTACGTTCAGTTTCGCAAATATTGATTAGAAGCACATAATAAAAGTTAGATGAACCGACTTTAGAAAGATGGCAATGTCAGACTTGATAATTAAAAATCATTATGTGAGTCTTCCCAATGCAGCGGAAAACGCTCAGACTTCTTTATATAAACCACCCTGTTTTTTTCAAATGCCTATTGCGTTCTTGGGCCGTCGTATTTTGCTTAGACCGCGATAGAACAAGGTGTTGTGTCTTATACAGTGTCAAAAATAGGCTGAAATGATTGATTGTCGCAATGAAAAGTTAATCGGCGCTTTTGCTAAACCCTAAACACTTTAGTTGGCTTAAAATACGCACCTGCTTGAGTTAAAATGTATCCATGTTAATCACTTTGGACAAAAAATGTCCCATATGTCCTTACAAAGTATATAATCTTACTTTTCATCAACTACCCATCAGAAAATGATTATAATCTAGATCTACTCGTTTATAGATAACACAGAGATATCGGCCTATTAATTTATTAACGCTTGGCTTTTATGCATCACAAGAAACCATTTACATAATAAATGTGGAGTAAAATTATAATACACTAGTTTACGCCCTCGAAGTTGTCCGCGTGATGATTGGTAATTTTCGCGTGAAATATTTTATGTGTTAATTGTTTATACATCAAAATCCGTTCGCTTTTTTTTGTGTGAAAGAGTAACAAACATACATTCATACATACATCCTCACGTTTTTTGCATTTATAAGTAAAAATAATCCGTTTTTTTTTTCTTCCGGATTCTTTTTCTTCATCATTAGCATTTAGCCCGGAACAGGCCACTACTGGATATTTCTAGCCAACTTATTAGACAATTTCGAGTTTACATCGTACTATGATCGCGAGGCGATTTGCTGGGCGACTCGCTATCCGATCATGGGCCGAGCCTGGGTCGACGGCGCGGCGTGTCGTGTTCCACGCGCGCCTCAGAGTGTCAGCACAATGATGGCCCCCCCCCCCCTTAGATGGCCAAAGCCTGCCGGGGTGGTGAGACTCATCAAGTAACCGTGGCCGGAACGTAAAGGGCTATCGAAGGACACCGTGGATTTCAGTCAGTACAAGTCTGACAATCCCTTCCGTCCCTGGGTGAGAGGATTCATTGGATGATTTTAACACGTAATAAAAAGAAAACTCACAGTATGGCGACCATTTCTTAAAAAAGGGACAAGAATATAACATAGGTGGTTATAGTAAGTAGTAGTAGATGCACCTGCAACCTTAGAATATTGTAATGTTCCCAGTTCTAAGCTACAGCTGCTTCCCTGAAGCTTATTTACTTCAAGTCTTACTTGTTCCAAGTTTAAAGTTCCATCGACACAAACTGCAAAGCACTGCTGCGGTTAATTTTGTCGATAAAGCAGATACTATAGCTACTAAATAATATAAATTAATTAGCGGAACGAAAAGTTCCAGTGTCTCAAAAAAGATCAAAAAGTTAATTGTGCGGAAGAAAAACTTATACCTACACAAGCAGCCAGACCGGAAACGACGATCACAAACATCCAGATACGATCGAACCCGTCAAACATTACAGCAGTTGGTCGCTCAGCCAATGCGCCAATCGTGGAAATGGATCGAAAACAATTATAGGTAAAAAATAAATCTCTAAAGTTTAAAAAATAAAACACGCTGTACGCATAAAGCTCGAACACACAGTTCACACAGACTTCACACCGAAACGTTTCGGGCACCGCCTCGAAAATTTGCACCGCGTCGCTATTGCGTCCGAACGTGACGAATTCAAATCGACGCTGCAAACATCGGCCAACGCAAATGACGGGCGGACGCGATCAGATCGGCGTGTCGTGTTGGCCGCGGGCGACCGCCGATGCTGACGGTGAAGCGTGTGCATGGGCATTTGGATTAGAAAAAAATAGATTTTTGAAAAAAGAATTTCGTATTTTTGAACTGCTGTTCCAAATGTAAAATGAAAGAGATATTTCAGATTGGGCACCTGGTACCTGTAAAAAATTTTGAAGGGAGTTGTATGTAGAATAGTTAAGGTGCCATTAGCTCAGATGCTATTTCAGCAGGTGCCCAATGTGGAATGAAAACCTCAAATCTCTGTTTTTGGGATCAACGGTCAGGTGCAGATGAGACGAGATCACGGTTAAAACTTGTTTTAGACCTGCGCAGTTCAGGTCCTACCATGATATCTTAAAAGCCAGAGTAGTTCCAGTGTGGGAAAGTGACAGAGCTATACAAGTCGTCTAGCGCCATCTTGTTCCCTCACTGGAACTACTCTGGCTTTAAGACATCATTGTAGGCCATCTGGGAAGAGTGGCACTAATGGGAAGAGGCCTATACAGGAGTTGGTGGAACAGGGCTGCCGATGATGATGATTATGATGAAATTCCCGTTACTGAGGTTCTCCTGGATGAGGCTGGCGCAAGACCGTGGAGCTTGGCACAAAGAGAGGCCTATACCCAGCAGCGGGTGAAGACGGGCAGTGGATGATGATGATGATGAGCTTCTCCATTATTTTTGTAAGGGACTAAGGAGAAAGTATTTCGAATCATCATATTTTTACGTCTCATTTCAGTTGAGGTATTTCTATCAGGATTCCGAAGAAGTCAGGATTTAGGCAATTTATTTGAGATCAAAGCAGCATCTCTTCTTCTTCCTTCCATCTTTACTTATTATCATTTTAGTATTCACTAATTATAAAAATCGTGCTTTAAAAATGGATCCAGCAGTTCCTTTTGGCACATTTCTTTCCAAATTTTTCAGATACGACTTTGGTCGATACAAAAAAAAACAAAACTTCTGGTGAAAATATTTCAATTTTTCGGATAAAAAGGTTAATGATAGAGCGTGGTGCCGGAGTCTGTGTCAGACACGACGACCAATGAAACGTTTGAGCGATGGAGCACGCTCCGGATAAACAGTTCACACTTGAATGCAATGTGGTAAGTAGCTGGGAAAAACTAGATTTTTGGTTCTACTACTTCGTTTTTTTTTACTTAGTAAAATCATCCAATGAGTCCTCCCACCCAGGGCAGGACGGGAAGAACTGTCAGACTATGTTTCTATCTAGTATGTTTGTAAACGCGGGTGCGTTTACAAACAGAGAAACGATATAGGAGAAATTCCTAGTGAGGAAAAAAAAAATCGATTAGACTTGTAATGTCAAAAATTCACAGTGTCCTTCAATAGCCATTTACGTTCCGGGGCCATGGTTACCTGACAAGACGTTCCCGCGACCCCGGCAGGCTCTTAGGCAGCTTCTATGCGATAACCACAACCACCTAGGCTTAAATCGGTTCCCTGAATAATACTTTGGACCCGTTTTATCTTTGTCGATATTGATTGATTTAGAAAAAAGAAGAAATACGTGTACATTATTTTTCACTACTCTAAAGCTATTGTCAAACAGACAGGCAAAGCGAATGCGATTCGAAGCGTTTTTATTTGTAATGTATGGAATTGTTTGAATCCAGTCACATAGAAAAGCGAAAGCGATCCGATAGTCTATGTGACTGGGCTTCAAACAATTCCATACATTACAAACAAAAACTCCTCGCTTCGCGTTCGCCATGCCTGTCTGTTTGACAATAGCTTAACTGAATGACAGATTTTAAATGTGGAATAGGGTAGTTTACTGTGTATTTATAGAGTAAACTACCCAGTTGTAAAGCAGTTCCTCGAATTAGAAAAGAATGACACTTTTTCTCACAACTACCAAAAGATAATTTCCCTGCCAGTAACATACAGTTGTGCAGCGCGGCACGTGGGAGCTGCGCTGGCGCAACCCGCGGGCGTCTCGCGATCTCCGTACGAACACCATCGCAGACGTTACGCTCATCAATTTGTTGTTGTTTTGATCTGCTATGGATCATTCAGATCAACGTTGATAGGATCTTGGGATGTTCTCAATACAGAGAGAGCAATAGGTACGGTGGTTGTTGGTTTCGTTAGGTACACAGATAGTAAATCTTTCGACAACTGCAAGTTGTTAATCTTTTTTGGACCCACCAGCTACGTAACAAGATTATTGCATAATATTTTTATTTCAGATTTTATTCGACACTAATTTCTATTTGAATTTAACTTCTCATGTGTTGTTGTTTCAAACATTCATATTACAATGTTGGCGTACAGCATGCCCCTCGGCCTTAGCCATTTTATACGCCAACAGTGGCCACACTCGCGATTGGTTCAGAGCAATAAGTTCGATTAGTAGAGTCATGAGGCGTTTTGTCAACTAGGGCGTATTACCTAGTTTTTACCTTAGACCTTTCCAATCGAGTTTAACCGGAAACAGCACTATTCAGGAATTCGCTATTTATAATTTCGCGTGTCCTTACCTAAAACAATTGACCACATCACTTTAAGATCAATTGGTCAATATTCAACAGTAGCACTGTTAGTGCATACACACAGTAGGTCGCTTTTTAAGTGGTCACATTAAACGTTCACAAATCACACATCAATACTAGGAAGCGTAAGATCAACGATTGGACCACACACGACGGTAGGTCACTGGTTTAAGAAAACGGTCACGTGTGTCACCGTCCGCTAAGACAAAACGTAACGGGATTTGGAACTGGGAAATAATTAATCTTGTTCTTTTAACAGCTGTTTTGTTATTGTGTTGTTTTGTAATTGGGTCGTACTTAAAATAGTTTGTCTTTGAAGACAACTTAAAACCTAAGTTCCCTATTGCTTGCAAATGCTGTTCAATTTTGTACTAAGCGTAATCAGTCTAGGCTGGCCGCGTGATGGAGAGGACAGCGTCCTTCCTCCCCCCCAGCCGCAGTGGTAGACGCCCATGGCGACGGACGTCGGCAGACGATCTCCGGCCACCGTAGGCGCGGGCATGCGGGCGGCGAGTAATGGGCGACTCGCTGTCCGACCAAGGGCCACACCCGGGTTGGCGGCGCGTTGTGTTCCTTAAATAGTGTCAGCATAATGACGGGGCCCCCTTTAAGAGGGCCAAAGCCTGCCGGGGTCGCGGGACTTACTGAATTATCGTGACCCTGGAACGTAAAGGGCTATTGAAGGACACCGTGGATTTTAGTCAGTAAGAGTCTGACAGTCCCTTCCAACCTGCCCGGGGAGGACTCATTTGATTTTACCGCGATAAAAAGCGTAATCAGCCTATAATGTACCCTTTACTAGGACACAGGTCTTCTCTGTGTGAGGAGTGAACTGCGATCAACCATGCCAGTCCAGTGACTGTTGTGATGACACATGGCTTCGAATTTTTGGTCCTAAGATATATCCGTTTCTTCACGATATTTTTCTTCACCGTTTTGAAAATATTGGCGATGAAACAAATTACACAAAGAAATGTGCCTGGCTGGGTTCGAAATTGGGGCAGTTACAAATTCCCCTTAGTGCAGATAAAATGGAACGGATATCTTCAAATTCTTAAGGATCAACTTCTAAGGTATATTTGATGAAACGCAGCAAATATGAGTACATTTTATTTCCCAGATCTGATTGCTTATAGCTCGTAAATCATTTCCTCAAGATAGTGTAAACAAATTGCTTTTAGAGTTCCGTAGGCGTCAATAAACTTACCAACAGAGTAGTGGGTAACGTCAAACTATCGCCAGTTAGTTTGTTACCGACAAACTTTTAAATAGCAAATTAAAACTAAACGAAGGTATAAAAGTAATAATTCAATTAGGTCTAAAAAGAAAACTAACTCTGTCCAACTAAGGTCTTACATGCAGCGGAAAAGTAAAGTTTTTTAACGAAAAAGAATTTGGTCAACTTGTTTTAATTTTTACTACTCTCTACTACTACTCTGCTCTTTCACATCAAAAAGAAAAAGTGCTTCTTTGCTACAATGAAGCAACCAACAGAATTTCCTCAAATAGGGATTGCCACCCATCCCCTATCCAATATTGCACTGCATTTTATCACCTGCGGACCTGATGACATTTTGCCTTTATTGTTGAGCAGAATTTTAGACTGAACATTTTTGAACTTTATTGTCAAACACACGTTAAGTAGAAACTTGAGTGAACTGGCTTCTTTTAAGTAAGCTTGCTCCATCGAAGACTGTCTCGGTCTTCTCCGTGTCCTCACGAAGGCGATATGTGGCGACCTCTCGCGCCCGTCATTGGTCGAGGCCACGCTACAGGGCGAGACGGAATGGGAAGCAGTCGCCTCCTTCTGCGAAGCAGTCATTCTAATGAAGGAGGAGGCGGGCGCCGTGAGGGACAGGACAGCCTCCTCCTCACAACCCAGCTGCCGCGAGAGACGCCCACGGCATCGGATTTTCGGCCACCGTATAGGCGCGGGCATGCGGATGGGGAGTATGCGGGAATCACCGTCCGATCATGGAACATGCCCGGGTCGACGGCTCGTCCTGTTCCACGAGCAACTCAAAGACCTGTCAGCAATAAGATGGCGTCCCCTTAGCAAAAACATATATCTTATCCATAATGATGAAGAAGATTATATACAATTGAGTTCGAGTCAACAACAGATGTCTTACCCTACTGCTGATAACGCAAGATGATAAAGTTTTATTGTCATCTACCTGTAATCATTTAACCTGTACGGAACACTTCTCCCACATCGATTTCATACTTGTCCAGTACATTTAAATATGAGTCTGGATCTTGTTCGTGTCTGCCGGGTGTCAGATAGGCGCGGTCGTGATAGGCCGGCGGCCCGCGGCCCACACTTCTAATGCTAAATCATTGACGGGAAGAACCTGATGCGAATTATTGACTTCAACTGATGGTCGTTTTGACGACATTCGTTTGGCGGAAATTAAATGAGAAATGAAGGGGCAAACGCCATTGATATTGAACGCGATTAGCAAGTCTACCCATGGCGCGACGCAATTGCAATTCAACCAATTCCAACTAGAGGTGAAAATCAACCTTAGCACTACAACATAAGACATAAAACACGTTGTTATCTACGGGTAAATGAAAAACAAAACACGATCGCCACGACGATGTCAAGTCAATCGAATCGCATCATTATTTCTTTGTAGCAAGGTTGATTTTCACTTGTAGTTGGAATCGGTTGAAACGCATCGCATCACGCCATGTGTAAAGTCCCTTAAAGCCTTTATAGTATTCAGTAGTTAGTGTAATTGTAGTTTATTTGACTGCCTCGTTAGTCTGGTAGTCGCAAGAGCGGCTGCTGAGCATGAGGTCCCAGGCTCGATTCCTATTGCGGGACTGTTTTAATAGGTAACCGTGACCCTGGAACGTAAAGGGCTAGTGAAAGGAACACCGTGCATTTTGGTCAGTGCGATTGATTGATGAATGATTGATGATTGAATGATTTTACCGCGATAAAAAAGAGTTCATTCCTAGGTCGGGCAGCGTTATTGAGTTGTTCTATAAGCAATGTCTCAGCAGCTCGCTGGATATTACATGGGATTTAAAGTGTGGTACTTCCTGGCCGCGCCACAGTCGCATTTTGAATCGGAGTTAATAAGAATAAATGTTCATAAATTGTTCATTATTGTTCTAAATATAAAAAAAATAGTACGTGAAAGATTCGCGAGATATTCAACAAAATCGGTGGCGCGGCCAGGGAGCATGCTTCCTGGCCGCGCCACCCGCGTACTCTGCAACCAATAGGATATTTATGTGCAAACTTAATGGTAAACAATTGTACGACTATTGTTCACTCCATTGACGATTAGAAAAACCGCAAAAAGCCATTATCAATAGGATAAATATCGAAACTTCAAAATTGGTTATGCCAATACTAATAACAGTAGGTAATGTAGGTATTATTGTAAAAAACAAATTAAAAGGCTTTCGTAGGGACTGTATATCAATACTGAATACTTTTTGCAACTTCCTACATAATGTTATGTAGGGGAATTTAAATATAATATAACTCAAAGGTGACTGACTCACATAGTGATCTATCAACGCACAGCCCAAACCACTGGATGGATCAGGCTGGAATTTGGCATTCAGGTAGATGTTATGATGGCAGGCATCCGCTAAGAAAGGATTTTGATCAATTCTACCCCCAAGCGGATAAAATAGGGGATTAAGGTTTGTATGAAAGTTTGTCAATTTTATGAAAAATACATTGTTAAGTTCCGACATCCAAGCGAACGAAGTCGCGGGCACAAAATCAAAGGATTTTTTTTTCAGAAAAAAAAATCTTTAATTTTGTGCCCGCGACTTCTTCTCCATGCAAACCTACCCTTACGAATGGGTGTAGAATCAATCCTATTTCCTTCAATTTTTCACAGTTTAAAGTAAAGATCGCGTCACTTTTGAAATAAATGATTTGACTTTTGACATTGCAATTATATTATTGCAGTGGGTAGTCTAGAAAGTACCAAACTATCCTTTTTTTATCGTGGTGGTCTGTCAGACTTGTACTGACTAAAATCCACGGTGTCCTTCAATAGCCCTTTACGTTCGGGGGCTACGGTAAGTGCTGGCACTCTTTGAGGCGTGCGTGGAGCACATCGCACCGTCGACCCGGGAATGGTCCTTGGTCGGACAGCGAGTCGTTCATTTCTTGCCACCGGCATGCCCGCGCCTACGGTGGCCGGAGATCGTCTAGCGACGTCGTCGCCGTGGGCGTCTACCACTGCGGTTGGGCTGTGAGGACCTGCGTCAGGCGGTTGGTCAGGATGCCGTGACGCATATCCAGCCAACCCGCAAAGAGGGGACTTACCGCCGCGATTGCTGCGCGCCCGAGTCTATTATCCATAGAAATAAACAATACTTAGGGAAAGTAAGCCTAAGACGGGTAGCCCGCCTAGGGTATGCGGCGGCGTACGGGCGTCGCTCTTGCTAATGAGAATGTGTGCGAGAGGCGACGCGTCCTGCACGCACATGCACGTTCTAAATCTTCACATTCTAATTCATAATTTAAAATGCATACTCGTTCTAGGCGGGATACCCGTCTTAGGCTTATCTAGCTGTGCCCGCGACTTCGTTCGCGTGGATGTCGGAACTTACCAATGTATTTTTCATAAAATTGTAAAACTTTCATACAAACTTTAATCCCATTTTTTATCCGCTTGGGGGTAGAATTGATCAAAATCCTTTCTTAGCGGATGCCTGCCATCATAACATCTACCTGCATGCCAAATTTCAGCCTGATCCGTCCAGTGGTTTGGGCTGTGCGTTGATAGATCACTATGTGAGTCAGTCATCTTTGAGTTATATTATATTTAAATTCCCCTACATAATATTATGTAGGTAGTTGCAAAAAGTATTCAGTATTGATATAACAGTCCCTACGAAAGCCTTTTAATTTGTTTTTTACAATAATACCTACATTACCTACTGTTATTAGTATTGGCATAACCAATTTTGAAGTTTCGAAATTTATCCTATTGATAATGGCTTTTTGCGGTTTTTCTAATCGTCAATGGAATGAACAATAGTCGTACAATTGTTTACCATTAAGTTTGCACATAAATATCCTATTGGTTGCAGAGTACGCGGGTGGCGCGGCCAGGAAGCATGCTCCCTGGCCGCGCCACCGATTTTGTTGAATATCTCGCGAATCTTTCACGTACTATTTTTTTTATATTTAGAACAATAATGAACAATTTATGAACATTTATTCTTATTAACTCCGATTCAAAATGCGACTGTGGCGCGGCCAGGAAGTACCACACGATTTAAAACATAACCGGCGAAAATTGGTTGTATTTATTACGTAGGTTTATCTCTGCTTAACCCTTCGGGGTTCTCAAACGAGATGTTTTACCTAATTATGTTATCACAATCAGTGACGAAAATTTAGGTACCGTTAAATTATTTGACTTAAGCCAGTACTTAATTAAATCTTAGTTCAGAAGTCCACCTATTTACATCGCAGCCACATAAACCATCAGCCTCACACAATTAAAACTGTATCGATACAATATCCTCGATGTGCCGATGTAAATCAATATCGGTCCAGCCGCTACGTGTTGTTTTAATGGATCGCATTATCCGATGAGCTGAATCTACTTGTACGTCTCTTGGACTATAGTCGATGAACTGAATTTATGTGTAACTTCTCTTGGACTGTGTGAATGAGGTTGTGAGTATGCAGTTGTGTCTATGGGATATTGAGGATGATTTTTTGAAGAACGAAATGTTTAAATGTCTTTTACGTGAAACTGCTGTTTTCAGCGGCTTCTAAAATTATCCCACGGGGACGAACCAGAATAAACGGAATTCCAGACCATATCCTACAAAAAAAAAAGTCATTTATGCAAATTAGGCTGATTTATCAACACTTTTTGAAGGTCATTTTTTACATAAGACAGTCCCCCAAAACGACGACACTTCCTAGTGTTTTGGCTGGGAAGAAGAAGCAGCGGAACAAACTCCCCAGCAACACATCTGTCTGTACGGTTAGAAGAACCAAATTTTTAACAATTTAATAGAACATTCACATTATACATCAATCCGAAATTACATCCCAATCGTGACTAGAAGGCACAAAAAGATAAACTAGGGCCATCTACCTCAGAAACATCTTTCACCATGATCCGTTCAACAGTTTCGACGTGATTGAGTAACAAATGTCCATCCATCCAAACTTTTGCATAAATTATAATATTAGTAACATGATATGATAATCCCAGTACTAACTACAATTTTGGTTTCTGTGTATATTCAACAACGAGGGTCAATTACAGGGTTGTAGTCACATGACTCAAAATTTTTGGTACTAGGACATACCGGTTTCCTCAAAATAAGTTTCATGACTGTTTAACTGATTGACTTGTTTAAGATAAATCAATGTAAATGACATTAAAGACTTTATTACCTACGTGCAACATGAAAAAGGATCTACAATTAAAGCAATAAACCTTTGCTCTCTGGTTACAATTCCCAGCCAAACTCCATTAGGCAGTGTTAATCCGTTTAATAAACCATACAAAACTGCCCATACAATGTTCGTAATAACGCGCGCGAAACCGCACGCAATCACTAGCTAACATTACATTTTAATATCACTAGGTTATACGTGGTCCGTGCGTTCTGATTTTATTAGTGGCTGACTGAACGTCGATTTCTGGCCGAAAACGAAGCTGATAATTCGGCAAAACTTTAGGCCGAAACCGAAAAGGTGAAAAAATAAGACTAAAAGAATCGGCTTTACACCTTGACTGTATTAATAAATCAATCAAATTGATCAATTTGATTGGGTCGAGTGATCCCACGGGTCCCGTTTTAACCAAAGAATCACATTGATTTTTAAATAAAAAGTTTATGTAGACGTACTTATAAAAAACATAAAGATAATGAAAGCCAGGTGATCAAAACGGCCTTGTTATTTGTCAAAAATAATAACACTTCGAAATGTGTCTCTTTGCAAATTCGCGCATTGTAACAGCTCCTATAACTGTGCTAGCTACCTTCGACTTCGGCCAAAAAATTGGGGCATTTTAGCCGAAGCCGAAGGTTTCGCCGAAACCGAAAGATTGGTCAAACACTACTGATTATTTAATTTTCATAAAGGCGTGGCGCTAGTAGCAACACGGCCTGCCACAGATAAAATAGCAACTTTAGCGCGGCTACTGTAATATGTACGTAAGTAAGCGGTGCTTGGTGTTCTCTATGAAATATTCTGAAGACTTTTAAGGTAATGCTTATAAGGAATATTTTGCTTGTAAAATTGAAGCTAGCGGTTCGTTTGCTGAGAAATTTAGTATATGGAGACGGTTAATATTTTCAGGTTATCAAAAGCTAAGTGAAAGTTGAGACCTATAACCATATATATATAAAGAATTGGGTATCACGCATAGTTGGGTGAGAAGGATGTGCTAAGGAAGACATGTATAAAACAGAAATATCATTTGTATGAAAATTCATTCTTATTCGTAAAATGAAGGCATTATGACCGTATTTTTTTTAAACATTATTGTTTATTTTAGTGACACAAATTAAGTTACACTAGATGCCCAAGTAGTCATGGAACTTGGGCGTCTAAAAAGGCAACTTTAACAGAATTAGAATATGTGAATTGAGATAGACGAAAAATGGAATATTAATGAAATTTCATCGAATTCACATTATACTTGTAATAATTCTAAGTACCCGGTACTTGCCTGACGGAGTCGCGGAACTAAACAGCTACCGTGACCCCTGAACGTAAAGGGCTATTGAAGGACACCGTTGATTGTAGTCAGTACAAGTCTGACAGTCCCTTTTGCTCTGCCCTGGGTGGGAGGAATCATTTGATGATTTTACCTCGCTAAAAAAAAAGTACCAGTGAAACCAAACCTAATTTGTACTTAACGGAAACAGTTTCTGTTACCAGACATCCGATACTTAAGACTTGAACAACTCAGCTCCATACCTCAACAGTCGATCATAAAAATCGGAATCGATTATATCTCTGGAATATAGGTTGTAAATAGTTGGCGAGGCGTCATCGAGGCTGCAGCGGTTATTGCAGCATTAGCATATAGATGAGGGGGGAGGGCCGCCCCGCCCCTGGGTAAACATTAACGATCAGGCCATAGAGGCAGCGGTGCAAGAATGTCGGGACATTTAACGATGGCTTCAGTTATGCTGGGGCTTGGAAAAGCGCTATTAGCGGTAATGATGGTGGACAAGTCATAAATGTACTGAGTTAAATGAGCTATCGAGAAGCTTCTGTTGCAAGTTGTCAAACATCAAAACCATTGAAGCGAAATTATACAGATTTATGATGCTGGCAAGAAAAAACTGGGGCATAAAATAAAAGATGGCAGATTCAAAAAACTGCGATTTATATGTTTTGTTTTTTATAAAATCCCAACGGTTTATGGTGAACAAATATTCGATTCTAACATTTTTCATTGAAAGCTACAAAATTGCATTTTTTCCTAGTTCAATTTGCCATTCACGTGACTTTGAATTGGAAAATTGGGGTAGGGCCACGAAAGAAGTGGTTAAACGACTATTACTACTTTATGCATGTTGTAGAATATAGACGTAAGCTATTTAGAACATATGATACTTTTTTAGGTGGTAAAATCATCAAATAAGTCCTTCAGCCGTGGGTGAAGCGGAAGAGACTACCATAATCGTACCTACTGACTTTCAAAAGTCACAGTAACCAGCTTAAGTAGACATTCCCGCGATCCTTCCAAGCAATATACCTACACCCATGCTTTGCAAAACAAAAAAGTTTGAAGACATTCACCAATCCGCAATGAGCCAAGGTAATTCTAAATGTACCACTTTCTCATACAAAGATAAATAAGATTGTCTTTATCCTGAGGGCTAGCAGAAGGAAAGTAAAACTGTTTCAAAAGCGATATTCAACTCCGCTCTTTTTATGGCCCCATCCAAAATGGCACGCGAAAGGTTTTGACACGGAGCATGATTTCAAGTCCCGCGGCTTATTAATTGTTTTCAGTTCACAACTAACTTTTTGTGCATCAACAACATGTCGCTGAAGTTTCTCATCGCAAGCATTATGCAAAACAGTAACTTCGCAATTGTAAGGGAAGGCGTAACTTGGTACTGCCAATATTTTGAAAGAAGAGTACACATTAGTAAGTTTTAATCACGCATTGATCATTAATAAAGAAAAACGTGTTGCCGTGGAAATTAATATTGTGCATCAACATCATGTCGCTGAAGTTTCTCATCGCAAGCATTATGTAAAACAGTAACTTCGCAATTGTAAGGGAAGTCGTAACTTGGTACTGCCAATATTTTGAAAGAAGAGTACACATTAGTAAGTTTTAATCACGCATTGATCATTAATAAAGAACAACGTGTTGCCGTGGAAATTAATAATCTAGTTATCTTGGTTGTTAATATTATAAAGTTATTTGTCTGTAACCGATCAACAAACGAATTTGTCTGACTTAGTCTTTAAGATTTTCAATCAGAAGCAGCGGTCAAAACAAACGAACGGGATTGAGATTGTACATCCTACTAATCCTACTAATATTATAAATGCGAAAGTTTGTGAGGATGTATGTATGTGTATGTGTATGTAGGTATGTTTGTTACTCTTTCACGCAAAAACAACTGAACGGATTTGGCTAAAATTTGGTACACAGATAGTTTATAACCTGGACTAACACATGGGATAGTTTTATGCCGATTTTATGTTCTCGTGGGATAATTTTCGAGTTGTAGCGTGTGAAGCCGCTGGCAACAGCTACCTAGTTAATAATAATTTGGGGCGTTGCAAGGTTGAACGGTAGAATGGCGATATGACGTTAGGCCCTATTTTTCCAGCATCGGTGAAGAAAATCCCCGAAAGTACAAAAGTACAAAAATACGAAAGTTCGTTTTTTTCCTTTCGATAAACAGTTTTGATGTATATCAGAAATAGATGAGACCGTGGAGACTTATAGGTTATTTATTCTTGAATAATTTTGAAGGGGGAGATATAGGGGAGATGGCGCGATCGAAGCAGCGCAGGTAAAAGCTAGTTTTTTTTTAATTTATAAATATCAGAATACTTTCCGAATACCCAAGTGTTGAACACAAACGACTATACCATTTCTATAGAATTACATACTTTTGACTGTGACAAAAATTCTCACAGAGAATGTAATATGAGTGATAACAAATCATGGTCTTACTAGGAAGTAGGACATCAATGCACTTAAACGAATCACTTCAAACTCATATGCACTCACAGTAACGCAATCTACGTAAACGACAACCATTCTTCAAACGAACCATTTCCAAAATAGTATCAAATTATGATGCATTCATGTTCAAAAATGGATCATACCCTACAATTGGCTAGACAGAATAACAAACCAAATGTAAACCATAAATCTACAGTTTAAAGCTGAGAATCGAAAAGCAAGAAGGATGAAAATCAATCACACTTTGACAGTAAGCGTCATCTGTCAAATGTCACGAAGCGGTAATTAAAAAAAATGTCGCCGTAACCTCTGGTCTCTGGAAACTCTATGGTCACTCATGTTTATTGGTTAGATGGACATACACAACGTGTGATGTCATTCAGTTTGTTTACATTTTGAGACAAAGGATTGTGGACTTTATGACGCCATTTTTATGTTAATCAGGATAAAAAATTGTGAAACAAGTAATTAAGTTGTATTTGGTTGATTAATGGGTGTTATAAATGGATAAGAAATGTGTTAACACTATATCAGAATTATATATAAGTTCAGTAGATATCGTTCTTGTTTATATTTTTGACATTTAGGTTAATTAAGTTCCTCATTAAGCCATATAGGCGTAACGTATTATTTTTATACAACTCACAATATAGCTAAGGTGATCCTATTCTTAAATGAAACGCATAGGAATTTGTCAGAAATCTATACCCAACTAACAAAGAATGCAAATAAATACATTCCGAACAAATCACCACTAGCAATCAATACTATCGTGTATCGAACAACTGCAACGTTTCCGAACGAAAAAAAAAAACGTCAACAACTAATAACTCTGGATGATTTTAAAGGAGCTTCAAGTAAAAAATAAAGGCGTTGATTTATAGACACGATTTTCCCACGTGCTACGGGGAATGAAACCCGGAACAGTGGCTGGGAACTATACGCTACGATCTGCGAGGAACTTTTTCTTGGATACGTAGGGATGCGACTTTTGTTCGATTGTTGTGCGTTTAAAATTGTTTGGGAAAATAAACACCATCCACCCACTGGCAGACGTCACATACTGCTTAGTTTAGGCTTCTCATTGCTTCACTTTCCAGAGTCAATCTAATTCAGGATAATTAGGCCAGAAAATAATTATAGCGATATCGATTTTCAAAGATATTCAAGTAAGTAATGAAAAAAGTATATTTTTTATAATACTAGTTTTCTTTACAATGTATAATTTCAAGTTTCTTCGTGGTTCATAATTTGCCTTCTATATGAAAAACACAGATTATATTATGGGATATTCAATACAGTAGTAAAATATAGACTCAATCAAAAAATTGCAGGTTATTGTAAAGTCGCTTTTATCGATAAGATGTGATCGATATTCTATCGATACTCCCAACTGTTGCACCCCCTCCCTACTAGGATAGCCGTACTATAAAACAGTGGTATGTTAGGACCACGCATTTCTATACATAGAACGTGGATTGTCTATAATCGACATTAAATTATGAAGAACTACCGTGTAATAATATCGATAATCGTTTTTTCAGAATATATGATTTTATCTATCTGTATCGCTAAGTTGATCTACAAAGTGATGTGGAATATTAAAAATTATAAGATGTAAGTTTTTATAATTGCTTGTAGCAAGTGTAAGAAATATGGTGTGTCCAACTAAGGCACTGAATTTAATGAGAAGTAAACTACTACAAATTAATTTAATCAATTAATTTTCTTGTGAATTTAATTATTGATTTTTCATGAAAAAACTTACTGTGTGTTGGTCTTGATTTCTAAGAAATATGGAGCGGAGTATTCGTAATATTGCGAACTGATTTATAATTTCAATCCTTCAGACTTGACCGTTGCGACGTGTGTAGCGAACACGAGCTGCAATTAATTTATTCCGAACAAATAAAAGAGGTTTTAGCTTCTTCTATAACTGTTTCCCAATTTATTTTTTCTATTATTCAGTAGCTTGGTACCGATAGCCACTCTATCTAAATACGGTAAGGTAAGCCACTGTTAAATCTGCATGAGATCCTTTCACATAAATAATTCTACAATGCCCGGATTGATCTTAGGATAATCTCGCAAAGCTGAACTATGTTACTAAACCATTAGTAACACTTCGACTGTCAGACAGTAAGTGCACTACACTTACACTAAACACCACCAAAAGAACAGCCTAATTTACCGCGCATAGCACGCGGCACGGAACAAAATACTAATTTAAAACACTTTCAAGGAACGCGCGGTCCGATCGTCCTCTTATTTATCCGATAAATAAATATAAATCTTTTTATTGTACGGACACGTCCCCCGATGGAATCCGGACTAAGGGCCTGGCCTTAAAAGGCGGGGGAAGTTCGCATCGGCTTTATATTCGAGTCGAGTCGCGCGCGCAGCAAAAAATCTACGCTACGAGAGCGTACGCATCGTACGGGGATGCCAGGACGAGGGCTGTCGCGTGCGTGTGCACACCACCATCAAGGATGTGCTGCCGGAGTTCAATAACACTTTATTTTGAGACGTTATTGTTACTTTTCCCTTCAGGACTATCGCGCCACGTTATTCCAAAACAAAGAACCAACAGGGGCGGCCATCAAAAAAGAGCCGAGGCTATGAAGCTGGATCAAGTGTCGAAGAATATATTTAACTGTCTTGGATGTTGCAATGACATTAATCAGAAAAAAATAGGAATAAGAAATTAAATGTTATTATTACATCAATCAATTTACGGTTCTAAGTTATTTCATTATACTTACGATAGATGTGACTTTTTCAGCGGCATCTGTTACTGATAGCCGACTCCAACATAGCTGGGAAAAGGTGAGGCAAATGATGAAACGTGAAGAAAACAAGATCATCGTCATTTTTGGTAAAATGGTAAACAATAAAATGATATATATTTTTGATGTCCACACCTACTAGTGTAAGATGTAACTATGATTTATGGCATGACTGAGGCATGGAAAGATTGGTTCATAATATTATCGATTTTTCTAGTCTGTCTATGGTTTCATTTTAAATTAATTGCTTGAACTAATTACCTAGAGCTATGACCTGAGTGATACTACATATCGAGAGATTATTTCAATGAAGCGTTCACCTTCAGTGAATATATGTAATACGAGATATTCGATTCTCCGATAGAAATAGAAAGTTCACGATACAAAATAATATAAAGAAATCTAATTTAGAATTTCCAATTACAAATCTCAATAACTCCGAAGTTATCAGACGCGTTGATCTTCATTCCACGTAAGCTGGAATAAAATGTACAGGATAAAATACAAACTAGATTTCCAAAGAAAACAATTTTCTTTTAGAATTCAACCAAGCTCATAGAGGTCAAAAGGTCATGATTCTTTTTAATGATAATTATTTCTGAGAAATCAAAAAACCCAATTTTCCTTACATGTTAATCTGTGGTTTGAGGCTGGTTTTTTTATAGTGGTAAAATCATCAAATGTGTCCTCTCAGGGCAGGGCGAGAGGGACTGTCAGACTTGTACCGACTAAAATCCACGGTGATCCTTCAATAGAGTAGAGTCACCGTGACTCTGAAACGCAAAGGAGAAATGAGATAATCCCTCGAACATGGCAGGTATTGGCGCTGTAAGGGGGGTAGGGTCCGTCAGCTTGCTAATAGCTATTTGAGGCGCGTGTGGAACACGACGCGCCGTCCAGCTGGGTTGTGGGCTAGATTAGGTCTAAAACGGAGCGAGTTCACCCCAAACCCCTAAAGGAACTGGACAATTCTTGCGCACCAACGGAAACGGAACATAGGAAAACTTTTTGGTGCCTGATTCCGATACGATGGTGGTATACCAGGATGTCCTAGTGAGACCAAGCACCAACGATGGGATCGCTTAGCTGTCACAGGAGGTTATAGATAGCCTGTGGTATCCTTGCTCAGAGTGGATAGTCTGTTAGTACGGTACAAAGGACATAATTTAGGATATCAAATAGGCATGTTTAAAGCATAAATAAATTGTAAATTCGTGACGTAATTAAGGCAAGTAAAAACTGTACTTGTTTGTGACGTATTGGCAATTTTACATGTGTCAAATCTTCGTTAATTTTGCTTTACGCAAGAAAAACAAAAAAAAAATTGAAACTTTTTTTTTTGCGTCAATTACCTTATTATATCGGAAACGTCCTCTAAGAGGTATTCCAAAGATAGTTATTTCAAGACAAACTATTAAGTTTATTGTCAAAGTACTAAGAAGTGTACAATTTATAAGTTCTGCAAACAATTCGGTTGGAACTAAAAACGAGAACAAATTGTTTCGGTGGCGGCACAAATATGTCCCAGCTGAAATATTTGTTCACCGATCATGATGTACTTATTCTGGAGATCTTAACTCTGGATCGAGAAGTAACAGAAATATTGGGGCTAAGTGTTTTGTTACTGGTTTTAGGAGCCAGTGTAATGCAATCGGATTAAATTTGATTTTTTTAGCATACTTATTCGAAGTTATTTGCTTTTTTGATTTAATTAAAAGCTTGGTACAAGGTCGAATTTATTGAGAATATATTGGTCGAGATTTTCAAATATATCAAAGACACAATATACCTACCTTTGTGGAGCACTGACACAGCCGAAAGGCATCCGTCGCGGCAGACCTCGCAGAAGATGGCAGGACGAGCTTGACAAAACCAATGATCAGTGGTCCACTTTGGCCCTGGATTGTGAAAACTGGAAGTCATGATGAGAAGCCTTTGCCCAGCAGTGGGATAATGTAGGCTAGCAGTATCAGTAAAACAGTATCAAAGACATGCCAAGACTACCTAACTTACGTGTTCACTAGGCTACTACTTTCGTTCACTTTTGCCTTCCTGTATGTCTGCACCAGGATGCCTTTTCAAGATTCATCTATGGCGGCATATTCTGAGCTTTCAGATAAAAGCTCAATCTATACATATAATAAAATAGTAGGAAAGTCAAAACTGTACATTGAATATTTTTTGAAAAGAATACTTGGGGTGTGATCTACAATCGATACCGAAGCCAAAAATATAGTTTTTAGAATTTTTGTCTGTTTGTCTGTTTGTCTGTTTGTCTGTTTGTCTGTTTGTCTGTTTGTCTGTTTGTCTGTATGTATGTCCGGGATAAACTCAAAAAGTACTGGACGGATTTGAATGATTTTTTTTTTGTTGTATAGGTATTAAGTCTGGCCAACACATAGGCTATAATTTATCTTGGAAACTTGAACACCTGGTGCAGAACCGCAACGAACCAGCTAAACTATACGAGATACAAAAATGGTGCGCTAGCAAAAATTGTTCCGCGTGATGAGCATTTTCTGCTGAGGGAATAAATTTGAAGATCTGGAACACCTGATGTGGAACTCCAAGAGCCCAGCTACACTATAACATAATATACAGGAATGACGTTTTAGCAAAGTTGTTCACCCTGATGAGCACTTTCTGTTGACATATAAAAATTGGAGATCTGGAATACTTGATGTGGAACACCAAGAGCCCAGCTACACTATAACAAATACAGGAATGACGTTTTTGCAAAGTTGTTCAGCCTGACGAGCACTCTCTGTTGACATACAAAAATTGAAGATCTCTGGAACACCTGATGTGGAACACCAAAAGCCCATCTCAACTATAACATATGTATAGGAATGAAGTCTTAGCAAGAGTTGCTCAGCCTGATGAGCACTCTCTGTTGACGTATAAAAATTGAAGATCTGGAACACCTGTTGTGGAACACCAAGAGCCCAGCTACACTATTACATATACAGGAATGACGTCTTTGCAAAGTTGTTCAGCCTGACGATCACTCTCTGTTGACATATAAAAACTGAAGATCTGGAACACCTGATGTGGAACACCAAAAGCCCAGCTACACTATAACATAAATAAAGGAATGACGTTTTAGCAAAGTTGTTCAGCCTGATGAGCAGTCTCTGTTGACGTATAAAAATTGAAGAACTGGAACACCTGATGTGGAACACCAAGAGCCCAGCTACACTATTACATATACAGGAATGACGTCTTTGCAAAGTTGTTCAGCCTGACGATCACTCTCTGTTGACATATAAAAACTGAAGATCTGGAACACCTGATGTGGAACACCAAAAGCCCAGCTACACTATAACATAAATAAAGGAATGACGTTTTAGCAAAGTTGTTCAGCCTGATGAGCAGTCTCTGTTGACGTATAAAAATTGAAAATCTTGAACACCTGATGTGGAACACTAAGAGCCCAGCATCAAAGGAATGACGTCTTAGCAAAGTTGTTCAGCCTGATGAGCAGTCTCTGTTGTACGTCACTAACAAAGTAAGATGCGTATTTTTTTTTTTTGTTTTTTGTTGTTTAAAATCCCATTTGACTAAGACAACACTGCAACACTCAACGTGTTCGTAATCATGAAACTGTGACAAAGCAAAGGTGTTTCAGGATTGTAATGTAGTCGTCTTCCCCTGGAGGCGACGGCCCTCCACCGCGTCTATCGAGGCGCATCGCCAGGAGAATGATCATCTCATCCGCACGCAAAATACGCGCATATGACGTGGAGTTGCGGATACCAGCCCGCTATACAATACAATACAATCGCCAGGATGAATCCCAGGAAAAAGCTCCGGCGCGATCACAGGGCAATATGGAGAGAGTGACTGTCGCAACTGAGTTCCGGGCACGCCCCAACTAGGGTTGCCAACATTTTTTTGTCGGAATATAGTATTTTTTTTGAAAAAGCCATAAAAAAATATAGTACGCTTCAAAAAAATATGGTATTTTCGTAGGGAAGAATTAAAAATAGACTAAAGTTATATTTTTAATTATTTATTTTTTTAAAACTATATTTTTTTGCACTTCTTCCATATTTTTTATATACGTGTTCGTAAATTGCAGGAAGTTTTTTTTATTTTACTAATTTTAGTAATGAAATAGAAATGCAAAATATAAACATTTAGCTATTGTACGGAAATATAGTATTTTCGCGTACTATATATTTCTTCAAAAGTATATAGTACGGAGACCCTAAATATAGTACAATAGGTACTATACAGGGTGAATTTTTCAACTGGGCGTGGATGGCTATCTTGGAAACTATGAGGAATATTGAAAAACGTTGAAAGGAGTCTCGAGGCCGATTTTGACAAAAACTAAAACTGCATCGTTGGATTTTAGAAAATTCAATAATCCTGGCCAGGAATCGAACCCGCTGATTTTGAAAAAAAAAACACAACCTGTATTATTACACCATTCGATAGTGTTGCTAATAAGGATCAATTTCTGGGAAGTAACCATATACGGCAAATTTAAGGAAAATGTCTAATTATGAAAAAAACTGATCAATCTCAAGGCAATATGACTGTATTCGAAACATAGGTTTATCGTTCCTTCTTTGAAATAATTATATTTTTTGTTCAATTCAATAATTTCGTATATTTGCTCAATAAAGTGCAGTTGTTGAGGCGTCAAATCCAGTGAAACATTGAAAACAACGAAATTTTGTAATTTCGAATAGAATTATGGCTCAGTTGAAGTAAAGTGACATAGAAAATAGCAATTTCATAAAAATATGCTGTTTCCTTAAGTTTGCCGTATATGGTTACTTCCGAGAAATTTATCCTTATTAGCAACACTATCGATGTGTGTATCGAGGTGTAATAATACAGGTTGTGCTTTTTTTTTCAAAATCAGCGGGTTCGATTCCTGGCCAGGATTATTGAAATTTCTAAAATCCAACGATGCAGTTTTAGTTTTTGTCAAAATCTGCCTCGAGACTTCTTTCAACGTTTTTCAATATTCCTCATAGTTTCCAAGATAGCCATCCACGCCCAGTTGAAAAATTCACCCTGTATATTATAGTACGGTTGGCAACCCTAGCCCCAACCGCGGTGGTAAGATCCCTCTTTAAGGAGTGGTTGGATAGGCGTCACGGCGTCCCGCCTGACCTACCACATGATGTAGGTCCTCAACGAACACGGAAAGTTTCGGGAGGTAGCAGTGTCGGATAGGGAAGGAAGAATCGCCTGGGTGTCACCACTGCGTGGATCGCCTGGAGGACACGGTGGAGCATACGGTGCAGGACTACCCACTTGGGCAGAGAACCGCCGTGTCCTCACTACGACGATAATCGGTGACCTCTCGTGCTTAGTATTGGTCGAGACCATGATGCTGCGGGGCGAGACAGAATGGGAAGCAGTCGCCTTCTTCTGCGAAGCAGTCATGCTAGCGAAGGAGAAGGCGGGACGCATGAGGGAGAGGACAATGTCCACCTCCAGCCCAGCCGCAGCGGTAGACGCCGATGGCGACAGACGTCGCTACACGATCTCCAGCCACTGTAGGCGCGGACATGCGGGTGGCGAGTAAGAGTGCACGTTGTGTTCCACGTGATGTATTACCACGCTAAAAAAATTGTAATCGTCTGAATGTACCATGTCGAACAAAAAAGCCGTCGAGGCCGTGGACAGAACACTTTGAGACATTCGCCATGATGATAGACCCATGGACAATATCACGGTAGGTACTGTTCTCCGGAAAATTCCGGCAGACACTGCCCGTTGTAAGAATAATTGATAAGTTACGTATTCGGAGTCCCGTCAAGTATAACACTTCAGGAAAATTCTTGGCTATTAGATCGTGCGATACTAAAAAAATGACCGAACCGCTGCAATAAATGAAAACATAATTATTAGCCGAAATTGTTGGGAATGATGTGGTTCACACGTCATACAATAACGTTGTCAATCAGGATGATGCCAGCAACTACCCACTCGAGATTCTAAATTCATTAACTGCCTGTGGTCCTCGAGCTCATAAAATAACCTAAAATTAATAATAATGCTTCTAAGAAATCTAACTCTACCAAAATTGTGCAATGGAACGCGACTAATAGTTACTGCATTACACAGAAATTTAAGCGAAGCTGAAATTCTCACCGGATGTGGCTCAGGGGAAACTGCATTGATACCGTGAATACCACTCATCTCCAACAATTTCCTTTTCCAGTTCAAACTCACACAATTCCCGGTAGCCGCTTACTTCGCGATGACCATAAATAAGTCCCAAGGACAGACCCTGAAGGAAGCTGATGTCGACCTAAGGTCCAACTGTTTTTCCCACGGCCAACTATATATAACACATGCTCGCCTGTCAGTCATGCTGACCAGCTTTTTATTTTAGCACCCGAGGGAAAAACTACTAATGTCGTATATAAAGTGTTGTGTCTGGAAGTTTTCATTTCATTTGCTTTAAAGTTTGTTATAGATTCTATAACAAACTTTAAAGTGGGACATCAGGTACCCTCACTTTCTCAACGAATTAAAAAAGAGAATATTGGTATAGGTGCCTTAAAACCAAATACAATACGGACGAAGTCGCGGGCAACAGCTAGTTGCTAATATACTGTCTCAACATCCAATAAACTCCAAATCCAAATACCTCTTTCCAATCCCACCAGAATAAGTCCGTGCAACTTCAAACATAGATATACAGTTCAGATACTGCGCGCTGACGTGCGCTCGTCAGGTTTATGCGCCGGCGCAGCCCACGAAACGTATCGCAAGACTTTCGGCACGTGCTGGAATGTACTCATTTGGAATTTTAGCAATCCATGATTGTATTCTCTTTGGGAGATGAGAAGAGCAGTGATGCAGATGCTGTGATAAAGGGCTGTGTTTCGAGAGATACCAACCTTAGCAATATTGTTTACATTATTTAGAAAAATAGACACATGTGGTGAGTATTGTCAAGAACAGAGAGGGTTGCCATTACGTTTGACTGTTCCTCATTTTTTGTAAACGTTTTTATTAGTACGTATTTATGTGAAACTTTCTGTGTAATGAAGCTTTTTGTGGAGAGAAAAAAATCGAATGCAAGCAGGACTTAAAACTGCGACCTTCCAATTCAACTAAAATAAGATGGTGGCTGGATTTTTTTTGTCGACACGTCAAGAGAATTTAACAACGCAAAACGGTTGTCATCAGAAATTCTGGATTTTTCGCTTAAAAATGTATGTATGGTTTTAATTTTACCAGACTTTTTGCATGATTCCATCCAAGAGTAATGGTAAAACACTCTTCTTTGTTAAGCAATAAAGTTATTAGACATTTTACGTAAACAAACATTTGTGACTGAGATAAATTATTACATATAATACTACTAGCTGTTGCCAGCGGCTTCACCCGCTACAACTCGAAAATTATCCCACGGGAACATAAAATCGGGATAAAAACTATCCTATGTGTTAATCCAGCTATAAACTATATGTGTACCAAATTTTATCCAAATCCGTTGAGTGGTTTTTTCATGAAAGAGTAACAAACATACCTACATACACCTCACAAACTTTAGCATTTATAATATTAGTAGGATTTGTGAATAACAAAGTCCTAATTAAACAAGGAACTACATAACTAATCACTAATTAATTCTTTTTAACATGATATCAAGAAAAATTCCAAATATTCTAACGATCCCAAGCGTTCCTTTGTCCGCCTCACACCGGGTGAAAATTATAAAAACAAACAGGCACTAATCATTGGATTCTATCTACAATTCAATGGTGACGATTATAAGCCCAGCGTGGAGGCACCCTGCTGTGGAAGAAAAAATAAATTTATAGCTTAGAATTCCTGGTGTAAGGCTACTTTTCCACCAAAGAATTGCGAAGTATAGCATGAGAAGGACCCTGTAGTTTTATAAAAGCTACACAGGTTGATCTTCAAAGTTTAAGATACGCTTGCCGAGGTTGGTCTCTGGTTGGATGATCATACATTTTTAACGCCCATAGTGGAGCAGAAAGGACTGTCAGACTCGTACAAACTATAATCCACGGTGTGCTTTCAATAGCATTTAACATTCCAGTCACGGTTACCCGTTTTAACAGTCCTCCGGCAGGGATTTGGCTCTCTATGAGGGTCCAGTCAGGATGACCATACCTCATAGCAAATTCCCTACGTGTCTCAGAAAGTACGTAAAACCGTTGATACCGACTGTCATTTTCAGATCTTCGACAGTTGTTACTGTTAGTCAGAAGCTTGGAAGTCTATCAAACACTTTTATCAAGCGGAATCGTATTATGTACATATTAGTTTCTGGCTTATGAAGACGGTCCATGTAAAATACTGCTATTCAGTTGCAACCAGTTAGACTGGAAGTCTCCAACATAGTAGAGAAAGGGCTTTTTTTTTTTTTTTTGCGTGGTAAAATCATCAAATGAGTCCTCCCACCCCGGGGCAGGGCGGGAGGGACTGTCAGACTTCTACTGACTAAAATCCACGGTGTCCTTCAATAGCCCTTTATGTTCCGGGGTTACGGTAAGGAAATAATCCCGCGACCCCGGCAGGCTTTGGCCCTCTGAGAGGAGGGCCCCGTCATTATGCTGACGCTCTTTGAGGCGCGCGTGGGACACAACGCGCCGTCGACCCGGGCATGGTCCTTGGTCGGGCAGCGAGTTGCCCTTTACTCGCTGCCCGCATGCCCGCGCCTACGGTGGCCGGAGATCGTCTCGCGACGTCCGTCGCCGTGGGCGTCCACCACTGCGGATGGGGCGGAGGGAGGACACTGTCCTCTCTCGCTCGCGGCCCGCCTCCTGCTTCGCGAGCATTACTGCTTCGCAGAAGGAGGCGACCGCTTCCCACTCCGTCTCGCCCCGCAGCATGGCCGCGACCAATGCTGGGCGCGAGAGGTCTCCGCCTATCGCAGCCGTGAGGACACGTCGGTGCCCTGCCCAAGCGTGGCAGTCTTGCACCGTATGCTCCACCGTGTCCTCCGGGCGATCTTCGCAGTGGTGACACCCAGGCGATTCCTCCTTCTAGAGAAAGGGCTAGACAGATTATGACGATGTTGTGCTAAGCGTTAAGTACAGCTAAGAAATTATGTGTTCACTAAAGCTTTGTGGAACAAATGCAGAATGTAGAGCAGTGGTAGCCGTGTTGAAACGTTTGTGACTTGACGTTTGACGTTTGACGTTTGTGAGCTTAGGCTGTTATTTTAAACCCAAGGTAGGCACTTTACTTTGTACTGCTACTGGAAACTTTGCGGGAATACATATTAAGGTAAACGACTAAAGCGAAAACTCAAATTGCAGAAATACAACCTTCAGCAATCCACACCAAAGATTGGTGGACAGCGGCCCACTTATACCCACATATATCAGGCCTACCTATGTCCCAGTAGTGGGAACATTTTGGGCTGTGTTCCAAATTATTATGCCGCGGCAACCTGGTAAGCCGTGAGACGCTCCTGTTGACCATTCTCCGGCCGAAGTCACGGGCATTAGTTAATGTTCTATGAACTTCTATGAAGATACGCTTTGCACGAATGAATTAGCTTACCTTTATTGTTGTCTTTTCTACTGGAGCTAAGCGAAGCTACGCTATAAAAATCTAACGATTTTACTGGCTTATAACATACACAGCTATCCGCACCTCAGCACATTTTAGCAGGAAAAGCCTTATCGCGGGCACAGAATGAAGGCAGACGTCTTGAAATTATTTCGTTGGGCTTGAAAAGGTAGCTTTAAAATCACTATTTGTTGCCATTACTGTCTCTGCTGAGAACAAATGCAGTAAAGCGTCGCTGAGCCATTAAGACGCTTTATTGGGTAGCACCTAATAAGTTGTCCTTAAGGAAGGGTGTTTGTAAAATTATCTTTTAATAATATGATAGTGTGGGTAAATGCAAATAAAGTACCTATATCCCTACTAATATTATAATTGCGAATGTATGATTGATTGTTGTTCTGTTTTCACATTAGAACGGCTGAAACGATTTTCATCAATTTTGGTGCAGAGGTAGATGTAACATTCAATCAACTAATTTATATTGAAAAGAACTTATCCTAGTGCTAGGAAACAAGTCTCCCCTTAGGCTGCATTTCTATAACACAAGTTAGTTGCAAATTGTATGCAGCTTGTATACCTGCATACAAGTTACAAGTAGGTAGTTTGGATTATACTTTGTGGTTTTTACAGTGTGGTCTCATACTTGTATGCAAAACTTGCTTAATGGAAAAGCGCTTTGCATAAGGATTAAGAGATTTTATATTTTTGTCGGTTCAAAGACAAATAAGTACGGGCTCGACCTTAGATGCGTCTACAAAGATTGATTTAGAAGATTAAGCTCGTTCTTAACCAAATATAAGTTTATTTACGAATATTATTCGGAAACTTTCCATCATAATCTATACTCTTTATTTTTCTATGATGCATTCTACAATAAACAAGCAAGCGAAAATTCTAGTGTAAATGGAATCAAACTTTATAAACAGAGTTTAATTGAACTGAGCTTCAGAAAATTGGATATCACAAGTCCGTGCACATAACAAAACGCGAAACATAAAAGTGAATTCAATTAAAATTAACTGAAATTGATATCGGACGCATTCCTCCGCAGAATTACCGGTAAATCATTAAATATTGTCGAGAGTCATTAAGCAGAATATTTTTCATGAAATTCCGTCTCAGAAATAATTTAAAGGACTGTGTGTGTGTGACAATGTAAAATTGGTAACGATGGTCATAAACTCACAATTAAAATTTTCAAAGAGGAAGAGAAATACCTAGGTAAGTAATTAACTAATTTCCCTTTCTAAGTATTTCAATTAAAGGGTATGCGATATGCCAGTAAAGGTATTGAAAAATTTGTGTCGTTTTTTTCATCAATACACCTTTAAAAAAGAAATTTACTTCGCTTGTCCTTGGTGCATAAATACAGTATCAAGTAAAGAAGTTGTTTTGTGTATAACCAAAATCAAATGTCGTTTATTCAAAACAGATATTCCTTTTTCGAATTCTTTCGGATATGTGTAAAAAAAAAAGTGATTTGGCTGAGAAGTGGCGGAACATACATCTGTCTGTGAGGTTATTAGAATCAAAATTTCAAACAATCAAAGATTCACATTAAAAGAAAATTTTGTTAAAGTTATACTGTTAATCGAAACAGTTTTATTTTGCCGTCAGTACAATAGAACAGACAAATCAGTCCATTAACTAATTAATTATGCTATTCACTTCAAATAAAGTGTCACACACCCTTTACAAACACGTAAATCAATCCATACCAAGATCGTAATGAAAGTCCGATTCAATGCAAAGAATCTTACTGAAAAGGCAAATAACAACAATAAAGCCTTTACAATTCAAATCGCAATTAATCTAACACTTGCCAACAGTAGACAAGAGGCAACATATATTATTTGTATACAAGTACCAGCCATAAAGAATCCTTCTATACTAATACTATAAAGAGGTATTTATTTGTATGTACTTAAAGGGTAACCTACAAAACTACTAAACCAATAAAAAAAAATCTGGTGGAAAGGAAAGTATTTTGTTTTATAAGCTATAAATTCCATTTAAGTAAATTATATCACGAATACTGGCTAAGCTGTCCCGATTTTTGTCTCGCATAAAAATTAAAAGGCGCAGGTGGACCCTGAGATGCTTACTTACTACTTTAAGGATTTCTAAAGGGTGGCATTCACCTCATAGCGGTCTACTTTGCAAATCACAAGCTACCTGTAACCTGTGGTGACAGCTGAGCCACCTTCCTGGTGGTGGTAGGCCTCACCAGGGCCGCCTGGCTTGCGACCAATCGGAGTACGGTGTCAAAATTTGTTCCATCAGTGCGCATAAATTCCAGTTACCTCTCGGTGAGTTCACTCCTTCTTAGGCCTCATCTAGGGTAGATTGAGTTCAAGACGAAACCCATAACAAGAAGAAAGACGCTCTAAAAGCCGAAATAAGCTTCTCTTTCAGGTCGCCATGCATTCTTTATGGCCGGTACCACGTTGAGACGAGGCGCTATCTAACAAGGCACGCCAGTGTGCACCGGCTTAACACTGATTTAATTATGCAATTCCAAGGTTGGCCTACACTGTGTGGAGACTAGACGGACCAGACCACATTATGAGTAGGTACTGCCTGTACTATCTACTCAATGTGTGGTGAGGTAATTAGTGTGTGTATATTTATGGTTGGAGATGTAAAACCAGTAGACTATACAACTGTAGTTTTACTTTTAGGTTTTACTAATAGATTTGCGATATAGATTAGAGTCTTCTCCTGGATAAGATCGCTCCATCATAGACTTTTTTCTGTCACTTCTGGCCTAGACTATAGGGTTCAGATTACACCCATCTTAAACATATAAAAAAATTGGTACGAGTTTAAAATACATACCTAATACAAGTTTTGAAGGATGTTCACTCCAAAATTAAACGTTATACATAATGCATGGGTATAAAAAGCTAAAAAAATATTACAAACGTAGTAGACCAGGCCTAGAAACCAATCTTACTTCATTTAGATGAATCTTTTCACATTCAGATTAATTCATTCGTCGAGAAAAATACGAGTATCTACAGCTTGAGTCGTTGAAAAAATGGTAAAACAAAAGAAGTTGGGTAAAAAAAGCAAGGTGAAATGTATCAGTGAATTTAATTTTAAGTGTTATAGAAAGACACTCACAGCATTTCAACACAAACGTCACATTTTATTTATAACTAACCCTCTCTTAGATTTCTTGTACCTTCAGGACGCGGGTGCGCCAAAAACATACATTCAAACTCACATACTCAACACCCAAACCCAGAACATTTACATGTACATCATACAAATATTTGTTCCGAGCGGGAAACGACCTCGGTAACAAGCAGTGCATCAGTCAATCGCTTAGCCACTGCGCCAACCGTGTCTTCAAATAATTCTGAAGACCACAAATAGTTATATTATGAATGTTTTTCCCTTTTAATCATTCTTAAATATTTCTATTACTATGACGGCTAAATAATTACAGCCGTACAGGCCGATCTTTCTGGTTAAGCCGCGCTTGCCGAGGTTGGTCTGTGGATGGGTGAACATCTGTCATATCGAGTTTCCTCAGTGCCTCGGAAAGTACGTAAAGCCGTTGGTCCCGGCTGTCATTTGTAGATCTTTACTGACAGTCGTTACTGTTAGAAGCTCTAAAGTCTGACAACCAGTCGTACCATGGGGTATCGTATTACCCAGTAACTGGATTGTGGAAGTCCGACAGGCAGTCGCTCTATGTAAAATACTGATATTCAGCTGCATCTGGTTCGACTGGAAGCCGACCCCAATATAGTTGGGAAAAGGCTAGGCAGATGATGACTATGACGACTTGTTTGTACACAATAGGATTGTAATAAAAAAGAGGTAACCTCAAATTCTTAGTAAATTGCCCGACTATTATTGTGGTCAAAGAAGTGTGGTCAGTATGAATCATACATATCACGATATTTTTTCTAACCCTCAATTGACGCTACATATATTAAAGAGCTATGTTTACATAGACCTTCCTGATCAGTTGGTCTAATATGGTCATGGTTGAATAAAAAACTCATTGATTGCCCTTTTGTTGGCTGAGCTTAATTGTGCACTCCTGACTTATGGAAATCATATCAGAGTGGTATAAAAAATCAGGAACTGTTTCAGTAAATTGTTACAAGTCGTTATTTTTATAGTGATTTAGTAGTTAGGTGGTAACTTCTTGTTGGTTTTATAAAAAGGATTACATTGTTGGGAAAATGTATACAACGGTTTTTTAGCGACAGTACATTCTTTTTTAAATGGTTTTGCTGTTGGTCAAAATCTGTGAGCAATTTTCTAGTAAATCCTCTTTTTAAGAGTATCGATGGCAATCTATTAGATGTAAGTCCTGAATTCGCTTACCAGTCCGGTGCTCTCATATTGAAGTAATTTATTAACAATTTATTTGAAAATCTACAGTTAATAAGATTTCTTTTTATTAAAAATTTTGTTGCAAAATGAATTTTATTCCTGAATTATTAGGATAAATGTTATTAGCCGATCTTTTTACTAATATTGTTAAAAACAATACGAATTGTTGCTAAAAACTCAGTTTCTAGTATTTTTTTACGCAGGAACAAGAGAACATGAAACTATCTTAACAACCGCAGTTCATAAATACACGGGTCACTGCTTCAACATTCAAGTTAACTCCTAACAAAGCACTTAAACTTAGCAAGTGATACGAGCAACTTTAACTTAAGCACATTAAGGTTTGAGCGCATGAACTTATATCCAAAATTATTCATAGCATGCGAACGGGCCACTGTTTCAACTCCCCATTACGATTACGAAGAAGTACTTAGCTTTAAAAAACCGATAAAAACCGAAGACTCCCGAAGTTAAATCTTTTCCAGAAACAGATATAATTCAATTACCGCACAGAACAATAGCGCTCCGGTAGAAAATAAAACTGCGAACGAGTCCACTCCATTTTTTACACCAATAAACACATCGTACCAAAAAAATGTGAACACCCACGGACTAACCAGATTTCGAAGGAAAAACATAAAAATCTAAACAATTTTGGCTCCTATCAATATTCATGGGTATACAGAAAACCTTGGTGGTGGCCTTACACAGTGGGATTCCAATGGTGGTGCAGTCAGTTTTTCGCGTGCAATTAACCTTTTAAAAAGTTTGAAGAAGTTTCGTTGCCACGCGCTGAACGCGCGACTACCCTAAATGGGCAGCGCACTTCGGATCACCCTGCTATGCTACGGTTCTTTACAAACAGTACTATAACAACCTAAAAGCTTTATTTCCTACAAACAATTTCAAGACCTAAAATCGGAGGAGTAGAGTCGGGTTTTGAAGTAGAAGAAGCAGTTAATGATATAAATTCAATTGTAATATTGTTCACCTTTAAGCAGGCGGTAAGTTAAATGACAGTTGCAATAATAGTGATAGTCTAATTAATGTCTTCATATTTGCTGCATTGAGCTGGCTTATTAATGCGTTCTTATTAAACAACATTACTAATAAACAGATGAAAGATAATTGTAACGAAATACCTACTTCGTTTTAAAACAAAAATTTCAATTGAAATGTTTTTGAAGACGCTTGAAAATTTTAAGACATCTCGCTTGAAGCACCGTAATAAAGGGGTATGACAAGATTCGCCCCGATCCATTATTATTGTGTCAAAAAAATAAAAGATGTGAATTTCATAATAATATTTGATACTTAATTCGTACCATAAAACAATAAAACAAGTAATAATAATGTAATATGAAATATGCAAAAAAATCATAAATGTAATTAATTATTTTAAAAGTTTCTTTTATGTTAACATTTAAATTAAAATCCAACAAAGATGAACTGTATACCTATCATTAAATAGGGAAAAAATATAGAATTTGATGGTATAATTACTTTTCCATAAGAAGTACACCGAAAAAAAATTGTATGTATGACCCATATAGTTGACCACTACGTCTACATTTTTTTTGGTGTAGTTCTTATGGAAAACTAATTATACCATCAAATTCTATAATTGTTTTCCTATTTAATGATATATAGTTCTCTTTGTCGGGTTATGTTTAGTTAATGGGCCGAGGCTTCAAGGGAAACTTGGCAATATCTTTTGGAACATCCACTTAAATTAAATTAAAACTGAACTTAAATAAACTGACATGTTGGTAACTATCACCGAAATCTATCACGGTTGCTATCTTATATCTAATGTTTGCCATAGCTACGAGTATATCCAATCAACGACCAAAATTGTCTATCCGAGTATTTAAGAAATCCATTCAGGAGCAGCTACCAAAAACAAAACAACGGGTTTAGGATTGAGATTAAAAATTAATTTAGGGCGGTACACTACGAACCGTTAAAACCGTCTTATGACCATAGCTCAAGAGCTTAATTTTGTATGTTTCATGTCAGAATATCGGAAAAAAGACATGGTAAATATCCTATCTCCATATCCATTTACAACTACATCCTTGTTCTAAAGAAGCAAGTCAAAAACCGTAATATAAAAATGGCTTGAACAGAAATAAATTCAAAGTTAATCTCTGTTAATAAAAGGGCTGGGCAGCACGGGAGGCCTCGCAATAGATTCCTAGCGTGGCTAACACGATTTATTTGAAAATAGTGCATCATTAAGAGCGATCGTGACTCAAAAAAACTGATCTACAGACTCTTTGGTACACGTGAATTGATTTTAATGATTCCTAATGACATCCAGTGTGTGGTACAGTGGACATTTTGTGTGCTGTATGACACTGTCACATGACGCATTTGATTGAAGCCTGTTGATCTTTGACATTTATGTCATGATGTTTGGACGTTCGGGTGGTAAAGAAGATTAGCGGAATGTGGATCACTGCCTTATTTAGAGCATTTTTTTATGTAGAAAAATAAAATCTTGAGTTTTAATGAACCAAAATGGACAAAAACATCATCTAGACAAGATGTCATCCCCCAATGGAGGAAGAATGAATACTGAAAGTAATTTAAAGACTTATGGATTCTTGGGTACTATTGACACAATCACAAAACAAAGAACTCAAATTAAAAATTACGAAACACCAAAACAAATACGCATAAACCCACAAACCGATATATCGATATAAAACGCATTTGTATTGTCAAAACAGAAATTACCCTACAATCCTGCACACATTTCGATCAACGGTGCAACAATGCATACTCGTATATCGACTCGTTCGCAACCGCTTGTAAATATCTTATTGTATCCAGGGCTCGTCTGTCCATCTGTCTGTCTGCTTGATTTGCTACCCGCTCCTGTATAGTAATGAAGGTGCAATTCCCTGACAGCCCACTCGCGCCGACCTCAAATCGTACGATGATCGATTCGACGATTATAATCGTGTGTGTTTAATCGATTATATGTATCGAGGCGGTTTGCAGGCTTAATTATTGTTGACGGTTACGATATCGAGCGATTTGCATAGCCTGTGGTGTTGGATCGAGTTTTTTTGTTCTGTTTTTTGGAGATTCGGATAAGAAAATGAAGTGACAAATTAATCATTAGGCTGTGGTGATTTGTTCGTTGGTAAAGGTTTGCGTTTAATTTCAACAAGTAATTATGAGAATTGTTAGAGTATAATTTTATTTTATTTGCTGCACTTATCTGCAAATTAAAGGTTTATCTATACTTTACTAAATTCATACTGAAGAGTTTTGGTAAATAGGCTTTCAAGTCCGAGGGCTTTTAAAGTCAAGAGCCATTTATTTACAACATGACAAAGTAGCACAAATATTTTTTCAATTAATACGAATAATCCTGTATCATTAAAATTAAACATTTACTCAACCATTGTATGATTTTGTGAACGTGTTTTTAAAACATTGAATTACTGAAGAGATAATTGACAAAAAATAGTCATTATCAGATGCCAATGAATGACTTATATTGTTTCACCAATGTTCTTTCAAAATAATGTTCCGTAT
Source organism: Agrotis clavis (assembly GCA_954870645.1). NCBI lineage: Eukaryota > Metazoa > Arthropoda > Insecta > Lepidoptera > Noctuidae > Agrotis > Agrotis clavis. The sequence goes on from OX940929.1 coordinate 3,978,955, forward strand.
TATTCAAGACTGATTAAAATCAAATCAAAATCAATATATTCACAATGGAGTAGTGTTTCGTTTTTACCTTTAAAATAAATCTATGCATATAATGAATACAGAAATATTCTGGAGCGGAACATTTCTTTAGTAATCTGACTTTCATGACAGAATGATGTCTGTCCTACTCCTTTTTTTTCTTTTATAATCATAAGATTTTGGTGCAAACTCAGCGGGTTTGGCACTTGCTTGAATTTAATACTTTTTGAGTAAATAACGAGTGTCAAATAAAACATCAGAATTCGATCACCGCTTTTGGTCTGCGGTTCCTTTTTTGGAACTGTTTAATTTAATTTTAAATGATATTTACTTAAAGTTTACTAGTAAGTGAGATAGTTTTGGCTTGGCAAATAGTATCATGTCAATTTATCTTAAAATTACCCATTTTTTTCTCCAATGACATTTGTATTGTAGACTTATAGCCGACGATAAAACTATAAGCGAATAAAATTACTCAACTATCCGATATTTCAATTAGCCATCATTAAATGAACTAATTAGTAATTACATCGAAACAAATTACTGGCAACAAAACTAAAAAATGCAACATCCTCACTAAAAGCAAAACGTATAGGTACATCCAGAACAGGAACATCAATAATAATTGTAACCATTAAAATGGAAACTGTTACATCGTACTTAAGGCTCTCTCAAAAACGCGGCAAATAAACATTCGCAAAGGAAAACGGTAAATTTTAAATGGCCGCCGCCCGAAGGCAGATGGGTCGGTACTAAAGATCACACGGTGAATTAATCACGCTTGTTACACCGCAGATTCACAGATAAACGCACGAAAAATAACGCCTTGCGAATGAGTTATAAGTATCGTCGGCTTTTAAAAATTAACTGTTTGGCTTGTGGCTATTAAAGAGAGGATGTCTCGCGTTATCACAAATGATAATTTTCGTAATGTTCTGTGCGGTGTAACGGGGGACGGGCGAGCGGGAGGTTGGTCGGTGTGAGTCGCAGCCGCGATGAATGTTGGTAGATGTGAAACTGAAATATTGGATAGCAGATTAAGGAAACTTTTTGTTGTAAATTGGCTGCATATTGTTGAAGGTTTATAAATTTGGGTAATTTTTAAGTTCACTGACTGTTACAGAACTTGAAATGATGCAATCGTTTATGCAAAAGGGCTATTTATGTCTGAGATTACGGCAAAGAAAAATTGACTAGGTACGTTAAAGTAAATTTACGTTTTAATTTATACCTCGTCCTCATCGGATGCAAATTGTTGAAAGCTCGTTTCTTACCTGTAACAAAGCGAAAGTTCACATTAGTAAAATTCACAAGAATCAAAATAAGTCAGAAAACAATAAGTAGTAGGGACCCTAGCACGAGTTTTTGCGTGTTGGCAACGTAACGTAAGCATAAACGTTGAATGATAAAATTAGTTCCTCATTCGTACACAGAGTCGCTTTTTCATTTTCCACACAATTCACGTCGTAAATAATTCAAGTACGAAGTATAGTCTAAAACGTGGAATTCGTGCTAGGGCCTATGTTTTGTCACATCAAAGACAAAATAAAAGTGACGTTCAGCAAAATTAAACTTAAGTTCTAAACTTTGCTGCGCCACGCTTGAATGAATCAAGCGCAGGCGAACAAAAGATATCAACGAGCATAACCCATAAAAATAATATAAAAAAAAACACAAATTCGAACTCAAATCAATGTAATATTTATAACATTTCAAATTCATCTTTTAGAAAAAAAAATTGGAGATGAAAAAAAAATTTAGGGTTCCCTAATTGAGCAGTGCGAATAATGACATATTTATGTCTGAGGGTTGGGACAAAAAGGGGATTATTAATAAATTGTTATTGAACTAGCGGGCGAATAACACGCTGCCATAACAGCCGGCGCCTGCGCCCGTGTATCGCGCAAAAAACTCATATCATAAATGCACATTAGATACGATGGACTTCAGAATGTTTGTGTATAGTATATGAGAAGTTTGCAGAAGAATTTGTAGCTTTTAATTCAGATTCTGTTTGCAGTTTCTGATTAAATCGGGCTTCTACTGTTTGAAAACTCATTATTGTCGCTTTTGGTGGAATTTTATTATAATTATTTCTATACCTAGTGGTAATTATTTTAGCGGTTTGAGCCTAGTGATATATAATTCCCCTTTCCCCTTAATTATTTAATTTGTCTGATTACTTTCTCCATGATCTGTTTCTGAAGAGTATGTTTAGCACAGTAATGCCTTTGTCAAACTGACAGACGAACCGAATGCGTGGCGTAGCGTTTTTGTTTGTAATGTATGGAACTGTTTGAAGCCTGTCACATAGAGTATCGGATCGCTTTCGCATTTTTATATGACATGTTTCGGTTCGGTCCGCTATCGCCTGTGTGTTTGAAAAAGGCCTAAGAGTTTATGTAGTCTTCAGTGCAGAATGCATTTCCTTTTCTATATATAAAATGAAAATGAATGATGATGGAATTTCGACCACTGGTTTGCCTGTAGTAATTATAATTGTGTTTTATTTTCCATTTATCTCACAATTTTACATATACTACAAATCGAACAAAGCGCCAAAAGATATAACAAGTATCATTTGGCGACCACAAAAAAACTAAATATGATTCAGCGGACATACCAGAATTGTATAATGATCTGTACAGTGGACGCATAGAAGAATTTATTTGTTATCTTATAACAAACCTGAGGTTTTGCGGCGGTGGCATCTGATTGTATATTTTTGTGTTTATTATTCCCCTTAATGTGACAGAGTGAATGTATTTAAGTTTATTCGACCTTATTTTAATGCGAATTGAATGGGCATGGTATTTTATTGCATATACTGCAACCGTAAGTCAGAACATGTAACTTACACAATAAATCTAAATTTAAAAGAAACAGGGAGAATCCCTTTTCAGTACAAAAATTTGAACAGTATTTATTTCTTACCGATTTATTAGCGTTAATTGTGATATAAATATTTAGATAAGTCCTGATGGAGATAATTGAAGCTATGATATTTATAATTATAATACAGGATGTAAACATTAGCATTTTTAGTTTTTGTTTTAGTTTGCCCAGGGCACAAACCAGGGACATAAACATTAAGACAAAAAAGAACTTTCGATTTGTTTTGTACATGAAGATTAATTTACAAAAATTTTTAGAAGCTTTAATAAAATGGTACCTATTAATATTCTATTCGTAAGACTTAATAAGGATACCGTGCCTATTTGGTGCAAAGTCCTACTAATATTATAAATGCGAAAAGTTTGTGAGGATGTATGTGTGTATGTAGGTATGTTTGTTACTTACTCTTTCACGCAAAAACCACTGAATGGATTTGGTACACAGATAGTTTATAACCTGGATTAACACATAGGATAGTTTTTATCCCGATTTTATGTTCCCGTGGGATAGGGACAGCTAGTAAAATATAAATGGAGAAGATTTTTACGAGTAGGTATACTAAGTACGTGATTGTAAGTACGTAAGTGTGGGCGTACTAAAGTATTAAGACTGATCCTTAACAGCACTTATTTTCATAATTACTCGTACAAAATTCTCAAGCAAAATAATGATGATTACTTTATACGTTTTATGAACGATAAAATAGGCTGCGTACCAAAGCTCTCAGTAAACGAAAAATTTATCTACTCCCTCAGAAATAAATTTATTTAAGTATCGTATAAAATACCCTTTTTGCGATTCCAATTCAATACAATTCGTATTGAAATACAATAAACAATAGTTAATTGTTGTTCGGAGTTGACAAGAAACACAAAGGTATGGGGTTCGATTCTTCGGCGATGCAGTTTTGTGATAATGTCCTCCGAGCATGAGGATTATGATTGATGATCGATATTAAATATTCGAATTAATACGTGAATCGTTTCGTTTTGATAAATTATTTATTTTTGGGTGAATGGAAGTCTTCTAAAATTTTTGATGTTGCCCGATATCATTTTTGTGACGACATTTCTGGGATTTAGACCAAAGATAATGTTTTTAGACTAAGTTCGAACCCTGGTTTCACTTCCTTCAAAATGTTCTGTTTTAGAAACATCTGTAACGTATATGTTTTTTAAGATTCAAATTATTTTTGTTGATCGATTAATTTATTGCAAACTCAATCAAGATACCTGCTTAATAAATTATTATATATCAGCCTATAGTGTCCTATTGCTGGGCAAAGGCCTCCCTCCACTCTTCCCACTTCTCGCGGCTTTCTGCGACCGTGGTCCAGTCCTTCATGAAGCGGCCCAAGTCATCTCGCCATCTCAGAGAGCACCCAATCAGAGGTATGTTTTTCCCAGCGATTGTATGGTCATTTTCTTAAAAATTAATAAATTAAAACAATTAACAAAAAAATATATATATATATATGTCGGAGCCACCAGTATTGTTCCGTCAGATTCAGGCATCATGTGGGCAGAGTTTGGGTCTCGTGCAATGAAAATACACTGGGTGCGGTTCACTTGGTTATTTTAATTTTAAATCACAAATTAAATCAAACACAATTTAATTTAATCACTCACTACACTTATACTGGGCACAACGAATCGAGTACAGTTTCGGGATGTCTTCACACTGCTGCGGTCGGGCATTGAATGCGCTCCTCGCCGCCCCGATGAAACATCACGACTCTGTATAAGCGCGCGCAGACCACGTGATACTCAAAATGGCGCGCTTACGATTCGTTTGCTGTCCGTACTATTGACCGGATCCGACACGGCCATCCTGCGATTCACACGTCCTCGTGTGATCTTCTTCTTCTCCTTCAGCCTCTTTCAACCACCTCAGTGTAGGCCTCCTTCAACTCATTTCACTCGTCCACGTGTAATAATCACTCTGAAACACAAAATAGTCCACGACAGAATACTGTTCCACTCGGTCATTCCTGACCAAACTCTATATTCAGTTCTTTGGTGAAAATAAGGAAATTTCAACTCTACTGTACCATTAAAACCAATACTCTTTAACTAAATCAAACATTGGGAATAGCCAATTGAAAATACATCAATCACTACCCTAGGCCACTAACAACCACCCCGGGCCACCAACAACTACCCCGGGCCATGTACCACAGTCGTTTGAATCTACTTTCACAACTCTATTGCAAAAAACTACCGATTTTCCAGTGACCTTCAACTTTCGAGTAAAACTTCTAACGCCACGGCTCTCTAGCCGACCAGCAATCACATTGCTTTCACACATCCAATGCATGGATCAGAACTTCTGTGCGCATCCACCACGTGGATCGCCCGAGTGCATCACCCGCTGACTACACACTATGGTCTCTCAAGACCCCGACCTCCGCCAGAGCCACCCGCGCACCGCGCTTCCATGGACACCGGGATGTCAATAAGATACGGATTACGGCTACGAAATGGCTACTGGTACAGTCGAAAACAAGACGGCCAATAGACCGTTTTACTCGACCTCTCACCACAACTTAATCAGAATCTATGGTAACTTCGACTGGTACATGACCCGTTGGAATGTTTGTAGGTACACTTAGAATTCAAGGGTTTCAATGTGTAACGGTCACCATCTCAAAATCTTTATCACTCTAAACAGACCCTTAAACTTTGGATCTAACTAAGACTGATCGGAAATCCCAGAGCATTCAAGTACCTTTGCAATTGTATTATCACAATGCAGCAATATTATAATCAAAACAGCAGGAATCAAATTCGTGGCCTGTGGCTAACACTAGCCCCACTAACAAACCTCTGTTTGTTTCACACCGTTCACCATGAACGCACAATACACGACCTCCGCCAGTGCCATCCGCACACCGCGCTTCCATGGACACCGGGATGTCAATAAGATACGGATTACGGCTACAAAATAGCTACTGGTACGGTCCGACCAGCCGACCTAAGATTCCACACTATCATCCAACTCAACATCTCTACTTCAAAATGGTACTTGAACCTCAGGCATTCCCCCCAAATCCACAGCACTTAACCAGCACTATGCATCACTACTTACGAAGTAGTGTAAATCACTGAAGTACTTAACCAGTTCTTAACATTGTAGCGCTTAACCAGCGTTACAAATCCTATCACTTAGACAGTAATAATAAAAAAAAACTTAACCAGCGATATTAACTCACTAACGCTTAACCAGCGATAGTCAACATAAAGAACACAAGGCACCAGAGGCGTAAGTAAAAATGAAACGATTCACCTGTGTTGTAACGTGTCTGATGGTGGTTGCACGATGCAGACATCGACGCGTCGCGCCGCGCCTTGGACTTGTCCGTTGCCAGTGCCGCCACTACTGCTCGTACAGCGCACGGCTATGTGACCTGGCTTGCCACATTTGAAGCACACCAAGGTCTTCGATGTCGGCTGCTGCATCACTTGACTTGATGCTGTAGGTCTTCCCTTCGTATCCATCGCCTTACTTCTGCACTCAATACGCTTATGGGCGTTTTAGCACAGTTATAACACTTAATTGACGTTATTTTTTCTCGTTTGGTGTCACTTGTTTTCGATGATTCACAGATAGTGTTCATATTTCGCATCAGATATGAAACGACTGGCGAACGTGGGTAATGTTTCTTTATCACTTCGTTTTTCACCACTCAATTTTTTTTTTTTAATGAGGGTACCCGCCTTTGCGAAATAAATCTTGTTGTAAAAAGTACCTTAAATTCCTTTGTAGGCTATTTGAGATAGCCAGGTTGATGCTTCACCTTTAGCGCCTTGCTCAGCGTCAAAATAAGCTGGCATCCCTTCACTGCACTCCCGTTAAAACAAAAGTCGGTGGTGGCGCACCACGACCGCGCATCGGAATCCGGTTTGTCGGGGTCGAATTCCGGCAATAAAAACTGGTTTTTCACTGGCTGCGTTTTCAAAGTTTGCCGGTTTTGCATTTCAAAAAGTAACTAACTTCCACTGATTGTTATTGTCACTGTTCCCGCGTGTAATTTCATTAGCACGATTTGATCCCACTTCTGATGTCGGAGCCACCAGTATTGTTCCGTCAGATTCAGGCATCATGTGGGCAGAGTTTGGGTCTCGTGCAATGAAAATACACTGGGTGCGGTTCACTTGGTTATTTTAATTTTAAATCACAAATTAAATCAAACACAATTTAATTTAATCACTCACTACACTTATACTGGGCACAACGAATCGAGTACAGTTTCGGGATGTCTTCACACTGCTGCGGTCGGGCATTGAATGCGCTCCTCGCCGCCCCGATGAAACATCACGACTCTGTATAAGCGCGCGCAGACCACGTGATACTCAAAATGGCGCGCTTACGATTCGTTTGCTGTCCGTACTATTGACCGGATCCGACATATATATACTACTCAAAACAAAATAAGGGCCACCTGATTTTTATCGATTTATTAGATAATATTTAAATGTTATTAATTATAATGACTTTATCTGATTAGTATTAACGATTTTAGATGGAAATACACAAAAATTAAGTTTGTATCCCAATAAACCGTTAAAATAAACGAATTTGAATGAAAAGTGAGGAATTGCAGGAATGTATCAAGTTACATAAAACGTAAAAAATCGAGGAAATAACGGCTTCTGTGTTCCAAAGTGTTCTTTAAAGCTTCTGTTTTTAACTCTGTGTTATTTGATGGAGGTGGAAAGGTCTGGATTATTTAATACGGTGTTTAATTCGGTGTTTACCGAACATTTTCTTTTGGAATCCTCTACCAACAAGTTTTCAGACAATTTATGAGATCCGGCTGAGTTTTGATGGGAATTTTACTTTCTTTTGCACTCATCTTTAACTCATCTCATAAATGCTCAATAAAATTTATGTAAAAATCATGAGTGACCACTGTAACATCGTAATTCGAGCGTCAGCGAATGTGTGAACTGTCAGTCGCGTCGTGTTCTCTCAACCATTATCCTGCTTCAAGATGAACTCAGGTACTCTTTGCTGTGCAAATGGAATAATATGGAGTTGCAACACATTTTTTATGCAATTTTGAGTAGTTTCAGCACCCTCATTAAGAAGAGCGAGCTCAGTTTTGCGTGATAGAGAAAACCGCCCCAGAGCATAATTCAGAGCTCACCGAAATAGTCTGTTTCAAGAGTGCAAGGTTCTGAAATCTGTTGTTTAGATCTTCTCTAGGCTCTAATGAATTAGTCCTTAATAAAAAAAAATAACCCAGCTGTCATCAATAAGAAGCTCTAAAGCCCAGTAAAAACAGTTCAATAAATTTTCTCCTTTACAAATGTTAAACGATTTGCACCATATGCTGCAGTTAACTGGAGGTGAAATAAGCATCTCCTTGAGTATTGCTAGTCTTCATGGAGTCGATTAAAAATAGTCTAGTCAATTTAGGGGTGCCTGTAGGTCGATGCAATGGAGTTTGTATGGTCTGGGCAGTAGACTTTTGCTCTATTTGCGCGGTTAAACAAACTTAATGGTCTTTTTGGGCTTTACTTACTTACTTTCTTTTTCGATCACAGCGTCTGGTGATATTACCCGTCTTTTGAGACCAGTTTCAAGCGTTTTGAACCACTCATTGGGAATATTCCACCATTAAACCTATCTCTTCTGGGTATGGGCCCCCTGGATTAAGGTGACACCCCAAGTGGCTGTTTTTGCGTCCATATGTCTCCGAATACATGACATTATGAGATTGAAAGATCATCATAGCCTTCTTGCTGTATTAGTCGAAGAAAACTCCGTCAGAAGTTTGAAAATTTAAAAACACCAAACCGTAAATTCTAAGTAATCTCAAATATCTAATAAAAAAAAAGTTATGAATTTCCAATTATGCAGTAGAAACAATATTAATACTTGAAAGAATCCATAACAAGATATTTGCTATTTATTATGTACCCAGAATAAGAGCAATACTTATTTAAAGTGAAATTTATTAAGTGGCCCTTATTTTGTTTTGAGGAGTATATAAATACATTAACAAAAACATTAAAAATAACATCTCACAAATCTCAGTAAGAATATATTATTATGTAAGCTTTTCCTAGTGTAGGTAACGCTTAGCTGACTTCAGTTAAGCGTTTCTTTCTCATGTAATTATTAGATAAATATAAAAATTCCCTTGATTACCATTTTTCCTCTTTCATGCAAGTAAGCTTTACCAATCTCGTTGATCGAGCATCCTAACTGAGAATAATTAAGTGCATGAGATCCCATCATTATTTCAAAGGAGAATCACTAGGTCGCGGGACTTATCTCATTACTGTGACTCCGGAACATAAAGGGATATTGAAGGACACCGTGGATTTTAGTCAGTACGAGTCTGACAGTCCCTTCCGCCCTGCCCGGGGTGGGAGGACTCATTTGATGATTATACCACGATAAAAACTAAAAAAAGGAGAATCACTAAAACGACTTTTATAATCTTAGATGCTTGTTTTAATTCAACCTTTATGTCTTTACTATTTTAAATTGTACATTATACAGTTGGTTTAATATATCAAATACTGTATTTACAGTGAGTGAATTAGCGTGAGGCATAATAAAAATAGTTTATCTTTTCTCTGACTTTTAAATTAAACAAAAATACCAAATATACTGATATATTTCGGTTAAAAGAAATTCTATATGTCTAAGGAATATTTATGTAAAACACAACAGACAGACACAAAGACCTAATATTATTATAACCGAGGTCGTTTAAAGCGCGCCGGCAAAAATGATTCTCTATCATAACATTTTGATGTCCCATGTTCCAAAGAATTCTTTATTCGTGATTCTGTTATGATAACCTTCCTATTTGCTTTGAATTTTAATGTTTCTAACATTTTCTTCTCTTTATTTTGGCCTTTTTCATGTTTTATGGCAGCCATCTTGGATTAGTTTTGGATTTATTTGAACTAGATGGAATAATGAGATTCGGTTTGTATAAACGTTTTTTTTTTAATGTTATTATATAAAATATTAATATAATAGAATCAATCTTTTTAATATAAAAGAAACCTTGTTTACGTCTGGCCAAAGAAATTTAAGTAAAGACGCGATTGACAAAACAAGACCATAAAATGTGATTTATTATCAAGAACTGATTACTCTCATTTCAGGTGTAATATTATGTGTCAATATGTCATTTTGATCTCACTACAATAATCTTTACATAGTGGCGTGAATGAGACATACACACACCAAAAAAAGGTTTGCGATCACTTTGATAAATGGATATCTTTTTTTTTGCGGTATATTATCATATTATAATTTCTTCTTCTTATATAAAAATATAGATAATATAAAACAATAAAAGAGTTTAATTGTTTTTTCATAAAATTAAAAAAAGATATCAGCTTCTGCTAGTTTATCATAACTTTTTTTGATGTGTGTAGGGTTATAGATTTTACTGGTCTGTATTTCTTTTGGTAGCCTTTCAGTAGTATCTTAAATCTTATGTTTAACTGTTACGAACTTTTAAAGAAATAAAATAAGCTTTTATTTGCATCTTCGAGAAGAGTGTTTTTATGATGTCATTACCTATGCCGTAAATAATTATTTTTCCCTTCCCTATTATTTTAATAAACATGTGAAACATTGTTAAAATGAACCAAACTACGTCCAATTCATCACCGCCAACAAACCATAGACAATCGCCCGTCAGAAACTCCCTGCCAAATTCTATCAAACTATCGAACACGCGTTACAACATTCTCAAGTCGGCCATTAAAAATGGTGGCCACGCCAGGGCATGGCCACATATCAGACAATACTCCTCAATACGGGAGCCCTGACCTTTTGGCTTGGCGTATCGGTTCGTATCATCTCGGCTACCGACTTCACCTCTTGACCTGGGATGTGACAAGCGTTTTGAAGTATATGGGATATGTGGTGTAGTGTGTTTGTCATGTGGGGTTTTGAGGTTGCCATGAAATAATAATTTGCAAGGATTTTGATCAAAAATGCCTTTCTATAAATTCCTGATAGTTCCTAGTTGTTTAACATAAACACAAACTTAAACCGACTTTTCTCTTTCATGTAATTTGGCTAAAAATATAGACCGTACATAACCTGTGCATTTACAGTACTTTCGCAGTTATTATGTCTTGTGACTGGGACTGTAGCACCATAATTATTTTAAATTACAGCTAAATTTTAGTCTTTTGACAATTCAAAAGTGCCTGTAATGCCCTAATTGAAATAAATGCTTTGATTTTGATTTTGTGACCAACCTACTCACACTTAAAACTGTTCTAGTTTTTTATAAAAAAGACCTAGGTAAGATTTATCTTAATTTTGTATTAGACCCTTTTGACGGATGCAGAATAAACAGGTGCTTATTTTGTTTTCAGAATAAGGAAGTTATATTCAACAAACATTTAAATCAGTCTAATTATTAAGTGCAACTGGAGGACCAGAATGGATATTAAGTACCTAAGTAAGATTATGACAGTGAATAAAGGTAAAAAATTGGTCTTAGAATAGAGGTCATTTAATATTCCAATCATATTTTAGAGGTATTCCAGGAAGGGCACCCGCTAAAATGGCACCTGAGCGAATGGCTCTTAAGCTATTCCACGAACGGCACCTATCAAATTTTTTTGCAGGTGCCCGTAGTGGAATAGTTTTTCATCTAGGATTTTATTCCACATAGGGCACCTGTGAATTAATACGTACTAGTGTTGGGACGTTTATTTTTTAGGAACTCAAAATAATCCATTAAAACTAGTTGAGAGCCTATTACTAGCATTATAAAATTATATCTTTATAATTTACTAATAAGTGACATTTTTTTCGAGGTTAAAAAAAAATCTTCACGTTGTTGGCGCAATTGTTTTTAGCCCTATCTCAGTTAGTAAGATTTGTATGAGAGTAATAAGTGTGTTCTAAAAAGTAAATACATACTAGGAGAACAGGATCATGGAGGTGTTCGTCTGTGGTCAAAAATCGCTACGAAATAATGTACACCCTTTTTTACGTGGTAAAATCATCAATTGAGTCCTCCCACCCACTGTAGGGTGGGAGGGACTGTCCGACTCGTACTGACAGCTCTTTGAGGTATGAAACACAACTCGCCGTCGACCAGGGCATGGTCCATCAGCGAATCGCCCATTACTCGTCGCCCGCATGCCCCCGTCCACGGTAGCCGGAGATCGTCCTGCGACGTCCGTCGCCGTGGGCGTCTACCACTGCGGCTGGGTCGTGAAGTGGACGCTGTCCTCTAACGCGTTCTGCTTCCTTCGCGAGGATAACTGCTTCGCAGAAGGAGGCGACCGCTTCCCATTCCGTCTCGCCCCGCAGCATGGCCTCGACCAATGCCGGGCGTGAAAGGTCTCCTCCTATCGCCGCCCTGAGGACACGGCGTTGCTCTACCCAAGCGGGGCAGTCCTGCACCGTATGCTCCACCGTGTCCTCCGGGCGATCCTCACAGTGGTGACACCCAGACGTTTCCTCCTTTTTCCAAGTCCAGTCAAGCATGGAGAACCGTTCTCACATCTCGGTCAGATCTGCCAAATATCAACTCGATGCACTAGAGTCGATTAAAATACGGGCCAAGAGGCTTCTTGGCAACGATGCTCTGGTTGACTCAAATTGCCAGCCCGTCGTTTTCATCATTGTCGTTTTTGTCGGTTACATTTCAGAATGTGTGCGATGGGAGTGCATATTTTGATCCCACCTGCCCCTTTTCATCATCGGACTAGAAGACGTACGGCAATGCGCCATAGGTAGGTGGACATTCCACACCCATACGTACATCTCGTTTTGCCAATATTTTTGTTGTACGCACAGCTAAGGAGTGCAATGGATTCCCCGCGGGGGCTGTATTTCCTGATAGCTGCAATGTTGGGAATTTGAAGGCAAGCGTATATCGTCGCCGTAGACGTCGTAGTCAAATGCGAATCAATAGGCAAATAAAAAAAAGTTAGGTCACAAAACGAAATACTTAAGTAAGGTATTTTTTACGTTTTATTATACATACCTAAATACGCTCTCGAATATGTAAGTACCACCTCGAATTTATGCATGCCTAGTACATTTGTTGGTTTCTCTAAACTCGAAAACAAGAAAATGAAAAATTGATTCAAGTCAGTAATCGTTTTTTTTTCATTTTCTTGTCCTTCAAAAAAATGTCCCAGCACTAGTACGATCCGTGGGTGCCCTATGTGGAATAAAATGCTTGATGAAAAACTATTCCACTAAGGGCACCTGCAAAAAATTTTGATAGGTGCCGTTCGTGGAATAGCTTAGGAGCCATTCGCTCAGGTGCCATTTTAGCGGGTGCCCTTCCTGGAATACCTCATATTTTACAAACAGGTGAAGCTTTTATTAAACTAGCACTTAATACATTTATCTATTACTACTACTTCTAATACATATATCTATTATGGAGTGCTGGTAACTACCTAAATCAAGAAGAAACTAGACAGTCTGTCCTACAAAACACATGTTCAGCTGGTCACCCTACAACTAGCTCTTGTTTTTCGAATGCCAGCTTTTGCGTCCTGCAGAGCCGAAGCGCAGTCATAAACTTAAGATCAAATGTCCCACAGATACCTCGCCAGTCCACCATATCCATTGACAGTTTTACACTGATCTATTTGAAAACTTTCTTTAGAAAATCTTCAATGGATGTAGACATGAGATATTTGTTCAATAAAATACGTGCAGTTGTATTTTTTCTTGCTCTGTCGGGTTTCTATACTGTATACACTTGTTACTAACATTTAGAAAGTCCTTTTCTAGAGTTACGAGCTGAGAACTTGTAATTTCTTCCTGTGAATAGATTGTAGATTCAATAGATAGTGTTGTTTGCTTTATTTTTTATACGTAACCATTTGTTGTACTTCTAAACTGTCGATAAAACAACACTTGAACGTAAAATGGTTGTTTTATTAACAATTTTGGATGTTAAGACGTCAATATCTTCATTGCGTGGCATTATGGAGTTTACGAGTATTCATTAACTCTGTTAGTGATGAACGTAACTGCTTATATTTCAGTATTTTATAGTCTCTCCTGTTTTAAAACTGCGATTATGGACACCGAATTCCTTTTTTCAGCTTTTATTTTAATAGATTTTTAGAACAGAGTTTCTCTATGTATGTAACTGTATTTTTACGTTATTGGATATGCAATTATGTGATTTTGTGTGTATAATAAATAATAAGGACGTATCAACAAGTATAATCCAATTGAGAATCACCACAGCCGCGTATTACCAAACCCCTATTAAAACATTAAGCCAATGTATCATAGCAGACGTCACCGAATCATATTGATTTATACCGCACCGTATACAATATGATGATTTTTTCTCAGTTTTATACAGAATTCAATCATAACCAAACGTCGGGTCACACATCATCCTGTCTCATTAAGACGTTATTTGGAAACTAAAAAACTTATGAGGGAAAGCTTCATTGTGCTGTCTGAGATCGTATAGGGTTTTTTTCATAAAATAATTTATGTAACGTGAGGAAATATCGTGTGTTGTAAATACGCGACAGTTATGAGTTACGAAGAAGTGAACAGAAATGGTTTTAATTGAATTAAATTGTATTGTGATGTTATGAACTATTGAAAGATGGAAGGGGACAATATCAATTATACGGGAAAATGTTTTTGTGACATTTGGGATTCTGAGTATAATTGACTGTGTGTTTTTGTGGGCTTTATCTTTGTTTTGCTGTTCCAGTTATTAGAGAGTTTCGTTTTCTTATAACTCAACAGATGGAGATACAAACAAAAAACAGATTGTTCTTCAATTCTTTCTTTAAAGTAACTTCCAAAAACTCGCTACCGAATGCTATTGTTTTTTTTTTGTCTAGCCTATAGGTACTGATCCCTCTAAAGGGATAAGACTGCCGACATTAAAAGTTTGCCAGTAACTTGCTAGTACTACGAAACAATCTAAGGGTAACGGCGGGCGGGCACGCCGCAATTGCGGCGGTAAGACCCCACTTTGAGGAGTGGCTGGAAAGAAGTCATGGCGTCCTGACCTACCGCTTGACGCAGGTCCTCACCAGACACGGAAGTTTCGGGAGGTACCTGTGTCTGATGCGAAAGGAGGAAACGCCTGGGTGTCACCACTGCGAAGATCGCCCGGAGGACACGGTGGAGCATACGGTGCAAGACTGCCCAGCTTGGGCAGAGCACCGACGTGTCCTCACGGCTGCGATAGGCGGAGACCTCTCGCGCCCAGCATTGGTCGCGGCCATGCTGCGGGGCGAGACGGAGTGGGAAGCGGTCGCCTCCTTCTGCGAAGCAGTAATGCTCGCGAAGGAGGAGGCGGGCCGCGAGCGAGAGAGGACAGTGTCCTCCCTCCGCCCCACCCGCGGTAGTAGACGCCCACGGCGACGGACGTCGCTAGATGATCTCCGGCCACCGTAGGCGCGGGCATGCGGGCATACATTCATAAAGCTATGCCTTCTTCCCATGGGGGTAGGCAGAAACTATAGAGAGCCACTTACATCATCATCATTATCAGCATATCAGCCGTTGGACGTCCACTGCTGAACATAGGCCTCCTCCATATATTTCCAAATCGTCTGTCCATCTTGCGGGTGGACGTCTCACGCTTTACAATACTTACATACTCTTTCGAAAACAAAATCGTTAATGTTACAAGACGCAATTGCTGGCCGATAAAATCCCAAATACCGCAGTCAAAGTTTTTCTAAAACTCTGTACTATATTTACGACCAGTACCCTTAGCACGAATTTTCACTCTTTTACTTTACAGTATTTACAGCGTTTCTTGTATGAAAAAATGGAACAGCGCCTCTGGTGCGCGAAGCCGGAACTAATTTTTTCCTTGAAAAATGTCAACTTGAAAAGTCAAAGTTCCAGTTTACTTTACGTCTCAAATACTGAAAATTCGTGCTTTTATTTTGCATAAAAAAACAATATATCGACGGATTCAATCAATACGTCTTGTGCTCAACAATACTTTTTGTTCTTACAAACAAGAGAAAAGGCGTATTGCCTTCAATTGTGACGTATTTAGTATTTTATCGAGCTTTCATGATCGCCGCGGACACACAAAAAATATTAATTATACATACATTTCTCCCATGTAGGCACGTTGACATAAGATAGAGGTTACAAAAGTTATGTAACATTATCGGGAATTGTTTTTAGTATATTAATTATTGCGTTAGGCATAGGACTTTAAAAAGTAATCTCTCAACAATGAGACTTATCTATGTTGGAGTGTTAGTGAAAATAGCAAGCAATTTATAGCTCGTTTTTGTTTAAATAAGTATTTTTTTTGCGAGGAACCTCTGAAGGGCCACTCACACTGATTTCATAGGATTTCCTAGTGGTAACACTTTTGACATTATCCATTCACGAATTGCGAAATTGATTTTTAATTATTAATTTTGGCCCTCGACTTCCAAGAATTGTTATAAACTTTTTTGTAGGGGTTTTTTAATCGCGGTTAGAGGGTGTTTTTTTAAAAACTTGTCTTGAAAAAAAAAAGAAGACATATTTTTTAGAGTCTTTAATAGCTACTCAGTGTCACTTCTATGTCATGTCGTGCTGTAGTTGGAAAGTAAAGACGCATGACAGATTCACCGGACATTTCGAACGCATCTTGTGTGGTCTCGTCCTACTCATTTCACCGCAAAAACCTACCGATTCGCTTTTTATACAACAAAATTACAACTGCATTTACCCATAAAGAGTTATCACTCAAACTGAACCTTACCGCTACGAGATAAGAAACTGGAGCAAGTAGGAAATATGTTTGCGAAAAAAACATCCAAATAATTGGCTTAGGACCTGTCAAAGCGAAATGATTTCGTCGCGACCGATATCTCCAATTAATTGTTTAAAATAAAAAGGATTTCGATCAAAGAAATTTTAGATTTTTTTATTTGGGACCTCCCTCGTTGATCACAGTGGGGGTGACGCTATGAAGACAAATGAAGAACTTTCGTATTGTTTAATCAATTTTCGATGAATAAACAACAAGTTTTAAGTGATTTTTGTACGGAAATTCGATAAAAGTTGGTCGTTTTAGGGAAACTTTGGTGGTCCCGGTAATCCATTCATCGAGTTTTGCATTAACTTTTTAGCGTAACATAGGAGGTTTACTGCTAACGTGTTTTGTTTGTGGAACTTTGTAAAAGGTTTTGTTTTCAACGATCGATGAGGTAAATGTAAAGTAAATACCTACTTTAGTTTTAAAATTAAAAATTGTTTTTCCCAAATAAGATTGACTCGGTGTTACGGATTTACTTATTCTTTATCTTTAAGGAATCCCTGACGTACATTTCGAAAAAAAATGGGGACTGATTTGATGATTTTAACAGATAAAAAAATAGCCCAATTTTTAAAGAACTTCTTTTAGTTTTAGTATTTTCGATTCAAACACCGCCGTGTTTGTTTATATTTACGTCACGCACTCGTGCTACTGACAATTTAACTTTGAACTATGCTAATAGTGATTATACATAAAAATAAAAATATAATACAATACATAAAAATAATATAGTGATTATACATTAGAGTAATATCCTTGACATTTACAAATTATATTTATTGAAATAAAATTCGTCAGTAAATCAATATTTCAAAGAAATGTCAAGAATATTACTCTAATTAGGTACTTGAAAAATCAAATTAAATATTACTTCTTCCATAACCACGTCTTCGTTTCTACGAAGTCTTTCATTTCATTTCTTAGAGCTTGCTTTCATTTCATCAAATTAAAATAAAGTGCAAGGCTCTTTATAAAATGTCTTGCACTTCCCGCTTTATAATCAGATTAATTTATTAAATGGGCACAAAGTTTTTGCAGCGAACTCATTTAGTGGGCAGGGAAAAAGGGAAAACGGAGTTTGTTGTGAATTTACTATTAAACTTGTACATTTGTACAACTTATTTTAACTGTAGGTATTTTAGCGTTAAAGCTATTGTCAAACAGACAGGCGTGGCGAACGCGAAGCGAGGCGTTTTTGTTTGTAATGTGTGGAATTGTTTGAAGTCAGTCACATAGACTATCGGATCGCTTTTCTATGTGACTGGATTTAAACAATTCCATACATTACAAATAAAAACGCCTCGGATCGCATTCGCTTCGCCTGTCTGTTTGACAATAGCTTTAGAGAGTCGCTTTCAATTTTGCGGTTTAAATGCTGAAAATTCCAAACAAGAACCAGATATCTTTAGGTTGCTGCTTTTAAACTGCAAAACTGACAGTCTTTCAGTCAGTCTTTTTTGCTTACTTTCAAAACTTATCTATAGATTAAACATACACATTTCACTTACAAGAAAAGTTACTTCGTAACTTTTTGTCGCATAAATACTAAAGGAGTATTATGCTATAAAGTCTACGTCGGTATAATTGCAGAGCATACTGAACAAAAATGTAATGTATAACAACTTACAAAGTTGACAAATAATGTAAAAACTATCATTTCCACTTACAACATTAGGTATACAAAGTAAACACCATCAATATAATATTAAATTAAAAGTAATATGCCCAGTAATGAGGCACTCTATAAGGGCGTCTACACACGAGCGGGCGATCTCACAGAAGCACGCATTGGTGCCTATTAACTGCCTATTTAAGGTAGATAGTTTGTAGGTGATAAATGGCTGTAATAACTGTATTTTCTTTTAAAGATAAAAAGTCACGCCATATACCGTTGGTTCGAGGATTCCAAGAAGTCTATGTGATTGATTGAGTTTTTTTGCTGACGTTTCAAACTTGAAGTATGGGTGCTGGGTGAAAATTGCTGTGAATTACGAGTTGTTTTCTCAATATTGTCGTGATGATGGTTTGTGTCACCTGCTTTATAGGGCGTCAGATACAAACGACAGTGTAGAACATTCCTTATGATCTATAGTGGCTAGGCGTTGTTAACTGAACCATCTAGGTACTTAAATACACAAACAGTATTATATTCGCAATATCAGCAATATTTACTTTCCGAAAAACTTAAGGCTAATTAATGTCACAATGGACTAAATCTTCAACAAAGCACTGCAATTCAGATCATCTGGTAAATATTTATGTTCGTAAATACACCAAAACTGATTCCCGCCTTTCGTTTCCACTAAAAACCAAACATACCGGCATTGGAATTAAACCCTTTAAACCCCTGAATTATACGTTTACGCGCGCTAATGAAACCATTGGTACTCAAGGCAGACGCACAACAAACGCTTTACAAAAATATCCAAGTAAAAATAGATAATTTAATTCAAGCGGTTACCACAAAATGCCCCAAAAATGCCAGAGCAAGTCTAACAAGCGAAACACAGGTTTACAATATGCACAAAAACAGCACAGCAAATGTCCCGAACACGGTTCTAACACGGTCCGCAACATGTCCACGGTTTTTGTTGACATGTCCAAACTTGTCTACTTATGCACGAATCCGAAATGACGGGCCAATGCTGCGATTCTCGAAACGAGAGCGGAAAGAAAATCGATTTATTTCGATAAAAATGGACCGAATTTATATTAGTGTTTGTGAAGAGAATTTGAAGCCGTTAAGAATGAATGAATCGGCAAAAGAATGGCGCAGCCGCCATGTTTCGAAAGTTTTCAATTAATTTCCAGAAACACTTTCAAGTGTTTTGTGAAATTCTGAGTAATCTCGAGTTCTGGAACTTGATGGGTTCTGTAGACATTAATCTGGGCATTGCAAGATTCAACAAAACACTTTTGTTGAGAAATCTTGCAAGCCGCAATGTGAAATAGCTATAGCTCTCAATATTGTTTAAAGCGCTTAAGAGTAAAATGTTCTATAGAAAGCAAAACGAAGTTTCATTGCTCTTCTCAATAAAACGGAAAACATAGTAATACCATGTCCGTTCCCAACAATAGTTTCCAATAAAAGCAATATTTGTAAATAATAAAACTGTTCCATCTACAATTTCGAACGATTTTTCTAAACAACGTAGTCGACGCAATGAAACGCTTCACTCAAATCCAAATATCGAGTAACACAGTAAATGGACCCTTTAAATCGAATTAATACAATTCGAATGTCCGCGTATACTTTGGATACTCCCAAACATTGTATAATGTGATGCTCTTTAACTCTTAAATGTCCTTTTTGCGACTTCCATTTGACAATGCCTGTATTAATGTCCTAAAGTTCTCATGTTTGGGGATTTTTGTATTATTTGCTTTAGTCTTTCGTGTTGTGTTAAGCTTCCTGTACGCTTTCTTTACTGTTTCTGTGGTAGTTATTTCTCAATCAGATCGATTGCTACCTAAATTTGTTTGAGGGTGTTTTTATTATTTCTTTTTAACGATCATTCATCGATTCCTTTAACACCATCTTTTTCAATTCCTGACATCCAATTTATTTTTAGAATTTCGGCAGTCTAGTAGACTCACTTAGATACAGGTTTATAATCCATTGCCGGGAACATTTTCAAGGATGTAAAAATAAACCACGTTATTTACAACATTATTCATTCATAGCATCAAAACAAAACTCACAATAGATAAAACCCTTTCATCATGATTTAAATATTAAGGCTCAGGTCTTGTAAAATTCACTCGCGCCGAATTATTTGCGTAACTTTGTTTGTGATTTTTGAACAAAATAGTGCAATAGCTTGAAATATTATTATTGCACATAAATAACCATAATATAAGTAACAGCTAGTTATTTTTTTTAAGTTGATTTAAGTGGATTATATACGGTAAATCAAGCGTTCAAATCAGCTCTTTCCTGCCCAACGTCATTTCGAGTTACGTTGGTGCACTCAATCTGAGACAATGAAGAATTAATTTAAAAATCTGAGCAGCGCATAATGACCGCAATATCCTCGTCTTCAAACTGCGCTGATTAGTTTTTTATATTTATCTTTCATTTTCTATATTAAGATGGCAGAATATTATCAAAATTCTCGGATTTTATCTCTCAATAAATAGTTTTTTTTCATAAGAACTATGCATCGTAGGTATGTAATATTTAGATTATTTTGATGTCGACAGATCAATAAAGCAAATACAAAAAAAAAATTGTACCTAAAGCACTTTTTTCAACAATAAAAAATATCTCAAATAACCTCTCAAAAAGTGTTTATAAACGAGAATTGCAAGAGAAATTCCTTAGTGGCCGGTGGACGGCCGGAGCGATCGGACGTGAGGTCCACGACGAATTTTTATTGGTCCCTCTCGCTCGCACCTTCTCTCGCTCTAACGGTGATTACGCACAGTTACGCATCTCAGGTTGCTCTACTTGATTAAATTAAAATATATTTTTTAACCGACGGAAAAAAAGGAGGAGGTTCTCAATTCGACATGTATATACCTATATATATATTTTATTTATGACCATTCATTACTTTTTCTTACGTGGTCCAATTTCAAAAATTCATTTTTTTTTTGTTGTACGTAGTGTATCTGAAAGTTGGTCCCATTTAAATATCAAAACTAAACGCGGCCTATATGGGTAGAAAAAAAGGAATTAATTTTATTGTCAATTTTCCTACAGAATTTTCAGTTGTGAACCGATTCTGTTGAAATAAAGTTAACATAATGACTGTAGTCCTGAGGACATTATAATTATACTATATAGCAGAGATATGGAGAAGTAACTAAACAGGTTCGAGCGAATTCCGACCTTAATGACATTTAAAAATTTAGTTTGTTTTTTCTCACATTCACGTTTGCTAACATTGCTCCTTCATTAAAATCCGGTTTTTGCATAAATGTCAGTAAGGTCGAAAATCGTTTGAACCTGTTTTTTAAATTGCTTAACGATAGCAAGTTAAAAAAACAGCTTCAAGCGATTTTCGACCTTATTGACATTTAAAATTTAGTTTGTTTTTTCTCACATTCACGTTTGCTAACATTGCTCCTTCATTAAAATCCGGTTTTTGAATAAATGTCAGTAAGGTCGAAAATCGTTTGAACCTGTTTTTTAAATTGCTTAACGATAGCAAGTTAAAAAAACAGCTTCAAGCGATTTTCGACCTTATTAACATTTAAAATTTGGTTTGTTTTTTCTCACATTCACGTTCGCTAACATTGCTCCTTCATTAAAATACGGTTTTTGCATAAATGTCAATAAGGTCGAAAATCGTTTGAACCTGTTTTTTAAATTGCTTAACGATAGCAAGTTATTGTATCACATTCACGTTCGCTAACATTGCTCCTTCATTAAAATCCAGCAATGAACAAAAGCGTTGGTTACTCTGTCTCCAGGTGGTAATGGACTGTGCCTATGACAAGGAGTGCAGTCCTTGGATGTTACTGTGGTACCCCGGCCAGGGCGGGAGGGTCTGTCAGACTTGTACTGACTAAAATCCACGGTGTCCTTCAAATAACCCTTTCATGTTCCGGGGTCACGGTAATGAGATAAGTACCGCGACGCCAGCAGGCTTTAGCCCTCTAGAGGGGGACCCCGTCATCATGCTGACGCTATTTGAGGCGCTCGTAGAACACAACGCGCCGTCGACCCGGGCATGGCCCCGGACTTTTTATACCCGACTGCGCCAGGAGGGTTATGTTTTTCGAGTGTATGTATGTATGTATATTTCTTTGTGTTGCTCTGCAGCCTAAACGGCTTGATGGAGTTTAACTTGAGAGGTGTCGTTAGATTCGTCTTAAACGTGAGAGTGTCACTGGGTACATAAAACTGGCCAAGTGCGAGTCGAACTCGCGTGCAAAGGGTTCCTAACTAAAAATATTTTTTTTTGAGATCTCTCACACTCTATCAAGTGGGGTGTCAAATCAAAGGATTTTAAAAATGGTTTACCAAAATGTATATATAACATATGTTTCAATTTAATTTGGACTGATAAATGCTAACAAAAACTAAAAAAAAGTAAAATAAAATAAATAATTATTAAAAAAAAAAACAAAAAACCCAACTGCGTAAAAAAACTAAAAAGAAAGTAACAAGCCCAGTAGTTTAGAATTCACTCATTCACACTCACAGTCGGGGCCCCTTGGGAAGAATTGATTGGTATAATTTGAATGGGCCCCGACTGTGAGTGTGAATGAGTCAATTCTAAACTACTGGGCTTGTTTCTTTCTTTTTAGTTTTTTTACGCAGTTGGGTTTTTTGTTTTTTTAAATATTTATTTTATTTATCATGGTAAAATCATCAAATGAGTCCTCCCACCCCAGGTTAAGCGGAAGGGACTGTCAGACTTGTACTGACTTAAATTCACGGTGTTCTTCAATAGCCTTTTACGTTCTCGGTTTACAAAGGGTATACAAAGCGCCGTCGACTCGGACATGGTCCATGGTCGGACAGCGAGTCGCCCATTACGCGCTTACGATGGCCAGAGATGACCATGACCGAGTCACCGTGGGCGTCTACCACTGTGGCTGGGATGTAAGGTTTACGCTGTCCTCTCTCTCACGCGTCCCGCCTCTTCCTTCGCCAGCATCACTGCTGCACTGACCTTTTTTTAGGTTTAATTAGTTAAACACGATTGTTATTATTATTATTAAAACACTTGTGTGATACTCGTATTATTACAAACCAAGTCATATTAAAACTACTTATTAAGCAACAATTTCTATAACTCCTTTTAAATAATCCTTAGTAGAGCAATGTTCTTACCGCATCAAAATTGTTTTATAATAATTCAGTAGGCAGGATGTATGCGGGGGGTTGCGGGAAGGGAGCCCGAAATTTGACGTACGATCGACTGGCCGAATGCGATTCAATTTTGTCAAAAGAAGACGGAAGCCTTAATCACTGGCAACAAAAATAAAACTTACAGTAGCGGCAACTTCATAAAAAAAAAACAATATCAAATAAATGATTACTAACAATGGCGCATCGCGCCGTCTTAAAACCTTTCATTAAGTGTGAACTAATAACTGAGAGAATGAGTAATGGTAACCATGCTCTCGGCTTTCAAAGGGTAAGTCCTGATTTTAATAATACGAGAAGCTTTTTGGGCACGTCTTTTTAAAGGTTCAAATTTCAAAGTTGATTCTTTGTGTTCGGAGTTTGTTATAATAAAAATGTATTATGGTAGGTATAATTATTTTTTACCAACCCGCACTGGGCCCGCGTGGTGGATTATGGCCCACTCCCTCTCACAGAGAGGAGGCCTGTGTCCCAGCAGTGGGAACATTATAGGCTGATGATGATAATGATGAATTATTTTTTATAGTATATATTAAATATTGTATTCTTTTGAGACTGAATTTAATAATGAGATACTCATTTGTTATTCAGAAATACCAATTTACGGATGAATTAATTTTGTTTCAAGAGCAGCATCATTACTGAGAATATTAATGTAAATTAGGTAAATTACACCTATTCATTCTTAATATGTTACGTATTTTATTAAATTAATGTTTGCTACCGCTTTTGAATAGTCATACGAATAAAATGTCATTAAGTCACCTAATTCTTAAATAATGTTGATAAATCTTAAAAATAATGACATAATTCATGAATTCATTTTCCTGCTTACGTCCCAAACTTTTGATATATTTTGTCAGGAATAATGCAATTTTAATGGTTATTTCATATTCAGATAGATTTATACATTTTATTATCATTCATGGTCACCCTACACCTGATGAGCTCGGTTGCTTATTATAATAATTTCACGCGTCCTTCCTGCTTGGTGACAAGCAGTGATAGTAAAATACTAATCTATATCTATATACTTATAATAAATCTGTAGAGAGGTCAATTCTGTACATGAAATATTTTTCCAAAATAACTATCAGGGGGTGATTAGGGATCGATACTGATGCCAAAAATGCAATTAATAAAATTATTGTCTGTCTGTCTGTCTGTCTGTCTGTCTGTCTGTCTGTATAACCGTTATAGAAACAAAAACTACTCGACGGATTTTGACGAAACTTGGTACAATTATTTTTCATACTCCTGCGCTGGTTATAGTATACTTTTCATCACGCTACAATCAATAGGAGCAGAGCAGTGAAGGGAAATGTTAGGAAAACGGGAGAAGTTACTCCATACACGCTAATCTTCGGAACTACTGGACGGATTTGATTGGTTTTTTTTTTGTTGTATAGCTAATAAGCCTGGGCAACATATAGGCTATAATTTATCTTGGAAACTTGAAAACCTGATGCAGAACTGCAATAGATCAGCTAAACCATAAGAGATACAAAAATAGCGCCATAGCAAAAATTGTTCCGCGTGATGAGCATTTTCTGCTGAGATAATAAATTTGAAGATATGGAACACCTGATGTGGAACTCCAAGAGACCAGCTACACTGCTATTAATACATTATACAGTAATGACGTCTTAGCAAGAGTTGTTCAGCCTGATGAGCACTCCCTGTTGTCGTATAAAAACTGAAGATCTGGAACACCTGATGTGGAACTCCAAGAGCCCAGCTACACTATAACATATATAGGAATGACGTCTTAGCAAGAGTTGTTTAGTCTGATGGGCATTTCCTGTTGACTTACAAAAATGAAAGATCTGGAACGTCTGGAATCGTCATGCGCGTCCCGTTGTTTTCCCGTCCCCAGGCTCTAAGATTTCGACATCAGACGTTTCAGATCTTCGATTTTGACGACCCCATTGTCGCTGGCATAAGCAACAGGATCCGCGTACGAAGTCGCTGGCAGAAGCTAGTTTCAAATAATATTAATAATAATAAGACAAAGCAACACTTTTCCTCTTAATCTATCATTAAGGTATAATATTATTTTAACCTTACCAAATTCTGCGGTTTCATTTGTCATTATGATTTCCTTAACCTCATTATTTTTATCTAACGATACTGGCTATTATAATTCTTACGTAAATGAATAAAATTTAACAGTTAAAGAGGAATTACTATAATTTATACAATATAATTTATAGCGGTTTCAGAAAAAACAAATTAGTGGTGCACCTACATCTATTGTAATGAACTATTTCAACCAGATAATATTGATTTATAAATTATATATTTGAAATATATTAAATAAATTATTAACGAAAAAAAAACATATTTCCTGATGGCGCTAAAAATAAAAGGTTTCTTATGTAGGTCAAATATTTTTAGTAATTCGCAATAGGTGGAATTAATTAGAAGGAAACTAAAATAATAATTGTCGAAATTTTTTTTTCTTGGTACCTACCTACTTTGACGCTGGGCGTCACAGTCATATTCTTTTTTTTTTAACTTTGGGTGCGGTTAGGAGGGCGAAAAAGTGGTATTTTACGACCTATACTCATAAATACCAATAACACAAAACAAAACAGAATCTATCGAAGCGTTTCTTCTGTAGAACTCGTATAAAGATATTTAGATCGTCATTTGATCTAATATATAAAAATAAGTCGGGTTTTCCTTCCTGACGCTATAACTCCAGAACGCACGAACCGATTTCCACGGTTTTGCATTCGTTGGAAAGGTCTCGGGCTCCGTGAGGTTTATAGCAAAGAAAATTCAGGAAAAAAAAACGAAGCCATCTGGTGGCGAAACGGAGTTCGCCGGGTTTGCTAGTTTTTAATAAAAATAAATTGGGTGGTTTTCTATAGCAGTATGTTAAAAAGTACTTCTTCTTAGATCTATTTATTATGTGTTCGCTATAGACATTGTATCTTCCAGTATGTAGAGCTATAAATTCCTTGTAAAAAGTACTATAATTATGTGTGTAAATAAAGATATTTACTAAATATATAATATGTGTATAATATGTATGTATTTAGAAATATATAAGTATGTTTATCAGTTGTCTAGTACCCATAACACAAGCTCTGCTTAGCTTGGGACTAGATGGCGTTGTGTGATAGTTGTGGAATATTATTATTATTATATATTTAATAAATAAACCCTTAACTAGGTCTCAACAATGCAAAACTAGTCTAAGAAAACAATATCAATATAAAACTAGATATATTTTTATCAATGAACATACCTAGGCATACAAATTGATAGTATACAATTTAAAAGAGACAGCAATATAAAAACACTAACCATAGAGCGAGACAGAAAATAGAAATAAAATGTAACCTCAATTTTATTGTGGCCTTAAAAGGACTGGACAGAAATGATTTTATTCTAAAACAACTCAATCTTAATTCATTTCTAAGCTTGTGTATATAAGGTTGAGAATCAATTGGTTTTTAAATAAAAGGTAACGTGTGCAACCGCCGACGCTGATTATGACAAGTAAATTATAGTAATAAAGCGGTTTCAAATGGTTTAAATGTGTTTTTAAGGTTTTAAAGTTGGTAAAGATATTGTGATGGCTTTATGTATTGATATGATCGGTGTGAAAGTTAACCCGCCATTGGTGACGTCAATTTGACTTACACATTCGGTGACGCCGGTCTCACGCACCGGGATTTTAAACTTAATTTTTTTCAAGAATTAACTAATAAATGTACTCGTAGTTGACTCAGTGTTAAAATTAGGTATACTTTTGACAATAAAACGCCGGTATATCTTCAATCACAGCTCGTTTATTAGAAGTTATTCATTGGTACTTGCAACACTTAAATTGATCAAGTTTTAATTATAACTTTTCTAAAATGCAAAAACACTAACAATCTTATAGTTTAAAATTTTCGTGTCAGCCTTATCCAGTCTTATGACATTTTGAAATATCCCAAATAATATGAAGAGGTGTCGTTACTTGAAGATTCCAGGTCACTCAGATCCTCTTCGCTCTCCAAGTTTCGCATTTGATCTGGGCGGAATCTTCCGATGTGGAATCACTTTCAGCTTCGCTATCTGATGACGGTGGTGACCCATAACTTCGCGTAAAAATTGTTCTTGTAAAAGAGCCTCCATGCGTCTCTATTCGCGTTCGTAATTCATTCTGAAACTAAATTATGATTTGATAAACACATGCGCATTTTTGCTATAAAAAATAAAAACCATGTTAAAAACTTACTGATCATAGTATAATACTATAATAGTACACAAGTTCATCAAATGTACAGTGAAAGTAAGCACAAAACGCCATCAAAATGTGTAAAAACCAAATATTAAAATATGACGTTTTAACTTACGTGTTCGGTGACGCACGGTCTCACGCACCGGGTTGGTGTGAAACTCGGGACGTGTGCACGCTACGACTTAGCGGGGTTAACATACGGCGGGGGGCGTGCAATAAGGCAGCTACTCAAAATCACGGCACGATTCGATCGCGCGTGTTAAAGTTATCATCGTTTTACTAACCACCCGGTCTCACAGACATACAGGTCACCAATGGCGGGTTAATGATTACACGCTTGTCTAAAGTAATGTACTGGTAAGTGAAATTACGTGGAAATTTGAACTTTATTTTAATCACAAAAACGTTATTTTCCTTTGTTTTTTTTTTCTGCCCCACCTCTCTCTTGTATCGTGGGTGCGTTTACAAGCATTCAGACAGACAAACATACAAACAGCCAGACTAGGAACAACTACTTGCAGGTCATACAAATATTGTTCCGTGTGAGAATCGAACCCGTGACACGCAGCATAGCAGTCGTTCACTCCGGCACTGTGCCAATAGAGGCCTTATCACAAGATTTCTGTATTTTATTTACAGCTTATTAAAATATTTACTGCGTTTGTTGTATGAAAAAAAGAAAACCGCTTCTAGTGTACGAACGAGGAACAATTTTTTTCCTTCAATTTAACTTCAAATGTCTAATTTACATCACGTCTCAAAAACGGGAAGTCATGATACGGGGATCCCCAGTACTGTCATTCATAACTTCCTCATGACATTCCAACATCAAAATTTGATGATCAAATAAAGAAGAATAGCCAGGTGGCCGACCATGACGTCTTAGCGATAATATGTAGTTCCACTGGCACTGTGGGAACGAGATAGCGCTAGACGACTCGTATAGCTCTGTCTCTTTCCCACAGTGTAACATGCAGTGGATCATAAGAAAAAATGAATAAATATTCGCGTGATTACGGTGATCACGGTACATTTGGAGATTTTTTTAAAGAAAATTTTATGTTTTCAAGGCGACGACGTTGGAGGGGTTAGTTAAAATGAACGATAGTTTTACTAGGTACTAAAACTATTTTTTTTTTTTTGATAAATGCATATTCTTTGAATGACGATGATGACAATTTACCAATAATTTATGGTCACTTTGTCAGCTAGATCTCATTTATTATTAATTACCGTGTGGGCTTTGGAATCACCTTGTTTACTAGCAGATTAAAATTACATTTATTTATATCGATTATTGGTTAGAACTTCCGATTTATTTATCATTATTTTATACATACAGGCGGCACGGTTAGCTAATTGTACCTATTGACGCAGCGTGTCGCGGATTCGATTCCCGCACGGAACAAATAATTGTATGACATACAATTAGTTGTCTAGTTGTCCCGGACTGGGTGTTTGTGTATCTTAGTTTCTATATTTTTGTAAACGCACCCACGCCACAGGAGAAATAGAGGTATTTATATGATTATTTTCATTAAGGTAAAGTTTATCTATAAAAAATACTGCGACCTCCGAGTTTATTTCAGTGTTTCCTTTCAGAAATCTTTGAATAGGAAACAGCGATCTAGTCTATTATTTTTTGACGTTTGTACGTCGATGACGTGATGTGACCTTTTACATGTAAAAATTAGTGCTCAGTTATTTTTAAGTTTATTAAAAAAAAAGCTGTTTTTTCTTAATCAACCATTTAAGGCGGCGCTAGTCGCGAGCTCGAACTCACTGGCAGGCATGGTAAAAAACCATGATATTTCACCGGAAATCGAGCCATATTGTTCATGTGTGCGCGAGCGTCATCCCCCCGTGGAGAAAACAGGGGAAAACTTATTCAGTGAGATGCACGATCAATCAGAGTAAAAGGCGCGCGTAAAAAAATACGAAAAAGCCTTTGGAAGTTGGGGTTTTATGAAAAAACCACGGCACCAATTAATTTCAAATAAAATTTATTAAATTCTTCGATAAATTTGCTGTGTCGGTACGGACTTCGTTTTGGAAATTTGATGCTTCTTTAGCTTCTAATCTATACATATAATAAAACTGTAGAAAAATCGTTTTTGTACATCAAAATAAAATCCAAAAAAAATAGCTAGGGTGTTGAAGGACAACCAACAGAACCCATTTCCAGCATTTTTAGAATTTTTGTCTGTTTGTCTGTTTGTCGGTTTGTCGGTTTGTCTGTTTATTTGTGGCTCCATCACGTAAAATGTACGAAGGCAATGTAGATAACCTTTATACACAACGGTCGAGCGTAACTTGAGGACTAATTTAGTTTTTGTTTCATTGCAATCGGTTAAGTCTATCAAAAGATATTTGAATTTAAAGTGTTCCAGACCCAGAAGTAAAATTACGGTCAGTTTACACCGAGACGCGTAGTTCAGTAGCGCGATCTAGCTTGGAATAGAAAAACTACATACCTATTCAAATATGGTGTGGACTGGAGAGTGGAGTGGTTTGGAGTGGAGTAGAGTAGAGTGTAATGGAATAGAATGGGATGGTTTGGGATGGAATGGAAAGAAAGAAAAGGTTTTTATTAGACTCACACTAGAATGGGAATGAGTGGGATGGAGTAGGATGGAGTGGGATGGAGTGGGATGGAGCGGGATGGATTAGAATGGAGTGCGATGTAGTGAGATGGAGTGGGATGGAGTGGGATGGAGTGGGATGGAGTGGGATGGAGTAGGATGGAGTGGGATGGATTAGGATAGAGTGGGATGTAGTGGGATGGAGTGGGTTGGAGTGGGATGGAGTGGGATGGAGTAGGATGGAGTGGGATGGATTAGGATAGAGTGGGATGTAGTGGGATGGAGTGGGTTGGAGAGGGATGGAGTGGGTTGGAGTGGGATGGAGTGGGATGGAGTGGGATGTAGTGGGATGGAGTGGGATGGAGTGGGATGTAGTGGGATGGAGTGGGTTGGAGTGGGATGGAGTGGGTTGGAGTGGGACTGAGTGGGATGGATTAGGATGGAGTGGGATGGGACTGAGTGGGATGGAGTAGGATGAAATGGGATGCAGTGGGATGGATTAGGATGGAGTGGGATGGAGTAGGATGAAATGGGCTGGAGTGGGATGGAGTGGGATTGAGTGGGATGGAGTGGGATGGAGTGGGATGGAGTGGGTTGGAGTGGGATGGAGTGGGTTGGAGTGGGATGGAGTGGGTTGGAGTGGGATGGAGTGGGACTGAGTGGGATGGAGTGGGATGGATTATGATGGAGTGGGACTGAGTGGGATGGAGTGAGATGGAGTGGAATGCAGTGCGATGGAGTGGGATGGAGTGGGATGGATTAGTATGGAGTGGGATGTAGTGGGATGCAGTAGGATGAAATGGGCTGGAGTGGGATGGAGTGGGATTGAGTGGGATAGAGTGGGATGGAGTCGAATGGAGTGGGACTGAGTGGGATGGAATGGGATGGAGTCGGATGGAGTGGGATGGAGTAGGATGGAGTGGGATGGAGGGGGATGGAGTAGGATGGAATGGGATGGAATGAGATAGAATGGGTGCTCTAATCCAGTAGCAATTCTTCTGAATCTGAACGACAGAGGGCGTTTATTATAATCACCTCAAATATTCTTGAAAAATAAATTCTAAATACAGGGATTATATGAAAACGATATGATTTATAAAAAACGTGGCGAAAATTAAGCGCTTCGCACTAAAAAATACATTGTTAAATTCCGACATCCACGCGAACGAAGTCGCGGGCACAGCTAGTTTACACCTAAAGTTGTGTTAAAATTAGCAAAAAAACGAATCTTTAGAAGCTTCATATTTTACAATTCTGCTTTCGTACAGACAAAATTAATAATGAGACAAAACGATACCATGTTTAATTTTGGATGTACCTTGTCAAATAGTGGAGCAAAACCCCAACGAAGTTTCTATGGAAAAAATGTTGACTTGTTTGACCTTAAACGCTCTGATTCAAAAAAACAAACATTCGTTCGAATTTTGTTTTAAATGACAATTCTCAAAATCCGACGTTTTGAGAATTGTCATTTAAAACAAAATTCTGTCTATGTCCATTTATCTCGGTGGAGCATACGGTGCAGGACTGCCCAACTTGGGCGGTGCACCGACGTGTCCTCACGGCTGCGATAGGCGGAGACCTCTCGCGCCCGGCATTGGTTTCGGCCATGCTGCGGGGCGAGACGGAGTGGGAAGCGGTCGCCTCCTTCTGCGAAGCAGTAATGCTCGCGAAGGAGGAGGCGCGCCGCGAGCGAGAGAGGACAGAGTCCTCCCTCCGCCCCAACCGCGGTGAAGGACGCCCACGGCGACGGACGTCGCGCGACGATCTCCGGCCACCGTAGGCGCGGGCATGCGGGCAGCGAGTAAAGGGCAACTCGCTGCCCGACCAAGGACCATGCCCGGGTCGACGGCGCGTTGTGTCCCACGCGCGCCTCAAAGAGCGTCAGCATAATGACGGGGCCCCCCTCTCAGAGGGCCAAAGCCTGCCGGGGTCGCGGGATTATTCCCTTACCGTAACCCCGGAACGTAACAGGCTATGAAGGACACCGTGGATTTTAGTCAGTAGAAGTCTGACAGTCCCTTCCGCCCTGCCCGGGGTTGGAGGACTCATTTGATGATTTTACCACGCTAAAAAAAAAAAAAAAAAAAAATGTCCATTTATCTACTGTTTTGGATGGAAAAAATTAAGATCGTTTTTAAAATACTTAGTAGGTAGGTATCATACTGAAATTTAAGGCACATTGCAATTAAAGACAAAGTGATCGCGATGTCTATTTACACGCAAGTAAAAAACCCCAGTCCATCATCATCTATGGAAGAGCAAAAAATGCTGAACTAATTTATCAGTTGAAATTTTACACGGAACCATTTTATCTGACCACTACATCACTGTTACACATCAGCATGTGTCACCACAGATTCGCTATCGCTTTCATAGACAAAACGCTGCAAGTATAACATGGCCCGGTGGGGGTACTGCGATGAGGAGAGGTGCGACTGCGGAGCCCCAGCACAAACGATGGCCCACCTCCTCACTTGTGCTTTGAGCAATTCCACCTGCACTCTAAGGGACCTGACCGAGGCCACCACCAACGCCGTAAATGTGGCAGAGTTTTGGTCGAAGCTCATTTAGACTTAGAATCATCGACACGACGAAGAAGAAGAAGAATAGACAAAACATAAAACTTTTACTACGATTCACTCACATGTCCCATGCGTCGAAATGAAACAAGCGACAAATTTCCAAGAAATTGACTTTAAAACAACATAAAAATATGTATATACATAGTTATGTCCTTGATAGTGTGACTAATATCGTCGTGCTAATGTTTTGTTGAAGCTTCGCCATGGCGATCACGTTCTCATACAAAGTGGTATAACAATGACATTTATGTTGCATTATCCACTAATCAATGATACTCGCATATTAAGGTGGTGTATGACGTCTGTGGTTTGTCATTTGTTGTTAAAGTTTGACTAGTAGCTAGCTACTGTTAACAACGGGCCTAAAAATAATTATCATGTTAGTGATCTATGAAAAAAAAACGATACTCGAAAATAAGCCTAAAAAAGACCCCTCAAACTTTGAATCACACAGTAAATTCTGTTGCATGTATTTGAAATGTAAATAATTATTTTACAACTAGATGATATTTCCTAAGTCTAAGTCTTTGGGCAATAATTAAAATAATATTGTATTACCTACTTATCCTGCATCATCGAGATAAAATGTTGTCAATTTAAGGCAATTGAACCACAAATCATTAAAAATAGTCCTTGGGGTCTTCAAGTCAAGAGTGGACAGGTTACTTCTAGGCAAGCGTGCTTCACCGTCGACCACATCTTCGCTTACCATCAAGCGAGATAGTGGTCAAACGCGAACTTATATTAAAAAAAAAAATTAAAAATAAGATTTTTACACTTTTCAAAAATCGTTCTATCTCCCTCATCTTCAAATAATTTATGGAAATCTTACGATATTTTGAGTATTGTTTAATGTTTTCTACACTGAATAGAAATAGAAATAATAAAAAACTTTTTTTTTTTCATGAAAATCACAATACGTAGGTATATTTCGTTTCAAAATGTATAATAGTTTGAAAGTTACAGGTGCATAAGAGTTACTTTTGAAAAAAAGAAAACCTATAAACCTAGTTTTTTACTGTGACAGAAGCATTCTAAAAAATCATTGAGATAGGATAACATTTAGGGGTAGGAAAACGTTTTCTCTTTTAGTATGGACGAGCGCTCGGTAGACGATCCTCTTAAGGAAATGTCTCATCGCCACGTGAGATTTTTAAGAACTATTCAAATTAATATGCATATATTGAATTGCAAAATTGATGTTCAGTGAATATTAAAATGTTTCCGTGTTTATTGGAGGATGATAAATATTATTTTGGCAACAAATAAATCAGACGCTCGACGTTGCTTTTATAGCCAGGATATATATTATACTAGCTTTTGTCTGCAGCATCGCTTGCATTATTTTATTATTTTACAATATATTCGGCATCCTGTGCTGAGCTGCTGAACATGTTACCACAAGAGTTATTATTGATGTTTCCCTTAGAAACTGCTTTTTGTTTTGATGAAAGCTGTCCTATGTTCAGTT
This sequence comes from Agrotis clavis, assembly GCA_954870645.1. Classification (NCBI taxonomy): domain Eukaryota; kingdom Metazoa; phylum Arthropoda; class Insecta; order Lepidoptera; family Noctuidae; genus Agrotis; species Agrotis clavis. The sequence goes on from OX940929.1 coordinate 4,013,349, forward strand.
CTGTTTGGTCGCGGGACTCACGAATTACCGTGACCCCGGAACGTAAAGGGCTATTGAAGGACACCGTGCATTTAAGTCAGTACGACTCTGACAGTCCCTCCCACTCTGGCCTGGGTGGGAGAACTAATTTGATAATTTTACGCTTAAAATAAAAATTTTAATGTTCACTTTTTTTTATCAATATCAGGATGACTGGCTCTGTGATTTAGGCGTGAAAATATAACAAATTAACAAACATATTTTACACATTTATTAGTTAGGATTCTATTACTTTACATGTTACATTATTCACCTATCAAAATAAATTAGGTATAGTACGATGACCAATGTATCAAATATGTAATGTAATGTGACTGACTAATACAAATTTTAATGTTGTATCGGCTTCAGTTCAGACGTCATTACGTATTATTCAACCTTTCAAGGTTTTGTTACTGATTCTTATTAAATAACTAAATACATAGGTAATAGTGATGTTGCGAATATCAGATTTTTGACATTCGCGAATGCGAATGCGGATGCGAATATTCAATTCCAATATTCGCGAATGCGAATGCGAATATTCAGTTTTAAATCAATTACGTTTGATAATTTAGAAAATACAAAAAGAAACACTTTTTAATGTAACTTTTTAACTTATTTTTATTATTTTTTTTACTTCCTGTCTGTAACGAGAATGGAAAAAGTATGCAGGGTGATTTTTTAACTGGGCGAAGTTGGCCTTATGAAACTAAAAGGAATGTCGAAAAACTATGAAAGGAGTTTCGAGGCCGATTTTGACGAAAACTAAAACTGCATTTTTACTTCACCAGAATTTGATCCTTGCTCCAGCTGGTTCGATTCCTGGCTAGGATTACTGATTCTGCTAAAATCCAATGATGCATTTTTAGTTCTATGTGGTTCTATCAAAATCGGCTTCGAGACTCCTTTCAATGTTTTTCGATATTTTTCATAGTTTCGGATATAGCCATCCACACCCCATTGAACAATTCACCCTGTATAAGATTAGCTCTATGAGTGGCGTCAGTGAAAGAAAAACAAACAGAAACACGTTAATTGTCTTAGCATGGTCATATTTATGATTAATTATTGTGATTGATTTGATGAACATTAATATTCAACAATGGCGAGAAAAAGGCAGATTGAACAAAAGATGAATGGAGAGGACGACAAAAGAAAAGAATGAATGGAGTGTGTGGAAGAAGGAGTACTAAATATTGGTATTTTTTCAGTCGTTCGTATTCGCAAAATATTCGCATGAATTTTGCGAATGCGAATGTCTAAAAATATGCGAATATCCGCATAATGCGAATGCGAATGCGAATATTCGTAACATCTCTAATAGGTAATAATTATGTTATTCCTGAAATGTAAGGCAGTCGTATAATCTTTACATTTACGAGTAGTTAACAAATATTTCTTTAATTTTTAGTTGAAGTTACATTAATTTATGTTGCTAAAAAAAACTCTATGACAAATTTGGCTGAGTAGTTTTTATTGCATGTGCACTTTTTGCTTAGTTTATTTATTTCTTCTTTCACTTAAAAAAATATTTGGCGAGAATCAGTGCGGTTTCGCCTTAACTGCAAACATACAATCATCCCATCAAGATCCCAACAGTTCAACTGCACAGTTAAACTCTTTTGAACCGCCGATAAATCCGGTGAGCTTAAAGTTATTTTAATAAACAATTAAACGGATATCTCACGTGCTTTAACCGAAACAGGAAGACATTCAAAATATTTCCCCAAATAAAATAATTGCCGGCGGCATTACGTCAAGCGTATTTAAAAGTAAATAAAAGTGTACAAACGATGTCTTTTGATTTAATTATATAATTACTTAATCAAGGCGATAAATCAAGAGGACGATGGCAGGATTGGAAGAGTTGGTGTAGTTAACGTGTTATGATTTTGATGCTATTTTGTGTTTACAGGGATGTTTTTTTTTTGTCTAGTATGCATAAAACTTCCATACCTGTTCAAACATAATTATTTATTTAAAAAAATAGTTGTTGCTAGCGACTTCGCAAGTCCGCTTTCTACATTTAAATGTCTCAAGGGTTGTACCTTTTTCTATAACAAAATTCATCGAAATCCGTCTAGCAATTCAGGCGTGAAAGCAATTGAGCATAAATCTTTATTGAAATAATCACTGGTTAAGGAGAGGCAAAAAGCCCCATGAGATACGACAGCATAATATTTCGTATTCTGGTCAAACTGGCAAAAGTTTTAATATTTTGCTACTTATTGAAAATTAACGGATAATAAGTCAATTCGGTGTAAATTATAGATTTAACTTTTCTATTTAGCTTGAAAATCTGCTTTAGAAATATTCTTCTCCAGTACAAGAAAGCAACCCAAATTATTATTTTAGTTCTGACAAATTATAATTTAGTATGTAGAAAAGGTGAAAGGAAACACCTTAATGTGATCGTTCGTCATTTTAATGCGAGTTCTGAAGTTTCCGCTGAAATATGAGCAAAGTTTCATGCATCGTTCTTTAGCTAATTCATGTGGGGATTGGAAAATCGTTACATAAATTGCTGAAATGGAAATTGTATCGTGAATTTATTTATAGCTAGCATCGCGCTCTGACTTTGCACGAGTACCTACTTTCCAACTACTTAATGGATTTTTCGAAAGATTACTCGCATAAAAAACTTGTCCTTTTTTAGCGTGAAGTCATCAAATATGTCTTCCCACTCGGGACTGTCAGACTCGTACTGACTATAATCCACGGTGTTCCGTCAATAGCCCTTTATGTTCCAGGGTCACGCTTACCTGTTAGGTGCCGTTTTTCTCGATTTAGGTCCAAAAATCGTTTTCAAGCCTTCGAAAAATCTGCCCGTTTGGTTTGTGTCAGCGCAGAGTTGCAGGTCTTTTGCTCTATCCAGCCACCATTGATTTTGTTGGTCACGGGTCTTAGTTTTCAGTTCGCGCTGAATGGATCTTCGTCTATCGGTATTTGATAGAGATCTCAGTTCTAGTCTGTGACTCTCAAGCAATGCTGTTTAGACCCGCAGCCCACACAAAACTTGTCCGGACAGTAAAGAATTATTTTATTTCACGTCGTTCGGAAGTCGTAAAAAAAAAAACATACCGACCGAATTGAGAACCTCCTCCTTTTTTTGAAGTCGGTTAAAAATGAAATGAAATTGTTTATTTTCAGATTTGCATGTAAGAATTATATAAAATAGATAGGTGATAATATTTATCATAATTGAAATTCATCATAACATGCCATGACGCCATAAATTATGCTATCGGCGAAGGGTAGTTAGGCAACCAATAATGTTGGAGGCTTTGATCCACGTGCGTTATGCGTAAACAAATAAGCTTAAGCGACTTTGTTATTACACACTGTAATAACAAAGTCGATTTTTATCTGAATTGGTTTGAAATGTGTTTGTTTTAAATTGGTTTTACAATAACCTCCTTCTTTTTGAAGTCGTTTAAAAAGGTAAGTTTTATTAAGTAAACCAAGTACCGTCGGTCGCCACGGTTAATATCTTAAGGTTTTTTGCCCTCTGTTACAACCGACATTCTTTTAATTAGATACTTACCCTTAAACTTTTTAGAAAGGTCTTTAACACACTTTGTCACCAAAAGCGATGCCGACGTGTCGTTTAAAACAAAATGTCACGCATAAAATTAACACTGTTACATTAAATGCATACATTGATCTAAAATTGTAATTACTCATTAAGAAACCTAATTAATACTCAAATAAAAAGGAATACCTGGACATTGTTCACTGTCGTGCATTTTTTTGTTAGAAATGCGGTGCCTTAATGGATTGCATCCCGCAGTTAGAATGTACCAATTATTTAGTGACGAACAATTATTGTCACTAACAGGACACCGCTTGATCCATATATAAATGTCACTTGTCAACATAAGGGACACAATAAGACCGCCTTAAAAATGTCATAATGTTTGATCAATAATGAGAATTTATTAGAGGAAAAATAATATTATGAAATAAAATTACGCAAATACTTAGTAGGTAGAGATTCCGATATGAACATTCCGCGATTTCTCAATTAGGTCATCCGTCATTAGGTAAGCCTTTAAAAATTCCTTGAGACATTCGAGCAGTGCGAATTAAAAAACCAATTAACAATAATCAGTCAACTCGTTCCGTGAAATAATTAAATTTAGTTTTTAATAAACGCCTTGTATTATGCTAATTTTGCCTTTTAACCCGTACGTGACGACGGGGGGTAGATTGGACCCCTGATGCAACGACTAGCGGTCTGTCTGGCACCACGTCACTACTCGTATAAGCTTTGAAAGACATGACACCTGCCTCGCTTTTGGCGCCCAATTAAACATGTGTGGCGCGAAATGTCGAAGGAGAGCGGCTGATTAAAAAATTTAATAATAGATCAACAATTATTATCGATGGAGAATGCCCATATTTAGCATAGAAATAATGGTAGACGGAACTATTTAATTAATTTTATAAGTATTGTAACAGTACATCGTAAAACTCTCATTAATTTTGGGTAATTGGCTTGTGTTGTCTGCCTCTTTGGTGTGGTGGTATTGCTGATTATGGTTCTTGAAATCGATTCCTAGGTTAAGTTTAGTTTTATTGGGTTTTTTTCAATCTTTCAGGTATCTGTCCCTTTAATAACGTTACTAATGGGCTTTAAAGCTAGTTCTTTCGTCACTACCACACACAGCATTAAATAATTATAAAATAAGTTAAGAATATAAATAAGACAAGTGCACCTCATTATTTCAATCTCTGGCCCAATAAAAATAATGTAAAAAATAACTTAAAGTTATGAAATACTAACATATTGGATAATGGTGTCATTTATGTCTCCGTGTAATCTAAATTTTACGTATGGTAAAAAACTGATGGTATGGTGTGCTGTTGCGAAGCTGAAGATCTCCTCGAGTCTAGAGTGATAATGAATATTGATCTAGGACCTAGACGTTAATTCAACATTCATCATCATGGAAAATTCTTAGATTTCTGTCTACCAGGTTTAATACCGCGAAATATAGCATGGATACAAAGTAGCACTTCACCACTTGACATTCATACAGCGTGTTAAATTCAAATTGCACATTTACGACACATACAATGTGATTGAACTTTTGAAACGCGATATTTGGCGGGTGTTAATCTTCGTATGTACGTCACTTCCGATTGAGAATGTTCGCTCCGGAAGTTTAGACGCACCATGTCTCGAATATTGATCTATATTTTTTGGTATTATTTTTTAATACGCTGTGTGCTCGATGTTAGCATGACCATCTATCATTGCGAATTTCCTCCGTGCCTCGGAAAGCACGTAAAGCCGTTGGTCCCGGCTGTCAATTGTAGATCTTTGATAGTCGTTACTCAATCAGAAGCTCTTATGTCAGACAACCAGTCTAACAAATGGCTTCGTATTACCCAGTTACTGGGTTGTGGAAGTCCGATAGGCAGTCGCTCCATGTAAAATACTGATATCCAGCTGCATATGGTTCGACTGGAAGCCGAGCCCAATTTTGTTGGGAAAAGGCTAGGCAGATGATGATATGCGTGATGTTAGCACCTTCTAGTGTCTAGATTATTGGGGGCCATAATATCTGCTAATTCTCACCAATTAGAACGATTATAAAAATATTTATTCAAGTATATACAACAACAACAATCACGTAGTTACAAGAAAGTTTTGAAAGACTTCATCGACTTCACACATGCGTAACATGCGTGTCCGTTTGTCGCAGTGATTACAGCTTTTCAAACAAACTGTCAAGTCCAAATGACTGAACCGATTTTAATAAAACTTAATACGCTTAAAAAAGCATAGGTTCAAAAGTTATCATAGAACACATTCGAAATGTCTTAAAATTGGAAATATCAGTTTCTATGGAGTTTAAAATGTGTCTAATTCTTAGCTAAAACACTATTTTTCTAAAATCTTCTCTGATATTTTTATGTGATTAGATGGAAACAGCTCCAGCTCAACCCTATAGAATAGAGCCAATGATCCCAAAAGTTCTCAGACAGATAACGCTATACTGACTCGAAATCTAAAAAGTAAGAAAAACTTTTCTGTCGGAAGTCGACAGTAAAAAGTCAAGGAAATAAAACTTCTTCAAACAAAACTTATTTTACACTCTTTTGGTTTTTTTTTTATCTTAAGAATAGTGTCAAAACAAAATAACCTTTTTTAACACCCAGTAACAGTTGAACTAGACCAGTTATAAATTCTATACAAACAGATATTTGTAATTATTTTAAATTAAATCTAGGATTTTGAAATTTTTTTCTACTATCTTTTTAGACCTATTTACCTATGTGTGTGAAGATGAAAAATAAAATAAAAACTTTTCCAAAAAAATGTAACCGCCTTCAAAAACAACCACAAAAACGGATAAAATAACCTTCAAAACTTTTCTTTCGGAAGTTGGTGACTTTTTTTTTATTAATTTCACTGTCTTTTTGCCACCGACTTCCGAAAGAAAAGTTTTGAAGGTTATTTTACCCTTTTTCGTGGTTGATTTGAAGGCGGTTACATTTTTTTCGAAAAAGTTTTTATTTTACTCTTTTTAGTTTAAATATTCAACCACAATTCTTGTCAAATACGAGCACATCATTTTCTTACATGAGCACTAGAATTTTGCAATCCGTAACACCGGTAATAACATCGTTAAAATCTCTTACATTCATAATTCCCTATCTCAAAAACTACTCAACCGATTTTGATGAAACTTGCAGTGTTCCCTAAGTTGAACGATACCTAATACAACAAAAGAATTACTTAAATCGGACTTGTAGTTCCGGAGATATGCGAACACAAACATAATTTACTAAATCAGTCGATGCCAAGTCCTTACTAGAGGAGTTGTACCTTCCATCATCAGCTCAGCTACATGAGATGACGATTACCATACGCAAATACTTAAATTACTTCATAAAATATGCGAAAAACGATGTGTAGGCCAATAAATGGGACCACTCCTGAAGTATCTCCTTTCGAACAAAAAAATAATTTTGAAAATCGGTCTACAATTGGCGGAGTAATAGCTTAACAAACACACAAAAAAGAAAAAAAAAACATACCGTCGAATTGATAACCTCCTTCTTTTTGAAGTCGGTTAAAAAAGGTTCAATCATTTCGATAAGGATCGATAAGGATATACATATTTTTTTTTAAATTAAATGCCGTACGGTATAATTGCAGTTTGATAAAAGCGAAAAATTATCACTAAATATAAATATATCCCCTACAGAATATTAAAAGCTAGTGCTCGGATCGATTGGCTGCTTCTTGTGGCGATGAGATGACACACACACACCTCCCATTGGTTTTTGTTGTACCTAATTTAATTTAATAATATTGGGTACATCCAATGTTAATTAACATGTGCCACAATACGAATGATCTCGGTCGAAAAGGTATTTTTTGCAATTCGTAATTTTGACTTATGTACAAGGAAACTTTATGAAATTTAAGGTTAATATCGTTACTTTGTTACAAAATAAGCAAAGCTTATCCCAACTAGCAAAATAATCCTGGCATGCGATTAAAGAATGCTACCTGGACTTATAAAGCTCCTGAGAAGGTTTTGGTAGTTGCTACTACGCTTTTAACAGCATAAATACGTGCTGTTTTTACTCAAGTACGTTTTATCCGATAATTTGTACTTATATCCGTATATAAAACCATATTTCCTGACTTATTTAGGATCAGGACTCCTATAAAAGCATGAAATAAGAGTAGTTACACTCAAGAGTAATTACTCCGGTAAGTTAGACTTATATCCGCCTATAAGATAACGTCTGCGGGCTATTTAAATTCTCATACTCTTGCAGAAGCATGTACCAGGAAGATATGGACTGAGGAGCAATTGCTCTTGTTATTTTTGCTTTTAGCCTCATATAAGCTAATATTTTGTGGCCAATATAAGTAAATTAAAGTTAAATCACTATAAGTCATTTATGTATCTGGTATGGTTCAACATAAGCTTAGAAGTAACTGTTAAATGAATTTCATATCCACGTTTTATGAATAATAAAACACCAAGATTATAACAGCACTTGGTATGACAAAATATTTTCTGTATTATATATTTTTTTAGTTTTGTCTTATGCCGTTTTAAACCTAGACATATTTATATTGGCATTCCACAGTAGTGTTATAGTCTAAGTAATCTCAAACAATCCTGGTTAAAACTCTTATGAAGCCACTTTTGCTTGTAACGACCAGTACAGGCGAAAACACACTTTATATAGTTTTGAGAAATTCTATTGTAGGACTTGACATCAGCCATTTTGATTACAACAGTGTGACGACCGTTTTGCGAATTTTAGCGAGGGTTCCGGACATGGCACATTTAGAAAAAGTTAGAACTACGAAAGTACCAAGTCTATGAGCGATATTGAAAGTGAGGAAGAACTTTCGGATTATAACAAAAATTTAGAACTGTGTCATTCTATTAAAAACTGGGTTTACCCTTCAATATTTCTCATTCTGCATTAAACTCTTTACTTAAAATTTTAAATATGAGATTAAACAATGTTTTGCCTAAAGATGCACGAACATTACTGGATACCAAGAAAGAAATTCTAAACATTAGTGTTTCAGCCCCAGTGCACTATTGGCACATCGGTTTGGTCAAATGTTTGAAAAAGAAATGTCAATGATTCTTATTTACCAAATGAAATTTTTCTAAACATAAATGTTGATGGATTACCAGTTTTCAACAGTTCGAGATACCAGTTTTGGCTTTGACAACCGGGACATATCTCAGATAACAAGAAATGTGTAACATTCCAAGGCCATTTTAAGTTCTTTAAAGATCTGAAATCTTTTTTGGTTAAAAATCGATCGATATCCAGGAACATCGGCATAGTCTTCTTTAAATCGTCAGTAACCTATTGTATAATTAAGTTAAACAATGTTTAACCTAGCACGTAAGACAAACTTGTTTAAAAATATGTTTTTAACTTATCAATATAATATCAATCGATTTCATCTGGGCACATTGCGGAACCCTAATCGGTAACAATGGCGAATATGCTTCGGTTTTGAGATATTCCAATATAGAACCAACATACTTATATTGGTCCTATATTACACTTGGACATGCTAAAAATACTTATTTTAGCACTATGTTACACTTGGAAATGCTTACTAAGAAAATGTCGGCTGCCTTCATAATATTAATTTAATATTAATTAATACTAAAATGTAAATAAGCAAATTTCAAGAGGCGCTTTAAAATTGTAACCCAAACCACCACAGATTTCACAGAAAATTCATATTCCCCTATGAATAAGCTACTATAAGACTAACAATAACTTTTTCTATTGTGGTTGACATTAATAAATTCTGATTCATATAAATACTTAAACATAAGAAGTTAAAAATATTTTCACAGCGCACAACAACTTCCGATAGTCTCTTCGACTGTTCTAATTATGAGCTTACAGCAGCATTTCTAGGAGCGTATTAATCAAATTTACTACTATAACTTACTTATATTGAGATTAACAGGAGTAATTGTATTGACGTAATTCTATTTAAGGAGCAATATGGGCGTAGATGGCATTTCAGCGGACTAATATAAATACGTTATAAGTAAAAGTAGACTTATAAAGTGGGCCCTTTTCGCGACTTATATGTGGATATAAGTCTCATATAGTCCTCGATAAATGTGGTTCTAGGATAGCATTAAAACCAGTTTTTGCTAGTTGGGATATTAATTGTAAAATCGTTGGAATTTACGTGGCGTTTGTTTTTGTTGTAGAAGTAAAGGAAAACTCCTTTTTCAGGTATAAATGTGGTGTTCAGTCCACGTGAATTGATAAATTTATACCAAAACAGGAATAAGCTTAAAAATTTAATGAATTCGTTGTTACTTATTCCACAAACTAATTAAAATGTTTTCGTAAGATGACTATTTGTTTGGCTGTATTTATTTTGAGTCCTGACGTAGTACCTACTTAAATATTCAGAAACAAATTCTCTATCTTTAAATTCCGTTTCGAAAACAATTCTAATTTTAATTTTTCTAAGTTTTTTTTTGGCTTTTCTCTTTTATTGCGGCAAAGGTTTTGGTAATCATAAAGAATAATTTTTATTATGCCCAGGCAGCATGGCTCGCCACCAAACCCTGGCTCGTTTTTATTTTGTTCTATCGATGCGCAGGAGTTTTAGTTCTTTTTGGGTGAGCTAGCTCCATTTTTTTCCTCGGCTATATTGAGGCCAGGAGCAAAACCAATAATAAAAAAAAATGCGGCAAGTTTTGATACATAGGTAGGTAAATATGATTTGGTGCATTTTAATTTATTAGCTTGTATTTTTTTTTCTGCTATGATAGGGGAGAATGGAAGAAGAAATTGTGTTGCGCCGACCCCAAGTCAAAAGGGATAAGGGCAGAGAGATGATGATTTTTCTTTGCTATATTTAATTTATTGACACCAATAATATGACCTTGTTAGAGAATAATAGGAAGGTAAGCTATTTATTTAATTTTATTTTAAGTATTATTCCTCTTCTGGCCATTTCTTGCTAATATGGCTATCGTCAGAACCAATGTCAAAAAACCCAATATTATTATAAGCGGTTACATGGTCTAGAAATATCAATAAGTTTTTATTCATTTTGCCTCAATTAAATTAAATAAATCCAATTATGTATTTGACCCTATCAAAAATTACCTAATGTTTGTTAAAATAAGTTTAGGTTAAGTTATGTCTGTCGACTTTGCACGTTGCGCTTGCCTGGTGCGTGGTCTCTATTCGAGAACCTTAACAAACATTTTTTTTTAATAAGTACCGCAGAAACTTGTACTACTTTTACAGTAAATCTTAAATAGAACCTCCTTAAAAGACAAAAGACATACCAGAGGCCTTATCATGAGTTTTTAGTTATTCTGACGTAAAGTAAACTGGAACTTTGTCATTGTCAAATTGACAAATTTCAAGGAAAAAATTAGTTCCTTCTTCGCACACCAGAGGTTCCATTTTTCCATACAAGAAACGCTGTAAATACTGGAAAGACGCTGTGAAGTAAAATAGTGAAAACTCGTGATAAGGGTAGGTACTGTGCTTGGAAGCTTTACGTATTCTACGAGTATTTTGGGGACATCACAAATCTTCAACTTTCTGATCAGTCAATACTACAACGGATGTAGAAATAAATCCTATGGTTACAAAAAAAAAACAATAAGTCCAGTTGTACATTATGTGATTTCAAAGCATAAAGTTGTCAAAAGTGCAGACACCTTTACTTCCTCGTTGCCATTGTCCTCAGCATACAAAATCACACCGGACGTCTTGTGTGAACTTTCCCAAGACAATTTTAAACTTACAACTTTAGAAAATTATTACAACAGCGACTTTAATCATTATTACTGAACTGTTAAGGTTTATTATTCATTTTTGAAGCATGGAAGTGATTGATCCATGCTTTGTTTTGTAACTTTTTCATGTCAAAGGAAGCAGTGGGTATACATTGATGACATAATAGTTTAGAGACGTGTCCTACATAGACAATAGCTCCATTTCGGTATATGTAATAGATCCGAACGATACTTGCATAATTATCAGTTACTTTAAACAATAGACAAAGTCTGCAAAATTTATTTAAAGGAGCCGACATGATTCATGTAAAAATAACTCATAAGAAAATACATTATTTATGATCAAGCATTTTTTTATGCATTGACGAAAGACGAAAATTTGATGCTGGCTATATCTTTGCCCAATGCATTTTGATGTTCTTGTTGAACAAAAAATAAATAAAACAAACAATATTGACAAAATGGGATCGGACAAATCACGTAGGCTGTATGCAAAACAAAACACACCTGGGCAAAAATGTCCACGCAATGAATGCTTACAGATGGCCGGCGTTGCCGTGGAAGAACCAAAAAGAGATGGCAGGATCACCTCGCGAAAAGCGATAGCTGGTGCAAGGTGGCGCTCGAAAAGAGTACCTACTTGGAAGGTTTAAGGGGACTTTTGCCCAGGAGGCCATATTTTTTTATCATAGCCTAATGTATTAATATTTCTATCATAGCTTACTTTCCATATTTAAAAGTAATTTGAGTTTTAAAAGAACCTTCAAAGAACCTTTGGCGCCAGGAAATAAAACGGTCATAATTTTTGGGAGTGCATTCCCTATGCACGGTGCGCCATCGCAATTAGGACATGGACGTGACGTGGCGATGATGCGCTTGCGCACGTGATGTGGGATGTTAAGGATATGATACATGTACTATGCCAGTGATATTGTAGTTGATTTAAAAGAGTAACTTGTCCAATAAAGCAAACTCTAAAAAAAGATTGCCTCACATCGTGACTTTCTCTTGACGTTTGCAAATATTTACAAGAAATAAATTGTGGAGCATGTTGCAGATGACGTCATTTTTGTTCATTCTTCTGTCCTCATTATAATATTACAACAGTCATCGCTATTCTAGCCAGTTTTGTTCTTCTTGTAATGTCACTACCACAAAACTCCGAAAAAACATATCCATAAAAATATAAATAAATACTTCTCATTCCTGTTTCCGAACGCATACAACTTGAATCCCTTCAAAATTAAAACTTCTGGCTAAGCTCGCCACACCATTTATACATATAAAAAAAAATTATGTGTACATACTACGTAAAGATTATTAATGTAGCTACTCCATGCATATAGGTCAAAAGTATTTGCATCGGTAAAAACCCAAAAAAATAATTACATAATAATCTTATTTACCTATATAGGAAATTCCCAACTGATATTTTCTATACCTTTTTTGGCATACCTTACTTGAATTTTCCCCAACACATAATATATTTAATTTTAGCAATTAACTTGGAACTAAGTACTGACAGATGATAAATGATATTTATTTTGTAAGTTGGTTATAAACCCGTAGGACACAGTAGAGCATACGGTGCAAGACTGCCCCGCTTGGGCAGAGCACCGACGTGTCCTCACGGCGGCGATAGGCGGAGACCTCTCGCGCCCGGCATTGGTTGCGGCCATGCTGCGGGGCGAGACGGAGTGGGAAGCGGTCGCCTCCTTCTGCGAAGCAGTAATGCTCGTGAAGGAGGAGGCGGGCCGCGAGAGAGAGAGGACAGCGTCCTCCCTCCGCCCCAACCGCAGTGGTAGGCGCCCGCGGCGTCGGACGTCAGCAGACGATCTCCGGCCACCGTAGGCGCGGGCATGCGGGCAGCGAGTAAAGGGCAACTCGCTGCCTCCATGGACCATGCCCGGGTCGACGGCGCGTTGTGTCCCACGCGCGCCTCAAAGAGCGTCAGCATAATGACGGGGCCCCTCTCAGAGGGCCAAAGCCTGCCAGGGTCGCGGGTATTTCCTTACCGTGACCCCGGAAAATAACAGGCTACTGAAGGACACCGTGGATTTTAGTCAGTAGAAGTCTGACAGTCCCTCCTGCCGTGGGTAGGAGGACTCATTTGATGATTTTACCACGCTAAAAAAAAAAAAAAGTTGGTTATAAAAAAAAAACACTTTTACACGTCACAACCAATATTTTTAAAGCTAGATGAGGCCGGTGGGTGTTTCTTACCTGACTAGGCACTCTGAGAAGAAACAGCTGAAACAAACTCAGAGGTCACTGTCTCTTTTAAAGTCCAGACATTGTTTTGCTCAGGTCATACGAGGGGTGTCTGAGATGGTCTTTTGAGGAAAGAACCACACAGATTTGAGTGGACCTGTCCAGTCAGTGCCAGCATTTATCGGTTATCGTGTAGCCCTACTCAGAACACAAGGAGCTCAAGCTCAGCTCAGCTACTATGTGACCACAAATACTGCGAAATAGTGCCATAATGTAGCGTCATGCATGCTTTTCGAACACGTTATTCCTATAAATGAAATGAGGTATTCCCGTTTCAGCAACGATTTTTAGGGCACCTATATTTAGAGCAACGATTTCATAGATTTTGTTTATGTTTGTTGTTGTTTACGTTTAATTGAAAATTAATTGGCAGTTTGTCTCTGTCACCTAGAGTAAAGAACAAAACAGTCTAAAATAAAATAAAAAACAAAACCAACGACCTTCCCAAAAAAAAATAGTTAATTAACTTATCTTTCGGAAGTCGACGGCTCCTCCTCCTTTTTTAAAGTCGGTTAAAACCTACGTCTACTTAGGTAACTGTCCTATGGGACTGTATAAAACATCTGTTCAGGTAATTTACATTATTCGTAAAAAGTAAAATAAAACTTTGTGCGGATTTTTTATGACCTTGGCTTAGGATCTACAAGAATGTCTTAAGAGTTTTTTTTAACGAGCGTTACCGCGGGTAATAAGATAATCGTAATAGGAAACAGACATTAGTGTTATCTTAGATCATAAAACTACAGTGACCACAATACAAATAAAAGTAATTATGTTCAGGAACATGTGTGACGTGCTTGGAAGCGCTCGTCGCACGTTCGGTCATTTCCGCCAAGTTTCGGTGAGATTCTTGTGTCCACGATTTACGTTATTGCAAGACTTTAATTTTAATTTTTACTTACGGTAAATTGATACATTCTGTTGGGAAGCTGGCAAACACATTAGTGAGATATTTTTCCCTAATTATGAACTGAATGTGCAAAAGGCTACGACAAGATGAACATTTACATATTAACGAACACTTAAGATTATTCAAAGGTACAATGAAAGTGAGTGGATTGTGAGATTGATAGAGTGTACTTTTTCGAACCCATATTGTCCCACTGCTGGTCAAAGACATGGCTCAAGTCTTTCCAAAAGTTATTATAAAGTGTAGTAAGTTTTTTTTTTGTAATTTCTTGGTAAAGACACTAAAAAAAAAAGCAAATTTTTATTTAAGTCTTCTTGAATAATAAATATTCACAAAACAAACTTAACTCGTCGACACTCAACGACCAAACTAAAATTTTCCAATGTCATTGCCATATCGTCCCATTTGTCCTAAAAAGTCGATAAACGGTACCCATCCTACAGCTGATTGAAAAATCGTAATTCGGCGACGGTGCTGCATTTCTAATTTTTTTTTTACTTCATGTCAATGACCTGTTTTAGGCGGAAGTGTCGTCTGCACGGAAACAGGGAAGTACTCATTGTGCATTTTTTTAATAGCTATTTAGATTCGCAGGATATTACGTTTTTCTTTGAGTGCATTGACACCGATTTAGTTTTGTTGCTTAGCGCCGTGCATGACGTGGCAACGTTGATGGTTTTTTTGTGCTTCGTTACTGGCTATGTTCAAGTTCAAGTTTTTGTCGGACTCGTACTGACTAAAATCCACGGCGTCCTTCAATAGCCCTTTGTTCCGGGGTCACGGTAATTAGTGAGTCCCGCGACCCCGGCAGGCTTTGGCCCACTAAAGGGCCTCGTCATAATGCTGCAGAGACAACTGAGATACTTATATCTTCAATTTTTCAGAATTCAGTTTGATGATTATTTAGGTAGGTACTCGTGCTTATTTATGCTCTACTTACACACGCGCGATTTGTGCCTAATTCTTTCTAATCACTTGGAAACATCCCGTCCTTCGCGAATTTTTCGATTCTACTGTAAAAAAACCATAATTAAAAATTAAAATCAAAACAAACTCATCAATACTCCAACATGACAATACACCACTCAATTCCTCTATCCTAATCATAAATCTACATTTCGTCCTACAAAAGAATGAAACAAATCACGAAGTATAAATAATATCCCTGTTAGAACTAAGATAAATGTGGCCAGGCTTGGTGCAGGTTCACAACGGTTCAGCGGGGTCGGGAACGAACTCACGACCTACGCGGAAGGCAACACCTGACTACATGAGTCTTTATTTTTCCCAGATGTAGAATTAGAAAGCAGAAATTATGAAAGAGCAGTTGCTAAGACTTTAATCTGCTGAAATTTTAAGGAATTATAAAAATTATGGGTCAAAATATTATGGTATGTAATGGTATAGGTATCCGGGGCCGCGGGACTGTCTTATCAGGTAACCGCGAGTACCAAAACGTAAAGGGCTATTGAAGGGACACCGTAAATTTTAGTCAGTACAAGTGTGACAGTAATATTGAGAACACATTTTATGTTTTCACCTCGTTGAAAAATGGTATGGGTATTTAATACATTCTTATTTAGCCCCCAATCTACGAGTATACATCTTTTAAATAATTTACACATGAAAAAAAACCTGTGACCCTTTTTACAAGAATAACGCGGATGGAGAAGTAGAATTAGAACTATGTGGAGAAAAAGTGCAGAAAGGTAATAATTTTAAATGTATAATAATGTAAATCCTTTAAACAAATTATTAAAAAAAAAACATTAACTTGCGTTTGACACGTACTTACACACACACACACACACTCTTTTACAGTTAGTTATTATAATCTTTGACGATAGAACCTAAATAATGTGCAAACTCAAAATTTAGTGATGAGCGATTAACAGTGTCGATAAATTACAAAATATTGCCAATAACAGTATCGTATCTACTTCATCAACTTCTAATATTACGAAATAGTAATTCAACCTCTTATTAATAATCTATGTATACATAGGAAATTCAGTAACTAAAGCTCAGTACAATCAAAGGCCACCATTTAGCAATCTGGATCACGACTGTTATCAAGTGTCGTGATGAATAAATCATCTGTATTAAACAGATTGTGAATGGGCCAGTGTGGGATGCGCGGGCGGCGGTGACGTCACCACCCCGCCAACCAATACCGACCTTACTACCTTATAAGTAGACCTTATTTTCCAAATTGCTTTTCAAAGTCCTAATAATGAAATATCGACACAACTTGATAATAATTTTTAAAACGTTAGGTTAAGATTTAGAATCGAATGGCGTATTTATTCAAGTGATTCAGTTTCAATTTCTAAATAAGGTATTAATGAACGATTAAAAACAAGTCTGATTGACGCGTGGCGATTATCAATTGTTTTCATTGAGTAAATTGATATCTCAGGTGTATGTTAATAAATCATAAAGCCGATTTATAGAGTTTACGACTTCATTCTTCTTTCTCTATGATCGTAAGTGCTAAGTAGAGATGCTACAAATATTCGGTTACGTACTATTCGGCTTTCGGCCGAATACTGAAAACTATACCTAATGAAAGAAAACCGAACAAATGGTAAGTACCATTTAATGGTCGCTGGACTAACGAATACCGTAACCCCGGAACGTAAAGGGCTATTGAACGACACCGTGGATTTAGGTCAGTAGAAGTCTGAAAGTCCCTCCTGCCCTGCCCTGGGTGGGAGGACTAATTCGATGATTTTACCAAGCTAAAAAAATTACCATTTAAAAACATATGATATTTTTAAAAGATACCTACACACTTTAAGCACAATTTGATGAAACAATCAACACGTAATAATGTCACAACATACTCGTTACATTAATGAAACAATTTTATGCCCATGGGGTAGTTTTGGCATGCACTACAATGATACGGGGTCGAAATCTGTCACCCGCACAATTAACTGTCGCCGACTATTCGGCGAAATCACGGAATATTCGGTATTCGGCGAAATCACTATTCGTGGCATCTACTCGTATATTCGTAGGTTATGGATATGAATGTAGGATTCCCTTTAATGGGTATTTATGATTTCTAGTTTAGAATTAACAACTAATTAGAGTAATAATTAGAACTACTTAGTTGGTTTTGAGAAGCAATATTTATTAGAACGGTTTCGAACGGTAAGTACATACTCCCTGATATTATACAAGAATTTATCCTGAACATACCTCCTCAAATTTTACCGGTATACTTACCTTATAAGAGTGACGGTATAAGGTAAACGATATGGTAAAAATCACAATTTAACTTAATAAATATTATTTTGTCAATAGTGTTGAATATATAATTAATTTCATAAATGAAATATGCTACTTGCCTACGTTTGGGCGCTCCACACCGCTGTCAATGTGGTGAAGACTGCCTCGGGCACCATGGCCTTTCCTGCAGCAGGAGTGCAGGTCGGTTAGCACGACACGCTAGCTAAATGACATAATCCGTCGTGCTCTTGTCACCGCGCTGCCGCCGCCGCGCCGCCCGCCGAGGTGCCAGCCGTCTTAGAATCCAGTGGCTTGGCACGCGACGATGGGAAGAGATGCCATGGAAGCTTAGGCCTTTGGTGTGGGATGCAACATGCGTCGATACCCTTGCGCAATCCCATCTTCCTAGTTCAGCGTGTTGTGCTGGCGCCGCTGCTGCATGTGCTGAAAACTCCAAGCGGCGCAAATACATTGGCTTAGCTAGTAGCTATGTGTTTGAGCCGTTTGGGGTTGAAACTTTAGGGCCATGGGGTCCGAGTGCCCACAACGTTTTTAAGGATATCGCCAGGCGTTTAGTTGACTTTTCAGGTGACCAGAGGGCTGGCCTATTCCTAGGCCAACGAATCAGCATTGCCATACAACGTGGCAATGCTGCCAGCGTTCTGGGCACTGTTCCCGTTGACAGCGATGTGGACGTATTCTTTGACGCCCTTTGAATGTTTTTTCTTTTATCATTTTTTTTTTGTACATATTACTAGTAAGTTTTTATTTATAGTTTGTACATAATTTTAGTTTAATAATTTTGAATAAACAATATCATTTCATAAATTAGGTAAATTATTATTAATTTAAAACAGGATATTTACTTGTTTTTAGTTTTTGATTTATTTCTTATTTATTTGCATTGATTCTTACTTTCTCACTAATATTGTAAGTTTTTTTGTTACCTAACTAAAACTAGCTAGGTAACCGATCACCCCGAAATACATACCTAATTACATATACGTTGTCAGGTGTATAGAAATGGACAAAAAATGGAATGGAAAAAAAGAATCTTGTGTTCCAAGGAAAACAACGTTCCTATGATAAAAGATAACGTTAAGTGTGTTCATTGAAAAATCAAATACGTTCAAACAGTTTCAGAAGATAAAAAATACCAGGAATTAAACTATAACCACTGATCCGGCCAGCAAATCACACAACATGATATTGTTGACGCATTCATTAAGGACACCTCTTAATGAAAATGGACACAAATTTTGTCACACAAAACGTAAACAAAGCAACATTGACAGTATCTAAACCCATTCAATCGTAAAAATACAACGTCCGTGTGGGCGATTGAGTCACGTACCCTAAAAAGGACATTTTCGTCTCCTAGCACCAAAAATAGTAAACAACAATTAAATCTGAGGTTTGGACCCAAATCTCCACGATGTCACCTTTTATGGGTAGCTACTGTGTTTAAAAGGACCACTTGGGAATTACAATGGTTGGTATAAATGATGTTTAGATTAATTGTTAGCCATTTTTGGGGGTAACTTTCTCTATGATACGGCTGTTAGAGCGTGTGCCAGGCTGTTAATGTGTTTTGCTTTTGTTTATTATTCACTACTGTTTAGATTTGTATCTGTTCTTTGTATTTGATGGGTTTGTGATGAATGAACGGATGTTTAAAGCCGTTTTATCCTTTCTTTTTTAAACTTGTACTCACGTCAACTATAAAATAATTATCAAATAACCAAATCAATCAAGAGTTACGGCACCGAAACGTGGTCTTTCACTATCGGCCTCATCTCAAAGCCCAAAGTCGCTCAACGAGCTATGGAGAGGGCTATGCTAGGTGTTTCTCTACGTGATCGAATCCGAAATGAGGAGATCCGTAGACGAACTAAAGTCACCGATATAGCCCACCGGATTAGTAAGCTGAAGTGGCAATGGGCAGGCCATATTGCTCGCAGAGCAGATGGCCGATGGGGTCGAAAAGTACTAGAGTGGAGACCACGGACTAGCAAGCGCAGCGTAGGACGTCCACCAGCAAGGTGGACAGACGACCTTATAAAGGTCGCCGGAAGACGCTGGATGCAGGCCGCTTCCAACCGGTATCTGTGGAGATCTAAAGGGGAGGCCTATGTTCAGCAGTGGACGTCCTATGGCTGAGATGATGATGAAATAACCAAATCAATTCAGTCTAACATTCACTAAATCCATGCAAACTGCATCAATTCGATCCATTCTCGAACATTCCAGAACAAACAAATAGATCTAAAGCTTTCCAATCATGGTGTACTAGGGCGACAGGAATTACGACAACTGTGGCCGAACAAAGAGATCGGCCACCCACGATCCATTATCCTGGCGGGCTAGGAAATCCGACTCGTATTGAATAATTAGTAGCCTTGCAGTTTTGTTAACGATTTATGATGTGTAGTGTGCAATCCTTCGATGTTATGTCGTCCTAGTACTTTTATTTTCTGGATTGTGAATAAAGCTATGGAGTTTCTAATGCAGAATTGTAAAATTATAATTGTGTAAATTGAAATAAGGTACATACCTAAAGAAAGCTAATAATGAAAAGAAACGATTAAATCTGTAATTTATCGAAAAATAGAAAACTACATGTTATGATTTGGCGGTTGATGGGAAAACACTCAGTGACTGTTACTGAAAAAAATATAGTGAAAAACCCAATAACACTGCCCAACCCGGGTATCCAACTCAGGACCTCACGCTCAGCATTCGCGGCCACTCGACTAACAAAACAGTTATTAGATACACGTATTTAAAGTGATAAAATAACGCTTATCACATGAGCCTTTATTACACTTTAATTTTATGCCCAAAAAACGCACTGACAAGCTTTCCTATAACAATTTTACTTTTAAACAACGTACGACATTAATCCAACTGCCCCCGTCCACCCCAAAGAGATTACAAGCGAGATGATATCCCATCCGACGCGCGACGTCCCGACGGACTGGGAAACAAGATTCCCAGACTCCCGGGAAATCTTGCCGATGCGACGTGAAATAGACACATCTTTACATAATATCGTTTGAAATTCATACGAGGCATGGATATTGAAATATGCTGATGGAATATATAGGAGTACCTAATAATTTTTCTTCTTCATTTTTGAAACTGAATTGTCGAAAAGAAGAGGGATAATTCTTATTTCTCAGTGGGGGCACCGTTGGTATCCAGTTTTAGGTATATGCTCCGACTTACGATTTACAAGTCGCGGGTTCGAACGCGGCCAGGCGCATTGCTGTTCGTAACTTATTTCATTCCATTTCATTTTCTGCTCTAAAACAGTGAAGGAAAACATCGTCATTTCCTAGAAACAAAAAATCGAAGATATGTGACATCTACCAACTCGCACTGAGCCCGCGTGGTGAATACAGACCTCGCAGAGAGGAGGCCTGTGTCCCAGCAGTGGGAACATAATAGGCTGTTTAAGTTGATATGCATTAAGAAGTGGAAACGGAATATTTACTATAAGTACTGAGTTCTTGATGTCCGATGAGTTCATCCGTGATCACGGCGCTTGCAACAGTGCAGTGCCGTGTTAACGGAAACTCAAAACAAATAATTCTAAACATGGTATGGTATACATTAATCATGGTAATTGTTACAGCACCGTTATTTTTTGTCCTGTGTGACGTTAATAATTTTTTTTTTCTTTCTATCCTGTCTTACGTTTTTAATGATTTTATTAATGACCTGCATGTTAGTTTAAAAACGAATATTATGAAGTTTATGAAATAAAACATTTGGGTACAATTCAGACATGACAATCTTTATACTGTTTTCATAATTAATGCATAGTATTTAAATATACTCGTATAATTAATCTACTACTGATCCACCCAGGCTTCTCACATGTGCAATTTTAAAAGAAATTAAACCTTTGCCACTCAAAAATAATATAGTTTTCTATTGGTGAAAGAATTTTCAAAATCAGTTAAGTAGTTCTCGAGATTGCTTTCTACAAGCAAACTCACAAACTTTATACTATTAGTATGAATAGAGCATGCAAATATAAAGTACAGCTTGGCTAGAACGGATTGAAACGGAACTAAAATTTTTATTTCTGACAGCGTTTTAAAATCTTTGATATTTGATGTAAACAAAGACCGCAGGTTTGTTAGATTTATTATTGTGCCATAAAACTAACGTAATAAGTGAAAAAAAATAAAATAAAATCATTCAAAGTGCTGGTAGCGCGAAGACAGTGGCGACTTCCGGTTTTCTACATTTTTATGTCAAGCTGTACTATCAGTCTGTAAACATGACAGTGACAGCAGACCACATCCATCATATTCTTGAACCAGTCGTAGTTTCTACATAATTTTGTTTGGAACTGCTGACATCAATGTATTGTAGATAGTTGCGCATCGCTTATTTGTATAATCGAGTGGTATTATTAAGTTTCAATAGAACTTCCCACTGCTGGGACACAGGCCTCCTCTCTGTGAGAGAGAATGACCCAGTGTGGGATGAAATATGTTATCGATTTTTTGAAATATGGCTCGTTTTGTCCCGATGTTTTCCTTCGCAGTTTTGAGAGCGGTGATGAAGTATTACACAAGGCTAGCCTGTGTTCGAATCCACCAATCCATCGTTAGTCGGATTACCAACTAGAACACCATAGCAAGAAAATTGGAGGGATATTACGATATTTAGGCAAAGAGATTTAAGTTACTAAGTACTAAGTAGTGAGGCTAACATAAGTAATCAATTTCATACGAATAGTAACACTTTGATGACAAAATAAGATGAATCTCTTGCTAGCAGATTACGATGTTGTTTGCTTTAAAATAAATATTTTAAATATAATTATTTGCTTTTGTGCACAGTTTTGATTCATGAAATAATTTCGATTAAAGACTGTAGGTTTTCCTTGTTTTAAAGTAAAACTAAGTTTTAAAAGAGGTTAATTTTTTATTTCAACAAACGTTAAATTAACATGATTGATTGATGGATATTGTTCGGAACTCAAAATTCAACTGTGTAGTTTATTTAGTTTGTAACTATTATGAAATGCTGTCGCCAAATCAATCCTCATTTACTTAGTTATTGGCTCAGAGTTTTTGTTACTCAATAACATATTGATGATTTAATTATCACCAATTATTGTTAAAATAAATGTTATGCAAAGAGATTAACACAAACAACACCAGCCTCCAAAAAAAAACTACATTGAAAGGCGTTTGTTTGGAAGCACGTCGGTAGAGCGTGATCGATCAAAATGTTGAGGCATTGACAAATGCGCCAACACGTCAGCACCCCACTACGACAACCATAGCACCTTCGCCCCACTAGCCTCCGAGTTTCCCACTTTCCCGGACCGACGTGAAGTTGGCTGCGAAGCGGTGGGCGGGGCGGAGGCGGAGCGGGGTGTGACGGCGAGCGCGCGGCAATCGGCCGCGACCACGGCTTCATGTCACTTCGTCGCGCGCGACCCAGCGCGAGCCGTGCCACCAAAACTCACGATCGAAACTTTACCAACTTCTCAAACCCCGAGATTGCATGTTTGACACTTGAATGATCACTAAACCAAACAGGTGAGCCGCACACGCATCTATAATAAAGCTACTGACCTTTGCGCACACTATTTGTCCCAACTCATGATTAATTCATACCCTTTTTGCAGTAAAGTGCGTATAAAACTATTACAGAAAATAAAACGAACTACCAGCGACCCTATGGCGTGGGATTGAAAGAGAAGGAATTTTTTTGAGAAACTATAGTGGTGTACATAAGGTCGATATTATAATTGGTACGCAATTTGAGCTCGACGGAGATCGGCATGCGTTCGGAAATAAAAAGCGGCTACGTGCGACGAAAGAATCGATAGATTACAGTTTTTGCCGGTCACCTCACTAGTCCTGGCGACATTGTTCGAGGGAACGTCAATTAGGGATAATGATGAACTGTGTTTTTGAGCTTGGACGCTGCGATTGTTTGAAATTCATGCCACTTTGATAAATGATACGAGCTGATGTTTTTCTCGAGAAATTAATTTCTCGTTTTCCATAACTGAGGTTCCATTTTATGGTCAGATCGTAAGAAAACTTGGTATAAATTATTATAGGTAGATGATACTATGATTATACTGGATTCCTGGAGGTTTTTCTTTTTCAGTGAATTATCGCTTTTGCTTATTTTTTTGTTTGAACATTGATAATGAATGAAAAGTATGTTTACAAGGAGTTGCAATAAAATAATATAACTTCATCTATTCAAAAGTAACCTATACGAACCAGTTTTCTAGAAACTTTTCTAAAAACCTTATTCTTCGCTATCAAAATTCAATTACAACTTTAAAATATTGAAAAACTCCCATCAAAACTAATTTTCGAGCTTACACGGCAAACTACGAACTCCACCCCTTTCATTTCACCCCCAACTTCCAGACGAGGAGGGAAGTAGACAATTATAAAGTTAATGCATAAACTTACAAGTTCAAACTAAGTATAACTAAGTTACTAAGTTGCCTTTCAGCGATTCTAACATGTCTGATACACGTGGCGGGTTACTTAGTGAACTTAATGTTATAAAGGGACTATCCTAGCTATATAGTACAATCAATAAAGTTGAATTATGATATGACCCACCATAAGCTTATTTTCTAACAGATATTCAAATACAATTAGGTCCACATTCGCGTAAACATACACCATGGTAACGACTTTGATATTTGTCAAAATGGGTCATGATTCAACTTTGTCGATTGTACATGCGAAAGTACGTTTGTTACCCTTTCATGCCTAGACTAGGTACTGAATCGATCACCCTATAATTTTGCATGATATATTCCGTAGGCTCGTGTACTTAAAAAATTTGACCCATTTTTTTATTCTTTTTTTACGTAGGTACCTACTTAAACCAAAATTGACGGCAAACGTCATGGCGTTGGGGCAATTTTTGTGCGTCTTGACGTCAAAAGCTCCAATTGTCCAGTTTGGATACGTTTTATCTTTGTGAATATTATTTACTGATTTAACAAATGAAAAATTACAGTCAATAATTTTTCAAAACTCTAATCCCCTTATTAATAAACGTGGACTAATGTAATTTATTGAAATTGCTGAAAACTAGCCTAATAAACATAGAGATGTACTTTTCATCCGAAAAAAGAACAGTTTCCAAAAACAACAATAACCTTCATAACTGATAGATGGCGCCACCTGTACCTAAGTTCGGAATTGATTATTAATTTCTAAATCAACGCGAACGAAGACGGGGGTAGTAGCTAGCGGTCCATGTACGTTTATAGCTTACTTTATTGCTATCATAAAGTTTACAGGCAACTAAAGGGCTAGGCAACTTAAAGCTCCTGTTTGATGAAAGAAAAAAACTCCACGTATTTTTTTGGATTAATTTATGAAAGTCTAACTTATGCCCGCGGCGTTGACTACGTAAAGCTTGGAAATTGTCCAACGGAACGTCAAACTGGGAGAAAAAGTATCCTTAATGTTATAAACTCCTGCCGGGGTCGCGGGACTGTCTCATCAGGTAACCGTGACCCTAGAACGTAAAGGGCTATTGAAGGATCACCTTGGATTTTAGTCAGTAAAACTCCCTTCTGCCCTGCCCTGGGTGTGAGGACTCCTTTGATGGGTTTACCACGGTAAAAAAAAGCGTTGTTATTATATTTTAATGAGAAAGAGTAACTAATATCCATCCTTCCATCCCCACAAAGTTTCTTGTATTTATAATATTAGTTAGGGGTTATTGCGCACATCATAAAGTTTCATAAGATACGAGCCGAGTTTATGATTAAAGAAAATAAATATTATTTGCCATATTTTGGGTTATTTGGTAAAAAGAATGGAATTATTACATTTTTGGGTTCGGCAAAAATTTTGCTTTTCTGATACTCGTATGATGGACAAGCGAAGCTGCTACTCGGCAGACGATCTCCGGCCACCGTAGGCGCGGGCATGCAGGCGGCGAGTAAAGGGCGACTCGCTGTCCGACCATGGACCATGCCCGGGTCGACGGCGCGGTGTGCTCCACGCGCGCCTCAAGGAGTGTCAGCATTGTGACGGGGTCCCTAGAGGCCAAAGCCTGCCGGGGTCGCGGGACTTATCTCATTACCGTGACCCTGGAACGTAAAGGACTATTGAAGGACACCGTGGATTTTATTCAGTACGAGTCTGACAGTCCCTCCCGCCCTGCCCTGGGGGACTCATTTGATGATTTAAAAAAAAACCGAAGCTGCTACTAACAAAAAAATTGCTATCTGGATAATCGATAGTATCGCTTCATTATTCGTAACATATAACATCGGGATTTCAATAACCCTTGGTGGTTCAAAAGCTCAACAAAAAGCTCTTAAAGTCAAAATTACCAATTAGCAATTTTAAACTAACATACACATTTTCTGAAACCCAAGCTACCCATTATTTAAACAAAGATACATAATTAGAAGATCCATCGAACAAAAGTTCAAGTGTTCCTAATCAAAGTTCTCCAATTAAACTCAACTTTTGTTGATTTTACTCCAAAGTTATTTACTTTTGATGCTTCGTAATTACTTCCTTGAGCGAATGAGAGGGCAAACTGCTAATAATGTATTTAACGAGAAGTAAAGTGCCGAATTGAGAAGTTTTGGTTATATAATAAAGTGGTTGTTAAGCGAAGTTACTGTTAGTAGTTCAAAGTTAAAACTGAAGTTATCTATAAAAGTGTCTGAAGTTATCTGAGCGCAAAAAGTAGGGAGTTATTTGTAACGAAAACCACTGGATCAAAGTATCTTGGGCTAAAAAATTAAGTTTATTATGCATTAATGGCATTGCGTTGCGTTCCCACTGTTGGGATACGGGATGGGATACTCCTCTTATACGAGAGATTATACCGCGATTTTTTTAGATAAGTATTATAGTATTTTTTCGCCATTTTAAGAACAACGGAGATAAAATAATTACACTATCGTACCATTCAATTTTTTCTAAATAAGGAAGCGATTATTTTTTTGAAAGTTGCAGTGATAGATCTGTGAAAAATAAAGTCCTAAATTAGACTTTCTTAATAAGTTAAGCCTGAAATATTTTTTTTTCCATAAAAAAAATAGATTTCTACACTAAAACTGAAAGTTTTCTTTGACTTTATTTCTTTTTAACGACTCTAATAAAACTCTGAAGGAACTATAAGGTTTCAGCGAGGGAATTAGAAGCTTACTTGAAAAAGCGGTTGTTTTTGTAGTCAACTACCTAATTAACTGAACTTTTCCAATTAAAGCTGTCATCTTTATTGAGGCAAGCCATTTAAATCCCAAAAAAAAAGATTTGTAGTTCTACATTATTTTCGTAATGAGAGTTACAAGTCCAGGATCCTAACCAAAATGCTAGTACTATAAAGTATATTCTATTCTAGATTACTTTTATGGATAAATAATGATAACCATCTTCATTATCAGCCTATAACAGTCTACTGCTGGACATAGGACGCTCCGCTCACACGTCATTTCACTAATTCATCAAAGGATGCTGTTAAACCATTCTATTCTATATTTATACAATGGTGTCACTATGGGGTCAGATATCGTCCTGCGATATTCTTATCAAACGAAGGTTTAAATATTTCTCTTATACACAGCAAATCTTGTATTCCACATCAACAATGCGTACCATTAAAAAAAAAAACACAAATATAGTAAAACCAAGGCACAGAATAATTGGAATTCGCAACGCGGAACGTCTCTATCTAACGAATTTCTAATTTATTGTGTGCGATAGTACACACCCCGGCAGTAAATCCTGCGCGCACGCATCTAATCGGCGTTGGTGGCGGCATCTCGCGGCACCTTTGCGAACTAAGATGCAGAAGCTTGCCGCTCCGCACTCCCGCGATTAAATGCTATGCAATATTTCTATTTGCTTTCTATTCGTCCATTATCTTGGTTAGTGCTAGGTGGTGATAACTTAGTGCGTTTTAATTGTGGAGTTAAGTGGCTGAGTAACTGCTCGTAAGACGGTAAAGAACGCTGGAGATTGCGTATCGTATCTGTGCTATTATGAGTCGGTGAGATTTGGTTTTATTTGAGGTTTTTCTTTAAAATCTGCGTGAGGAAGTCTTTCATGACGAAAGGTAGGCAGGCGAACTTTCTGTCACGTAAAATATGTTTGATGGAAAATATACCGGGCTTAAGCTAAATATGAATGAGTTATACTGACTAAATGATATTTATTTTGTAAGTTGGTTAAAAAAAAAACACTTTTTCACGTCACAAACAATACTTTTTAAAGCTAGATGAGGCCGGTGTTTTGTATCTGACTACTCTGAGAAGAAACAGCCGAAACAAATTCAGAGGTCACAGTCACTTAAAGTCCAGACATTGTTTTGCTCAGGTCATACGAGACTCATGCGAGCAATTTAAAGCCTGTGTATTTGTTTTTGTTAATGTGAAAAATGTAAGTGTTATTGGTTTTTGCCATCAGGAATTCCACAATTGCAGCCAAAGAGTCTGGTCATCACCTCCTTTTTCAAGGGATTTTAACATGGCTGGAAAAATATAAACTACAAGGAGAAATATCGGCGTACTACTTGGTGCACCTTTGCCTAAACTTTGTAGGATTATCATGCTTGATGATGATAAATCTTAAGTTAAGAAAAGAAAGTATGGTCATTGGTCTGTGATATTGACCCATACCCTGCTGTATAAGACGGGTCATGTAATAAAGGGTACTGATACTGACTGTACAAAGACTGGGTGTTTGTGTATGTATGTTTCTATGTTTGTAAACGCACCCACGATATAGGAGAAATTCCTAGTGTCGATTAAGCCATTGAGGCAGTTAAAAGCACATAATAAAGCAGTTGTACATTGTACAATGTAAAATTATCATGTAATTAGGCTCCAAGACATCTTATATCCCAATCAGACGCAGTTTCACGGCTATTTTAAAGAAGCATGTTAAAATATCTCATAATTTTCATATTTACACGCATCTTTGTAAACAAGTATCATTACAATACATAAAAGTCTTAAACTCTTACTTTTGTCGTCATAAAAATGCTTTATTCGAAAATCTGCTTTATTTTTATGTTCCTAGAGTGAGTTTTGAAGTGTGGTTTTAAAAAGCGGCGCCTACGCATATGTGGTAGTCATAAAGATCTCTAGTATGGTCCGAAAAAACGATCAGGTATGTTGTTTAATTTGGGTACTGGTGAATGAAAAGTTTACCGAGAATTTTAAACTCAAGTAAGATATCGATATAAAAGAAGGTGCTAAATCTGGTGTTGGTCTTTTTTTGCCGTGGTCAATCATCAAATGAAGCGTGAAGGATGGAGAGTAAGGGACTGCTATGACTCGTACTGATTAAAATTCACGGTGTTCCTTCAATAGCCCTTTACGTTCCAGGGTCACTGTTACTTACCTGTTTTTACTTAGTCCCGCGACTCCAGCAGGTCCGTTTAACCGTCTGTGGGGTTACAACAAAAAAAATGACGAGGCTTATAGTAGTCGCCTATAATGTGCCTATCTTACCACTTAACTTTGGTCACCCATCCACAGATTGACTTCAGTAAAAGTTGCTTAAATTTTGTGACCCAAAGCCAGGCCTCGCCACTAATTGCTATTGCTACCATCTGACGGCCAACTGCCACCACGTGCGCTTATTGGTCATATAAAATAGCCCGCGCTTTCCTGACTTGCTATCACACATTTCCGCCCCATTTCACGAAATCACTCTCTTGCATTTTGCAGTAACTTACTGAGATAAAAAGATTGTTAAATGCACATTTGAAATCGCCATACTAATTAGACAAGAGTTGAGACAGATGGTATTGACCCACATGAGAAAAGTGTGAATTTATTTTTATTTGTATGCATACTAATGTAATTCGGTGCGTTATAGTAGCCATACACCATCCTGCCTATCGACGATCGATTTGACGCTTGCAATTGTTTAAAAATGCCAATTTGATAGGTCATCAAATCGATTTGACACAACGTCAAATCGGCAGCAGTGATGCATTTGGCTATTATTCGGTGACGACAGCTACAATTTTATAAATTTGTAGCTATCGGTCACCGAATAATAGCTAGATCTAGCTATAAAGTTGCTAAGTTGGCATCGCTGCTGCAGATTTGAGATTGTGTCAAATCGATCGTACGATAGGCAGTATGGTGTATGGTGTATATGGACGAACTGCCAATTTGAAACAATTGCAAGCGTCAAATCGATCGTTCGATTGGCAGGATGGTGTATGGCTACCATTACGTATTTCTTTGAAGTTGTGAACTTTCGCTACCTTCCAAAAACACTTTCCACGAAAATTAAAAAAATACCTCTCTAATCTGTAGAACATGGATCAGCCTGATTTAAAATCATTATCTCTTCAAGCCAACTTTACAACGAACGTACAGTAACACAATAATAACATACAATATTAACCTCTGACCAGCACTCAATTAATTCCCAACACACAAATCATAAATTATAGAAGCTTCATCAATATAATTATCACATCAAAAATAAAAACATTGAAATAATATTCGCCAAATTCACTCACTAGTGTTGCGCACCATACGGTTATGATTTAACATGTCGATATCGATTACTTTGTCGCTCTGCGGCGAGTCGATAAATCGCATGATGTCGACGCACATGCGTACTAACGAACGGCGCACGAGCCTTTCATTAACCGTTTCGATTACATTTCGCTTTGTATGCGATATTAATGACTTATAAGTAAAAGTTACGATAATTGTTTGTATGAAAAAGAATTGCCTTACCTGGGCGGTGGATTGTGGTTGTATTGTACTGTGTTGTTGACTTACCTGAAATAATAAAAACTTTTTCTAAAAAAAATGTGACCGCCTTCAAAAACAACCACAAAAAAGGGTAAAATAACCTACAAAACTTTTCTTTCGGAAGTCGGTGACTTTTTTTATTAATTTCATTGTCTCTTTTGCCACCGACTTCCGAAAGAAAAGTTTTGTAGGTTATTTTACCCTTTTTTGTGGTTGTTTTTGAAGGCGGTCACATTTTTTTTAGAAAAAGTTTTTATTTTACTCTTTTTAGTTTAAATATTCAACCAAAATTCTTGTCAAATACATAATTTTCTTCCATGTGCACTAGAATTTTGTAATCCGTAGCACCGGTAATAACATCGTTAACATCTCTTTAATTCATTCCCTATCTCAAAAACTACTGAACCGATTTTGATGAAATTTGCAGTATTCCCTAAGTTGAACGATACCTAG
Organism: Agrotis clavis; assembly: GCA_954870645.1. Taxonomy (NCBI): domain Eukaryota; kingdom Metazoa; phylum Arthropoda; class Insecta; order Lepidoptera; family Noctuidae; genus Agrotis; species Agrotis clavis. The sequence goes on from OX940929.1 coordinate 4,044,304, forward strand.
TACAACAAAAAAGAATTACTTAAATCGGACTTGTAGTTCCGGAGATATGCGAACACAAACATAGTTTTCTTACTTGAGGAGTTGTACCTTCCATCATCAGCTCAGGTACATGAGATGATGATTTCCATACGCAAGTACTTAAATTACTTCATAAGATTTGCGAAAAACTATGTGTCAGCCAATAAAATTTGAGGGTTGCCCTCGATTTCTCCAAGATCCAATCATCAGATCCTGAAATGGTGACAATGGGACCACACGGGAAGCACCAGCTTTCGAATAAAAAAAGAATCATGAAAATCGGTTCACCCAGTCGCAAGTTATGAGGTAACAAACATAAAAAAAAAAAAAAAAAAAAAAAATACAGTCGAATTGATAACCTCCTCCTTTTTTTGAAGTCGGTTAAAAAAGCATTTATTAGTTAAAGTAAAATATAACTTAGGTCAATTGTATTTTCCTGTACAAATATGGTTGTGCAAAGTGTTATGTTTTTAGGAGACGATAATGTGCCTCAATTAATCTATTTTTTTCAATAACAGCAGTTCCACGATCGAAAATCGGCTTTTCAAAGAATATAACCTCTACTAATTAATACATCATACACGCAACGCATAACTGTTTGCTACCTCACGCCTTCATTAAAACTGATTTAATCGCGATAACGCATTATCCAAAAACCCGAACAATTCGGAAATTCGCCGAACTTATCCGAAAAATGCACACTATTCGCGTCGCGTGCAAAGTGCGCCAGAATTGCGTTCGATTAAGTAAATTTCGGCGAGTGGCGGCGGTCGGTGCGGCGCTTTTGATGTGAGCGCTAAGTAAACGTCACGCTCGCCAGCCGTAATTGCGAATAGTGATGCGAATGTGTCGATAGTTTTGCTTTGATAATAGTTGTTATTTAATGTGTTTGTTTAATGAAGAATGTAAGTTGTGAAGGCTGTATTCGGACCGAAGAAATCAGAATTGTTGGCAGATCAAGACTCAGATTGGTCGAGATCTTCAGAAAATGGGATTGATGGGGATACTCCGATGGGATTGGCACTGACCAGGGAAACATGGGAAAAAAGGGTATATGCCAATGTTCACGTAGGTAATACACAAACAAAATATGAATTTTGTTTGTGTAAAGATTTTTGGGTGTTTCGGATCCAAGGTGTAAAAGAGGAAGATTCACAGAGGAGAAGTTCGAAGTTCGACAATCGCGCGGACGAAGTCGCGGGCAAAGTGCTAGTATTATGATATTTATAAACGTGTTATGCCCGCCCCAGATAATATGGAACAAAGGCAGGAAGGTGATTATCGCGATACTTATAAGTGTAATTCTTTTGTAGCTTTCTTTAAACAAAAAAAAAAAAACAAATCTGGCAACTCATTCATATCACTCACCCACTTCGAAATTCAAAAAAAGTCATTCAACATGATGATACGCATTAAGTTCATAACTGTCGTTATCGATATAATGACAACACTACAACAGAGGTCGATAATTATGAATGGAACATTTTGTTTCCGAGTCCCGCAGTGCGCCCGGGGCGAACTCATAACTTGTCTTTTTTCACTCCGGTATATGTGGGTACTTTCTTTTTAGGAGTGTCTTCTTGAAAGTGAGCAACAAAAAGTTGAACAAGCGTGACCGTTGTATGAGTCATGGGTTCCACACATTTAGATAAAGTAACAATATTGATCGTTGAATAAATATTAATAATAAGATCTTTTATTTTCCAATTCTTACAAATGAATCAAAAATAATGATACCTACGTGTAGGCTTTATTTTTTACTTTAAAAAAATCAAATAATTAACAATCATTAATTATTTAAGATATTAAAATGTCTTTTAAACCAAATTTTAATAAACACTGGATAATAAAATTAAACCGCTATCTTGCAGTAAACAGTACATTATCTGATACATGTGCAGTAAAATTAAAAAAAAGAATAAAAATAAAGGACCATCAAGAAAATTATAATGATGTCTCCATCGGATACTTTTTAATAGGCATAGTGCTATCGCATAGCAACGTGTTACACTTGGCACAAGAAAAGTTGGCAACACGTCCTATCTATCATATCACGTCCATGTGTTTATGTCCTTATTTGTAATGTAAACAGATACAAGAAAAACTGTATCTGTTTACCTATGAAGATGTATCTATTTCTAATTTAAAAAAGTTCATTTTTATATTTTCTCATGTAAGCAAAATTATACCGTTATAGTAACATAGTCAAAAATAAATAAATGGTAAGATATAAAAACTGCCTTTATTTTCTTGGAGTATATCAATTTTATTTATAAAATCCAGATGTAGGTACAGAGCTCAAATACTAATTATTTCGACTCATACGACAAGTCGAAAGCATCTTACGCTGTATTTTTGCAAAACGTTTTTGCACATCCCTAAAGGAACCCAAAGGATAACTGTTAGCAAGCCACCCTGAAACTTTACTTTACATAATAACGGTATTCAATTTTTAAAGCCCTTCAGAGATTCACCAGTAAGTATTTCAGGGTGCTACATTCATCATCAGTAGCCCAAATTACCTCTAATTCAAAAGAATAATGTCAAAGTAACAGAAAAGGTTCTTCTTTTACATCCATGTTGGGGTCAATACTACGGTACTACTCCCAAATTAATGCGACTTCTGAAAGCCAGAATAAACAGTGGCAACCACTAGAAAAGCCCCGAGACAATGAAATTCAATGAACTTCTTGGTCCCGCAACGAAATTAACCAGAAAAGAATATTGGAAGAGCAGAAAAATACGCTATATTTACATAAATGTTGGGCAAGTTTCCAGTATTTCGTATGGAAGAACTGCTTAAATGACCTTCACAACCTGGATTGGGACCCAGTAACTAGTTACTGAGTAGCGTGATTTCCGCAGGATACCGGTAGCCTGGTGCCATTGCCCGAGGTGGACCGGTAGAAGGTAGATCCCACCCACCCAAAAGATATGACCTCCACAACTTAGTTACTGGTTAATACGATAAAGCTTATTGATTCCAGGACACAGAATAATAATTACAGCCAGGGTTCCACAATATTTAACGGGATCACCCGGTACCCTAATTCATGATCACCAATATCTACCTCACCTATCATCACTAAAGGTGTTAAACACAGTTATTACTAAAATTATCACCTGCTCTTTAAAATATCTACATGTAATGATATTTTTTGTTCTGACTATCTCTGAGATATGGTCGTAATAGGAATGTTTGTTTAAATCTATTATGGATTCAATATGTAGTGGGTGTGGGCCAAGTCACTAAATGAAAGCGATGCTTTTATTTAGCTGCGAAGTTAGCTGATTAATAAGACTCAAAATGATTTTCATTGTATTTTTTTTAGTTTTGATACAAGGTACTTACATATTTGTCTAATAAAGATTGTTTATGATGAATATCAGGGAAAAACACAAATGAGATAGCAGCGCGGGAAGCTCGGAGCAAGCAGGTAGAGGCCCATGCCGAACAGTGAGTAAAATCAGGTTTTTGATGATGATAGAAAAACGTTTATTGGCACATGCACTTGTGGCATGTGCCAATAAACGTTTTTTTCTTTCTTTCTTTCAAAAAAAAAAGTACGGGAGCTCGAAAAATATTCACCATCAGTCTTTAGAAGTTTGACTGCTATTATCATCAAATAAGGTTTGAAGATAACAGAAAAAAACGAAGTTTAAAGTCAGTGCACCTATTATGATAAATGCTATATTTATAGACACCTACAAAAAACAAAATTAAAGGATTTTACCTGCAGTTTATTTGGAATTGCAGAAAAAAAAACGCTACTAATGCACTAGCAGAACCGCTCCGCCTATAACTTCGACCACACATGCAACAATTTCGTTGAATGACAAATAAGAAAAGATGATTACACAGCGAAGGATCATTAATATGTAATTGATTGGAACTATCCATCGATCCGAACTATTTGTGACGATTGATCGATATCTACCGCAATTATCGATTTCCTTTTATTCGTTCCTTTTAAATAATCGATACGATGAATATTTAAGTAGAGGATGTGATCTCTCAATGAATGAATGAAAAACTTGGATGTAAGTACTTACTTATTTTGATTTATTTTTTAAAAGGTAGCTGCCAGTATTTATTTTTAGGTTATCATTAAATTACTAATTGTTGGATAGTCATTAACGCCGAATTGATCAAGCATCTCGAACGCAATCTTTGTCCCGATCTTAGTATCAACAATCGAATTCGCTATTCCGAGTCTTAAATAATATAGCAGCTTTCAAAGAACAATGATCAGGATTTCGATTAAGATTTAATATTAACTTCAGGTGTATTTTTATTCACGAGAGAGGAGGAAGACAAAGTTTCTTTTTCGTATTTTTGCACTTTGTAATCCCATAATTCTTGAAACATTATGCTACAATATGTTGTCTTCCAAATTTAATGTACAATCGACAAAGAAGAATCATGACCCACCATAAGCTTATTTTTTAACAAACATTCAAATACAATTAGGTGCACATTCGCGTAAATATACATAATTACATAATATCCATGGTAACGACTTTGATCTTTGTCAATTTGACGGATTCAAACGATTTTTTGTCAAAATGGGTCATGATTCAACTTTGTCGACTGTACATCGGCGGCTTTGTGTAGAATATGTATGTGAGATGTGATATGTGAAACATAGTAACATGAATTTGCTTAGATAGCTCATAATATACCAGATCACGGCTCATAGATAGCTCGGCTTCACTTTGTTACCCGATACCTCAAACATCAATAAATTCCTTCTGTAACAAGAACTTCTATACAACACGTGTCTAACATTTTGCAGGTGCTATACAAACATATGCAGCATCAGTTTAACACAAAGCTTTTACTATGAATAACCACGATTAGATATTTATCTAAGTTTGGATTTCCTTGCCGGGGTCGTGGGGCTAACGCTACTGAAGGACACCGTGGATTTTAGTCAGTACTCGTATAAGTCTGACAGTCTCTCCTACCTTGCCCTGGGTGGGAGGACTGATTTGATGATTTTACCACGCTAAAAAAAACAGTGGGTTGGAAAAAGAAAAAGATTGGATTTCACCGATGAATAGGAATGCGATTTTGGTCAATGGAAACGGAGTTTATGCTCTGAATTGAGATTCTATTCTATTCTTTCTATTAAAGATTGATTTTTAACAGTACTGTATTTCGTTTATCATAAGATAAAGAGACTGTTATCATTATCACTATGCATAACAAAAGCTGGGACGACAATAAGTAAATTGTTCGTCGTCCAAGACACTCATGCTGGTGGCATCAATCCAAAACACTATCATTAATTGCCTTTTTTTAATCGTAGGTTCTCGTTTGGCCAGCAATGTTGTGGTCGACTGTGAAGCAAGCTTGCCTCGAAGTAATCTATTCATTCTAGATTTTAAAAAAAGACGTGTGGCACTCGGGGACTGCCGCGGTAAAGCTATTGCATAGCATTTTGTATCAACTTATGCAATTATAATTTTATTTATTTATTTTATTCATGCAGTATTGCTTTTTTTTTTGATATTAATTCAAGTTACACTTTTTGAGCGTGGTGACCGATAAGAAAACAAATTTTACTATTATTAAATAAATAAAAAAAGTTAATATTGTTTAAGAAAACCATGAAAACGACACCCATGATGAAAACTTCGATAATTTATGCAGCGGCCATCTTGGATTTACATTTTGACTGCACCATCGGTTTCAACACCCTCGAAAACCGTGAAAACGACACCCATGACGAAAACCTCGATATTTTTTGCAGCCGCCATCTTGGATTTACATTTTGACTGTACCATCGGTTTCAACACCCTCGAAAACTATGAAAACGACACCCATGACGAAAACCTCGATATTTTTTGCAGCCGCCATCTTGGATTTACATTTTGACTGTAACATTGGTTTCAACACCCTCGAAAACTATGAAAACGACACCCATGACGAAAACTTCGATATTTTTTGCAGCCGCCATCTTGGATTTACATTTTGACTGCACCAAACTATGAAAACGACACCCATGACGAAAACTTCGATAATTTATGCTGCCGCCACCTTGGATTTACATTTTGACTGCACCATCGGTTTCAACACCTTCGAAAACCATGAAAACGACACCCATGACGAAAACCTCGATATTTTTTGCAGCCGCCATCTTGGATTTACATTTTGACTGCAACATCGGTTTCAACACCCTCGAAAACCATGAAAACGACACCCATGACGAAAACTTCGATAATTTATGCTGCCGCCATCTTGGATTTACATTTTGACTCCAACATCGGTTTCAACACCCTCGAAAACCATGAAAACGACACCCATGACGAAAACTTCGATAATTTATGCTGCCGCCATCTTGGATTTACATTTTGACTGCACCATCGGTTTAAACACCCTTTTTTTTTTTTTTTTTTTTTTTTTTAGGTGGTAAAATCATCAAATGAGTTCTCCCGCCCTGGGTGGGGCGGAAGGGACTGTCAGACTCTTACTGACTAAAATCCACCCGTGTTCCTTCCTATACCCTTTACGTTCCGGGGCCACGGTAACCTGGGTTAAGAAAAAACCCGCGACCCCAGCAGGCATTTGGCGCGAAACACGACGCGCCACCGACCCGGGCTTGGTCCTTGGTCGGACGGCGAGCTACCCATAACTCACCGTCCGCAAGCCCGCTCCACCGCTGTGCCCTCTGCTAATCACTGGAAAACCATGAAAACGACACCCATAACGAAAACCTCGATATTTTTTCATTAAGAATTGATTTTTATTATTATTTTTTATTATTTATTATTTACAAAAAACCTGTATACACTCAACAAAAATAATCGTCGCGACTCCACTCCACTCAACTCCGCTCCACTCCGCTCCGCTCCGCTCAGCTCCACTCCACTTCGCTCCGCTCAGCTCCGCTCCGCTCCGCTCCGCTCCGCTCCGCTCCGCTCCGCTCCGCTCCGCTCAGCTCCACTCCACTCCGCTCAGCTCCGCTCAGAACACCGTGTCGAAGACTGCCGAACTGAAACGACGTTAGACGATGCACGGCCTTCAAGCCACACCTCCTTGCCCGTCGGAGTGGGGAGCGTGAGGTTTTTTCGTTACGGAATTTCTGGATTCGGTCCCCGCGCTCAAGGCCCGCGATAGAAGCTATGCAATAGCTTAAAATCTCAATGTTTCAGCGAGCTTTCCACAAAATTCTTACTTCAACCGTTTCGTAATGAGCCATAAAAGAAGAAAACTCGATAGTATCAATCCACACGACACAAATTCCTCGCTCCGACACGCAGTACATTAGTTTACACAGCATAAGCAAAGTGTCACAAATGTCAGAGGAGTCACGAGCGTGCAATTCCATTTTTTACGCTCGTCCCCGTGTCCCCCGCGTTAAAGCTCGTAAATCGCGTCATTTTCACGTCGCCGAGAGCTTGCATTTTGACGAGGTAATAGTCGAGTACATCATCTGGTGCGGCCATGAAAATAGAGATTACTAGCGTCGCCATCGGCTTCGCCCGCTACAACTAAACAAATTTCCCACGAGAAGATAAAATCCGAATAAAGTTTAGTAAGTTATAACTATCCTTTATTCAGGTTATAAAATATCTGTGTACCAAATTGCATCCAAATTATTCGTTGAAGTAGTTGTAGTTTTTGCACCCAAGGATAACTTTTGGTCTAATATTCTAAAGGTCTGTGGCATATTGGTCCAAAGAGAAAACACTTTTCTCGTGTCGCTATGATCGCGAAGGCACATTAAAATATCGTTAGTGCTAAAGATGCACAGCTGTATTAAGATGGGTTTATAACAGGGCACTGTGCAAGCCTGATAACAGGGCAAACTGCATAATCGCTTTTGGAAGGTCTATTAATTCGGACTAGCTAGGTACTAATCCAGACAAGTACTCATTAATTTGCATAATTTAGTTCAAATCACCGTCCATTAGTGGACTAACTAACTTTATGGACCATATTACGTTAGTTGAGATACTTACAGATATACGTGCGCGAAATATAATGGGTATGGTCTAAATTGTAATTTTGATCGCGATTCTCGTGGCCATACAAGTGTACAATTAGATAACTCCTCGTAATATTTATTGTGCAATAATATATCACTAAATAATTTATAAGAGACGGCACATCCCAAAGCGCCTTTGAAAAAAAAATCGTTTGCGATAAATATTTAAAAGTGTTTTTATACTCGATTTAGTTATTGGAGGGGGCTATCCTAACTTCATTAGGGAGGTCTCAACCACTGAGTTGATTTTTATTCTAAAATTTTGCAATATATTGTGACGTGTAAAGAAACGGTAATAATACCTGCATCTTTCATCTCGAAAATAAGTACTTTTCCCGATGAAAACTAGGTACATGATAATACATGGTGCCAGATGTCGAATTTATTGTTAAAAAAGCCTAGTTATACCAATATTATCAGCGAACTATGGTATAGGAAATTCAAAGAACCACTTAAAAGCTAATTCGATTACCGTAATTTATTACAAACAGGTCTAATATTGCGATAAAGCATTCCAGAGAACTATCGAAAGTTGCTTAACACCTCTCTCTAACTCGAAATCGAGTAAAAATCGAAATACCCCGATATCGATTATCTCATTGCGTATCAAAACTGTTAATAATTACAACTATTACTGGAGCCTGAGCGAAGCAATGTCTAGATTAATTGATTTCGATTAGCGGAATATCTCGCCAGCCTGATCCGATTGTATCGAGAGTTAATTAATCGATTTTACGTGCGCTATCGATTTAATGCTACCGTGTTACGCTATTTTGGTCTAAATTAGATTAGTGATAGATTGAAATTGAAACTCCGTTAGTAGGTATTCCAATAATTGTTTTTTGTTTGTTTATAAAAGTTTATTATGTCTTACAACACTAGGGCCATACTAATGCCGTTAACTATCGCGTTAATGGACGTTAATAGGAATATTTTAAGACTAATATTATCGCGGAAATCAACGGGAAATGCCGTAAATGTGGCCCAGCATTACATGAAGCGACTACGGGGCTTTTTATGCCATGTGTTATCTTTTTTTATCACTGTCATGGTCTGGAAGAATACAAAGTATACCGTATATCCCGAAATCATGTTTCCGTGGGATACATTTCGAGTTAAAGGCAAGCCGAAAAAAAAACATGAACTTAAAATCACGATTAAAATTTTTACCCACAACTTATTCAGATAATTCATGTCATCCTTCACGTACCGGCGTTTCATCACAAAACAGATTTATATTAGCAAGCAGTTACTAATGGAAACGCAGAGAAAAACCTACGGCTCATGTTTTAATACCATATTTATATAAAAAATATCGCATGCATTACGCATAGCGCTGGTTCGAGCCCCTGCTGTGGCAGATTGTGGATGAGGAACTATTCTGGAGACTTGAGGCTGCATCGCTGTGAAATACTTAAGAATATTTTATATACGAGCCGTTTCTTTTAAAGCGACCAAAATAAATGGGTTACAAGAAATCAGTAAAAAAAATATTTTTTGATTGATTTCCTGTAACTCATTTTTCTGTTTTTATATTGACAGGAGCCAGGAGTTTGACAGTCATCTCAACCCAGGGCGGGGGAGGACTCATTTGATGATTTTTACACCCCTAAAGAAAAAGTATAATTTCGCAAATTGTCATCGATTGTTTGCCCCTAGCCTTAGACATCCATAAAAAAGTTCAGTTAAGCAGCACACAACCTACTAGAGGTTGAGGTAGACGTGCCTGATACCACACAAAAAAATTAAAAGGAAGATTTGGAAAAAAAAAGCAAAAATACTTATTAAATTAGGTATAGGAAGTTCCTCCTCCGACACTCTTTTCTTACCTATAAAAATACAAAGTCATAAAAGTAGAGTCACTTTCGACAGTTTATCTTAGCCTATTTTTTTATTCTGACGGTATCAAAATTATTATAAGGCCTCTAAAAATATCAGATAGACAAAGGTACCTAAAATCTAGAGCAATATGGCTATGACAAAATTCTACATCTCCAGAATACGTGGAATCTCCCCTGGTGGTCGCTAAACAGAATTCTAAAGGCGTGTGCCGGCCAATAACATGAGGTACGTCACAAATGACTTCCTAAAACAGAACAACACTCGACTTGAGAACCTTCATGTTGTGGAGATAAAGGATCAGAGGATCTGTCACGGAGACTATCCTGATGTAGTTGGTGGCGACGGAGGAAATCTTTAAGTAGTAGCAGTTAGGCGCTGTCGTAGGGAAGTGGGCATTTTGGGAAATGGACGTTTCGGGAAGTGGACATTTTGGGAAATGGACATTTTGGGAAGTGGACATTCTGGGAAGTGGACATTATGGGAAGTGGACATTTTGGGAAATGGACTTTTTGCAACCGGTGGACATTTTGGGAAGTGGACATTTTGAGCCTGAGCGTTTACATTCTATTGTTTTTAGAAATAAACTTAGATTTGAGTGATTGAGGTGGTGACATGTTTAAAGACGGACTGTCAGGCAGACTGATTTTAAAGAATGCTGAAACAAACAAACCCGACCGAGAAGAGGCATAGGTGAAAGTGAAATGTATTAATCAGTAACATTTATAATTATTCATTAATGGATCATAGATCAAACTGAAGAAGGTGACGAAGAAAATTATACACATATCACAGCCTGAAAAGGATTGTTACTGACTATATCTATATCTGAGAGGACAGCGTCCTCCCTCCAACCCAGCCGCAGTGGTAGACGCCAGACGATCTCCGGCCACCGTAGGCGCGGGCATGCGAGCGGCGAGTAATGGGCGACTCGCTGTCCGACCATGAACCATACCCGGGTCGACGGCGCGTTGTGTTCCACGCTCGCCTCAAAAAGTGTCAGCTTTATGACGGGGCCCCTCTATAGAGGGCCAAAGCCAGCCGGGGTCGCGGGACTAACGAATTACCGTGGCCCCGGTTCGTAAAGGGCTATTGAAGGACACCGTGGATTTTAGTCAGTACGAGTCTGATAGTCCCTCCCACCCTGCCCGGGGTGGAAGGACTCATTTGATGATTTTACCACGTAAAAAAAAAATGTCTATCTATATTATGTACGTCCATACGCTTGTGTGGATGACTAGATGATACAAACGTGGTAGAAGGTAAAGAACCCTGCACGGACCAAAACAGGTGGCATGCTATTATTATAGTTTCTATCAACCCCAAACGGACAAAACCGTGAGCACGTATAGATGCTAGCAATGTCAAACTACCCGAATCATAAATTTTACCGATCGAACATTAACCTTCCACTATTGTAAAAAGGTTGAAAATCTATTAAAGAAATTTGATAGATTTAGGTATGTTGATGTGCTGGTGTCTGTTCATAATGTATGTTTGCGACCAGAGGTATTAACAAGTTCCTCAATCTCTGCAAATATGAGAGGCAATTTATCACTAAACAAATTGGGAAGGAGGCGGTCTTCAGTTAACAGCAAGATTTGTTACAAACAAGGTATTCGACATACTATAAAATGTTTTATTTTACCATCATCTGATAAAGAAAGATAAAATATTATATGATGATTACTAATGGGATAAGAGGCAGAGACCGATACGGTATTTAAAATGCTAATTGATGTCATGTGAATATAAGAAATCGTGAAAATGTTGACAACTCACATAACTGATTCGAAACTCATTTTTTTTTAAGTAGAGTTTAATCTTGACTCAAGTCTATGTCGACGATGGAGAAATCTTACCCAGAAGAAGCCTGTTTGCTCTAATTTTAAAGAGATTAGGGTTGTATGCGTTAGGAAACATAGACACAGAAAGTTCCACTTTTTTGCTGTGCGCTTTATTGAAATTTGTTTACTCGTCTGCTATTGATCGATTCTTTTCCTTGTGGTATTCAAGACAAGTTAAATTCTTTCTCCGGAACTTCATAGTCTTAGCGATTTTCTGGTGGTTGCCAGTGTTCATTAAGGCCCACAAGAGTTGCAGTGGTATAGGGAATAGCCGTTGCTCAGATTTACCAAATCTGATTTTTAGAAGTAACTAGCAAACCCGGCGAACTCCGTTTCGCCACCAGATGGCTTCGTTTTATTTGCTATAAACCTCACGGAGCCCGAGACCTTTCCAACGAATGCAAAACCGTGGAAATTGGTCCGTGCGTTCTGGAGTTATAGCGTCAGGAAGTAAAACCCGACTTATTTTTATATAGTAGACTAGCGACCCGCCCCGGCTCCGCACGGGTGCAATCTTTATAATATTATTAAAATTGCGACTATAATTTGAGATTTAAACTATCCTATCTCTCAAGTTGGATCGAACTGCACATGGTGTGCGAATTTTATTATAATCGGTTAAGTGGTTTAGGAGTCCATTGAGGACAAACATTGTGACACGAGATTTATATATATTACTAGCGACCCGTCCCGGCTCCGCACGGGTGCAATCTTTATAATATTATTAAAATTGCGACTATAATTTGAGATTTAAGCTATCCTATCTCTCAAGTTGGATCGAACTGCACATGGTGTGCGAATTTTATTATAATCGGTTAAGTGGTTTAGGAGTCCATTGAGGACAAACATTGTGACACGAGATTTATATATATTAAGATGATATAGTTTTAAAAGGCTATATATTTCACCCTACGTTTAACTTAATGTAGCATCTAGCTTTATTTTGAAACAGAACAACAAATAGAATTAATTATGAATACGTTAAAACAAGCGTCAATACCATTGTTTTTCAAATTACTTTGTTCTAAAAACTTCACCTGCCTCCATTTTAAAAGGACGTCCCCCAACAATCAATAAACATTACCTCGTAACTACCATTCTGGGGTCACCTACTTAATGTTTTTAGCAGTAAATATTGAAATCAACAAGTTAGATCTGCCCACGCTATAATAAGATCACTATCATTACGACTTTGCTTAATCATGTTGCTGTGTCTGTCAGTGTTAAGTTTAGTCTTTGGTCAACTGGACCCACTTAAAATGGACCCGCGGGATCACTCATACCATTCATATTGGCTGGATCAACGCTTTGGAATAGGCACCTACAGTACTTTCACGTCTTATGTATTGTGACTGGTATAATACCACCATACTATTTTTTTATGTTTTTTAACTATTCAGCAGTTGAACGCTCCGACACAGCGCCAAACGAAATAAAAAAAACGTTTAAATTTCTAGGCCTTTAGGAAAAAGTGTTTATCACTTTGTGGAATATAACATTGATTTAAGAATAGTCAGCGCATGTCTTTTCACCTGTCCAAACAGCGTTTCAAAAGGTACAGTCTTACTCACAAACCAAACATCCAAAAAACACAATGACGAAAGCCACAGGTGTCCCCTAGTCTAACTTAAAAGCGCAGATTACTAAAACAGCGTTGACCTGAAACAATTACATGAGTAAGCGCATTGTGACACACGGTGAGCGCGCGCGCATGATGACGTCACGATAAATTGGTCCAGATTGCGCGGGAGACCTGTAATTGTAGAACTTAGATTGTTATGATACGTGTCTCTAATTACTTGTGCAATTGTGCTCTGCTTTCGGTGGAATGATTGAATGACATGGAGGTAGGAGTTAATGGAATGTGATGACCGAATGAAATCTTAGGGATAATTCTTGTAGTTAGTTTTCTTAATTTACATTGTTTAAGTTGTACAAGGAAGAGATCTTACGATTAATTTTCACTTCTAGAGAGAATCTCAATTTTAATTGTTCAGACTTATAGTAATGAAAGGCAAATCTGCTTGTGCGTATACTAGAAAAATAGCTAATGACTTTGGCAAATAATTCACGCAGTGAATCACTTTATATTCACGCACAATTGAAATTCAACTAGCTGTTTCCAGTATCTTCACTCACGTGTGTGTCAAAAATAATCCCACGGCATCCTAACATCCACTAATATCATCCACTAATATGTAACCAAAAATTCGAAGACATGTGACATCTACCAACCCGCACAGGGCCCGCTTGGTGGATTATGGCCCACTCCCTCTCACAGAGAGGAGGCCTGTGTCCCAGCATTGGAACATTATAGGCTGATGATGAATGATGATCCTGACATCGGCATAAAAGGTATAAGTACTATGTGTTATTTCAGTCTATAACCTACCTCTGTAGTATATTTTAACCAGGTCCGTTCATGTTTTGACGTGATTGAGTAACAAACATATCAAAACTTTCAGAATTATAATATGTAGTAAGGATTTTACTTTCCACACACCGTATATGCCAATTCAACGTTGACTGTAACTCTCAAAACTTCAGTTATCTTCTCACAACAACTGAAAATCAACAATACATCACAACAAGACCAAAAGCGCTCACTTTGAAGACTCTCGCCTGGAGGCAGATTCGAATTTAAATAACCAATTACTCTGTACCATGTGCCCCTTGATTTATTGGTTAATTTACTTTAACACTGATTGTGTGGCGAAATTAAAAAGTCGCCGGCAACTTTGAGTTTCGGCACCTCGACAAGTCGACACATCACTTGGTTGTATGAATATTTTGTTTGGTAAATGTCAACACGTGAGGGGAGATAAAAGAGATGATTATAAATGGCGTAAAGATGAACAATAATTTACAAAAAATCTGAAAACAGAATAACTAATGCAATTTTATATCGTTGGCTTTTCAAAGCTCGGCTTAAACCGAAAACAGTTTTTAAATTAATTTAAAAAAAAGAGAACCGACTTAAAAAAATACAAAAAAAGTATAAAGTAACTTTTCTATCGGAAGTCGTTGGCTTTTGTTCTTTATTTCATTGATATTTGCCTCCTTTAAAAACTTGTTGAAACAGTGCACTTTCATTTAAGCTTCTCTAAGTAGCAATGCTTGTGAAAATAGGCTTTTCTAGGGATTTTTACAAACACAAAAAAGGGCTTCAGGATTTATGATTATTAGCAGAAATCAATACTTTTTAATAAAAATATAAAATTGTAGTATTTAGGTTCCGTTTACAAACATTTAAACTAATAATGACACATGATTCTCAATCTAGTACAATGGAGAAAGACCTAATCACGTCGTTAAAACTTATGTTCTCATAACATGTGGGCAAGAAAGTACCTACCTAGGCAGTACTCCAAAGTAATCGAAAAATAGTGGGTGTGTGATTGTCGGTATCATGTTCCCTCGGGGAGTAAGGCGTTTCATATGAATAACGACGTAAGAATTAACTCGTATATTATTGAAATTAGCTCAGATGCTTATTCCTAATGCACTATACAGGACCAATATTAATGATGACCAGAGGGCCTAGACGAAATTATGAAGTATTCCTGTTTGTGCAACAATTTTTAGGGCACCTATGTTTAGAGCAACGATTGTATTCAAATTTCGGCACCGATTAATATTTTCACGTTTTGCTCAATCGGGAACGAAAATTATACCTCGAAATCATCGAAATCAATCACCAATCAGCGCTAACAATTGGAAAAGTCAACAATGTTACGACTGATGAATTGGAAAAAGGTAGGTACCGAAAATTGGATGTTAATCCTGTCGAAAGTATAATAACCCAATACAATATTCTCACAAAATTATAGAAAGTCAAATCTAAGAAAAATTGGAACAAACGTTGCATTATCAGACTTAGGTACTCAATAATGGAAAGGCGTGTCATTGTACATGATTATTTGTGCTGGAGCAGAAACTATACATGTGCTTTCCATCTGAAACTATAAAAAAAAAGTCGACCACTGCCAAATTAATATGCTGACTTGACGACATGTTGACATGCTGACGCTGCGTTCATGGGAGATTGGCCGGAGAAAAAAAGAAGTTGATTGTGGCAGTCTATTACCACCTTATTAATAAAACGAGAAGTAAAGTTACGCCAAGGGTAATTCTTAAAAATGTATGGTTAGTCCGAAGAATATCCTGGTTGTAACTTTAGTCCACGTTTATTAATAAGGGGGTAAAGACTATAACAAACTATCTTTGGCAAGTAGGTATAGGTCAAAGTAAAAAGTAACAAACAGGCTTATGGCCCACCTGATGGAAAACCTTCATCGTAGCCTGCAGACACCTGCAACACCAGAGATCTTTTTTTTAAATGTGGTAATATCATCAAATGAGTCTTCCCGCCCCACATCCACCCAGGGCAGGTGAAACTGTGAAACTTGTATTGATTATAATCCACGGTGTCCTTCAATAGCCCTTTACGTTCCGGAGTCACGGTGATTCGTTAGTCCCGCGACCACCTTTTCACTCTTGACTTAAATACCCCAAGGTTTTAGCTTTTTGGAAACAGATTCCGGCAAGGAATTCTACATTTATTGGAATTCTAGATTTTAGTCTGTCCAAGTCCGACAGTCCCTCTTGCCCTGCCCTGGAAAGAACTCTCTTGATGATTTTAACACGCTGAAGAAAAAAGAGTGAATAGGTTACTTTGAGACAAGTGTGCTTTACCGTCGACCACATTATAGAAGGATCAGGCATTATGAGAGATGGTGGTTAAACGCGAGCCTATCTTAAAAAAAAAGAAAAGTTTTAATGCTTGTAAATGCAGTTTTCTTTCGTTCTTTTTATGAAAAAAATGCACCATATTCCTCAACATCCATACCCACATCGAAAGCTAAGTTTCTAAATCATGAGCTGGGTGGGGTGTGTAAGATAAAGTGCAGCATGAGTGCGGATGAATGGGTCGCCACGGGGCGCGCTCCGGACCCTGGACCACACAGCCACGCATCTAGGACACCCGGGATGTTCGCTAATCGATGCTGTTTGCACGATTTTATGTGTGTGGGAATTGGGATTTGAAGATTTGTGGTAAGGAGTGGTGATACAAGTGATTAAAATTAGGCTATTTTACTCAAAAAATATTATTTATTATAGGCTATTTTACCCAAAGAAACCAGGGCCGCCCAAAAGCCCGTTGGGTTGACGATATCGTCAAGATCGCGGGGAATAAATGGATGAGAGAGGCACAGAACCGAGAGATGTGGCAGAAAAAGGGGGAGGCCTATACCCAGCAGTGGGTGATTCCGGGCTGATATGATGATGATGATGATGATTCAAAAAATACTAAGTAATTAAGTAGTTAGTAAGTTAGATTATCAAAAAATATGTGACCCGTATTTTTTCTTTTGTTATGTAAATTAAAATGAAAGAAGATACAACGCTTCTAAACATCACAAAACGTCACTCAGTCGGTATAATTTTACAGGACGTCACAAGCCCCACTCCTGAATTTGGAAGGAGGTTTTATCTTTGAAACAAAACAAAAAAAAACAATGATTAAAACTTTCAGGACCTTGCCATTAATAATTGTTTCTCTTTATTTTAATTAATACAGTTTGAAGAAATCTTAATCTAATTCTCTTGAATTCGATTTCATTATAAGATTGGATTTGTGCGATCTAAAATCGTAATTAATTTTCCAATAAACGAAGGGTCTTTACTGTATATAATACCTAAAGATGACAGATTACGAGGAAGGGTATAAAAGACAATGCAACTTATTGGCCCAAAAAATTCAAACCCCTTGTGCACAATTCAAACCTATGCTAAACGTAAGTCCTAATCATTGGTGATCATTTTTAATATGGGACCAAATAAATCTAACCCAGTAAAAAAAAGATACAGGGTAACAAACATTTTCAAAAAATGTGGATTTTTTTAAGTCATTAATTGCAAAGGCAGCGTTGTCGTATTGACTATCGGTACATTGAGGTGTAGAAGTGTTTGTATAATAACGCCACCATGTCGATCCGAGTACAGGAGCAGAGCACGAAGGCGATTCTATTCAGAAAAGGCGTAAGACAGGGGGACGTTTTCTCCCCGAAACTGTTTACTGCCACAATGGAAGCCTTCAAGCTCCTGGAATGGCACGGACTTGGCATCAACACATCAACGGCGAATACATCACTCACCTTCGGTTTGCCGACGACATCGTAGTCATGGCAAAGTCGATGGAGGAACTCAGCATGATGCTTCATGGCCTCGACCGAGTTTCACAACGGGTGGGCTTGAAAATGAACATGGACAAGACGAAAATTATGTTAAATGCCAACGTTGTGCCCACCCCAGTCTCTGTTGGAAGCTCGGTACTCGAAGATGTTGACTCATATATCTGCTCAGGACAAGTAATCCAATTAGGTAGGTCCAACTTCGAGAAAGAGGTCAAACGCCGAATCCAACTCGGTTGGGCAGCGTTCGGGAAACTACGCAATGTCTTTTCGTCCGACATACCTCAGTGCCTCAAGACGAAAGTCTTTAACTAATGTGTGTTACCAGTGATGACTTACGGCACCGAAACGTGGTCTTTCACTATCGGCCTCATCTCAATGCTCAAAGTCGCTCAACGAGCTATGGAGAGGGCTATGCTCGGTGGTTCTCTACGTGATCGAATCCGAAATGAGGAGATCCGTAGACGAACTAAAGTCACCGATATAGCCCACCGGATTAGCTAGCTGAAGTAGCAATGGGTAGGCCATATTGCTCGCACAGCAGATGGCCGATGGGGTCGAAAAGTACAAGAGTGGAGACCGCGGACTAGCAAGTGCAGCGTAGGACGTCCACCAACGAGATGGACAGACGACCTTATAAAGGTCACCGGGAGACAGGTCGCTTCCAACCGGTATATGTGGAAATCTAAAGGGGAGGCCTACGTTCAACAGTGGATGTCCTATGGCTGAGATGATTGCAATGGCGTGTGCGATAGTGTGCGCGCTGCTGCTGTACCAATTAAGCGACAGGTAGTCGTAAGCGTAACGGCTCCGCGCCTCCCAATGATTCGGAAAACCAACCAACAATCCGCGCCAACAATGATTCGGAAACACCTCCCGCACCCTATCTGAGTGCGGGAGGTTTTTCCGAATCATTTTTTTACCTTCGTGAGCGGGGTTGTGTACCTGGGCATGCCGCTAGATAGGCGTCACGGCGTCCTGACCCACCGCCTGATGCAGGTCCTTACTGACACGGAACTTTCAGGAGGTACCTGTTTCAGATGTGAGATGGGGAAGGAAGAAACGCCTGGGTGTCTCCAATGAGAGTATCGCCTGGAGGACACAGTGGAACATACGGTGCAGGACTGTTCCGCGTGGGCAGAACCGCCGTGTCCTCACGACGGAGATAGGCGGCGACCTCTCGCGCCCGGCATTGACTCGTGAGGGAGAGGACAGTGTCCATCTCACGACCCAGTCGTACGATCTCCGTCCATCGTAGGCGTGGGCATGCGGGCGACTCGCTGTCCGATCTTGACCATGCCCGGGTCGAAAGTGCGTTGTGGAACACAACTTCAAACTTTCAACCGGCGTGCGACCACGCGCCCCTCAAAGAGCTGTCAACACAATGACGGGGCCACCCTTAGAGAGCCAAAGCCTACCGGGGTCGCGAGACTAACGAGCTACCGTGACCCCGAAACGTCAAGGGCTATTGAAAGACACCGTGGATCTTAATCAGTACAAGTCTGACAGTCCTGCCCTGCCCTTGGTGGGAGGAGTCATTTGATGATTTTACCATGTTAAAAAAAGGGGAGTATACCTGCATCCCTATTACTTGTTTTCTTTGTTACCCGATTGGATTGGTATAATGTGCTCGCAGTCGTCCATAGCTTGTCTTTTGGTGCGTTGCTGTGCGATTATCGTGATTTTTCTTCTATAAGTGTGCCCTGGAGCCTTACCACGAGCTCTTAACGCGATCCAGTTTAGGCTTGTCATCGTCATTTTGGCATCATTGAGAATATTACATTCAACAATCAGCGCTTTCACAGAAGGGTGAGTTTAGTGATTACGGTCACCACTGATTTTTCTACTATCCTTGGTTCAGAGGCAGCGATCACTACCCCTGACCCAAAAAATGTTTACATTTTTTAGGTCACATATAACAATGACGAAGACACATAAATGCGTTGTTGGATGCGAACAAACAAAACCTATAATAAGGTGGAAAAAAAAACCACACTCTTTAATACTTTTGTTACCCTGTATCTTTTTTTTACTGGGATAGATTTCTTTGGCCCCATAGTAAAAGTTGTTATAAACGGTTAGAACTTTCGATTGGAATAGGTTTCAATTATGCACAACAGGTTTGATATTTTTGGACCAGCAGTCAAAGGAAAAGTTGCATTGTCTTTTAAAAAATAATTAGGTATTGGTAACAGGGAAGTGATGAGGCCAAAGCATAAGCGATAGCGATTTAAAACGGCCTTGTTAGCTGTGACGAAAATTGGATACATAATTTAAAAAGTCCTTGAGCTTGTATTTTTCGTCACAGCAGAACCTACGACTTTCTATTTATTTAAACATTCTATACAAAAAAAAAAAAACAAAAAAAAGAAGTATGAAAAGGAGATAAGCTGAGAAGCTAAGTCGTTGTGAACTGTCAGGGTACAGCAAGACCTAAACTACACTTGATGCAAATACCATTATCGTTTCACGAACTTCAGTTTTATTGAATGTGTCAAGTATTACTAACCTGAACGAATAACTGGTCAGCTGTAGATACCGGAAAAACGATACAACCGTAATTATGGTGAATTTTTGTTGTCACTTACGGGATATCTTCCGTGATTATATTTTTGTTTGAGTTCCCGATATTTCGACGCTGTTGCAAGCGCCATGATCGCGGGTTGAGTGGAGATTGCGGGTGGATGAAAATAAATTGTTAGGAGCAGACAAATCTGTCTACCCTCTTTCTTTGTCTCTTGTTACGCGCACTACTGGAACTCGACACTAAGTCACGGCAAAACACACTCACAGTATCAACAAGTTTTTTGGAGTCTTTATAACGATGCCGGCTGCCCTTTATGAGCATGTTCACAACTGGATTCCACGTACTCGACAATTTGAAGCCATCCTCTCGATTGAAATTCTTGTGTTTTCTTATTTCAATTGCTTCTCTTGTCAGTCTTGGTATGTACCTAATATTTGTCCGTGGACAAAATACTAGGCTTGTGAAATTCAATCCAGTGATTGGGCCCTGACTGTAGCAGATGTTCAGCTATGGCAGATTTTTGCTCATCGTTATTTTTGACAGCCTTGATGTGCTCTTTGATGCGGCATGAGACAGTTCGCTTCGTCTGACCTATGTATGAGCTGCCACAGCTGCAATCGATTTTATAAACCCCAGGATGTTCATATGGGATTTTATCCTTAGGTGAACGCAGACTTTGTGCAATTTTCCTATGAGGAGTAAACACAGTCTTTATCGAGTATTTACTCAATAAACGACCTATCTTGTCCGTTACTCCTCTCAGATATGTCAAGAAAGTTGTTTGGCGTTCCACTGTAGCCCTGGCGGCTCGCTTCTTTTCTGGTCTTACTGCTTCATCATTTGTTTTGTAGCCATTCATGAGTAACACTTTCTGCACATGGGTCAATTCACTAGTAATATATCCCGATAGAGATATCCCGTAAGTGACATTTTAAATTTAGAGACAAACCGTGAAAGCTTAAAACAGTGTTTGAATTTTTGTTGGTCAACCAAACCCGATCGCCCGTTGCAATAGCTTTTTTATAAGACTCGCTTGAACCTCTACCTTGTACCACAATCCCGTCTGTTATCGGACGCGATCGTATTGCGTAAATTTGTCGGTTAATTACGCGATTTCTTACGCAACACTAAAATGCTACCGTTTTAATTGAACTTAAAAAAAAAAACTTTAATTGGTACTGCGAATTTAATTTTTCCGAACGCCGCGAGTAAATCAGACTGGAAGTTACTTTCGTTTATCGTAAATCGACGATTTTATGATGTTGTTTAAAAATCGATAAGTTTATAAATAAGAATGTGGAAGTATGAGTTTTGTTGTACAATATAAGAGTCTATATTGCTGTTATAAGTGAAAAGCTATTTAAAAAAAAACTTTGAAATTTAACCGATGTGTAGGTAAATAAACAAACAAATTAGAGCTTTTGAAAAGATCTTGGCAATCTTCTATGCACAACATTAACTAAAAACTTTTAAATTACAGTGTTAACTGAGCATCTCAATTAGCACATTGACTTCATCTGCAGCTGATTAGTGAACATTAATGATAACATAATTATGCTGCAAATGCAGGTATTTTAAAGAGAAAAAAGGAGGCAAACCCGGTAGCAATACTTAGCAGGAAATATCCCTTTTAAAGTGCCGATAATATAGTAATTATTCGTTTAATAACTTTCAGCAATAAAATCGGAATACAGTTAGTTTTTATCAGGCAACAAAATATGCAATCATATGCATCGCGGAGCATTTAAAATTAAAATTTAGTTAACGATAAAATTAATTTACGGCGTTGAGGAATATGTAAAAATTTTATTTGACATTAAAGAATGTTATTTTATTGGGTATTAAAATATTTAATTGACTAAGTAATTAACGAGAGCAAATTTCGCGACACTACTTGAAGGGAATCTTGAAAGTGGTTGGCGAAGATCGAAAATAATACCCAACTAATCAAAAATTCCCGAAAATAATCGGTTTAAGCGCTTGCCGAGGTTGGTCTATGGATGGGTGACCATCTGTCATGACGAGTTTCCTCCGCGCCTCGGAAAGCACGTAAAGCCGTTGGTCCCGGCTGTCATTTGTAGATCTTTGACAGTCGTTACTGTTAGTCAGAAGATCTAAAGTCTGACAACCAGCCTTACCATGGGGTATCGTATTATCCAGTTACTGGGTTGTAGAGGTCTGCTAGGCAGTCGCTCCATGTTAAATAATGACATCCAGCTGCATCAGGTTCGACTAGAAGCCGACCCCAATATAGTTGGGAAAAGGCAGGCAGATGATGATGATTCATTTATTAGCGCTCAACTCATCGTCGACTCTTTGACATCCAACAGTGCAAGATTCAATGGACATAAGCATATCAGCAAAAACAATTGGCATGGCAAAATCTACTCCTTCTAGGAAAATATAAGGAAAGGAAGAAACCGTGACTCGTTGCATTAATCATCATCATCCTGCAGCCTTCTTCATCTTCTATTGCCAACCTCGTTTCTAAGGCATTCAGCTATCATTTCGGTTTCTCTTCCGATACCAAAAATGCTCGTTCCAATAATCCATTGTATTTAAGAACATGCCACGACCAGCGAATAAATTGGCAATACCTATACAACTATTCGACTTTTTCTAGCAACACTGAAACTACCAAATAACAAAATGGGTACCAATACATCAAACAGACGGTCCTAATAACAATGGTCACCCATACATCAACGTCAATAAACAAATTAAACGTTTACCCGCGCGTTACGCGTCATTCGTCACACGGGACTAGGGTTACCAGAGAGAAAAATTGAAAATAAAAGGCTCTCCTCATGGAAAATTACGGACGTTTTATTGTAAAATGTATTTTGCAACTCGTGGGAAACAAAAACATATATTATGCTAGTTATACTGTAATATGAAATTATGTTATTAATTCCGCTGATTTCTGATACGTATTATTTTAAAAAGTTTGTTTTATTTGTGCTAAAAAGAATCTATATCTGAATTCTTAATCTCAGATTAAATAGGTAACTGTTTTATTTGTATCCACGCGGCCCCAGTGCACGTTGGTAGATGTTTTCGAAGTTTTGGTTATATTCTCTATTTTTTCAAATCTTGCCACATTTCGATCAGAAGTCGAAAAATCCTGAAATTACAGAACAAATTCCAAAATAACGTAACCCTACTCGTAACTTGTCCCGTCAGAAATAATTTTCTCTTAATTTCGCGCGATTGAAATATAATTTGAATTTCCAAAATGGTTACCGATGTGTGTCGATGGCGGGAACGCGACATGTTCCCCATGTGACACACACAACGCTGTCGCGGTTAGCCAACTTGTCTGTGTTTATCGGGTAGCCAAATTTAATAAAAATGAGTTTATGAATAAATTGTTTTTGGAAGCGGGTTTGTGTATATTGAGGTTGTTGACACGATTTACCTGTGTTGATAACTTTTCATACCATACACCACACGGTGGTTATGTAAAACCTTGTGGTAGAATGCTGGTATTTTAAGGTAAACGCGAGTATAATAACAAGTGTTTGGTAATCCAAAACACAGATATTCATATAATTAGTGGGAGTATTTGTCTTTTGGATTGCCAACACTTACCCAAAAACTATACGGATACATTTTTGGGAGAAAATCATCATATGACTTCTTCCGCCCTGCAAGGAGCAAATAGAATTGTCAGACTTGGTACTGACAAAATCCCGCCCTATTCCTTCAAATACCCTTTGCTTTCCAGGGCCGTCAGCGCCTCTCAAAACATAACTGCAACTCCAACACTAGAAAACTACACGACTACTCAATCTGGAGACTATGTATTTAAAAAAAACCCTGGGTAAGTTCTGGTTGACTCGAAAATACCAGGAAAGCATGGCACACGCAGCAGTACGCATATACTTAAGAGTGGGTGGAACAAGGCTACCAGTTGAAAATAATAATGATACCCCACTACGGCCCACGATATCTTCCATTTGCGTAAGTCCTTTATTTCACGAAGAATCTTCTTAACGATGTAATTATGATCATTAACACATATTTACATAATCCGCCACTAGACAATGCGCCCATTGCAATGACTGCGAAAAAAAATGACAAAACACAAAGAGATCTGGCTTTATTGTGAGTATAATGGACACTTCCAATAAAAATATGAAAATAGGCAAGTTATCTTTACATGGCGAGCAATCCGAAAGATTTGGGATGACCCATTGATTGAATAACTTAATAAATATTCAATGAACAAAGCTTAAACATCGATTGAAATAATACCGTCGCCAATAAACAAATATTAATAAACGAAATAAAATATCAAGGAAAAACTTTTTGCAACTTCAATCCGCTTGCCAGATCCGAACAGATAATTTGCTTACAATATAATCGTACAAAGATTGCGACTTCAAGGAAAGGGGGTAAAAAGGACCCGTAGGATAGAGGCTATTATATTCAAATTCACTTCGGAAGGCAATTTATATGGAGTTTATTGACAAGACGGGAGACCGCGGCTCGACGTAGCGGCTCGCGCGAATTCTTTGACAGAATCTCTTTCTGAACCGGCCTTAATTGAACGAAGGAGACAATATTGTTAAAGTTTTTATGCAGCCTTAAACGTAGAATAAAAAAAAGGTTGCACTCCAGGAGTGCCGGTAGAAGTGAAAACTTTTTTGTTACTATGTTTTATTTTTAATTTGAATGACGTCTTACTCATTTTCGATCAGGGTCACGTGACCCTGACGGTCACGTGACCCTGACGGTCACGTGACCCTGACGCGAGTTTTAAATTTTTTACCCATTACAGAAAAAGTGTACAACGCCGCTAAAGAAGTTTTCACTTCAAAAAAGTTATTTTACTTTATTACAGAAACTTTTGAATCTAATTTTGGAACAAACGAATGCGTTAATTAAATTTTCTTGATGGCTTTAAGTGTTGGCGCAGAATTTTCGTCAGTATTTTTTGTTGTTTTGTAAAAGATGGTCGTTGGCCGGAGTGGTGGTGTTTCGCAAACGGCCAGAAGAAAGTGGACACAATGCGGGATTTCACAAGACAGATTACAGAGGGGCGTATTAATAAGGTGACGTTTATACAACGAGATTCAATTTGCATCCGACATCGACACGACTCGGGTTCGTGAGAATTGAAAATTAAATGCTGTTATTAATTATTTTGGTAGGCTCTTTGACATTATTATTTTTAACAGCTCCAGACGAAAAGGTGTTACGTTGGCCTCGAAAGTATTCATAAACATTTGATATTTTATTTTATAAAATATAATATGCAACTCATAAAAGACTTGGCATAAAACATAACTTTCATTAATATGAAACAACAGGTGAAAAAAAAAGGTTGCACTCCAGGAGTGCCGGTAGAAGTGAAAACTTTTTTGTTACTATGTTTTATTTTTAATTTGAATGACGTCTTACTCATTTTCGATCAGGGTCACGTGACCCTGACGGTCACGTGACCCTGACGGTCACGTGACCCTGACGCGAGTTTTAAATTTTTTACCCATTACAGAAAAAGTGTACAACGCCGCTAAAGAAGTTTTCACTTCAAAAATTGCCAATTTATGTAGCAAAAAAATTACTTTATTTTTTTAGCGTCTGACCTACTTTTCCTAGGTCCCAAATAAGTGAAAGGGAGCTCTATATCTTTTATTTTTTAATAAAACTAAATGGCTGAAAAAGTCGTAAAGTGAAAACGTCTCAAGATGAGCTTCATGTCCCGATCTCGAGATAAGATCGTAATCTTTTCGGATATTGCTCGCTATAATCATATGCGGACTTTTTTTGTATTTTTCTTTGTTTTTGAAGTGAAAACTTCTTTAGCGGCGTTGTACACTTTTTCTGTAATGGGTAAAAAATTTAAAACTCGCGTCAGGGTCACGTGACCGTCAGGGTCACGTGACCGTCAGGGTCACGTGACCCTGATCGAAAATGAGTAAGACGTCATTCAAATTAAAAATAAAACATAGTAACAAAAAAGTTTTCACTTCTACCGGCACTCCTGGAGTGCAACCTTTTTTTTTCTTAAGGGCGTAGTCGAAGCGTGCTGGACAATGAGACGTGCTTGAAAATATAATGCTATATTGTTGCTTAAGCTTACTTAAGGAGTATGAGGATTAAAAGGGTTTTTGGTTTTAATTTATGCTTTTTACTTTTGAATGTTTGGGAGGAAATGTTTTGTAGCGGTAGGTATTTGTGAATTGTTTGTTTCCAAAAATCATAATTTACACTTTTTAATGGACTACAAGGTGTTCCAGTTGTTTCTCTAATTAATAGAAAAATCCTTACTATAATAATATAAAGTATGTATGGATGTAAGTTTGGATGTCAGGATAGACGTTGTTACTCATTACGTCAGAACAGCTGAACGGGCCTTGATGAAATTAGGCTCAGATATAGGTTACAGATAACAGGATACCCTTTATTCCGGCAATACGTTCCCATGGGATAAATTTTGACCAACACGCGAGTGAAGCCGCTAACAATAGCAAGTGGAAAATAAAACATTTCACAATTTCGTAAACAATCACACTTTTCAGTTCCAATTTCTCATAGAAAGAGTAACAATATAAAATGTATAGATAAGTAGCTCAGCTTCGAATCCTGCGCAACGAGGAGGGGGCGGCGCGAATTACGATCCCGCGTCGCCCAGCGGCGCGCACGCGCACCGATTTACGCGCGTCATAGTTGTGCCAGTGATGCGCAATGGTCATATCGATAAATATTGTAGGATGTTGTAAGTTCGTTTTTATGAGGTTTATTGTGTGTTTGTTGGTGTTGGATGAGATATCTTGGCAGACTGGATTAGATTTTTGTGTGGATCAAGAGATTAATAAAACACGGCCGCGGGGCAAAAATGCTTTGCTATGGTTTTTTCTGTAACAATTTTTTGACGTTTGCTCGCTGTAAACGTTTGACGGCACTGTTGACTCAGTGCTAGAGCGATTGACTACTGCTCTGTGTGACACAGGTTTTACACAATTAACGCATGTAACGAATATTTGTATGATCTACAAGAAGTTTAAGAGTTTGCAAACCAGTCCACAATAATATTAAGGAGAAATTCGTTGTGTGGGGCAAATATTCAAACAAAATTTTTTGTGCAATTTTATGCGTTCCTAGACAATCATCCTCTTTAGAAACGACAAAGACTGAATGTACCTGTAATATTATTTGATTTCACTTTATCGATAAATCTATCGAAGTAAAGCACATCACTATCCCGCCGTAGGCAACCACGCGCGTTATCGCTCCGCTAAAAATGTACCGTGACCCCCGACACTAACCAAATTATTCTCGCTCCTAACTCACAGATAGCGGGTTCGATTCCCGCTCCGATCCAGAATTGACGGTCAGATATCGAAAACTATTTGTCAATGAATAGTTCATAACGGGACTGAAGAGATTGTTGTGGGAAAAAGAAATTGAACTGTTTGATCTTGGAGTCAGCGTTTATGTCTTTTCTTTGGACGTGACTAGTGCTTTGAGACGAATACAATCCATTTCGATTGGTGCAGTTGGCTACTCGTACAAAATTAGGTTAGGTTGGTACCTAACGTGAATTAGCAGGTTGGTTAAATGTAGAGCTTTTTAACCGACGAAAAAAAAAGGAGGAGGTTCTCAATTCGACATGTATATTTTTTTTTTTTTATTTTTTTTTTTTATGTATGACCACGCATAACTTTTCCTAACGTGGTCCGATTTCAAAAATTCTTTTTTTGTTAGAAAGAGTATATCTCAAAGTTGGTCCCATTTCAATTTCAAAACTAAAATCGGCCTCTAAGGGTAGAAAAAAAGGAATTAATTGTCAATCTTCCTACAGAATTTTCAATTATGAACCGATTCTGTTGAAATAAAGTTAACAATTGTAGTTCTGAGGACATATTATATAGCAGAGATGTGGAGAACATAACATGATGGCGTCACCATCATCAGATCAACTCCAGATCCCTGTTATTTTGTGAAGTCAGTCCCAAGAGATCGTTAACAGTTAACAACAGCTATATCGTGTTTGGGCTCGTTTCACTCAGCTTGATGAGAACTTTAGACCTAGCTGAGGTATCATTGCCATCGAGGGTCTGAGAATGGTGACGGATAGCAGGGGCAAGAGGTCCTCAACAGATAACAGCACCTTTATCGTGTTTGGGCTCATTTCACTAGTCTTGATGAAAACTTTATACCTAGCTGGGGTATAATTGTCATCGAGGGTCTGAGGATGGTGACAGAGGGCAGTAGCAAGAGATCCTTAACAGTTAACAGCAACTATATCATATTTGGGCTCATTTCACTCATATTGATGAGAACTTTAGACGTAGCTGGGGTATGACAGTCGTTGAGAGTTTTTAGTTACAGAAATTGACACGAGATAGGAAACTCAAAAGTAAAAAATAAGTCCTTTTTAAAAAAAAAATCAAACCGACGAAACATCGAACTGAAAAGCAAAAAATAAATTTTGAGGCGGCGCCAAAGAAACAATCAATGAATAGTTACGACGAGCTATTCAACCACGACAACCTATACAACGAGCTATTCTGCTCTTCGTATAGTTAATTTATATGTTTGTTTGTTTGGCGCCGCCTCAAAATTTATTTTTTGCTTTTCAGTTCGATGTTTCGTCGGTTTGATTTTTTTTTTAAAAAGGACTTATTATTTTATTTGTTGCGCTTTTGTATGGTGGTAATTTATTTGTTTAATACAATGAGTACAGCTTAAAATGTCATTAACACTAAATAAATGATCCTTTCATTCTGTAATTATTTCAAACTAGCTGTTGCCAGCGGCTGCACCCGCTACAACTCGAAAATTATCCCATGGGAACATAAAATCGGGATAAAAACTATCCTATGTGTTAAACCAGGTTATAAACTATCTGTGTACCAAATTTTAGCCAAATCCGTTAAGTGGTTTTTGCGTGAAAGAGTAACAAACATACCTACATACACATACATACATCCTCACAAACTTTCGCATTTATAATAATTAGTAGGATAAGTTAACGAGCCAACTTTGGAGCGGAAAGGACTGACGGACTCGTACTGATTAAAGTCCACTGTGGTCCTTCCATTGCACTTTACGTTTTAGGGTCGCGGTTACCTGATAAGACAGTCCCGCGACTCAACTTTTATGAGCAGGTGGCCCACCACGAGCTCATATTGCGATCCAGTTTAG
The DNA here is from genome assembly GCA_954870645.1 of Agrotis clavis. Lineage (NCBI taxonomy): Eukaryota > Metazoa > Arthropoda > Insecta > Lepidoptera > Noctuidae > Agrotis > Agrotis clavis. The sequence continues at coordinate 4,073,879 of OX940929.1, forward strand.
GCTGTGGGAATGAGATGGCGCTAGACGACTTGTATAGCACTGTCTCTTTCCCACAGCCTAAACTGGATCGCGATATTAGCTCGTGGTAAGGCCTCTGATGTGTTTTAGTTTAGCTATTATCTTTTTTTATTTTGTACTTTTCCTAAATATAGTTAAAATATTATTTATTTTCAAAAACTAAGGAAAACATAAAGTGTGTTCCGGATATCTTCATTAGTTTCTACCATTATTCGTATATTATTTTATTTTAATTAGTTTGTGTACTACGAGGTATGCTGACATGGGTTACACAGGGCAATTCGTTACCTTCAAATCATAAAATAAAATAAAAATCGGATAGCAGTAAAAATAAAAAAAAAATGTGAAAAAAGCTGTTGTTATAATAAATTAAGTTTACGTTTACATGAAAGAGAATGAATACAATTCTACATAAATTAACCTTTAAAATCCACTTCAACAAATAATCCCCAACGTTACCAATTAAACTGAAAACATTTTGCATAATTGGCATAGCAGTTCATCACAAGGTTCACCATCAGATGTGGGGTTCAGATTTGAACTCCCGACCTTAAACGATTGGACGTCGGTGACGGCCGACTCATCGTAAGTTAACTGACCAGTCTGACCACGGTTGACCGTAGGGCCATCTAAATCGTTAATGATGACATGCTAGGTTGGTAACCCTTTCGTATTTTTGCAATAAAATAGTTTGTATGTTTGTTTTTTTGTCGAAGTACCAGTGGTTTGAGTGAATTTCTAAAATTGTAAAACAATAGAAGTAGAAGATTTAAGAACGGGATTTTTTATTTTTACGTGTGCCTCGTAATTAATTAAATTTATATTTTTTTGTTTTATTTTCTAAAGGTGGGTAAACACTAAATTAGCGATGATGATTATTTGATGTCTGACAGAAATGTAAAAATTAAGTAAGCTAAGACAAGATTTTGTAGGTAAGCAAGTTTTGAAAATACGAAAATATAAAATAAAAGGATTTAAAAAAAAATAGCTACCTACCTAATAGCCAGTCTTGATTTGCAAAACAAATAAAATAAATTTCTCAAAAATTGTCCCAAACACTGTTATGTAGTCCAGTTACACGACATTTTTTTTTTGCTTCAAAATAATCATTTAAATATGTTAATTTTCGTAATTTCGAAAGTAACAAAAATGATTGTCATAAAGGTTACTCGTTGCCTGTCTAAAGTATCTGTAATATCTGTCACAATTTATTTATCAATCTCTCAGATCAAAATCGGCTGTCTACTTTGAAACTGACAGACGGATTTCAGTAGATCAAGTTTTCAAAATTATGACAAAGGACGTTGCCAAATTAGTATTGAGCTCTGCCCAAATAAGACCCAAAATACATCTATAATATACAGCAGGTTTTAATGGTACATTTAAAATATCTAGATTGAAAAGTCGATTCCATCATCAGATTGAGAATTCTACGACAATGCGCCATAAAAAATGGTGAAGTTCCATAAGTACAAAGCATTTTGAAAATACTTTCATTGTGATAGAATGGAATTCCATGACAGAGTCTGTGTTTCATGATAGCTACAATCTAGGAATTTTTAAGTTAAGAGTGAATACTCTTACTTATTTACTTCTAAGCAAGCTTCAGAAAACATGTTGGCCAAACGTCAGCCAATAAAAAATATTATAAGGCACCGATACAAAAGTTCACTCTCTCATCTGTTCATAGACATTCATATTCATTTGTATCGCCTCTAATTGTATTTGTAAGCTGTCACAACAAAACGTTTAAGTCGATTAGTCAATTTATTTAGCAGTTAATTAATTCCAATCAACGATCACAGCTCAATTACCGAACAATTCTCTTGCCAAACTATTTAAAACGTAGATTTAGTCATGTGTTGAACTGACAATCCTATGCGGTTAGTAGACCGAATTTATTTGGCACTGTAACTGTGTCGTGAACTTCTAACGAACAGAGAAACACTTAAATTTTACAAATAAATCTGAACTGGATCAGTGAACATCTTAAACCACGTTCAACAATTGCGTTAAAATTGCCAGTGTTAAGATTATTCTTAAATGCGGTTAAAATAATTAAGCTGATCGCATTTATTATCACTACTGAAATTCGCCCTTAAACGCATTTATATTTCACTTTTGAACGTCAAAATATTCAAAGGAAATTATTAAATATATTCTACGAGACTAATAAAAATTAAGTTGCCTTAAATGTGGATGCTTCTGAGGCCGAATTTCGAATTTCAAATAAAAATGAATACAATCATCTTCAGATTTAAGGGTATTCAAAAATAATCTTAAAACTGACTATTCTCTATGAGTTTCAAAAGTCTTTTAAACTTGTACTTCTGACAAGCACTTTCACAATAAGTTACGCGCTTTCGAACAGTGGCGTTGCACGCCTCTCAATATTCATTAGCCGAGATTTTGATACAGTTTAAATGTACGTTTTTTTTTGTTAATTAAAGGGCATTAATTGTTAACAAAACTGCTTTCGACTGACCATTGCGCCGGCGCTTATTGGCCCAATTTGGGAGCTGAAGCGATTTTCTGTTCATAGATTACATAATTATTGTTTTGTCTTTTGTAGATGCAGTACCTACGCGATCTCAAGAGATTTAATCAGTTATAGTTATTATCAGTTGATATTTAAGTGTTTGACTAGAAGCTCATTACTAGTTATATAGAAAATACATTTTTGCAAGAGGGAAACTCGATTGTGGACTGCCAAATGCCAGACGGTGATGTTTCTAAAAGTATACTACTATGATCATTTTACAACAAACTGTCTCTCTTCTTTTGTACAAACAAATACAACTATAGTATTTTCTTATAAGTTCAAATTTATCAAAACTTGCCTACAAAATCGCGTCATTTCCATAACTTGCACCAAAACGCCAACGCAAAAACAACCAAATTAAACCCTGTAATTGATATTTATTTGCTCTACTTTGTGACACGCGAGCTATAAACATTGTCTCTTAGTCAATCGAAGCATTTTTTACATATTTCTTGTATTTGTACGAGTATAATTGTCGTGAGATCCTGTTGACTACGGTCGTAAAAAAAACGATGAAAGATTCGCAAAGGCTATATGTGGAAAATAACATATCGTCACGATCATGCAATCTACTTTTTGTTTCAATTCAGTGTGTTTTCTTTATTTCTAACTACCATTTTTGGTTGTATGTGGAAAATAACATATAGTCACGATCATGCACTCTACTTTTTGTTTCAATTCAGTGTGTTTTCTATAGTTCTAACTACCATTTTTGGTTATATGTGGAAAATAACATATCGTCACGATCATGCACTCTGCTTTTTGTTTCAATTCAGTGTGTTTTCTATAGTTCTAACTACCATTTTTGGTTATATGTGGAAAATAACATATCGTCACGATCATGCACTCTGCTTTTTGTTTCAATTCAGTGTGTTTTCTATAGTTCTAACTACCATTTTTGGTTATATGTGGAAAATAACATATCGTCACGATCATGCAATCTACTTTTTGTTTCAATTCAGTGTGTTTTCTTTATTTCTAACTACCATTTTTGGTTGTATGTGGAAAATAACATATCGTCACGATCATGCAATCTACTTTTTGTTTGAATTCAGTGTGTTTTCTTTATTTCTAACTACCATTTTTGGTTGTATGTGGAAAATAACATATCGTCACGATCATGCAATCTACTTTTTGTTTCAATTCAGTGTGTTTTCTTTATTTCTAACTACCATTTTTGGTTGTATGTGGAAAATAACATATCGTCACGATCATGCAATCTACTTTTTGTTTCAATTCAGTGTGTTTTCTTTATTTCTAACTACCATTTTTGGTTGTATGTGGAAAATAACATATCGTCACGATCATGCAATCTACTTTTTGATTCAATTCAGTGTGTTTTCTTTATTTCTAACTACCATTTTTGGTTGTATGTGGAAAATAACATATCGTCACGATCATGCATTCGACTTTAAGTTTCAATTCAGTGTGTTTTTTTTATTTCTAACTACAATTTTTCAGTCTTGATGTTTTGCCATAGAATCTACCTCATTTAGTGTAAAGCATTAGTGTAGTATCTATAGTCAAAAGTGAACCCCATAAAGTAGTACAATAATAATTATTATTATTATGACTATATTGTATAACTAGCTGAACCCGCAAACGTTGTTTTGCCATATTAATTTAAAAAAAAATAGATAGTAGCCGATTCTCAGACCTACTGAATACGCATATAAAATTTGGTAAAAATCGGTAGAGCCGTTTCGGAGGAGTACGGTAACTAACATTGTGACACGGAAATTTTATATATAAGACTAGCACTACGCCCGCGACTTCGTCCGCGTGATTTTCGAACTTTGCGTTTGTGAATTTCTAGTCCCGGCCACCCTCTATATGGGATACTGTTGGAAAAACTCAATCAATATTCAACAAAAATTATATCCACCCGCAATATTCCGTCTCAGGTAACACCTAGGTCCTAAAAATTTAAGACTCCTAACTATCAACCCCAATACAAATTTTTAGGGATTTGGAATTTCGTATCAACCTCTCTGAGTGAGAACCTGTATCCTAAATAGAACCCCCCTGCAATGTTGAGTCCTCTAATTACAAACAACAAAGACAACCCCTAAGGGGTCGAATTTTGTAAAATTCCGTCTTAGTGAGAACCTAGGTCCTAAAACAACCCCATGCTGAAACTCCTAGCATTTGTAGTAACAAAGTTTCACACAATCTGTCAACCCCATAAACAGCCCCTTAGGGGTAGAATTTCAGAAATAAAAGAACAACCTTGCAAAATTTAATACTCCTAGCATTTGTAGAAACGCAGTTTCATACAAAATATCAACCCCTAAATCAACCCCTTGGGGTCTATTTTCACAAAACACCCGCAACTACGTCTAAAAAGGAATCTCTATGCAAAATTTGAGACTCCAAACTATCAACCCCGAAAAAGCCCCTTAGGGGCCGAATTTCGCAAAACCGTCTTAGTGAATATTTAGGTCGCAAAATTCGAGACGCCTAGCACTTGTAGCAACAAAGTTTCATACAAACTATCAAACAGAAAAACAAACACCTTTGGGGTCGAATTTCGCAAAATCCCTTCATGGTGTGCATCTAAGTCTTATAAAGGAACCCGGTGCAAAATTTGAGGCTCCTCGCACTTATAATAACAGAGTTTCATACAAACTGTCAACCCCAAAAACAACCTCGTAGGGATCGAATTTCGCAAAATCCCGTCTTAGGTATAAATTACTTACGTCCAAAAAAGAACCCCTACGTAAAAATTTGAGTCTCAATTCTATCAACCCCAAAAACAACCCCTTAGGGGTCGAATTTCTCAAAATTTCCACCTTGGTGAGCATTTACATCCTAAAAAGTACCACCATGCAAGATTTGAGACGCCTAGCACTTGTACTAAAAAAGTTTCATACAAACTATCAACCCCAAAAACAACCCCTTAGGGGCCGAATTTCGCAAAATCCGTTCTTAGTGCTCACCTTCGTGGTATAAGGAGGGCTTATGCCAAATTTCAAGTTTCTAGGCCTAGCGGTTTGGGCTGTGCGTTGTCAGATCAGTCAGTCAGTTTTGAATTTTATATATATAGATTATAAATATACAATTTTTAATAGCCTTATATTACCCGACCCCTTTTTAAAGGAAAGGGACTTTAGGTCACACAAAACCAGTGGCCATTGATTTCAGAACATTTCGACATACCATAATAAGCTTTCTGCTTTCTTACTGATATGCAGAATACACAAGCTTTGTTGAATACCAGTTTGTCTATGCCCTACCAGAGATCTGTCAGTGAAGGATCTGACAATCTATGGAAATATAAAGGCAGATGATAATGATCAAAACATCACACCATTCACTGTTACCGTAATTTATTGTGAAGCCCGAAGCATACTGTCTACACTCTTGACCGGCGATCAACAAACCTTTGGTTAACTCTGTAAGCAAGATTTATGTAAAACTACCCGCCAGCGGCTCGCACGCTTTGAATGAATACATCAAAGTTTCCGCGAAAAACGTAAGTGCTAGTAGAAACCGTATCAAAAGAGAATAGACAAGTGGCACTCGGTCTTTATTTTTTGCAAAAGTGTTTGGCATTTTCCACAACCACTTCCAAAACAAAAGGATTGAAATTAATCACCTTTTCTTTGGCTTATTCGGTACCCTCCAATTAGTTTTTTTTTTTTTTTTATATATTACCTACAGTTATCATTCTGTTAAAACTGGATTTTAGAAAAGACCTTGTTATTTGTACTTTCGTAAAGAATAACGGAGAGTACCTGAAATGACGGGGAGAGCTTCGTGTACATACGTTTGGCGCCTCTGTTGTGTTTCATATATCCTGTAAATAGGTATAGCATCCAAGAAAAATACGTCGGTACCTAATTCAAATATCATAATTAGGTATTTTCAAATTACTGTGTGTTGGGTTTAAAATTATAAAAAAAAAAACACGCACAAAGAACAACGTATGTTCCATCACAATAAAAATCGTTTAATTATATGTTATTTTACTTTTAACTCATCAATAAAACCAGATCATCAACCCAACATTAAAAATTACATAACCAGACCTCAAAAAACACAATCATACATAAATAAAAACATAAAGAAAACGCCCGAAACGTAATCAAAATGAAACAAGTAAGTAGTCCCCAATAACCGAAGCGAAATCGAAGCATAGCCGAAAGTACTACAGATCAGACCGGAATAATACAATGAAGCTCATTATTAATATTCAGCAGATAACTCGCGTGCAGATACCGATAACGTTTTTGATACTCGTTAAGGACAAGACTACTTTGAGTACTCGTGAAATTGTGATGGAAGAAGTACATGATAAACGGATACAAATTCGTAGAAGGGATTAGACGTTATAATAAAAGATAATTATCAGAAAAAAATTGCTTTCTTTGTTAATATAAGACCGTTCAGAACTAGAGCACATTTTTCATAATGAAACCTCAGAAACTATTGAATTGTTTTTTGTTTTTTTTTTTATGTTGGAGAGTCCACTAATAATCGAGGAAGGTATATAAGATCACACTACGACCTGAACTATTAACGATACAATTTGGAACTGTTGTAAAAGACACTTGAGATAGTACTCTATAAAGCTATCACTCCAATTTTCACAGTAGATGATATTATTATTATTGAAAGACAATCTTGGATAAAGCTGGCACCAAAACGTGGAAATTGGTATAAGAAAAGAAATACATATGCCCAGCAGTGGATAATGGTGATGATGTAGGCGAACTCCAAATGCGATCCCCAAATAAGGTACATGATATTCTGCCTCTTTCTTTGATTTCAAAGTCGTAACAACCAAAAGTTTTCTAAACATATACAAAATTAAATTAATGAATTATCCAGATTTTTTTCCTTTCACACTCTTTAACCGACTTCAAAAAAAAAGTAGGTTCTCAGTTCGACATGTATGTATGTATGTATGTATGTATGTATGTATGTTTGTCCGCGATTATCTCGCGTTTGGCTGAACGGATTTTGATGCAGTTTTCAGAAAAGTGTTCATTACATTCTGGAGAAGGTTTTAGTATATAACACTAATAGATATCCCCTGACGTTGCCCGCGTGGATCCGTTTTGCTTACTTGGATCGTAGATTTTCAGGGACGATTGCATGTTTGCCCGCAATTATCTCGCGTTTGGCTGAACGGATTTTGATGCAGTTTTCAGGAAAGTGTTCATTACATTCTGGAGAAGGTTTTAGTATATAACACTAATAGATATCCCGTGACGTTGCCCGCGTGGATCCGTTTTGCTTACTTGGATCGTAGATTTTCAGGGACGATTGCAAGTTTGTCTGCAATTATCTCGCGTTTGGCTGAACTGATTTCGATGGAGTTTTCAGAAAAGTGTTTGTTACATTCTGGGGAAGGTTTTAGTATGTAACACTAATAGATATCCCGTGACGTTGCCCGCGTGGATCCGTTTTGCTTACTTGGATCGTAGATTTTCAGGGACGATTGCAAGTTTGTCTGCAATTATCTCGCGTTTGGCTGAACTGATTTTGATGGAGTTTTCAGAAAAGTGTTTGTTACATTCTGGGGAAGGTTTTAGTATGTAACACTAATAGATATCCCGTGACGTTGCCCGCGTGGATCCGTTTTGCTTACTTGGATCGTAGATTTTCAGGGACGATTGCATGTTTGGTCCGCAATTATCTCGCGTTTGGCTGAACTGATTTTGATGCAGTTTTCAGAAAAGTGTTTGTTACATTTTGGGAAAGGTTTTAGTATACATATAACAATAATGGATATCTCGTAAAGTTGCTCACATAGATCCGTTTTGCTTAATAGGATTGTAGATTTTCAAAGACGCCGATTTTATGAAGATTTTTGTTGATTATCTCAACTAAAAAGGGAAAAATAAAAACTTTTTGAAAAAAAGGGAACCGACTTCAAAACCAAACACAAAAAAACTATAAAATAACTTTTCTTTCGGAAGTCGGTGGCCATAGTCAATGAAATAAAAAACAAAGCCACCGACTTCCGAAAGAAAAGTTATTTTATAGTTTTTTTGTGTTTGGTTTTGAAGTCGGTTCCCTTTTTTTCAAAAAGTTTTTATTTATCAGCTATCTGTCTTCTATCCCATCTCAACTATTGTATCACCACAGGAAGAGAATCACCGTCAAATATCAAAATCTTAATACAAAATAATCTCCAACTAAGTACCAATAATAACAAAACGGAATTATTGTAACAATGTTAGCCTTAAGGCAAGATTTGCGGGGCGGGTTCCCTTTAAACACGACAAAGGGACTCACGTAAATACTGCATTAATTAATTTGTAGCGATAGCAAACTAATGTGTCTCCTTTAGATACGAGGGGTTATTCAAATAGGGATGTTTTGGGTTGGGATTAGGAATTTGATTTACGTGGTTAAGATAAATTAACTTTTTTGTTGCAAAAGAAAATTATGGCTAAAGCTATTTTCAAACAGAAAGGCGTGGCAAACGCGAAGCGAGGAGTTTTTGTTTGTAATGTATGGAATTGTTTGAAGTCAGTCACATATACTCGTTTATACGGTATACGGGAAAATAATCGCCGTGTGAACCTGGCCTAAGAGTTTACAGTTGTACAGAATAGAACAGTGGGGTATAAAAGGGAAGTGGCTACATAAAGCAAGGTGGAAAAAAGCTATCAAGTCATTGATTATAAGGAAATATCTGCCTGATGGTAGAGCTTTATATTTTCTGAAAATGACGTATGTTTGACACGCCATGCCCCAGAGGATGGGTCGCGGGGTTGTCTCATTAGGTAACCGCGCCTGACCCTGGAACGTAAAGGGTTTTAGTCAGTACGTTCTGACAGTCTGGCCATCTGGCCTTGAGTGGGAGGACTCATTTGATGTTTTGACCACGATAAAAAACAAATGCCCCAGAAATCATATTTCTTTCTCTAAATTAAAGTTCAAGATTTTAGTATTATCTGCTAGGCCAAAATTAGCTCGTAAAAATCTTAAAGCTTTAGCGCAATTTCTAACATTCTTTGATAAAGTTAATTGAGATAACAAGCAACCCATACCAATTAAAAAGTCCGGACAGTAAAAAAAATGACGAACAATACTGATATGAAAAAAGCTCGCATACAACATTAATATTTATTCAGTGTTAATTTCAGCAAATAAGCTGACTTTTCATAAATGAAAGGTATAACGTAAACATGTGACGGGTGTTGACAATTTACTTCGTACAATGGAAATATTTTAACAATTAAATTAATTCGTGTTGCTTTTAAATTTATTTTACGACTTTTTCTTAAAAGGATTGTGTGTGTATGTTTGTTTTATGTGCACTCTTATCAGGATTCAGTATTTTAAATTTGCTTGAATTCAAGTAATACGAAGTTCACGAGTTTTCATACAATAAACTTTACTAAGTTCTTTAGTTACCAGTGAGACAAAGTAGACATCAACCATTACAAATGGCCGCTTGGGTCTTTCAGTACCAACCAATAAACCAGCTAATCAGTTTGAAACCCCTGTTTTTCTTTGTTACTTGACTCTAGAAAATCTAAAAGAAAGCTTTATGAATGTAGGGCAGACTTTGACAAAGGAAACCTAATATGTCTGTAGATGTCATGCTAGTCATAATTGTTCAGTTCCTTTTTATATGCTGCCAGTGATTTTATTTTCATTTACAAAAAATGCGAAGTTGTAGAAAGCTCATGTTACATTCAAATTACTCAGTCATTAACGCTTTATAATTCTAACACATGTCTGTTGCTGAAAAAAGAAACAAAAACAAAGGACAATTTTCCATACAATAATAGACTACTACAGTACAAATCTTTACATTTTGTTTTTTAAAAATGACATCATCAAATGAGTCCTCCCCCCACCAGGGCAGGGCAGGAGGGACTGTCAGATTTGTACTGACTAAAATCCACGGTGTCCTTCAATAGCCCTATACGTTCCCGGGTCACCGTAATTCGTTGATCCCACGACATTTCTAAAATGACATAACAAACATATATTCTACAATTTTAATCCATGCTATTCTGATTCTGCTTGCTGTACTTGTACATAATCATTACACAGTAGGTGCATTGCAGATAACAAAAAGATGCGGTCGAATAAAAAGCGATCATAACAGAGGGCACGACCAGAGACCAGACGACCACGCGCGACCGCCGACCACAACTGATTATTTTATTGTTTCACTTTAAGACTTTTTTTTGCGAGTGTACTTGTTGAATTAAGAGCGTGTACGAATGGAATTTTATACTTTCAAGATATTATTTTTCGAAATGACTGAACTGATTTTATTTGACTTCATTCGCATAAGTAAAATGCATCGATCTAAAAATTAACAAACAACATTTTCGAAAGGTCTTAAAAAAATACTTGGAAATCCATAGATTTTCAGTGTAAGTCCATTAATAGCTAAATTATGCCTTTCTTTTCTTGGTATTGTATTTAAGCAACCAATTAGAAAAATAATTGAATGATATTATTAATTTTAATTATAGTTTCAATAATAAGTATTTCTCTTAATACTGCAGAGAAAATATAGTTAACTTATTGCAACTCTTCTAATTAAACCTAGCACACATAAAAAGCCCATCGCTTTAGAAAAAAATACCTATACTCAGATAAAACTTAGGTACCTACACAGAAGTCTACGATAACAATTTTAATGCGTCCATACGTGTCGTAATGACGCAAGTGAAGTATTACTAACGAAATGATTTGACTCATCGGTGTGTCGCAAAAAAACTTGCACGCGCGGGTATATCAGCTGACTTGAAGAAAAGAGTGCAGTGATTAGGAATGTTGAGAGGGAATGGTTTAGTTCAGATTGTATGTTAAAGAATAGGATATAGCATTTTTTTTTAAACACTGCCCCACACTAAAAATTTCTCCTGTATCACTCTTGACTGCAAAGCTATTAGTAAGTTCATAGCAACAATATTAATAAACCCTGTTCTAAGAAAAGTAGGGTTCAAGAATCAATAAGAACAAAGGTGTTTCATTAAGTTATAGAAAAGTTGTTTTGCTTAGAAGAATTTATAAGCCCCATCGTGAATATTACAAAAAAGCGTATTTATTTACTGATCAACAATCAACATCCATTTGTTTTGCAGACATCCATCATAAAGTACAATCAACAACATAAATCACTAACCAATAATAATATCCTAGAACCTAATTAATCCATTATTCCGACAACGGTCGAGCCCATCGTACACGCAAGTACAGTCATCCATAATAATTTCTAATAGGACGTCTCCCGTACGTTTCTGCGAAGAGCGGCGCCCCCCGGTCTAAGCCATTACGCTGCCGGATGGCCACTGGCATACCGGTACGCGTGCCGGATTCACCTATTACCTGCACCTTGATCGGAGATAAAGGAAATACTTTTTCTTGCGACTGTACTTTGCTGAAGATGCAAATTGGGTGAAGCGGTAAGAGTGGCTAAAAGCAACCCGTTTTTTAAGTTGCTTTTTGCTTTCCAGTACCGTGGTTACCTTATAAGACAGTTCCGCTACCCAAAAATGTTGAATGATGTAAATCTCATTATGGGATACAACATGCAAACCGATTTTTTCTTTAATTTCTTAGATATGTTGATTTGTTTGTATCACTTCACTGACCGCAGTCTAATCTACCGAAGATAGTCATTTTGATCAGTCCAAATTCCCTTCATTAGACAACTCATCAAATCAACCGGAAGATGAACAAGTAGATTCATAGACTGCTGTATAGATTTCCATTTAAAGAGCTTCTCAAGACCTTTAACCAGGTTGTTTCAATCTAGACTACATTTTCCGGTGACAACTTGTTTACCGGGAACATTTCCTACCTTACCGGCTATCAATCCTTAAGTTACATAATGCCCATTGTCACCTCACAACTATTCGACCACAATATCATTATTCGCAAACAAAAAGCGCGGTACAGTCAGCATTAAAAGTCAATGACCACATTCAGATTTTCAAAATTACTGTACATTATATCACCCATAAATCGCTCAACAGGATAGGTACCAGTATTGAATGAACATCATTAAAGTTCAAAATTAACTGAACACTAATTGTCAAAAGTCACTGAACACCATTTTGTCAAAAATTGCTGATCGTTATGATACCCGAAAATATCATAACATTCAGTTTTACAAAAGTTAATGAACAATACAAAATGCTTGTTTTGGTTATCCAGTATAATCACGGCAACGTCCAAGAGTAACTTAACATCATAAATAACAAAAGTCACTGAACAATCTAAAATGCTTGTTTTAGTTAAATCTAGTGAAATCACGGCAACGTCCAAAATTAGCTAACATCATAAATGACAAAAGTCACTGAACATTACTTTGTTTCGGATACGTAGTGTGTAAACTTATAACTACTATGAAAAGTAGCTGAACTGCAAACTAAAAAATCTTCAGAGTTATAAATCCAATCTTGTCCTATCCAAACTAAAGCATGTAAAAAAACTTTTTCAAAAAATGTAACCGATTTCAAAAACAACAACAAAAAAGGGTGAAATAACCTAATTAATAACTTCTTTCGGAAGTCGGTGGCTATATTTTTATTTTCATTGATTTTTGCCACCGACTTCCGAAAGAAGTTATTAATTAGGTTATTTCACCCTTTTTTGTTGTTGTTTTTGAAGTCGGTTACTTTTTTTGAAAAAGTTTTTATTTTACCCTTTTGAGTTTATTTATTTATTATTTAATCAACCCAAATTCTTGTATTGTAAAATACATAGGTATTTGTCAATATCTTGTAATCCGTCACCACAATATCCATTTCTCAAAAACTACTGAACCGATTTTGATGAAACTTGCAGTGTACCCTAAGTTGAACAATACCTAGTATAACAAAAAAAGAATTTATCTTTATATATTAAATCGGACTTGTAGTTCCGGAGATATGCGAACACAAACATAAAAACATACATATACACATACATACATATATACGCTTTCGAAATTTGGCACATTTGTTCAGACGCTTATATAGACCAACATATTCGAAAACTGGACAGTTCTGGAAATATTACATACATACGGGTCGAATTGATAACCTCCTTTTGAAGTCGGTAAAAAAAGAAAATTAAATGGATGTAAATTACGAATTTAACTTTCCAAAATTATTATTTTTTCATACTAAGTATCAATGAGAAATATTAGAAGAGGGTGTTCAAGCGACAAGCACATTTTTTATTTTATGGTTCTGTAGAACGAACGAGCGAAAACGAAAATAAATGAGAAATTAGAACTTGGCTCTTATTTCACATTTATGTTTTTGATGGGATTTCATTACTTTTTGAACATAAATATTATTAGTAAGTAGCCTGTGCTGATTGTTACATGTGTAATTACAGTTACACGCAGTAAGTATAAATTTAGTGTGCCTAAGGGAAAAAAAATATTAAAACTAGAAATCCGCCGAACTTAGGTCTCTTCCTCTGTGAATTTCAATTTAATTTTTTTCGTGGGATACTTTCGGAAAATCTAAATACATGCCGTGTCACCTCAGTTGATTTTAGGTTTTCAAGAGGAAGGGGTTGTGGATGGGTCAAAATTAAGTCCAATAGGACCGCCCGGAGGACACGGTGGAGCACACGGTGCAGGACTGCCCTGCTTGGGCGGAGCACCGCCGTGTCCTCACGGCGGCGATAGGCGGAGACCTCTCGCGCCCGGCATTGGTCGCGGCCATGCTGCGGGGTGAGACGGAGTGGGAGGCGGTAGCCTCCTTCTGCGAAGCAGTCATGCTCGCGAAGGAGGAGGCGGGCCGCTTGAGAGAGAGGATACCGTCCTACCTCCGCCCCAGACGCAGTGGTAGACGCCCACGGCGACGGATGTCGCGGGACGATCTCCGGCCACCGTAGGCGCTGGCATGCGGGCGGCGAGTAAAGGGCAACTCGCTGCCCGACCATGGACCATGCCCGGGTCGACGGCGCGTTGTGTTCCACGCGCGCCTCAAGGAGCGTTAGCATAATGACGGGGCCCCTATAGAGGGCCACAGTCCTGCCGGGGTTGCGGGACATACGTATACCGCGACTCCGGCACAGAAAGGGCTACCGAAGGACACCGTGGATTTTAGTCAGTACAAGTCTGACAGTCCCTCCCGCCCTGCCCGGGGTGGGAGGACTCATTTGATGATTTTGCCACGTAAAAAAAAACCGCTAGTAAGAAAGTTATCATTAAGAAAGGATTTTACGAGAATCCAACTCTAAGAGAGTGAAAACCTTTTTATTTGAAATCTAATTACTTGGGATTATAATTTAAAACACAGAATCCGCAAAATTTCTAGTGTGAGTTTACCGGCGTTCCTGTCCTCTGTCCACAGCACTGAAACCTTAACCAGGAAGATTTTAAATCTATCCCTGGTTGACTCTGAAGTGCCGTGCTTGACCGATGCGGAGAACGCCTGGAAAATGACTTGCCCGGATTCAGATCGACCCGTGAACCCATCTTCCCAGAGGCAGTGGGATGAGCCGCTCTGCAGGTTGGTACGGTATAATCTTATTAATACGTCAACCAATTCTGTAGAGCGTGCCCGCCTGCTGGCTGTGGGCGAATGGGAGTCGGGTCTATGGCTTCAGGCACTACCGTCACCCAACATAGGCACTATGCTGGGTGACGAAACCTTCCGGATCGCTACATGCCTGCGTCTTGGCGCTCCTTGTGGGGCTCCACATCGTTGTCAGTGTGGCGAAGGCGTCGACTGCCTCGGGCACCATGGCCTTTCCTGCAGCAAGAGTGCAGGTCGGCTAGCACGGCACGCAAGTTTAAATGACATTATCCGTCGTGCTCTTGTCACCGCCGGTGTGCCAGCCGTTTTAGAACCCAGTGGCTTGGCACGCGACGATGGGAAGAGACCAGATGGGATGACTATAATGCCATGGAAGTTGGGTAGACCTTTGGTGTGGGATGCAACCTGTGTCGACACCCTTGCGCCATCCCATCTTCCTGGTACTGCATGCTGTGCTGGTGCGGCTGCTGCAAGTGCCGAAAACCTCAAACGGCGCAAATACAATGGCTTGACTACTAGCTATGTATTTGAGCCGTTTGGGGTTGAAACACTAGGGCCATGGGGTCCGAGTGCCCATCGAGTTTTCAAAGACATCGCCAAGCGTATAGTCGACGCCTCGCGTGACCAGAGGGCTGGCATATTTCTTGGCCAAAGGATCAGCATTGCCATCCAACGTGGCAATGCTGCCAGCGTTCTGGGCACTTTCCCCATTGACAACGATGTGGATGAGTTTTTTGACGCCCTTTAAATTTTAGTTTTAGTTTAGGTATTTCTGTAAATATTTTACTCTTAATTTTAGTTTTTATATATAGTATGTATATATATGTAGGTATTTTTTTTTATAAAATAATCTTGTAATAGTTGTATATGTATAAATAAATTCAGCGAATTTTCTAACACTTGAAACACAGGAAAAAGATTGGCATTATTAGTTTTTTAAAACTAATCTCATTTGGTGATTTTGATGACGTAAAATTTTGTACGGGAAAATAACATAACACGCAAGCGGACAAATGTGAAACTCAGTATACCTACAGAAATGAGATAAAATTGATCAAACACGCCTTTTTTAGATTTTTAGAAAATCACCCCCCAATTTAGTGAAAAGGGGTATTCAAGTTTTAAAGGAAGGATTTTATTGCATGCTTTAATAAAAGCAAAACTTGGCCTATATATTCTTTCAATTTATTAAAAGATGCGTATTAATCTGTTTTCGTTGTTTATCTTATTCGTTCGGTTTAGTATCTAGAAACCATATTTCTCTTTGAATACAGGTTATTGTTATTAATTTTCCCTCAAAATGAAGTCAAAATAAGTTAATTAAGCCCTATTGGACTTAATTTTGACCCATCCACAACCCCTTCCTTTTCAAACCTAAAATCAACTGAGGTGACACGGCATGTATTTAGATTTTCCGAAAGTATCCCACGAAAAAATTTAAATTGTAATTCAAAGAGGAAGAGACCTAAGTTCGGCGGAGTTCTAGTTTTAATAATTTTTTTCCCTTAGGCACACTTTTATACTTACTGCCTGTAACTGTAATTATACATGTAACAATCAGCACAGGCTACTTACTAATAATATTTATGTTCAAAAAGTAATGAAATCCCATCAAAAAATTATAATTTTGGAAAGTTAAATTCGTAATTTACATCCATTTAATTTTCTTTTTACATGCTTTAGTTTGGATAGGACAAGATTGGATTTATAACTCTGAAGATTTTTTAGTTTCCAGTTCAGCTACTTTTCATAGTAGTTATAAGTTTACACACTACGTATCCGAAACAAAGTAATGTTCAGTGACTTTTGTCATTTATGATGTTAAGCTAATTTTGGACGTTGCCGTGATTTCACTAGATTTAACTAAAACAAGCATTTTAGATTGTTCAGTGACTTTTGTTATTTATGATGTTAAGTTACTCTTGGACGTTGCCGTGATTATACTGGATAACCAAAACAAGCATTTTGTATTGTTCATTAACTTTTGTAAAACTGAATGTTATGATATTTTCGGGTATCATAACGATCAGCAATTTTTGACAAAATGATGTTCAGTGACTTTTGACAATTAGTGTTCAGTTAATTTTGAACTTTAATGATGTTCATTCAATACTGGTACCTATCTTGTTGAGCGATTTATGGGTGATATAATGTACAGTAATTTTGAAAATCTGAATGTGGTCATCGACTTTTAATGCTGACTGTACGTACACTTTTGAAAACAATTCATTTAAAAATAATTCGAATTTCGTATACGCGACGGCGGCGGTGCGCGGTCAAAAAGCGCAATTGTCTGCTGGGCCGCGGCGACGCGCGTCTGTCGCGCGCTGCATTCTAATGAGCGCGGGTTTTTGTCGCGCGACAGCGTGGGAGCGTCACCCGATGATCGATATCGCGGGTGTGTACTAGGCCTTACGTTGGGCGTTACTCTCCGATCGCTTTTTGTTTGTGTTTGTATCTATTTGATTTCTAACACGTACATAAATGTGCTACTATGTTGCCTTGTCTGTCGGCCGGAAAGATAGACATAAGATGTTTCTGAAGCCCTTATTTGTAACTAGATACCGTTGTAAATATGATAGTCTATCCCCGTTAGAAATCGAAGATATTGCCGAACTATTAAAGCGTCATTTTCAGAATGATTCATTAAGGGAGGCAATACTTTAGCAGGAAGCACTCATAAAATGTGATCATCTATTTTTACACAAATACAAACAAAAAGAAAAAAAAAGTTGACCATAGTAGATTATTAAATAATTAATATTTGACGATCACATATATAGATCTCAAAGTAAAACTTATTCATTTTCAAGATGACTGCACGCCGTATAATAATAATGATTATTTGTAAGCAAGCTCCTCAATATCACAACATGATTCCATCTCACTTCAATTGAACACCCCACCCTGACTGCGATCTTTCTAAGCGACAAGCAGGTAAACCGATCTAATTATGCAGACTAGTGTTTCGTAATCTCGACACGTCTCAGTACACGCGAGTCGAAACGATGCTGCAGCTTGTTGATAAGGATTGTAGGACTAAATGCTTAGTTAGTTAGTACTTGAGATTAGTACTATGTATCCTAGTTCACAGATCACTGGGAGCTTTTGTACCACAGTAGCTGTGCATTTTCGCGATGACAGCGTTTCCCAGTAACCATATACGTAATTATTTCGGCCTATCCTGACCAACTTAGATATTTTGATAAACGTCGAATTGCTTTTGATTAAAAATTAAATAAAAAAGTAAAAAGCTAGTTAAAAATGTTTTGGTACATATTAAACATGACACACGTCACACCCGAGAGTCCCAAAGTTCACATCTCTATCACAAAGCGCATGCGATTGATTTGATAGTCCCCACCATTGACTTCGCACATAGCGTATAGTCTCTAGAACTATGTATTATACAAGATAATTATTATTAAACAAGTATTTAATATTTGTGAGGGAGAGAGATAGCACATTTTCCTATCTTCGATTAATTATCGATTTGATTTCGAGTAGATAAACTTTGAATGACTGATGTATGTTAACAAGGAAAAAGGCAAGCAAGAACAAAATTTGATTTAGAACTGAATTCCCACGGATCAGAATTCCACTACGACGATTTCAGACACACACTTCTCAATAACGTTATTGATAACATTGAACCAAAGCGAACTAGCAAGAAAATCAAAAATAACATAAAAGTTTTATAACAAACTCACAACCCTACATAAATCCCCCATACAAATCACGTACACAAACATCCGGGCTGGATACAAATCTCTAGGTCAAATATTTCTCCCGATACGGGGCTCGAACCCGGGACCTCAACATAAAAGGCAATGGCGTATTCTGATCCATTTTGAGTTTAATTGTTTTAACACATCCGTTTTCATAGCTGTGTAGTAGCGATTAGCAAAGATCTGAAATAGGAGACAAAATATATATAGGTTTGTAGCAGTACTAAAGTGGATTAGGGCTGAACATGGGATTATTTATGGGGTCCACCCTTTATAGCAGAACTTTTTACGTCATAATTTTATTTTGCATAGCAACGGATAGCATAAACCTCTTTTCGCAGAAAATCGTTTGGCATACACTCATTTACCATAACACCGAAACCCATAATTTTGTAAGTCAGAATCATCTTTAGGCATAAATTTCATTTCCATAATAATCAATAAGTATAACCATCATTTCGTAGAAAGTTCACAACCAGAATCATCTTTTGCATAATTGTGTGGTTTTTATTTCCCAGACAGTAAGATGATGCAGTAAGCATGCAGCAAGCATTCAGCACATGCAGCAGGCATGGCTTCTGTCACGGCTCCGGCGCTGCGGGTCTCCGGCGGTCCCACGCGAGCTAATCGTCGCAGATGATTTTACGCACACCGCCGCGGCTGAGGCTGGCCGGCTTGCCGGCCAGTAAGCCGAAGCCACCTGCTCCTCAGCTCACGGGCCGCCTCGCCCCTCCGCGCCTACGCGATTATAAATTACACTCTAGGGGTAGGGCACACAAGACTACGTGAAGTCGGTTTTGCAGCGATTCATTTCTGTCACTAACTTTTGTAGCACACCATATTGATTTTATAAAACAATTTTTTTATTTTTTATTATGACTATTAAATTATTTCTATTCTGAAATTCTGTGATCTTCGAAGTATACCAAGTCAAATTATTCCAAATAATCGGCGCTCTAAATAAACGTTATGCTAAATGAAAATATGCAAAATTGTAACTCTGACAAAAGTAATTATGCCCAATACAATTCTGCCATCTTAAAAGTATCCCAATTTAAATTCGGACATAAAAACATTAGGCCAAAAAACAATTATATTAAAAAAAAATTATACCATAACAATGTTCGTTTAAAAAAGTTTCTGCCAAGTGAGTTCTGCCAAATAGGTTTCGGAGAAACAAGTTTCTGCCAGATAGAGGGCAGTACCCTTATTTATGAGCTGAGCGCACGGAACAAATATTTGTATGATCTGCAAGTAATTGTTCCGGGTCTTGGTGTTTGTGTATGTTAGTTTCTATGTTAGTAAACGCACCCACGATACAGGAGAAATTCTTAGTGTGGGGCAACTTTTTTTTTGTTAATGGGTTTACTAATGGTCCCAATCTAACCTAGAAGCTAAGATGAGGCCTAAGATAAGAGCTCTCCCATAAAAATATCCTAAAAAAAGATTGCATTACTATCCGACCATGATAAGAACGTTTGTCAATAACCTAAGGTTAGACATTTTGTCAATAACCTTCAACAGTCACTTGAAAATTTCCTTTGGCAAAAAAACTTTCTGCTAATTATTTTTCAAAAATATTTACTATCGTTCTTGCCTTGTTCATGTTACTTTCATATGACTTGTTTCTTCAATATTAGACAGCGTTCATCACGTCCGCGTCGCAATATAGCGCCATCATAGTTTTTCACATTATTGTGAGTCCATATTTATGCTCCCAAATTAACTACACATGGCTGAATTACATACCAAAACTATACATATAAAACTGACTATAAGCACAGAATACTTTGCTAGATGTTAAAAATGTTTTATGGTTTAGAATAGGCTATTTTACTAAAAAACAATATTAGACCCGTATTTTTTATTTTGTTACGAAAACCAAAACAACAAAGATACAACGCTTCAAAAAACACCCAAAAAAAATCACAAAACGTCACTCGGTCGGTACAATGTTACAGGCGTTATGACGTTACAACTCAACTCCCGAATTTCGAGGCGTTTTATATTTGTCAATATTCACAGATTAAAAAAAAAACACAAAAAATGCGTGTGCATTATTTTTCAAAACTCTAACTGAATGGACTAAACAGATTTTCAATTTATTCATGCAGTAAACTACCCGGTTATTGAGGAAATGCAATTCTACAGTTTTCAAGCTGGTCCTTCCAAGCTAAAACACTTAAAACCCTAATGGCTTAGCCACATAAACCTACTCGGAGTATGACAAGACAACCGCTTCAATCTCAACATTTCGTGATACCAGAAAAAGCAATCGTAAAACATATTTCAAGTCAAACGCTACCATAGAACAATCCAGGGTTTTTGTGCTTATAAATTCTTTGGAAAATTTTCAATCGTCATTTTTTTCCGGTCTGCGTTTTTTTGCATTCCGTTTCGGAAATCCGCGCGTAGTGTCGCGTCGCATTTTTTTTGTCGCAGCCACATACACGTGCGGCCGACGTCGATTGTCGCCTGCTTTTTGTCGGCTAATCAATTTTCGAACCATCGAGCTTGTTGCGAGCCGTGCACACTGGCTGGTAGTCTATTTTTGATGATGCTCGTACGATTTTCTATCTTTCTTTGTACGCTTTTTTATTTGAAAAGCTTTGAGTTCTGTGTTTTTCGTGATTCAAATTGTTTGCAATGGATTTTAGGTTATCCTTAAAAAGACATGCATGTTTTTTTTTAACGGGCACCAAAGTCCAAGATTCAAAAACTATTGGAGAGATACGGGGGAGTACTTTGTCCAGCAGTGAGACAAAACAGGTTGAATAAAAACAGAATATTTTTAACCCCTTGCGGGAATTACCTAACCTAATCTGCCACTTCAACTGTCTTCTATAGTATTTACGAGTACGTTTAATCTTTCAACTACCCAATCCAGGCTATAAATTCTTCCTCACACTTCAACCACAGCCAGTGGACAGTCCACATAACAAGTAACAGCCCATTGTGGCACCCACAATAGTGGCAGGATCCACTTACGCGGTTTTTGACCAACAACTTTATCCGAATCAATGGATCGTTAAGTTTCAAGAGTTTTCGGCTAAAGGTACACAGTGGCGAGGTGCGAATTTTAACGGCTGACTCCAGAAGCAAAAACCAGCCGTTGATTTACTAATTGCTTTTACTTTTAATTGGGTTTTCTTTTGTGCAAGGTTTGGCTGTGTATTGAGGATGCCGCAAAGTGTTCGTTGCGTGAATTTTAAAATGGTTAGGTGTACTTAGTTGCTTGGGGAGAATTTGATGTGATAGTATTGATGCGTTATGTTGACATCTAAGTCAAAGCAATTTGAACCTTATCAACCAATGATTCACCTGAAATCTATATCATTTCAGCCTAGAAAAAGTGAAAGTATGTAAGTGCGATCATATAGCCAATTATAAATGTATGTGTATCTTGAAACGTTCTTGAGAACTAATTGGACATTACTGTATTGAAAATCCTGACTTGAGTTCATCTGAGAAGTTTAACCTTTTAATTAGAAGAATTTCTGAAAAAATAATTTTCCAAGTAGGTCTATAAGTACCTAGATATATATAAAAAAAAAAGATTGAGAACCTCCTTCTTTTATTAAAGTCGGTTAATAAAAAGACGTCATCAGCTGCGAAAAAATAAAGTTTCCTGTTTGGCTTCCAACTGTCCACTGTCAATATTAATTTGTTACTTAAACAAGTGACCATAGCTAACTGTGGTCACTTTCTTAGCAATAAAAAACTACCCACACATAACAAATCAGTTAAGCCAAGCCATTCAACATTCAAACTTACAGCAGGTACACCCTATAACCGGAGAATCTAATCCAAAAGCAATAAAAACTAAAGTACGGAAGTCATCTCGAATCGTGGATTGGTTCGCGTTAAATCGGAATTAGTATACTGGAGCCGTAAGTCAGAAGGGGGTAACTTGACAAAAAACAGAAAGAAAGAAACAAAATAAATATATTGAAACCGTGTAAAAAAGTAGAAAAATTGCAATGTTAGTGGGATAATGTTTTTTTTTTTTTTGAAAAATATAAGATACCTTGAAAACATGCTTTTTTTTTTAAAAGTTTCGATAATGATCAATTGCATCAGTCCCAAAAATATCGGGTCCTAGAAAAATAAAAACATAAAAATAGTAAATATTTCGTTTTAAATTCAAAGGATCGTATTTATTTTCTTCAATACAAAAATTAGAAAGACATAATATTTTCTATCATGTCTATTTTTTTTTAGGTTATAATAAATTCACCCAAGCTGTCACACACACTAAAAATAAAACAATCGATTTCAGAGATACAGCTCTTTGGCTTCCAATGCCATTCTGTATAGCATTACTTTGTCGGAGGCTATACGATGCTGTAAAACGCAAGTGTTTTCGCTACTGGAAGCGATCTGCGCAGGAGTGCAAGTTAATGGCTGACCAGCAAGTAATGGAGAATTGAGTGGCATTCACAGGTGTTACTGCTGTTTTGTCTAATCGTAATGGACGTACGAACTATCTGGAATTGGTAGGAAAATAGCTTTTGAATTGAATTTCTAGTAAAATGAACTTCTCATTTAACTAAGTAGATACGACTGCATGAAGATATTGAGTTGGAGTACCTATTATGTACAATTCATGAAAAAAAACTGCTTAATTTTGGTTT
This sequence comes from Agrotis clavis, assembly GCA_954870645.1. Taxonomy (NCBI): domain Eukaryota; kingdom Metazoa; phylum Arthropoda; class Insecta; order Lepidoptera; family Noctuidae; genus Agrotis; species Agrotis clavis. Next base: position 4,097,268 of record OX940929.1, read on the forward strand.
AACTGTTATTTAGGATGATCCTATTCTATATTTTTTCACATTCTTTAATAGTTTTTTTTTTAACTGCAGTAAAATGCTTAATGTCATAAGATACTGGCTACAAAAAGACAATAACTTTTTCAAGACATACTCCTAAAGAAATTATATTTTTGGGCTTGCGGTAACGGGTCATTTGAGCGTACGAAACCTACATACTTAAACAGTAAATCAAAATTGTAACAAGTTCAAGCCATACCCACCAATTTCATCGAAATTGCATATAATTTAATGATTTCGCAAATATGCAAAACTAAAATTATTCAATTACAATTAAATGCTTAACGACGAATGTATTAAGAGACCATACTTAAGTCATTTGCTTGATAAGATAAGTAAGTATGTAATTTATCTTTTTCTTTTGCTTTTATAGTAATTAAGTATTGCAATCTCAAATACGTGAACTTTCTTGTGTTACGTCACAAACCCGCTGTTGGACCACCAGGGAAACTTCTCCCTTAAAACAAAACATCGTTTTCGTCTTTCAAAGCCTGTATTCCAAAGGCATAAGACTGATTTCCCTTAACGCACTTTAACAATTAATAAAGCCTTTTTTTTGTCAAGAAAATGTTTATAATGGATGAGCATTTAATTCGATATTTTACTTGAAATTAAAATCGTATTAACGGAGCTGCAGAATTAAGACGTAAGTGATTTTTTTTAAGGTATGTAATTTGGTTGTCTCCTAGCGGGCGCTGCGCTGGCCTGAATACGGGTAATGACCGGTTAAAGTAGGCGAAGGTTGGAGACAGACTGGACAGGTGACGATAGCGTTTTGCAGGCTATATTAAATGTATTATAGTACTATTACAATAAGAAAATCTTAATTATGGAACACTTGTTTTACAATTGGGAAGTTGCAAATCTACAAGAAATAAGAACTATACAATACTGGAATTTAGAAGCGTCTATGCAGTTCAAGTATAGGACTGAGACTTGAAGGCAAAAATACATATACATTTGAAATATTTTGCACATTTTGCTCACTTGAATAAACCATAAATCAACATATCACAAACCCATCTGAAATCTTTATAAACCAATTTCAAAATTCAAACGTAACGGACACTTGAATTAGCCAATAAGACGGCGCGCCAACATGTACATAAATCCCAGTTGCGCGCGCGCATCTTTTGTAATTATTCAAAATCTTGGAGGGCGACTGCTAAGGGCATATAAATCGGCCGTTAATAGTGTGGACATGGCACACAATACTACTGCATTGCCCTTACTATGAACTAAACTTAAGTGTAACGCGGTACACGAAAGCATCTTTGAAAACAAACACTGGTTTTATAGCCAAATGGATAAGATGAGTAATTATACGGTAGCAAATACAAGTAAATAATAGTGTGACGGTTAATAAAATATGAATGATACAAAAAAGAAGCACATAATTATGAAGTGTGTCGATAGAAAAAAGGTAAAAGCCTACCCCATCAAACTTTAATTATGCAATTCGCTGGAGCCATTGCATCAGATTACGAATAACAATAAAATTAAGGGTAATAGATTAACTGTGGTGGCTATTAACACGAAACATAAATTAATTATGATTACGTTTACTACTCGCTTTAAAACGCATCGCATTAAAGACGAAAATACCAGGTGTGCCAATATGTATGGACGATCGAAGCAAGTTGGATTTTTGGACATGAGACATCGTAATAATGTGGAAGTAGTGACAGATTCTTGGCATCGCCTCTGGGTGCTAGCAACCTGTTTTCTTGGAAAGGGAGCCGCAAATTGTAGGATTCACACTGTACAAACTTTCGCGTTGTCAAATTTGCTGATATCGATGAAGTTTATGATGTGAAAACCTTGATTTTTATAAAAGAGAATAGAGAGATGGACCCTTAAAAGATATATATTTTTTTGTGATGTCTTATGTTTCCTAGCTGCTGACAGAAATCTTAAGTTTCTCTGAATATGTGACAAAAGCTATGTTACTACAACATCTATAAGGTGAAGTTATTAATTCAATATTCTTCTACATATGAACCGTGGTACACCTTTAGGGTCCGTGCGACCAACTCAGTCGTAAATAGAGCAGTGTCACGCGCGCGTACAATGTACAAGCCACCCCGGGAGTCAAAACTAGCTGTTTGAATCAGTGCACTCACAAAAACGACACCTACACACATTGTACTCTCAACTTTAACCGTAAAACTTTTAAGTTGAAAATTGATCTTTAGATTTTGCATTTACTACGTTATGAGAAATGACGTATCGGAGCGTGTGTTGTTGAGTTAAAAGTGATCGTATGTTTGTGGGGTTAAGGTTGAGTGTTGTTTGGGTTTTTCAGTTGATATGATAGTACACAATTAAAAGGACATATTTATGCAAAGCCAGCGGACTGGATGAGTCATTTTGTGTAAGAAATGGGATGCTTATGAAAACCTATCTATTGTTTTATTATAAACGAGATTAGCCTCGGTGGGCGATGTGTTTTTGTAAATTAAGATCGTTGTATTTGCATCGCAGTTCCTTGAAACGGATAATATCTGTATTTGAGGCCGACTGTGGAATGTGCCGAGTTGGAATAATGATAATTGAGAGTGCTTAATAAGAATTTTATAATTTTCGCTTAGGAAGTTAGTGATAAAATGTGGCTCTTTATATCACATCATCTTATTGTCAACCCAAATTATTTCAATCCAGCATTGATATAATTTGGGCATTGACCTAATTTGCTCCAAATATTATCACATCGCTGGCTTCGTCTAGTTCACCTCCTTCAAATCTAACGTGTCTGAGTCGGGGTATCCAAGAAACCCACCAGATCATCGGTCCATTTGTGGGTGGTATGGTAATCACATGAACAAAATCACCTCATGATTGAAGATCAAAGATCGTAGAAAGATTACTTTATTAAAAGGGGTGTATTCAATTAGTTCAGTCGAGGGACACATAGGTTTAAAACATTAAAGGGTTTTTGATCTCGCAAATGAACATGAACTCAAAACATAACCATCCTGACGCAGTATAGTTTTCTTCTTCTATAATATGAAAATCAATTGCTGTTTGTTAGTCTCGCTAAAACTCGAAAACGGCTGGACCGATTTGGCTAATTTTTGTTTTGAATTATTTTTGGAAGTCGAGGGAAGGTTTAAAAGGTGATTTTGAGGCGGTACGAAGTTTGCCAGGTCAGCTAGTATAGGAAAAATATACATGACGAGTCCCAACTATCGAATAAAGCAGAAAATTCCAAGTTTGATCTATAATTCAGCGTCAATTAGCATAATTCACGAATTTCCCTAAACAACTTCGGTCTAAAGACAAACAATAAATCTACAAAACAAATAGTCGTCCTAAAATCTAACTTTATAGGTCCGAACGGATTTCCTAAAGTCCATATTTCAGCGTGGACCTCAACTATGACCATAGGACGGGGTCACGGCACTCGTGATAGTTACCAAACAAATATACCACATAATAACCTCACTTTGTATATAAAACATAGGAAATACAACCTTGAAACTGAACAGAGAGAGTTGAATTTTCATTAATGTTGAGATAGCATTAAATGCTGTGCGAAAATGAGTCTTATAGTAAAAGATATAAGGTTTTAGAAAGAAAAAGAGTCATCCGAGAAAGGATGTTTCATCTAACAAACGAAAAGTAAAGGAGATCTCCGCAGGCGGCGCCGGGTCATACAGATAGTATCGGATGACCGAGAGGTCCTGAGGCGTCGTTTAATTGCGGGGTGCGGGTTCGATTCCCGGTTGAATCGGTGGGCGGTCGGTGGCAGGCTTTATAAATTGTCCTCGCGGTAGCTGCGCTGGGTGGCGAATGGAGTATGACCATGTATATGGTGAAGAATCGTAGGCAATACCCTCTATTTGTATTTGTAATTCGATTTGTTAGTTATCTTTAGTAGCTAAGTTCATTATCTTATTGAGTTAGTGGCGGTAATGAGGGGTTATCTCAATACAGATTCCCTAAGAATAATATAATCTTCGATTAACTTGGCTTCAACTCTGTATTACTGTTTTCCACAGTAATTCCGATATGTCAACTTTGAAAGCTATGAAAATAATTTTAACTAGGTACTAAGCTAAAAGAAAATAATAATAAATATTTAGTTATTGTTTTCGCATTTCGATACTTCTATGTTACTGCTAGGTAAGCGTACTTCGGCGCGTTGTGTCCCACGCGCGCCTCAAAGAGCGTCAGCATAATGACGGGGCCCCCCTCTCAGAGGGCCAAAGCCTGCCGGGCTCATTTGATGATTTTACCACGCTAAAAAAAAAAAAAAAAGGTAAGCGTACTTCACCATCAACCACATCGATGCTTACCTTGGGGTGATTTTTTTATATAAAAAAAATCACCCCAAAAAACTATCACAAAGCAATTCTTTCAGATATTTGTTTTACAAGATTGTAAGACCTTTTACAAGAATTTTTAATTGTGAATAACTCCAGTCTACTCACAAGGAATAAAACCATGAAACGACAGAAGATCTATCAAAACTTCGTCTAAAAACCTTCTAAAAATTCCACCCTCATCTAAGCACATAATCGCAGGCAACATCAAACAATGTTCATGCAACGCGCCGCGGCGGCACAACAAACGCGCGGCGCCTTTACCCTGCATCGCACGATCGCGCGACCACGACTGTGATACACAGATAGAGGCTTTCACCGGGTGCTGATAGTGGAAAGCTTCTAAATTAGAGGCTCTGCTCAGTTAAGCACTTTGGTTTGTAACTTGGGAGAAGGTTTAGTTAAAGAGATTTGTAATTAGGTTAGATTTAGATCCAGGCGCCCCGCCCGCCCGTTGAGATATATCAGAATGGTGGTTTGTTTAGCAAGGGAGCCAACAACTATTTGATCAAGGGGAAGAGTGTTTTTTGAATCCTGAGCGCAGCGAAGTTTCAAAAGTACTGTGTGGTAATTAGTGTTTCTCCTGAGTTGAACTTTTTATCACATTTTTTTTAGTTTGGTCCGCGTATTTCGCAGTTTGGTCAATCTTAAATTTTGAGGCTTCCGTTGAGGATAATGACGCCCGATACTTTTACTACTAGTGCAACCAACCATCCAAGTTAAATGTAAATAAAATAATTTATATTTTTGTTTTTTGTCAATGGATGGTTGCACTAGTAATAAAAGTATCGGGCGTCATTATCCTCAACGGAAGACTCAAAATTGAAGATTGACCCAGTTACGCAATTTTGTAATATTTACTAACAATATCCATCTTCCAAATTCAAATCATTTTTTGTCCTAGGGATTAAAAGGAGATACTAGTCTTTGTTTACGAGCATTAAGCTAATTATTGATGAATCGATGTGCTAATTTCCTCTGATGACAATTTATAACAACAAAAATCATTAAAATCGAATAAAACTGTTTCATTTAAAATTTCTACTTTTATCAAAAGATTTAATCACACAACATCGTCAACACACCTATCCAACCCACACATGCAAACATCCAAACAAACAAAAAAATATAACCCTCCAAAGTTCAAGGTTTCCAAAAAGACCCGAACGCTAAAATGAAACATAGTGTCGGACAAGTAGGTACTCATGTATATGAGTAACCGAGGATGTGTGCCGGGAAGACGCCGCGGATGTCAAATATTGACTCTGAGATATTGTATGAACCGCGTGGCGGCGACTTGACTCAGTCAAGGGTCAATGGAGATTTCGAATGGTTTTTCTGTTTCTGTGACGAAAATGAGGATACGAAGATGTTACGAAATGAAGATGAATTTTGTAATTTAGAAGAGGAAATTGGAATACAGAAAATGATAGCTATCGCATACGGTAAAATTAAATAATAAGGAACATTTTCGAGATTTGATGAAAACATAAGAGACGTTTATAATTTTTATTGACGCTATGTTTGCTCAATTATGTAGATCAGAAGTGACACAGGATAAGTCTACAATGGAGTGAGCTTACCCAGAAGAAGCCTCTTACTTTGAAGAAATTCGTGAAAATTAATGTTACACACGTAAACGTATGTTTTTAAATTGAAATGGTCACTAAGACTGTCATTAGAACCATAGAATATATAATAGTACTGTTAGAACTTAAAATAGGATATTTACCAAGTTTATTTAATAATTTATTTCATTTTTTTTACAACTAACTTACAAACAAAAAATGTCATTTAAAGTATATAAAAAACAAGATCATTAGAGTAACTCAATCTAGTCGTACAAAAATAATAATAACGTGGGAAGAAAATAATATCAAGACAGCATTCAACTGTAGAAAATCATTTCCTATTATAATTATTCTCAAAGATATGCCAACAGTTCGAAGTACACCAGAAAGGGTGGCCTTCTGAATTTTATCTGTATCAATTAAAAAGATTCAATTAGTTTACAAGAGCGGGCATGCACTAAGATAAGCGACTGATACGGTAATTATCACATCTGCATAAAAGGGAGCAAAAAGTATCTAGTTGAGTCATGGACACTCGAAGTCCGTTGGTTTTATCAGCTTTTATCTGAAATGGGCTCAGATAACAGTAGATTGACCTAGAAAAATTAACCTAACAAGTTCAGTTTTTTTTTAAACGTTACCGCATACTAATAATTTTTCTCCTCTGTTCGACCAGTTGTATGTCTGTAACTTCCTAGGTGATATTATAAATGCAGCAGTAAGTTTATAAGTTTGTTTTTTTATGTTTTCACGCCTAAACCATTGAACCGATTTTGCTAAAATTTTGCCTATACGTTGTCAAGTCGTACAGAATATACTGCTACTACTAAAGTTGTTGTATGTTGTGTACTTCATTATTTATAAATTATATAATATATAATTTTATATATAATTTTTTCAGATTTTAGCCGGTTCGATTCCCGGGTGTGGGAGAAGAGAATTTTCGAAAATCTTTGAATGCAGTTTGCTTTCTATTCAAAAATAAAGGAATGTTTCCTTTGAGTAAAATTTTCTATCTACAGTATTAAGAGTACTTTCCCTCCAGGTGGCATTACAAAATTCCACCCTGTATAATAGATAGCGCCACGCGTCGCCGCATTGATCTTATTAAATTCTAAATGAACACAAGCGACGTCGTAGGAACAACTAAGTATAGAATACAATTAGAATCACTAGTAATTACATCTTTGTTTAACAGCATAATTTGAAGCTAAAGCTAATGAAGCTAAAACTCTACTAAACAAAACTGAAGTAATCACCGCCCGCCTTTACAATAAATTGACATCATTAAATTGAAATCTAAAGATAACATAGTAAATTGATTAAATTCATTTAATTTTAAACCCACCGCTAACTTAATTGATTTCATTTGATTCTTTCCGCTTTGATTCCAAGGTCTTAATAACAGTGAATTTGCATACATTTTAATAAAGTAAATTACCAACTACAAGTACAATTATTATGGAATACTCGTACAGTAACAAAAGCTTTAATTACATCTTCTACGAAGTTAGATGTAGAAATGGATGTATAAATGTTCTTTCATGCAAAAATCGGTGAATAAACTTAGAATTATAGCATATACTTTATAGCCTGGGTTTATTTACATAATAATATATATAGACCCAGGTAGGAATAACTTTTATCCCAGGTATTTTGCTACTTGTACCGTAGAATATACATTACATTTCGACTTTTTGGGTGAAATTGCGGGCTGGCTTTAGCCAGTATATTCTCTGAATAAATACACATCCTTATCGTCTTTTTCAAGTATAGTTTTTTCAAATGTGTTTTACATTTCTTTATGAAATTTTATCACAGTATGTATTCACTTTCTTTTTGGCCATAATATTTTTCAACCAACCCACCTACTGTTTCTATGATAGTATCCTACGTCTCCCTCTATCTTCAATCATTATAATCAGTCCACTACTATCCCATAAGTGGGACACAAATCTCCTCTCTACGAGGCAAAAGTCAGCCATCACTTTCTTTTAGAGCCGATCTAGAAAGAAAGAAAGAAAGAAAGAAAAGGTTTTTATTAGACTCACACAGGACAGAACAACAACATAAAACTAAACAGAACGAAATAATATACAGGGTGAATTTTTCAACTGGGCGTGGATGGCTATCTTTGAAACTATGAGGAATATCGAAAAACGTTGAAAGGAGTCTCGAGGCCGATTTTGACGAAAACTAAAACTGCATCGTTGGATTTTAGAAAATTCAATAATTCTAGCCAGGAATCGAACCCGCTGATTTTGGAAAAAAAATCACACCCTGTATTATTACACCATTCGATAGTGTTGTTAATAAGGATCAATTTCTGGGAAGTAACCATATACGGCAAACTTAAGGAAAATGTCTAATTATGAAAAAAACTGATCAATCTCAAGGCAATGACTGTATTCGAAACAGGTTTATCGTTTCTTCTTGGAAATAATGATATTTTTCGTTCAATTCAATAATTGCGTATTTCTGAATAAAGTGCAGTTGTTGAGGCGTCAAATCCAGTGAAACATTGAAAACAACGAAATTTTGTAATTTCGAATAGATTTATGGCTCAGTTGAAGTAAAGTGACATAGAAAAATAGCAGTTTTATAAAAATATGCTGTTTCCTTATGTTTGCCGTATATGGTTACTTCCCAGAAATTGATCTTTATTAGCAACACTATCGAATGGAGTAATAATACAGGGTGTGATTTTTTTTTCCAAAATCAGCGGGTTCGATTCCTGGCCAGGATTATTGGATCTTCTAAAATCTAACGATGCAGTTTAAGTTTTCGTCAAAATCGGCCTCGAGACTCCTTTCAACGTTTTTCAAAATTCCTCATAGTTTCCAAGATAGCCATCCACGCCCAGTTGAAAAATTCACCCTGTATATATCTCAATATACGAGTACAATCTATCCCCTACCCCAGCTAGAAACAGAGAAACTAATTGTCTCTATCTCTTGTTTCGCCTTACTAGAGATAGAAAATCTATTTCTATCTCTATTAAGGCAATACAATAGACAGAGATAGAAACACGTAGTTTAAAAACTCATGCAAAATCAAACTCTCAAATAATTCGAAAAACAAACAAACGCGCTCCTCCTTCAGAAGGCAGCAACTGCAAAATCCGATGCGATATTTAACGCTTTGCGATACATAATTATTATGACAGGACAATGCTATGGCGACGACAAGACAGCTGTTTACATTCTGTTATCCTGTAACGAATACTGTGCAGTGCAGGACAAACTGTGATAGCATCGAGCATGAGCGTTTTGTATCGTATTAATCTGGTTTGTTATTGTGAGTCGGTTGTTTTGTAGTTTTTCTTGTGTTTTAGTTGTTATAATAGTTTAAAATGTGGAATGGTTGTGGCTTTTGGTTTGTTGTTTGGTACTATGAGTAGTCGCGCAGCTGTCTTAAATGGATACTTAGGCTCTGGAACGCAAAGGATTACAGAAGGAACAGGGTGAATTTAGTTAGAGTTTCCCAGGTAATCCCAGGGCGAGGGGACTCTTTATGTTTTTACCAAACAAAAAAAGGCCAAAGCCAGCTAGTAAGAGTAAAATGCAGTAAGAATAGGAGTTTATTTTTAATGTTTTACTTTAATAGTAACTTTTGCCTGATAACGAACATGAAACGCCGAAACTAAATAAATTTGGCGCGTATACCTATTGGAATGATGATGACTTCCCTATTATTGTATCTAAATAAGATAATCTGTCAGACATGGATTGTGACAGAACTCCGGAATAACCATTTACAATAAAAAAGAAACAAAGCGCCACAGACAAATGTCTCAAAAAAACGACACACGCCGGAAACAAAACACAGGAAAAAAAAGCATATTAAACCACCTAACTGCAAAACAAATTCAAATCTCGGAGCAGGTTTTCGACATTGTTAATAACACAAAGTGAGATGTGGGTGGAGTGTAGGTGTGTACGCAAAAAGGTACCAGGTTTAAATTGCTGTTTTTGTGATAAATCAAAAGTGTGCCTCCTGACCCCGACTGAGTCGTTTGTTTTCTTGTTTGACCATCAAATTGCGTATTTACTTACATAGCGATGAATCAGATGAATTAATATTGGTCTAATTTCGTTTTTTTTTTTTGGGAAAATAGTTGATTTTTGGGTTGTTTTATTTTGTATTTAGGACGTTTTTGGGATTGTTCCAATGGTATTTTATCTTAATTTTTCAAAAAAAATACAACATCTCAACACCTATTTGTGAACATGGCGCTTGCAACAGTGCCGAAATGTCGGAAACTCACCTAATTAATGACTCACTGTATAATTGCCCTGTTTAAGTCCGAAACAAAAAATAAAAAAGTCGCTTAAACCACAAAATCACTTACAAATCAAACAGCTATAACTCACAATACATAACAAAGTCCATTCACTTTGCCCCAATCCATCTTTCCGTTCATATTAACTAATTCATGTCTGATATTTATACGTTGCCATGGTAACAAAGGGTACCCCAGATAAGGGCCTACAGTGGCTTAATAAATAACGTCATATTAGAGTCGGTTATAACCACGGCCAGCGTGGGCGCTTGACTCAAGGTTTTAACTTAGTTTTTTTAGTGCTATTTTAACTAGGTTACGTGTAGATCACGTGTTAGAATTATGTCTGAGAGTAATTTATTGAGAAATTATAAAATTTGAATGATGAAATTTAAGACAGACGTTGATTTAAATTTTTTGTTTGTTATGCTGTGAAGGTGATTGATTTAATGCTATAAAATATATTCTGATTTTATTTAAGTTTGTGTAAGCGATAACTTTAACAGCTCTTTCATCATATTTTGTCTTATTTATTAGTTGATATTAGGTATAGGAAATATATCTACCAATCTAACAAAAATCATGAAGCAATTTTTCTATTTTTAATACTTATTCCAATTCATTTGATGCCCGCGCATCATTTCATGTCATTTTAGCAAAAGATGTTTATACCCCTTATTAATTCATATCAAACTACTATAACATTTACACGACACGTAGTTACGAGTACATACCTACACATTTAACGAAATAAAAAATTAACAATACTTCTCGATAAGAATCAGTAACGCCCTCATGCAACTCCTGCGCGTTCAACAATGACCGCTGAACGAGGAACATTAATATTGCGTACGATATCATCTAATGAGGATTGTAACGAGGGTTAAAGACCAAGAAAGAGTAAGGTTAGTGACAGGCTACCGGACTGCTTCCCGTCTTCGTCTCTTCAAATTCTGAGTCATAAACTGGACTACGTAGTTAACAATGGTGTTTCTTTAGTCAAAGTAGTTTTAAGTGCGACTGCAAATTGTGTTTTTTGGTCTTATGGCAGTTTCCAAAAGGTGTTATAAATAGATTTCTACAGTATAACTTTCAATAGCCCGGGATCGTGATCGGTTAGTGATAATACAGTTATAGGATAGGATAGTCTCCACTGAAAATAACGGTGGGCAAATAGATAAGGTACCGCCCTAATTCTCGGAGATGTTTTCTCCCGACGAATGAATGAATGAATTTCTTTCAGAGGTTTTCCCAATGATTTACAATATGGGGCTATTCAAAATGGGCGTGAAACTGCAGATTTGGCATCGCGCAAGCAATACCTCTGGTGTTGCTGGCGTCCATCAGGCTACGGTCCACCACTTTCACCAGGCAGGCTGTATGCTTGTCGCTCACCATTGCAATATGGTATAAATAACCTCAACTTTGAAATCTTGCAATAATGTCCCAGAAAATGAATAAAACCTCTAGTTTAATTTTAAAAAGCCATTGAGACATTTCACATCAAAATCGATCACAATCACACCACATAAAACCAGTAGCGAACTTACATTAATTTCTCAATTGATGGACGATCTAATGAGCATTGTAAACACAGTGATTGTTCTCTCATACAATATCTCATACATTGTGCGCGTGTCCATACATTTGTAAATCAGAAACGATCAGACCAGCTTAACATTTTGAAGATTTATAGTGTGTATGAACTTTAGTGAATGGTAGTCGTTAAAGTTTGGGACTTATAGTGTCATTGTTGTTGTGTGCAATATTTACTCAATGGTATTACTATTGGAATAGGTCATTATGTTAATACCCATGTTTGATTTTCTTTTTTTTTTAAACTGAAACAAGCGGATGACGTCTAAGACTTTCAGAATTCCTTGTTAAAATTATCCTAGAAAATCAGCATGCAACTAAATAAAGGATAATTAGATTTTCCTTTTTCAATTGATTACTAATTAACACCTTGTGGTGGTTAGTTTCCAATCCAATAGAGTGATTTCCAATAAATACTGTGATGTATGTTGAAAATCTGAAAGACTGCGATAAAAAAAAATTGACAATACTCGTCTCACAATTTTTAAGAAAGTGTTATATTATTTTTATGGTTGATACTTCTTACAACTGTCGTGAAAAAAATCAAATTGCTGTAGTTGAATTGTCGATTAAAAAATCAAAATCTTCACGTTGTCGGCTTGGGCCTATGATTATTAAAAGTATCTTTTGTGAAAGTTCCCAAGTCATCTCATCCTGTCACTGCTACTTAACACAATCAGGTAAAATTCCCAAAAAAAATTGCAGTCGCCCTACTATTTACAAAAGAATAATTCCCGTACCACAGTAGCTACATGTAACACTGAAAAGTAAGTGAAGTACAAACATAAGTGGCGATTGGCTGTTGCTCAGTTATCACTAATTAAGCGGAGAGTACTAAACGCCACGCGGTGGGCGGGGCATGGGAACCAGGAGTTACCAACCCAGGTTTACGTTGCTTAGTAACTGCTGGGGTGTAAGTTGGGAGATTCGAGCGTTTGTGGTGAAAGGTGTTGTGTGAAAGAATGTTGATCGAACTTCTTCTTGAATAAATTACCGGAAGATTCAAGTACACTTGACATTGATTGACATTTTTTTTTTGTATAATCTCAAAATAGATGCAAAAAAGTTCTGGTCTAACTCTTATTTTTTTATTATTGTTCCAACAACAGTTACACAAGTAACCAAACCTGTGGTTATACCAAACTTCTGCCAAATTACAGGACAGGTTGTCAGCAGCGATCTAATTCAAAATTATTATACTCGTAAAGTGATTCCTAAAACGTATTTTCCTTAAATGTACCAAATATTTCATAATAAATCTTGCTTTGCTAAAGATAGACAACTTCTAAATCATAACTCATCATATCACAGAGTAATAAGTTATTTTTTAGTTGATAGTAAAAATGTCAACCAGTATATGTCAGCAGGTTTAACTTCCTCCGAACCCAGTTCCAACCCTTCCCCAACCTCAATCTGCCCTGACTTGCACCCCAGCCACCACGTTATACGCTAATTGTAAGTTAAACCAACCTAAGTGGCAAACGAGAAGTAATTGTTTTACACTGTAAGCCTGTTTGAGCTTTAAGATGATTGTTTTTAACATTAGCACCAGTAATTCTCTTTTTTTCTTTGTTAATTTTACTGGGGACTTAATTGGTAGGAGAGGGGTTAAGTCATGTCTGCGAAAGTGTAAAAGAAACGGTTTAAGGTGAATGCTCCAACCAGCCCGCGAAATTCAAATTTTCTTACGTTTTTTGCAATTTGCAGGCCAGTGACATGTTGTAACTTTATCAAAATATGATTCGCGGCAATAACAAGCATAATTTTAAATACAAGAATGATCAAAACATTCGCTCCATGAGCTCTCACATAGAAAAGGTGCATGTAAGTTAGATTTCGGAGATTTTGATAAAGTTACAACATATCACTGGCCTGCAAATTACAAAAAAACGTAAGAAAATTTGTATTTCGCGGGCTGGTTGGAGCATTCACCTTAAGGTAAATTGTTGGTGCACAGCAAGAATGTACTATGTGGAATTAGAATAATATTATGTTAATTTAATAAGCGATATTATCTTTCCGTTGTTGTGTCAGAAAAGAAAATGCGAGAAATTTCATCCTGATTAATTTTCCTATAGTATTACAGTGTTGCCACAACGACAAACAACACTGAAACAAAGAAAGAAAATCCTCAAAACAAAATAGAAAGAAGAAAAACAAACCCCATTTTCTTCACTACCGGTTTTCAAAGATTACATCCCTTGTTATGAAAACTTGTTCCATAATTCCTTTGTAACACTGGCGGTTAGAAAAACGTTAAAGTTCCGGTTTCTTTGCAGTAATAAATTGTATTTTTGTACAATTTACTGCCGGCTTGCACGTGCCGCTTACAAAGTCAAAGTTGACGGTTAGTTTGTGTTGTCGCCGTCAAAGTTGTGCTTACACGTGTATATTTTAAGCTTAGTTTGCAAATGTTGTTGGTAGACGAGGAAAATAAACGTTACTGGAGAAATTGTTACTGGCCAGTACTGTATTTTGACGGGATTAATATTATGCTGCTTTGAACTGAAACTGTGGAAAGTAATTTACGAAACTCTTTCTTTTTTAAACGCTCGATTGATGATTAATACGGCAACGATAATATGTATATTACTTTTTTTAATCTTGCCCTACACTAGGAATTTCTTCCTGGGGTGAAACAACTACTTTATAGATCACGCAAATAATTATTTGCTACGTGTGGGGATCGAACCCGTGACAAGCTACGTAGCAGTCGATCGCTCAGCCACTGCGCCAGCCGTGTCGTCGAATAGAAAAACATTACTTTGATATATGATACCGAAATCTTTATGCCAATTATGTTAAAATTCGTTTCAAAAGAAAAAAAAAAAGGTGACAAACGTTTGTCTCAGACGTAAACTGTTGATACGACTTTAGATCATGCACCCAGACATACCATCCATTCAAAGGGATATACCTCCTAATGTAATAAAATATGAAATGCCTCTGAAACTACCCAAACAACAATCCTTTTAAGCTTAAAAAAAAGAAATCTAGAACACAATACATGTCCTCAAAACAAAAGGAGTAAACTCACGCAATTTGCGCAACCTCTCGCATAAAGAGCGTAATGTTAAAATTAACGCGGAGTGACGTACCCTTGACCGGCGACCGGTGAATCATACATGCGCTGGCGCAGGTACTACAGAAGATTTACTAGTTAATATAGCGATAGGACGCAAAATTGTTTATTATTTCTGAAAAGCCCTTTTAAGGGATATAATCCTACCAGGTTTGCGCGGCTGATGATCAATTTCTCTTGATGTTGCCTAGCCTACCAGTATGTTCCAATGTATCTGCAGATATTTCTGTTGTTTCTTATAGGTACCCAAAAACGACTAGACGGCAATATCAAAATGAAATATGAAAATCTAAACAAGGGTTTGCCAATGTTCTTTGGCAATTAAGGCTATTCAAAATCAAATTGTTACAAATCTCTCGACCAATTTCTTTTTTTTTAATTTTCCTTAAAATTCACCGGAATAGTCGGAAATGCTTGACCGTTGATTCTAATCCGAGGCAAGTCGCTAGTTTTGTATAAATTAGACCTTCTGTAGTATTTCCTTTTATTGCCACCGATAATTCGCTGCGCAAGGGCATGAAGTAACATCCACTGATAAACTTTTAATACAAGAAAATTAAGCGTATTTGGCCGCGAGATTTATTCGTTAATTAATTGATTAAGACTTGGTTTGTTACTTCTGCTTAATCAGTAATCAGTCAGATTGTTATCTTACCACTTAACGTCTGATTGAGTGAGTTAATTATGATGCTGGTGGCTAGTTAAGACATTAATACCAAGGAAAATTAATTTGTATTGTGATATGGAGATGCTTTTTCTAGTTTTTAGTTGAAAAAGTGCATCATAAGTCTTATTTTTAATTGTTTTATCTGTAAGATGCGTTCATAATTGGAAGCCACGCAGCAATAACTTATTTTGTGATAATATAATGGCTTACTTTGTAGAAAAAGGTTTTCATAAAATGTAGATTTTCTTCCCAAAGGGATGCAGCCCACCTCGATTGGCTTCAGAAATCAAAATTATTTTTCCCTGGCCCTTCGCAATTTTCTAATTAAATACTTGTGTTAAATCTGCGTTTTACATCCCTATGAAGTACCATACCTAAAGTTGATTAATGGATTGCCGCTCCACGTATAATACTGAAACCCGTCTCCAATATGTAAGAGCAAAGGCTTGACAGATGCATGCTTGATGATAGGTATGTATGTTTTTGTTAGCAGAAAAGTTCTTTTTTAACTTTTAACTATGAATCATTACTTTTAAGCTACACACAAGAGTTAGTTCAGGTCTGACCCCAAGTTAACCGAATCTGACGTAAAACAAAGATACATTAAGTCCACTTAACTCCTACGCATCACGACTTACCTTTGTTAAATAATTTTAGACCACAACTTCAGGGTATGAATTAAACAAGGGTCCATATTGGCTCACCTAAAGTTGTTTACCCGAAATTGTTCTTCCTAACGATTTGTAATCCGAATGATCACTCTTCCTAAAATTTTTCATCCTAAAGTTTTTATTCATACTTTTTGTAGTGCTACTGGCGATGTTCATAACACTCATTTTTCCGAAAATTGTTATCAATAATATCGTTATCTATATCTTCTATACATATAATAAAACTGTAGAAAAATAATTTTTGTACATTAAAAAAAAACTCAAAAAATATAGCCAGCGTGTTTAAGGACAACCAATAGAAATCATTTCTAGCATTTTTAGAATTTTTGTCTGTTTGTCTGTATGTCTGTTTGTATGTTTATTTGTTCGGGCATCACGTAAAATGTACGAAAGCTATGTAGATAACTTTAATACATAACGACTGACCGTAACTTGAAGTAACATTTAGTTTTTGTTTCATTGAAATCGGATCAGTGTATCAAAAGATATTTGAATTTAAAGTGTTCGAGAAGTAAAATTACGGTCAGTTTACACCGAGACACGCAGCTCGCAGTTCAGTAGCGCGATCTACCTTGGAATAGAAAAACAACATATCTATTCAAATATGGTGTGGACTGGAGTGGAGTGGAGTGGAGTAGAGAAGAGTAGAGTGGAATGGAATAGAATGGGATGGAATGGAAAGAAAGAAAGAAAGAAAGAAAAGGTTTTGATTTGACTCACACTAGAAAGGGATGGAATGGGATGGAAGCGGATGGAGTGGGATGGAGTAGGATGGAGTGGGATGGAGTGGGATGGAGCGGGATGGAGTGGGATGGAGTAGGATGGAGTGGGATGGAGTGGGATGGAGTGGGATGGAGTAGGATGGAGTGGGATGGAGTGGGATGGAGTGGGATGGAGTAGGATGGAGTGGGATGGAGTGGGTTGGAGTGGCATGGAGTGGGACGGAGTAAGATGGAGTAGGATGGAGTGGGATGGAGTAGGATGGAGTGGGATGGAGTAGGATGGAGTGGTATGGAGTAGGATGGAGAGGGATGGAGTATGATGGAGTGGGATGGAGTGGGATGGAGTGGGTTGAAGTGAGATGGAGTGGGATGGAGTGGGATGAAGTGGGATGGAGTGGGATGAAGTGGGATGGAGTGGGACGGAATGGGATGGAGAGGGATGGAGTGGGATGGAGTGGGTTGGAGTGAGATGGAGTGGGATGAAGTGGGATGGAGTGGGATGAAGTGGGATGGAGTGGGACGGAATGGGATGGAGAGGGATGGAGTGGGATGGTGTGGAATAGAGCGGGATGGAGTGAGATGGAGTGGGATGGAGTGGGATGGAGTGGGTGGAGTGGGATGGAGTGGGATGGAGTGGGATGGAATGGGATGGAGTGGGATGGAGTGGTATGGAGTCGGATGGAGTGGGATGGAGTGTGTTGAAAATATGGCAACAATTATTTTTTATTACTAATATTTCTCGAGTGGTAACACCGTCCTTTTTGTATTGTAATGGCGCTGAATAAAGGCTTGCTACGTCCGTCTGTAAAAGTGTTAATTTATTGAAAACCAAAACCCCTAAAATTTCATCTGGTTATGGGCCCAGTACCTATAACCGCTGAAGTAGTAAGTTTTGGTTTTCAATTTTTCAAAAAGTAAAGTGAAAAAAAAAAAAAAAACAAGAGAGCATCGAAACGGCGTGGCGTTGGCAACGTGGTCGGCGAGGCGAGGTCAAATCGTCATCAATCTAAACAAAGTCAGCGAGGTATCGACGAAGTCAAATCGTCATCGCTATCTACAAACAGCGAGGTAACGGCGAGGTTAAATCGTCATCGCTACGAAAAACGATAAGATGGATACATCAACAAATAATATCGATGTGAACTCTAAACTGGAGGGTCCTCACAACTGGAATGTCTGGAAATTCAAGATCCGAGTTCTGTTGATGGCAGCAGGGGTTTACGACATCGTCGAAGGCAATAATGTCAAACAGGAGGATACCAAGTGGATCAGTAGCGACGCGAAAGCTCAAGGTATCATTGTGACGCGTCTTTCAGACAAGGTTATATCACAGGTAGTGTCTTGTAAAACATCACAAGAAATTTGGGAAAAACTCCACACCATTTTTGAGCAAAAAGGAGAATTGTCATTGCA
The DNA here is from genome assembly GCA_954870645.1 of Agrotis clavis. Lineage (NCBI taxonomy): Eukaryota > Metazoa > Arthropoda > Insecta > Lepidoptera > Noctuidae > Agrotis > Agrotis clavis. Next base: position 4,115,633 of record OX940929.1, read on the forward strand.
TTTAGTACAGGAAAAGTTCTTTGCATTAAAATATGACGCAAAGGAATCTATGTCCGAGTTTTTGGCCAGAGTTGAGGATTTGCTATGTAACCTGAAGTCCTTGGGCTCCGAAATCCCTTCTTCAATGGCCATAACTAAAATAAATACTTGTTTACCAGCACAGTACTGTCATTTTGTGTCTGCGTGGGAGTCGGTGCCTAAAGATAAGCAAACTATAGCAGAGCTAACCGCTCGGCTACTAGTGGAGGAGCAGCGCTACCTATCCAGAGTTGCAGGTACAGAGGAGGCTTCATCGACAGCGTTACTCACAAAATCGGTGAAGAAAACTAGAAAGTGCTTCAAGTGTGGTAAGCCGGGACACTATAAAAGTGAGTGCAAGTCAAAAAAATCTAATTCTGGTAATAAAGATGGTAAAGTCTGTAGCATATGTAAAAAATCTAATCACACTGAGAATAATTGTTGGTTTAAAAATAAATCTAAAGGTAATGCGTTAAGTGCAACTCTTTTGACAACTTTCACAGGTGAAAATGTATGGGTTATGGACAGCGGAGCCACCGAACACATGTGTTTTGATAAAGATCATTTTACAACATTTGAAAACATAAATGAGCCTCGAATTGTTACTATAGGTGATGGCTCCACTATCTGTGCCACAGGTTTTGGAAACATACAGTTACAAGCTTACGACGGGGTTGATTGGGTTGCTACAACTTTGCAGAATGTACTTTATGTGCCAGAGTTAAAGGTAAATTTATTCTCGGTCACAGTGGTGATAAATAAAGGTTTTTCTATGAAAATGGATAGTGATAGTTGTAAAATATATAACAATAATGGTGATTGTGTTGCTTTGTCCAAACCAAAAGGTAAATTATTTATAATGGAGTTTCAATACTCAAACAGTTCTTGTGCTATTTCTGTTTCATTATGTGAATGGCATAAGAGGTTAGGGCATCAGGACACAGAACATGTAAAAAGCATTTTAAAAAGAAGTAATATTCAGGTAAATGAGAGTAACAAAAGTTCTTGTATTTCATGTCTAAAGGGTAAACAGCATAAAAAATATTTTCCATTGAGTAAGTCATCTGCTGGCAAACCGGGTGAAATGTTACATTTAGATTTATGTGGGCCAATGGAAGTAGAATCATTAGGTGGGTCCAGGTACTACCTTGTAATAAAGGACGATTTCACGAAATATAAGACAGTGTATTTTCTTAAACAAAAAAGTGAAGTGTATACAAAAGTAAAGTGTTTTTTGCTTATTGTGACAAAAAATCTCGGTTATTCTGTGAAAATACTGAGAAGTGATTGTGGTACTGAATTTGTCAATCGTGAAATGTCAAATTTATTACAAAGTTTCGGAATAATTCATCAAACTAGCGTGCCTTACACACCAGAACAAAATGGTAGGGCAGAGAGAGAGATTCGTACAATAACGGAATGCGCTAGAACAATGTTGTTGTCAACGGATTTTCATAAGAATATGTGGGCTGAGGCCGTGAATACAGCTGTTTTCGTGCTGAATAGAACAGGAAAAAGCAGGGTAAAGGATGTCACACCATATGAATTGTGGTTCAACACATCAATGTTTGATGTCAATCAGCTACAAGAATTCGGTTCCTGTGTAGCAGTTCTCATTCCGAAACAAAAAAGATCTAAATGGGACTCGAAGTCAGAGCTGGGTTACTTTGTAGGTTATGGAGAGACGTCAAAGGGTTTTCGTGTTTATTTTCCAAAGAAAAACAATGTTCTTGTGAAACGTGAAGTGGTTTTTATTGATAATTGTGATACAAAAATGAATGAAAGTTTGAAATCAAAAAATAGCCTTGATTTTCCGTACACGAAACGTCCGGAAGATGTTGACTTTTTTAGCTTAAAACCGGACAAAAATGGTGAAAGTGATGAAGATGATCAGTCTTCAGAAATCTCCGATTATATTTCTGACAGTGGCGATCAGTTTTCAGAGTGTATAAACCTTGATTCGTCGGTCGTACCACCAGTAGACCTGCAGAAAGATAACCAGTTACAGTTACAAAAACCTGAAGAAAATACGGTGCAGCAGACGATCCGGGAACCTGAAAAAGAAAACGAGACATTAGTTACGTCAAATGAACAAGAACTAAGTAAAGAGCAGAGTTCAGAAAAAGAAAAATACTCACATTCCAAGAGAAATCGTAAGATGCCTGTAAAATACAGTGATTATGAATGCTATTCGAGTGTAGGAGCAATAACGTATGAGGAAGCAATGTGTTCTGATGAAAGCCACAAGTGGAAGGAAGCGATACAAAAGGAATTAGATACTCTAAGTGAGAATAAAACATGGGAAATAGTGGAAAGTGTGCCAAAGTGTTCAGATGTAGTGTCGAGTAAGTGGGTATTATGTACAAAAGAAATAAATGGTGAAAAAATGTACAAAGCCAGGTTAGTTGCCCGTGGATTCGAACAGAGTGATTGTGATTCTGATGTGTACTCACCTGTAGCTAAATTACCTACATTCCGCTTATTCATGGCTGTAGCAAACAAACTCAAATATCTGGTATATCAAATGGATGTGGTAGGAGCATTCCTTCATGGAGATATTGATGAGCTTATTTATTTAAAATTACCAAATGGTCAATTTTCTAAGCTAAATAGGACATTGTATGGCTTGAAAAAATCTCCAAAAAATTGGAATAAAAAATTTGATAATTTCATGATATCACAGGGATATTTGAAGTCAAAAAGTGATCAATGTTTGTACATGAAGAGGCAGGGTAAAACAATAATGTATGTTCTTCTTTATGTTGATGATATTTTGTTGTTTGGAAATGAGATAGATTCATTCAAAAATCACTTGAAGAACAACTTTAAAATGAAAGATATGGGTTTGGCTTCTAACTATTTAGGTATTGAGATTAAGCAGATAGGTTCTCAAACAATATTAAAACAGGAAAAATATTTATTAAAAATTTTACAAATGTACCATATGACTGATTGTAAAGTTGCTAGCACACCAATGGACCAAAATTTTAATTTTGACCTTTTGAAAAGGGAAAGTTCTGAAAATCGAGAAGTTGAGAGAAAATGTAGGCAAATGATTGGTAGTTTAATGTATACTGTGTGTGGGACAAGACCTGATTTATGTACAAGTGTATTCTTTCTTGCTAGATATCAGCATGTAGCTAGTGAATATTTGTATAAGTGTATTAAAAGAGTATTACGTTACATAAAAGGAACTTTAGATCTAGGTTTAATATTTGAAAGTGATCAGACGAACATACTTGGATTTGTTGATGCCGATTGGGCAGGAGATACTGTTACCCGTAAGTCAACTTCTGGGTACATGTTCTTTGTATTCAATTGTTTAGTCTCCTGGAATTGTAAAAAACAAAATTCTGTATCTTTATCCTCAACGGAGTCTGAGTATATAGCACTCAGTAGTGCAATTTGTGAGTCAATTTGGTTACAGAATTTAGTTTTAGATTTTAGCATTAAGGTAGATATTAATATTTTTGAAGACAACCAGTCAGTTATAAAACTTGCCTATCATAAAGAGAATAATAAAAGGTTGAAACATTTAGACATAAGATATCATTATATAGTAGAAAACGTAGAAACTAAGAAAGTTTGTTTGAATTATATTATGTCAGAGAAAAATTTGGCTGATCTCTTAACAAAGCCATTGGGTAAAATATTGTTTGTAAAACATAGGGATACTATCTTGAAAAGTGTGTAATGTTGGTTATAAAATTATAATAAGTTAACTTGAAAGGTTTAAACTAAGGTTGATTTAGAAAGGTAAATTTCTTTTAAGTTCATGCAAATGTGCCATAGGTTTAATTATTTTTATTGTTGTTAAAAAATATTTGTTGAGAGGGGGTGTTGAAAATATGGCAACAATTATTTTTTATTACTAATATTTCTCGAGTGGTAACACCGTCCTTTTTGTATTGTAATGGCGCTGAATAAAGGCTTGCTACGTCCGTCTGTAAAAGTGTTAATTTATTGAAAACCAAAACCCCTAAAATTTCATCTGATGTCGGATGGAGTGGGTTGGAATGGGATGGAGTGGGATAGAGTGGGATGGAATGGGATCGAGTGGGATGGAGTGGGATGGAGTGGGATGGAGTGGGATGGAGTGGTATGGAGTGGGATGGAGTGGTATGGAGTCGGATGGAGTGGGATGAAGTGGGATGGAGTGGGATGGAGTGGGATGGAATGGGATGGAATGAGATGGAATGGGTGCTCTAATCCAGTAGCAATTGAACAGTACTGCCTTTGAACGACAGAGGGCGTTTATTACAAACACGTCAAATATTCTTGAAAAGTCTAAATAAATTCTAAATATAGGGTTTATATGAAAACGATATGATTTATAAAAAACCTGGCGAGAATTAAGCGCTTCGCACAAGAAAATACGTTGTTAAATTCCGACATCCACGCGAACGTAGTCGCGGGCACAGCTAGTTGTAAATATATTGAAACTCCTACTGTTTTTTATCATAACGTTTTTATCCCTAAACATTATTACGGTTAAATATTTATTTTAGTCGACAATTTAGCCAAACTAAATAAAGTAAAATGTCGAGAAAATTCGACGGAGCACCGCTTCGCGGTGCTCCTACTTCTGGGTGGTTTAAAAAAAAAATTACCACGAAGGGGATGGCGGGGTCTTTTAGACCCCGCCATCCCCTTCTAACCTAACCTGTCCGAGTCGGGGTGCCCCCAGTCGTTTTTAGTCAGAGTGTCGTGCTGGGGTCACTATGAAAAAAATACTAGCGACAAATTTCCAGGTTGCGCTCGCCGGCCGCTGCCGCGGCACCGCTCGCTTTGCTCGCTTGTCTCGCGAGTAGCTGGTCACAGTTCTAACCTAACCTAACGTATGGATATCTTTTCAGGTACACACCGCTTTAAATAAAATTAAAGAAGACGCTTTAACTAATAAAAAAAAAAAACAATTCATATAATTAGTGAGTGCGAAGCAAGCACTTCCTCAAGTATACGTGGAAATATGCCAACAAAATAAAAATAAATCTAAACAAAAAAGATATGACTTTGAATAATAGTGTAAAAGAAGGTTATGTTGAGAAAATAATAGGAAAACAAATAATAGTATAATAGATGTTTATTGCTACCGACATTATGAAGTCGAATGATTCGGAATTACGAATATTAGTGACAGTGCAATTAGGAGTTGTGATCATTAGGATTAAAAATGTTAGGAATACAATTTTCGGGTTTCCGATGATCGGAGTTTAAATTTTAGGTGAACTTTGGCGCGCCCATTAAACAACCGTTCCGTTTTGTGACTAGCATCAGTGTAAAACTGAATGAATATTTCTGAGCGAACATTTTTTCAAAGACAGACAGAAGGAAGGATATAAAATTAGGTGCGTTATAAAAGTGCAATTGAAAGTTTCTTGCCAGTTCCTTCTCTATAAGAAACCTCCGCCACTACCCAACAATAACCGTGAATGATGCTTCTAATGTTTTTAAAGTATGACGGCTAATCGTATTTTTACCTGATACGAATAATCCTCATGAATAGGTATAACAAATACGAAAGTTTGGATGTAAGGGATGTTTAACACTCAAACACGACAGAATAGATGAACGTATCATAATGAAAATTTGACTCACAGACAGGTTTTAGTTTAAAATAATACATAGGATATCGTTCCCACGGGATTTTTCGATTTGCACGTGGGTGAAGCCTTAGCCACTGGCATTTTGAAATTCTTTTTTCTTTATTAAATCTACATTAGGTACTCTAATTACATCAACGTTTCAAAATCTAACGATTGCTTAATGTAGCTAGACAGTAACTTGAGCTGCCCAAGAAGCTGATATTTAAAAGACTACGTGAGTTGCATACTTATGAGTTAACATTACTTTTTATATGTTACTATAACTTATTAGCCCCGAGGCATTTAAACATTTCAGAAGTATTGTTAATGGTAACTTACGCTACTTCCCAGCACACTGTGGTGTGCACACTGTGTTGTTTTGCGTGTAAACTGTAAACTCATAAAATGAGTCGAAGGGCTGTCAGACTTTTCGTATCTGAAAAACCGTCCAGTTCCTTCGGTCGCCCTTAACGTTCCAGGGTTGTAGTACCCCATTGCGACAGTCTTCCGACTCAAACTGTCCCGCGACTTAGACATCAGTCCCGAGACCCTTTCAGCACACCGTATATTGAATAAAATTTTGCATCTCGCTAGAAATGTCAAAGGGCGGAATCCATCCATCCATCATCAGCCTATAAATGTTCCCACTGCTGGGACACAGGCCTCCTCTTTGTGAGAGGGAGTGGGCCATAATCCACCACGCAGGCCCCGGATTGGTGGATGACACTTGTCTTCGAATTTTTGGTTCTAGGACATGCCGGTTTCCTCACGATGTTTTCCTTCACCGTTTTGAGAGCAGTGGTGATGAAATAGATTACACAAAGTAATGCGCCTGGCGGGGTTCGAACCCACGACCTGCAACTCGTAAGTCGGGACCGATACCACTGGGCCACCACTGCTTTCGAGGGTGGAATAATTTACTTAAATTACACGCGCTCTATAACCTCCATACTCAAACCCAGTAACATTATACATCGGCTAACTCCAACTGAGCCCAGAGCCACAGAATCAAAGGTCAAACAGTGTCCGTTTGATACAAACTTATCTAACATAAGAGCATGTTCGCCTTCACTTGGATTTTGTCACACAATACAGTGTGACGTCATCTGTAAATAATCGTCTAAGGCCGCCCATTCACTGACTGACTGCTTCAGTACCTAGTTAGCAAGAGATCAACATAAACGAACTACTTGAGAAGTAAGCAAGTTATCAACATACACGAACTGCTAGAACAGAATGCCAAACACAAAATGCATCGATGAAACAGTATCCAATGCAAAGGCAGCTATGACTGCTTCAGTAGTCCGGTCCGTGCATGCCTGTAGACTGGTTGACCGCACTGACCGCCCAAAAAAGTTCGACTGCTCGAGCAGCAAGCGGCTTAACTGCTCCAACAGTCGGTATCAACTAGTTCTGAAGCAATTCGACTGCTTCAGCGGTTCCGTATTCTGTACGTGAAAGGCTATATTTTGCTACTCAGTCGCAGCTTGAAGCAGTCGAAATTGGCTGCTTCTAGCAGTCCGTGTATGGACAGCCTAAGATGCAAGATGGAGGATGTAGGTCGTGGATTGAGGCTTGACATTATATTGTGCGAGGGGCCAGATGTTTTGGACATTTTGAGGTTCTTTATAGCGTCTAGATTCTAATCAGTGTGTTAAATTAACAAATAGGTATCATATTTCTGGGTGACCCACCCTGTTTAAATGGTTTTAGTATTTTTTACGAGTGTATTTCAGCTTTATTTTATTTATGTCTACTAGTGTTTAAATCAGGCTTTTTCTAGTAACAATTCTTGAAAAATATAGTTTAGAGTAATAAAGCAACATTTAAAGTGTGCTGGCACTTCTTCAAACTGCCTTATCATAAAATTAAAAAATAAGAAATGAAACGGGCATATCTAACTTCTGTAAATAAGTTTGCCCAAAATCCCTTTAACTATAGTTCTTAATACAAAAATAACCTAATGTTAGCGACTGCCGTAACCAGCAATAACACACATCGGACAGATTGCAATAGCAGATAATACTATAACATCGTTAGCATTAAACATTAAGTTATTACAGGCCACAGGAAGTCTCATATCAGATATACTTTATTTATAATCAATACTCGCTATTAAAATACTTGTGTAACTTCTTGAGTATTAATAGTATTTTATAACAGTATCACTTTCATTGGACATCATTAATAGCTGGAGTTTCAAAGCACTCGTTTATTACATAGCATTAAAACAAAATTAAAAGCATTCAAAGAATCATGGATCAACCACACAAAGCACAATTACCACACAAAGAGGAGGAAGAAGGAGACAGAGATAGGGGGAAACAATATATCTCTTTTATATCTACGAGATTTAGAACGGAGTTAGGGTTGCCATCCGTCCGGGTTTCCCCGGATTTGTTCTAGTTTCATCAAGGGAGCGTCCGGGGGGGCTTCATTTGCAATCACGGTTTAAAAATTTAAAGGCCACCCGCGACACACGCACACTTCTCCGTCCCCCCACCTATCACCCGACGCAGTTGCCATGGTGCGCACTTCGACACATGTCCGGGTTCTGGACTTTAAAATCCGGGGTTTCCACGCGTCTTGTCCTGGTTTTCAAACTTTAGAGATGGCAACCCTAAACGGAGTATTTATCAAAACGACGCCGACGACGCAAGGTCGAGTTTGGGATAGTCGAAAACTATCATTTCATTATTGGTAGACTTGGATGAAGATGGAAAGACGAATTTAACTGCTACAGACAAGACTGGCCTACAATGACAGCGGACCAAATATGTATGAGGGAAAAGAGAGGCAAGTCTTTCTAGAGAGAGCAGTGGAATAATACAGCCTATGATATACTCTCTGTACGGATTACGTTCAATTAGTCAAAGCCATTATTAGATGCAGAAAAATCATTGGACAAGATAAATCTTAAGTTTGAACTTGAGAGACATACAAAAACTAGAATAGACTCTGTAATCTTCTAATCCCACCAAAAACATTAAATGTAAAAAATGCCAAGTCTCTCGATGCAGTCTTTCCATCGTAAAAAGTTTTGAGATCTCACAGAAGCCAAGTCCTATTCAAATTATTTTGTAGTTATAAATCAACATTTAGTAATTATATCAATAGTTTTCTTTATAAATTATAACTATAGTGACTTGGCAATGAGCACAAGTAAAAACAAATAAAACGGCATATTTGGAGGAGTTGAAAGTTACACACACCGCATGCATAAACATTCTCTTTTATTTACTTTATTTATTCTCTTAACATTAATCATTTACTTTCATAAAGCGATGGCCCGTAAGGTATTCTTAATTATTGTATTGGAACATGTAGTCGGTAGTGACCATCATAATTCACACATAACAAATAATCTGATCACAGGTCTCGTCAGTAACATTTGCACATAATTCCAGGCAGCAAGCAGCTTTTCATTTGTGCTCATTGCCAAGTCACTATAGTTATAATTTATAAAGAAAACTATTGATATAATTACTAAATGTTGATTTATAACTACAAAATAATTTGAATAGGACTTGGCTTCTGTGAGATCTCAAAACTTTTTACGATGGAAAGACTGCATCGAGAGACTTGGCATTTTTTACATTTAATGTTTTTGGTGGGATCTCATTTATTTTTTATAAGTGTATTTCTTTCTTTTTTTTAGGTGTCCTCATAATTTCTTGGACTTCAGCTACTTTTTTGTTTAGGACCCACGATAGACGAATTTAACTGCTACAGACAAGACTGGCCTACAATGACAGCGGACCAAATATGTATGAGGGAAAAGAGAGGCAAGTCTTTCTAGAGAGAGCAGTGGAATAATACAGCCTATGATATACTCTCTGTACGGATTACGTTCAATTAGTCAAAGCCATTATTAGATGCAGAAAAATCATTGGACAAGATAAATCTTAAGTTTGAACTTGAGAGACATACAAAAACTAGAATAGACTCTGTAATCTTCTAATACTCGAATATAAAAATCTCCTGTCACGGTGTTTGTGGTTGCCCTCCTCTGAAAAGGCTCGACCGATTTTAATGTTTTTTGGTAGATATGAGAATAGGTCGTAAAATATTTCACACCTACCCCCAAACCCTATTTTTTAAAATATATAACGATGTTTTGCACCCAATTTATACGAAAGAGAACACTAAGATGCTGATGATAGCTGATCGAGACGTGAGAAAGGTGATCTCAAACACTCCGATGGACGATGAATCATTATTTATTTTTCATAAAAGTCATTTCTTAACCTAAACTAACTAGCTAGATAAATAAGTAATGCTCCTGGTAAGTTTAAGTCCACAACATAGTTTACGGGTTAAGATTTGAACTCCCGACCTTTTGATGGCAAGTCAATGGCGTCGCCGATGGGCTATTATCGCCATACATCTTTCAATCTTACGATAAAGATACCGTGGGAGTTATCTATGATGATGTTCACAACTTAGCATGAGATAAACAAAATAACAGAACGTTTGAGATAAGTCGTAAGACGAACTGAGTTAAAAAAGTGAGAATCTAACAAATAGTGGTCAAGTTATTGGATTTTTAAGAACGCTAGTATGTTGCTCGAAGAGCTCGTGGTTAAATAACGAGGTATTCCCGTTTGAGCAACAATTTTTAGAGCACCTATGATTAGATCAACGATTGTCTTTCCGTTTGAGCACCTATAACTCGCCACACAAGGCGATCTTCAAGGTTGAAACTGTGGTTGCCAGGTTGGTACCGACGAAATTCGGCAACCAAGAAGGAAGGGAAGTATGAACATTTATCATAGCTAGTTTCCAACGATCAGTGGTCCACTTTGGCCCTGGATCGCGAAAACTGGAGGTCATAGAAAGAGGCCTTTGCCCAGCAGTGGGATGAAATAGACTAGCAGTATCAGTATCAGTTTCCTCCGTGCGTTGGAAAGTACGTAAAGTCCGGTTCATCATCATCATCATCTCAGCCATAGGACGTCCACTGCTGAACATAGGCCTCCCCTTTAGATCTCCACATATACCGGTTGGAAGCGACCTGTATCCAGCGTCTTCCGGCGACCTTTAAAAAGTCCAGTTGTCATTTGAAGATTATTGACATTAGTCAAAAGCTCGAATATAAACAAGGGTTATCAAAAAATTTAACCGTCAGTACTCTTTAGCCTTGTTTTAACTCAAGTATTGTCCAGTATTCAAAAATAAACATCACAGAATCAAAAGAAATAAATCATCTTTTTATCTAACAGATGACGTGTACCTGAAATCGACACCTTTCACCCTGAAACATCAACCTAGAATCGAACCTTGACTACATTTCACAAAAGAAAACCTTGCTACAAACACACATACGTGCTAAACCAAGGGACACTTGGATCTCTACCTAGAACCAGCTGACTCAGCGTGATGTTTATATACTGATCACGTACATAGACGCTTTTGTTTCGTCATCGTACATTTTGTTTTTATCTCAATTGATGACTGTATAAGGTTTGTTTTTTGTTGAAAGGATACAGTTAAGTTTTAAACACGATGGTACGTTTCTGTTAGAAATTTTTGTATGAGTTGGTTAGAAAATAACATGGGAAATTCAATGTTCAGCGGTTGAAAACTGAAGAGCAGTGGTGGCCCCGTGGTAACAGCCCTAATTACGCGTTGTTGTTGAACACATCTAGCTTTACTTTGTTTAATTTATTTTATCACCCCTTAAAAATGGTGAAGGAAAGGGGACGGACTCCACCTGGGTGAAGCACGGAGACTATTAATTTTGAGATTCTCTGCTCCACCTGAATATGACGTAAACATCGTGAGGGGAACTGCTATGTCTTAGAACCAAAAATTCGTGACCAAAAACATGAAAAATCTACCAACCCGCACTGGGCACACGTGGTATATTATAGCCCACTCACTCTCACAGAAAGCCGGTGTCATAGAAGGGACTGATTGGATTAACCTTTACTTAAACTATTTTTTTTTAATGAACTTACGATATAACAAGCAAAGATACATCTACGTGACAATCAGGGTCTAATGTTATTAAATTATTTTCTTGATTTTCAAACAGAGAATGTTACATTGAAAGTTTTCGCTTTTCTCCTCTTTAATTCAAGCCCATATTCCTTAAAGTTAAAACACCCTAATTTACATACGTAATAAGCACCAAAACTCCCACCATAAAAATTAAATCTAGCCATAATACGCCTCTAGGCGCGAAATACACGTTAATAAATTCCATTAACCCACTGCAAAAGTTACATAAGGAGATGAGTACATGAGTGCGAGGCACCGCGGTATAAATCTGAAGACTTTCACCGACTGACAGCGCAGTATATTAACTGAAGACTGCCACAGTGTAAAAATATCGGTGTATTAAAAGTAAACTTTCGCGTGAAGCGATGCTTTTATCTCGTTTCGATGTTTGAAGTTTGTGGAAGAAGTTCCGTATACGGGTTCTTTTTGGTTGGTATGTACAGCGCTATGTATGTTTTTTCTATACTTTTTAATATTTTCTGGCTAATCAAAGAAGAATAAGTAAGCAAAAAAGGTTGATAATAGATGTTAACTTAGATTTAGTAACAGGCTATTTTAGTAAATTCTACGAGTACTCTCCTTTTTGTAAGGCGTAATCTTCTTAGACACGATATAACTGCACCTCTACCGTGGTACCACAAAAACTTTTAAACGTCTGTTGAACACTTGTCTAAAAAAAAATGTCAGGTCCGTTTTGCAGTCACACTTTTTTTAGACAAGTGTTCAACAGATGTTTAGGTTTTTTTAGTAAGGCTGCTCTTGTTTAGCATGAATCATCAGTCCAGGAGGAAAGAAAATTCAGCGAAGATAATGAATTAATGATTGCTTTCTTTAAAATATCTATAAAGTAAATATGACACATAAATCCAGAAGAATAATGTTGATCTTCTCTAAAAAGCTGATTAATTTTGTCGTTCAACAAAAGTATCAAAATCTAAATAAATGTCATTCCTCTATTTTATTTCCGTTTAATTTTAGACATATACCTACCGTAATACCTCTACTCTGTGGTCGTAGAAAATAATAATTTTAAAGTTTCTGATGTTAAGTTGATGCTGGCTGCTCTCCCGAATTAAATCGATAAGAATTTTGTGTAACGACGATGCACTTGCAATGTTTGACAACTTTTCTGACCATTATGTTGGACAGCCTCAGAAATACTGAGTACTTTTTTATAATAAAAAAAAAGGTATGAAACAAAGAAGTCTCTCTACCAGTGTTCTAAATGATTTTGCATTGCTTGACAACCAACATGTCATTATAATACTGATACAATAAGCCAGTGTTATCCCACTGCTGGGATCCCCACTACAATAAGGACGCCTAATAGGTATTTGACTGGAAAAAAAACTAATTAGACCGCCATCGCCAGTTAGAACATCAAAAAAAATTACACATATTTTTCTTTTGTCGACGACACTTTGAAAATTGGCAAAACGTCACAAGCAAGTACAGTTTTTACTTGCTTCTGATGTCACGAGCCCCACTTGAATTTTAATGTGTTATATCTTTGCAAATATTAAATGATATAACAAAAAAAATACGTTGTGTCCATTATATTTTTTCAAAACTCTGGCTCTGTCGGACTATTTAATTTTGAAATGTATGAATGCTGTAAAATTGCCTACTGTTCGAACACTTGGCAATCTACCTCTTGCCAAGTCTAGTTTTAAAAAAAATGTCAATGCCTCTGCATCACAGAATATCATCCCGAATTTTATCATGATACCAATATAATTATAACAAGTAAGATACAAACATTTGATAGATTTAAAAATCCAATACATATTTCACTTTTTAACCGTCATTTTCCCTGGTAAAATGTACCTTGCTTTCCATAGCAACTAATATTTATGAAAGTCACATATTCTAACAAAAACAGCATGACATACATGCACACAACATTTCTTCATCACTTTTATTCAATAAAACAAAAAGTTACAAACAAAACGTGGTATTATTACCATTTTTTTGCTCGAAACATTCGTTCATTGTTTGAAGAAACTAAAAACTGCATCGTATCTTAAATATGGCAGAAAAACCGTACAGTTGTTGTACATCAAAATTAATAGTAATGAACGGTGGACGTGATCGTAAATAACCCTATAGTAAGGGGCAAGCGTGAGTGGCACTTATTCAGTTAAGGGTGGATTAAAAATTTTTTTTTTTTAGAGCCTACTCTTTCCTATTCCTGGGCAAAGGCTTCCCTCCACTCCTTCCACTTTTCACGATACTGGGCTTCCACCTTCCAGTTCGGACGGAACCTGTCCAGTTCGGACGGAACCTGTCCAGTTCGTCCCGCCATCTCCTACGTATGTACAATCGACAAAGTTGAATTATGACCCACCATAAGCTTATTTCCCTACAGACATTCAAACACAATTAGGTCCACATTCGCGTGATCAAACATATCCATGGTAACGACTTTGATCTTTGTCTATTTGACGGATTCAAACGATTTATTGTCAAAATGACTCATGATTCAACTTTGTCGATTGTACATAGTATATTTACTCAAGAAAAAAAAATATCCGAAAGATAGATTACAAAAAAATATTTGACCCGTATTTTTTATTTTGTTCGTAAACCAAAATTGACTATGATACGACGCTTCTAAAAATTACAAAACGTCACTCAGTATAATTTTACTGGCGTTATGAGACTCAGTATAATTTTACAGCAAAAAGAGGTAGGGGAAACAGAAAGGACATGGGAGAACGAGCTAAAACTTACAGCGGGCGCGGGAGTGGGTCCTAGCTCAGTGAAAAGACCTAGAGGAGACAGACCTTTTTAAGATAAAGCACTGAATTGAAAGACTTTTTTAACAATGCATCCGAGAACCAAAAGGATTTCAGGATAACAAGGTAAAAAGGGTCTAAAATTGTGGAAATATTTTAAAAACAAAAGGGCAATTGAAGAAACAAGATGGATAGTAGTCTGAACGGGTTGTTGCGAGTCTGGCCAACAATTTAACTCTACCCTAAGCAGAAGAAGGCATTTGATGATTCCCCAACACATGACAAAAGGTAAGCCTAAGTTTTTGTAAAAAAAGATAATTGCGAATTCAGAGTTTATATCTAATGCGACATTGATGATGGAAATGTCAAAAGATATTGACATGAAATTGGAAAAGTCCACCAATTTTTTAGTAGATTAAAAATGGTCATAGATCCGCTTGCTACTGAAAAGTCTCTATCATATTGAAAGGCGTAAACATACAAAATGCTATGAGTTTTGTAGATCCTAAAAGCCTTTTTGATATTATTCTTGCTACTTTTGGAAGCCAGAATGTTTCAAAGCACAAATTGATCTGATACATGTTGCTTTTACGGTGTGTGAAAATTTTATCTACAATGATTTCTAATTGTACGGTAGGTTACTGGAAGACGTAAAATCAATCAAGCAAGCACTGAGGAATTGTATTTTGAAATCCATTAAGTTTCCAATTTGTTTTGTGTTATGGCGAATGAAAATAGTTTTTAACTTAATTTTAAGCTACTATTTCTTTTTGTACCATAAAGGTGACAAGCAAGTCTACGGCCCGTTTGATGGAAAGCGGTCACCGTAGTCTATGAACGCCTCTGACGGGCCCCTCCTTAGAGGACCAAAGCCTCCCAAGGTCGTGGGACTGTCTATTCATTTAATCGTGATCCTCGAACGTAAAGAGCTATTGTAGGATCACCGTGGATTTTAGTCAGTACGAATCTGACAGTCGCTTCAGCTCCACTCAGATTGGTAACACTCATATGTTGATTTTACCACGTAAAACAAACACATAGAGGGAACTACAGGCTTTTCATATCATCAACAAGGGCCCCTAAAAATCTAGAATGCACAGCTGGCCATTACAAAAATTTATTATGATCATCACATACATCACTGATCACAAATCATTGTCGGCTAGGTGCACTAAGTACGTGCGCATGATTGAAACACTTCATTATTAAAGATCTTGCAACAGGTGCATAGCTGCTAAGCCTGTGTTACTAGTTGGTTTATTGTCTGCAAATTGGTGGAACGTTGAGTTGATGGTATCGGGTTCATGAGACGGGACTCTAAATACTAGTTGTACAATATGATATGGTAAGAAGTGTTGTTTAACTTTGAATTAAAGGTGGGAGAATGATAAACAGGATTAACACGAAATGTAATGTAATCTCAGTTATCTCAAATCTTATTTCTTTAATCTAAGATACAATATTTAAAGTACTTAAATATGTAAAGCAATTTTGTATTTTAAAAGCTGTTTATAGAGTAAAGAGTGGGTCGCGGGATCGTCTTGAAAGGACAACGTGGTTCTAGAAGGCGAAGAGCAACTGAATCAAAAGGTTGGACTTTTAGTCAATAATCTAGAGCAGGAGGACTCATTTGATTAAATTCTCTAAACAAATTAAACCAGGACTATGAAACATTTTTCGGCAGACAGCAAACATATGTTTGTTGCAATTCATAATAGCTTTAACATATACAAACAAGAGGCGCAATATAGTTCTGTCTCAATTAACTACTATCCAATCCAAACAAGATCAAATCTATATGTCAGTACTAAGCTCTAACCTACTGACCTAACTACATCCATATCAGTTACATCCCAGCTGGTCCCAACGTGTTGCGTGTATCACAACACACGCGATACCATACCACAGTAATACAGTTTCAAGGTACGGGACCATGTCACTAAGGAACTAATTTACGTCTGTTAATTAATTCGACATACTGTTGCCTTGTTGTCAACTGCCTAGCTCTAGTAAATTGGCAATGAGCTGACAATCTGTCAGGTTGGACAATTTTTTGACAGCCGCTGTCAGTGTTTATGTTCGGGTTAAATTGCGATGTGGGGAAGATAAGATCTACCCTATACACATGGGCAATTTAAATTAACAACCTACATAATTATGTTAGCAATTAATTAAAGAAAAGCAAAAACATTTCAGAAACCATTTCGTCTCAAACACTATAGCAGAAATCTAGACACGCGAGAGTGTGTCAGAACCAAGCAGGCGCGCTCACAGTCAGTGTGTAATATTACACGAACCACTTGGAACCACTTTTTAGCCCCCCCCTAACTCAAAAAATATTTAACCTAGATAATAAAATTTTCAAAAAATGTCTTTAATTGAACATGATTTACCATCTTTATTATTTAAATTTTCAGCTAATTTCATCCGTGATCATGCTTGCAACAGTGGCTAAAGTAGTTCTAAATCCCAGTCATAAATTCCACTTCTTTCGTATTATCCTATCTTCAAACATTACACATCCCCGCTATTCCCTAAGTGCCGATACCAAAACCTTAGCAATATGTTTCAAGGTAGGGGACCATGTCACACACATAATTAATTAATAGAATTGAAAACAGCCTGCAGCTCTAGTGGAATGGCGATGAGTTGACAATCTGTCAAGAGGGCGATACGATCTACATGACGTAAGCAATTAAATTGATTTGTTTTTTATGGGTACATGTTTTGCGAATTTAATGCAATTAAAACCTAAATTGTATAGAAGTAACGCTTTAATCCGTCATATAATGACTCAATCATGAACCATTGTGTACAAATTGAAGTCATAAGCATTAAAGCTCTCCTCTTTACCAAATAAATATTTAAGTAAGTAACATTTGAATTCAGAACGAAGAATTTACATCATCACGACACATTGAATTCAAATTTTATTTTCCCGAAATGTTGACGACACCTGCCTTCTTTTAGGCCTTTTTAGGCCTTTCTCCCATCTAATCTGATTAAATTAAGAAAAAAAGTAAAAGTTTGAATAAATATTCATAGTGCAATAACCGTTAAAATAATTTAACGATAAAAGTGTACGTCATGGTTAAATGTTCCTGCGATTGGCAGTGTTTCGACAAAGAGAAAAACTTCCGTAATTATTTTAATTTCGATAATGTACTCTGTTGATTGAACGTAACAATGCGGCAATTGTTTTAAGCAGATTTATTTTTTTGCGAATTCAAGTATGATGCATCTCGAGGGCAATAACTGCTGTGTTTTTACAAAAAATCACCATAAACGGAATCTGTCCTACTGCGACATAGCAGTCTTGACACTACGGGGACATTCTTAGCAAAACTATCGAAGCAAATAAATAAAAACTATGAAAATAATTGCAGAAATGATTAAGAATTCTAACAAGCATCTCACGTACTGTTGTAGATATCGATAGTGTAAAAACGTTTCATACCGCGCTTGACTTCAGAAACCAAGAAAAATGTCATGCTCGTTATACTTAGACGTTCTCACTGTCTAATTGATCCTCGACCATGTCATCGGATCTCACACCGGCCTTGCGGATAAATTAAAGCCCGCAAGTTTAACGAAAGGCACCCCGTGGACTCATGAATTGTTAATACAATTTTAATTAAACTTCATAAAATTAACATTGAGCCCCGGCAAAAAGCCGGCACTCACAGCCGCCAAACTCGATTTGACGAATCATTTTTTTATCCACAAATGAGAAATAATTAAAAGTCTTCCAGAGACAAAGCGAATAAAATTTACATGGACTTGATTAGATTTCATAACGTCGACTATTAAGTGAAACAGTCGGAAGATAGTAGGAGGGATGAATGCAAATGTCTTTATTGAAATAAAGATATTCAGTTTTAAATGTTGCTTCCATGTGGAAAGTTGGCAGTCGTGTAGGACGTGGGGAATTGTGTCACCTGTCAAAACTTAATACCGATAGCTCGAATTGGTATGGCCAGTGCAATTCTCTTTTTATCGAACTTTTAAAAACTAAACATTCGATGACAGTTTGAAGTTTGCACGAATACCCGTGTCCCGCAAGATGTCAACTGCATGTAGTAAATTGTTATCGATGAAAAACCGTAGTAAGAACATCAAGTAATTTATTTATATTGTTTTGTTTATTTTTTTGCTGGTTTGAAGAGCGTTTTATACTTGCGTGGTCATAAAAAGTCTTTGGACAACAACGTGTCTTTAAACTTGATGTGTAATGCGAGTTTTCTTATAATCCTTTGGTATTTTTATTCGTTCATTGAATTACATAATTTCTTGACTTTTTACATCTCCATTTGGCATAAAAGAATTATTAAATAATTGAAAATAATTCGACCCTTAAACACGTAAATTTGAAAAGTACTGACAACTTGGCAGAATCCATGTTCAGAGAAAGATGTCATAATAAAGTATATACTTCATAAGCAAAACACACCAGGATAACATCCCGCTAGTGAAAGTATCAAGATCATCCAATATGGCCGCTCCGTACTTTGACCTGTCATTGCAAATGTTTAAAATAATGATCGCTGATTGTAATGCAATCAGACACGGCTCAGATTTGCACGGATCCATGAGGGATACGCAACATTTTTTAAAGAATTTGACATTAAATAAAACGAGATTAAATTATACGCTTTTTTTGCAGAGATAATCCTCTTACGTAAGGAAGAAGCTGTACTGTTTTCTCTTGTAAAGGTGAGCTCATAATGCTTGGTTGCTAACAGCAACCTAGTCATATTTATTTAGAAATAATATATTTTTCAAAGCTTTATTGTCGGGTGTAAATAAATGAAAATTGTACTCAAAATAGTGCGTTTTCTTCACGTATTGTTTTAACGCCGACATTGTGCATTGGTTATTTAATACCAATCTCCCCAGTCCTAATACCAACGGGTATTAGAACTCGCAGACATATCAAAGTATTTTTATTTTTAAAATAACAAAGTTTAAAATGTTGAGCCTCCCTAAGCCGGTGATATATCTCTAAAATCTTGAGCGTCATCTACATTCTGAGAAACAGATCGCAACCCGATGAGGCGCGCTTATGCCTACGTAGCGGTATTTGATGCACGTGCCGAAAGCTTATACATTATGTATGGATGTAGGTGCAATTGTTCATAATGGAGATGATTTAGTATGCAGATACCCTTTGTCTAGCGATTGGAGTGGTAAACAAAGTGGAATGATACCAAATAGAGATATTTTCAGTCTTAATAATTAAGAGTCCTCCCGTCCTAGGTTGTATCGGAAAGGACTATCAAACTCGTACTGACTAAAACCCACGGTGTTCCTTCAATAACCTTTACGTTCCAGGGTCACCGTTACCTGTTTAGACAGTCAGAAGTTTGAATCAAAGATGGCATTAATTAATTTAGACAATTCACTTTCAAATTTTGTGCAGTTCAACGATACATGGACTTCGACTGATCACCAGACCCCTCTTTTCCACTGGGCACTCTGGGCAAGTGCCCAGGGCCCCGTGATCGATAGGGGCCCCCTCGTCCCTGCCAGATCACTAAACGATAACCGATTTTTATTGCCGAAAAACTTTTTTGATTCGAATACAACGAACCTAAATTACTGACTACCCAACTAGCAAAAGATGTCGTAAGAATGCCAGCAGCACGTTTCTCATTCGGCTATTGATCGAGAGAAAAAGTCGAGAGATGGATCCGACCACGTTCTCTCGACGCGATTTGGGCGCACTTCTCTCAGCTATTTAGTGCTGTGAACATCGTAAGATCATCTTTGAATAGCCAAATTGTCGAAAGAATGTAGAAAAAATCGCAACTCGAAAGCTATTTAGTATCATATTAATCGGAAAAAGCGCTTTCATTCGACAAATTTATCGTAAGATAGCAGTGCGGTTGCAATCTCTCGACTCTTTCATCGAGTGAATGCATCCAACTGGCATTCTTACGACATCTCGATCGACTCTCGATCTGTGCATGGGTGTTTGGGAAAAGAAAATTTATAATTCAATGTAATTATTAAATTTTTCATTATTATTAATTGTGCCATACAATTTAGTCTTAAAATTCGTGACCTAAAGTTAGCTCAAAGGTGTTACTTTCATGTGCGGGGTAAAAATTTTCGTCTATATTCCTTACATTTTAGTTAATATTTTCATGGGCCGTAACAATTCTTAGTAAATTATGAATTAAAAATAATATTAATTTAATAATTTATCCAATTCGCCATTATTAGCAATTCACTTATCATCAAAAAGCGTTCACTCGGCTCTTTAGCTGAGAGATAGAAATGCGGATTCCATCTTTCGACTTCTAGGACCGCCATTGCAGTTAGTTTGGGGTTCCTTAGCGTAAAAAGTTAAATCCATAATATCAAAGAGGAATTTGAAAGAAAATTAGATGTAAACAAAATATTTTCGTGATTTATATTATAATATGACTGACTGCTATTGGAGTTACAGTCTTGATCAGCGGCGATATTTTCAAAAGTGGAACTAGTTGATGGTTCGCAAATTTCAAACAAATTATCTACAGAACCCGCACTTATATTTAATTTCTCTTCTGTGGATGCGGGCAATGCAGATGTTGATTCTTTTAATCTTCTATAAAACTTGTTCACTTTTCGCCGGAACCCTCCGCTTCTTTTAATTTTTTTCCACTGTTTGTAATCCATATTTAATTTACTCAACGCAGTACGGTAAGCGTACAGATGTCGTAACAAAATGGCGTATATGTTGTAAGAAAGCTTTCAAATTATGTTTTGAGCACCTTTTGGCGCTGAATTGATAATTTGAAAGCGTTTTCTCAACTTCAAAAATTTAGCGGCATGAAAGCCGAGTGAGAAGCTATCTTAGGACATTAAGTGTCGGTATAGTAACTGAGGTGCTATTTGGTCGAATGAACAGCGTTTTCTCGATAAATATGCTGTAAGAAAAACATGTCGAAAGATAGCATCCTGAAAGCTACTCTTACGACAAATTAGCGATTCAGTTGCTTTCAAAGAGCTTTCATAGGACTTATGGTTTGTTGCTCATAGAGCTAAAAAGCGCTGAAGGCTAAAAAGTCGAGAGAGCTGCTTTTAAACGGCTTTTTGAATTATGGGATCTTTCATACGGCTGTCTTTCGATCTATAGTCGTAAGAGTAATTGCTCATAGGATCTCTTTGCTAGTTGGGTACAATACCAATTTGCTTACAGCTTTTGCATGTGCGAAGCTAATCTACTCCTACCCAAAAATTAGGCTTTTTGATTTCAGCATGCTTAGATAAATTCAAATATATAAAAATACAATTCAATGGTATACTAAGTACGTAAAATTCTCTAAAAGTTATATGCATCATGTCTCGATTTCTGATGCGTTGTTGAAAGTTAATTTTTTACAAACGAAAAAAATATGTACACTTTAGTTTACAAATAATAGATAGCAGTAAATTTCTAAACAAAATAGTGTTCTGTCAAAGTCATAGGGGCCCCATTATCCTAATATGCCCAGAGCCTCCAATAAGTTAAAGACGGCTTTGCTGATCACAACATCACATCATGCATATTTATCCTTAAGGCTTAGACAGAAGGTGCCAAGTGCAATGTAAAGAGGACGAGCCTATTGCCGTCAATTTAACACAAAGTCTGGACTACTAGTGAAATATTTCTGGAAAAAAATCATCATCAACAACTTTGCCCCACCTAAGAACACAAGAATGCCCAGCATTGGTACGGCTTGCGCAGCGGGGAGGATGGGACCAAGTCAAATTTATCCTGTGCCATTCACCCCGTTACATGCCGATGGCGACAATAGCGGGCTCGATGGCACAATTTTGCTCATCTAGTACGTTGACGGGGCAGGACTAGTGGGCCGGTTGAAACCAACTCGCTACTACTAAGCTAGTGAAGCTACCTCGGCAACGCTTTAATCAACTCTAATGAATCATCAAATGTACAATCGACAAAGTTGAATCATGACCCTTTTTGACAATAAATCGTTTGAATCCTTCAAATTGACAAAGATCAAAGTCGTTACCATGGATATAAATGTTTACACGAATGTGGACCTAATTGTATTTGAAAGTCTGTAAAAAAATAAGCTTATGGTGGGTCATGATTCAATTTTGTCGATTGTACATACATACTTATCTACGACGGAATGTGTTACTGTGAAAATACTTACAGCGTAGGTTATCTAATATCTTTAAACGAGCAATTCTTGTATATTTATTTATATATAATCAGGATCTCAAAAACGGCTCCAAGAATTTTCATGAAAGTTACAGATTACGGGTTTTTCGGCTCAAGGAATCGATTTATCAAGGTCCCAGGTTCGAGAAAAGTTTGGTTCCCAAGATATAGACATTTTAAAAACCGAGCAAAGCTCGGTCAACCAGATATTATTAATTTATGCTTAAAACTCTCGCCCATGTTTTTTTCAAACCGTCTAGCAAGCGAGCGGTGAATGGGGTCACAGTAGTATATTTTCATATCAATATTAATCATGAACACAGAAGGCCGCAGGCATCTACCGTAATTGATTTTTAATGCACCAACAGAATTGGCCAGTATATCCCACGGTTTAATTGAAGCACCATCAACCGTTGGGCGGTCACTCATAAATATGAACTCTACGTAAATAATGTGGATTCTGTGGTGAAGTTTTTGTGCTTGAAAAACGGAGGACTTTCACGTAATATCATCGTATATGCAATCGGTTAACTAAGTAGTATAACTAGGACAGCACTAGTTAGTAGTTGTCATGGCCAGGAGGTTTAACGACTCATATCGCATACAAGAGGTTGCGAGTTCAAAGGCAAGTACTAATGTGTCTCTTTCTCAATTCATATGATACTTTCTAAGTTTATCTTGGACATCACTGACATTATAGAAAATAATAAGTTATAAGTCATACTTGGGAGGAGGTTAATTTTAAGGTGCTGATGAATATTGCAATTTTGTTTTTTGTTTTCTTTAAAAAAATAGGTTTTCGTTGAAGGTTAGAGAAAATTTAAAGTTTAGTTCTACAAACCGTCACTTTACTGTGGAAGCACCTTATGAGCTTAAATGTTCATCGGATTTTAAGATACCTACTAGTTTTGTATGGTATTAAAAGAAGTACCTACCAAAATTAAAATCTTAACCTAAATTATTTTGATATCTTAGTTGGACATAAAACAATACACAAAATAAAAAAGTTAACAAACCAAAAATATACACAATATCTCAAACTGGGTCAAACTGGACAAAACCAACAACCACTGATCCTCACCGGCCGAGAATCGAAACAACTTCAAGATAAGAGACCTTTGCCCAGGAGATGCAATGTCCCAGCTAACAGCATCACCATATCTAAACCTAATACATTTAATTTGCCAGAAAAACTCCACATCCAGTATAGGTAATACTCAACCGCAAGTCCGCAACTATGTTTACTCAGATTCTAGCGTAAGATCCAAACGGACATCCTCAAAGCACCCTGTTGAACTCTTTTAAACGACGCCTAAAACGACGCTCAAAAAACTTACACTAACATAACGTTGGCTATTTTGTTCTTAAACAATGAGCCTTATGGTCTGGTGTATAGAGTTGATGGGCGGTGTAATATGGTTTGGTACTGTGGCGGAAGCGGTGCGGCCTCGCTTTGGTTGTGTGGTTCAAGTGATAAGTGAGGAATGACGCTTTGAGGAAGTAGGCTTTTAGACAGCTAAGTTTTGTAGCTAAGATGGTGCTTTCTGTTGGGGAATATATCGAAAAACAATCAAAAGACTTTTCCTCTGAGTCTGATTAAAGCGAAAAGAAGTACCAGATTCTTAGTTCTTGTTCCTTGAATTACTTGAATCTTTTGTGTTCTAGGGCTGAAATAACTTAATAACAATACTTGTTAGCACAAGCTTATCTTTACGTAGTGATGATAGGGCAAGGCAACATTATAAACTCTCTTGAACAAGATAATAGAAAAGCCATCATAAAAACCAACATGGACTAAGGAGACGAAAAGAAAACTTTTGGCAAATCTGATTCATAAGTCAAATTGTCGCCTGGGATCTGGAAAGGATACATTTTACCCTAGGTCGCGGACGAAGTAGCGGGCAAACGCTTATTTCTCATTACTTAAACCTTCCATTTAGTAGAGCGGCGCACGCGCCGACAAGGAAGTGACGTCACGGCGCGCCCCGTCCGCCGCGCGTTATCTCGGCCGCGCGTGCCCCATTTATCGATATCTTTCCGCCTGGGGGTCACTGGACATACGACGCATTCGTACATATCAAGAGACGTACGTGACTGTCTCTTGACGTTGCGTAAAAGATTTTGAGATGTGATGCAAGATTTTTTTTGATGTTGCAATTTTTTCAGCAAGAAAGTGGTGCTTTTTTTGGCAAGCGATGAAACTGGTGCAACTCTTAGTTGCCTTACAGAACGGGAAGTAAAAAGAGGTTTAATTAGCGTGGTAAAATCATCAAATGAGTCTTGCCACCAGGGCAGGAGGGACCGACGGACTTGTACTGACTAGAATCCACGGTGTCCTTTAATAGCCCTTTACGTTCCGGGGTCACGGTAGCTCGTTAATCCCGCGACGCCGGCAGGCTTTGGCACTCTAAGGGGGCCCCGTCAAAGTGAAAAGAGGCTTGATAGATCTTTGCCCTGTTAATAAACATTACTGACTGTTCAAAAATTTAAATAAACTGACAACCCAGCTTATGTCGAGCTTAAATAATTATCAATACTGGTGCCCCAAAGCTTCATAAATGCGTTGACATCTCAGAGACGACACTAAAACATCTCAAGTGCACTGTCATAAATTAGACCGATATTTGCATCGCCACCATTTTTTATTGCGCTGTACAATCATCAATTGAGTCCTTCCAGCTTGGGAAGGGGGAAGGGACGGCCTGACCCTGTTCCTTCAATTGCCTTTTGCGTTCTAGGGCCACCCCAACTAACAAATGAACGTCGTTCAATAGTTTAGTAAACGTTATCTTAATTCCATTGATTGTAATACCTAAGTCGCACTAACGTTATAATAACGTTTACTAAACGCGAAAATGGCCCCAGTTATACGACCAAAATGTCGTATAATGGACATACAAAAGTCACAAGCAGACTTCGTTAATGTCATTCAAAAGTCGTATGAACGTTATGCAATTACCACTTTCGTCGCGCAGAAGTCGCATCATAACTTTACAACGGCTCGTTTGTTGTATTGTCGTCATAGAGGTGTTTTTGAATGACTAAAACGTTTTATTTGAGTCAAAGAACAACACCTGTAAGACTTATTCATTTTTCTTGTTAGTGACACGTGTTTGTGGTTTTGTTGTGAGATTAGTGCAAAATAAATATTACAAGGAAATAAAAGTTAGTGTTACTTAACTTATACATATTTATATGTCTCGCTAATGACTGTATGTGTCTCTCATGCCGTTTAGTTCGACTGGGTATTAAAGTTTTATGATAATATACCTATGTGTATTTATTGCAGATTTTCGTGCCCCCTCGCAAATATGTGTTTTAATGATTATATTTTTATTAATAAAAATATGTTTATTTCTAAAAATGTACGACATGTTGCTTTTGTCACACACTTATCTCTTTACGACGTTGTAAAGACATAAAGTCGTATTAAGGATATTTCAAGACCACCGTGCAATACGCCATGACAGCTAGTTATTAGGGTTCCTCATAAATATAAAACCCTTTTCATATTTTTCACAGTAAAAGTGAAGTGCTGATTTCAAAACATTATATAGTTCAAGTAAATTATAATTATTTTATTATAAGTCTTCTCCACGAATTTTTTGCTTCCATTTTTCGTATTAAAAATCAAACGTTCCGTAAATATGGCAGCCTAGGCGTTTTCAAGTCAAAACCTGACTTAAATGCGACTATAAGTTTGACTGCAAGTCTGGGCATGACATTAAACGGACATCATGTAATATATAGGTTATATTTGAGTATTAAATAAACAAACAAGTCATTTAAGAGTCTCCAATTGACCGGTGTAAAACATGATAGTGATCGTTATATAAACGTCACTGTTAAAACGTCTATACAACTGCTACATCACATAAATGTCATTTAAAGGTTTTTCAAAGACCTAATTTGGTCAGTTCAAAACGTTTAATAGACTATAACGTTAGTATGACTAATGCGTTGTCGTACAAACGTTTTAGCTAAGACTGTCATATTACGTCGTTTAGTTTAGTCTTACCAACGTTGCTAAGACCAGCATATTATGACATAATCGTCGCACGACTAAAAATTTAAATTAAAGACGTCTAAAGGACCAAGTAGTCATCTCACTATCATTATAAGACTGCTATCCAACTTTATGTCGTATAAGTCAAGACTTATATGACGTTTTTGTTTGTTGGGACGCTTACCTTTAAAAAAGATCCCGCGACCCCACCGCCACAAATACCTTTGAAAGCTAACTAAATAAAAAAAACTTTTATTGGTGGCAAACATTGTATTTTTTTCTTCTTTTAAAGCCTTCAAAAAATGTTGCAGCATCTGATTTTGCGAACTACATTTTATTGCTACGATTTGTTTATCTTATAGCCCTTGCAAGCTATAGGGAAATGTTGTGCTTGCAGTACTGATCTCTGACCCAGCACGTTACACATTAAATCTTTAACGGCTTTTACGAACTTATTTTTGTAAAAGTATGAATTTAAAGTATGTCTGAGATGATGGCAATAAAGTAAAATAAGAAAAGAAATCAGTTGAAAATCTATTAGGTAAGTAGTAAAAATTTCGAAGTACACAGAGTTACTTATGATTTTTTTTTTCCCGAAAGTTGATTGACTGGTTTTAAAAAGTCTGATTTTGTTTCTTTCTCCGAATCCCAAATCAGGGTAAACCAAAGACATTAAACTATATACGAGCAATAGACGGGACATCACGAAGAAAGTGATCCAAAACTTTTTACCAATAGGTAAAAAATCCCTCAGTCTAGTAGTCGCGTTGCTATGCAACGCTTAGATAGCGCTACTGACGCACGGCATCAACAATTTTGTATGACAATTTTTCCAATGCCCGCTCTATAGGTTCTTTTAAATCTCTTTGGGGTAAACCTTTCATTCTGATTGATTATAATTCAGTAAGAAATGGGTATTCATATTTAGCTGCACCCGGTTGGGCTGGAATCCGACAGGAACATAGTTGGGAAAAGGTAAGGCAGATAAACTATTGTCGTGGAAAGAAAGTCCAGTTGTAAAAGTTTGAACTTGGGTGACGGCTGCCTCGCCACGGATTCTACTAAGCATTTTCATTATCATCTTCCTTACTAGCTTGAACTGCGTTTTGGGAGGGCTTCTAGTCTCAGCCAAGTATTTGGAGTGACAGCATATTTGATCTCCATAACTTAGTAACTGGTAACGTTATCCCTTGAAAGACTGGTTTTCATACTTCGGGCCACTAACTACTTACTCCTGTCGAAAATCTACAAACAAAATTCTGAATTAACGGATTAACGCGCTTTCTGGAGTATATAAGTAACTCAGAATGTACTTGGATGGCCAATAAGGGTCATACTTCCCTACAGAGACCGAGAAAGACCTTGAAATGCGATGCTTAACCTTTTCAGATTGGCCGATGCAGCTTTTAATAAGCCCTTTTCTATCTCTGACAAAATCAAGATGTTATAAAAACGAAATTATTTCGTTAGCTTGTCAATGGAAAGTTTAATTGAGTCAGTCCAGACTCAGGTCTGGACTGACTCAATTAAACTGGCTGCTCAGGCAGCCTTGGCAGCTTCAGAGGCGTCCATCGGTTTTTGTAACGAAGAATCGAAAGGTCACATAAGATAAAACGTATCAAAATTACTAAGGAGGCCTTGAAGACCAAGCTTGTTGGACGTCAGAACGCACTAACTATACAACAGCGTAAAGTATTGGGAATTTCGATCAAGTCAAGTCTTCGTAAATTTTGATTTACTTAACGAAACGAAAAATACGGAATAAATATCATTTGGTAATCTAACAAAAGGATTAATAATTTTATTTTAGAAGTCTACTGTAAACGCTTAACTAATAACCAAAAGTAGTGCTTTGGCTGTTCAATAAACCACATGAATGAAACCCTTAAACTGTGTCGCACACTTCATAATTATCATTGACTACTGGTCGCGGTTTCCTAATAACCTCACTCCACCTGTCCCTCGATTGAGCGATAACCAACGGGTCTAGTTACCTGTCAATCTGTTCCTATTCACCGGTTATTAATATCAATATTGATATAACTGGACTGGTCTCGTTTTCTGACGCTGATTGGGGGATGCTGGAGGAAGATTCTGATCTGAACGTTGATGATTATGATGAGGTCGCTGATAAAGTAGAAGGTCGATGGACTGTGGAAACGGACGTTGGAGACAATGTGAGTTAAGATTGAGATGGAAGACAAATAATGAAGGTATAATGTATTTAAGATATTAGGAATCTGGTAATTCATCAGTCAAAATAGTAACATGCCACGGTTGCCGGATTGATCAAAAGAGAATAGTTCTCATGGTTTTAGAACACAAAAGGTAAATGAGGAACAGGATGAGATTTAGACACTTAAGTCTGGCACTTCCTTCCACGACACCAGAGAGAAAAGATAGTCTTTAATTCTTCAGTCCCAAAAAAAACGGCGTACCAATCATACAAAGAAAAGCAACAGTGGACAGTGAAGATATCGAGTGTATCAGTGATATTGATGAACTGATGGACGATTCTGAAGGTGACAAACTCTTAATTAAACTTTCGGCCGACTCAATTAAGATTGCCATCTATACGTTGAAAGAATAAGCCTTGGTTTTGCCAAAGCTTGATTCCTCACAAAAGATACTGCAGAAGTAGATTACAAAACAATGTCACCAGCTTCAGACTCCCAAGTTATCGCGTAATGATTTTATCACAAACTTAAACAAATATTTCCACGTAAAACCCACCCGACATAAAGCCGATAATAAAACAATTTACCGCGAAACAGAAGAGATCTTAAACGCAATTCAAACGCCAGCCTTCACATATTTGTACCAATAAATCACATTTGAACACTAAGATTTGAGCCCAGATATCCAAAAATTGCAAATAGATTTCCTAAGAAGAAAGAGAAACACGTATCTGATAGTAAAGAGTTGAAAAGAGACAAAAACAATTTTATCCTATCCGTTTAAATCAAAACGATTTAATCGATGCCAATCAATTTTTAACCTACCATTTTGGGACTTAAGGTGAGTATTTGCTTGTCAGACTTAAGTGCTAAGTGAAATCTAAGTATGATATCGGTGAGCTAAGTAATAAACAGTGCTAATGTTAGTACGCATGCGCGTAGATCTAAAAGATACGGTCTCAACGGCGCCTAGGGCATAAAGGCGGGTGTGCACTTACAACTTTATGTTGCCAACATAACAATAAGTTTCAGTTTTTATGTTGACAGTTTGATATGGATATGAAGCAGCTTACTAATACATTGTGATTGTTTATGATTATATTTTTCTGAACTTATTGGCCTAATTAGCATAAGTGTGCAATGATGGTGTTTAACTGATAACGCTACAATGTATAGATACTATAGATAGGTTCATTTTTTGAAGCACATAAAGAGATATCTACAATTTTATTACTGTACTATGCAGCTCAAGGTGACTTGCATAACGAAAACGTTATTTATCTTAAAAGATAAAGCTATAATAGTTATCATAGACGAGGAGAAAATTACTCAGGTACCTAGTATTAAACTATCATCATCTGCCTTGCCTTTTCCCAAACTATATTCGAATAGGCTTGTTGTACCCATCTTTTCTAAATAAATAAACCCTAACACGCAAATACCCCTTGTCAAACTTTCGAGCTTTGACTACTAGTAAGTAACTCTTGTCAAAAATCTACAAATCTCAGCTGGGATCAACTTAATTTTAAGGTATAACATTATCCACAAATAAACTTTAACCATTTCAATCAAACTTGCAAGTCGTCTACCTACACAACTACACGTGTTGATAACCAAAACGTTTAATCGAGGCCGATGAATTTTCAACCTTCCATTTTTAGTCAAAAGGTGAATATTCGCAACACGTGTTGAAAACTAACACAACACACGTGACTCCACCAACACAACGCTAGTGTATCGTCAGCCCAACATTTAAAATCTCAATTTATGACTATAAACTACGATAATAGTTTGAGATAAGTCTATTTGTTTGTACTGAACTACTGCAATTATAACTTGTATGCGAAGGAAGATCATTATTAAGATGTTCACAGCTTTGTTTGAGTTCACAAGTTAGATTGGAGATAAGAAGTGTTAGTTAAGTTTGATAAGTTCGTTAAGGTCGGGTGTTTGAGTTTGTTTGTGATATTCGATTATGATTGTGATATCCAGTGAGATAACTAAATATAGGGAGCAGATGTGGGTTAAATGTGGTGCCTTCAGAATTGAAGCAATGAAAGTTTCCATTTTGTTTAATAAAAATGGAAGACATGGTAGGGAAGAATGGGGAGCTTTAGAATGACTCAAGAGTAAGCAATATGAATTAAAAGACGACTTAAACATGAAAACGCCATTGACATTGACAATGAGACAGTGGAAACTAAGTATTTTAATTTTTCAACTCCTTTGCTTTTCTTTTCTGATTAATTTCGTTGCAAATTCATTCACCGAAACTCCGTCAAGCTTCATTGGGCGTTTTTCCATTAGACGGCACGGCACCGGCACCGGCGACGGCGACGGCGACGGCGCCGTGCCGGTGCCGGGGAAGCAAAAATGTATGAAAATCTATGGCTCGTTTTTCCACTTACCGGCGCTGGCGCCGGCCCGGCGTTCATACATTGCACCGGCATGGCGCCGGCGCCGTCGCCGTTGCCGGTGCCGTGCCGGCTAATGGAAAAACGCTCAATGTCTCTGCGTTTTTCTTTTTCTGGTGGTCACTGTTGATTTTGTATTTCAGGAGCTGCAGTGGTTTGTGAATAGTATGGTGGGATGGGCCCAAGAAAATGGCAAAATAAAACATTACAATTCTAACCAATAATATTTAAAAAGACATACCACATACTAAATAAGAGAATTTACATTTAACTGTAAATAGGAATGCGAAATGTACTAATAACAGTAACACGTAAGTAGATACTGTGACATGACAAGGTCACATTCATGTCCTTTGAAGATAAATAAATGAATAAGATAAGTGTAACGAGGCAGCTAGAGCCAGGGTTCACATTAAATTGATTAGAAGTTGTCACGGTAACACAGATACGTAGTAAGAATATACTCTTATAACCTTGAACTTTGCTAAGATCAAAATTACAGTAATTCACCTGTATGATCTAGGAGCTGAAATGACAAACCAAACAAGACAGTGTTTTAAAATATGAAATATGGTAACGATCAGGAATGTTAAGGTATAACACCTTAGTGAATCTGGGAAACAACCACATTCCAGACAAAAGTTGATGATCAAAGCAAATCAGGCACAAATAAGAAAGTTCACCAAAACTAACAAAAGAACTTGTAGTCCAAAGACAATATTAAAAAACCGCATCAAAATCGGATCATTAGTTTAGAAGATAGGTGGGAACATTACTTTGCACAAACGTACAAACGCACACACAAACATCTCTCACCCTAAACGCATATACCTGCTCCGATCCGTCGTGGGTAAAAAGGACAAAGACAGTAATAACAGTACTGCAAAGTTTTAAGAGATATTCCTAGTTGATAATTATTTATTATCAACTAGAGCTATGATAAGAAGTGTGAAGACCTCAAAGCAACATTATGACAATAACAAGACCACCGCTAGAAAACCCGACCTGTAGTTTCCTCACGAAAAAACCTCTAACGGAGACCAGCATACGCAGTACATCTTCTCACGCACACACGCGCACACCACATGTGTCGAAAACATGCACTCCTGCGTAACGCATTGCGAAAAATCGCCACCGCCATACTGTAAAATGAATTCTATACATAAAACGATAAAACTGCGAAAATTTCGTTGCAATAATTACTTGGCATCGTCACTTATAGGGATATTTAGTCACATGTGACCACCGTATTTGGTATGTTGTTTTTATCTTGTGCCTATCCTTTTCTCGCTTCTGAGATAGTTGTATGTCTGTCTTTGTCTGATGACGTCACTAAACGGTAGTTGCAAGCGGTACTACTGGGATCTTCGAGACACCTTCGAGGCAAGCGTGAGCCGTCCTAAGGGTTTGTATGAAATAAGTTCACGTTTATTTCTGGCTTGTAATTGTAGGCTTCTGTCAGTGATATTTATGTGATTATGTGGCGTTGAATGGCGATCGAGAGGTCTTGGGGTCAGGTCTGGGTATCCTATTGTGATGAAACCGCTCCTAGGTTTATAAACATCGTTGGTTTAACTTTGTTGAAGATGTTAGTCACACCATGTTTGGTATCTATTGGCAATGTTTCATCTAAAATCATTATTATTGCACTATTCACAAGTAAATGAAACTCTTTAAAACAAGGCAAAAATTAAACTTTGAATGGTATGCACTCTTACGTAGGTCACTACAATACGTTGATATTTAAGAATATCGCGATAGTTCTCGTTAAACTAATGAAAGAAGATCTTAACACGGCTATTGAAGGCTTTAATATCCTATAATTCTGCGTTTTTGAACACATTATTCGCTCCCAAAAGCATTCCAGCCAGTCTCAAGGTTGTCCTTACGTTGCAAAGCGTGGACAATAGTTTGAAGTTCAACAAATTAGCATTTGACCATCAAATTCCATGTGTCATGTATCACCTCAGTTTAGTATTTGTGACTCATCTGTTTTCTCTATTGTTGCAAAAGAATGACCATCGATTGGCTAAAAATATCGCAATATGTTTTGTTATAAACCGCAATCATTTGCATGTGATGACAAGGTCTACTGTCATTCAATTTTGGTCATAATTTGTTAGGCTTTATATGATTTTAAGGATGAGGGTACAGAATTGTAATCGTATTTCAGTTGTTCTACATTTTGAGGATCGATGTTAACAACGAGACCCCAGATAGAGTTTATAAGATTGCAGTTGCTGATGCGAGGTAGTGCCTGAAAAGGGTACCTGGATCATTACAAGGAAGACAAGGGACTCTCACACCAGGTCCTAAGATTCTTACTGTCGATACTGTCGTCAGAGTCCAGTTAGCAAGAGTCCACTGTTAGTATAATTTCTTTCATATTTTCCAAATCGTAAAGCTCATCAACATGTTCTACATAAAGGACTATCTACACTTGAAGCCAGCTCCCGAACTAAGCACACAAACATACAAAACTGATATCACGAGTACACCCTGACAGTCGCGTGTCAACCTGTGAATTAGTGTTGTGCGAGCTAGTGTCGTCAGCGACTGGTGTCGATACTTTATATCGATATTTATCGATACGACGCTACGACTTATAGCCACCGATCGGCTGATAACAAGCCGATTTGTTAGCGACCGATGTACACCAAGTTTTGTTTATTTTAACAACTTGAAACGATGGGTGGACCGGTCTATGTTGTATGTCATTTTAAAATATTTCGCCATGTTTTTTATGTCAAAAATATTTTATGAGCTTTATGATGTACTGGAGATGTTTATGATAGCAATTAGTTCTTGTTGGAAACTATCTCGGAGTAATAGGTACCTCCTGTTTTATCTATAGAGATGTGGTCAAGTGAATAAAAATGTAGACATACAATATTACTTTTAACACGGATCTTTCATTCAATTTTCTGTGATAAAGTAATATGTTGATTTAATCATGTTTAATGTAATGTAATAATTTTGTTAATTTGAATTTTTGAATACTGTTTGAGGCATACGAAATGGGTGTTTTCAAACATTTTCATAATTCTTAGGTACTCATAAAAGAACATGTCGTATTCTTCTGTTTGCTTTCTTACTTTCTTTGTTCCTTCCTACACATACCAACCCTCAAAACATAAACAGCAAATCATAAAAATGTAGCGTGCGAAACCATGCTGTGCAGTTTAATAATTCACATTGTACATCAAGATAGCAGCCGATTATATTTCAGAAGCGTCGAAATAAATTCATATTCATAGCGCACTTTTTATCGATAACACGTCACGTCACTGCAACGACGATATAATACTAGACTGGTAATAACAGGCGACCGATGTCTGCCAACACATTAGGCAAAAAAGTCTTATATCCGTCTCATTTCGACCAATCCTGTGAGCCGTAAACATACGTTGAGACAGAACCGACCTTGAGTTAGCCAATCACAACGCAGTACCCCGCCTCCCTCGCTTACGTAGTACCTCAGCGAGTTGGCAGAATAGTTTTGTTCGTTAGATCGTGCAATGCGTAGTCTAGTATTATATCGTCGTTGCGTCACTGGTAGCAAGTCGGCTCGTTAGGTCGTCGGTAATGTGTCGACATTGCTGTCGCCACTCGCTCGGCGCGGGTTAAACGCTACGTGTAGTTTACGATATAGACGCAAATTAGCAGGCGGTGCGCACGCAGGGTAAAGAAAAAAAAGCGTTTATCGGAGCCATCTTCTTTTTAGGAAAAACTAGAAAGAACGGTATCGTAGTAATGATGATTGGTGCGATGAAATGGGTATAATTGTTCCTGTCTAAGTATGGTTGTTGATATGACATTAGGAAACGGGGAGATTCTCGGCTTAGTTTTATTATCTTGGTCATGTTTATATCGTAATTTCATGCGGCCAGATAATTTTACGATGAGTTTCTACTAAGAATAAGATGACTTGGCGACATATTGACGACTAAGTTGAACAAAAATAATAAGTCCAAATTATTTTTTAATGATTCTTATCTTGTTATTGTTATTTTTAAATGACTGAAAACCAGAAAAGCGTGCATGAAAACCAAAATTGACGCTTTTGCAATCATCTTTTTTATACTTGATACTATGGTAGGTACATGTTGGGCATGCGGGCAGCGAGTAAAGGGCAACTCGCTGCCCGACCATGGAACATGCCCGGGTCGACGGCGCGTTGTTCCCACGCGCGCCTCAAAGAGCGTCAGCATAATGACGGGGCCCCCCTCTCAGAGGGCCAAAGCCTGCCGGAGTCGCGGGATTATTTCCTTACCGTGTCCCCGGAACATAAAGGGCTATTGAAGGACACCGTGGATTTTAGTCAGTAGAAGTCTGACAGTCCCTCCAGGACTCATTTGATGATTTTACCACGTTAAAAAAAAATAATGGTAGGTACATGTTCTCAAAAAATAGTACACGATACGATATCAAATGACAATATGTATGCAATGAGAATTTAAAAATGCATCTTTTGCATACACATAATAAAATGCATCTTAATTTCTCAACATTTTAATCAACAGTAAATTCCTAGATGTTAATTCCGATTACAAAAGACAGTGTTGTCAACGTATCGCATATAGGTATCGATAATAAAACCATGAACATCACTATCAATCGACAGGATCGCTTATCGATCTAGAGTTCTCGACGAGCAATTAAAGTATTGAAATGTTCTGCTTAAATTAAAAAAATATATATATTTTGCAGGTACAGGTAGATAGTGCAATCATTAGAAATCTTGCTGAAAAAATACATAGTTTTACATTTTAACTAGCTTTAGCCGCGGCGTTATCCACATGATGCGCAGTATTTTTTCAGGAACCTAATTCAAGTCTTAAACTATCTGTGCTACATTTAATTGAAATCCTTGCAGTAGTTTTTACATTCATCCATCCTTAGAATCCTCACAAACTTTCGTATTAATTTTCTCTTTTCTTACACTCTGTGTCTACGACTCATTTCTCAGTCTCAGCGCTTTTCTGGTGGTCGCCACTGTCAAGTTTGGCTTTCAAGAGTTGCAGTGGTTTGGGAATGCTACGGTGGCACGAAAAAAAAAATACTGCACACGATTGTTTCAACAATTTAATGTTTTTTTTTTCGTCTTGATGTATGTATTTTGTAAGATAAGAGGTCTTACAGTTAAGACAAATAAAACCTCATCCTTAGTCAACGGACCACACACAACGTCAACTGACAAAGACAAAGCGGCCCCCATTTCAACATCCACCCCTCAATTCATCCTCAATCTCCAACCAACGACATCAATTTCAATCTACAAACGAGCATTAATAAAAACATCGATATCCCTATCGATACCTAGGATCTAGAATCGAGAATCGGTCTATAGTTGTCAACAGGCAATTATAAGGAGTCGCTTCCATCGAGAAAATAATCGAGCTTTGCATATACCTACTGTCTTTTGGACACCCTTCACTTGTAATGATACCGATGATGGTTGAGATAGGGTGTCCATCTGCCTCTCGCTTGCCTCAGGATATTTTTGCATGATGGGTATGTGCAGGTGTCGCGTAATTGTTAGTAATTTAAGTGATCTGTGTGTGATAGACTAATGTGTACGCTATTAGTTAGTTGTCATTAATTAAATTCTTTAATGTGGCTGAAAAGGTAGCGTGTTTGTCCGATGTGGCAGATACATACTTTGTGGAGCTGATAAACTTTTATTGTACTATATGAGTTTGTTTGATAAACACGCTATCTCATGCAATTCACGGTGTAATAAATAGTGTAGGTACAAGTTTTTCGAACCTTTGCAGGGTCTAGGTCTTAATCAGACCAGAAAATCTGATTCTTTT
This sequence comes from Agrotis clavis, assembly GCA_954870645.1. NCBI lineage: Eukaryota > Metazoa > Arthropoda > Insecta > Lepidoptera > Noctuidae > Agrotis > Agrotis clavis. The sequence continues at coordinate 4,152,551 of OX940929.1, forward strand.
TATTTATTTACATTAAAAGTGCTAGCAAAATCATAAAACTCAAATCAGGCTTGATCAAAATGATCAAATGCAAAAAGTAATGTCAAAACCCAAAGTGTGCGGCAATGCCGACAATACAGCGTGAAATTCTAATGGTTGTCTTTCCGAAGCGAAATGAGTTTGTATCGGTAATACAATCGATTAATGTTTATAAAAAAATTAGACTCAACAAATGGCAGATTTACAATTGTGATAAACAAAACTCGAAAGTGACTTGAACCAACAGTAGCATCGCGCGATATGATCGCGGCGGCCGCGTGGTTGGCTCGATCGCGATCGACCGCACGGGTCGTTGCACTTATAAATCAGCTGATCATACTTGAGTCCTGACTTAATAAAACACAAAACCCAATAAGTTATTCCAATTTTCCCTCCATACTTTTACGGATTTAGGACCGTCATAAATAATTATCTTTTAAAAAGTCTGATTTAGATAATTAAGTATTTGAGACGTACCTATTAAAAAAATGGAATCAACTTATTTACAATGTTTATTTACGAGGTACGAGTGAGTACTTACATTTCCCGGTAGCGGAGTAATTGTTCGAAATGCAAACCACTATGTTCAATGCACAAACGAGTACCTACGTTTTAACTGGTTGTCTTTCAGTTTGATAAGAGTGTCTTTATCAAGTCTCACGATATTGAAAGCGTCCACTATCGCACATAACAACACGTCACGAGTTTGATGTATACCTCACAATAATACACCAGGTGTTTGAGCTCAGACCACGATAGACCACAGAAAAGATGTCGATAACGTATTACACTTATGACGTTCGCGGAAGGACTAAACTAAAACCCCTTCTACACGGTCAGACCTGACCGCCTGACAGAGGTGAACTTGGTCGTGTCAACAGTACCCCACCGTCTGGAACGCTGTCGGCTGACGGTCGGGTCCCACCGCGGACGCAGCCTGTCACTCGGGACGGCTGCGCTCCCGACTGACTCCGCCCATATTTGGTCGCACACCGGACCAAGGTCACCTCTGTCAGGCGGTCAGGTCTGACCGTGTAGAAGGGGTTTAAGGTCTGACGGGTTTTAAACCCCTTCTACACGGTCAGACCTTACCGCCTGACAGAGGTGACCTTGGTCCGGTGTGCAACCAAATATGGGCGGAGTCAGTCGGGAGCGCAGCCGTCCCGACAGGCTGCGTCCGCGGTGGGACCCGACCGTCAGCCGACAGCGTTCCAGTCGGAGGGGTACTGTTGACACGACCAAGTTCACCTCTGTCAGGCGGTCAGGTCTGACCGTGTAGAAGGGGTTTAAACGTAAACGCAGAGGCGCGGGCGCGGGTGAGGGCCGCGGCCCCCCTCACCTCCGCCGCGCCCGCAGTGCCGCGTTCGTGCAGGCCTCGAGAGCTTATTTTGCTCTGAACATTTATTATTCACTCTTCTTTTGTAGTTTGCCGCGTCGTGAGTTTCGTGTAGGTACTTACCTACCTACGTCATGTTTAGTGCACTAGGTACTATCGATTCTCTCTCTTTCGAGTTTATGAATACTTTTTTAACGATTTGAAAAAAAAAAGAACTTTTTTTTTTAAGTTTAACTTTGTGTTTCGATAGTACTACTGATGGGTAATCGTCCTGCCGTGGAAAGACAACCATTAAAATTTCACCCTGTATATTGGAGCTCCTTGGGTAAAGTTAAAATTATTGCAATACCTGGGCGGGACTAAGCAAAATTCCACAACATTTCATGGCACAAATCTGCATAAAAGAGTAATTTAATGCTAAAAAAAGTTCGAAACATCCTCGAGGGTGGCAAGGGACAAATCTGAACAGACAGAAAGTTTCTTTACATTTTCAAGGACGCTCCACAATCGTACGATTGGCACACTGGCTGAGCCATTGCGCTGCGTGCTGCATGTTCGATTCCCACACGGATGAAATATTTGTAAGACCAACTGGTAGTTCTGGGTTTGGCTGTTTGTGTATGTAAGTTTAGTTGTTTGTAAACGCACCCACGATTCCTCCTATAAAAATATACAGGAGCTTTCACGTCATAAGGCGTTTTTTCATTTCCCACACAATTTACTTTCGAGAGAGAATTCGTACTAAGGCCTCAGGAAAATGATAAAGCGAGGCACAAAAACTGACCAGCAAACAAAACGAAGACCACGACACGACAAAACGGTTCCTGATATCTCCCAATCGTCCCTTTACATTTGATTTACCACTCGAGCATGTCTCCGCAACATTACCACCTGCCATATTGATTGTTTCCAACATGTAATACAATACGCCAGTTTACACCGATACCATCAACTTAACGCCACTTAATTTAACACCTTATCTCTTAACTTATGCATTATAGTTTCGCGAAAGTAGCTTCACATACTTTCTGAGATAAACATCGTTATGACGAAATCTGCTCGTCTGCAAGTGTGAAGTTAAAAAAGGCTGAAATTAGATACGTTGTGGGGGAAGTTGGGAATTAGGAATATTGGTAAACAGCTGTTTTGTAGCATGGTCAATTACGTTTTAAATAAATTGAACTTAATTTAAGCTTGCCTTTAACTATGATTTATTCAAAGGTTTTGCCAGGGTCATGAAAACTAGATTTAATAGAATATTTCGACTTATTATAAAAAATGAAAATATCTAGTTCAAATAGTAGGAAGTTTTTGAAGCGCGGTCAGGCTTAGGTTTTTGCATTGAGTTCTAAAAGCCTCTCAAAAATATTAATTAAAATGTTATATTTTCTATATAAATTATTAAATAAATATCGCAACCGTGTAGTCCTAATTGAGCAGAAAAATAATTAAAGCCTAGACTTCACGTCGTCATTTCCCTAATAGGAAACTCACAACTATAATAAAACTACTTCATCCAGACATTCACGCAATGTCTAAATTACGAACATTACTGTTACACACCTATATTTATATTTCAAACAAGACAATTTACGTTACGACTCCTCTATCGTTGTAATCTATAAAAATTAAACAAGAATAACATTTTAAAACAACTATAAGTTTCAACCTTACAACTTTCATATTAAGATTGACGTGATATGCAGGAGAAAAAATTGTAAATGTCATTGCCAAGTTGTTGTAGCGATTCCTAAAATGAAGATGGCTCTTAAGGTGATTGATATAGAGTTGAGATTTCTTTTGATGAAATGTATGGTTATGTTGGTGTCCAAAGTGATGAGATTAATTATAAAGATGCATCTCAGGACTGGTTGCGTATAACGGTCGTTGACAAGCGAAATAATACGCTTAGCGAGAAATGTTTCAACTAATTAATTTCTATGAACACATTAAGATTTAATGTAGGTCGGTTGGTAGCTCTATGTTATAATAATTTGGGAATTAGAGCTAGAAATGCGGTTTTTGGCGAATTTTCTCACGATGCTAACACTGTGATATAAGCTTTTATTCTTAATTAATATCTACATGTAGACATTTTTTAAGATTTCTTGAAGTTATCTATTTTATTATCTAGCTTATCTCAGAAAAAATACTGGAAATGCTTCGTTATCTACGCATAATCAACCTAGAATCTTTCCACAGCTGGGAAAATGAGTCCCTGTGAGAAAGAATGAGAGGAAATATCTATGTAGGTGTCTGATGTGACTATGATCATATTTCTTGTAATAAACTTTCAATACGCTCCTTGGTTTACTTTATTTTCAATAAAAGGGGTTCAAAGTGTTTCCACGCAGAGAAATGTATACGAGAACTTCTGGTTGCAACCGTGACAGCAAGACTCACTAGTTGACTTTACAAAATTTCTAGTAATAAATACTAAGTCTTTGTTGTCGCTACTACTTACTTAGTTTTTATTACTAAAAATGTTGTAAACTCAACTAGTGAGTCTTGCTGTCACGGTTGCAACCAGAAGTTCTCGTACAGGTAGCTAGACATTTCTCTGCGTGTCCCTCATCTATTAAGATTTCTTTGAAAATAAAAACAGCTAAGTATGTAAAATAAAGAGCAGCTGAAATAAAATAACAGTTTCCTATTTTCTTTCTTTCGTTCCAAAAAACTTATACATTAAAAACTTATTCATGTAAAAATGTAGCAAGTTCTTGCTTGCATTTCTTTTATAACTACCCACTTTACATTTGTTTTTATTCAGAGCGTAAAAAATACACCCATCTTGCAAGAACCCTATGTAAAAGTCGTTTTTAACATAATTTTATCCCTTTTTGTCTGTTATTATGACAGCAAGGTGGAAATAAAAAAAAATAGTTATATTATGAACTGTGTGTATATTTCTGTCAATAAAAATGGCTGACAAATTGTCCGAAATGTTGTGAAATACATATTTTACAGTAAAACTTTAAAATGTAAAACGTTGTAATTAAGAGGCAGTTGTTTCATCAATATAATGGTTATAAAATGTATGGAATTTAATAAATAATTTAACTATTGATCAAACCAGTCGCCTTAAGTTTATAGAAAAACTCTTTAAAAATCGGTAAGATCTTGAAGTCATAAGTCAAATCTATTTCACTTTCAAGTGGGACTTAAAAGAGAATTAGAAGTTCGATCCATATTAATATTAAAAATGCGAAAATGAGTTGTTTGCTACCCTTTCATTCCTAAATTGCTAAACTAATTTTGAAGTAGGTAGCAATGTTTTTTTTTTTATCATGGTCAAGCTCTCTGATGCAGTTAAATGATCGTAAAGTGCTTAGTAAGGAACTTGAAAACCCAGCGTCATTTCTCATATTCTCCACGCAATTCAACTGTTTAGCAAAATCCTTTTTTAGCATGGTACAATCATCAAAAGAGTCCTTCCAACCAGCGCAGGACGAGAGGGACTGTCAGATATGTTCTGACTAAAATCAACGGTGATCCTTCAATACCTATTTACGTTCCAGGGTCACGGTTTTCTAAAAAGACAGTCCCGTGAACGGACAGTCCCTTAACCAAGACAGTCCCCTGACCAAAACAGTCCCGCAACTGGAAAGTTCCGCGGCCAACAGTCCCGCTAAATTGATTAATTGATTGCTTTACTGATGAATTACAAACATTATCTTCTATTAGTTATTTAAAGAAATCATCATAAACATCTTAATAACTCAATAGCTTTATTTACAGAGCAATGATTTTCCGGAAGCAAGCCGAATAAGGCCGCAATAAACTTAGCTCCTCATACAAACGATGACGTCGGCAGCTGTAGGCGTCGCTTTAGAATTATACACTGGTACAGGTGGTAACTAGGATGGGTAGTTCCATTGTTGGACGGGATACGAGATTTACTATGAAATTTTGCGACAGTCAAATTGTGTGGAGAACATGAGAAATGGTGATGGGTTTTCAAGTACCTAGCTAAGCAGTGATGCTGGGGAAGAAAAGTTCTCGAGTGGCGACAACGGACCGGAAGACGCAACGCAGGCAGGCCTCCCACTACGTGGACCGACGACATCGTGAGAGTCGCGTGCAACCGATGGATGCAAGTGATGAATTGTCGTTCGGCGTGGCGGCTAAAAGGGATGCCTATGTTCAGCAGTGGACGTCTTCCGGCTGATGATGATGACGAACTAAGCACTTGACGATCTTTTAACTGCATCAGAGAGCGTGATACGTGGTGTGCCGAATTTCAGGGCAGATTTTTGATTTTGCCGTCAAGAAGAGTAAAAAGATTTTGTAAGATGTTTTACTTGAAAGTTATAAAAAAAAATATGATCAGGAGAGAACTACTGATCTTGATGTCGGCAGAAGCACTCTTCATTTTTATTTGTTACACTTCAGCATGGCTTTAGATTCCCGATACCTACCGATACTTACAGTAAACATCTAAACCATTCAGATCTGGTCTTACCCAGATTCAATCTCAAGGTGACAAAGGGGTTACAATATTTCAAACAATAGAGCACGACTAAAGTTACCTAGCCCATTTTTCGGCAATCGAAAACCGTATCGTCCCTAACAACGCGAACTAACCTCACTCGAGCGTGCGGTGTAGACTGTGGAGTGTCAACACGCGACAACAAATTGTCAGGACTCACGGCACGGCACGCTACGGTGACAATTATCTCGTCGTGCTCCGGACATACGGGAAAACGCCCGGATACTTTTGCAGCTTTTAATAAACTGACAATTTATTCGATTTACAATTCTGTATGTTGATTTATTGATTGAGTACATTCATTTGGACTTATCCATCATTGAATTGAGGCAGTTGATTAGTTAGATATCGCTTAGATAACTGCTACTTAAACCAAAATAGTATTTTGTTCTTTGAAGTTGACGTACTTGTAAGTGCATACCTAAGCGCAGCAAGATTAGAGGCTTGAGCGTACATATATGCGCAGATTGATGTGAAAGAAAAAAACGAAAAGATCTGCGTTTTGCGTGGTCAGGGTACAGCGATGACTAATAAAGAAATCTAAAGTACAAGAGAATATCTTTAAAAATAAGCATTGGAATTAATTTGTTGTATGGATTCATAACCCAATAAATCACTTAAGAAATAAAATAAAACCAAAAGAAAAAGACCATAAAACAAAATAAACCCTAATCATAACTATTACAACCAATAATATAACGAATTATTCAAATTGATTATACCAAAAGCACCTCCTTATAAGCTAGACACAAAACCGCGTATTATCATTAGCAACCAAAACACTTGAACTATCAATGGCGGATTATACTTGATTTACTCACACCACAATAATCTTCTAAATCCCCTAAAACAGTAGCAAAAGGCAACAAATATAGAACAACACATTAAGCTATAAAAAACCAGTATAACTTGAACTCCCATTGTATTATCTCCTCGTAAAATCAACGGTCTGTGTAGACTGGTCATGCATAGTTGCCGTGTGTAAGTACCAAATGCAAAGCCTCGATAAGTCAAAATCCCTGTGTTCAGTCAACAGTCGTAAACAACATTAACATTGTCATAAATTGTGGGAATGACGTAACGTCGCTATACTTCCATGGTTTAGTGAGATGAAGAAACAAGGGTGTGGGCTTAGAAACAGCGGGGTGATAGGCGGAGCGGGGATGAAATAAACCTTTGGGGTGGTGATAAAATCATTAAATGAGTCCTCCCGTCTAGTGTGGAGCGGAAGGATCTGTCAGACTCGTACCGACTTAAAGTCCACCTTGTTCCTCTTCATTGTCGGTTGTCTTTTGAGTTCCAGGGTAACGGCTTCCTGCTACACAGTCCCGAGACCGAAGCAGAAAGAGTATCGCAAAATAATCTATCAGGCAGTTGTGCCCGATAGATTATGATATGACATCAAACACTCAGAGAGGAGGCTTGAGTTTCAGACATGATAACAGGTAAGAAATATTTGGTAAAATCGATTGAATTCATAAGCAGTTCCTAGGGGACGTTTTAACATACTTTTTATTATAATTTTACTGCGTGAAATAGAAGAAATTATTCAAAAGAACATAATTTCTGGACTTTAAAAGAGACTGTTTGTCTGAGTTTGTTTCGGCTGTTTCTTCTCAGAGTAGTCAGGTACGAAACACCGGCTTTTATAATAACTTATTTGTAAAAACAAATATCATCTCAAGTATTTCATTTCATTTCAATGAAATCTCTATGCACGGAAACCGCAAACTTAAAGTCCCTACACGCGTTATAAAGCGAAATAAGCGCGAATCGGCGCGATACAGGACTACTGTGCGCGAGAGCAGCAATAACTCTCAATTATCGATATCAAAGCGGCGCGCGATTGTTTCTCGTGACGTGACATATCACTGTGACGTCACGACGTTGTTCTATTTTAGGTATATGGCGTAGGTTTATAAGCCTGAAAGTGGAATAATGAATGAAAAACTAAAAGTAGAAAATATCGAGTTTATTTTTTAATGATTTATTGAAATAATTTGTGGTATTATCCCTGTATTTATATTCACGTAAAAGCCAGTCTAGGTATAGCCTATGCCGGGATCGTGGCACTGTCTCATCAGAACACCGTGATCCTGGAACGTAAAGGGCTATGGAAGGATCACCGTGGATTTTAGTCAGAACGTGTCTGACAATCTGCCCCGTCCCGCCCTGGGTGGTAGGACTGATTTGATGATTTTATCACGATAAAAAAGATACAGAAAAGAAAATACAAGTATCTTTTCGCATTTTGGTTAAATAAACAAAAAGAACAATTTATTTCCCTTACAAAACAAACAAAATATACTGAGATACGATTTTTTTTTTTTTAATTCCCTTTTTGGTATCCTTTTTGATATCTTCTAACCAAACCGATTTTTAATCGTCTTGGACTTGACTAACAGTTACTGGGACCAATGAAATCTTTAATTTACAAACAAAATGGTGACTGAGCTTTAAGCAAATATTTCTCAAAGTCTATTAAAGTGTGGCCGTCTCTCGTAGGTCAAAACTGGTTTATTATCGGACTATTTGTTCAAACTAATTTGGAGGGCAGATAAGTTATGGTTATAGGGCATTTACCTTTTCAACAAAATCGTTGAATATTTATTTGGAGTAGCCAGGTCAGTGTGTGTTGCCAGTGATAACAAATGGCTCTGAAGCTCTGCTGGCCTTTTAGAGAGCCTAAGAGTCACAGAGTCAAGAGTCGAGCAATGGAAAGAGCTATGCTCAGTGTTTCTTTGTAGGATAAAATCCGGAACTAGGATATTCGGCGAAGAACCAGAGTCACTGACATATCTCGTAAAGTTCGCAAGTTGAAGTGGTAATAGGCAGGCCACATGGCTCGTAGAACTGACACCGATGGGGAAGAAAAGTTCTTGAGTATCGATCAGATGCCTTACCACGAGCTGTTAACGCGATCCAGTTTAGGCTGTGGGAAAGAGACAGAGCTATATAAGTCGTCTAGCGCCATCTCTTCCTTGCAGCCTAAATTGGATCGCGTTAAGAGTTCATAGTGCCTATCCAGGGACCGGAAGCCGCAGCGTAGGCAGGCCTTCTACTACCTGGACCAATGACATCGTGAGGATCGCGGGCAACCGATGGATGCAAGTGGCGAATTGTCGTTCAGCGCGGCGGTCTAAGGTGGAGGCCTATGTTCAGCAGTGGCCGTCTTCCGGCTGATGATGAAGATGATGATGTAGCTAGGTCAGAGAAAGGGACAGAGAGGGAGAGGTCAAGTGTAAATCGCGGACAACAGATGAGTACCTAGCCCAGATGAGAAGTAGCTCAAATGAGAAGTAGCCCAAATGAGAAGTAGCCCAAATGAGAAGTAGCCCAAACGAGAAGTAGCCATAATGAGAAGTAGTCCATTATGGAGTCGGTTGCCCAAATGAGAATTAGCCCTAATGCGCCTAAACCATGAATGCAAGTGGCAGATTGACGTTCGGCGTGGTCTAAGGATAGAGCCTTTGTTTAGCAGCGACGACTGCCGGATGGTGTGATGATGACCATGGTCAGGCCTTACTTTTCCTGCCTTGAAAGCTTGGCACCTACCGCACTTTTGATGTATGACATGAAAATCGTAACCGATATTGGTACGTGTTTTACTCTCTACCTTTCCTCCATAATCCAGTGAGTACTGAGTTATACGATACTCCTTGTCAAAACTGGTTGTCAGACCTTCAACCTACATGTGACAACTGTCAAAGATCTACAACAGACAGCCGAAACCAACGGCTTAACGCGAGCTGGCAGCATTTTAATTACATAAACTTTAAATCGTATTAAATCAATTCAATTAATAAAAAGTTCGCCCATGAAGCCTTCCAAATAATTCAACAAACACGTCATGCCGACATAAATTAATACAATCTCCTACCGAGTTCCACCTTATATTACGTGAAGTTATAATAATTAAATTACTTGCAAGTCCTCGTAAATCACAGTGAGATGCTACTAGTATGCCATATGTATTGCACATATGCGTACTTGAACAGGACTTGAAATAAGGGCAGACACGCATGCAGCGTTGAATGAACTAATACACGCGCTTTTGCAAATTTTAAGACTTCTGGGCTTAGACATTGAAACAGTCTAGCAAAGATGACCATGATGGGTATAAAATGGTTGGAAACAAAAGCAACTGAAAAGTTGTTTTAAATCCTGTTGAAAGTCGTAGAAACATGAAACACGTAGAGCGATTGGGATTGATCGTTTAAAATCACTAACTTTTCAATGAATTAGAATTGAACTGATCAAAAATTCGAAGACGTATGATATTCTACGAACCCGCGCTAAACTGGGTGGCGGATTATAGTCCACTCCCTCACGAAAAGAAGAGGCCTATGTAACTTCAATGGGAATATTATAGGTTGATGATGATGTATCAATGAATTAATTGATGGCAGACAATCATTTATAAATAGGCAGACACTTCACTGAACCGTTCCTTGGGAAATTGGTAAAGCGCGACCCAAAATATTGCCTTGGAAAAATTAATTTACTGATATTACCTTAAGTCACATTTTACCAAACATAAGGCGAAGTTAAATTCCCTTGAATAACTAGCAAAAACCGCACGTTTTTTAAACGCCCCGTGTGTAAAATCCCATCTGTAGTAAGTCTTTATGTAGAAAAAAAAGGGAACCGACTTCAAAACCAAACACAAAAAAACGATAAAATAACTTTTCTTTCGGAAGTCGGTGGCTTTGTTTTTTTTTTATTTCATTGAGTTATGGCCACCGACTTCCGAAAGAAAAGTTATTTTATCGTTTTTTTGTGTTTGGTTTTGAAGTCGGTTCCCTTTTTTTTAAAAAGTTTTTTATTTTTCCCTTTTTAGTTGCGATATTCAACAAAAATCTTCATAAAATCGGCTTCTTTGAAAATCTACAATCCTATTAAGCAACAAAAACGGATCTATGCGAGCAACTTCACGAGATATCCATTATTGTTATACACTCAAACCTTCCCCAGAATGTAACAAACACTTTTCTGAAAACTGCATCAAAATCGGTTCAGCCAAACGCGAGATAATCGCGGACAAACATGCAATCGTCCCTGAAAATCTACGATCCAAGTAAGCAAAACGGATCCACGCGGGCAACGTCACGGGATATCTATTAGTGTTATATACTAAAACCTTCTCCAGAATGTAACAAACACTTTCCTGAAAACTGCATCAAAATCGGTTCAGCCAAACAAGAGATAATCGCGGACAAAAATGCAATCGTCCCTGAAAATCTACGATCCAGGTAAGCAAAACGGATCCACGCGGGTAACGTCACGGGATATCTATTAGTGTTATATACTAAAACCTTCTCCAGAATGTAACAAACACTTTCATGAAAACTGCATCAAAATCGGTTCAGCTAAACGCGAGATAATCGCGGACAAACATGCAATCGTCCCTAAAAATCTACGATCCAAGTAAGCAAAACGGATCCACGCGGGCAACGTCACGGGATATCTATTAGTGTTATATACTAAAACCTTCTCCAGAATGTAGAGAACACTTTCCTGAAAACTGCATCAAAATCCGTTCAGCCAAACGCGAGATAATCGCGGACAAACATACATACATACATACATACATACATACATACATACATACATACAGGTCGAACTGAGAACCTACTTTTTTTTTTGAAGTCGGTTAATAAGCTTTTTCTTGAACGTGATGTCATGTCGTACTGGAAGTAAGAATGTAAACAAGTATGATTCAGAACTAGGCTCGGTAATAGTACCTACATCATTAAGTAGGTATGCTGATAAAAAATAAGATATCCTTTTCATTATACATATTAAAATATTTCTGCTGAATATTTATTGTCTGATAAAATCGAGAAAACTTATACATGTTTGTAAATTACATTCATATCACTGTATCTCTTAACAATTTGCTTTATATCGTTATGGTTAATTACTACAAGTTTGTTTTCTTTACACTTGTTTTAATTTTGCGCTTAATTTTCTGTGATTTCTTTCTTTTCCTATTCTCTTTTTGATTCAAAGGTAGATAATGCCTTACGACATTAGGTTTGTTTTTATGTATCACTATTATACACGAGGAAGCATGTATTAAATAGTTTTAATCTCATCACAAAAGCGTTAAAAATTTTCCTTGAAAAAATAAATATTCATGGAAGTCGGTATTATTTTTAAGAAAGCTTTAATACAGACAATATTTTAATTGCAAAATAAGGGAAAGTTTTTGAAAGGATTTTCAAATAGAAAAGACAGTTATCAAGCACTTACCTTTGTAATTTTCTTCTTAATTGTAGATTCCAGGTCCTGTAGAAAAAATAGAGGGTAATGTTAGAAGTTAGGCAAGCAAAGAAAATCAGAAGGTCCTGTTAATTAATTATTATGTTAAAAAGAAGAAGTTTGTTAAACTGCGATCCATCCAGAGTTAGAATTCAAGATTAAGGAATTTTCTTCAAAAGGCTCGTGTACAGACGCCAGCACATCAACCTACCCCATCTGTTAAAGTTGCCCAATTGAACATGAACCATGAATGAAAGAAATTCGACGGATTACGGTAAGTTGATGTGTGGCGTCTGGGCTAATGGCCAATGTTGGGTCCAATCAAGCAAGATCTTGTATCTATGTCTACAAATAATGCGAACACTGGTTATTGATCGGTAATCATAAAATGTCAGTTGTTTGCATTTTAATAAGCACCGTAACCTCTACAAAATTACATGTAGATTTTAAACGTACATCGACATTACAGAACAATTAGTGTGAAAATACCTGAATTCCTACAATTATTATAAACAGTTGCAACAACTGCTCATCTGACTATTAATGTGTTATTAAATTAGTTTGAAATTATCAATTAACGTAAACGAACGAAAGTTGGGTTGGCGTAGCAATAGTCTACGTTAGCGCTACGGCGTAGCTCACGTCAAAATAGAACAACTGACATTGTAAGTTGTAGTTGTGTGTAGGTTCAGTGTTAAGAGCGCATATTCTGAAAGTTGGCAACGTCGCAAATAGTTATTTTCATACGAAAATAAAAAATATGGCTCTGTAATGCACTAAAAAAATTATAAGGGAATGCAATAATTAATATTTTAACACCGAATATATGGTTTGAGATGTAAAAAAAAGCATATGAGAACTTTCCAAATGCCTTTTATACACCTGAAACGGTTACAACATCAAATTTAGTGTTTTAAATGCATTCCTATATCATTTTTTTAGTGCACTACAGAGCCATATTTCTTGTTTTCATACAGAAAATTTGCCAAATTAATTAAAACTTGTAAATATTTGACAGCTTTTTGCGACGTTGTCAATTTTCAGAATAAGCGGCCTTATTTCTACGGACAATTTGGTAAATTTTTCGGTGATGGGGACTGTCAAATAGATGGTAGTGCGCGATGTGACAGAGGTTTGAAATAACTCGGGACTCTGACTCTTGGTGTTAAGTTTAATTTTCACCAACAACCTTTTTAATGAATTACTGTTTTAGGTATTAGTATTTAATTTTTAATGAAAAATAAGTCGAATATGTTTATCAAAATATCTAGTTACCAAGAATTGGCAGATCTTAAGTCCCGAATAAAGTGTTCACTAGGAAGCACTGTTTATGCTCGCGCACATAGCGAATAGACTTCGTACAATAATACATATATTTTTGTACTTTAGTTTCCATCAGTAGTATATTATATTAGTATGTTGGTACCCGAGAAGTAATCTCTCTGTACCACCTTGACCAAACCTATTCATGATTTGTTATTTAATATTATCAAATTTACAGTCGCATGCAATTGTAAAAGGTTAAAGGTTAAAGGGGCAGTGGAAAAAAAAAAGAAAACAGTTTGTTGAATTTTTTTATTAGTACAAACATAAGAAGAATAGAAGTAATAAGATACAAACAGCAATAAGATATAGTCTGTTGGGTGCTGATTGAAAAAAAGTGCCACGTTTTACAATTGATCTAAATTACCAGGAGGCCATTTAATCTTTAAAAATATGGCAAAATTTACAAATGGCAAAAAATGTTTATACTTCACTATACATTTTTTTTCTTCTTCGTAGCTTCACGCCATATTTCAAACCTATATAAATAACGCAAAACTCCTTGTTCGCAATAAACCTACCTATCCCAAATCATCCCAACAACTTTCTATTTCCCACCAAAACCGTTTTATTACCATCCTTTGCCAAAATCAACGTCATACATAACTTAAACGAAAATCGTTTCAATAAAACTTTACAAGTACTTTATAGTGCAATCCTCCGTGTATAATTCGGCCATACCATTAATTAACAATAAATATGATCCATAAAGTTAATAAAGTAACTTCAATCAGTATATTGCATGTTTTATTGAAGTTAGTCACGAATATATCGGATGAAACACTCTGAGGTAGTTCGCATAATATGAATTTTTACTCGGTGTAAGTATGGATTTATTGAAAAAAATTAAGTACAAGTTATTTATTTTATTTTTACGTAGGAAGGCATTTCAAAAAAAAATTCAAGACCTTATTTTTCGAAACAGAAACGATGTGAATGAAATTTTATACGTATAAGCATTTAGCAGGATACATAGACCTAAAAAATCAGAGAATATTTTCGAAACATAGTTGTTACAGGTAAATTACCCCTATTTTAGAAGTGGGCCGCCCATGACTGTAGATGGCACATAGTGGCGATGGAACAGACATGTGTTAGTCTGGAGACCGCGTATGGACAAACGTAGTGTGGGACGCTCTGCGGCACGATGGACCGATGATTTGAATATGGTGGCTGGCCAACCCTCTGAAGGTTGCGTACTGCCCAGGGCCGTGATGGTTGTTATTCTTCGAGGGAAGCTTACAGCCAACAGTGGATGTCAATTAGCCGAAGAGAAGTTTTTAGACATCAAACAAATTAGGGTCCATTATGTTCTTTAATAAGGTTCTCCAACAATGCCAGCCTACACGCTAAATACTTCTGATAATCAATATAAATTAACTTAGATTGCATGGGAGGCAGCTGGTAGTGATGTCATCTGTAACCTGGTTCTCATAATATCTACTTATGTCAGTGATAATAAGGTAGGTGTATCGGATTTGTATCAATAGACTAGATGCCAGCTTCGATAAATTGATAACCTATTTAGTCCGTCAGAGTATTGCAAAATATTTGTATCCATTATTTCAATGAATGACAAGGATTAAACGCTTTTAACTCTGGGGATCATAACGTCAGAACGTTTGTACAAACTGTACCACGGCGCGGCGTGACATATTTTAAATTTTAAGTCTCGTACAGACTCCAGTATATCATCTTACCCCAATCTGTAAAATCATACCAGAAATAGAAAACATCTAAATCAAACACATCCAATTACTTTGTATATATTAAGTGACAAATCGGCCGAGCCGGTTTTGAGGAGTGCAACCAAAAACAACGTGAGATGAGATTAAAAAAAAATCTCTTCTCAGTCTGTATTAATTGTAAATTATTGTGTACGTTTCGACCGCGCGGCCATGACGTTTTTTTTAAATAATAACCGTTCCAAATTTTTGTAAAAAAATGTAAAAGTCGATTCCCAAAAACCATAAATTTGTCAAAGCAATGGTTAAAAAGTTATAAACTCCAAAGCACCTTGGGCCGTTAGTAAAACTACTAAGTTTGACTATCCAGTTTTCCCTTTACATTTTTTGAATACAGCCGGAATCATAACTAAAGTATAACTTTATCTCACATCAATACTCAATAGGATACGACTGATTTTTACGCCAGCATTTTAAGGCGTCCACAAAATTCTTCTCTGACAAAACGAAAAAGCCGGATCAACTACCTACCATTAACTTAATACGCACTTAAATCCACATTAAACCCACAAATTTCTCCAAAACCCAGTCACATAATAGTTAAAACGTACTAAATCACAGTGGCACACGTCGGCGACTCGACCCAGATAACGATATAATTGCAGAACCTTGATCTGCGCAGACGCAGGCGCCGCCATTACCCGCGCATTTTAAATACCCGCCATTTTATCCTAATTGGAGGGAAATAGGCCGAGGGACATGAGAAAATAGTGTTTGTGATATACTGGCTGGAAATTATGTGAGCCAACCACATAGTTAGAATGTTGGTAACATTGTTTTGGAATAGGATCGCTAAGCTTGGCATAAGTAAGTGTGGATGGTCTGAAAATGTGGGTGGGAAAATATTGAAAAGGAAGCTTAAAACGTTACAATAGAATAAACTTTGCGTTAATTTGAGACGAATTGTATTTACCTACTAATGAAGCTTGAGAAGTAATGTCTCGAAATAAAATATTTGAAATTGCCAATTTATGGTCTACATATTATTAACTTGTTTGCCTCCTCTAAGTAGCATCTAAGAAGTAACTATCATTTATTAGTCTTTACGTTTAAAAGCTTTTGAAGAAATATCACTATGAAAAATTTCTCATATAAATATCTCTAATAAATATCGATTTCTAGTGACGTTTTTGGCAAAAACTAAGTAAACAACATTAAAAACTTTATTTTGACCAAAATAGCAGTAAAAAGTGCTGGCAGCTATGTGTGGGTGAAAAGAGGACGAATTGTGAACCGAGCACAAGGAATTGTGTCATACTAACCGCGACATGCAAGAGAGAACCACGATGTTAATTGTATATGAATATTTAATATGTTTACAATATTTAATATTTTATGTTCATGTAGAAATAATTGTTAATGGTAATTATATTTATTTTAATAATTGTTAATATTATAAATGCGAATGTTCATGAGAATAAATCAATGGATATCAGTAACTCTTTTACGCAAATACGGCTGGACAGATTCAAATTGAATTTGGAACAAAAGCTTAGATTATAGAAGTTCTAGATTTCTAGTAAGTCATTGAGAATTGAAGCAAAGCACACGGAAGAAAAATTACCCCCGTCGTTTGATTCCTACGTAATACAAGTGAACATCTTCAAGGAAAACATGTAAATGTGGGTGTGAACCTCACTCACTCATTAAAAAAGTTACTTCACAAAAAACGTTACCTTTTGTTTAGAACACGAAATCTGGACAACAGGTAAAATAAAGTTTATAACCAGGACTTACATATGGGATACTTTTTATCCCAGTAAATGAAGCCATAATGACGAAGTTGTGAGAAGAGAAGAAGTTTGTATAGGTATTTGTATCATTTAGGTATATCTACAAACAACTACGTGTTTAACTAAAGATTTAGAGTGCTTCGATAAAGAGGTACATTTGATTAAGCAGTATTTGTTCAACAACAAAGCCGACCGGAAACAATTACGTATATTTGATTTTGCAGCCCGGATGTGCCAATTAATACCGACACCGTTTGTAGGTCGTCTTAGATTTGAGCTTGGACGAAAACTTTCTTCAAAATGTCGACCTAGAGATTTAATAATACGGTATAATATTTTTTTAAGCTTATAAATAACAAAAGAGAAATGGCACACATTTAAACAAACGCACACTCATGCCAACCGACCTGTAACGACGATTAAAGTTGCATACAGACCTGAAATTATAAAAAAATCATATAAAATATATGTTAATAAACAAAGACGAAACGAAAGCTATAGAAAAAGGTAAATAATGGATATAATTTCGCAAACTACAAAATAAAAAAAAAATCTTTAACAGGAACACAGACAATGAGTACCTATTTCCGATCCATAGACTAATTGTAGTGAGCGATTGACTGGTATACAGCGAATACATATTTGTATAGCCTGCAGGAAAAACGTAAAAAACAGCCAAACCCGGAAAACTATCGGATCTGGCTATTTTTTACGCGAGAAAACGCTGTTTCCTACTTTCCGACTGCGACTCCAATTCTTTTTGGACTGAAACTAGACGACACAACCGTACAAAACAACTGTAGTGTTTAAGACATGCTAAGGTGTCTATTAATTCCTTAATTTAAATAATATACTGCCCTAAAGGTCCACTTCTTTGACGGACGTGTGTATTGGTAGGTAATGAGTTGTTAGCGTGACATTTAGGTTTGAAACCTGCGCAGGCGTTCGATTAAACTGTTTAGTAAATGGCGCATCTGTCATGGCGGACAAAGTGACAGTTCAATTATGGCACCGTTGAAGGGTGAAAGAAAGCCCTACCTCACCTATACTACGTACCTAGTACTCGTACTTTCACAGTTTTTATGTATTGCGACTCGGACTGTAGCACCGTAACTATTTCTAAACTATTTTATTTTACATTTTACTTTTGTCTGTTGACTATTCAAAAAGAAAAATATCCTTTTCGTGTTTCTAAAATATACATTAGTTGTAACCACCCAACATCTTTTCTTGATACGGATATTGATATCATTTTTGCGAAAAAAGAGGTTAGCTGATGGGACTCAAATATGAGATCTATAAAATTCAACACCGTTAGATTGATTCCGATCTTGAAAATTTTTAACATTAGTTTAAATTACTTCATAGAATAGTTGTTTACATGTACTGGTCTCGATCTCCAGCGGGCAGAGCCTTAGGCAAAAGCTAGTTAATAATTTATGGATACGAAGTAGGAAAAATATCAATTTATGTAAACTACAGCTCTCGTTACGCATGCTAACAAGCACACTAACTCAATAAAAATCACAGTTTCATTTCTTTATACTAATCGATATCGGATTACGTTATCCTATAATGAACCAATCATTGATTGATCTAATTCCTGATCACATGTATATTGAATGGTAATAACATCGGTATTAAGTACTTTACATCGTCGTTTAGCATCGACTGCATATCGAAGTAGGGATCTAAGAATATGTATGCACTTACGACTTTACATGTGCGAATAGTCGCAGCGATTTATAAATACCAGAAAAATCTTAAAAAATCAGTCGGGTAAAAAGTTATGTTTTGACGATACCAAAAATCCTATGGTATGTATAATATCACCCAATAACAACAAAAACAAAACTAGGTCTATAAGTATGTAATTCAATTTTACATCGTATTTTAAGAACAATATTTGAAAATTAATCTCTACAGACAAATCGGTAGTGAAAGTTATCCTCTTTTCTTGCCCATCAAACCCCATATTTCATGTTTTAAGCAATACCAACCGGTAGACCGGTAGTGGTGACATATTGTTGTGACAAAATTCGAGTATCGACATGTAAAGAACAAGTTTGACATTTTAATAAAAAAGTCAAACATAACCAACCATTACTCCGTCACCTTAAATCGCAATAGCAAGGCCTTTCTCATCAATATTTATACATCCATACAGTATGAAACCATGCAATTTACCGACATTTTTTATCGCAAAAGAGGCGTGTCCGTAAAATGTTTAGGAGTCGCAAGCGCAGGACATGTGTTAAACGTTGCAACAAGCACTTGCGACCAATTTGAATATTTCTGCATAAAATCTATTAATTCATGGAGAATTTTGTTACGGTGTACATTTGTGTGCGAATATTGAGACAGGTGCAAACTTAAGACAAAGTATTATAACTCGTTTTAAATATAACTAATTATTTAGAAATATACAAGATGATTTACGCAATGAAGAAGAATATCTTCTAAAACAATTCTTCAAATTGTCTAACGCTTTAAAGAGATTATTTATGTAATAACACTCATACAGGATATCATAAGTAATACAAAATTACATACATCGTTTATTACTTTAAATAAATAAATTGCTCTATTCACTTCTAGGTGGAATGAATTAATTATTAAAGTAGCTGCTTCCGTTTCCGTTTAATAGTATAATAATGCAATTAGTGTCGGATTAAAAAGTCCTGCTTGAAATTTGAAGTGTATTACATAACACGATTGGCACAGTAGCTAAGCGTTTGTTTCCTCCACTGCGTATCGCGGGTGCGATCCTTGCAAAACCAAATATAATTGTATGGTCTACATGTCGTTGTTCCGTATCTGTCTGTTTATGTACTTATGTGAGTTTAATTATTTTTTAAAATCACTTTTCATGTGGGTCAAAGAATCAAAAACTATAAAACAGAGTTGTTCAAATAAAATGAATGTCGTGCTTTTGCATAACGCCGTCCGTTAGACCAAATGATGGACGGTTCGTGGACAAAGTCTGGTCACCTCAAAAACATATTGTCCACTGTTACTTAAAAAATATACCATTCACACGTGGTCCGGGTACCGTGTGCATAATAAACATCTACAACATTTTAATTTGTTACATAAGTACATTTTATTTTTAATACATTTTGAATTTTTTTGTAAAAACTTCCTTAATAATTCTTCTTTAAATATGATATTATGCATGACCTGGTCGCATATTGCGGTCTTAGTGCGAAGTGGTGCCCGAAAAGAGAATTTGGAAAAATATGGCGGACACCTTTGCTATGCAGTGGGCCATTAATTGCTAAAAATATATAATTATACATCTTTTAGTTACGGCAATAGGTATGACAAAAAATGTGTTGCGCCGACCCTAAAATATAGGCAACGGAATGGAATAGCAAGAAGATGAAAATGATAAGGTGACCAAAATGGCGATGATGATGATATCACCATACCATCTAACCATAATTTCGGCCAAATCAACTGAATTTGATGACTTTCCAAGAAGCTTTCATGTGCTCTGAGAAATTGTAAAGTTTATGGCCGTTCCATCGACTAGAAAGAGCGGGCAAAGAAGCAAAGATGATCACAGAATTACCCAAGAAAACAGATAAAGCAATCAAGTCAACATAGTGATAAATTAAAATGATTGCAATTGCAAATTCTCTTTGTCTTAGGATTCTTTGTTTCTACTCATTCATAAAGTAGATGGCATTAACGAAGCAAGGAATGCCATTCATGATCCTATCACGTGCTCCTTAGTAAACAACTTTAACATAAATTCTAATTGAAACAATAAATTATAGGAGAGTCTGTTTATTTTATAACACTTATAAATCTCAAGTAGAATCATCGAAACCGTAATGCCGTAGACTTGAGGCTTATAAAATGAAAAATGAAACTGAATTTGAAAAAAATTAAGAAGTACCTATTAATCCCGGGTCGACGGCGCGTTGTGTTCCACGCGCGCCTCAAAGAGCGTCAGCATAATGACGGGACCCCCATATAGAGGGCCAAAGCCTGCCGGGGTCGCGAGACTTATCTTATTACCGTGACCCCGGAACATAAGGGCTATTGAAGGTCACCGTGGATTTTAGCCCAGTCCGAGTCAGACAGTAGGGGTGGGAGGACTCATTGATGATTTTACCACGTAAAAAAAAAATACCTATTTTTTTTTTCGGATTTATTCATGCGACGCGCGTCGTAAAGATAGAATGAGGGAATAGAAGATTCAGCTTCTAAGTGTGAGTTACGGTAGCCTAATTGGTGATACATCTGGAGTACTTATCCAGAAGACGCGGATTCAGATCCCACTCGCAGCAAAATTTTTCTTTCCTGAGAAATCATCTTAGTACTTACTACTCGTGGTGACTGCAATTGAAGGAGAGCCAGTTAGTGAAACCTATAATAACACGGTTAACACTAGAACAGACGTGGATGAGACTCGCAGGTACCAGGAAAGCATAAACAGATAAGTTAATGATTTATGAATAGATAGGTTCTAATCTTATCTTATATCAAAGAGCCGCTGAAGCTAAATTGACTACTTTGTTCCTTTGTTAAGACACATTATTTTAAACTGAATTTGAAAAAATCTACATGAAACTACCACAGCGGCGATGTTAAGAATGAGGAGTATTCTATTCTGCAAACATGTAAAGTAACAAACTAAATACCCAAGTCCAAACCCGCGACAACAGTCTAGTCGAACAATTTCTATGCGTACAGTACGCACGCCACACTGCCACACAGCGCGCACACAATATGTCCGCGTACATTTATCATCATAAGTGCCGCTATACACGCGCAACAAAGCGACGCGACACGACGCGACCGCGACAAAGCGTCGGACGACACAACGACACGATTTGTAACTACACCTAAATATTGTATTGTTATTTATTACTACCATTTTACACGGATTCGCTTGTATGCCTGATTTAATAGTATTTTCAACGAGGATAATTCTTGCGTGAATAATAGATTGTAAGGATCTAGGGTAGTGGTAACAATGGATAGGGTAGCAGTAATTTTAGTTTAAATTGTGATGCCTTAAAAGAGTTAAATAGTTGGTCATAGAAACTTGGCTGGTTTGTTATAAAATGGTAGCAACTACCCATACTGCTTGAGTTTGACATCTGTGGTCCTATTCCGGGGTATAATCTTAAAGATCTTATTTTCGATAGCCTTTAAATGAATTTATTAAAATACAGGAAGTTTTCGTGCTTCAAAATATAAATATACATATAATGTAGAACTTTTCATAATTACTTATGTCCATCCGGAAAGTAATCTCTAGTATTAGACTTTCGTTTTTCAAAGATGCAAGTAAATGATACCTACTAAATAACCTTACGAAAATATACACGAAATGGTGCATCTGATTTGGTTTCAAATTCTGAAACAAAAACTAAAATTACTTTAACACAAGAACCGTTCACGCTTCGTATCACACCGTAGCGAACCCTGTCGAGTGCACTGCGATTATATCGTAAAATTTTACAATGTCGATTTAAATGTATCACCTCAATTCCCCTCTTACTCCAACTAACAACGACAGAAAAGGACAAAAGCAGGAGAGTGCATAAAATTAAATTGGATGCGATAATTAACGTGCACCGAGTTAAGTAAACAGAGGACATAAAGAACATCAGATCATGATTTTCGGGCAAACAACTCGAGGCTGTGGACAATGCTAAACTTAATTTCAACTTTAATTTCAAGGAATAAGCCACGTTTATGTTCGTTAAGTACGTAGAGATTTTTCGACCTGATTTTTAACGTGTCACTATAATTGGTTCCGAGACGAGTAGTCGATGATTGACGCGTAATTTTGACGCTGGGTCGCCATTACTTGCAGTTTCGCGAAAAAGATTTTATTGGTACACGTATCGATCACAAATTTTTATTTAGTTTCTGTCACATTGTACGGTTATTACGAAGATTGAATTTATTATCTTTACCGTGTCGTTCAATGTAATAAAAATTAATGTAAAACAGTCGTGTTAAATTAAATTGCCGATCGAAATCATTCGGACATCCTTCTGGTAAATCAAAGATTGAATAATTTAAAGGTTTTATTTACAGACGCTTAACGTAAAGTTACATACAAGTATTAATTTACTCGGAAGCGATGGCGCTTTCAAATTGTGTAGGCCCGCAGCGAATCCGCAATACAACTTAACAAAGGCTATTATAAATACTCGGTAATAATTTCTACCAATTATATGTTTAATGTCATGGTGTTCGCATGCTCCGATCGTAATGATGCACAAATTGAATACATCATAAAACTTTCAAAATAACTGTATAATTAACACTACGCAATTACAGTGACAGTTTGTCAGTAAAAAAAGCATTTTTTGGGATACAAGATGATATTCATCACACACGCCCCGAGAAGATAATTCGCGAACAATTTGCTTGGTTTATCAGTACGTAATTATCCGAAACGCGTACGTTAATGAACGGTTGCGTTACACTGCGGTGTGAACGAGGGCCTGTAGCGGAGAGCTTACCTTAATTCAAATGATATGTAGAATTCTTTACCTTGACTTTTTGATTATGATACGTATTGTATAATATTTGGGATAAACCCGTGTGAAACAGTGTCTAATTTTACATAATAATTATAATTATTAGCATCTCATCTGCATACCGAATCATCACGCTTTCTAGTGCCATGCAACTTGTTGCCTGTCTTGATATTGGAAAAGCCCATGACTAGCAGAACGTAACGTATGCCCCACGTGTTGTTTATATTTGAATCTAATAAATATTTTTGACTAAGGGCAGGAAGGTAAACGCAATCAAGGGGGCTGTTGGAGGCAGCTTGCTTCTAGCATACTTTAAATGACTGGACATAGCTAGGTGACGAGTCGTATTGTCTAGATTTTCAGTATTGAGGGAATGGCGAAAAAGCCTTAGAAAAAAAACCTTTTGAAAACTAACGATTGCCACATTGGCTGACCGATAGAGTGATCGCTGTGTCGCAAATTCAATTTACGCACGGAACTAACATAAGTATGGCCTACAAGTTGTAGATCCAGAACATACTTTCGATGCGGGAGAAATTCTTAAGACAGGACAACTTAATAAGAAGATTCGTTTCCAATGTCCTAGCCCGCCATTTTACAAAACTTGCACCACGCGATGAAAAATCGCACTCCTGCGCATCTTCGCGTAAGAATAATGTGGACGGACCGCCGGCGTGTTATTAACCCGTGAGTTATGGCGTTGACACGTATAGTGTCGGCGGGAAAAATATTACGCGCAAAAGTGATAATTAGCCATGAAATCTTATTTCCGTGAAACTGTGGAAAGTTGATTGTGTAAGCTACTAATTAAATGAGGACTAGGGATGGGGCGATGAAAAAAATCTCGTATTTCTTTCTTTTCTTTTTTGTACCGTGCTCTGGGTAACAAACTGCTTTCGAAGTGGTTTTTGACTTTAATTTGAGTGGCTTTATTCGGATTTAAAATTGTTTAGTTGATGGTACTTGCTTTGACCATAATGAGACAAATCTGCCTGCAGTGGATATAAAAAATGTTTGAACTTTTTTGTGAGTAGTACTTAATTAGTATTTGTGTTTTGCAGACTACTTTAACATTTTCAAAACGACTTACGACGAATATCTAGTCAGTATATTAAATAAAATTAATACTTACGATCAAACAAATAAGTGAGACAAGACTAGTTAAAACTTTTATGCAATAAAAGAACCAATTAAGACTATTTTACAGCCATCAATTTGTAGTCAACAATTTCTATTCAAATGACTATAAATAATTCATTACTGTCCGTTACTCTTTAGATCGATGGCAATTTACTAAAGTTATTGCGATCCGCAGGTAGGGGGGCACAGGTGATACTGTCTGCCTGTCAACCATGGCAAATATATTTATTCATCTACTGAGCATTTGACGAAGAAATAAAAGGTTAAATTGTAGAAAAAATAAGCAATATTTGTGTAATTAAATTCACTTTGCATTTTCATTGTTTTATTTTGCGAGAAAAACTCAACAGCTGTCCGTTTTTCCTAGTTGTTTAACTATCCTGTTTATGGTACTACTTTTTGCGTTATAGGGTTAGAAACAGGAAGTCGGTCTTCCTTGGAAATGTGCGACCGCTGTGTTAGACTTGGTGTCGCCAAACGATGCGAGGAATTCTAGAGAATTGCTTTCCATTTGCATTAATGTGCTTTTGGCAAAAAGTTAGATATATTCTTAACGAGATAATAGAGCAAATCTGTGGATAAAAAAAGGTTGTTCATAATTCGCTGGATTCGTAGCTAGGTCCCAATCTGACCAATGAGGTCAAGTTATGATGAAACCGACCAATAAAGAAGAACTACTGTCTTGTAATCGCCATTAGATTCATAGTAACCATCCTTATTACTGCAGTCTGACGATCAGAAGTTCTTACCAACGATAGCCTAGCCTTTAAACTTTATCGAGTTACCTTCAAGTTCCAGTCTAACCAGAAACAGTTACAATATTTTCCAAGGACCTAGCACTATCTGACCTTCACAATCTAATTACCAGGAGACATACCCTCGTAACATACGTCAAGGTTACCGTAACGTTTAGTGAGCACGTCACGTTGGCGATATCAACTGTAGCTGAGGGCTTATGGCAACGTTAGTCTTTAAAAGAGTTTCAACTTTATTCTTTTGGAACATAAAGTTGAAAATCTACTAAAGACTACAGGGGTTTTGTCTTTATCACTTGCCACTTGTGCAGAGACCAGGCGTCCCATTTGGTCAAGATCTGGTTGCACAACCTGACTGCTCAAGCCAGTCCACTATCTGTCTAAATGATAATCAGTGATAAGCGATTAGTGTATATAGGTGCTGAATGACAATTTGAACACCATAAACTACCTGATAAGACCTGTTTACCGTTAGATTGGTAATTAGTAAATTAGAGTTAGAAATGTGGAATTGACCCTTTAAACACCCTAGATATGTATGTGTATGTAGCTACTTTTCTGTGATAATACTTGAAATAATATAGGCAGCTTCTGTATAGGTGGATACGAATAAGTACCTATATTGTTTGTTCTCCAAAGAAACATTATTTAACTTTCTTCATGTTACCCTGTTATTTGCCAGCCAGCTTTCCAATAATACTGAAGAGTGCAATTTTGTTAGTTTTGGCATTTTATGTAACATTTTCGTTGGTATCTAGACACGAGATGAAACGGAACACCTGATTTCTGGACCGGTGCGAACTTCTGACTGCAGCTGACCCTAAACTCTAAGTCTTATAAAAGAAAGAAGCCTTTGTTCTTTCCACTATCATTGTTCCTTTTTGGGTTTGTATAATCATCAAATGAGCCCTCCCGCCATAGGTGGAGCGGTAGGGACTAACAGACTTTTACCGAAAAATCCACTCTGTCCATCAAATACCTTTTACGTTTCAGGGCCGCAGTAATCTGCTTAAACAGTCCTGCATAATGGAGGCTCAAAGTCACGGATATCCAACAACTAATCATACTATTCCACTCCAGTTCCGGGTCGCCAAATATCCTACAGACTCCAAGTTGTTTACGCTACGGCATAATGAATGAACAACACTTAAAGGCAATTAAATAATTACAATAATGTATGCACACAGACTTTACAAGTACATAAATATGTAATGAGATAGGAAAACATGGTTTCTGTCACTTGAGCGTGCATATTGTGGAAGCTGGGAGAAACTGGTTATAGTGGTGTTTGTGAATATGAAGGTACAGTTTACAAAGTGAATAATACACCATTTATATTTTATATAATTTAACAGCTGTTTCACTAAGCACCATTTGCACGAGCGCTTTATTCTGGGCGTTAAAAAAGCGCTGAGTTTTAATAAAAAGGTAAATTGAACTTAAATATTACCGCCCAGCACTTAAAGTCACATGGGGTTGTATTTGTTCTATTTCGGCGCTTTTTTAACGCCCGAAAAAAAAGCGCTCGTGGATGGCGTCTAAGGCCCGACGCTGCGTTAAACGGGCGCCCGCGACGGGCAACCGTCGCGGGTCCACGTCCGTGGTCCCGCGCGTGGCCCCGTGCGTGACCCCGTACGTGGTACCGCGCGGGGACACGCGCGTGTATACGCGGCTGGTTTCCGTGGGTATGCGACGGTCCCCGTCGCGGAGACCGATTTACGCAGTGTCGCTAGTTCAATTTGAAGATTTTTATTTCAATTTCAAGTTAAAGCGCGATATGTAAAAAGTTGATTTGGAGTGACACTGAAATCGAACATTTGTTGGATGTTTATATGTACTTTCCTATTCTAACTTATACTTTTTTTTTTTCCTATTATTTCATTTAAACAAATACCTACAAAAAGAATTTGAGACTAATCTAATTAATTTTTCGTAGAGAGTTATAAGCAATTTTCATATATGTTTTGGTAAAAAAACAGAACTTCTCGGCTAAAAAAATGTTGGATTATTGTGCATCTATAATCTATATCACCTACTCTCACCATATTCCAAATTTCAGCACCGGAGGAATTTTTCGAAAGTCTTCATACAAAAAAAAATTGCTCTCTGTTTGCTCCAGTTACATGCACCGTGTATAAGCACCCTTATTGACTGAACAAGCCCGGGCGTGTTACCGCTGGCAGGCACCGCGCGTAGACCCGCGCGTGGCTCCGCGCGTGACCCCGCGCATGGCTCCGCGCGGGCCCCGTTGCGTGGGTGCGGGGTGCACCTCCCCGCGACGGACGCCCGCGCGGGTCCCCGCACGGGTCCCCGCGACGGAGCACTTTTGTATAGAACCGCGCGGGCATCCGCTTAACGCAGCGTCGGGCCTTAATGTATGTTTCTAATTTTCGATCAAAAGAGTAATTGAGAGAAAAGGTACATAATAATGAATCTTCACAAATAGCGTAAAATAAAAGCGATTTTCATGTTTGTGAGAATGTATTCTAGAAGTAGATACTTTAAACATAGGAGAATCGGTTTAAATTAAATTAATCCCAAAAAACTAAGTCTTTTAAGTATGAAGTTACTAAATTGATTAATTCGTGATAAGCTGATTGAGACAGCTTACACGAAATAATCAATTTGATGATGATCAATTTGCTGGATAGAACGGATAGTAAGAACATTTACGGGACGAGAAAATAACATTACAAGTTTTACATATTGTTTCGCATACATTACATCGCATTAAGACATATTGTTTTGTCAACAGGCGTCCGCAAAGATATCGTGGTGATTGATTCAATCGTCGCGACCTGCGCCGGCGCATCTTTCTACTTATCGGAACTGCGCAACGGCCAGCGACGTGCAGGTAGCTTTATTGATTTTTCTTTTATTTTTTATCTGATGTGACAATTGATTTATAATATTGGAAGTTAAGGTAATTTTGTTCAGTTTCAGGTCAACTTTGTACCTTACCAATAGTGTACTAGAGAACGTTTAGCGGTATTGAAGATTAAGAAAGACGATGGTTTAAGGGCCTTATCATACTAGCGGATTGCGAACGTCCTCAAAGCGGAGCGGGCCCGCAACGAATTCGTTACGGACACACAACGAACACGCCGCGCATGCACAGCGAATTCGTTGCGGGATCGCCACGAACAGCAAAGTGGACGAGATTTTATACTGCCTCGAACAAACACCAGCCCGACCGCCCCACCTCACATCAGACCGTAATGAAACCTGAATGTGACAGGACGTACACATCAACATGGTAGTAAGTGTATTGTACGGCGATAATTTGCTACAAACACGCGAAGAAAACGTTACGTATTTGACCTGCGTCCGCGACGTCCTCGCTGCGCAGCCGCGGCGTGTTCGCGACGCATTCGCTGTGCGGCCGCTCCGCCCCGCAACCGCTTCAAAACCGCTAGTGTGATAACGCCCTAAGCTTTACTTTTGAAAAAACAGGCTCAATCAAAGTCTTAATTGTTTCAACCTAAAAAGTTTGAAACAATTAAGAGCAAAGATAGGCCTTTAGAAGGGCATAAATAAACAAAAACGGTTACTTCATAATTATGTTTATTTTTTTTAATTTCAGGTGGGATTGCTCTTGATTCTAATCTAGGTCAGAGGTGACACTGGCAAATTCTACGTAGGAGCGAGCTTAACCAGAAAAAGCCTGGTCACTCTAAATTTATAGAGATTGGGGTTGTATGCATTAGGGAACACAGACGCGGGTAGTGAGTTCCACTCTTTTGCTGTGCGCATTATGATGGAAGATCGAAAACTTTTAGTGCAAATTGGTGGAATAATCGGATAGTAATTAGCAGTACGTCTAGATGTTACTAACGACCTTCCTAATAATTTAGCATTTGACATCCACCAATTCCACTGGGTCCAACTGTTGAGCCCGCTTCACAAAGAGAAGACCATAGGGAATAACATCACATAACAACCTAACAGTGGGAACATCAAAGAACCTTATTGTTGTGAGAAGCACAAATCAAAGAGAACATGATAACATCTACGTATGCAAGCTATTCGAAAAAACCACAACTACTAGATCTAAATTTAATTTAAATAATGTAAACCATTTCATATCAATGGCTGCACCAGTAACCGCCAAAGAGCACTTAAATAAAGGTATGTTACCGCTTCGAGCTAGACATTTGCCTGGCCTCAATGATCTAGAATTCGAATCTAGGTGTTAGTGAATGTGTTGCATTTATGTGAATGTGTCGCATTAACTCAATGATGTGTTGCTATGAATTTAGACAGATCATAATATAACAGGACTTGTAAGTATATTAGACGGCTGATTGAAATCGGATATCGTCTCTCGCATTTCGACAACAACTTTAAAAGTTTGAAGGTGTATTCAAACGATGCCAATTTGAGGAGACCCTATGGACTTTTGAGTGGCTTTGGTTCCTGTTCACTCACATTTGTGTCCTCGTATATTATAGCTTTTCTAGCATTCTAATCAATCCCATGATCAATGGACATCATCCACTAAAAAGCTCGTTTGATTTAAAAATTAATCAAAACTTTGGCGCCGCTTTTCCGGAGGGTAAATTAGTTCGAAAATTGATCCCTAATATACGTTTATTTTTAGTTAGGGCCAGTTGTATGATCATTAGATAATGAATTACCGGACGATATTAAAGAATGCGATAACATAAATATATTTAAGAATAAGCTTATAAAACATGTTTCTACATTGTAACTTCTAATGTTCTGGAGGAAATTGTACTGTATTTTCATACTTATTACTCTGTATCTCAGTATAAGTGGACTGTAAGTTCTTATGGGAATAAAATTTCTTTAAACCGAAACCGAGATAAGCTAATAATTTCTTAAAACCTAACCATTTTCTAAAAATGTATACGATTTTAACAAATAGGTATTTAAGATAGGTACTTATCTAATGATCATACAACTGGCGCCAAGGCACTTCCCGACCGAAGCAAGCTCCAAACAATCACAGCTCACATTTCAAAGTTACCTCCAGACTAAAAGGCGACAAGCCTCCAATAATAAAAATACGTATATGATGACGTCGCCAACACAATAAACGTCAAATAATCTTAACTTATAATTTTATGGATACCGGTATAGGGTGTAAAACTCAATATTTGCCCTCCAAAGTGGATGCGGTTTCAATAAATGTTGTTCGTATGTATTGACTAGAGATGTAACGGAGGTGGTTTTATCGGAACTCAAGCCGGTATTGGAGTTAATAAATTTGGATTGGAACCATGATTCGGCAGCAGAGTCTGGGTTAGTCAAGATTGTTATGGGCAAAACACACAAATCTTTAATAATAAATCTTGCTGTGATTCAATCAACTTCCGGATATAATGTCTGATTGAATAGTGTGGAGAGTGGAAGCAGAACCGACAGGTCGACGGATTCTTCATCATCATCATCATCATGCTAAAATGTGTGGGTATCTAAGAAGTTCCGACTTTTCCGGATCGTGGCTAAGCCTCTGTAAGATCCCTAGAATAGACATAAACCGATGTTGTTACTGTGAAAGCGAGTGACTAAATAAGTGGTTGTCGCTTCTTAGGGTGCTCCCACTGCTTTCTGTCTCGGTCTAGCAAATGGCAGTTCTAAGCGACAGAAAGAGAAAGGGCGACGGAAAAAGCCGATTCCGCGTCGATAGATGTGGGAGCACCCTTAAAATGGTTTATCAAGTAGACATGAAGACGTATTCATGTCTACTACGAAGACATATGATGTGATTAAATAGAAAAGGCCTGACCGACGTTTATGACTTTCAAGCTACTTCCTATATAGGTTAGAAATGCTTGAAAGTTCCATCGTAACACCAGGCCAGGGGTATAGCGGATCTGCAGTACACCTTTAATCCGGGAGTCTTCTCCACATATCTCACCCAGATATTCAGAAAATCTTTTCTCACCAGACATATGAACACATAACATACATCCACAGGACAAACAACTTTCATCAATTGATACGGAATCAAAATAACTTCTTAATAAGAGGACGAAGCTAACGTGGGTGGTGGCCAAGCTTTCGACACTAGTGATTTCACCTCGATTGGTGTAATCGATTGAGATTCGCGTGTCAGTTTCGATGTATCGATTTTTCTGAGCGTTTCGGAAGAATCGAATAAGATTCAAAAGAAATTTCGAAAAGATCTAGACAGTTTACTCTTTGTTAAAGCTACCGAGCGGGACGAAACACCTCATAAAGGAGGTACGTTTCTGTTTCATAGTGAAATAGTGTCCAGAGGTAGGACTGTCCTAAACCTACCTCTCTTGTTTAAACAATAAGATAACAATCGAAAGCTTTTGTGGTTATGTTGTGCAGCCTAGGCTGGCTTAAGTCGAGACGGTTATCCCTTAGCATGATATGGTGCAAAGTTTGGCACATGTATGAAATGTGGATCAAATTCACTGCATTGCGCCGTCCGGTGAAGGTCCAAACACCTCTTATACTGACTGGTAAACAAATCATTAAAGTCATTAATATTTGGGAAATAAATCTTCAAGCTTTATAGTGGCTATTGCCTACACATAATACGCGTTATCCATTCATTAAAATAAAGGAGGCGACATAGATAACACTCATATTTTAACCCAAACTATCGATGATCGTGTAGCTCCCAAATAAAGAACATACGGTACACTTGACAAATGATTCAGAAGTCCAAAAAGCAACTTAATCAGCTACATGAGAAATGGTTACAAAACTGCCAAATGGTTATCACCAAAAATTAAACTAATTATGGGCAAATATCCATCAACACATTTAACACAACTATTATTTAGACAAACAAACTCAGTAAAAAATGTAGGCGATGAACAGGACTAAAGTAAATAAATAATTAAGTAATTAAAAAATCTAGGAGTGTTTAATAAAGAACTTTATCGTACAGCCAGATGTGGGTAGCGTGTATAATTTAAAATTGCCATTTTTTTCCGTTGGCAACCCACGGCCAGATTAGTCAGTATTTCGACATTCTCGGCCCACATGCGCTGGTTATTAACATAAAACGCTACAATTCATTGTGCAATAAACGCGAAATGCGATTTTATCTAGCGACAAGACGGCGACGTAAAATTCAGCGACGTGTTTTTTCGACAAAACCAATATTGGTTTGTTTGCACCAGCCCTTCGAGCTCGGGCGTTTGAACAAATGTTTGCGAAGCCTTTACATTTATGATTTTGTTCTCCGTAGATGATAATTTTATTTTTGAACGCTCTAAGTTACAATATCCTGTTCGCCAAAGATAATAAATTCTATAAAGAAAACAAGCCGGGGATTATTAATTTATGAGGATTTATAATGCAAAGAAGACTTATGAAAATTAAAAACAATAAGGGGATACTAAAAAAAAATTATCAATAAACCGCGCTAAGTCGTTGATCTTTCAATGCCCACGAACAGCATGAATGTCAAACTTTGAACTTAAAAACCTAAGTTTGACCAAACGTTTGCCCAACTTCGACCAACAAACGTTACTATCGGAAGCTCGTATTTCAACCCAAGTATAAAACGGTGTGTATTTTAAAGTTTTCAACTTCATTGTACATTTACACCCCCACAATTGAATTTTACGATCCCCGTGGGAATATTTCAATAGTCATTACCAGTATATTGAATTTTATGTACTTTTTTATTTGCAGGTTCTCGAAGTGTTAAGCTGTAAATCTTCGGCAGAAATAGCGGTTGAAATGCAATAAATTCTTAAAGCCAATTGGCTCATTTCATCGCTGATATTGTTAAAGTAATTGGAGTGGAAGGTGGAGATATAATAAATACATCAAGAGTTACGTGAGCAATAAAATAAAAGAACCGCCCGATCAGTTTCTGAAGACAATTTCGAGTTACTCATTAAAATCATTGAAAACAACGCAGATTTCGAAGTAAATATAGAAAGACTCATTGAGAAACAAGATGATACAAAGACACTGCAACAACAATGCATTTCATTGCATTCCTACGTAGTATACCGGTAACAATTCCCGGAGAAGGGGTCACATCCCGAAAAACCCGAAACATAACTGCACCAGATGCACATAACGAAGCTTTAGCTTAAGCCATCAGATAGCGCAACCTGAATGTACAGCCTCTGCTAACTGCCACAAAAACAATGTCCACCACACTGGTTTACAGATAATATTTCAGATGAAACAAAGCTCATACAATTTTGCCAACCGACAAAGCGGCATCGCAAATCTCATTTGCAGACAACAAACAGATAACTATCTCATTCTTTCAACAATGGCCGGTAGGCTCATAAACAGAACCTAATTAGTAATATTCCGAGTGCATTGTGGTATCTTAACAAATGGACAATAAGATGGAAGCGTGGTTATCTAGGGCGATAAGGGCGCCGCGCCGGGGAGCGACAATTATCAGCCAATGACGTTTGCTTGGTGCGTTTTCGCGGAGGCCCTTGTGCAGAAATGTGGAACCAAAAATTGCTTTGTGCTCCAACCATTGCTGCATAAACCTCCGTGGATTTAGCTTCGTTGGGGAGTAAAGCATCGTTGTAAGTTGTTCGCTAGGTAGGATCGGTCGTGTAAGCTTACGCGTTCAGGTTGAGATAGGATCGTGGTCGGAATACGTAATGGTCGGTAGTGCTCGCCCATGTAGCTCCCGCTTATTGTTCCAACTCTTGTCCGGCGTAGAACGTAAATTGAATAAGTGAGTCCTAGAAAGCTGAGTTACGGCGGCTCGGATTAGACTTTCTTTGGCTAAATTGGACTCTAAGTCATAACATGATTTATTGGCATTGTATCGATGGTTGATGTGATATGTTTTCCTGCTCAGCTGACGCACTTTATGTAGGTTCAAATTCTGTAGGAAAGAGCGTTTTCAATCAATAAGGCGCGTTCATTGGGACCTAAAAAGGCTTTATAATTGACTCATGGGTTTGGCTGGTGACAAGTAGGAAGCCTGAGGATCTTGGCTGCTTGGACTTGATTTAGTGGATTTCTATGTAAGACAACATCGAGTATAAACCATAAACAGCGTCACACTGGTTTATAACACCTAGGACATAAAACCATTATAAAAATGGGAGTGGCATAACAGGTTATACAATGCCTGAATTAATCAAAATTTTATATTCACTAACTTTTACTAAAAAAACATTCAAGAAAAATGTGGTCATCAAGACTAGAACTAGGTTTTACGCTTGCCACAATAACTAATACGAATTTTATGCTAACTTCCAAGTAATTGATATGTAGCGGAACGCTGGAACACATTCAAGCGCTTTATAATTCGCGTAAAATTAGCTTTATTTTTAATAAGCGAAAGACGCCGCTTTAAAAAGCCTATGTTATTAACACTTTTGTTGCAGTCCGGTTAATTTCTTTTGGCGTTTTGTCTATATTGAGCGTGTTATTATTTAATAATATTTAATTAACATAGTTTTTTTTAATAAAATGAGGGTATTTATTAACATTTTTGGAATGCCGTTCGATTTGAATTAGTACTTTAGTTCTGTAACGAAGGCCTATTATGATTAGTTCTACTAATTTAAGACTATATTTTTCTTAATTATCTAGTCGTACCGAGGAATGTGGTTTTCTATGACAAAGTCACACATTTATCCAAACTTGAAAAAAGCTATAAAAATTACTGAAAGTTCGGTTACCTAAACATCAAAATTGATCCTTATACCCACAGGCCAATAACTTTTTTCCAGAAACTCTACTAAAGCAAAAGTAACAGCGGCAAATTTTTCCCACAAATGCACAGATCAACAGCCAGCACATCCACCAGCCTCGATCTGTCAATTTTAAATAGATTTTCAACCGTATCACAACAGTGGAAGATTAATGTTCGATTGATAAAATTTGTCAGAATCTGGTAGGTTGACCTGCTGGCGTCTGGTGCGAAAGTATGTAACCTTCCAAAGGATTTGATTTCCTAATGACGTATTCGAGTTGTATGACTCTCATGCATCACATAGGACAGCAATGGCGGAATTGAAACTGACAAATGACGTCATTAAGAAAACTAGTAGTACAGGTCTAATGACAGTTGTCGCCCATTTTGTTTATTAATTTAAAACTGCAAAGTACTGATGTCTGGCACTGACGAATTAAAGGAAAGTTAATGTCTAGAACCGTATGTTTAGCTGGAGACCAATAGAAGATGGGAGTTACAAAACAATTTTGAAGAAAAGGAAGTGAATGATCGTTGACAAGGAAGAATAGAAGAAAAGAAACGTTGCGCCAACACTAAGTAGCATAGGACAAGGGTAGAAAGATGGTCATACTATTGGTTACTAAGAAATATGGTGTCCAACTTTAAAAATTAATTTTGGAAGTATTTAGGGTGTCATTAACTGACTAATTCATAAATTCGTTCAAACATACATTATCTCTACCTCAATACAAATCTAGTCGATACTATTACTATAAACTGTTTTTTTGAAACCTTTTGAAGATATTATAAAGCTTCATTTTCATGCAGCGACTAACATTGGGTTTATTAATTTTACATCTGTCATATTCGGTAAGTAGGTCCTTATTACCCCCAAATGGGGCTTGTAGGTAACCAATTAGCGCTCTTGGGTAATAATGTAGCTAGGAAAGCCCTAGCGCGGTAAGTAGGTAATTAAAAAAAAACTCTTCACTCTTTCAAAAAGTTCGCGTACATCTAACCATCATACGCCAATAGACATCATGCATCTGAATGCATGATGTCTATTGCCGGTATGATGGTTAGATGTCAAATGACAAATGAGGTCGCTTCGCTATTCAGCCTTGTCTTTGTATGAGTAGAATAGTCATCAATTTGAAATATCGAACGGCGAAGCTCAATTTCGTTCTTGAAAAAAAAATGTTTTACTCTTGTAATGTCGGTTTTTTTCTACTTACTTCTCAATCGAGATGTAAAGCTGAGTAGTTAGCTCGGGTGTCATCAATTGCGATCATCAATTGCACCCTCGAACTATAGGTAAATATCTCGGGCTGCAATTGATGCCTAAGCCCCTTCGTACACTAGGCGACGCAAGTCTCCGATACCTTACGATTTTGGTATTCATTGACGCGTGCTTGTGTTCGAACCTCTATGGGTTTGTATTGCGATAGCCGCTTGGATACCGAAGTCGTAAGGTATCGGAAACTTGAGTCGCCTTGTGTACGAAGGGCCTTACAGCCCTTGGCTACTAATCTACTATTATTTTGCAGGTTGTACTCGAAGTTGCTGTTGAAGCTGAGGCGGATCGCGAGACTGTTGATTAACAGCAGTTATACATAATCAGTCAATAAAGTTCCCACTGGTGAGACAGAGCTCCTGGTGAGAGAGAATGGACTATAATCCATCAGGCGTACCACAGTTGGTAGATGTCACATGTCTTCGAATTTTTATATTAGGACATGATGATTTCCTCACGCTGTTTTCCTTCACAGTTTTGAAAGCCATGGTATAGAAACATATAAAACAAATCGTCGAGGTCGATCGGTTGCCCCTGGGACACCACTGCTCACAACACATTGACATCAAAGGATTGGCCATCAGAACATCTTAGTACTAAGTACCCATCGATCTTTCTGAGGGCACGGCAGTGCCCCGCCAAGTCTCGAGCAAAACGGGCACGGCCGTACCATCTTTTCTCGAAGCGATTCGCGGCTGTTTCGCCCCCCCTATATCTTCGACGTGGACTAAGCTAGGAGTTTAGGTTTTCGGTGAATAATAGTAGGCATTAAAACAAGCTTAAGTTCGAAATTACATGCCAATTGAATTAATAGTTTAGGAGTTACAGTCGAACAAAGTTACACCATTTTGTCACTCACTCACTGACTCACTGACCGATCATCAAAAATCTAAGGTACTTCTAGCAGACTTAGAAACTTCAAATTTTGCACCAAGATAGGTCATTAGCCACATATAAAGGAAAAATTATAAAAACATTAAAAAATAATATACCATAGAAAACAATTTAATATTTGCGGTTTGGCAAGAACATTGTGTATGGATTTTGACTGCATTGTTAACTTTGTTCGTGGTTTATGCATACATAGAAAAGAATAATATAAATGTATTACATAGACTATAATTAATACATAAAGTTCATAATTCATGAAGTTAATAAAGCTAAAACTCCATTGTATTGCGATAAATGTTGTATGCGCGCTCGATAGATGGCGTTGTATCTGTCTGAATCGCGCTATGGTTTCGTTACAGAGCGCAGTCTAAGTAGTACTCTATAATAATTCGACAATTTTCATTTGATAGCGCCATCTATCTATGAACAACCATTTCGAAACTAAAAAAATATTGTAGTGTTATTCGGAGAACTTAAATTAGCCGGATTAGATAGTAGATTTATTATTGTTACTGAAACAGTTATTTAGGAAAATAGTTTATTAATATAACATAGACATAGTTACATTTATCTAGTTGTTTACGTGTTATTTAGTTTAGTTACATTTAGTTTGTAAGTTAGTAGATACCTATATATTATTTAGTTATTTGTTAGTTAGTTTACTTCTATTTAGTTTGTTAGATAGAGAATAGGTCCTAAGTAAAAAAGTAGCTGAAGTCCAAGAAATTATGAGGACACCTAAAAAAAAGAAAGAAATACACTTACAAAAAATAAATGAGATCCCACCAAAAACATTACATGTAAAAAAATGCCAAGTCTCTCGATGCAGTCTTTCCATCGTAAAAAGTTTTGAGATCTCATAGAAGCCAAGTCCTATTCAAATTATTTTGTAGTTATAAATCAACATTTAGTAATTATATCAATAGTTTTCTTTATATTATAATTATAGTGACTTGGCAATGAGCACAAATTAAAAGCTGCTTGCTGCCTGGAATTAATGTGCAAATATTACTGACGAGACCTGTGATCAGATTATTTGTTATGTGTGAATCATGATGGTCACTACCGACTACATGTTCTAATATAATTAATAATTAAGATTACTTAACTTTCAACTCCTCCAAATATGCCGTTTTATTTGTTTCTTCTTGTGCTCATTGCCAAGTCACTATAATTATAATATAAAGAAAACTATTGATATAATTACTAAATGTTGATTTATAACTACAAAATAATTTGAATAGGACTTGGCTTCTATGAGATCTCAAAACTTTTTACGATGGAAAGACTGCATCGAGAGACTTGGCATTTTTTTACATGTAATGTTTTTGGTGGGATTAGTTTTTACGATTGCTGACTAAATGGCGATTGTCTTTGTGGCCTGACAGTCGCGTTGTCAGTTGTTTCATGACAACCAGTTACATAATAAGCCCGTGTCACTGACAAATTAATCTGTCCTATAGGGATGCCCCAAGGTTTAAAGAGTTTCAAGAGTATTGATATATTATATTAAATGTCATCAAAAATTTAAATTAAAATGTCATTCAAATCAACCTAAAATCCTACCAAAAGCGTCCTTTATGGACACTTTTTAGGTTGATTATTACTTGTCTTTAACACAAAACTTGTGTGTATTATCGGACATACTATGACAGAGACACAAAAAGATACGAATCACTGATTCCACGGTCCTGGAATGCAAAGGCCATTTGGAGGAATAGTGTGGTTTATAAGTCAAGTCCGAGACAGTTCCTTTCCACCGGGGGACGAGGACTCATTGAATGATAATCCACCCCAAAAAAAAACGAACAGACCTGCGTCATAAACTCAAAGGTTTCAGATTTTATCATCAGACATTTTGTACTGTGAATAACTAAAAGGATTTCTTGAAGAAAAACCTTAGCCGTTTACAACCAGCTACTAAAGATTAGTTAAAGTTTTTTCTATAGACAACTCCATTTTTCATCGGCTAACCAAGCCAACTTAAGGCCAGCCCTTTAATCAAACCGAAAGACGAATAGCGTTGCCATCAATTCCGTATCTTCAGTAGTCAACGAACATCGTTTAAACTTTTTATTACTGCGCCATGTCATAATGTTACATTACAAGTGAAATGTGTGTTTATTATGAAAACATGAGGCGAAATATTTATTGGCTGAATGATTGAACGACGTTGACTTCGTACTAAGTTCTACAAAGATAGAAAGAAAACGTCGCGAAAAAAATTTGTCGATGATTGCAAATTATTGTCGATCAACAAATTATTTTTATGGATTATATGATGAGGCTAACATATTGTTATGGGTTATTTTAATAAGTCATATTTCAAATTAGTTATGTTTTTTTTTTGTTTTTTTTGTAGTCATAAGACATTGTGGAGTGGTGTGCTCATTGGTATCTGAAGAAGGTCTATACAGAAATATTTTTATTGCCAAGTTAGATCTACATTAATTTTTGGTCGGCAACGAATGTGGCTTCCATAGTAGGAAGGTACCGGTCAATCTTTGGCTCAATCGCTCAGCTTAGAGAAATGGCCATCGTTTTGCCAAGCAATGACAGTTGCAATAGAAATGCAGGTAAACAGTTTGATTGATGGTCTTTTGTAGATGTTTCTGTTAGGGTCTATCCTTGGAATTCTTATGATAACTGCTGATTTATAATTGGTACAGCGTTATTGAGTGCTTATACTTGTAGGAAACAGCTATAGTATTCTCTAAAAGACATTTTAGGCTGTACGCTACGACGAGCTAGTCGTCGAAGGCCACACTATGCCTTGAGATAGTGTCTCGCCACGCTGTTGTTTACTGAATACCAAACTGTAGTTTTGACCCCAGGACTACGCTGCGCACATGGCTATTTTTTATTGAAGCCCAAAATTAATGCACTATCAAGCTCGTTCAACACTTTTATTTAACATCATTAGGAGGAAGATCCTGCTATTTCAGAAAAATACGAGAAGCAATGGAAAATAATAATATCTCATAGAAACTTCTAGATATTCACAGAGATTTTAAAAACACAATTTTCTTGAAAGCTTTTCATTGAGTTTTCTGAGTGGAAAACTTAGGAATTCAGTAATTCTACTTGAATAAATCGAAGTGCTATTGAAAATTCAAAATGGTACCGTTAGATAGATTTCTAAGAATGAGTGAAAAAAATCCATTAAAGCTTATAAATTCAGACACTTCAACAAATAACCTTATTCGTATGTACGATGTGGGTCATAAAGTGGATCTATCATCGGTAATAATGACGACGACGTCGAAACTGTATGAGACACAGGCTACCATAACAAAAGTATAAAATAATTAAGTT
Source organism: Agrotis clavis (assembly GCA_954870645.1). NCBI lineage: Eukaryota > Metazoa > Arthropoda > Insecta > Lepidoptera > Noctuidae > Agrotis > Agrotis clavis. The sequence goes on from OX940929.1 coordinate 4,192,988, forward strand.
ACTTCCTACATAAAAAAAAACTCTCAAGAGCTACGATGCCACAGATACACAGAAAATGACGCCATACTTGTTAAACCCCTCTTTTTGCGTCGGGAGCAAAAAGCCTGCAAAGAGAGAAAGTTTGTTAATATTGATAGTAGCGATCATTATCATCTTCCTCTCATCATCATCATCATCAGCCGGAAGACGTCCACTGCTGAACATAGGCCTCCTTCTTAGACCGCCACGCCGAACGACAATTCGCCACTTGCATCCATCGGTTGCCCGCGACCCTCACGATGTCGTCGGTCCACCTAGTGGGAGGCCTGCCTACGCTGCGTCTTCCGGTCCGTGGTCGCCACTGGAAAACTTTTCTTCCCCATCGGTTGTCAGTTCTACGAGCGATGTGGCCTACCCATTGCCACTTCAACTTGCAAATTTTATGCTACGTCGGTGACTCTGGTTCTTCACCGAATATCCATGTTCCGGATTTTTATTTTTATTTTTTATTTAATCTTCCTCTCGTCCTGCCCTTATTCCATCCTACTTGTGGTCAGCGTAACACGTTTTCTTCTTCCATTCTCCCCTATCAGACGTCACAGTATCATTTACTACTTTTTCTTTCACATATCAGTCCTTACACAATCCATCCCTCTTTCCTTTTTGGTCTTCCTCTTGATCTTCGTCCAACCACATTCGTACATACTCATACATCTCTCCATGCATCATCGCTTTTCATTAAAAGTAGCTTTTTGGAAGTGATAGTCACTTGTCTAGGTCCTCAGGGAGACACATCATCATCTGCCTAGCCTTTTCCCAACTATATTGGGGTCGGCTTCCAGTCAAACCAGATTCAGCTGGATATCAGTATTTTACATGGAGCGACTGCCTGTCGGACCTCCACAACCCAGTAACTGGGTAATACGAAGGTCTAGGTCCTCAGGGAGACACAATCATAGAAAAATTAAAAGTCAGGGTACAATGTTTGTATGTATAAGCTGCTAAACACACGCATAGCCGACTTATGACTCATCGTTTACGTAATCCACAATACCTTCTTGTAAAACTGCAAAAATGAAAGAAACACCTGACACTTTTTGTTCCAATCTGAACAAAAACTTCTACGTGCAAACATACTCCGTACTACAATCAGCTGTCCCCTAAAAATTAACCGGTCCTATAGTACACAAAAATCGATACAATACAACATCGATCACGAATCGATTGGTCCGATTATCGGTAATTTCGTTACGAGCCAAAAACTGGGCCCAAATACCTGCGTTACAACCTGAGTGAATACTTCTATAATGAAATGACAATTACCTACGAGTTCCTCGCGACCTTACTAAGCTGGGGAACGAACCTTCGATGAGCTACTGGGTGTTCTCGATGGAGAATCGATTTAAATCAGCAAATACTGGTTAATTAGATTAGACTAACGAAAATTACATTTTCCGAATGTTAAAAGCTGTTCTCGATAGATTTAACGGAACCATAAATTTATAAGCTAGAGGAAATAGAGAACCGAAGCTTTTCTACGAATACCCAACTTTATAGACCAGCACAGCTTAATTCTTGAAGGTCCATTGTCTCACACACCACATATGGCAAGTGGGTTGATGACACTAAAGATCGTTTACGACCAAGTATTTAGCACGTTATCTTTTTACCTTTTGTAATTTTCTTTCGTGGAACCATTACCACTGGTAGGGGCGAGCATTTATCGAACGTTCGATTGTTTTATAAATAAAGGCGACCGCAAAAAATACTATCGATCAATCGTGCGAAAGTCAAGCGATGAGGCCCGATAAAGATATCCCACAGGAATCTCATCTTTCCAACTAAAGATTTAAGATGTATTTCTGATTGTTCTTCAGTTAAGGGCATTACTCGGCGTATGATGACACAACAGTCAAAAAGGAACCTTATAAGCTTTGTTAAAGGTTTATTTCTGATTGGTGTGTAATGACGTCATATTCGTGCGTCTACGAACGTGAAAGATTTTATACGAGAGCTGTCCAAACATTTTATACTTTCAAATCTGTGCGCTTATCTGTAGTGATGATCTGAAGAGTGTTATCTTGGCCGGATCAGCTCATGGGAGGTTCCTTAGATCTTTATTACATGGGCCCGGTGCGCTGCATCCACACAGTTACGTTTTATTAAGTAATAATGAGCGGCGATTACAATTCTTTAAATGTTAAGGCGCTTCTAATGATGTTATAAAATCGAATTATCGCAATGTTGGCATACATCGGATTGGGATCACATCGATTGGAAATAATTCGAATTTTGTAACTCAATCAGTTTGTGCAGTTAAGAAACTGGCTTGCTCATTTTATAACGCTCTTCTTAATCCGTATAAGAAAAATAACTGCCAAAGATTTTAATTTCAGACTGAGATTTACCACAACCAAGTAAGTCTGTCATTTAATATATAAATTTATATAATAGGTAGATAGATAATATAGGTAGTTTTGAATCTTTTCAAGGGCTTTTCTTTCAGGAGAGCTTTTTTTTTTAGCGTGGTAAAATCATCAAATGAGTCCTCCCACCCCGGGCAGGGCGGGAGGGACTGTCAGACTTCTACTTACTAAAATCCACGGTGTCCTTCAATAGCCCTTTATGTTCCGGGGTCACGGTAAGGAAATAATCCAGCGACCCCGGCAGGCTTTGGCCCTCTGAGAGGGCATAAAATCATCAAATGAGTCCTCCCACCCCGGGCAGGGCGGGAGGGACTGTCAGACTTCTACTTACTAAAATCCACGGTGTCCTTCAATAGCCCTTTATGTTCCGGGGTCACGGTAAGGAAATAATCCTGCGACCCCGGCAGGCTTTGGCCCTCTGAGAGGGGGGCCCCGTCATTATGCTGACGCTCTTTGAGGCGCGCGTGGGACACAACGTGCCGTCGACCCGGGCATGGTCCATGGTCGGGCAGCGAGTTGCCCTTTACTCGCTGCCCGCATGCCCGTTTCAGGAGAGCTTTTTTTTTTTTTTTTAGCGTGGTTTTATCATCAAATGAGTCCTCCAACCCCGGGGGACTGTCAGACTTCTACTGACTAAAATCCACGGTGTCCTTCAATAGCCCTTTCTGTTCCGGGGTCACGGTAAGGAAATAATCCCGCGACCCCGGCAGGCTTTGGCCCTCTGAGAGGGGGGCCCCGTCATTATGCTGACGCACTTTGAGGCGCGCGTGGGACACAACGCGCCGTCGACCCCCGGGCATGGTCCATGGTCGGGCAGCGAGTTGCCCTTTACTCGCTGCCCGCATGCCCGTTTCAGGAGAGCTTAGGAAAACTTGAAGAATCGATCAACTTACAACATTAGAGCCTTCATCGATGATTTTACCTATTATCTTCGTAGTGCCTTTCGATTTTCTCAAAAATTAAAAAAAAACACGATCCTTCAATGTATGTCTATGTTTAATACGTCAGAGCGAAAACCTTCCTAATTAAGTACTATAATCCTGATATTACAGGTTATTTACCATCACTATCATCATTACCTTGTCTTCATTCCAATTCATTGTTGGTTGGCGCAACAGGTCTTCTGCTGACATATTTTTCTACTACTCATCGTCTCAACAGTCCTTACTAGCTTTATTATTGTACAGACAGTCAATCTACCGTTTTATTGGTTTCCTTATCTACATAGGTAGCTACATACACTCAAAAATGTTCACTCACATATGAAGTTGACAATGACGTGAACAAAAGTTTCGGTCGAAATTTAGCAAAAATCCATTCAAATCTCAATATAGCTTTCAATAGATGTTTGTTAAATTAACCAACAACCAACTGTTTCCCACGGCTTCAGTCACCCTCAAGGACACATCTATCTTTGTTTCACCCAAAATTCATCTAAACTGGTTCAGCGATTTAGGGGTGAAACAAATTCAATGTCGTAATTAATTTATGACAATAGTGTAATTAGATTTGAATTAAATCGCGCCATCATTGTCAGCACTAGTCTATTATACGGTCAAAGATTTCTTCTGGCACCAGCACCAACTGCTGACCAATACACCTAAATAACTCAAAAAGCCTCTTAAACATAGGCGTTATCATTAATCAAAGATAAACTGCATAAAGATCAAATCAACAGTCATAAGCTTTTTAATAGGCAGTTAAAATGTTTGCAAACCTGCGCTAATGAGCGCGCTCATAACAATAAAGTATGAAGTACATGCTTTTTTGTTTTTATTTCCAAACAATACGGTCATTTGTACTACAAATAAGTATTGCTGAGTTTTTATCTTGCGATGAAATCTTTGAGCTGGAAGGGCTAGTCAGCGAATTAAGAGCTTTTTATTTGTTTTATTATTTAATTTTGTACTTGTTTAATAATGTTATGGCATTTGGCAAAAGGTGTTCTATTCAGCTTTGTAATGCCAACATTATTTAATTAATTTCCTTAATATCTTTGGAGTTCTAATCCTAGTTGTGGAAACTTTGGCTAGCTTTCTTTAATACCGGGATGCCGGGAGATCAATTTAGGCATCATTGCATTCCATCACACTTTCATAAGCCAGTTTGCTTGTAGTCCGTATAAATTATCAGACCTGACATCATATCATCAACATAGACGAATTCGTTGTTTTAAGGAACATTTTCCTGAAATAATTAGAAAATTCCTTCAAAACCTTACAGTGTGTACACCGCCCTGCTCCACTACTGCTCATATTTTGATTCCCCGTCAAATTATGCTATTGTGTCCATTGCTCACTTTATTCCGATACGTCAACGGCATGACATGTTTATTGGTGACGGACGGGTGATGGCCAAGATGGCCGATCCAAGATAAGATTATATTCAGAGATTCAGAGCATTTCGGCGAAAACCTGATGAAGGATCATAAATAATTTGATTCTGCTGGATAAATATGGATTTTGTAGAATTATGGGGGCAGGGAATGTCTGCAATTGATCCGTTTGTTTATAGACTAGATTGCAGTTTGGTATAGATAGACGTTCTTCTTTGCACTGTCAGAGTTGCATAGTTTACATCCTGAGAACATGAATTCTCAATCGAATAATCGCCATCCAGAAGAATTCTATTCAGCGGTATTGGGTTAGACTGGAAGCCGGCCCCAACATAATTAGGGAAAAGTTCGAAGGAGACAAACAATTTCATCCATTCTAATGCAGTTCGAGAGCAGTGGTGGCCCAGTGGTATCGGTCCCGACTAAAGAATTGTAGGTCGTGGGTTCGAACACCACCAGGCGCATTACTTTGTGTAATTTATTTCAACACCACTGCTACGGTGAAGGAAAACATAGTGAGGAAACCGGCATGTCCTAGAACCAAAAATTTGAAGACATGTGACATCTACCAACCCGCACTGGGCCCGCGTGGTGGATTATGGCCCACTCCCTCTCACAGAGAGGAGGCCTGTGTCCCAGCAGTGGGAACATTATAGGCTGATGATGATAATGCAGTTCGAACTTTAGTTGCACTTAATTGGCCATAGTATGAGGCAGGGCGAGTAGAATAACCAATGAAATAGACAGGAGCTTCATGTCATAGAAGTAACGATGCCAGGTGGCGTCTACCTTATAAATGGATAATGTTTATTTAGCAAGATTCTAATACGTACGTCTATTATACCTTAACACCTGGACACTAAACTTAACTGGAAACTGGAAGTGCGTTATAAATAAACAAAACAACAAGAAAATAAAGTTAATAACCTCACAAATTAATTGCGTCGCTTCTCACTCTTTAGCACAATTTATATGGGCAAAGCTACCTAAATATGGCCATACAAGCTTACCTAACGACGGAATGGATCTTTTATTGTCATGTGGTAGCTTGTTTACATAGTGAAAAGGGGGTTAACGCCCAAGGACCGTGTGCAAAAGCTAATGATGTAAGCAATGACTCAAAAGACACAAATACCCTTTTCAGTGAAATGTAACGGTGAAATGTATCAAAAACTGCGAAAAAGTCGAAGCTATCATAAAGTTTAGTTAATCATTATTTATTTTTGTATTAATTAAGTATATGACAAATGTCCAAAGCTGTATATATGGCGTGTTAGCGAAATTGTTAGAACAACAATATTTGTAGCGCGGCACCTTTTTGTGTCGCCCACAGTAAGCAGGCGGCATCAAGGATCGAGTGGTCCAAGTTACGAGAGACCACGATGTAACTTTATGAATTAGCGTTAGAAATTCGTCGAGCGATAGTCACAGCAATCTGGATAAAATATGCATAAAACCAATCCTGCATAATTATTATGTATACCTTCGACGTAAATTGATATTTCTTCTGCAGATTAGCATTAATTTTGTATGTAGGTTTTAGTATATTATATTAGTGTTCAGCAACTTTCTGGCTGGCAAATCATGTTTTATGTGAAATTCTCATTTATAATTCAAGAACAAGTTAGTATCTACACAACTATTATAAAACCAAGACGCTTCCTGCGGTCGATACGCTTAATGTGGATTATTTGTATGATACATTCATGATTTCTATAGTAGAGAAAGCCGATTTGAGTTGTTAATGCGTAACTAAATTGTCATTACAAACGAATCTATCATCTAGATAATATTATTTGAGATTGTTTTAGGTTTACAGCAAACAGAGCTTAGCTGCTTAGGTAAAAATAAATAAACCAAAAAAGCATATCAACTGTTATGCTCTATTAATTAGCAGTAGCATGTTTACGACTCCTTGGCCAATACTAACGATTGGCAAACAAATGACGTCACCGCCAAATCGCTACCTCTCATAACTTGTAACAAACGAAATGAACAGTCAATTAAGTGTATCGCCTACGCCAAATCTGCGACATGACGATCGATACATTCTATAATATTCATTATAAATTGCGTTATATGTCAGAATATACCTACACGGCCACAAAGGTCGGTGAGTATTCGCTATAATATGTTTTTTTTTTTTTGTATTTTCCACGTGGCATAACATCTGATTCTAAATACAAGGTTGAATTGGGTCAATGTCAATCTGTGTTCATAGCGTAGGCCTGAATATGTTTGTTTTGTAATGTTGGTAGCAAGTCGGTTTTATTATGTTGGTGTCCTCTGCCATGTTACTATTATATTAGCTCCTAGGGTCCCACTGTTGGGCAAAGGCCTCCCTCTACTCTTTCCACATCTAAAAGCTATCTGCAACCCTCCAGACCCTCCCGAATCGGTCCAACTCAACTCGTCATCTCGTCATCTTCGCTTGGGTCTGCCACGACTTCGAGTTCGTCCTTTTGACGCCCATTCTGACGTTTGTTTTGCCTAGCGATTATATAGCCGGAAACACATTATTTAACACGCCACGCGACGCAACGTGTCGACAGACCCGATGTGCAGAGAGCGAATACATTTGATTTGACCCAACACGCATCACGTTTCATCGGGTGGCGTCGGGTGTTAATAATGTGTTTCCGGCTTATGACATTCGACACAAGTAGCCTGCCCAATTCCCTTTTCAGAATAGCATCTTTTTCTCCCACATTGGCAATTGCGTCAAGGAATACAATACTGTGTTTCTTATTCGCCCTGAAATGCCTTGGTTAAAGGTTTATTAAAAACTGATAAATAGGTGGTGTTCTTTAGAGAAGTCAGATGCCTAGTGCTCTCAATAAGATGATATGTATGACCAGATGAATGAACGACGAGGGCGTAAAAGGAGTAAGTAAGGTGTACTGGATGTAAATAGATAGATAATGGTTCAAAGGGCTCGGCTTGGCCCGTTGTAAAAATTGTAGTTAATGCATATTTGGTAGCTGGGTGAGAAGCTCGTGAATAATAACAGTCGCTCAGGGCGTACTTATAGTTAAAGCCACGCTTGTCGAAATAGGTCTGTGGATGGGTGACCATCTGCCATAACGAGATTCCTCCGTGTCTTGGAAAGTAGGTAAAGCCGTTGATCCCGACTGTCATTTGTAAATCTTTGAGAGTTCTTACAGAAACTCGAAAGTCTGACAAGCAGTCTTACAAAGGGGTTTCGTATTACACAGTTACTGGGTTGTGGAAGTCAGATAGTCGCTCCATATAAAGTAGGTACTGATTCAGTTGGACTGGAAGTTAATCCCAACATAGTCGCGAAAAGGCGAAAGCTAGGTTCATATTGCTGTGTCGGGGTGTGTCGCGGCGCGCCAGAACGCTATCGCTTACGTTCATTTATTATGAATAGATTCACATTAGTAGCAGAACGCGCCACAACACAACCTACTAATGTGAATCTATTCATAGTAAATGAACGTAAGCGATTGCGTTCTGGCGCGCCCCGACACACCCCGACACAGCAATATGAACCTAGCTTAAGCTTCCAATGATGATGTATAGTGACTTGGTACTCAAATAAAACATCAAGATTCAGCCTTTCGTTCATAAAACATTGGCATAACCGTACACAGTTGAATTAAGTCATGTATTTCTTCTCAAACCGGAGAGACACAGGATCCCACAGTATGTTTTTTCAGTAATATTAATAACGAACACGAAATCATGTTTATCATTGTAATTATATCTTGATTACCTGTTATAATCTCTCCAGAACAATAAGGTTGATAAAAACTCAGTTGCCATACAGAGTGTGATAATATGAAGCTGCATAAAAAGTATCAGACCATTTCGTGACAGTGTCTCGTGATGAAAACCATAAGCGAAAATTATCGATAATAATCAATAACTTTTCACAACAAAAAAGCGAGATTAATGTATTGATGAAAGCTCTTTCGACGGACGTCATATAAAAGCCTACTCACCATCAAAAATATCGATTAAAATGACAACAGTAAGGACCAAAGTCCTCTAACAAGAAAAGAGCGAAAAATTCTTCATATTAAATGTCAAAAATCGATGAAAAAATGCAATCATCTCGTCAAAGTCCACACAGAAACGATAATCGTTTACAATAAAAATGCCATCAACACTTATCTGACCTAACTACAGCATAAACCAACATATACACTCATATTTAAACACTCAGTCATCGAATAGTGCATTCATATGCAGATAGAATCGATAATTTTATCGATATTATCAAAATCGATTTAAAAATAAAAAATAATTATCTCTTTGAGATGTCAGTTTGTGAAGAATAGTAATTACAAATAACGGTAGTTTTTCGTAATAATTTCTTATGCTTGTTCGTTTTAGGGAAGATGGGGTAATAGTGATGTAATTACATTTAACGACAAATGATGCTGAAGTTTTTATTATGACGAAGTGGGCAAAACATTAATTCGGACGTGGAATGTCAATAATATTATGTAAATGGTAATAGTACTAGTCAGTTTTAATCAATAAAAAGTTTGAATTTTTTCAATAATCTTATTTTGTTTTTACTCGATTATTCCTACGTGTTCAAATTTACATTCTCACTAACACTGGGCATGTGATGGATCATAGTGGTTTTAGACAGTAAGTCTAAACACAACATTACATTAACTCCACTTTTTCCAAGGTGAGAAGACTTATTTAGCGATTTTTATACGACAAAAATAATTATGGTCACTAACACTATCATTAGAATATACAACCGAATTATTCAGTTCATCCGTGATTGTGAGTCATCCTTGCAACGAGTGCCAAAAGAATAAAAACAATTCAAACCACATTATAAAAATAGTAAATATCCCGTCTAAAAGACACACGTACAACAATTAATCCGATTAACTCATTGAATAACTACAACTTTCACCAATAAACTATCTTACATCTACAACAACTGATCAATTTTATCTTAACTATCCACATTAATCAACAAGCTTCGAATTGTTCTCGCAGTTTATTTTGACAATTAATATCGATATGATCTTTAAAATCTTATCCAACAAGTTGTAGAGCATTTTTATCTCGACATTTTAACAACGATTAATATCGATAAAATCGGATCAACAATCGATTTAATCTTGCACGCTCTAGACATAGCTAGAGGCACCTGTTTTAACGGTCGTTTACGTCATGGTGACAGGTTGAAAGATGAATATGATAAATTCGCGAAATGATGGCTTATGTAAGTACGAAGCTGTAATTGTTTATGAGGCACGACCGGAGCCATTTTGAGGGACAAATTCATCACAATCTTCTTTTAATTGAGACTGGAAAAGGTGTTTTAAAAAAGTTGTTTGAGAAATTTCGCTATTATATTTTTACAGTAAGAGCAATGTAAAAGTAACTTTATTGCTACGAGGGTAAATATCACTAGGATTTTGAATGAATTAGGGACAGCAACCTTGAGGGTTTCTTTCCTTCTGTAACCAAACAGATGTCGATCCCTGACACAGCTGGAAGGCGCTGCGGTATTCCTTGTTACACATAGGATAGCTGTTATCCCGGTATGATGTTCACCGAACTTCAAGCAGACAACGCCGCGGCTATAAGCTAGGTATGAAGTTCCCTGTTGTCAGCGAAGCGAAATTAATCAGTAAGAGCAGTTTACTTTGCTATCAAAGTTGAGTTTAAAATGTCTTTGAAAATAATTGGAGCAAGTAATCCCAAAAGATACGCCATACCAGGAACAGTTTCAAAAGCGTATCAACTCGGGTAAATCGGCAATTAGTGTTACCGTCAAACATTACTCTTTGCTTCCTCGACTCTTGGCACTTTGATACGACTTTGCTAAGTACTTAAGTTGAAGCAAAGTAAAAGAGTTATAATATTGCTCATAAAATATAAATGTATACAAAGTAACTGTGCATGATCGAGATCGACTTCCGCTCGTACCACACTCTTACTAAAAGATAGAAAGATATTTGGATGATAAAATACAAACAATTACCAACACAATACGAACAAATACGCAATTAAATTTTTCTTAATCTTTCTTTTAGTCATAATAATCTTCCTTTCGCCATATCTTATCTATTTAATTGAACTTTTCTTCCATCATCAAGTCATCAAGAATTCTCCTGCCTGTCGATACTGCATCAATATCCCTTGGTTGTCGGCCTTTCGGACTTTCAATCATACTTATACAACATTGTTGTTTATTTTTATAGTTATCACTTTCTTTGTCATATGCATCTAATGCCAATAGCACAACATTATCTTGATAATTCTCAAGTTTTCCGTCACAGTCACGGCTGTCAAACTCCACCTCTTTATACTCCACATTTCTCCACTAAAAGATACCATCGCAAAAGTCCTCAACATTTTATAAAAAAGTGTTAAAACTAATTTGCATGATTCAATCAGCGCTTGCAGAAAAATCGAGTAGCTTCGTGAAATTGATGAGGTACCACGAAACGCACCTAAAAGCAACATTTTTGGGACACTTCCGTGTTAAAAGATGCGTTCGAGACACGTAATAAATTGTTTGGGATACGGTTTTTTATTTATTTACTTACTTAGATTTAATTATGTGATTGGGGAGTTAAAATTAGAATCTCTCCGAAAGAAGTGTAACAGAACATAACAATAAACTGAGCTCTAAAAGAATAGGATTTTTAACAGTTGGCAAAACGTAGGTCTGATCGACATTGTTGCCATTTGGGGAAAGACTAAATTAGGATGGCACAGAAATAAAGACAGATGACCCAGCTCTGGTAGAGGGCAGAGAAGAATTCTGATGATGATACATACCACTTAACAAATAGAAGACCTTCAAGTAACTACTCCTGTTCTGGGTGCAGTTGTAGCAACGACTATATATTACTAGACTACGCATTGCACGATCTAACGAACAAAACTATTCTGCCAACTCGCTGAGGTACTACGTAAGCGAGGGGGACGGGGTACTGCGTTGTGATTGGCTAACTCAAGGTCTGTTCTGTCTCAACGTATGTTTACGGCTCACAGGATTGGTCGAAATGAGACGGATATAAGACTTTTTTGCCTAATGTGTTGGCAGACATCGGTCGCCTGTTATTAGGAGTCCAGTATTATATCGTCGTTGAGTTGTAGGGACTGTCAGACTAGTACTGTCTCAAACCCGTCTTGTTCTTAAAATTGCAACTACTGACACGGTTAATACTCGTATTTATGTCAACCGAATCATGACAAGTTTCTACTTACAAATCCAATCGAAGCCCCCATCTCAGGACAATCTTCCCCCAAACCAGATCCAGATAGCTATAAAACTCAAGCAACAACATTGTGGGTTCAACAACGTCTGACCCGCAATTTTAATCAGTTGATAGCGATGATCGACGATTATTGTGTTAAATTCGATACATCGAGAATGATGGCAGTCCCCGTAAGCTGTGCCTCTATTTATTGAATCTGATAGGTAAATTGATGTAAAATATCTCGGTTGTTTTACTTGTTAAGTTTGTTTGAATATTCGAGCTTTAGTAGAGGTTTGAGGTGAATGTTTTAGAACAATACTCTAGTCTAGTATAAATCTCGATTCCAGTGCCGGAGTTCGTGCCAATGTCTGTCCAGGTCTAGTTTTATTTTAAATACTGATTCATTCAAAGATTCTCTGATTATCATTTCCACTATTTTTATTGTAGTTTCTGTCAGTATACGCTATGTACGAAATCGGTGGTGGAGACTAACAAATCTAATCAACAGCAGTGCGCGATATGAATGACAGGTGCACCCGCGGAGTGAAGTACGTGTCAAGTTTAAAGGGGCTCCCTCACCGCGAGCATTCACCTGTAATGTAACGTTACAGATTCGAATATTCCAAGACAATAGAGCATCAAATTGCGCACTTTTGTGTAACATTACAGGTGAATGCTCGCGGTGAGGGAGCGCCTTTATACGCATCACAACCTTTTTATGCACTAATGAAAAACAAGTCGCAAATATTTAGTTGGCACGAATTGGCAGATCTTCCCAATAAGCTGGTCACTAGAAATCATCTCAAACAGCGTATAATATGCTCTACTAAAACATCTAACATATTCTCTCCAATATCTTTTTAGAATAGAAACTTTGCTTTCCTACACCCACGTTCCTTTAAAACTAGCTTTATTATCTAAGTCTTCTAACAAAATAGTAATAAATAAAACTCCTTCGTTCAAAACTTAACATGCTGTCATTATTTAAAAAAAAAAAGTAGAAATATCATATTTTTTATACATGAGGCTTCAGGCACAAGTATATCTTATCTAATAGTTCTTAGACCTCTGGCTATTTCAAATGAATGTTTCACACATATGGCTATTCACTTTTCTGGTCTTTAAATTTAATACTTAGATATTAACAGTGGCTCGGAGCAGTAGAGGACTAATGTTCTTATAATGTACAGGTGATGATATTTTATCAGAACAAATTAGTGTCTACGAACGACGAGCCATAAAATAGACTCCTGGGTATTGTAGAGGGTGATAGAATAACCTAAAGATTTTCTCGCAGAATCGCTGTAGAAGCCAGTAAAATATATCTAGCGTTTATTACTATTGAATAGTTTTATCTACGTAGATAATCGCCTACTATTTTTGACTCCAATTCACATACTTAACTGACTATAACTCCAATTTGATGCACAAAACTAGTTCCTACTTTCTTCACATCCTCAAAAACGGAGTGGAAAAGTTGCATTGCCACGAACAGACCTTTGGTGGTGCAGATATGTCTCTAAGCTACAGTGATTGCTATCTTTCAGGTGGGCTGAATGTTTGATTGTCATCTTTATGGGAAAAAATGGGTGTCAATGAAACTCACATTTATTTAACTCCGTCTATACTAACAAAGCGACTATGTGTTATTACAAAATTTTAAGCTCAGGCCATGAAGCCAGCTTCTTCAGCTAAAACCCTGTTGATCATTTCAACAGGTTTTAGCTGTACGAGTGGCGCATCTGCAAAACCCGCCAAAAATAATTCCGTGTACATTTTTATTACGCATCGCCATGCGGCAGTCCGTCAATCTTATCGACGAGGACCCTCGAATTAACGCCCGAATATTATCATCAAACAAATTGTTTCGCAGTGTTCCCGGTAACACCGAAATTGTTAAGTGCTTACTTTTAGCTTATTTTTGCATTTAAAACTCGTCGTCTGCGCTGTATAATTTTAGCTATAAATCTTCTTGGTGTTGACGGTTTGTTCTGGTGATGGTTTCCCTGGTCACGTTGAGATATTTTCTACAGAACATGCTTATGGCGTAGTCAAAATTCACTGCAAACCTACTGTACCCCTGGTGATACGGGGATCGTAGTGCAGTATTACAGATTTAAAAAAAAACAAGTAGGTAGTCACGCGTAAGAATATTTCTAAATTTAACAGTTACTGGGTTGAGGAGGTCCGATAGGCAGTCGATATTGACTGATATTCAGCTGCATCCGGTTTGACTGGAAGCCGACCCCAATATGGTTGGAAAAAGGCAGGCAGATGATATGCTGCAGGTGAAGAAAATCTTAAATAATGAAATCAATTTGTTTTCAGTAGTATTAGCTAGTAGTACAACACTATAACCTGGTGGTACTTTATAAATATTATATTTACACGAATACGGAGAAAGTTGTTAGTTTAAGTTATAAACGTAGATCGTATAAAAGAATTCCAAAGAGATGACATAACATTGCTGCATCTATTGTTAAGTTTCGAGACTGACATTTTATTAATGGCTACGACATCGATAATGTTAACATCGAAACAAAACTTAAAAGTCATTTATTTTTTCTGGTAAGTTAAGAGTCACAGAAAATCCTTAAAGTATATCTCATTTATTTCAAGATCCTCTCAAAGGAATTCCTGACCTTTCCAAATGCCCCACAGACCTAACAACACCATCCCAAACCACTACAAACCCGCTACTCTCTAATTTATCGCGAAACATGTCATAATTCCTTCCCATTAAAACATAATTACCCATATTTACGGCACCATCGAAAATCCAATTTCTTACTAAATACGCATAAACATATGAATTAATGTCCAACATTTTAATTCCAGTTATATCAACGGCTTAATGAAATTACAGACATAAATAGGTAATTATTAAAAATCTTCCTTTTGATGACAAACTCGTTTTGGTTATTCCGTTCGAGTTTAAAATCTTATTTTGCTCGACCTACTAACGGGCGTATGAGTCTTGTGATTTAAAAATAATTGACCTTAATTTTTTCGTAATTGAATCTGTGTTTTGTTTTCACGGATCTTCAAGTATATCGTAAAACGTTGAGTGTTCCAAATGGTTAATGTTCCAAGGAGACCCGGTTTCACGAAGTTATGTCATCGGTTGATATGATATGCCCATATCTTACCTATTTCGTATCTGCTTATCCTACTAAACCACTGAGCTATGCCAGACAATCCAACATACTGTTAGATGTACCCGTGAAAGTGCCTGAATGTCTAACGAAGAATTAGTAGTCCTCGATTTAGGTAAACTACTGTAAGGAATGCGATTAGTGTCTCCTTGATTAGGAATTTTAAAAGCATGTCATGAATGAAATTACTCTTAAGAGAGATGTAAGAATCTTTCATTTAAAGTACCTACTGGAATTCTTGCAGAGAGAAACTTGCCATCCCTCGTTTTACAGTTAAAACGAGTATCTCAAAATGAAATCCCTAAAAGCTTTCAGCTCACTCATCATAAACAAATATGGAGAGCACGCGATGCTAAATCAGTCCTTCTCCCTTTAATTCCACGCGGATGATACTCATAAAAGAATCACTCTTTACTGTTGTGCAATAAAAAGAAAACAAAACAAGTGACCTGACTTTTCACACAATAACACGCGCTCACAAAAAACATCAACTTGCGCAATTTCGACAGCCCAACGTTGCGTGAACGAGCAAAAATGATAATTTTACTGTGAAGCCTGACTGCCACAACCCATGTGATTTCGGCGCCGCACAGCAAATACGACTACACAACGCTTAACATTTAAATGATGGTTCCAACCAACAATTTCCCCACCATATAATTGAAATCAAGTCTTCTGACGGTAATTGAAAATGCAAGAGTAAAGGCATTGATTTTTGAGGGTACTTTCCAAAATTACTACGCGTTTGTAGGGTCAAGTTGACCAGGTAACGCCCTGATCGTTTTTGTTTAAAATAAGATGACTTTTTGCTTAAAAGTTCAACGGAATTCATGGTGTATGAATCAGATGTGATGTGTAAAGATCTGAGAAGTAAAATCACAATGTTCTGTGATATTTACGCGAACCCTACGAGTTCTTGTTCGGATTTATGTTTCCGTCGTCCCGGGCTCTTTACAATCGTTGCGCTAAGACCACGAGACACTAACAGCTTTTTCTGCGAATGCAGACGTCGGACGGATAGTACCTAATGATGATAGTAGTTAGCACATAATATAAGTTTTAATGACCAATAATTCATCCAAGAGAAGAAAAACAAAGTGTAAATATTAAAGCATCAGTTGATATCTGATAGGACAGGCTTCATGAAGACCGAGATTCTGTTGCAGGTGATGTTGGATAAAAAAAATTAGATCCATATATCTTCATCTTCAATAATTGGAGAGACTCAAGAAAAACCGTTCATTTCATTCATCATATCTTTATGTTTTCATTTACTTCTGACTTAATCACACGCCATCTGTTCTTTTTAATTAAGCAAGTTCTAACCGTCTTACGTTGTCCTGTATCTGTTTAATAGAAGGCATTCAAAGTGTCCCAACAATCAATGCCACTTAGCAGTATTAGCCGATAGATTAATCGATTAATTGACCTACCTCCGGGCAAGCTTGCATGCACAACGGATTTAGGTCACCCGTTCAACTGGCAAGCTTACAAAGCTTGACCTAAAGCTTAATCCTTCTTAAGCTCCCATTCTCTCGGACAATATTGGATATCGGACTTATATCTATACAAATTATTCTCTATTCTCCAAACAGGTAAATAGCTATTCTCTTGCGTGGGTTGTTAGAAAGTATACAAAATTGATACAAATATCACTTCTATAATACGTATTAATTATGTTTAATGACTAATCGATGGCAGGCGCACCCAAATTCTTTGTGTGTTTCAAAAATTGAAATCGTGCAAGCGATGTTTTATTTGTTTGTTATTTAATGCAGTGTTGAAATCTTTGCGTCTCGTCTTGATCTGGTAAATCAAGTTTTTTCTGCAAAATCGTTTTTCTAAGAATTGCTAAATACATTACAAGTTTTTTGTTATAGTCTCTACTACACCAAACTCCCGTTGGTTCAGCATTCACCGGGACAGTGACAATATATTACAAAGTAAAGTGCAAAAATCAAAACCTCTAGAAGCACGACATCCAATAAAAAGTTAATCAACCCCCAACAAAACATGAACAGCGATCAGAACCCATAACCATAACTCCTTCACACCGCCAGTAACTCAGTATTTTTTAATCCCTTAACACTAAGTAAAGAAATCGATTTGTGAACAACACAATAAGAGTATTAAATATAATCATTCTCACGGAGACTTGTGGAGCTTGGTATTTCTGCTGGCGCGTATAAAAATGCTCGATAACACCAGGATGGTGGTCGGTGGGCAATTTGCATTAATATAACGTGTCCACGTTATCGCATGAGCCCTCGTGTGCCAGTTTGAAGCGACAGGAACGGTACATAGGTTGCAAGTGGAAAAATTGCTTTAGCCTCCGAAATGTATTCGAGAAACATGCCAAAATTTAAAAACAAAAACCCTTCAAGCTGTTATGTGATTGGTGACCGTGACAGCCTGATAAACTTGTAATATGCACAAGATTTGTATAAGCATAGTTAACTTTTGTGAACTTGCCGACAATATCTCATGATTGGGTATTTCTAGGTAGGTATTCGAAAGTAAGTATTAATATACATTTTTTTTAGTTTTACTATTTGACTTCTATAAAACATATGCCACTTTTTGCATTCGATCTACCACTGCAATCATTTTAATTTTTTGTTGACATTCTCTCTCATCACTTGTGTTTTTTTGATATTTTCAGGACTTTCAGCAGTTTTCCGATTGTTGCAATCTTTTGGTATCTTACACGTACTTCATCCATTAATTCAGCTAACTGTACACCTAGCACGAATCACTTTCGAAAAAGTATTCGTATCGTCTTGGAAAGCATTTTGTATGGGAACTTGAACAGCGCCTCTGGTGAGCGTTAATTAAACTAATTTTCAGAACATAATACACTTATATAACAAAACTAATAGTTTAATTTACGCTCACCAGAGGCGCTGTTCAAGTTCCCATACAAAATGCTTTCCAAGACGATACGAATACTTTTTCGAAAGTGATTCGTGCTAGGGGTACTGTATAGTTATTTACGTAGACAAAAGTAACCATATTTATCGTACAATCTGATCTAGAACTACCGCAGCCCGCAGATGCGTCAGGCTCACGCAAAAACATTCTGCCTACCACCTCGCCTTCAAATACCTACATATAATTAACTAGGAATCCCAGTAATGTCTGCTAACGTCCATCACGGCTCTCACTGTCCATCATCTACATAATCAACACTCATATATCAACATAACACAACACTTATGGAGCGTTACAACGCAATGGACATTTAGTTTGTGAAACTGAAATCGATTCTTCTGTTTTTTTCTTTTGCATGAAATCGTAAGTAGAAACTGTTGCTGCAGAATAATTTACGAGATAAATACGTTTTATTGAATTAAAGTAAACGTGTATTACGATGAGAATGAGACTCGCCTATGCGTATACATACTCGTAGCACAACGCGTTAGTTTTTCTTCTCAGATAAAACTATTTATTACTGGTACTATTCATATGATATAAATAACTGACAATAATGGTTGAAATAAGAAATAAGTATACGAGAGGAAGTTTGAAAAAATGGCGCCTGGCGTCTGTCTTGGTATGGACATATTTTAAAGAAAAATGACGCTGATTTGAGTATGAATATTGAAAGATGGAGTGAAGAGGAAGAGAAAAGATGGATGAATTGATCAATGATAGAAAGAGACAGATAAGGGAGAATGGAAGAAGAAAACGGGTTGCGCCGACCTCAAGTAAAAAGGGATAATTAAAAAAAAAAGACTCAAAACAAACAAAAAAGACAGAACTTTTCAGAGCAGAGCAGGAATATTTCAACTTCATCTGAATGAACTCCGATTCAACCACATTGATCTTCGATATTAGTAGCCAAACCACACTCAAGTCACCAACCAGTACAGGGGCCACTCATAATGACAGGAAGATGATCATAGCATGATCTAAGTAAAAAACTTTTATTTTTAAAGGAGAATTCAGAACAAATTTTTCAATCAGGATGATGAGGGTCAGTATAAAGGAAATGCTGCATTCAAGTTTACTACTCCCAAAACTCGAATAAAATAAATTGTTTTCAGTACAAACAATCAAGTTATGATGCTCACGACAATAGAAATAAAAGAAAATTGTTGTTCAGACAACTTCGTAAGTTGTCCGTTGACAGAATCGACAGAAACTTAGCAAAAATAGGTAGAGATGTTACGTAAGCTAAGCGTGATGGGAAAACTTGTAATGTCCCATAAGGAACTGACAAAGTGGAATATATTTCGAAGTATTTTGAGCAAAGAAATAGTAATAAATTTTTATATCAAAATGTTTTGAGTAACTTTGATAATATTTTTGTTGATTTCTGTCTAGTATACCATTTTGTTGAATAAGACTTCTTATGTAACGAACGAATAAATTATTAAGATGATTAGTTGCATAGGATTGCTCATCAATTTAAGCAGTAATCTCTCCATTTTTTTTACTGAGACAATAGTAACGTTTCTGACGTAGGTACCTTAAAACATATTAACATATCAAACTAATACTCAAAGACCACACACAATTACCAATACACACAGTCTCAATCGCCCATTGTACTATTATAAGCAGGATAATCTCCATACTACAATCATTTGGACAAGTAGATTGACGGTCAAATAAAGTCTGTTTGCAAACGAACGGCATTAGGATCCTCTATAAATTTACCCCATTGGGGGGGGTTTGTGTTTGCAGATTTATGTTTTGGTTTCCGACGACACGCCTTGCTTGCTTACTGGCTTGGCTTGGTTTTGTAGACGCAAACCTACCTTGCCTCCTCCTTCAGAGGTGGCAGGGTGCGTGGTCTTGAGGGAGAGCGCAACGGTCGTGTGGATCCTCAAGGCAAGTCTGGTGATGTTCCTTCTCGAGGTTGCCCCCTGTTCTTGGTCTAATTCCATATGAACTAGACGTAACAGAAATCACCAGGCGTCTAACCTCAGGGGTGGCGAGGTCATGCCCCTGGGGGTCCACCATCAAACAAGAGCAGATGATGGATAGCAATGACCTCCCGCGTGTTTGTGCCGTGCGCGGGGACCCGTACGGAGGGATGAAGGGATCCTGGTGGTTGAGTGGAGCAGGCTGCACACAACACACCACTTTGGCCTGGATTTCCTCTTACACGGGAGGTAGTGGGGTAGCTACCCACTATCAACCGGCTGAGGCATCCCATAAGCGGGATGTCATGCGAGGGTCGGCTTAATGGGGGGGGGCAGCCGGCGTGGCGGGGGTCTCGGGATGAGTTGCGGCATAGTCTCGTGTCGTATACAGTCCCCTGATCTTCCGTCGCGTGCGGGCTCGTCAACTTCCCACTAGGCTGATCCTATACCGAAGGAGTAGCTCTGGCGATCGCTCGTTGAACGAGCGACGTCCCCGACTGAGGGCTCCGTGGCGGGTGGAGAGCTCCAACGGTGAATTGAAAAACAAACAATAAATGGATAATGAGACAGAATGTAGAAAAACAAAACCACAAGCTGCGTCCCGCTCGTCGGATGCGCTTGCAACCAACAAACCAAGGGCTGCGTCTTCAGATGCGCCATCGTCACCTAACTCAAGGGCTGCGTCCCAGGATGCGCCTAAGCGGCAACTACCCAAGCCCGCACTGAAAAAACAGAAGCGCTCGGCTGCGTCCAAGGATGCGATGAGGAAGGCAACCGTAAGGGATGCGCCACAACAGGCTGCGTTCCGAGCGATCCCAACCTCATCTGCGTCCACGGATGCGCCTGCGCCTTCCAACACAACCCTGACTGAAAGGCCAAGGACAGCACTCGCTCATGGCGACTCGAGGAGTACTGCAAAAGTAGATGCGCCCAAAACACGGGCTGCGTCAACGGCTGCGGTCTCTGAGAGGGACCTGACGACTCTGCCCAAAGCCCCGCCGGCAGAGGTATCTAACAACCAACCTGAAATAACCACCGGAAAGAAGACGTCCCTCAAGGCAGTGCCGGCTACGGCTGAGATGCCAAAGGACGAGGCTGCCACCGGCGCTAAGCGCAAGCGTAGCGCGAGGCCAAGAGGGCGAAAAACCAAAGCAACCGGAAAAGAACAACAGGACAGGCCGCAGAAGCGTTCGCGTCCCGAAGATACCGTCACACCAACCGGGGTTAGCAAGAAGAGCAAGCCTGCTCGCTCCCGTATGGCTGACGGAACTTTGGTGAGCTACGCTGAAGCGGCTGCGTCCTTCAGGAGCAACGAGCTATGCGTTGCCGTCATGACCGAGCCATTCTCGGAAATGACGCAGGAGCAAGCGGAGGGGATCCGGCTGGTAATAGAAAACCAGCTCCGGGCTCTGCTAAAAGCTCCTGAACCAACTGATACAACCCAAACCACCGCGATCCATTTTAGAGGCCGGGCCCATTTTGCTGAAGGCGTCCTTAAGACATGGTGTGAGGATGAATTCACAATGGCCTGGCTCAAAGAGGTAGTAAACAACATATCGTCCCCGATACCGGGAACTAAGCTAACCGTTCGGCCTCAAGCCGACATACCTAAGAAGGTAATGTGCATGTTGTTCGTCCCCGAGAATAGCGAGGACACAACAGAGCTACTAAGGATGCTGGCGAGGCAGAACCCAAACCTTAAAATAAACACCTGGACCCTGACACACGAAAGAGCTAGGCAGGAGCCCCCGGGTACCTGTTTATACTTCCGTGTGCCGGAGGCCATGGTTAAAACCATAAAGGACCAGCAACGGCGAGTATACTACCTCATGGGTAGTATATACATCCGCTTCCTGGAGGAGGGTGGTACCAGGGAGAAGGACGCCGATCCAACACCAGGACCAACTATAGAAACAGCCTCGAGCGCGCTTGAGAGGGGGCCTGCTCTGCCGCTTCCGGAGCGTTCCCTGTCGCCTATTGCGACGGAGACTGTTGGGGAGGCGATGGAGCTGGCGACCTCCATGGCAGCGCTGGAGGTTCTCTCAGCAGCGGGTTCAACGAGGGATCCACCCTCGTCCGGTCTGATTTCGGACGAGGAGTGCTTTCCGTCAGAGGAGAGAAGTGAGGGCGAGGACAGCAGCCTCTGCTCCTCTCCTTTGCGGGACTAAGATCCTACAAACCAATCTCCAGCACAGCCAATCTGCGACGGCTACCTTGCGCAGAGTGTTGGAGAACCAACAAGAAAAAACCATCGCCCTCATCCAAGAGCCGTGGATAAGGGGCGGCAGAATATGCGGTTTGAGCAGCATCGGGGGTAAGTTACTGCTAGATACCTCCGCTAATAACCCGCGCACCTGCATATTTATTCCAAAACATGTACCTAACCTGTTAATTAATGAATTCTGTTCAAGGGACCTGACAGCAGTCAGACTTTTTAGAACGGAACAGAAACTCCCGGACATTGTACTAGCCTCGGCATACCTGCCAGGCGATGAGGACGTGCCTCTGCCAGAGCTCGTCTCGCTGGTTGAGTACTGTGGAAAGGAGAAACTGGAACTAATCATCGCGACGGACTCCAACGCGCATCACACGCTCTGGGGTAATGTCAAAACCAACACCCGAGGTGAGGAAATGCTTGATTTCATTCTTAGTAACAATCTTGTTTTACTCAATAAGGGCTCCGAACCTACCTTCATAAACGCAAGATCACAAACAATTATAGACTTAACTGTAGCAACCATAGGCATTTCAAACTCCATACAGGACTGGCATGTGTCCACTGAGCTATCATGCTCTGACCATAGATGGATTCGCTATACCATTAACTTCAACCTAACCAAACCACAACCAAGAAGGGTTCCTCGTAATACAGACCAAGCCAGGTTCACTAAACTCGTCGAGGCTGAACTAGGCAGATTACCCGCCCTTCCGGCTAAAATACCAGTAACCAATTTAGACGAACATGTAAACAAAATCACATCCATCCTTCTATCTAGCTATGAACAGTCTTGTCCCCTCACGGTACCTAGGCAGGGAGCTCGACATTCCTGGTGGAGTCCTGAACTGGAAAGACACCGACACAAGCTGAGAAGACTGTTCAACAGAGCTAGGAACACACGATCGCCAGTAGACTGGGACCGCTATACAACAGCTCGTAAAACATATAAAAAACTAATACGCCTCAGAGGAAAGAACAGTTGGAGGCGGTTCTGCACTAACATTGAAAGTAACAACCAGGCAATGAGGGTCAAAACCTGTCTTGCTCAAGAGACAGACCACTCAATAGGATGCCTGAAAAAGCCAGATAACACATACACAACAAATGATGCTGAGACAAGCGAACTACTTCTAACCACCCACTTCCCAGGATGCCAGATTGCCACCCAGCAAAGCTGGGATTCACACAGAGAGAGGGCTGCGAGCGAAATGGATTGGGAGGTGGCGTTAGAGGTAATCGACAAAGACAAAGTAACGTGGGCAATTAACACCTTCCTACCTTTCAAGGCAGCAGGACTAGACGGTATTTTCCCGGCTCTGCTCAGGTGGAGCCAAGGTTTACTGGCTGACTACCTTGTGAAGGTTTTCAGAGCCTGCCTGGCCCATCGCTACATCCCCTTGAAATGGCGGGAAGTAAAAATAATCTTTATACCGAAACCAGGTAGGGGCGACTACACCCAACCCAAATCCTTTAGACCTATAAGCCTCTCCTCATTCCTCTTGAAGACTCTGGAGAGGCTGGGAGATAGGAAGATTAGGACCCAAATTTCGGTACAAAGACCCCTACATCCTAATCAACACGCCTACTGTGCAGGCAAATCAACAGAATCAGCACTCCATAGCGTGGTCTCACGCATAGGAAATGCTCTTAAAGACAAAAACTCAACCCTAGGCGCTTTCATTGATATAGAAGGTGCTTTTGACAAAACCAACTTCGTCAGCATCAAACAGGCACTTGCCACACACGGTGTTGCGCGAACACTCGTAGAATGGATAAACAACATGTTAAAATACCGTGCTATTCAATTTACCGTGAACACCACCACACGAGGTATCGTGAGTAGGGGCTGCCCACAGGGTGGGGTGCTGTCACCACTGCTGTGGAACTTAGTGGTTAATGAGCTCATTGCAGAGCTCAACGCCAGCGGTCTGTACTCGGTGGGATACGCGGACGATATAGCAATTCTAATCTCGGGGAAATTTGAGGGCGTCTTATGCGATCTCATGAGAAAGGCCTTCAAAATAATCGAGTGTTGGTGCAC
Organism: Agrotis clavis; assembly: GCA_954870645.1. NCBI lineage: Eukaryota > Metazoa > Arthropoda > Insecta > Lepidoptera > Noctuidae > Agrotis > Agrotis clavis. The sequence goes on from OX940929.1 coordinate 4,217,224, forward strand.
GAAGCACGAACTATCGGTTAACCCCTTAAAAACGGAAATAATAATGTTCACTAACAAGAGAAGTCTTGGACCTCATAGGCTTCCAAAACTCTTAAACACAGAACTAACGCTCAAGGACGAAGTCAAGTACTTGGGGGTGATCCTGGATAGCAAACTGCTCTGGAACAAGCATCTTGACTACAAACTTAATAAAAGCACAATTACACTATATCAATGTAAAAAAATGTTAGGAAAAACATGGGGGCTCTCTCCAAGGATTACTCTGTGGATCTACAAAACGCTGATCAGGCCAATGTTGGCTTATGGTGCTCTAGTCTGGTGGACGAGAACTGAACTCTCGACCACCATTACCAAACTACAACGCTTCCAACGACTGGCCTGTTCGGCTACCACTGGCTGCATGAGAACCACCCCAACAGCAGCCATGGAGATAGCCCTTCAATTAACTCCCCTTGACCTGTACATACAGCAGGAGGCGGCGTTGGCTGCCATCAGGCTAATGCATCTGGGCATATGGGGCAAAAACCTTACCAGTCCACACGCTAAAATCCTGGACCGGGCGATTGAGTACCAGCCTCTCATCGCTGCCCCGTGTGATAGAATACCCAACCAACCGATGTTCAACAAAAACTATATCATACAAACAGTTCAGGAGGAAAGGGACCAGTCAGGAGCCAATGAAGTGCGAATCTACACAGACGGCTCAAAAACACAAAACGGGTCAGGTGCTGGCATACACTCCCTTGATCTCAATATTAACATACACATACCGCTAGGCACACACAGTTCGATCTTTCAATGCGAATGTGTTGCTTTAACACAAGCCGCAACAGCAGTAAAGCGCTTAGGCATCCGAGACTACGGCATTAAATTCGTATCTGACAGTCTATCTGTGCTCAAAGCTTTAGAAAACAAACAAACTAACAATAAATTAATTCTCGAGTGCCACCAAGCTCTGGAGAGTTTGTCGATGTTCAATCGGATTACTCTCCAGTGGATCAAAGGACACAGCGGATCTTTGGGTAATGATGCAGCAGATGAACTTGCGAAGAGAGGCTCTGATATGAAGGTGCTAGGCCCATACCCTCTTCTCCCACTGCCTTTCTCACAATTTCGTGCGTGGATTCGCCAAAGATCGACGGAACTCCATAACAACAGATGGTCACGGGCAACAGACTGTAGACAGTCGAAATTGGCTCTGCCGATGGTACACCCGCGATTAACCAAAAAACTCCTCAGCATGAGCAGGAATAACCTTAGAATAATTATAGGAACAATTACGGGCCATAACACACTCAATAAACATCTTTTTAACATAGGTGCCACAGACAGTCCCCTTTGCAGGGGATGCCTTGACGCCGAGGAATCAGCCGCCCACGTTATCCTGGAATGCGTGGCCGTGGCCTCTCAACGTGAAGAAATCCTCGGAACAGTGAGGTCGCTCCGCGAAGCCTGTGAAGCTCCCAGGAGGCTTCTGTGCTTCTGGGCGGAGCTAGGCTGGCTCTGTTAGCCAGAATCCCCACGCACAACGGACCAAATGGGAGTCTAAGTGCGGAAAAGGGAGTCCTATCATCATCATCATCATCATCATCATACCCCATTGAAATGACGATCAACTTGTGAAATTACTCGACCAGCATTTAAAGATACACCTACCCTCGTACAAAAAGAAGTATTACTTGAAGACGAAGAAATGTAAGACGAAAGTGTAGGCTCAAATGAAAATGGCCGGCATTTTGTAGTAAGTTCACGTACGAAAGATAATTCATGGTACGTCACAATATTTTAAACAGATGCATTAAGTCCTGACCCCTTCACAGATAATATTGGTGTCCAGTTTAATATATTATTTAATGAATGTGGAAAAATAAGGTGTTACTTTATGCAGAATCGTGCATAAAGCCGTGAGTTACAATAAGTCGGCGAGAAAGCGAAAAAACTAATATGTTTCGTGTTGTTTATCTTATACGCTGAGAGTTGTGTTTATGGTGTTTTCGATGCCTGATTTATGAATCAACGCATAACCTATTAAAACGATCTCTATAATGAAAGTTTGGAATGTTTTATAATGGAATGTTGTTTTAGCTAAACATAACATTTGTAGAACAATGTGAAAAAGTTAAAGTATACACGAAAAATAAAAATAAAACCTGTAAAACACATAAGTATTGATACCTGTAAAAGCACACCTGAAAAGCACATCAAAAACACACAACAAAAATGCAAATCTCAATCGTTAGTCGTTAATTAATTAAATTAAAACTATTAAATAAGTAATAGGAAACACCACGTACCTTACTGCAGTTTTCAATTTTCTCTCTTCAATGTTCACAAGACGCAAAAGATTGGCCAATCTTAAATTCTAGAATTAAAACGTAACTCAGTCGAAGGCAAAAGAAAGCTGTCCGAAACGCCTTTCGACGGCCGGTGTTCGCAAACCCGAAGGTGGATCATTGAGCAATTATTGCATGTTTATGATTGTAATATTCGCGTCTGAACGGCGAAAGTAATTATGGGGACAGCGATACAACTTTTGGCTTCGACACAGTAAAACTATCAGCCGACAAAATCGAATTTGCAACGTTCTGGTGATCGCACGCGTTCAGAAGCGTGCATCTCGATTCAGTCGGGTTTTAGCATCGATAAAAGCCAAACACTATCGGACACACCCCTTTAAAACACCGATATTAATAAGGCAACGTAATTAAAAACTTCGAATTGGATGCTTTACGACAATGTTTGCAATAAGAATATTGAAACGCGAAGGGAGGATGGTCCTTATGGTCCGGTTGGCGGCGACTAGAAATTGAAGTACAACAAAATTCAATCGAATGCGAGCACATCACTTTAGGCCTTTAAATGATGTGCCGAATGTCGATAAAATAGTGCTGTACCCCAATTGGGGCCCCTTAGTCGCCGCCCCTATTTACATTTTCTGATTCACGGTGCCGTCGTTAAAGTTTCACCATCTCGGGTTTAAAAAGAAAAGGTAACTTTACTTACTCAAGTTTCAAAAGTTTTGTTCGGTGAAACTTCAAGTTCCGGCACAGGACATCATAGAAGACCAAGTTCCCGGGGACTATCCGACAGTGGATTGGGAGGAAGGAAGATCTTAGTCACAATACAAAACCTGATAAGATTTTTTAACGTTTTATTATTTTTTATATATATATTTTTTGTAATGTCTCTTCCAATTTCGTCTACGACATTGTACAACCACATTATATAAATTACTCGAAACGATAAAATAAGTTTATTAAAAATAGAGTAGATTAAATCTTTCAAAAATATTTAAATAGAAAAAACTTGTACAACATTGCATCTAGTATTACAAGACCTCGCTTATTATGTTATTTATCGTACATATTTACAAAAAAAAATGTATTTTACAGTAACAATGATCTAGCGTCTTTAGGTATTGTTTCTATCACATTGTCATCCGCGTCACGAGGGGACACAAGACACGTCCCTGCGCGACCTCATAGTAAAAACTTAATCATCGAGTAATTTTCTTTCTACTTGAATGACAGTCGGCCATTTCACAACCATTGGAGTAATGTACCAGAAATATTGTCAAAACACTTGAAGAGTATTCATTTAAATGTTGCAGAAACCGCCGAAAATATATGTATATTTACACCTTGTAAATGAATTAATTAACATTTTCAACATTAACTTTTTAATGGCTATTGTAAATTTTTGTGACAGTTTAATACTGAGTACATAAATAATTTATGAGGTTGGACGTGCACTTCCACGTGATACAGGGAGCACGTAATTAATTTTCATTTACAGCTTGCAAACAATTCCTCTACTCGTCGTTACAATAAAGAATATCGGGCATTACACACATGCGGACCACAATAAAGTCGCACGTCAAAAATTTACTATAAATATTATAATGACAGTTATAAATTTTATACAAAAATATACATGTAGCTACCGCGTGTGTGTAAAGACCTTAACACGAACAAGCTTTTAAACGAGAATGGAATTATTGCACGTCGCACATTTATCAGCGAAACATGAATAATCGTCTTGGAAAGCAATGAGCGCCCGTCGAAAAACTTAATTTCATATTTAAATATATGTTTTCGATGTTTTTGTCTTTGTTTTTCGGCGTTCGGCTAATGTTACTGTCAACGGCGTGCCTAATTTCATGATTGACACTTCGCTTGGCGGATGAAGTTGGGAACAAGATGTCGGATGAAGTTGGGAACAAGATGTCGGATGAAAATTAAGGTATCATTCAACAGTAATAGCACTTTTTTCTTTTGTTATGAAATGATAAGGAAATGAGTATTTTTTGCGTATACAAGTACATACTTTCTAATTAAAGCTAATAATATCTGATTTCATGAATTTTAATGGAGATGATATGAATGCAAGTGAAGTGTCAATACGTCTAAGCTATATTTGAACTATCATTGTCAGTATTTAAAATAATCAAAAATCTTGACATCTCTTACAAAATTCTAGACTAGCGTCTGGTTAACTTAGTGCTTCAAAAAAATAATTAAGTACCAATAATTCAAATATCGCGACCACAGTTTCTGGCCTAACATTCAGAGATTTCGTAATATAATACTGAAAAACAGTCATTAAGTTTAATTTTAAGTACAATCTTCGGCTTCTCACTTGGTCGTTCATAAGGCACTATTAAGACACTTCCATAAGTCTTCATAAGTACAGTCAGCAACAACAAACTTATGTTGACGACCTTGCAATTTTTTTTAAGTACTTTTGAATATTTACAAGATAACGCCAATTCAGCAATTTATGTGGCTGAGTGTACAACCGCATCACTTGTTAGGATACATACGTTACTTAATATATTAATTTATTATTATTATTGTATCAACGTCAAAATCGCGAGATCCAATTTTACTAGCATTTTCTTACTTATTACTATAACTAACTTAGCCATTTAGAAAAATTTGGATACTAGTAAAATTGAACTATAAATTGGCTGATGCTTCATTAGAATAAGAAGGAAAATAATTTAAAAACTAAATAAAAATAAATAAGTATTTTAACTACTAAATCATTATGTTCGAAATAAATGGTAAGATTGATCTTTAGATAGTCAGTGTAAACTTGCTTCATTTTTAATTTAATATTCTAAAACCACTTTATTTGATCACTGGTGACTGGCTGTCGCGCCAGCCCACGCAAACTCAGATATCACGAAGTATAAAAATATTGTAACAAAGCATCGGCCAAATGTTCCACAAGTCGCTCAAACACACATCATGCCTTACATTAAACTCGTTACTCTGGATGGATCACAAACAATGTTAAAAATATACACTGAAGCGCACACTGGGAATGTTACGAACATACAGGTATCAATAACAGAGGCCTTACCACGAGCGCTTAACGCGATCCAGTTTAGGCTGTGGGAAAGAGACAGAGCTATACAAGTCTTCTAGCGCCATCTCTTTCCCACAGCCTAAACTGGATCGCGTTAAGAGTTCATGGTAGGCCACCAGGACTTGATCCTTTAGGACTCGTCACTAACTAACTACATTATAAAAAATATATATTAGAATTTTACCATTAAAATTATTATGAAACAATTTTTAAGAGATCACCCATGAATGTATCCGAAGTCGCTGCAGCAGCACCAACATATAGCACCAATTTAAAGGGAACGGGATATTTTGAGACAGAATGATCAATGGTCCTTAAAATTAATTCGTTGCATTCAAATTCAGTAATCGTTGGACTTATATCTATAAAGAGGATGGCACTCGTTTAATGGCCTGAGAATTAATGAGTAAAATGCATTAGAGTAAATCTTACAGTAATCGATTTGCGACGCTGATGTAAATTTTGAAGTTCGCTTACTTTTGTGTCTGATTGTACTTATTACTTACAATCAAATATGGGGTAAACACGGACACACGGGTAAAGCGGGACGAAACTTCAAACTAGATTATAAAGTTGACTAAAATACTTTGCAATAAAAAAATATATTGCAATTATCAATTGTTTAATCTCATAAATTATATTACCGTTTTAGGCTATCAGAGTTATGTCTCGACAAGGGGGTAACCCCTTGTCCTTATTTACCCCATTTGACATTTAACCTAAAATTGAGCGAAATTCAAAATTTATTTCTACGATTCCGTACTTTCCTTACAGTTAAAATAACGCGAAAATATATGAACAAAATGTACATAGCGAACATAAACGTTTTATTATGCTAAGCCTCGCGTCTCGTGTGATTTGGTAAAGCGAGTCACGTAAGTTTGTTTGTTTGTCTTTCCTCTTGTCTCGCTACATTCTATGCGTCATTCCGTTTTGATATATCAACTATTTATGATGGTTTTATGTTAATGACTTGTTGATTTGTATGATTCGATCTGCGAGGAACTGAGTTACGGTCCGCGTATACGTCGCGGAGAACATTTGCTACTAACTTTATTAGACTAACATAGAATTAAGTTGTAAAAGATTTATTGAGAAAATTTGAGGTTATTTATTGAAAAAAATGTTTCAGTGTTGAATTCTGAGCATAACAAATAAATATAAGGCATTTGCACCGGTCATTTTATTTCCTTCATTTTTACAGGGCTTAATGTAGAATTTTATAACATCCGTAACTATAAAGCTGAGAGCAATAGTGACATTCAGAATCACAAAGTAGATATTGCAGTACCGTTATTACAAAACATATCGTATAACAGCACAAAAGAGAGAACAGAATTAAGTCATAATTTAAGGAGGATGGCCATTTCGAAAGGTTGTGTAACGACGAGTGTACCGCGAACGCTTTTTATCGCGCGCACCACCTACTCAATGACATCACACACGCAAAGGCACAAAACTTTAAAAAATTCAAATTTTATTCGAATTAATTTTGATTTAAATCTGGCAACAGTCACTAACAATTGTGGCGACGAGACCACCGGCTTGCGATTTAAAAAGTAAGTTAGGTCGCGTAGGTTGCGCGCGCGCACCCGTGGGCGGGCGGAAGTGAGAGCGTCAACGTGGAGACTTTTGCATCCTTATCTAACAACAATTAACACGACTTAGAGCGAAAAGGACGGTAGATAGACAATTCCGCAATGTCACAGATCACAAAACCCGATACTGGGCTGTCAAGGCTCGTCAGTTTACGACCACTTTCGGTGCAGATTGTGATGCAACCGATCGGATCTTGAAATCCGGAGTTTACGTAGCTACGCGCGCCTTTCATTGAGAAAAATATGGTCATTATCGTGCGTGTGCTTATTTCTAAAATTACAATATTCCAGTCACGTTTCGTCGTGAATGCTCTTATAAAAAATTGCAATAAATATTGGTTTTACGTCTCGAATCGCTCCGGAATTGATATGGTTCAAATAAACAGGCGTGTTATCGATCAACCGGGCGCACTCCGGCAGCCCACCGAGCCTCGATACAGACCTACACATTAATTTGATACAGTTAGCCAACATTTCGCAAGGCTGAAACTTTTTAAATAATGAGGCATTAAAAGTAACACAGCGAGGTAAAAGCTGCGCCGTACTTGACGTATAAAAGTTGGTCGTGACATAAAATTCATTCGTAAACATTGATAACGTTGAATGGATCAGAAAATCTAGTTGTATGAAGTATTTTGAAGTAAAAATGTTAAGCTTTTATCGACTTATCTTAATAAAAGTTATATTACCGAGCATTATGTGTCAGCACGCGTGTTAGTAACACAATATATCGAAACGTACATAGCGGAGTGAATACGCCGTAACAGAAGATAAATTGCTAAACGCTAAATTACTTTTAGGAAAAGCTTAAAGTAATCGCCGACACTTTTACAGTCACACTAAAGTGCACTCAGACAAAAGGATTACTTATAGCAATAAAATTGGTCGGAGCCTGTCGTTTTTGCGTCAAATTTGCGGGATCAGCGGCGAATCTAACGCGATTTCATCGGTTTATCTACTATTAAACTGTGGTGTAAGTTATGGGAGACGGGGGCCTTACGAAAGAGACAGCAATGAAACATTTTTCTTCGGAAAGTTTCGACCAACCACCATTTAATAATAAGGATTTTTTCATTACCTACTATCTTCCTTGTCTTAGGTTCATCGAATGAGTCTGGTTTATTTTAATTTCTGTTGACTCATCGGATTTCTTATGAAACTTATGTCCAGGAGGTACCTACATCGTATCCTACTAAGAATCGATTTATTTTTATTAAGTCATCACGCTTTATCATCCGCTGTTTTCCCACAACTTGTTCTACAGTATCAAAAGCCACGAAGAGAACATCGCCACGATTTTACGATCCAATCTCTGGAACAGAGCCTGCGTCGCAAGCGCACCGAACTATGAATGGCATCCGATACTTCCTACATCTGTCGCCACACTATTTATAACAACACTTTCGACTAACACGCGGCAAATTGGACAATCCAAACTTACAAGACCATCCTTTAATCGACCATTGAAACCAAACAAAAGACCGCCGTTTAAAATAAAATAAATTATTTTTGGTTAAAATGCAGAACAGACAATCACATTATTCGTTTATTCAGGTTTCAAAATTTACTTTCCTTTTGAACGTAACCAATTTAATTTGCTACAGATTTTAAAAGGGACATTCGATTCTAGAGAAAAAAATAACAGGTTTTTTGATACAGTTTTTTTTTAAAGAAAGGCCCGTTTTGTTAATTAAGGTGATTTCGGCGACTGAACTGATTAAGGAGTTGGTGACAGGCATTGATTACGCATTAAGAAAACTAAAAACAAGACTTCGATATGAGGTGTCCATATCAAGCTTTAGACGGCTAAATTAATTTAAAACAATTTTATATGATTGTATGAACCCAGGAACTTTAAATTCAGCCTCATTTCGGCAAAAGATGAAAACACAAACGAGCTAGATAACACACACAGCATGGTGGAAAATCACCTTCGCTCTAGGCGCATCAACGAGTTGAGATTCACGACACGATCGCAACGGTACGATAGTTGTCCGCAACACAATAATTCCGGAACATATCTAGTTAAATGAACCAACTGCAGTGGTCATACATAAATCATGCGCAGGAGTGCACGCGCCCGTATGTGTAGCAAACGCGGGCATTACACGATCGACGCTCGCAGTGGAAGGACGTCGCCTACGCCTCATTCTAATGCAACCATGAACCAATACACCGATTATATCACTGTTTATGTAGGTGGCCTTATAAGGTTAATGTTTAAAGCGACAATTAGTCGCTTTTAAAAGGTTCTTGTTATATGTTTAGGACATTTCCCACGAGTGTGAACGGAACTAATCCGCACGTACCGACGATTTGCATTTGAAAGGGTTTTGTTTGTGTAAAGCTCGATCATACTGGCCTATAGAAAAACTGTTATGATGAATCGGCGGTCACAAAAGCTAAGGATTTGTTTTCAGTACTGAATGGCCGTCGAGTTAGCGCCGGACGCGTGTTGAATACATTATAACTGGAAGTACAATTCCACTCTGTGTGCACAAGTGTCCGTAGTGAGGAGAATATAACAATATGTATTGAATAAACAAGGCTGTATCTGATGCCATACATGGCATTGAAAATTGAAATCGTTTACTTTTTAGATCAACCGTTAGTAGGTACAGCTAGTAGTGAAGAATGATAAAAGTTGACACTGAAACATACTGACACTCAATCAAAGAGCTATAGAACGCCAACAGTTGAAAGTTCAATCGATACAACAGTCCAACGAAATTGCTAGCATAAATCTTCAAAAGCAAAAATGACAATTGCATCCAAATAACCATGGCGTTTACACACAATCCCGGTGGACGTTCCCACGTAGCTGTCACCGCGGGCGAAGGCGCACTATACACAGCCTATCGGAGCATCTACACCACTCCAGTGGACAATCGTCCTAACAAAGCCTTACCGACCGAGGCCGGGACCCAATCATTTCCCACGCGGTAACGGTCGGACCTCAACTGGGACGCTAGTTTGAATTTATGGACACGGAACCATCGCCCCGCACCATATCCAATACCATTTCAAGATGAACACTAGTGAAGACATTACTAGATAAACAAGAGATGTACTACACGCTACAGATATTAGCTCGGCCAGTGATGAAGCCAAAACGGCGCACAGATCGCGATACAAAAGCTTGACCGATAAGCTCTGTTCTTTCAATAACAGGAGGAAACATTGTTTGAACAATAATACAGAAAAAGTGCTGTCATGTAAGAGCTATGACCGATGAACTTTGGCGAATATTTTGAGTCATTGCAATTGTTAAACCATTTGATGATTCTGATCATCTCATTGTGTGGAACACGGCCCGCCAAACATTAGAAATAACCAAACTTATTTTTATCCGACCACGTGGACAGTTACTCTGGTGTTATTAGTTCAACATGTTCGGATTATTTTCTATTTCAATCAGTTTAATGACCTTCATAGAAACATCGGCATTAGTAAAGTTTGTGTACAGTTCGACTATTTTAAAATACAATTGTCTTTAACTATTTCCCAACAAGCAGTCTCTTTAAAAACCGTGGAATTCTCACAATGTTTTTGTTGGTATGAATCATGGCTTAAATCAAGTGTGTAGTAAATACAGTAGGAGTGATGGCTGAGAAACAGAATCGATTTGATTTGATGTACTGTAACACAATATCTAAAGCAGGTCGGCTCGCGCGGTGACGCGGCGCGCTCGCAGTTTACGCTATTCTCGGCGCGGGCCTAATTTTAACCATCTGCGTCTCCCAGTCTAGTTTTAGGAAGTGGGCCGACTCGGATTCGTCGAATTAATCGAGTCGGATCTCGATACGTAACGTCCGACCGTACATTTCAAACATCATCGGTGACGTAAACACGAATTGTTTAGGATAAGCTTCTAATTCCGCTGGGCCAATGAACGCCTAACTCATAAATGCGGCCAGCCAGCCACAGAACATAGTATTTAATTAAAAACAAAACACTTAATTGGACTTGTATAAATCCAGATGACGCAATAGCTGCCAATCAAAGGATCTAGCACAGATGTTTGTAAATTGCGCAAGTGGCATATAATCGAGGGTCCAATTATCGAAATGACACAGCCGTCTGGCATATCCAGTCGGACGATACACTCCCGGCTAAATCTATAATGGATGAGGCGCGTCCCGCGTCAATCCAGTAAACGAGATCGCATAATCGGACGCATACATAACAGAAAGACAATGCGGGCTGCACTCATTAACCGAGGGGAATTAAAAAGCTAGGTGGAGGTAATCGGGACGCGTGCAGGGAGCACGGATAAATTTCAATTAGAGCAATCGGAGTCTCGCGGAAGCTTGCGGAGATGGAGCCCGGGATAGCAGCGCCACAGCGTGCATACGAATGACCGCGTCCGACGCATACAAAGGGGGACCTCCGCCGCAAATCATTAGAATTGCGGTAAGTGAGATGTGAGCGGAATTGTTAGATCCGATGCAGCTCCTAGATAATGACGTTGACTTCGGATTAGCTGGCACCGGCCACTAGAATGTTTACCTGACACAGGAACGTAGCTTTAAGGATTTAGTGTCACCACTGTTAGCGCTGTAAGCGCTTTTACTTCGTGGAAGTGACTGACTATTTATCGCAATAAGTCGCCCGTCAAAACGGGCAGGTTGTTTGTTGTGGAGATAATAAATGTGGGAGCGGAATTAATAAACGTGTCAGTGGTACGTCGCGCCTTGCCACACGAGAATGATGTACAATGTAAACGTCGAGCGTCATTTCGTCGGAGGATTTGTGACGCCCTACGCTGGAGCGTCCCGCTCGCCAATTTGTAAGCGGCGACATAAACCGCGGTGTAACGAAGCACCTAAACAACGAAATAAGCGAGCATCAAGCGACCCGCGGATATATCTCAGCGGCTGACATGTCGACAACACAAGAAGCTACTCGGACTTTACATTCGCCGACGTAACGAGGGGAGCCGCCGGCTCGCCCATTGTATTTATGCCTTAAACACAATTTATTTATTCGCCAAACATTACGGAGACACAAAATCTTGTCCATAAATACATGTGAAAGCACATATCAAGTATCGGAATGCAAACGGCGGGGCTCGTGTCTGAATTATGCAACAGAGCGGCGCGGGCGCAGACTGCCGTAATAGTGCACGGAGTGCTCGCCCAACTCCTGAAATATACGTACCGCGAATGTGGATAACTGAACCAGAAACCCATGCCTCGAAATAACGCACTGCCCAAATCTTAAGCAAGAGGCGCTCTCCAATGGAAACTCGCTGTACATTAGACGCGACAGAACCCTACGCATGACGCGCGACTTTCTTCGCAGATTAATACAACGATCCATTAAATGACTGCGCAAATGGTATTTATTACGGTCATTGCTCTTGTCGAAATTTCACCAAATTGCAAGTGCCTCCTGTTCGGATGCCGCGCGCTGGACGGATCTCTTCATTTGTCCGCAAAGCGGGGACACGGCAAAGGCGGTTTACGAATATTAGCCTTATGGCTGATCGACTGTAAGACCATCGATCTTGCGTCCGGGTGGTCGGGCGGCACCACGTTAATTACAGGGGAGAACCGATCATTTAACGTGAATTTCGCAAACATTAAATAATTTTTAAAATATTGAACCGACGATGCGTTCACGCGAGGAATAATAAATTAATGATCGCACCAACAGAGACACTGGACACGACAGCATTCTGGTCACTGCTTCCTTAAAATTTACACACAAATATGTCTCCGGGAAGATAATCAAAACGGCTCAGACAAAAGAGCAAATAAAGCTGAAACTGAAACAATAGGCGCAGAACGACGTTCATTAACCGATGATACGAAACAGTGAAGAAAGTCGGCGCCGCAATCTGTAATCCTAGAACCACACGCGGCGATGATTACAAGGCACCTATTAGTCAAATTAGCTTTATTGTTGCCTTTGAGTTGCACAAGGCGACCAATCGGCTTACACTCAGACAATTATGTAGGCACATTAGCCGGTACAATACGATGAGTCAACAGAAATTGCGTCCCGAGCGTTTATCAAAACAATAGTATTGATAAGTTAATAAAGCGAGGTGCGAGACGCCTAACGAGCGATTACTGAGCGATGTGAGAATAGACGCCACGCGTCTCCAGACCGCCGCGCGCGGAATACGTTATGGAGGCGTGACTCACTGCAGCCCTAAGCCTCATTCTATAAAACTTGTACTTCTAATAAGTCCTTTTTAAAAAAAAAACAAACCGACGAAACATCGAACTGAAAAGCAAAAAATAAATTTTGAGGCGGCGCCAAACAAACAAACATAAATTAACTATTTGAAGAGCAGAATAGCTCGTTTTATAGGTTGTCGTGGTTGAATAGCTCGTCGTAGCTATTCGTTGATTGTTTCTTTGGCGCCGCCTCAAAATTTATTTTTTGCTTTTCAGTTCGATGTTTCGTCGGTTTGTTTTTTTTTTAAAAAGGACTTATTTTTTACTTTTGAGTTTCCTATCTCGTGTCAATTTCTGTAACTAAAAACTCTCAACGACTGTCATACCCCAGCTACGTCTAAAGTTCTCATCAATATGAGTGAAATGAGCCCAAATATGATATAGTTGCTGTTAACTGTTAAGGATCTCTTGCTACTGCCCTCTGTCACCATCCTCAGACCCTCGATGACAATTATACCCCAGCTAGGTATAAAGTTTTCATCAAGACTAGTGAAATGAGCCCAAACACGATAAAGGTGCTGTTAACTGTTGAGGACCTCTTGCCCCTTCTATCCGTCACCATCCTCAGACCCTCGATGGCAATGATACCTCAGCTAGGTCTAAAGTTCTCATCAAGCTGAGTGAAATGAGCCCAAACACGATATAGCTGTTGTTAACTGTTAACGAACTCTTGGGACTGACTTCACAAAATAACAGGGATCTGGAGTTGATCTGATGATGGTGACGCCATCATGTTATGTTCTCCACATCTCTGCTATATAATATGTCCTCAGAACTACAATTGTTAACTTTATTTTAACAGAATCGGTTCATAATTGAAAATTCTGTAGGAAGATTGACAATTGATTCCTTTTTTTCTACCCTTAGAGGCCGATTTTAGTTTTGAAATTTAAATGGGACCAACTTTGAGATATACTCTTTCTAACAAAAAAAGAATTTTTGAAATCGGACCACGTTAGGAAAAGTTATGCGTGGTCATACATAAAAAAAAAAAAATAAAAAAAAAAAAATATACATGTCGAATTGAGAACCTCCTCCTTTTTTTTTCGTCGGTTAAAAAACACTAACAATTTACGATTCGTGTCGACATCTCCTATAGCCGCCACTACACTTTTTTACCAGTCGGGAAATGTGAACGTGATGCGAAACAGAAAGAAACCATCGACGCAGGAATGTGACGAAGCACGCGCGCCGAAAGCGAAAACTCAAGAGTTCGCGAGATGTTACGAAACATGCGTATTCTCGATTAGGGGATATGGGCGGAGCGGAGCGAGGGCACTGACCGACTTCCACATTTATACCGCTAATTCATGCACAAGAGCATCTGCATCCTACGAGGCAGCGTTACGCCAAACACTCGCTCAGCTAATACAGTTTATATTCACGGAACAGACACAAGACGCATATTACACGCTGAGAATACGTAAAGAATTATATTTATGTAAACGACTTCACAGTGATGACAGGTGAAACTGTTCCTAGCGGGAGTGAAAAATGCTGCCTTTGAATATTAAGACACATAAAACGAGATACGGTATGTCCAACACATAACAAAGTCACGAAAACATGCACAGCGAATAGAACAGTGCGCGATAGAGATCTTGAAGTGCACTCGTGGCGGGACAAGCTTATCTCTCGGAATCGTAATTACCGCGTGAATATTTCAATCGATTCGACTTATCGATGATGCGCGAACAATAATGATCGATATCAGTCCGGACGTATTATTTCCGTACGTCAAACGTGGACTCGGTGAGAACGACCCACCTGAAGACGAGAGATTTTTATCGATCCGCCCGCGAATCGAACGAATCGACGTAATCGATTTCAACATATCGGAGCTGACAAGCGATATTCGAGGTCGGGGGCGAAGGCTCAGTGGGCGCCGGATGGGTTCGAAATTAAAACGATATGCAAATTAGGTACGAGAATTAATCGTCGGGTGCAATCGACGCGACGGCCGCGAGAGCAGCTACTGGGTACAAATCGATGAATAAATAGTGTCCGATTAGCGGCGCAAGGTGTGTTCAGCGCTTAATGGATGAATCGAATCGAATCCGAGCAGCTCAATGAATCGACGCGTCGAACGCTCCGTATTTGGCTGTATTTGATCAGTCGCGGGCTTCATTGATTAACCGTTCGCGCGAACAAGACGATACTGAACACAATTAGGCGCGATAGTTATCGGAATCGAATATAGTCCACAAGTGTGAGGTGCGCGAGTCGTGTTGCCTCATGTGGCTGGATGTGTGCTGTGACGTGTGCGAGTGGCTGGGTGAAAGCTACTGCGTTACTCGGGATTGATTTTCCCCGTAACTCGACGGCCGGCGTCGAGTTTGACAGGAGAATTTATAATAATCACTGGCGGTACCACCGAAAGTAATTTTCAATTAAGTTTCTTGATAATCCGGATCAAGGGCCGGCTGGACTTAAACCTGAGGCGACAGCGCGCTCCCTTGATAATTGGAAACTGTCTCTAGTTACAAATAACACCTGCTACCTACTTTGTTATTAGTTTTTTCTTTATTTTCTTTGGTATTTCATAAATATTCACCGCCAACGATACTTTTACAATCTAGTCTTTCAGTACTTTTTTCTTTGGCCGCATTTAACTTCAGAACGTAGGTATGCTAAT
The DNA here is from genome assembly GCA_954870645.1 of Agrotis clavis. Classification (NCBI taxonomy): domain Eukaryota; kingdom Metazoa; phylum Arthropoda; class Insecta; order Lepidoptera; family Noctuidae; genus Agrotis; species Agrotis clavis. The sequence goes on from OX940929.1 coordinate 4,233,018, forward strand.
AGAGTGGTCGTTAAAGCGTTTCTACGATTTGGTCTATAATCAATACTATTAAGCGCCGTTCCGAATACGTGAACTTTACAAAGAGCTAGAATGAAAGGCCGATTCATTCACAATAATGAATCAATAGTAGCGCGACCGCTCCCACTTCCGAGTCGTCACTTTAAGCGTTAAACCGGTCCGTGGCGTTAATTATAAACAGATTTTAAATCAGATTATTCGCTACCGAACACCGATCTATCCGTTCCGACATCTTTGCGTCTGAGATCATCAATTTCATTGATAGGATTTTTCGATAGATTGTAATTGAATCATCGTGCTTAAATTGAATTTTAAAAGCTTCAGCCGCAGTGAAATTTTAAATGGTGTGCGTTTCACAAATCTATTTATATACAACGTGAACTGTGAGAAAATAATCGTGATAAATGATGGAGACGTTGACGGAGAGTCAACGGAAGCGTAAAATTCCACCACGTGATAATTCATTTCTTGCGTCCACGGCTCTTCTTATCTTTAACGATCTGAATGAATACGTCAATCTCGATTCGCAATCGGTTACGAGAGGTTTGCTCATCAACACACACTGAACATTTTTATTACATTATACGCAAAAACGGAACTTTCATAAACACGACCGTAACTCAAACCTGGTGGGACGCGATCAGCGAAAACAATCTACTCGTCAAAATATTTACAAAATATATTAACAAAACAGTTTATTGCTTGTATATTATTCTTTCTCTTATCTAAAAAAGCTAATCTAGAACGTGACTATCTCGTTAAACAGTCGTAACCTGCCGCGGGGGCGCGTCGATGTCGGGGGATTTAGCCTAAGTGCCATCGGAACTACCGTTGTGGGTGATGGGACATGTGCGGGTGTGAGAGGTGACCGTGCGAGTACGGCTGACCCAGGGAACCGAGGGGCAGCGGCGAGGGGCAGGGGGGGTGCTGGTGGTACTGCTGCAGCGGCGACGGCGCCAGCCCGGGGTGGTGTTCTAGCGGGTACTGCGCTGAGCTCGCGTACGCCAATTGCCTCACCTTCATATCCTCGTCTACTACGTTATACGTGAGCTCTGTTTCCTCGTAGCCCGTCGCGGCCATGCGTTGCTCGCTGGTGGTGGGCGGGTCTGGGGAGTTGAGGCACGTCTGGATCAGCCGCTTGCCGGAGTCCGACGTGATCATGGGCTGGAGCTTCCGCGTCGCGAACGTGTACACGTGGCCCGTCTCTGACGCGACTAGCAACATCACTTGTGTCCCCGTCAGGGTAGACAGCTCGTATGCCTAGAAAAGAGAAACAAACACGTTAATATTGTAATGCCATACTAAGACTAGAATTTGTGACCTTTTATAGTGTTCTATAAACATTTGTGTTGAAAGATTTTTGTTCTCAATATGCCTGTCAATTTACATTGTCCCATTTTCTGATACCAAACTCTTGGCATGTTTTGATTCAAAACTAAAGAACGGCTTTGCTTGCTTTGCTTACCACTTACAAATTTCTAGAGGTTTTACGAAATCCCGCTCAAGTGAGCTAAAGCATAGCATTAAGAAAACCTAAATACTTAGGCTGACCTCAGGCCAAAGCTGTGCAAGCTTCGAAAGTTTCTAAGCCGTTTTAATGACGCTACTTTTTTCATTGCCTACTTTCACATTGAAACGTTTAGTCTGTCCCATCACTTATACCGGGACAACTGTTTGTTTAGTATCGTCAACAACACGATAAGAGAGTTCTACTCCAGCCAATTTGCCGCTCGGTGCTTCAAAGTTGACTTGGACAGCGTTATCGGTTCCTAAAAGTTTCCCCGCCGACCTTTCACCTCTCCCACGCTACTAATTCGTATGTAAACCACTACGCGTTCGTTTTCGGGAGCATATCACTCTCTCACGGCACTCTTTGTGTATGCAAGACGAATTATCACACCCACTGGCGCCCATCCACCCACACCTACTTACACCACTGTTTATTTACCAATGGCACATTCTAATTTCGACTCCAGTGGCTCAGCATTAAGAGCCGTGTGACAATTTATTGTTAAAACAGCAATTGGACACGGACAATTGACAAAAGTCAGGTAGCTCGTATTATGTTCATCTCTCAAATTGATGCTAACTACACTATGTGCCTTATTACGCTTGTAATAGGGGATTGTGTGAAGGATTTCTGTGACTTTCAATGCAAATTGATTGTTTGGCATCTAATTTGGTTTTTCCATTGCATAATATCGGTCTGCGGTGTAGGTCGCCCACTAGAATTATCGGTTACGTGGTAACGGTTTTATTTGTAAACCATATTATTTACCACTTATTGACTAGATTTTGTATTGGATCTTGACTTTTATCACAATGGCCTTTGATATCTTTGTTAACTTTGTCATTTTATCAGAAGTCTGCCAAGCTTGTAAAGTTTTGTAACCTAAATCTAATTTCAAAGCTCATGTCCTACTTTCACGAATATTGAATGATGTCTGTTTGCATATTATATTCAAATATTCTAGTATTCAATGGTTTATAACAAAATAGTAATGCCGAGATCACATAGGTCATTGAGATTATAAATATTTAAATATATAAAAAGTGACATGAGAAAGGAGGAAGGATAAAAAAATAAAATGTTTTTTTTTTTTTTATATAATATGAAACCAATTTTTCAAATTCGACAGATTTTGGCTTTTGAAATATTGGTCAATGTGATATAACCGTTGCATATACATAATACGAGTATATTTTGGAGCCCATCCCTGTTCCACATTCAAGCTCAAATGTTTCAAAATATCAAAGAGAATCAATGGACTTGGACAGTATCATTACAATGACAATAAGCCTCGGAAATGGGCTCTGACAACCAAAGCTGTAGTTAATTGAATCCTGTGATTTAGAATTTTCAACTTAATCCTCATTGCTTTAAGATTCTATTTAAACCACAAAAAGCTGACTGATCGCTCTTTTCTCAAAACTTGTACTTCCCTTCGCCATTCATTGAAGTGATTGATGATAAAGCTGTAATTAGCGAACCTACTGCTTGCATCTTTGACATCGACACCCTTAATCTCGAACTGGGTCACTGTAAAATGATTCTTATTAACTTAACAGTAAGGTTCTTACTGACAGCTCAGTTTAGTTGGTACCGATATAAAACACTGCCGAAATTGACAATTACAAATGCACCTTTAATGAGCTTTGTTGTTACATGATTAATGAGGCTTCAGTGAAATTTCAGTGGACTTGAAATTATTGGTACGTGCAGAGGGGTCAATCTCAAAATATCAGGAATTTCTTTTGAATAAGGAGAACCGAGTTTTTACGTTATTTTACGTCATTAATCAGGAGTTTTATGAGACGTCTGACGATACTTTAGTGATTGAAAGGGATCTTTTCGAAAATATTTAAAACCAATAAGTATTTTATTTATATCTATATTTATTTCTGAAGGAATCAAGAGTTTACATAATGTATTATTCTTTAAGTAATTCTATGCAACGAAATTGTTCTTGTAAGAACAAACAGAAATCAGGCAAACATCTGGTATAGAACACAGTTTTTTTTTAATTTAAGTCAAGAGTGAATGAGTTGCTTCTAGGCAAGCGTGCTTTATCGTCGAGGACATCATCGCTTAAGCGAGGTAGTGGTCGAATGCGAGCCTATCGCTAAATAAAATAAAATTAAAATAGATTCTTATAGTAGAGACAATACGACGATGATGTGAGCTTACCTAGAAGAAGTCAATATACTCTAACTTTGAAGAGACTAGGGTTGCACGCCACTTAAGAGGATCGTCTATACCGAGCGCTCGTCCATATAAAAGAGAAAACGTTTTCCTACCCCTAAATGTTATCCTATCTCAATGATTTTTTAGAATGCTTCTGACACAGTAAAAAACTAGGTTTATAGGTTTTCTTTTTTTGGATGGATATAGGATAACATTTAGGGGTAGGAAAACGTTTTCTCTTTTAGTATGGACGGAGCGCTCGGTAGACGATCCTCTTAAAAATATTGTATACATGTCCACTTGGCAGATTTACAAACCAATCTACATTTACGTTATCTGCCAAAGAATATCAAAGTAAACGTAGTATAAAAACGATTATGGATACAAACGGGTTGCATTAAAAGCTCCGATTCGCAATTGATTTTTATGATCGTGTTCATGTGTACATAAATTTTCGCTACTGCACTGTAGCTAAACGAATTAACATTGATAAAATCGAAAATAAATATTCATTTGGGCAAATCAAAATCAAAATTGAGCTCAATTTGATCGAGATTTAATAAACTGGTGGTTGACTATAAAATTGCGTTTATAAACAGTTAGTTTATTTTATGTTATGATTTAACCGATTGTTTTTAACTCGAAGCACAGAATACCTAATAGTACTACGCACTCGACTATTTTTTCAAACTAACGGTATGGGTCAGGAGCCTGCCGGGGTCGCAGAACTATCTTAAAAGGACACCACGGTCCTGGAACGCTTAGGTTAACCAAAGGAACAGGTTGGGTCTTTAATCAGGCAGTCTCTTCCACCATGAGGAACCATTTGATGATATTAATACGTTTTTAAAAGCAGTAAATACAAGTTGACTTGTATGCGATTGCATCAATAAACGATCAAATACCTCAATAAAAATTATTCCCAGTAAAATCTAAATAACTATTCTATTGTTTACAGAAACAAATAGTCTCTCAATAAGTTTATCACGTCAATTTTACAGTTAAGTTCAAATTACGCTGTCGAAGTTTAAACCAATAGCTTAGCCTGAAACATGATTAGCTGGCAAACCGGCAAACAATTGGTTAACCTCTGTTTGACTCCAACGGTGACCTGCGGTAGGGTTGCCACGAATGAAAATAACATACCTAATAGGTAACTAGTAAATTTACTTTTTTTTCCTAAAACATAAGTCTTTTTCTATCTGTGATTTTTTTCTGATGATGTGACAAAGGTTCTGTAACAATTTTGTTAATTGAAACAGAGTGTACATGGAGTTTCATACCCTTTCTTCTCAATATTGATGTATAATGTATTGGGTGACTACAGTACATTCACAGTTACGTTTTGTGACTGGGACTGTAGCATCATATTTTTACCCGACTGCGCCAGGAGGGTTATGTTTTTCGAGTGTTTGTATGTATACGTATGTATGTATGTATGTTTCTGTGTGTTGCTCTGCAGCCTAAACGGCTTGATGGATTTTAACTTGAGAGGTGTCGTTAGATTCTTCTTAAACGTGAGAGTGTCACTGGGTACATAAAACTGGCCAAGTGCGAGTCGAACTCGTGTGCAAAGGGTTCCGAACTAAAAATATTTTTTTTAAATCTTTCACATTCTATCAAGTGGGGTATCAAATTAAAGGATTGTAAAAATGGTTTACCAAAATATAAATAACTTATATGTTTCAATTTAATTTGGACTGATAAATGCTAACAAAAACTAAAAATAGTAAAATAAAATAAATATTAAAAAAAACAAAAAACCCGATTGCGTAAAAAAACTAAAAAGAAAGAAACAAGCCCAGTAGTTTAGAATTCACTCATTCACACTCACAGTCGGGGCCCCTTGGGAAGATTTGATTGGTATATTTTGAATGGGCCCCGAATGTGAGTGTGAATGAGTGAATTCTAAACTACTGGGCTTGTTTCTTTCTTTTTAGTTTTTTTACGCAGTCGGGATTTTTGTTTTTTTTTAATATTTATTTTTTCTACTATTTTATTGTTTGTCCTTTGGCAATTAAAAGCGCCTGAAACTGGCCTCGTTTACTAAATGCTTTCATTTTATTACCAGTTACAGTAGTTACTCGGTACCCACAAAGAACATCAAGAAAGTTATTGATTTTAAACTTTGTTGATCGCAACATCACATCAATGTCAACAGCTTTTCAAAAGTCAAATGCCCTAAGTCCTAACAGCACACATTAACAACTTTCACTATAATCCCTTAAAAGCGTCCATGACACAACATAATCCTTAAATTAAAAAGAGCCAACATTAGTAAGATTGACAGATCCGTTCAACGATTTATACAAACCGAGGTTGCAAAAAACGTCCGGATAAGTGCTCCAGTTCAGTCACAAGTGATTGTAGTAAGGTGCAACTAAAAATCCGTAAAACCGGTGCGCACGAGACATAGGCCCGAAAGCAGCCGAAAGTTTACGAAGGTAAAAACAAAAATCGAAAGCCAATTAGCTTGTCAAATTTGATCGTAATGATACCCTGATGTGCGGACTGAGTGTTCTCATTAATTGACAACTGAGAATTAACGTCCGATTATGTCAAGTATTGCGGAAGGCTATTAAAAGAAACCAATGGTTCCTGCTCCCCCATTCCATGTTCCATTGTTCCCTCGCTAATTTAGGACTGAAGGGAACACTTATCGTGCGTATTACGAGTGCGTAGGCGAAGGTTTAGCAACCTGTCCAAACAATTGGCTGTATAAATAGTTTGTGACGAGTTAGGGACGTTGTCTCGAACAATATCAACATAGTAAAATAACAGGGATTTAGGAAGCAGAGATAATTGTAGGGGGATGAAATCTGGCAGGATTCCAATCTCCGTAATTAAATAAGATTTAGAAATTGGTAAGTTAGCAAAGGAAATAAAGCTTACGCTTTATTTGCAGTAGATTGCATTTGGCCCCAACGCCTATATTGTTTGGGATTCAATGAAAGTTGTATCTAAATCTCTCTATCTAAATGAGCTATTTATTAATTTAAATACTTAGCTGACAGATTTCATAACAACGCGGCAACCTGTTCGAAGCTAAGTAGGGGATCTTCACGTAATGCAGAATAATCTGACAGATAAAAATAATACAATATAAGAAGACGGTGTAAATGTCAGTCTTATACTGAGGGGTATTTCAGTTACTTGAGACGAAAATTACATAAGGACGATGTTGCTAAAAATATATAGCTTGGAAATAAAGTTACATGATATAAAAAACTTGAAACAAAAAAGCAGAAGATCCAGAAAGATACACAACACATTATTAATGAAAAACTAGTAGTATAACAAGCCTGTCCTGTCCCACTGCTGGGCCAAGGCCTCCCTCCATTCCTTCCAACGGTCTCGATTATGCGCCATTTCCTTCCAATTCTCATGAAAGGCATCCAGTTCGTCCCGCCATCTACTTCGTGGTCTGCCTCGACCCCGCTATTTCAGGGCACCAGTCCTGAGCTTTGCGGGTCCACAGCTCGTTTGGCATGCGACAGACATGTCCTGCCCAGTCCCATTTAAGTTGGGCAGCCTTTTGAGCCACGTTAATGATCACACCAAGCATACTCTTTTAAAATATTCATTTATCTATTACAATGCTTTCAGATTTTGGAGCAAATTCAAATTACCACAATATGTACAAAGTGCAGGTTTTCAAATAATAAGCAATAAAGTGCAAGATTTCCACAACCAACAATAGCTTTCAAGGATCCCATCTCGGATCCACAAAGCGCACTCCAGAGCTAAGACGATCAATGGACTGGAGTACCATAGAGACACCTGGAGAATAAACCCCTTTCTTTGATGCAAGGATCCTTCAATACTCCACTGGACTTATGGACTGCGGTTTTACGTCGACACGACACTTTTGAAAAGATGTATGATTGTTTTACGATTTCTTTTAAGCTTAGTTCGGTAATCAATTTAGTTATTAAAATAATGGCGGTCTCAGGGGGAGGCCATGTTCAGCAGTGGACGTCTTCCGGCTGATAATGATGATGATGATGATGATTAAAATAATAGTTTGATAAGAACAGATTGAATGACCAATGGGCAATATTGGCTTTGGATCGAAATGACTGGAAGTCATGATGCCTATGTCCAGGAGTTAGGCAGGGCTAACAGTAATGATACCAATCATTTAGTTCAGGCATCAACGCCCATAATGAACATTCACATGAAAGTACTTACTGGCTATCTTTAAAGTATTCGATTTACGTTTCAATCTCCTGCATTCAAATTGAGTCGGCGTAGCATGTTTTCTACTTAAAATCTTCCCTATTAATCGTCATCGCAGTACAAAAGAGGAGGGAAAAGCTTTTTTCCCTCCTCCTCCCTGTTCTCAAAATTTTATATCCATAAGCTAACGATTTAACAGTGCAACTCATTTAAGTGTAGCCCCACACCTTAGTATCTGATGTGTATAATAAAGGCAGTCATTACGAGCGCAGCAATCCGGCTAAGTAAATGATGATTACGCTCGCCACTTATCATAACACGAGATAACGAGATATGAAGGTTTTTTTCTATATCACTATTATAATAGTAATTACTGGAGCCATGCCGATAGTTTTACATGATGGAAGTGTTAACTGATAGGTGTCGAATATTAAAAGCAATAAGTATGCATGAGGTGCATGATAATCATGTTCCTTTTCTTTTTTTTTTGAGTGGTCAACACTAATTTAAAACTACTCAACTTTTTTTATGACGGATAAAGAGCTTCCGTCGCTACCGATATAATGTCTTGTTTAAGTTATATTGTAGACAAATATGGACTTGCCTTATCTCCATAAAATTTAATTAAATTTTCGTCGTCGTGGCAACCCTAAAATTTCGCGGTGCACTATCCTAGCTGTCGCCCCAACGCTGGGCGATGAAAACTACACTTTTTGCCGAGATCAGATACAGAATCCGATAGCACGCCAACTAATAGCTCTATAAACAAGATAATCGGGCGGTTAACGCTGGGAAAGATGTCGTGCCAGCGATTTATGAAATGCTTTAAAAAATATGAAAGTTCAGTGTGCTACGAGATTTTGTGATAGCGGCGAATAGGTGCATTTAAGTGGCCAAACTTTTACCTGTTTACCAAATAATTCGTAGAAATGGAGTAGTTAACGAAGCATTTAATTACTGTTGTTAATCAAATGGTAATAAAACTGTTGAAATGTATGAAGACGGTTTTATTCATGTCATGTCACCAAAGAAAGAGGAATTTATTTGTAGGACTTGAACCGAACAACGTATCGTTTAACTGGAAGAGAAAATTAAAGGACCAAGAATCAAAAGGTCAAATTAAAACAAAAGCAGAAAAAAAAACAAAAGACATTTAAAACTGACAACTGACGATGAAAAACGTCAGTCAGACCGTTCACACGTGAATAAACACATATGAATTGCAAAAAAGCACATTTGATCGTCACGAATTTTTGTCCCTCCTTGTTGCTTAATAATAAAAACCCCAACGCCGATGTAAGAGTTGTGGTAAATTCACGAATTAACCGGAGAAAGCATTCGGGACGGGACATAGCGATACGACATTACTGTGACAAGTGCGACCCGCGACAACGTGGACCAAAAAACCAGCTAATTGCGACTACAATGGAGCACAAAGCGACCGCTTTTCCCACGGAGCATCCGACCGCGCATGCGTACCGATCATTTCATGCGTGCTCCTCTTTTATTGCCAAAAATTAATGCCCGGTAAACAGTCCTTAATTGCAAGCCAGTCTTGTTAAAATCAGCGTCGGTAAAACCGCCCGTCACACTAAAAGTAACATTTCTGGGAAACGAGAAACCAGAATACACATAAAACTCGCAATAACTGACTAATAATAACGTAACATTACGAATACCCTGTGATTCTTGTGTCGATTTTTGTGCTCAATCGTTGTTTTATGACATTTTAATTTTATTGGTTAATGCAATTTTGCCCATTCTGTTGGATCATGGTGCAATTTTACTTTAACAACTTTATAGCTACGAGGCAGATATTGACATTTTTTGCAGCAAAAAATATTTAAGTTGGCAGTACAAATAATTTTCGGAAATGCAAAGACAGATGTAGCTTGCAATATTGCAACAAATATTGTTAAAACTGTCAATAACTTAGGATTTTCTAAGTTACATTTTAAAACACGTAAGTATGCAATTAAAATATGCAAAAAAAAATAAAACACAGTACAGGTGGCTACTAATAAAGCTAAAAGCTTGATAGTGATAATAAATTAATATGACGTACTTCCAGATACAGCTTTAATTACATTTACTTAGTATAAGACTTAATGAAAGGTGGCATAAAGCAAATGAAGAATGACATCGTCGCTAAATAGATAACAGATAGTATCGAAGAATTATTCATACACTTGTAAGGCATTTCACTGATAAAACTAATTTACACACTCATTTATCAACGATACATCAAAGCAGAAAGAACTAAAATTCTACGAGGCCAATTACTTTTTACAGATTTTAAACGTATATATATCTTCTAATTCATTAACAACGAAAAATGCGATCAGCAACACTGATACACAAACAAAAACTTCTACATCTATACGAGCAATTTCTACAGTCTTCGCCAAGGATGGACACTTGGACCGCTCTTGATCCCATCTATAAAATTCCATGAATTCCCTATAACCACACAAGCCTGTACCGATCCACTTTCACTATAGCCTGAGGTGTTAACCTATTATCATCTGACAGTGGCTAGACGGCAATTCATATGGAAATGAAGTGGCAGACAGGTTCACTCACTGACGGCAAGGCTAAACGCTCAACATTAACTTTAATTAGTTTACAGGAAACTGTGGGTACTTTAATATAGTCAATAGAGACGGTAGTTTTAAAGTATGTGGGGTTAAGTAGTTCCGTTAAGTTTGGATGCGAAGCTTTTAAAGCCGAAGTCTAGTTTCAGAACCATACGTAGCGGACGAAATCAGTATAGTATTTATTAATGCTATCAACGACCGACATGCAATAAACTCAGAACAAAAAGTTCTTTTTATAGAACCAATTGATGATAATGTGTATCCAATATTTTTTACATTCAAACCAATGAGCATAACTGACACATTCTCGACAGTCTCACTAACTTTCAACATAGATTGATAATGAAAGAATGCCTGAAATTCATTAACTGAAAAAGGCGAAATCAACATGCAATCACAACAAATAGAACGCGAAAATGTAAAAGCCAAATGATAAGATTTTAACATCGCGTGACGATTGATAAAACCCGCTTTCAAATACGACAAAAAGCTTTGATAAAAACGCGTAAATCTGTGAACAGTACAGGTACGTCACACGCCACGTGCGTTTTCTATAATAAAAATAACGTAGCCTTAACAAGGGGCTAAGGAAACCCCAAAAACAGGTTATGAAAGGCCAGGTTGCCATTTGTGGGCAGCACTCGACTGGATTAGTCGTAAAAGGTTTAAACGGGCCGTGTTCGTCTTTTGCCTACCGAAGCGTACCACGCCACGTGGCTGTATTTGTCTGCAACACTACGTCATCGTACACCCTTTATGGCAAGGATGATGCCATTGCATTAAGGACGTGGAGTTGATTCACCTCTGACGGGATCACAGTTATGAATAAAGGTACATTTCCAAGACGGGCCGCAGACCGCAAACTGCAGCAGCAAACTGCAAGCGACAGCACTTGTTTCTATGAACATCTATGAAAGTGATTCCAAGCGCGGCAACACTGCTGCCTGCAGACGCAACGCGCAGCGTGCGGCCGCGGCGCGCAGCGACCGCAGACTGCAGCGCAAGTCGTGTCGCGAACCGCAGAGACTTCACACGTATAATGTCGACTTTTTCGGATGACGATGAAGAAAAACTTATTAACATTGTAGCTGGTCATCCAGTTCTTAATAGAATAACTTCCTTCTTTGGTTCGACTTTAAAAAAAAAGATTAGGTGCTTTTCTTTTTCTTTTGGCATATAATAACAACAAGTCATCATCATCTTCCTCTTCTAGTAAAAGACACATTAGTACACTATCTGTAGCGTTATCTAACATTCTGTCTCGCATGAAGCTATTGGAACAACTGAGGCACGGTTCTGTGCATTGTGCAGCCACGGCATGCAGCCGCAGTTGGAATAGCGACCGCAGGCAGCATTGCGGTAACCGCAGCCGGTAGCCACAGTGTCGCCTGCGGTTGCAGTCTGCGGCCCGTCTCGGAATTGTACCTTAAGTTGATATCGAGCTAGCGATGAAAGTAATCAAGTTTTGCTTCACACATGCAAGTTTTTTTTCTAAATCCCCGTCATTAAAGTCGTCACGCTTCCATTGCATTGTACCGCAAGAAGTTTAGTTGCTGCAATTCCACAAAAACATTAACAAGCGGTCAGTTATATGACACTAATAAGCGGTCATACAATCAATAACATAAAAGGATGATTCGTATTCCGGTACAGGACATAACAATAAATCATGGAGATCCGTAGGGGGTTGCCAATTCAGAGTTCACTGTAATCAGCGCCAGTGCCGTAATGATCGAAAAGTGAAAGTTTCAAACTTCATTATCTCCCAGTGCAATGCAATCGGAAGCGACACGTTTAATCGCGATTAAGGCTACTTGTGTAATGCTAATCACGCCAATCTCAATTTACTGACCGACAACTACGTCGAAGAAGAGATTCCGAAGAAAACGAACAGAAAGCGTTTAAAGCAACAACAAATAAATTAAGCGAGAAAATTTTCGGCTTGTTTGTTTTGAGAGGTTGTCAGATGTGACCGAAAACTTGATTACAGAAAAAAGTAATGATTCAGAACCAACCAGTCGTTCGGATGTTTCCTTGAATAGCGGTACAGTATGCAAATTATATTGGAGATGCAACAGAGGATTCTGATACGAAAACCTACGCATACAGAGAATGTGTTATTTAAGATAACAGCTTCGTAACAATATTTCTTAATATTATTCCTTAAACCGATTATAAGTCCTGGGACGTAGCATTCTACTGTGCATATCATGCATAATCGATTTCTTTCGTTCTTGGTCAAAAACTTGAAAGAAGTGCGAAATAAAAATGCAGAAAAAAGACCTAAATAACATGAGCAAATTGCGCAAAGCAGCCTTAAATCAGCTGTTAATGAAAATGTATCACGGTAATTACAAAGTGAATGTTGTTAGTCTTGTTCATTAAGCAAAAATCTGTATCGGCAATATTGAAATTGTCATTCAGCTCAAGCAAGAGATTGCACGTTGGACGGCGTCAAAGTGGTACTCGACGGCGGTTTAGCGGCGTCAACGGCGATTAGTTTAAACGACGCTTAAACAATAATTACCGATTACGGAGAACCGGTGTGTTATCGGCGGTGTAACTCGGGTAGTGCGGAGACTATTGCGATCAAGATTAATACCGAGACCGCGCAAAAATTTCCAATAACGCAACGTTTCAATTTGTCACTTGGACTCGAACGCCAGAGATAATCTACAACCGCCATTGAAGATGACCGGTTAAATAAATTTGTATTCAAACCGGTGAAGGCTGTTTCTTTACTTGTCGACACATTCCGTTAACACAGTCCGATGTATTAAATTATTGCAGAATATTCAGCCACAAAGCCCGGCAAGCTTGTTAAATAGATACCAAAAGCCACTGAGCAATTTGAGCACTATTATCTAACGAACAATATAAGGAAGATTCAATTAAACGACCAAATCTCAAGCGACAATAGGAGCTATAGCTAACAATACACAATCCACAGAACAATGGGCAATCCTTGAATCAATATAAGCAGGCTGGGTGTTCTATAGATATTAAGATTGAGCCTAGAGCCGTATGCAAATGTGTCGGGCGTCGATATCGACGGCAATGGCGTCGGTAATTACACGTTCATAGTCTCCTTGCCAGTTTCATTCATAAACATGCGAGATTACTTTATGAATGGTAGACGGCCCGTGTCCTTAATTTACTGTGTCGCGCAATATACTTCCATAAGTTTCCTGTTTTATTATTACCATTTATCGAATGTTGTCCGTGTGCTATGTCATTTTGTAGACGCTAACTCGACCTTGATTAATGAACTTCATTCATATATAGCACGAGCACTAATCTTAGTCCAATTATATTGAGCGCGCCGCTGCAACCAATGTAGTCGACGGCATACATTGTGTAGTTATACGAGATGAATTTATTAAATGTATTAACATTCAATTCATTACTGGAACACGCGAAAAAACAAACATAACTCAACACGCTATTACCCGAGCTTATGAACGTAAACCTGTCCAACTGTTAATAATTCTTTTCTTAATGGCCTCTCATGGCTGAATAAATTTTAGCGCTAAATAAACAAGCTTTATCTGTGATCTCCACAATGCAACGGGTCCGAGGGTAACAGGAGCCGACTGAAGCGCCGCCACGACGATACCATCACGCCGATACGCATCAAGGAAGACCAGTTGTCAATACATTTCACCTGCGATCTGAACTAACTTGATGGCCTGTCTCAGTCCAGAACGAGTTCCCATGAATTGTGTTGCGTGCGAGACATTTTTATACTTCTGTACGACAACGTGTACCTGCGACCGATGGCTTCCATGTTAATGTATCTGCTATCGCTCCGAGCTTTATGTGGATGATCTCGTTTCGTTTGTTAAGATGCCCGATAGAATTTCTAATTCGGAACGAACGTCGATTCAATGCAATCGAAGATTTAGATCGCGAAGAATGCACCCCGTGTTAAATGCTAATTTCTGTCTCGGCCTTATGCAAATGAACGGCAGTGCCACTAAATAGCATTAAGGCAGCTACGGGCAAATATTCCGCTAACCTTATTTACTGGACAATTCATACGTCCAAGCAAACAAACACAGGTGGTCCCAATAAAAGGTTCGGAGGACGCCAAGCGCCTGTGTGAGGATGCCGCCCTCCCTAAAAGGATAATAATACGTCGTTGCGAAGCTCCCGAGCCGGAGAATCCCCAAGACTCCCGGAGAAATGTAAATTGACCCGCTACCTGACAAATAGCTTAATTAACGGCTAACACGCGAGACGAGAATTATTGAGACGATCCGAATGGTTCACCCCTGCACTTTTCGGTCACAACTTCTTTGCAGTCTTTATTATGGAAGATTAACAGCCGTTAACCTTTTTACTGGCATTAATCTCATTCAAAAGAGAAAACTGATCTTGGAAATGGTTCGCCATTGTCATGCGCTTAATTCACTTCGTAGGAAAATCCGAAAGCCTTAAATTCCTTTGAATACAATGAACAAAAGAATCAGCAAGGAGCTTATGAGACATCCTAACTAGCCCACATGCAGCAATTTAACGAAGGCATTAAATCTCAAGGTTAAAGCCGGAGTTACGTTAAGAGATATAGTTTTTTTTCGCAATGTTATGCGTCGGTAGGCGTCACGTGGGCGCGCACGTGACGACGATGTGATTTTGTGGCTTGCCACCGCACGACCGCTCGCGTGGGCGGCCGCCGCAACACTGGCACCGATGGGCGCGTTCGATACCTTCAGCCGGACGATTTGCCTCATAGTACTTTGACGGACTATCAAACACCAAACACATAACTTTAAAAGCTCACTTCATAAGGTTTTCCGTTCGATAAACTCGGCAACAGTTCTGGAGCTGGAGCTGTCAGTCACCCTTCAATTTATCGATCGAGGTTGCCTGGCAAAAACGACATCGTTTTTGAAATCGTTCGTAGCGCGACAAGATCCAGTTTACTTAAATACTTTGAATTCCGACGAAATAAACTTTGCGGGTAAAAAGCTTTAGTATTGTTCAATTTCATGAAAACGGCGGCAAAACGTACGGTTTCCCACCGAAATCGGGATGTTTGGAGATTTTTTTAATTGATCGGGTAAAAAAGCATGTGGTCGTGCTTTCGAACCGCAATCAAATAAAAACCTACTCGTTAATGTTTTATGTATGAAATTCCCGAGGCCGATACATTATGGATGGAGTCCTGCTGGCTTGGCGCGTTCGGAAATTTTGACAGAACGACAGATATCGTCGATCTCTATGGTAGCCACAGATCACATTCAATGTTTTTA
This sequence comes from Agrotis clavis, assembly GCA_954870645.1. Classification (NCBI taxonomy): domain Eukaryota; kingdom Metazoa; phylum Arthropoda; class Insecta; order Lepidoptera; family Noctuidae; genus Agrotis; species Agrotis clavis. Next base: position 4,248,752 of record OX940929.1, read on the forward strand.
CCCGACTCGGGACGACCGATAACATCTGACGTCGAATACTCACCCAGCACTCACTTATCTATGTAAATAATAATGATTTACAAAACATGAATATTTCATATGAGCTAAACTTAGAAATTTAAAGATAAACATCGGTTTTATAAAACTCAAGTCGTCGATACGAAAGCCAATTGAAATGATATTCCCAACCGCTTCGACACATATCATAAGAAAACTAACTATGTCAATTAAAAAATAATCTGAAACAGGAGATCGCAGCCGTGCGAATGGAGTTTCCATGTCATCGTTAAAAAAACGGCTCAATTTCAACAAATTACCGTCCAACAAATTGCGTAAATAATTATCTTTGCACAACGCTATAAGACCTTAACAAATAGGGGTACATTTAGTAAACAATCACAATTTATTACGGTGACCATCGCGACATGTTTAGATGGGACACCTGAGGAACTATTTCGGTCGAACCAGTTGCGCTGGCGCATCGTTACCGCGCAGGTGTCCGTGTGTAGGGTGGCCATACACACTCGAATTAGACGCAAATTAACAATTATTATATGTATGGAAATATGTGCTAGAGTCCTTTATTTTAATTGGAAAATACTTAACTTTGGTCTTATAGAATGTTTTCATTAATTTATCAATTAATATGACTAAACCTGTAGCTTCTACGTATCGCTATGGCACGATTGGCATGGTGGCCGAGTAATTGGCTGCTGCGCTGCCTGTGAAGAGTTCTATTCCCGCACAGAACAAATTATACTGTTTTTTTTATTCAATTCGATTTCTTAGGAACAATGCTAAACATGGGACAACTAGATGAATAAATATGACATTTTATGACATTCTAGAACAGATAAATAAATACTTCTTAGTGACTAGCTGTCTACTGCACACAACCTACATTTTACGTTTCTAGGTCTATAAACATAGGCCAGTCAACCTGAGTTAGGTAAGGGCACAAAGGCTCTATCTATTGCGAATGCTTTACATTCAGACCGATGTAAATATTTTAACAGAAATGCATGTAGATTGGTTTCGGAGATTGGAAGAAACGAGCTACCTAAATATTTATTATACTTTCACCCTTTTCTTGACTTCTTAAATATTCAATAAATGACCATTGTCTTTTTTTTGTAAATATCACTTTCAAAATTAAAAGCGTCAGAATTACCTCTAATTATTTCGACACATCGACAGCCAACGCTTCGTTCTAAATAAAAATAAACAACAAAGTTAAAATCATAGACATGGTTTAAAAAGTACGCAAAACACGGTTATCTTTTATCCCATGGGACCTACATCTCTTGGTAAAACCGGATCGACCATCACACTAATTCTTTACCCACTGGTTTTTGGTACAAGATATGAACTGAAGTCTTTAAGAGTTTTTTTTTTTTTTTTTTACGTGGCAAAATCATCAAATGAGTCCTCCAGCCCCGGGCAGGGCGGGAGGGACTGTCAGACTTCTACTGACTAAAATCCACGGTGTCCTTCAGTAGCCTGTTATGTTCCGGGGTCACGGTAAGGAAATAATCCCGCGACCCCGGCAGGAAGTCTTTAAGAGTACTGCAAAATTACAAAACAGAACTTAGTGCCAATTCCGGAAAAAGCATCAGTACTTAATCATCTAAACTTTCATTAAAACGCAAACTTAGTGAACAGTTACCACGACAAAATGTCTTTTTGCATTGTTTTACGTTCAAAGTTAAACGTGAAACTCGAAAACTAATCTAACATTTTCGTATTCCATTCATTTCAACGGAAAGCGTTGAAACAATCGTTTTGTTGGCGAAACGGAAACCGTGTTGTTTTTATTCATTGTCGCTTCGAATTTGTAAAGGGAAACGTTTGTTACAGGAAACACTTTTTCAGAAGTTGAACATGTTTACAAAACGATTTTTATAATCATGTCATCAATATAATGTTTCTCGGTACATTTCTTACCAACCGATTAGTACAGTCATAAATTACTTTAATAAAAAATATCTATTTACTCGAACTCAGTCCACTGATCACTACGCACTATTAGTCTTTCAGAACGACTGCTTCCACCCAAAATCATAATTTCACCAAATCATTAGGACTTGATGGAAGCCAGCGAGTAAATCCAAAAACGAATTCTGACAGAAAGTGTAACTACCTTTTCCATTGACGACAAATGAAAGGTTTATTACTACGTTTTGCTTTTCATGATTTTTTTAAATTATTTTAATACACTCGCTATCGCTTATAACTTGATCGTAGTCCGTTTGTTTGTCCACAGGGCGCTCATTACACGCGATAATGACTGGATCTATCTGCAAGTGTAATACGATGTCGCGGCCATTGTGCCACGCTTAAAAATACAATCGACAGGAAACAATACTTTATCTTTAGTACTTTAGTCACGACCTGATCATATCTTATGGACTAATCAACTGACATCGCTGGAATGATTAACTATTATTTGTTTTGTGCTTGTTAAATTGTATAGCGAAAAAGTTCTGGATTGATAATGAAATATGTAACGATCCAATTTGTGGGGTTTAAACTTTTTTTTTTTAACTTTTAATGTCAGGTGATGATCTGAGAGAACAAGGACTCGTCGCCAGAAATTGCACAAACCAGAGAAGCAGAGAGTTCAGAGGTTCACAGCAATAAGCTACGCAGCAAAGGCTACAAAAAAGAACCTTAGAGAAATCAGACTAAAATTCAAAATTGCTATGTATTCTGTAATAGCATTTTTATTTGAAAATAATGTCTCAAGCAAGACAGATTATAAAAGATAACTTATTCAGCCAAGAAAAAAATACTATAAATTCATTTCTCGCTATTCCCTTCACACCTGTACAAAATTAAAACACCTTAACTTTTCAATTAGCTTTTAACAAATTGCTACAAGTACTCTTCACTGTTATTAAATATTCATTTGGTTGAAAACTGTTAAAAGGAACACTTATTTACCACTTTGTGGAGTATCTTGTACGTTGGGCTTGGCGCCTTGAGATATATGAAATGCATTCAATTAAAAAGAGTAATTCGAAACAGTTTTTCAAAATTCCTTTGCTTTAAAATGGCAGAATTTTTCGAGATACGACTTAGTCATTCATTATGTAATATTTATTAATGGTACCTAAATATTTTAAGAATCTATAATTTAATACGTTAGGCACCTTTGTACTGTACTCCTTTCACGACAATAAAGCTGTAGGAGGAAGAAGAAATGTATAATTTTTTCAAACTTGGAATTAAAATTAATTACTTATGGCTGAGTTACAACCACCGGGCGACCACTAGCATGAGAAACTAATATTGATTGGGCTTTAAAGGAGATACCTATACTTTTGAAAAACATTATAATCATTATGTGGTAAATACACGTCAGTTATCCTTTTCTTATAAGGTTTTTGTGTCGAGCATTACCACACGCAATGCATATTTTCAAATATTTAGTCATTCTAAGAATGTTAGAAGGAAGTTTTTATGAGTTTACTTCTTGGGTAAATTCAAAAATCGCCGTACATGACCATTTACGAACGTAACACGTAGCAATGCCAAGAATTTGTTTTATAATTTTGTTCAGTTATTAAGGAAGGTTATATGTATAATATTATATAGGACCATTGTAAAAAATCTAGAAATACGTATTTAATATAATGTTTTATAATACTACGCAATTTGGAGTCAATTTTTTTTCAAGTTTTATACTTATTAAATAATGCATTGGGTCCGCATATCGAATAAAAATCAATGACGAAACTAGAAACAGATCATGGCGAAAATTGGAAGTAATGAAGTGCCGAGGGGAACACGACTAACCTATCACGATCAAATAGAATCGTATACTTTCACAACTTGAATTTAGATGTCTTCAAAATTGCTTTGATAAAACTACACAAGTAGAGCAACATCTAGTAGCAATATTTCAATAACCCACAACAATCTGCTTAGGCATACACCCCCTTATTAAGGCTGCATATTCTGAAAGTTGGCAACGTCGCAAAAAGCTGTCAAATAATTACAAGTTTTAATTAATTTGGCAAATTTTCTGTATGAAAACAAGAAAAAACGCTTTGTAGTGCACTAAAAAAATGATATAGGAATGCAATCGAGACACTGAATTTGATGTTGTAACCGTTTCCGGTGTATAAAAGGCATTTGGAAAGCTTCCAAATGCCTTTTCTACATCTAAAACTATATATTCGGTGTTACGATATTAATTATTGCATTCCCTTATCAATGTTTTAGTGCACTACAGAGCCATATTTCTTATTTTCATACAGTAACAATGCCAAATTAATTAAAACTTGTTAATATTTGACAACCATTTGCGACGTTGCCAGCTTTCGGAATATACGCTCTTAATAAACGTGGACTAAAGTTACAATCAGGATAATCTTCGGACTAACCATACATTTCTATTTGAGAGAGAATAGGCTGTAATCATCCACGTGGGCCCAGGGCGGGTTGATAGATATCGCTTATTTTCGAATTTTTGTATCTAGGACTTGCCTGTTTCCTCACATTCTTACATCCTTCACCGTTTTGAGAGCGATGGTGATGAAATTAATTACAAAAATGTATGCGACCTACAACTCGTTAATCACTGCTATTTACTCAGGGTTGTTCCCTAATTTGTAGGCGTTTTATCACGATCCTAGTGGGTTTTTTTAGAATTTCAACTGCCTTAAAAAACTCTAGACAATTCTGAATCCTAACAATGCGATTATTCTATGTGAATTGAATACAATCGCTTGTTTTAACATCTTGACCGACATTAATGACAAAACTTACCACATATTCGTGCACATAACTCGGTTTTCTCGAAAACTCGCATCGTGATCGTTTCAGTCGTGAGTCTCGAAAAACCCTTTGATGTGTGGCCGACTACTAACGAACTATGCCGAACGATAAGCTCCAACTATTAGTCGGTTCAACATGCCGACAGATGTCGTCCTACACTAATCATTGTTACTGATTTACAATGACAATATCTTGTAATACGGTTAGTGTAACAATATTTGAATTTCATACTAAATTGATTATCTATCAATAATAGTGAACTTAACATTTCATTAAATAAATAAATTAATAGTTGTGCTAAGTTGAACGAACAATTTCGAGAAGGTTCTTCTTCCAATTCCCTGAACTGGTGGCAGAACATAGCAAGTCATCGCAATGGTCCCCAAGTACTAGGCGCGCATAACAACAAGGCGTTTACGCTAGGTGTTGTTGGGAGGCGGGCCGACGCGCCAGACATTCCCTTTCCACCGCCCAATCGCTATTGATCCACCCCGTCCCCCGCTCGACGCCCGTTGCCTATCTAACGGGGTGTAATGCGTTAGTTAACTGGGGGCCTTTATAATATGGACGCTTTTGATAACCTCTCTCGTAGTCGTGGACGCCTGGTAAGTGAGTTGGTTACGCGGTCGCGCTTGGTGCTAACGAACCGTAATGTGGCATGGCAAGGGGCGCCCCTGTCGATTATGTACTAAGCAAAAAAAAGCCTCATTGTTTGGCGTTTACTTCTGAGTTTCCATCGTCTTCATAAAAAGAGAAAAAACAATTCAAAGAAAAAAAAATATTTAATTATACTGTTTTTGAACATTCCAACTCTATTAGAATTTAATACACGTTAATAACAATAATAAAATTTATCCCTACACCCACGTACTGTGATAAAAGCGCCACCTGTTTAATTTAATGTCAATTAATAGTGATACATTTTATCACAAGATGGCACACGGTGTCGAACGGCCGGCCGGGAATAAGCGATCTCTTCGTTCTTAATGCGCTCCTAGTATTTTTGAAACCATATTTGGCGCTTTCATTTCGTCCGTTCGGGCAGTACTTATGGAACGATAGCGGAGTCAAACGACATTTGAATTATAATTTAACAATCACGATTTACGTTCTTGATCATTGCGCACTGAATTTTGATTATGACATCATCTCAGAGATTACACAAATTAATTTTATTGTTGACTTTGATTGCTATCAATCACTAATTTTAAAGCTGTATTAAATAAAATGTTAGGAAGTAGGTGAAATATAAAGTCTGTATGAATATGAATCCTAATTGTTTGAAATAAGAAAGACATTGCCGAACTATCGCTAAGCTAAATTCTATGCCTCAAAGAGCGTCAGCATAATGACGGGGCCCCCCTCTCAGAGGGCCAAAGCCTGCCGGGGTCGCGGGATTATTTCCTTACCGTGACCCCGGAACAGAAAGGGCTATTGAAGGACACCGTGGATTTTAGTCAGTAGAAGTCTGACAGTCCCTCCCGCCCTGCCCGGGGTGGGAGGACTCATTTGATGATTTTACCACGCTAAAAAAAAACAAAAAAAGCTAAATTCTATTCCTCCTGGGTTGGAGGACTAATTTGATGATTTTACCACGCTAAAAAAAAAGGTAAATTCCATCAGAAACGGTGTCACTTTAAATCCAGGATAATAACATTCCACTGATTACTCCAAACCTCATCGACCTTTGAATTCTAATACAAAGTTTTCCATCCCACAACCAACCATTAATTACAGAAACAAATCTGCGCTGGTATCAAGGCTTCTGTTTTTATTCGGCTCACAATTACCCCATCTAATTTGGGAGCGTTTAAGAACCACCAAAACAAAAAAGCCCGCCACACAGGTCGCACCGGCATTAGCATTACAAAACGGTTGCGGGCCGTGAGATATGGGTCGCAGATGCGCGCCCGCACCGCGCCGCTGTAATTAGTGTAGGCGCAATATATAATTGTTTCATTTCAGTAACGCCTGTCCCTCTCACCACTGTGCGAATTGTTCGCGAAAATATTAATGGTCTCAACAACACTGTCAAGAATCTACGCCAAAATGCCAAACATTCAATCGGACAGAAATCTTAGCAAAATAATTTCGGCCATACCAAAAGCTGTCGCCACACAAATAACAGATATCTACGTCCATGTACTAACATTAAACAATACTTCACAAAATCTCAAGATCTAAACGTCGTCAAGTCGTGTGGGAAAATAATCTCAAGCGCAATCTACATCCGAGCTAGGTCCTAATTAATTTAGTAATCGTTCGTGACGACTTATTCCGGCCCTAGACCCAACCACGAACCTAACGAAATCACGACTCCGCCAGACAACGATAATCGTTATTTTAAATTTATTAAAATGTCCTCTTTAAGGACTATATCGGAACGCCTATATCGGACTGTATAATTTATTCTTGCATTGGAGGAACGCGCTAAACAATGAGGGCTATTATCATTTCTAGAAGAGCACGTTTTGATTTATAAATGCACTGTAATATCATCCTTGCTTAAAAGCTGTGCTTTTTATTTTGTAAGTAATCGTTTAATGAATTGTGATGATATCGGACGTTATACTTTTGGCAAGCACCTCGTATTTTTAGATACGGTTTCCATAAAAAGCGAGAGGAAATTACGTGAGCTCGGCTAAACTAAACAGAAATGAGTCAATGTTTGTTTAATGGATTACGTTTAAACACAGTGATGCTTTTAACAATAACAGCGAGTTGCAAGTCGGCGGGCGCGGTTAGATTCTAAACAACATATTGTCGGCAATTTTCATGACAAAGTCGGCACAATACAACGGCATGCCGACAACAAAATGCCGTCGTGTCGGCCTGACGGCCCCTGGGGCGTCGCAATTAAAGTCCCGGTTGCACGAGGTGATAGGTGCACCGAATTGATGAGCAGGCCTTTACATTGATTAGTTTAAGATATGTACATATTAGTGTTTTATGATTTCCAGAAGTCTATTAAAGGGAAAGCGACCCCCTTTCCCTTTAATAGACTTCTGGAACAAAACCTACAGAAGACATGCATTATGACGAGAACATTTTCCAGAAAAAGTAGGTAAACTGAATTTTGTTAAAGTTTGAATCATGACATAAGATTTCATGATTTCTGGACTGTGGAAACTAGACTCTAGACTATAAAAACGAATCAAGAATAGAAGTTTAAAAGAGCAGTTCTGGTAACTTTGTAAATTGTTTTACTAACGCATAACTCTCCAAGTGTTTGGCAAGACATCAAATTACCAAGCTCAACAGCTAATTAGGTCCTAAAACTCATCTGCTTAAATTCTAAAATGCTGTCATTCAGTAAAGCACGTTTAATTGCAAAGGCAAGTAAGGCTGCACGTTTTAAGGGGCATTACATCGCATAACGAGGGCGGATGCGCAGGCGCACGCCTAACAAGTAACAACAGGGCATGCCGGCGACTTTGATACCCGCTGCGCGACAGGATCGCTTGCGTGAGCGCGACCCCGATGCGGTGCAAGATTGAGGCGATTCACTATAGCCTTTTAAATGCCGAAAATTGTTGAAGATTCGAAGAAGAGAAACGATATACAATTTTAAAGGCCTACTTTGCAAAATATATTCAGTCGTCTAGGGGTTTTTCGGCAGACTGCTATTATCATAGGCTATTTTCTGCTCATAAAAGTATTACAAAAGTAGTGAATGGAGGTTGATAGATAATATTTTAACACAATACGACAATTTTTCTCTTTTTTCGGTGTGATTAAAATTGAATTTTCATGGAATAAAAAGAAAATTTCTCCTAACAGGCATACTCGAGCCTGTCGAGTTCCTGCATTAGCGCATGCCTTCGCCATCGCTCACCATTTGCATCACAGTTCAATGGAGGATTTTGACGGACATCACTACACGGACCGCTCAGACATTTCTACACGCATAGATTGACAATGTCTTGCCGCTTAATGAAGCTACCGTTCGGTATTCTGCTGAGGAATATAGGAAATAAGTGGGACTTTTAATAAAGTTTCTTACCTTGTAAGATTGGATTTATATTGAGAAGTCTGCCATTAAATAAAGGCTTTTTTTGCAAAGAACCACTACTGCGTAGGTACCATTTATATTCCTCCTGTGCGCACTAATTATACTAATTGATCTATTCCTTAGTTTATATTCGTAACGCGTATTCTAGATAAACAAGATAGGATTCCTTTTCAATACTTCTCCCTGTGATGGTATTAAAAATAATCTTTTCACAGTTTTATTAGGTAGTACTTCAAAGTTATTATGTAGTAGAAATAAACTGTGTATCTGTGTATTTGGGCACTAGTTTAAAGCGGTTTATTTTCCAAGAAGCTTTTTTAGATGATTGGAAACAAAACCAAATCCTTCTCTATCAAGTGTATAACTTTTTTGCAAGGACAAAGAATGATTTAAAAGATAATTTTGGTCTATAAGCTCTAAAATATCTCAAGAAAAAATGTAACGTGTCATTTTTATGACTGTGCGTGCAGGTACTAGAAAAACTACGGCATCAATCAGAAAATTTCGGCAGTAATGTTGAATAATGCAGATTGCATTTTTTTACACGAAAAAAAATAACTAGTACAGGATAAGATAGTTATCTCTTCGGATCAACTGCGGTTGCCACTTCTAATAACTCACTTTGTTAACTCCTGGCTAATCCATAAAAAATAAAAAATATTTTGATATAATTTGTAAAATACTAACACTCACAAGCAGAATTGTATTTCTTATCTGAAATTTTTAAACATAGACTTTTAGACCCGCTGAAAATTTACACCTAGTCAAAACAGGATTTCGGAATAACATGTAGGTATTTTTATGATAAGCGTGAAAAATATCAATTGATCACTGCCTTTTTTATATTTCTTCGTTCTTTGCTTTATTTTAGGTAATAAATAAGATTGTTACAAAGAAGATTCTACAAAAATTGCGTTAAGTAACAACAAATTTTATATTTCTTTAACATTCAATCTGTAATTTACTCTATGCACCTATTATCTAGCAATAAAGACATTTATGATTATAGCAAATTCATACAGAAGTTTAAGTACCTACAACGGAATTATTTTTTTAAAAATCACGTGTATTCAATAATTTCAATAATTGATTATAACACCGTCGTGGTACACCATTCTGAAAAAGCCACTCACAAAGTCACAATCATCATCATCATCAGCCTATAATGTTCCCACTGCTGGGACACAGGCCAAAGTCACAATATTTACGCAAAATAAAGCACTGGTTATTCCTTTTAATATCTTGACGTTTACCAATACCATTGTAACACACTAACACAGGGTAATAGTAGTCAAATGCATGCAAGTAGTCCAGGCAATCCAGGACACCGCGGGGCGTCCGTCCAATACCATGCATTAAAGAAACAAATAATAATCGAACTCAAAACCATTTAACGACTTTTAGGTACTTCAATTACATTTACGTAAACAATCAATATTATGATTTAACTAGATTTGTGCGAAAGAAATATTTATATGCAGAGGATTGTAGATATTACTATCATACCCAACGACCGAGACGAAATTTAAACTTACTCACTAACGTTACACCTGCATTTTCCTTCCCTTGATATCAATTTATCAAAATGTTAATTCAATCTTCAAGTATCAAAAAAATATTTCTTCGAAACATTCTGGGCACGTGAAATGAAAATTCATGCACAACGATGCTTGTAGCGCCATCTCTTGGTACAACATATGAGTTAATTATGACAGCTCTGCTGTCTTTTCTTCTATTTACAGAATGCTATGACTTAAAATATACGCTGAAATGCTTCAAAACAGCATTTATTTCGTAGTTTATGTTGTTATATATTTATTTCTACACCGCATGGGAACGGTAAACTCGCAAATAACTTTAAAATACTCACGAAACATAACCTTGCAAAAACTGACATCTGTCAAAACTTTCATCACAAATGTTCACAAAAACACTGTAAATAAACATATAGCACGGTTTTACGACCTCGACGAACGAGAAATGTTTGAATACTGACAGAAAAAATGCATCTGGACAAGTTTTCAGCAATATTCCATGGTTTTTAGGTGTTAAGAAAATTATAACCTCTAAGCCCAAAACAATGAGAGATTTTTATGTTTTTCAGCAAGTTTTTGCAATTATTTTACTTTAGACCATCAAGTTGAAAGCAATTGGTAGTGCTGAGCCAAGTTTAACTAGCAGTTTTTCAAGTTTCAGTAGATTTCATTTGAACAATTTACTTTGACGTCTCACTGTTTACACTTGCACCAATTCATCACCATTCAAATTAGTTTTAATGATTTTTGTACTACTAATAATTGTTTTGAATATTTAAGTTAACACTGATACAACAATGCTTAGACCTTCATTGATTAAATTTAATGCATTTAAAATATCCGCAAGTAACCAAAGAACTTGGCCAAAATTAGAAATTTCAGTAAGGTGACAAATGTTATAAAATAACATAATTTAATTGAAATTATAACAATTTACACCTTTGACTGTAACTGTTGTGATTTTACTTTCTTTGAATTTATCAAATTCATTCAAAGAAACTTCATATTCAATTAAAAATTGGTTAACAGGTAAGTCACCCGCACATAAACAAAACTTAAAACACAATATCTCTCATCAGCTAGGTGGGACAGAGGCACAGATGTAGCTTGGTTCACACTGGACTGCCGTGAACTTATACAGTGTAGTGCACTCTGACACGCTGGTGGTTGCAAGCAGCCAGCGCTCCCTGACGACCCATATGGAATATTGCCAAAACCGGTCTCACACACCCACCTTCTTCATAATCCCAGTCTTCCGTTTGGAGAATGTCGTATACCGTCGCAGTTTGTTGTCAATGTATTCCATTTTGATCTTCACACGACCCTTGGTCTTTTTGCCATTGGAAGGTGGCGATTTCTTGGGTTGGAGAGATGCATAGCCGTCATCTGCTATGTCGGGCATGGGGCAGTGGTCGAGGCCGACGTTCTGCGGTCGCTCGTCATAGCACTGGTCCGAGGGTCTCTTGACGCCGGCGCGCGGCATCGGGCACGGCTGCATGCCGGGCCGGAGCCCGCCGCCGCCGAGCGCACTGGGCGGCCTTCCAGATCCGTACATGTCCGGCATCTCGCCGATGAGTCCCATACCATACGGCGACCCGAAGCGGGGCTCCCGCGCTCCGCCGGGCGCGTCCATTATAACCTCGCAGTACGCCACAGTAACCGGTGCGCGGACGCGCTATACACACCTCACCGTCCGAACGACGAACGGAGACTAACTTTGAACCGAAAACGCGAAAGAGCCGAGGGCGGGACTGACGAGTCGGCCGCTCGGACCGCGACTGACTTCGCACAACTGCGCCCCGCGCACCTCGACCTCTATCTGTCTCTGTCTCGCGCGATACGTGCAATATCTTTCGAAGGGGACGGAAACGCTAAGCGCGGCGTAACCCGACACATCCGTAGGAAAAGCGAACGTTCGCCGGGAACCCGCGAACGTTTCAGTGCCCGAAATCCGTATTAAAATAGAGCTTTTATTTTGAGTTTATTTCGTAAATAGAAATAATAGAGTCGGAAGTGGAGCGTCTCGGGCGCAGCGGCGGGGCGGTGGGCAGTGCCAGAGCCATATTTAGACGCGAGCCGTGCCAAATATGGCAATCGACGGTCAAATGGGGGCCACTGAAATCCCTCCTACTCGCACCTGGCGATTTTCACGTCTAATAATTAAAAACTTTGTCACGTCACTTAGGTATTGAAAGATACATACCTACCTAGTCATGGCTCATTACATTTACTTAATATGTATGTGTCGTACTAACTTGTAGCAGCCCTGGCTCACTCCGCAGTGTAGGTATAAAACTGCAAGCATTCGCGGGATCCACTTCGGAGTGGACATTTAGTCGGTTGCCGCGCGCCGCCCACTACGCACGCGCTTACATAAATATTATTTAAGTTTGGTGTTTGGTTGAAAGTACGCACGAGTTAAAAAAAAATATGATGAGGAAAAAAAAATACTGCATAACTTTTGGTTGTTTAAATAATGACAGTGATAGGAGCCTCACGTTTCACACACTACCGCGTGATTTCGAAAGGTAAGAAAAAAAGTGAATATTTATCTATGTAGTACATATTTAATAATGATCAAAAAATTGTCTACCTGCTTGTGGCGTGCTTATTAATGTCATTTAAGTACCGGCTAGTAATCATGATCAGTTAAGCATGATTAGGTAGGTTACAAATTTGGCCTACAAGACGACCAAGATAAATAAAATAGACGATTATCAAACCTGACATCACTCTCACTCACCTAAGCTGAATACGGGTAGGTCGAATTATGATCGGTAGAAAGTAGGAAGATGTTTACGTTATTGTTTAGACACGTTCAAACTCAGATAATGGCTACACTACGCATTCAAGGTCACCGATCGTAATTCTCTTCGCGACTTTTTTACCTACTTACCTACAAAGACACGCAACACGGCGCCTGTGACAATGAAATGAATGAAATGAAAATGATAAGGACTAGTTACCTATTTTGCCGTAAACGATAACAATCGATCTTTAAAGTTATGACTACAGCTTGGCCAGAACGGATTGAAACGGAACTAATCTTTTTGTTTCTGACAACGTTTTAAAATTTTTGATATTTGATGTAAACAAAGACCGCAGGTTTGTTAGATTTATTATTGTGCCACAAAACTAACTTATCAAGAGAAAAAAAAATTCATTACAGCTTGGCCAGAACGGGTTGAAACGGAACTAAAATTTTTATTTCTGACAGCGTTTTAAAATCTTTGATATTTGATGTAAACAAAGACCGCAGGTTTGTTAGATTTATTATTGTGCCATAAAACTAACGTAATAAGTGAAAAAATAAATAAAATAAAATCATTCAAAGTGCTGGTAGTGCGAAGACAGTGGCGACTTCCGGTTTTCTACATTTTTATGTCAACCTGTAAATGTGCTGGTAGCGCGAAGACAGTGAACAATTCATAATGTAATTAAACAATGCATAAAATACGTATTCCTACCTAACTGTGCCCAAACTCGCGAGTCGCAACCCTATTGAGCTTGACCGACAGTAACCTTTTAATGTCGTTGGCGTCAGATAAACTAAAATGAACTCTCGCGCGTCACTATTCAGTTCATTTTTGCTTGCGCACGGGAAGTTTAGGCTATTATAAAAGTTGGTGAGTGATGCGGGTGCAAGTAAAAATGGACTCTATTCTTTCGTGCATAGATTTTACATTTGTTTGTTTTCTTTTTGGGAGTTATCCTTCTGTGCCTTTAGGTACTATTATATATTCTGTGCTTGTAGGTAGCTGTAGCGAGTTCTATTTCGCATTATCAAGTTTTATGCGCTTTTTCTAAGCTAGGTAGGTATTTACTCAGTCCTATGTGTTTATTTAATATATTCCTTAGAATCCGAAATGTTAGGTAGGTACTACTCCCACGAGTCTAAGAATCAGAACTACTGAAATAAAACACTATTCAAACAAATAATCTCAAGTAGGTATCTAAAGGCATGGAAGAACATTGTTTGGCAACGTTTGCCTATAAAATAATGAGCTAGGTATTATTTCTACCTATTATTTCCACCTATTATTTCCACCTACCTAATTTTCCTGTATTACCATTATACCTACTTACTGTACATACCGCTCGTATCGTATACTTACCTAGTAGGTACCTACCTAGGTACCTGAATTTATAGCCAAATGGACGTGCATCCATGTGCAAGTGCATTGCAATTTTGCAAGACTTTTTAGGTATTATCATTTGCTTCAAACTTGTTATTGTTGCCTTTGAATCCAAATCAAGTTTTATTTTAACTCTTAGTTAAATATAGCTAACAATGTGATAGGTACTTGGCATTTCGAGCAGTTTATGTGCACTAATTTTCAGTATTTGAGACGTAAAGTAAACTGGAACTTTGACAATTTCAAACTGACAATTTTCAAGCGAAAAATTAGTTCTGGCTTCGCACACCAGAGGCGCTGTTCCATTTTTTCATACAAAAATGCTGTAAATACTGGAAAGACGCTGTAAAGTAAAAGAGTGAAAATTCGTGCTAAGGGTACAGTTTGCCTTAACGGGTTACTAGGTATTTGAACTTTCAACGCAATAAAAATCTATGTTTTTGACCTCGACGTCTCTAAAATTTATGACAAAAATTAAAATCAGTCGCATTTTATGGTGTTATTAGCAGAAATTTGTAAATTTTCCAAAGAACCGCCAGCTGACCGCCCACTTTCCGCGCATATTGCCGTGTTTCGCCTTTTAAAGTTTATTTTATTGTGCTTAGTCAGAGTTCAGTAAACCTTACTACATTGGAAAACTTTTAAAAATATATTTTATAGACGTGTTTAAAACAAAATAATACCATAATTGTAAAGGAAGGAAATGTTAATTATTTCTGATATGGATAAAAAAAGTTTCACGACTTTTTAATTATATAGATTTCGAAAGTGTTAATTAATGACTGTTTGGTTTTAAGAGCTAGACAGAGCCAATAATAGTATGACAACGCAACGGTTCCTAGCCACAGGACACATACACTGGAAGGGCGCAGAAATGGCCATGCCAGGTAGGGTTGCCAACCGTACTATCTACTATATAAAAATAAGTCGGCTTTTCCTTCCTGACGCTATAACTCCAGAATGCACGAACCGATTTCCACGGTTTTGCATTCGTTGGAAAGGTCTCGGGCTCCGTGAGATTTATTGCAAAGAAAAACATCTGGTGGCGAAACGGAGTTCGCCGGGTTTGCTAGTAATATTATATAGTACTAGCTGTTGCCCGCGACTTCGTCCGCATTGTATTTGGTTTATGGCACCTATACCAATATTCTCTTTTTTAATTCGTTGAGAAAGTGGGGTACCTGATGTCCCACTTTAAAGTTTGTTATAGAATCTATAACAAACTTTAAAGCAAATGAAATGAAAACTTCCAGACACAACACTTTCTATACGACATTGGTAGTTTTTCCCTCTGGTGCTAAAATAAAAAGCTGGTCAGCATTACTGACAGGCGAGCATGTGTTATATTTAGTTGGCCGTGGGAAAAACAGTTGGACCTTAGGTCGACATCAGCTTCCTTCAGGGTCTGTCCTTGGGACTTATTTATGGTCATCCCGAAGTAAGCGGCTACCGGGAATTGTGTGAGTTTGAACTGGAAAAGGAATTGTTGGAGATGAGTGGTATTCACGGTATCAATGCAGTTTCCCCTGAGCCACATCCGGTGAGAATTTCAGCTTAAATTTCTGTGTAATGCAGTAACTATTAGTCGCGTTCCATTGCACAATTTTGGTGGAGTTAGATTTCTTAGAAGCATTATTATTACTTTTAGGTTATTTTATGAGCTCGAGGACCACAGGCAGTTAATGAATTTAAAATCTCGAGTGGGTAGTTGCTGGCATCATCCTGCGTTATTGTATGACGTGTGAACCACATCATTCCCAACAATTTCGGCTAATATGTTTTCATTTATTGCAGCGGTTCGGTAATTTTTTTAGTATCGCACGATCAAATAGCCAAGAATTTTCCTGAAGTGTTATACTTGACGGGACTCCGAATACGTAACTTATCAATTCTTCTTACAACGGGCAGTGTCTGCCGGAATTTTCCGGAGAACAGTACCTACCGTGATATTGTCCATGGGTCTATCATCATGGCGAATGTCTCAAAGTGTTCTGTCCACGGCCTCGACGGCTTTTTTGTTCGACATGGTACATTCAGACGATTACATTTTTTTTAGCGTGGTAATACATCACGTGGAACACAACGTGCACTCTTACTCGCCGCCCGCATGGCCGCGCCTACAGTGGCTGGAGATCGTGTAGCGACGTCTGTCGCCATCGGCGTCTACCGCTGCGGCTGGGCTGGAGGTGGACATTGTCCTCTCCCTCATGCGTCCCGCCTCCTCCTTCGCTAGCATGACTGCTTCGCAGAAAGAGGCGACTGCTTCCCATTCTGTCTCGCCCCGCAGCATCATGGTCTCGACCAATACTAAGCAAGAGAGGTCACCGATTATAGTCGTAGTGAGGACACGGCGGTTCTCTGCCCAAGTGGGTAGTCCTGCACCGTATGCTCCACCGTGTCCTCCAGGCGATCCACGCAGTGGTGACACCCAGGCGTTTCTTCCTTCCCTATCCGACACTGCTACCTGCCGAAACTTTCGTGTTCGTTGAGGACCTACGTCATGTGCTAGGTCAGGCGGGACGCCGTGACGCCTATCCAGCCACTCCTTAAAGATGGGTCTTACCACCGCGGTTGGGGCTAGGGTTGCCAACCGTACTATAATATATATTACCTATTGTACCTACTATATTTAGTGTCTCCGTACTATATACTTTTGAAGAAATATATAGTACGTGAAATTACTATATTTCCGTACAATAGCTAAATTTTTATATTTTGCGTTTCTATTTCATTACTAAAATTAGTAAAATAAAAAAACTTCCTGCAATTTACGAACACGTTTTTAAAAAATATAGAAGAAGTGCAAAAAAATATAGTTTAAAAAAAAAATAAGTAAAAATATAACTTTAGTCTATTTTTTATTCTTCCCTACTAAAATACTATATTTTTTTGAAGCGTACTATATTTTTTATGGCTTTTTCAAAAAAAAATACTATATTCTGACAAAAAAATGTTGGCAACCCTAGTTGGGGCGTGCCCGGAACTCGGTTGCGACAGTCGCTCTCTCCATATTGCCCTGTGATCGTACCGGAGCTCTTTCCTGGGATTCATCCTGGCGATTGTATTGTATTGTATAGCGGGCTGGTATCCGCAACTCCACGTCATATGCGCGTATTTTGAGTGCGGATGAGATGATCATTCTCCTGGCGATGCGCCTCGATAGACGCGGTGGAGGGCCGTCGCCTCCAGGGGAAGACGACTACATTACAATCCTGAAACACCTTTGCTTTGTCACAGTTTCATGACTACGAATACGTTGAGTGTTGCAGTGCTGTCTTAGTCAAATGGGATTTTAAACAACAAAAAAACAAAAAAAAATACGCATCTTACTTTGTTAGTGACGTACAACAGAGACTGCTCATCAGGCTGAACAACTTTGCTAAGACGTCATTCCTTTGTAGCTGTGGGCTCTTGGAGTTCCACAACAGGTGTTCGAGATCTTCAATTTTTATACGTCAACATGAGAGTGCTCATCAGGCTGAGCAACTCTTGCTGAGACGTCATTCCTAATGTTATAGTGTAGCTGGGGTCTTAGTGTTCCACATCAGGTGTTCAAGATTTTCAATTTTTATATGTCAACAGAGAGTGATCGTCAGGCTGAACAACTTTGCAAAGACGTCGTTTCTGTATATGTAATAGTGTAGCTGGGCTCTTGGTGTTCCACATCAGGTGTTCCAGTTCTTCAATTTTTATACGTCAACGGAGACTGCTCATCAGGCTGAACAACTTTGCTAAGACGTCATTCCTTTACATGTTATAGTATAGCTGGGCTCTTGGAGTTTCACAACAGGTGTTCCAGATCTTCAATTTTTATACGTCAACAGAGAGTGCTCATCAGGCTGAGCAACTCTTGCTAAGGCTTCATTCCTATACATATAATTGTTATAGTTTAGATGGGCTTTTGGGTTTCCACATCAGGTGTTCCAGAGATGTTCAATTTTTGTATGTCAACAGAGAGTGCTCGTCAGGCTGAACAACTTTGCAAAAACGTCATTCCTGTATTTGTTATAGTGTAGCTGGGCTCTTGGTGTTCCACATCAGGTATTCCAGATCTTCAATTTTTATATGTCAACAGAAAGTGCTCATCAGGGTGAACAACTTTGCTAAGACGTCATTCCTGTATATGTTATAGTGTAGCTGGGCTCTTGGAGTTCCACATCAGGTGTTCCAGTTCTTCAAATTTATTCCCTCAGCAGAAAATGCTCTTCACGCGGAACAATTTTTGCTATCGCACCATTTTTGTATCTCTTATAGTTTAGCTGGTCCGTTGCGGTTCTGCACCAGGTGTTCAAGTTTCCAAGATAAATTATAGCCTATGTGTTGGCCAGACTTAATACCTATACAACAAAACAAAAATCATTCAAATCCGTCCAGTACTTTTTGAGTTTATCCCGGACATACATACAGACAAACAGACAAACAGACAAAAATTCTAAAAACTATATTTTTGGCTTCGGTATCGATTGTAGATCACACCCCAAGTATTCTTTTAAAAAAATATTCAATGTACAGTTTTGACTTTCCTACTATTTTATTATATGTATAGATTGTACTATATTTTGGGTCTCCGTACTATATACCTACTGTTGAAGAAATATATTGTACGCGAAACTACAATATTTTAGTACAATAGCTCAATGTTTATATTTTGCGTTTCTATTTCATTACTAAAATTAGTAAAATAAAAAAAAACTACCTGCAATTTTCGAACACGTGTTTAAAAAAACCCCCGACACAAAAACCAAGATCCCTTTAAAAAGTACTAAATAATAAAAAAAACTCAATCTTAAAGTACCTAATTATGTATTAATAATTATAAAAAAAATACGTCACGTTGGGGGACCGCTCCAAACTATTTATTATCTACGATTTTTTTCGGTCCCCCAACGTGACGTATTTTTTTTATAATTATTAATACATAATTAGGTACTTTAAGATTGAGTTTTTTTTATTATTTAGTACTTTTTAAAGGGATCTTGGTTTTTGTGTCGGGGGTTTTTTAAATTTTTAATTTAATTTTATTTGATACTTTTTATAGGTACACACTTATTATTATATCATTTTATGTTGGGCGGTTACAGCACAAATTATTTAATAACCCACGTGATAAATCATCTTTAGCAGAATTGCAAAGACTGAGATGTATTAATTGACACTCTCACTTGACAATCGGATTTCCATGTCCTAATTTTCTCTCCACCAATTTTCTCATCAAACAAAGCTGAGATCACTCTCGATTAAGTCATCAGTATTCCCTTTCAGTGGCTTTTATTTGCAGGGCCCCCGTAAGGTCTACTGGCGCCTGTGTGCAAAAAAGGATTTTGGCGCCCCTTAAAGCATTTTGAATCATCTTTTTTTTTATGGTTGATAGGTCAGTGGTGTATTTTAAAATTCAGCGCCCATGGGCTGTAAAGCTTGCCGCCTTGGAACTTAAAAAAGAAACAATCAAGTGCTACTCAAACTTCACACCCAGAGTGCCATACCACCTTAGAGAAGACAAACTTAAAATTTTACAATTTGTAGGCCTAAAGAAGAATAACTTACATAAGAAGCATATGTAATTGAAAAATGAGCTATCAAAAGAGAGGTCAAGAAAAGCGAATGTCAACCTTATTGGAAGCGAGCGCGAAATTTTTTAGGCTTTTGGAATAGGACATGGTAATTAGGTAACGCAGTTAGCTGTAAAAGTAAAACGTTTCCGGACTTCAAGTTTTAATCTAAAAGTGAGGTCAAATATTTGAAGTCTTTAGTACTTAAACCTAATCCTATATAGGTATTATAAGTTCTCAACTCCTATTAAGATTTTTTTTTTCATATCTTTTTTTCAAATTTTTTTTGGGCCCTCTCTTGGCTTTGGCGCCCTTAGAGGATGGCGGCCGTGTGCATTGCACACTTTGTACATATGGTAGCGGGAGCCATGTTCATTTGAGACCCCACTCGTGTATTTTTGCAGACATTCGGTTATTTTTCCCCACTTTTAACCCCTACAACTCGGCTCAACCGATTTTCATCAAAAACATCTACTCGTATAATACTAAGAACACTCGACACGTAAGTCACCATTATTACAAAAAAAAAACTAAATTGAAATCGCTGACATACACACAGACAGACAGACATACATACAAAAAAACAGACAGACAGTCAGACAGACACATCAAATTTATAACACCTCTCTTTTTCCGTCGGGGTTTAATGTACTGACTAAAATCCACGATGTCCATTAATAGCCCTTTACGTTCCAGGGTCACGATATTCGTTAGTCCCGCGACATCAAACGATGCTAAGAACACTCTCGATTAATTCATCAATATTCCCTTTCAGTGCGCTTTCATTTAAGACCCCACTCGAGTTTATTTGCAAACCTCGGTTACCCTTCCCCACTTATACCCCCACAACTTTTAAACGGCTCAACCGATTTTCATCAAACATATCTAAGAACACTCGCCCGTAAGTCACCTTTAATTAAAAACTAAATTGAAATCGCTTCATTCGTTCGGGCTCTATGGTGCCACAGACAGACAGACAGACACGTCAAACTTATAACACCCCTCTTTTTCCGTCGGGGGTTAAAAAGAGAGGTCAAGAAAAGCGAATGTCAACCTTATTGGAAGCGCGAGCGAAGCGAGCGCGAAATTTTTTAGGTTTTTGGAATAGGACAAGGTAATTAGGTAACGCAGTTAGCTGTAAAAGTAAAACGTTTCCGGACTTCAAGTTTTAATCTAAAAGTGAGGTCAAATATTTGAAGTATTTAGTACTTAAACCTAATCCTATATATTATAAGTTCTCAACTCCTATTAAGATTTTTTTTTTCATATCTTTTTTTCAAAAAATTTTTGGGCCCTCTCTTGGCTTTGGCGCCCTTAGAGCATGGCGGCCGTGTGCATTGCACACTTTGCACATATGATAGCGGGAGCCCTGTTCATTTGAGACCTCACTCGTGTATGTTTGCAGACATTCGGTTATTTTTCCCCACTTTTGACCCCTACAACTCGGCTCAACCGATTTTCATCAAACACATCTATATTCTAAGAACACTCGACACGTAAGTCACCATTATTACAAAAAAAAAACTAAATTGAAATTGCTGACATACACACAGAAAGACAGACATACATACAAACAGACACATCAAATTTATAATACCCCTCTTTTTCCGTCGGGGGTTAAAAATGAGCTATCAGAAGAGAGTTCAAGAACAGCAAAGGTCAACCTTATTGGAAGCGCGAGCGAAGCGAGCGTGAAATTTTTTAGGTTTTTGGAATAGGACAAGGTAATTAGGTAACGCAGTTAGCTGTAAAAGTAAAACGTTTCCGGACTTCAAGTTTTAATCTAAAAGTGAGGTCAAATATTTGAAGTATTTAGTACTTAAACCTAATCCTATATATTATAAGTTCTCAACTCCTATTAAGATTTTTTTTTTCATATCTTTTTTTCAAAATTTTTTTGGGCCCTCTCTTGGCTTTGGCGCCCTTAGAGGATGGCGGCCGTGTGCATTGCACACTTTGTACATATGGTAGCGGGAGCCCTGTTCATTTGAGACCCCACTCGTGTATTTTTGCAGACATTCGGTTATTTTTCCCCACTTTTAACCCCTACAACTCGGCTCAACCGATTTTCATCAAACACATCTATATACTAAGAACACTCGACACGTAAGTCACCATTATTACCAAAAAAAAAAAGGTTGCACTCCAGGAGTGCCGGTAGAAGTGAAAACTTTTTTGTTACTATGTTTTATTTTAAAACTGGAGTAGTACAGATATGAAATTAACTAATTTGAATGACGTCTTACTCATTTTCGATCAGGGTCACGTGACCCTGACGCGAGTTTTAAATTTTTTACCCATTACAGAAAAAGTGTACAACGCCGCTAAAGAAGTTTTCACTTCAAAAACTAAATTGAAATCACTGACATACACACAGACAGACAGATATACATACAAACAAACAGACAGACAGTCAGACAGACACATCAAATTTATAACACCTCTCTTTTTCCGTCGGGGTTTAATGTACTGACTAAAATCCACGATGTCCATTAATAGCCCTTTACGTTCCAGGGTCACGATATTCGTTAGTCCCGCGACATCAAACGATGCGAAGAACACTCTCGATTAATTCATCAATATTCCCTTTCAGTGCGCTTTCATTTAAGACCCCACTCGAGTTTATTTGCAAACCTCGGTTACCCTTCCCCACTTTTACCCCCACAACTTTTAAACGGCTCAACCGATTTTCATCAAACATATCTAAGAACACTCGCCCGTAAGTCACCTTTAATACGAAAAAAACTAAATTGAAATCGCTTCATTCGTTCGGGCTCTATGGTGCCACAGACAGACAGACAGACAGACAGACAGACAGACAGACAGACAGACACGTCAAACTTATAACACCCCTCTTTTTCCGTCGGGGGTTAAAAATAGAAGAAGTGCAAAGAAATATAGTTTTTTATAGAAAATAAATATGTACTTAAGTAAAAATATTACTTTAGTCTAGGTACTTTTTATTCTTCCTTACTAAAATACTATATTTTTTTGAAGCGTAGGTACTACATTTTCTATGGATTTTTCAAAAAAAAAAAAATATTCCGACAAAAAATATTGGCAACACTAATGCCAGGTGGCCTACTTTGAGCTATACATACCTATAGTCTTCTAGCGCCACCTCTTTCTCTCAGTGGAGCTACTCTTGCTATAAGACGTCATGGTAACTTGGTAAGCCACCAGGACCACACATGGCCAGACTGGCTTTAATGTTTTTTTTTTTGAATAAATGGCAGCCCGTATATACACATGACAACGTACCGATATGCTTAGATGATCCATTGAGCGGTTTTCCAGGCGGGACGTGTATATGTGTAACAAAACAAACAAATGTATAAATATGTGTAACAAAACAAACAAACTCTCATTGATCACGTGTAGGTACCGTAGGGCGTAGATCCTACTTAGTTACGAAGGACATCAGGTTGAAATGATTTATCATATCCTTGGCAACTGACCTGGATCGTAAGCAGCATCCTGCTTATCACAAGGATAATGTTACATAAATGAGTTCCCAGAATAGCTTACGTTATCTAAATATAAATACCAAGTTTAACTTAGTTAATTGGGGCTCCAAAAAGCCAAAACTAAGTAAATATATATTTAGTTTACCCATATCAGAGGAACTGCTAATTTTATCCTTATGTTAATTTGTAATAAATGTTAAACTTATGTCAGTCTAATTAGTAATTTAAGTGATAATTTGGACGTGGTATTACGAAGTCAGATAGACTAAAGGGGTACCTAGTGATGTTACCTAATATGCAATCCCTTTTCTTTTTAGGCTAAGGATGGGGCCACCCTCTGTTATCAGAGGCCTTGACATGGCCTTAGTGTTATTTGTAATAGCGCCGACACCACGCTGTGAATAAATTTCGCTAAGCAATAAGCTCAAATAGTGGTGGCCCAGTGGTTCGAAGTTCGAACTCAGCCAGGCGCATTACTTTATTTATGTAATTTATTTCATCACCACTGCTCTCAAAACGGTGAAGGAAAACATCGTGAGGAAACCGGCATGTCCTAGAACCAAAAATTGGAAGACATGTGACATCTACCAACCCGCACTGCGCCCACTCCCTCTCACAGAGAGGAGGCCTGTGTCCCAGCAGTGGGAACATTTAAAGGATGATGTTGAATAAGCTACTGACAGTGACCCAAGCGCTCACCGCTCTTGTTGCACGATCGGACGAACTAAAGCACATCGTAGAGTCCAGTGATGAGATTTCTTATAGAGGTTTCAAGATATTTTTGTTCACCGATGAGATTGAAAAAGACACATTGGTACTAGCCCGTGTTTGAATCAAACACCTCTGCCGTGAAAGGCGAGGACTTTCATGTTAACCTCTGGGCCAACACCGATTCCGCTTGTCCGCGCGGAGGAGCGGGGCGTTGCGTTTCGTACAAGTTGATGAATATGAGACCCCTTTTAATGGTGAGAGTCAAAATGGCGGGTGTACCTCAACGAATCAAATCCTCATAGGTATCAAAAAATTGTACCAAAACTGTACTATTCAGTACCTGGGTTTAAAAAAATAGTACCTTCATCAGAACAAAATTATATCAAAATGTAGGTAAATACACCCGCCATCTTGACGTCGTACGACGTACGACGTACGACGTACAATTTTGGTACAATTTTTTGATACCTATGAGGATTTGATTCGTTGAGGTACACCCGCCATTTTGACTCTCACTTTTAATGCACGTTCGTCGCGGACGAGCAGTGACGTGCTCCAAGTCGAGCACATACCGCACCAACAGTACTGACTTCGCAACCACTACGGCTCCGGCATGGCAGCCTGTCCGGCTTCCTCACGGAGGACGACGTCACCGTGGGCGGCATCGGCATCACAGTGCGCTGCAAGACGTTCGTGAAATTCCGAACTTGCTGGAATTGCCGGCTACTTCGACAGCATCCTCGACATAGTGTTTAGCAGCATCTCGGTGGACGACGTGATACCCGTGTCCTACTAGAATAGTAGAAAGCTTCATCTTCGACCACATCAATCATCGTTGGAGACGAGATAGTGGTCAAAGGCGAGACTATCATAATAAACAAAAAGAGAGAGAGTATCGAAATTCGCATATTTACCCGACTGCGCCAGGAGGGTTATGTTTTTGATGTGATGACTTTTGACTATATCGATAGAAAATTAATAAGAACCGTAGATACTCCAAAAGAAATTTCACTACACAAAACCACAATTATTAACAAAGTCGACGCACCAGAACCAACTCAAATGGCGAATATTCAAACTCTCTAAGCACAGCCGAGGTAACTATCTTTCTGTTTTTTTTTTATATTTCTAGAACTTTAAGGAACTGGCAATCATCATCAGCCCAGTTCCCACTGCTGGGACACAGGACTCCTCTGCGTGAGAGAGAGTGGGCCATAATCCACCACGCGGGCCCAGTGCGGTTTGGTAGATGTCATTTGTCTTCGAATTTTTGGTTCTAGGACATGCCGGTTTCCTCACGACTACTTACTACGTACGTATTTCCCATACTTAGAATAAAATAAACACTATGATACGTGACCGATGACAGTTACCCATAGATATATTCGTAAACATATGATGACGGTAGTAAATGACATGAATAGTAAACTCGTCTATGAGTCTATGGCATTGTCCAATGACCGGATATCCGATAGTGTCAAATCCCGTTGCATCAGGGCCTAGTTTTCCATAACTGGTTTGGAGTGGAGGGAATATTACTTTATGATTGTTTGTGTGGTTGATGGTTGATCAATATTATAAACTAGCACCTTTTTTCAGGAGATTCATCGCGTAAATCCTCCAGCCCAGAGTGGGACTTTCAAAATCCTACTAAATGTTCTACAGCCTAAAAGTGGAAATCCATATTAGACTTTAACTGCCTCGACGTCGACCATACTGAAACAGTTTGTCTAGAAAATCTAAAGCCATTACCGTTAAACCGTGGGATCATCGCTGCTGAGTTTTTACAGAATATCACTACTGATTTGTTCCCTTCTCATTTACAAAATTTGGAAATGTCTTCCACACATTTTCCTTTACATTTTGGAAATGTTATTTTATTACCCAGGGGGGTTCTAAGGGGCATTTCTACGAAGAGGGCCTTTTTTTTGTCCTTTAAAAAAAACATGTTTAGAAGTTACATAAACATCCCAAAATTTTAAGCGTACGTCTTAATCTATATTCTAACTGGAGAGCATAACATAAATTCCGTAGGTACTACTTCTTAATTTTCCTAAAAAAAAACTGAAGTGAAAAAACGGGTGTAATTTCACTGATTTTGACCTGTCCCTCTTCCGAAATCGAGTGTAAAATATGTTATATTTTTGAATGGAGCTTAATTTCAAGCAAACTTTTGATATTCTTAGTTAAATAGACAACTAACCAAGAGTCATTGACAATAAATAAACCTGTAATTGCTTATTTTGTTATATTTTTGTGGATGCGTAAAGATTTGTCCCAGTCTCATCAATCATTTCCGTGTCATACAAAACACACTTGATTACGATACTAAATACCTGCGAACTGGACATCACTATAATATTCTTGTAAACTGTCAGGTGCTCCCGAGCAGGCGATGTGAGTGCATGTGTGGTGTGCTGCTGTTTTTTCGATTTTCGAAGGTGAGAACCTGTGTGTCCTTAGAAATGCCCTTAGCTCAAGAACACTGGTATTATTTTTGGGGTTCTAAAATCATTAAATGATTCCACTAACTCTGAGTGGAACGGAAGAGACTGTCAGACTTGTTCCATCTCGCTCCAATTTTATTCCATTCCTTTTTTTATTGTTACTTAATGAAAAACCCTTTTTTCCATTCATTTGCACCCACCTGGCCCAAAACCTGGGTTCATTCATGCCTTTTTTATCGTGGTAAAATCATCAAATTGCGACAGTCTGTCAAACATGTACCTACCTACAGACTGACTAAAATCCACGGTGATTCTTCAATAGCCCTTTTATGTTGGTTCCATTTATTTTTATGACGGAATCCCCTTAGAGGGCCAAAGCCTGCCGGGACTAACGAGCTACCGTGACCCCGGAACGTCGTTACGTTCCGGGCTTTTGAAGGACACCGTGGATTTGAGTCAGTACAAGTCCGACTCATTTGATGATTTTATAACGCTAAAAAAAAATCACGATTACCTAACCGCATGAAAAGTCCCGACATAATAATGTTACATAAGTATTAATACAAGAATATTAGATTAATTAATTTTATAAATGATTTGTGGTTATTAGTAACAGGAATTCCTGTTCGTAAGAAGGAGGTTTTTAAGGAAAATCATTATGATTGTTTCTGCACGTAGCCACTGATAAAATAAAATAGTAATTTTATTTCGTATCAGTGACCAGTGACGTCATCTCGTGATTATGACGTTTTTGAATACGGTTAAACGGGGTGAAGCTGAATCGAGAAAAAACTTATCTGGGATTTGCCCGTATTCCTTGACGTCCTTTGAATGTTATACATTTTTCATATTAAAACACTCAGATCATGATAAAGGAGGTTTTTGCAGTTACACCAGTATGTTCGTATGTAGGTAAGTATGTTTGTCCGCGATTATCTCGCGTTTGGCTGAACCGATTTTAATTCGGTTTTCAGAAGAGTGTTCACCGTGGAGAAGGTTTGAGGTAAAAAACAATAATGGATATCCAGGGACGTCATCTGCATGTTAACGTTATTGTTTACTTGGATGGCGCATTTTCAAAGGTGATTTTTCAAATGCAGATTTTTGTTGAATAAATTATCTGAACTAAAATGGTGAAATTACGCACCAAGATTGCGCACCAAGGGAATGAAGCATTGCAGCTTGAAGCCCGAATTGACACCAGGGATTTTGTGGGTGAACCTCCGTAGTGTAGAGGCACGCAGGTTCAAGTGTTAATTCCCTATTTATAGGTACTTGGGCATTAAGTTAAGAATTCTTAGTGTAGCGAGGGTTTTAGGCTAGCCCATGACAGGGCAGCTAAATCGCGGCGGTAAGACTCCTCTTTGAGGAGTGGCTGAATAGGCGTCACGGCGTCCTGACCTTCCGCCTGACGTAGGTCCTCCCCGGATACGGATGTTCGGGAGTTACCTGTGTCTGATGAGGAAGGAGGAATCGTCTGGGTGTCATCACTTCAAGGATCGCCCGGAGGACACGGTGGAGCATACGGTGCAGGACTGCCCCGCATGGGCAGAGCACCGCCGTGTCCTCACGTAGGCGGTAGGTGGAGGCCATGCTGCGGGGCGAGACGGAGTGGGAAGCGGTCGCCTCCTTCTGCGAAGCAGTCATGCTCGCGAAGGAGGAGGCGCGCTGCGTGAGGGAGAGGACAGCGTCCTCTCTCCAACCCAGCCGCAGTGGTAGACGCCCACGGCGACGGACGTTGCCAGACGATCTCCGGCCACCGTAGGCGCGGACATGCGGGCGGCGAGTAATTGGCGACTCGCTGTTCGACCATGGACCATGCCCGGGTCGACGGCGCATAGTGTTCCACGCGCGCCTCAAAGAGTGTCAGCATTATGACGGAGCCACTCTATAGCCTGCCGGGGTCGCGGGACTAACGGCCCCGGAACGTAAAGGGCTATTGAAGGACACCGTGGATTTTAGTCAGTACGAGTCTGACAATATATTATGTACTTGGGGTGAGAGGACTCGTTTGATGATTTGACCACGCTAAAAAAATGACAGGGCAGCTTTATTCCCGAGGACAGTAATGCTTTTCTCGCCAATTGCAAGGAAATAAATTCAATACGCCAACCTTCGAACGTAAAGTGGACACCACAGAAAGCACTCAGCCGTTGCAATCACCGGCCGGCGCCGGCGCGGCGTTACCCAAGTAACACAAAAAGCATTATAACAAACGAATATTAAGCTTATGTAGAGCCTAAGATCCTTATAGAGTCGTATATAAGTTCACCGAGCGTCTTGTCGCTTTATATTGGCATTTTAAAATTATTATAATGCTTTACTCTGTATAATGGTTGTATAATGGCATATCAAAATACTGTTATAAAACCTGAGGTTTTAGTGCAGCAAGCCACAACGAATCTGTACAGCTTTCAGCTGTTGTTAGTGCTTTTAGTTGTACAATAGCATTTTAAGAAGCAAATTAATGCCGAATGCTGTTTAATAGCATTAACGTGAACCATTATAATGCTAGTCAAATCCACTATACAGCTTTCGGCTGTTTTTAGTGCCTTAGGGTCTACAATGGCATTTCGTGAAGTACATAAAGGCCTTATGCTTTTTATAGCATAAACGTGAACCATTATAATGCCACTCAAATCCGGTATACAGCTTTTGGCTATTTAAAGTGCCTTAGGGTCTACAATGGCATTTTTAAATGCTATGTAAAAGCCTACGGCCAATGAAGGGTGCCAACCTGAATCAATGTAATGCCTGCATTTTTAAAGATCAACTGAGTTCTGTTGTATGGCTAGCAGCTTTTACGTGAGTTATTGTAACGCGTAAAGCTGTATAAACATTCATATTAATGTTTTCGTAAAACCATTTATCGGCCATATTGGGGAAAAGCACATTTTAATAACACAATAACATCTGAACATTTCTGCCGCGCTATCGATAAGAGCAGTAAGTATGATTTGCGTAGTTTTGAGTAATTGGCCCGCAAAGTTTTTGTTACAACTTTTGTTATTCCTAACTTCTTTTTTTAAGTTATATTTATTGTGATGGTTGAAACGTGTAGCCCAAATAAAGCGCTTTCATACTATTCACTCAATAAAATTATAATTATATTAGAATAGTTTTAAATGACGAAAATCCTTTTATATCTAGTGTTAGTTGAAGCAACTGAAATATCAATTGCATAGAATAACAACAGTAAGTACTAAGTTACTGCTGTTATTATAAGCAACTCATACTAAGTTTAGGTTATTGCTTAGGAATAAAAACGGAGTGCTAGATAAAAACGTTCATGTTTATTAATATTTCTTTACTTAGTATTATTATTATATCTAATAACGAGGTTCACTAGTTTCATTATTAGAGAACAATAAAATTTTAAGAAAATAAGCTATTATACAAAGGGGATAGCAGATTTTAGTATGGAGGGTGACCCTATCGGTCACTCGCCATTTTGTTTTTTTTTTTTCAGAATCGCTGTGCACAACCAAAGTTATATATTTAGATAGAGGTCACTTAGAGGAACAATAAATATAACGGACATAATATCCTAAAGCGTCAGGTTACGGTTTAGGATCACTTGTCGACTTATATCAGTGAACAACTTTAAAACCTGACGCTTTAGGATATTATGTTCAAAGTACTTTTTGTTCGTCTAAGTATCCTCTATCTAAATATATAATTTTCGTCGTGCACCGCGACAGTATACACAGTTACACATCGACAGTTTACACAGTTACTGCACATAAGTTAAGTAAGAGTAAAACCTAAATGATAGAGCTTTACTTAATAACCCGGAGTAACTATACTTACTGTTGTTATATTAAGGAAGATTTGTCATTTATTGGACTTACTGCCTTTATCCTTAACGAAATTTACTGGTTCCCGATAAGCTATTAAAACAGGTGTCAGCACATCTGGTAGGGCTCATTGCGCTGATTCAGGATCAATATTTAACTCATTTTGTAAAAAAAATGACTTACTGCCAATATCGATAGCGCGGCAGATTTTGTCTTCAACCTTCTACATGCAAGCAAAAACCGGCCAAGTGCGAGTCGGACTTGCCCATGAAGGGTTCCGTAGCAGCAAGTAACATTATATAAACGTTCTTGTAGTTGGTTGTAACTTTGAAAGGTAAATTGCGGATTACGGTTTATGACGTATTAAAAAAAAACTAATTACTTGATCTTGTTCAAACCAATTTTCAATTGAAGTTTGCACATGTACATCATAATGTTTTTTTAGTTTATCATTCTCTTATTTTAGAAGTTACAGAGAGGGGGGGAGACCAACATTTTACCACTTGGGAAGAGTCAGACTGTGTGTGAAACTGATCAGTTTAGAAAAAAACGATGTTAGTAACCTCAATATCATCTTTAAAGACCTATCCATAGATACCCCACATTATTTATGATATTTTGCCATACCTATTATTGGAATCAAATATAGCAGCTCACAATTTAGGACCCATTAATATTAGTAGTCATTTTTACCCGTGGTGCTAGGCAACTGGGCTTCTCCCAGTTGTAATGTCCCTTTGTGCCTATTGGCCTTGTTTTGTTCTGTCTCCTGCTTGCATGGAGGGAAGTGGAAACATATTTTTCCTACTCCTCCACTATTCTTTTCTGATTAATTTCGTGCAGGATCCAAGACAGGTAAATTCATTCTCCGGGACACGTCGAGACTTCATTGTCTCGGCGCTTTTCTGGTGGTTGCCACTGTTGATTCTGGCTTTCAGGAGTTGCAGTGGTTTGGGAATAGTGTGGTGGGTTTGTCCCAAAAAAAAAAAAAAAAAAGATACCCCACACGTATAGGTTCGGTGAAAAAAAAATTTTTTGAGTTTCAATTGTAAGTTTGGGGGCAACCCCCAAAATTAGTTTTATTTTTATTTTTGTGTAAAAATCCTAATGCGGTTCACTCAATACATCTACTTACCAAGTTTCAACAGGATAGCTCTTATACTTTCGAAGAAAAGTGGCTGTGACATACGGACGGACAGACAGACAGACATGACGAATCTACGAGTATAAGGGTTCCGTTTTTTGCCATTTGGTTACGGAACCCTAAAAAGTAGGTACCTAGATCCATCTGTGATAACCCATATGAACTATGTACGTACACCGTCGTTGCTTATTTCATCGATGTAACATTCTACATGCGTTAATAATTTTTTATAACATATTATTGGAAATACGTAAGTTGTAAAGAAATTGTAAGAAAAATGAATTAATTTCAATAACTTTTTGTTTTCCTAATAATGCGATTCCAAATCTCTATGCTTTGTGTCTTTTGGATGATGGGTTTTATTGCTTTGCTTAAGGATCTCCAAAATTGCGTTCAAGTTATGGTACTATTACAGTCCACATCAAGTCTACTAGTATACCGGTGAACCCTTATAAAACTACTTTATAGACAATGGCATTACAATGGTTGAGCTTAAGTCTTCTTTCTGGCCTCTGGGTTGATGATTGTTCACATGTGAGTATTAATACTGCTGGCGGCATTAATTCGCTTTTTTAAAGCTTCACCGGGCTGCTATAGACCGACACCATTTTGGAAATATTTTCTAACCTAAAAATATTATTATTCAGACCTATTTATAAAAGAAATAAGCCTTTATAATAGTAATACAACTTAATTTAATACTGCCCAAACTATACCATTATGTGAATTATGCAAAATTTGTTCTTTAATAGAAATACATCATTGTTTTGGTTATTTCACACATATCTTTAAATAATATTTTTTATCTAAATCACAAAATATCGAAGGCGCGTGAAAAATATCCATAAAACTTATATAGATATTAACAGTAAACCACACTGCGCTGTAATATTTGAAGGCAGAAAGCAATTTCAGAGAGTCTAAACTTAAAATTTTGTTTTAATGCAAATAAATATGGTGTCATCATTTACGGTTTGTCAATGTTTGTCCATAATAAAAAAAGCAAAGTAGTCAAGTTACAACGATAATTCTATTATAAAATTTATACCGTGGTAATAGAGACGTTTTTGCAATGATGTGGGATTTATTCAAGTTCTAACTGTGAACACTTCAATGGCTACAATCATGCTTTTACTTCACTTTTATGCTCCTCTAATGCATTAGTAATGCTATTAACATCTTCACTATTAATAATAATACTAGTATAATGCTTTTATAATGCGATTGGCATTTTCATTGACCGTAATAATGCTTTTATAATGCGATTGGCATCTTCATTGACCGTAATAATGCTTTTATAATGCGATTGGCATCTTCATTGACCACAATAATGCTAATATAATGCGCTTATGATGCAATTAAACAACTATGTGAACCCATTTAGGATCTAAAGCCGTAAAATTTGTGCCCAAATAAGAGTTATATCAGCCGCATAAACGTTTGTAGGGCTAATATAGGGCTACCTTCAAAATGCTTTAACGCTACAGAAATGCTGTAAGACTGCCGATATAATGCTTTGATGTGTTACTTGGGTACTGCTGCAATGCTGCTAATTTGATGCAGTTTTCAGAAAAGTGTTCGAGGACCAATCGCGAATAAGGTGAATTGGACCAATCGCGAATTGGACCATCGCGCCTAAACGGTTACATTCTGGAGATTTTAGTAATTAACAATAATGGATATCCCGTGATGATATTAGATAATCTATATTTACAACAGGGGTTATTGTTATTAATATTGAATTTATTATTAATCTCTGTTGGACGGACAGTCTGTTGTCTGAAAAGTTTAATGAAAAATGCTTTGCTTTGCCGATATCATACATTTGTAAGGTTTTTCCTAATGTGAAATAAATTTTAATTCATCTAGTGAGTGATTTTAGTCAGTACAAGTCTGACAGTCCCTCCTGTCCTGCCCTGGACTCGTAAAAGGGCCATAGTTACGTTCTTAGGCAGTCCCTTGACACAGAATAAATAATCCCTCGATCCACTTCCCCTTTCAGACTTGTAAGTAGGTAGTAGGTACTGACTAAAATCCGTGTGCAGTGGTGGCCCAGTGGTATCGGTCCCGACTTACGAGTTGTAGGTCGTAGGTTCGAACCCCGCCAGGCGCATTACTTACTGTAATTTATTTCATCACCACTGCTCTCAAAACAGTGAAGGAAAACATCGTGAGGAAGCCGGCACGTCCTAGAACCAAATATTCGAAGATATGTGACATCGGCCAACCCGCACTGGTCCCGCGTGGAGGATTATGGCTCACTCCCTCTCACAAGAGTGGAGGCTTACATGGTTCCCAGCAGTGGGAACATTATAGGTTGATGATGATGATGACCGACTAAAATCCACGCTTTCCTTCAATAGCCCTTTTTGTTCATGGGTCACGGTAGCTCGTTAGTCCCGCGACCCCAGCGGGGCCCTCTAGGGGCCCCTTTGCCCGCGCCTACGGTGGCCGAAGATCGTCCAGCGACGTCCGTTGCCGTGGGCGTCTACCACTGCGACTGGGTCGTGAGATAGACGCTGTCCTCTCCCTTCCCACTTCCTCCTTCGCCAGC
This sequence comes from Agrotis clavis, assembly GCA_954870645.1. Classification (NCBI taxonomy): domain Eukaryota; kingdom Metazoa; phylum Arthropoda; class Insecta; order Lepidoptera; family Noctuidae; genus Agrotis; species Agrotis clavis. The sequence goes on from OX940929.1 coordinate 4,282,886, forward strand.
AAGACTGCTGCGAGAAGGAAGGTGAGGTCGCCGTGACGCCTATCCAGCCACTCCTCAAAGTGGGGCAATTGCATATGCCCGAACCTGGGTTGCGATAGTTGCTCCCTCCATACTGCCCTGAGATCGCGCCCGAGCTCTTCCCGCCGCGTCTCGACTTGCCGAGGCAGCGCAGCGGGGATTCGCCCCGGTAATGCTTCTCTATGCTAGAGTTGCCATCCGTCCGGGTTTCCCCGGGTTTGTCCTAGTTTAGAGGGCGTCCGGGGAGCGTCCGGGGGGTTTTCATTTATAGTCCGGGTTTAAAAAAAAATAAAGTTGGGCTGCCCGGTCGCCCGCGACACACACGCACACTTCAACGTCCTCCTACCCCCGGGCTCACTTCAGAGTCATGTCCACACACGCTTCACCGTCCTAACCCACCGTGCGCACATTGACTCGCGTCCGGGTTCTGGCCCCAAAATTCCGGGGTTTTCACGCGTCTTGTCCTGGTTTTCAAATTTTAGAGACAACCTACTCTGTGCGCATCTCGTAGATGCGCTGGAGGGCTTTCGTCTTCAGATCCCAAGGTAACCCGGCAAGGAGGCCGATCCAGTTCCATTATGATAATAATTACCTAAATGTCAAGTCATGTATCAATTGATTTAAAATGAAATAAGTAGGTCTTATTAATTTGTCGGTATTTCCTTCCGTGGGCCGATACCGATACCATGCACGTAAGAGACCGGCACGGAGACCGGAATAAAATAATCATTGTCCTGTAACTAAGGAAAATATTTACGATAAATTAATTAATTTGCGAAAGAATTCCTTTATTTAATTTAATACATGATTAGGTATGTTATCTTAAAGACAAAGTGCGTTAGGGGAGTCCCCAGCTAGATTATTATACACATGGCCAACAGGGGCAAATCCGCTTTCAAAAGAGATAACTTTTTAGATGCTACGGAAATACTTTTTTGATGCTAACAAATAAGTCGTATTTTTTTCGTAAAGTGTGAGTTGGCCACTTTGAGCAAAAAAAAGGCCAACATAACTCATTAGTCATTGTTAGTGGCCAATTTTTTCTTCATTAAAAAATCAGATAGGCTACCTATAAACGAATAAGATCACTAAGATTACTAAAGAACCGATCACGGCACAGTTAGCGCAGTGGCTGAGCGATTAGACTGCTTCGCTGCGTGTCCAGGTACGATTCCCGCACGGAGCAAATATTTGTTTGATCTATAACTAGTTGCTTCGGGTCTGGGCGTTTGTATGTGAGTTTATATGTTTGTAAACGTATCCCACGACACAACGGGCTAGCCGCAATCGCGGCTGTAAGACCCCTCTTTGTGGAGTGGCTGGATAGGTCCCACGGCGTCCTCACCTACCGCATGACACAGGTTCTCACCAGACATGGCAGCTGCGGGAGGTACCTGTGCATGATAAAAAAGGAGGAAACGCCCGGGTGTCACCACTGCGAGGATCGCCCGGAGGACACTGTGGAGCATACGGTGCAGGACTGCTCTGCTTGGGCGGAGCACCGCCGTGTTCTCACGGCGGCGATAGGCGGAGACCTCTCGCGCCCGGCATTGGTCGCGGCCATGCTGCGGGGCGAGACGGAGTGGGAGGCGGTCGCCTCCTTCTGCGAAGAAATCATGTTCGCGAAGGAGGAGGTGGGCCGCTTGAGGAAGAGGATACCGTCCTCCCTCCGCCAGAGACGCAGTGGTAGACGCCCACGGCGACGGATGTCGCGGGACGATCTCCGACCGCCGTAGGCGAAGGCATGCGTGCGGCGAGTAAAGGGCAACTCTCTCGCTGTCCGACCACGGACCATGCCCGGGTCGACGGCGCGTTGTGTCCCACGCGCGCCTCAAGGAGCGTCAGCATAATGACGGGCCCCCCCTATAGAGGGCCACAGTCCTGCCGGGGTTGCGGGACATACGTATACCGCGACTCCGGCACAGAAAGGGCTACCGAAGGACACCGTGGATTTTAGTCAGTACAAGTCTGACAGTCCCTCCCGCCCTGCCCGGGGTGGGAGGACTCTTTGATGATTTTGCCACGTAAAAAAAAAAAAACCCCACGACACAGGAAAAATTCCTAGTGTGGGACAAAGTTTTTTTTTTTTTTTTTAAATAGAAGAATAAGCAGCGGAAATGTAATATCGCTGTTTCTTTTATCAATTGCATTATTTTTTCATCATCATCAGCATCTATAATGTTCCCACCGCTGGGACGCAGGCCTCCTCTCTTTGAGAGGGAGTGGGCCATAATCCACCACGCGGGCCCAGTGCGGGTTGACAGATGTCACATATCTTCGAATTTTTGGTTCTAGAACACGCCGGTTTCCTCACGATGCTTTCCTTCACCGTTTTGAGAGCAGTGGTGATGAAATAAATTACACAAAGTAACGCGCCTGGCGGGGTTCGAGAGCATGGAGCAGTCGTGGCCCAGTGGTATCGGTCCCGACCTACGAATTTATTTTTTTCCTAGAATATTTTTTTTTCCAAATTAGACCAGCATGCGAGGATACCTCACGGCACACTCCAACCAGCTATTCCCTTCATCACACAGTGGCCAGGTCGGCATCAACTTTCTAAACAAACGAGCATCGAGGTCTGCGGGACGTGGCAGCCGCATTCCATGCCAAAACTGGCGACCATTGGAGCCAGGGATGGTCATGTTGACGCAATGACATTCAATATGCCACATATGATAGGTGGACCATGATTTTGAACGAAAAATACGGGATATTTTACAGATTTATATTGTGGTCAGGTGGACAGGGTGGTCTGAATAAGAACGTTCAATAGACAATTTTAGGTCCCTCGTGCCGTTGTTGCTTACCACATTTTAAAAGAGTAACCATGGAGTTTCTTGCCGGCTCTTCTCCATGGAATCGACCAACCCGAACCTGTTGTCAACGTTTTATAAGTGCCTTCATGGGCCTATGTGAAATAAAAATATTTGATTTTGATTTTGTTGGGAATCGTCCCCTATAAATGAGATGATATGTAACTACTGTGACTTCTTATAGTTTTCGAATTATTCAAGTGTTTTTTCATTTGAAATTTTATGTTTTGGTAAACCTGTGCGTATATCCTGCACTAACGTTCTTGTGTTATCAATAAAAAGATAAAATGTTTGCAAAAAGAAAACTTGTCAGAAGTGGGATTCGAACCCACGCCCACAGAAGTGGACTGCGACCTGAACGCAGCGCCTTAGACCGCTCGGCCATCCTGACTTGTGAGATAGTTGTCAAATCAGATAATAACTATTTTAGTCTACTGACTAACTCAGAATGAATGTTGGGCCTTTGATTCATTCAGTCTTTATGCTTGCACACTTTTTTACTTAGGTACTGTAGGTCATACAAATATTTGTTCCATGCGGGAATTGAGTCCGCAACACAAAGCGCAGTTGTCGATTACTTAGCCACTGCCCCAAACCAGCCATCATTGTCGGCCTTGTCCTACTGCTAAATATGTATAAGCAAAAACTTTGTATATATGTCAGCGTAAAATTGTAACAACCGTATGTTTTTATTCTAACTCGTCAGTTTATAAGTTTACGGTAGGTTAGGTTAGGTTAGTTTATAAATTTCCTAGTAAATTTATAAACTTGCGGATCTTGATATCTTCCGGTGACATATATACAAATACTTATTAAATAAATACAGTTTGTATTGGACTACCCTTCATTAGTATTATTTAAGTCAGCTTTAATAAGCATCGATGCACTTGTCAATACAAACAAAAAAAAAAAATTTTGTAAAGAACCAATAATTAGAATACATTGGCTCGTCCTGGCGGGGCCACTGCCGTGCCCCCAGATATTGTGATATCTTTTTTTATCGTGGTAAAATCATCAAATCGTCAAGTCCTCCCACACTGCCAGACTCGTGCTGACCAAAATCCATGGTGACCTTCAATAGCCCTTTACGTTCCAGGGTAACGGTAATTCGATAAGTCCCGCGATCTCGGCAGGCTTTATCCCTTAAGAGGGGGGCCGTCATAATGCTGACGTTCTTTTAGACGCGTGTCGAACTCAACGCGCCGTCAAACCGGCCATGGTTCATGGTCGAACAGCGAGTCGCCCATTACAAGCCGCCCGCATGCCCGCGCCTACAGTGGCCGGAGATCATCTGCCGACGTCCGTCGCCGTGGTCGTCTACCACTGATATTGTGACATCTTTCTTACCAACACGCCCGGGCCCGTGTGGTGGACAGTCCACTCCTTCATACAGCGAGAAGGCCTGTGTACCAGCATTTAGAACATTACAGGCTGATAATGTTTTTACCAGAATTAATGAGCAGCGGTGGCCCAGTGGTATCGGTCCCGATTTAAGGTCATGGGTTCGAACCCCGCCAAGCGCATTACTTTGGGTAATTTATTTCATCACCACTGCTCTCAAAACGGTGAAGGAAAACATTGTGCGGAAACCGGCATGTCCTAGACCCAAAAATTCCAAGACAATATGTGACATCCACCAATCCGCACTGGGCCCGCGTGGTGGATTATGGCCCACTCCCTCTCACAGATAGGTCTGTGTCCCAGCAGTGGGAACATTATAGGTGATGATGATGATGAATACCTACATGTTTTTTTACCTATACAAACAAATACTTACATGTTTTTTTTTTGAAATTTAATGAAAAGCGTTGAAAATTTTTTATTAAATTATGCAAATGTCCCTTCTTTAATGCGAATTCAATTTTTCAGCAGATTGCGGTGACCACATCATCATGCGATTCGTTTTAAGGAAAATCCTATCAGTTACATAAATTCTGTCATCGTGGCTAGTAATATTACCGTTTACCTAAAAATTCAAAGAAACCATACGAAACATGGTATTAAATAATTGAATTAATAAATACCTAATAAGGTAACGGGCAAGGAAAATTCGATGACCTAATTATTTAGCAGAATGTACATATAATTTAATATTAACGTGTTTTCTTAAACCATATAAAGAGCAGGATAAATGATTAGTTAGAATAAGTTCTCGGAAGTAGAATTTGTAACCTATATTTTGAGGCTTATGCAGGTATGGTCACGTTAAATATCTACATAAAATACTAATACTATCACAAAGAGGTAAGTGTGTCATCTCAAAACAATGGAGGTATCACCGGATCAAATAAAATAATCCTGAATTTTCGGTTCGGAAACTCTTTCATTTTTATTTTTTTTTAAAAAGACGTTTCCCAGCACTAGGAATTTCTCCTGTGTCGTGGGTGCGTTTACAAACATAGAAACTCACATGCACAAACACCCAGACCTGGAACAACTACTTGCAGATCATACATATATTTATTCCGTACGGGAATCGAACCCGCAACACGCTGCGCAGCAGTCGATCGCTCAGCCACTGTGCCAACCGTGCCGTCAAAGTAGGTTAAACTTGGTTAGGAAACTACGTTATTCCTGACTTTTTTTATGCTAAAAATTATTTAAATAAAATATATCATGCGTCATAAGGATTTGCCGAGCTATCAACACTTTTGTCTAGCAAGTCATAAAAAAAAGTCTCTCGCACAAATTGTTCACTTTAGAAAAAAATGATGTTAGTAACCTCAATATCATTTTTCAAGCCCTATCCATAGGTACCCCACACTTATGGGTCAGGTGAATTTTTTTGTTTTGATTTCAGTATGGTTTACCTCCAAAATTGGTTTTTGTTTTATTTTTGTGTAAAAATCCTAATGTGGTTCACATAATACATCTACTTACCAAGTTTCAACAGGATAGCTCTTATACTTTCGACAAAAAGTGACAGACATGACGAATCTATAAGGGTTCCGTTTTCTGCCATCTGGCTACGGAACCCTAATAAAAGTGCGAGCGAACGCTGGGATGTGACGTGGTAGATGGGTATCCAAAACGTGACGTGTATCAAATATATCAAATAAACTGACGTACGAATACAGGATACCTACGAGTAATTATGTGGGGAGTTTTTCCCCGTTGCACCGTGTGCATGCGATTGACGTAACCCGCCAAATCAAGAGTTCAGCCATTCAAATTGTTTGTTAAAACCAATACCTACATTTTTAACGACGGGTTTAAATGTTTTAGATTTTAGCTAGTTGTAAGTTTAACTTCTGCTCAAATACTGTTTAACTCCCCCTCGACCCGGGTATGGTCCATGGTCAGGCAGCGAGTTGCCCTTTACTCACTGCCCGCATGCCCGCGCCTACGGTGGCCGGAGATCGTCCTGCGACGTCGGTCGCCGTGGGCGTCCACCACTGCGGGTGGGGCGGAGGGAGGACACTGTCCTCTCTTTTCATTACAGAAACTGCATTAAAAAAAATGTAGGTATGTATCATGTGTGTGTATCATGAATTTTCCGCAGGACATAAATCGTGGCCAGAAGTCTTGGTGTCATTAAATGAATTCTCTCACCCAGGGCAGAACCCACACTTGGGACTGTCAGACTGGTACTGGATAAAATCCACGGAGTCCTTCAACAGCCTGTACGTACCGGGGTTAGGGTATTTCGTTAGTTCCGCGACCGAGAACTGGTTTATTTTTAAAGAATTATCCATATTTTTCCGAGCATGAGGGTCACCCTACACAGGGTAGCTGTCATAGTTGTGTGTGTCGATGACCCGCGCTTGATTCACTGAGCGTTATGGCGTTGTATATAATGTTAATCTTTGCGTCAATACATACATGCTAATACCTACCACCATTGTTCATATGTACTGCTTTTGTATGTAGCCTTATGCAGCTAGTCAATGAATTTATTAAAGTATATTGTATTGCGATTTTTAATGTATTGTTGATTGAAGATTAATGTTACAAGATATAATATTGACGAAGGATTTTTTGTGAGGGTAACAAACTCATTAATTACGCGATTAAACGCGACCGCAAACTAAACAGATGTAAAATATAGAAGTACAGTCAACAGCAAAAGTAGATGATCAAAATCAGAAATTCAATACTAATAAACGGATCTCACGTCAGAAGTGTGTGGCGTTGAAGTCAATCAAAAGTGTGTGATTGTAAATTATATCAAACATTTCCTACTATTTCATCTACACAGTTCTGACGCGAACTCCGTTCATCAGTATTGAATTTCTGATTTTGATCATCTACTTTTGCTGTTGACTGTACGTGCGTTTACGCAAGAAACTGTCAGAAAAATTCTGCAGGTCGCAGCAGGGCACTTACTGTAGTATACATTTTGTATTAGATAGGTACCTACAGCAAATAATAAGAAAAATTGTTATCACATTAAAATTTCTGATACTTACGCATCAGACATTAACTGACAGATTTTGTTATAGTATGCGATCACGCGCCACAGATATAAAATCAATGCTTCAAACATCCATATTAGTTTTAATGCACGGAAAACTGTCCAAATATAATTACGAGGTAAATTAAAACTGATATAAGTACCTAGATACCTATAAAATCAGGAAAATACAACTAGGTACCAAATTGATATAAATTAAAAATAGGCTTATTAGTCATGATTAGCGTATCCTAATGCCAAATAAATGAGCTAAATAAAGCCACATAAAGCGTTACATCATTTGTTTACAATTTATTTATAAACATTAATGTCATTGGACTAGACTACAGTTGAAGGGAAATAATAGATTTCATTTATTTATAGGTATTTACTATACTGGAAATATTGATTCATATTATACAGGACAAAATGTAGAGTAGTCAAGAATGGAATAGAAGCATGTTAATGACTAGGTAGCTGTTACCAGAATACCAAAATAATACCAAAATTATCCCACGGAAAGATAGAATTGGGATACAAACTCTGCCGCGCTATCGATATTGGCAGTAAGTCATTTTTTTTACAAAATGAGTTAAATATTGATCCTGAATCAGCGCAATGAGCCCTACCAGATGTGCTGACACCTGTTTTAATAGCTTATCGGGAACCAGTAAATTTCGTTAAGGATAAAGGCAGTAAGTCCAATAAATGACAAATCTTCCTTAATATAACAACAGTAAGTATAGTTACTCCGGGTTATTAAGTAAAGCTCTATCATTTAGGTTTTACTCTTACTTAACTTATGTGCAGTAACTGTGTAAACTGTCGATGTGTAACTGTGTATACTGTCGCGGTGCACGACGAAAATTATATATTTAGATAGAGGATACTTAGACGAACAAAAAGTACTTTGAACATAATATCCTAAAGCGTCAGGTTTTAAAGTTGTTCACTGATATAAGTCGACAAGTGATCCTAAACCGTAACCTGACGCTTTAGGATATTATGTCCGTTATATTTATTGTTCCTCTAAGTGACCTCTATCTAAATATATAACTTTGGTTGTGCACAGCGATTCTGAAAAAAAAAAAACAAAATGGCGAGTGACCGATAGGGTCACCCTCCATACTAAAATCTGCTATCCCCTTTGTATAATAGCTTATTTTCTTAAAATTTTATTGTTCTCTAATAATGAAACTAGTGAACCTCGTTATTAGATATAATAATAATACTAAGTAAAGAAATATTAATAAACATGAACGTTTTTATCTAGCACTCCGTTTTTATTCCTAAGCAATAACCTAAACTTAGTATGAGTTGCTTATAATAACAGCAGTAACTTAGTACTTACTGTTGTTATTCTATGCAATTGATATTTCAGTTGCTTCAACTAACACTAGATATAAAAGGATTTTCGTCATTTAAAACTATTCTAATATAATTATAATTTTATTGAGTGAATAGTATGAAAGCGCTTTATTTGGGCTACACGTTTCAACCATCACAATAAATATAACTTAAAAAAAGAAGTTAGGAATAACAAAAGTTGTAACAAAAACTTTGCGGGCCAATTACTCAAAACTACGCAAATCATACTTACTGCTCTTATCGATAGCGCGGCAGAACTATCCTATGTATTATAAACTATCTCTGTACCAAATTTTATCCAAATCTGTTCAGTGGTTTTTGCATACAAGAGTAACAAACATCTATGATTTTTTTTTAATAATAAATACAAACTTTCATTATTAATATTAGTAAGATTACTATTATTTATAGCTCTTTACTGTATGATTATATTGATCCTCAATATAGAGGACAAACTGTGGATTAGTTAACGATAGAATTTGATCCTTATTTTATAGGTACGTAGGTAAGGATTATATTTTGTACAAAAAATATTTTATAGCTAAATAATATTTCTTTAAGTCGTCTTTTTTAAAGTTTGTTTTTATACAAGGAAGCCTTGTCGAATGTGTCGACTCATTCGACAAGGCTTCCTCCTCCTCCCGCCCTGAGTGGCACGGATGGAACTGTCAGACTCGTACTGGCTAAAATCCTCCGTGTTCCTTGAATTGCCCTTTATGTTCTAGAGTCACGTAGGTAGTATCACGACCCCAAACAAGAAACCCTTCGACTCTGCTTAGCGGCGAGGGTGTAAAATCGCAGTGTCTTTATAGAAGCATTCATTTAAGTGTCACTTAGTGTCAGTGAAAATGAACATTAGTTTCCTACGTCATGAGCTATAAATGTAAGTATATTGTTAAAAAACAGTTTGAAAAACCTAAAAACATATAACACCCTTTTTAACGAAAACTTTAAAATTAACAGTAGGCACAAAAAAAATAAACAACAAAAACACATTTGTCAGAAGTGGGATTCGAACCCACGCCCACAGAAGTGGACTGCGACCTGAACGCAGCGCCTTAGACCGCTCGGCCATCCTGACTTGTCAGTTAAGTACCAAATTCAATGTCATTCGAGAATTGATTCTTATCGAAATTTAGGTAGGAATTAATAGATCCATACGGTAGCCAGTAGGTACAGCCACCAGAATTAAATGTAAATACTTAACAGATGATAGGTGTTTCTCTACGTGATCGAATCCGAAATGAGGAGATCCGTAGACGAACTAAAGTCACCGATATAGCCCACCGGATTAGCAAGCTTAAGTGGCAATGGGCAGGCCATATTGCTCGCAGAGCAGATGGCCGATGGGGTCGAAAAGTACTTGAGTGGAGACCACGGACTAGCAAGCGCAGCGCAGGACGTCCACCGACAAGGTGGACAGACGACCTTATAAAGGTCGCCGGAAGACGCTGGATGCAGGTCGCTTCCAACCGGTATATGTGGAGATCAAAAGGGGAGGCCTATGTTCAGCAGTGGACGTCCTATGGCTGCGATGATGATGATGATGATGACTTAACAGAAATCAAAAGTGACGTCAATCGTCACATTGGCGTGGGCGTGACGACACGATTATCGCAGTGACTGAGCGATTGGACTCTGCTGCAAGTCGCGGGATCGATTCCCGTACCGCCTTTTAGTGAATGTCGCATTTCAGTTTTGATATTTTATTGCTCGTGGCTGTACATAATTAACATACTTTTAGTAGGTACATTATCTAGGAATGATGTCACCCATTGAGATATAATTTGGCAGCGTGTGCCAATATCATTTGTCACATAGATTGTTTACATTTAGACTTGTTGAACATTTATTAGTTTATATTAGGACTCCTCTCATCTGAGGAAAATCTCCGTTTTTAAATCCCGTCCTATTATATGTATAACTCACAAATCAGACAGCTCGACGCGGGTCTATTTAAAAGGATAAGTACTACGGACCAGAAACGTAAAGATAAAAACCGGCCAAGTGCGTGTCGGGCCACGCACATTGTAGGGTTCCGTCTTCTTTAATATATCTATGGGTTCCGTAGTTGCCCATCAAAATACTTATGCGAACTAATTAAACTGATTCGCTGAATTTAATTTTAAAAAGAAGAATTTTCAAAATCGGTCCAGGAGTCTTCGAGAAATCAGGGAAAATACATAAGAAAAAAGATTACGACGAATTTAGAACCTCCTCCTTTTTTTGAAGTTAGTTAAAAATATTTGCGGATAAAACCTACCTATCCCCAAAAAATATACCGTAAAAACATACCTATTAAAGCTGTAAAAATAAAGTTGACAAACTTACATTTGCAGTTGAAGAACTTGTTCTCCGATACATTTTGTTTAAGAAAACATATTATCCAAGTCCATTTTATAAGTTGGTCGACTATTACTCGTAAAGTTGTAAAGCCTACTTAGTCATGATAATTTTCTTTTAAACTTCGTTATATATACTACTATTGTGAATTTTTTCACACCCCCAAACATAACCGTTTAGCTGGTAGAGGGGGGGGACACTCGAATCGAGCAAAATTTAGCACTTTAAAGCTTAATATTTCACAAACTAATTTTTTTATCAAAAAACTGTTAATGGAAACTATCATCTGAGGGCACGGCAGTGCCCCGCCAAGTCTCGAGCAAAACGGGCACGGCCGTACCATCTTTTCTCGAAGCGATTCGCGGCTGTTTCGCCCCCCCTATATCTTCGACGTGGACTAAGCTAGGAGTTTAGGTTTTCAGTGAATAATAGTAGGCATTAAAACAAGCTTAAGTTCGAAATTACATGCCAATTGAATTAATAGTTTAGGAGTTACAGTCGATCAAAGTTACACCATTTTGTCACTCACTCACTCACTGACTCACTGACCGATCATCAAAAATCTAAGGTACTTCTAGCAGACTTAGAAACTTCAAATTTTGCACCAAGATAGGTCATTAGCCACATATAAAGGAAAAATTATAAAAACATTAAAAAATAATATACCATAGAAAACAATTTTATATTTGCGGTTTGGCAAGAACATTGTGTATGGATTTTGACTGCATTGTTAACTTTGTTCGTGGTTTATGCATACATAGAATAGAAAAGAATAATATAAATGTAATACATAGACTATAATTAATACATAAAGTTCATAATTCATGAAATTAATAAAGCTAAAACTCCATTGTATTGCGATAAATGTTGTATGCGCGCTCGATAGATGGCGTTGTATCTGTCTGAATCGCGCTATGGTTTCGTTACAGAGCGCAGTCTAAGTAGTACTCTAAAATAATTCGACAATTTTCATTTGATAGCGCCATCTATCTATGAACAACCATTTCGAAACTAAAAAAATATTGTAGTGTTATTCGGAGAACTTAAATTAGCCGGATTAGTTATTAGATTTATTATTGTTACTGAAACAGTTATTTAGGAAAATAGTTTATTAAATATAACATAGACATAGTTACATTTATCTAGTTGTTTACGTGTTATTTAGTTTAGTTAAATTTAGTTTGTAAGTTAGTTGATACCTATATTTATTATTTAGTTATTTGTTAGTTAGTTTATTAGACTACTACTTCTATTTAGTTTGTTAGATAGAGAATGGGTCCTAAGTAAAAAAGTAGCTGAAGTCCAAGAAATTATGAGGACACCTAAAAAAAAGAAAGAAATACACTTACAAAAAATAAATGAGATCCCACCAAAAACATTACATGTAAAAAAATGCCAAGTCTCTCGATGCAGTCTTTCCATCGTAAAAAGTTTTGAGATCTCATAGAAGCCAAGTCCTATTCAAATTATTTTGTAGTTATAAATCAACATTTAGTAATTATATCAATAGTTTTCTTTATATTATAATTATAGTGACTTGGCAATGAGCACAAATTAAAAGCTGCTTGCTGCCTGGAATTAATGTGCAAATATTACTGACGAGACCTGTGATCAGATTATTTGTTATGTGTGAATCATGATGGTCACTACCAACTACATGTTCTAATATAATTAATAATTAAGATTACTTAACTTTCAACTCCTCCAAATATGCCGTTTTATTTGTTTCTTCTTGTGCTCATTGCCAAGTCACTATAATAATAATATAAAGAAAACTATTGATATAATTACTAAATGTTGATTTATAACTACAAAATAATTTGAATAGGACTTGGCTTCTATGAGATCTCAAAACTTTTTACGATGGAAAGACTGCATCGAGAGACTTGGCATTTTTTTACATGTAATGTTTTTGGTGGGTTATTTTTTAAAGACCTATTTAATGATACCCCACACTAAGGGGTACGCGAGAAAAAAAATCCTCACTTTACGTGTAAGTACAGGAGGTACCCTATAAAAAAATATTTTACGAGATTTTATTTTACCACTTTTTCGGCACAACAGATCCGTATATTTACACCAAATTACAGCTCTCTAGTACTGTGCGTCTCTGAGCTAAACTGCGGACAGACGGACGGACGGACGGACGGACGGACATGGCGAAACTATAAGGGTTCCTTGTTGACTACGGAACCCTAAAAATTAGTTATGTAATCACAAAATGACAAGCTTATACATATTAATGGTACATGACTACATGCTTTTCTCAATGAATATCGTTTGCTAATAAAGAGTCTATTTCAGTTTCAGACGACGATTAAGTACTGGGATTTTTCTCAAACATCGCCATTTACTGCCACCGGGCCTCCTCTAGAATTTATGACCGTTAAAAAATGTTAATCAGCTGTCTATTACCGCTACCGTAAAATTAAGAACCTCATTAGGATGCAACTTTATGGAAGGCACCTTATTATGGGCGAGCACAGAGCTGCCGCTTCCCCGTACGTGGTCCCCATAACTTTCCACAAGTTGGTCCTTTATCGAAACAATGTCTAACACAACGAATGCCGAACATCGCACGAATATCGTCATCTAGTAGCCAATTATTGAGGAACGCTCCAATGGGGTATCGAAACTCTCGGAATCCAGCAACGCACTTTATGTCTCTATTCATTAAACCGAAGCCATACTAATTAAAATTGTTTGGCTGGTGTAACGCGCGAAATAAATCGCGATCGGGCCTCGGGTGGCGTGTACGCGTTTTGCTTTGTTTTTCACTTGCTACATATTTGTGGGGTCTGACATTAACACCTTCGGGCTGGTGCGTACAATGCGCGACTTGTCGGTGGTACAAAGGCGCGCATCGATTTGCGGCCAACACTTTAAATATATCGACGTGGCTGACAATGCGTTTAGCGGAGTCGTAAGTAAACTACCACGGATATATGGAGGCTGGGCAGCTTTGTTCACAAGAGATCGCATCTCGGGTCTGCCTAATAGAATACGTTTGTTTAGCAGTTTCAACAGTTTCGCACTCAGTGAATGTTAAGTGCGGATTTGTTCGATTTATTACGTTAACTTTGTTTCATTATGGCTCGCTCTACTATTATTTAATTGACTATGGTTTAATGCGCCAATTAAGGAGTATCTCGATCCTAGATGAGCCCTTTTGTGGAATGTTTTGTTGTGTTGATGTAGGTAATATGAAATACCCTGTTATTAAACAATGAGTTTACATAAATGTTCATAATTATATTGTTTTATCATTTTTTTTGTAATGAAGAAAAGAAACAATGATACTAATTTTGAACATACACGGAGAAGATTGTTTTCCTTTCTACAGTGCACAGTGTGGTGAAAATATGAAATTACTATAAATACCTAGAATAGTCAGACTGTAACTGCTATGCATGTAGCCTGTAGATTTCCTACAAATAGCTTCCACTGTCACAACTCATTACGTCACTGATACCGTCATTTTGTTGTGGTTGGTTAGTTGTCGTGCAACAGAGATGACGCTCTATGAAGGGAAAACTAGGCCGATTGTCTCTTTCCAAAGTCTGATGCACCATATTTATCGCCGGCACCATGAAGTTTTTTTTTTTTTGTGAAAATCTTGTTGTAAACCTCAATCAACCAGTGGCGTCCACCAGGAAAGTGCGGAGGTATCTAATGTACCTCGATGAAGTCCCAGAGAATGGAATCTAACTCTAATTGGATCCCACAACAAATTTAATTAAGTAGGTATCAGAAAAATGCAGGGAGCGAAATAGGAATAAACACAAATTCCATATTCCTCCATATCAAGCAAGAGGTAAAACACGAACAAGATTTATATAGTACTAGCTGACCCGGCGAACTTCGTACCGCCTAACAGTCGATTCTTTTAGTTTTTTTTCTTAATACTTTATTCTGCTATTTAAGAAACGGCCAAGGGCGAGTTGGACTCGTCCATAAGGGGTTCCGTGTAGCAGCAAGTAACATAATATAAAAGTTCTAGTAGTTGGTTGTAACTTGAAAAGGTAAATTGCGGTTTACGAATTAAGACATATTAAAAAAAAACTAATTAATTGATCTCGTTCAACAGTTTTCGCAGGAAGTTCGCATGGTAGTGTACATCATAATTATATTTTTTTTTCAGTTTTGTCATTCTCTTATTTTGGAAGTTACAGGAGGGAGGACACATATTACCACTTTGGAAGTGTCTGACGCGCAAACTCTTCAGTTTAGAAAAAAAAGATGTTTGTAAATTCCATAACATTTTTAAAGACCTATCCATAGGTACACCACACCACACGTATGTTATTGGAGTTTTTTTTTTGAGTTTCAGTTCGAAGTATGGGGAACCCCCAAAATTTTAATTTTTGTGTGAAAATCCTAAGGCTGCTTTTCCACCAGACATGCGCTATGCTACGTGGCTGCGGATACGTTTGATATCCACCAATCATATTTACATAGCACAGCACTGGTGGAAACGGATTCAACTAAAATGTGTTTTTATATGAAAAGATGCGTGCTATGGCTGCGTGCTGTGGCTGCGTGCTATCGCTGCGTGCTATGGATACATGCTATTGGTCGTTTTCCGTACAATCGATACATCGCATAGCTCGAGCTGCGTAGCTACCTTGTGACAGCCCATCTTCATAGCGCAGCTACCTTGTGGCAGCGCATCTTTATAGCGCGGCTACCTTGCGACAGCGCATCTTTGTAGCGCAGCTACGCATCTTTGTAGCGCATTATGCATCTTCATAGCGCAGCTACATCGTGGCGGCGCATTTTCGTAGTGCCAGGGCCCCCGTAAGGACTACTGACGCCTGTGTGCAAAAAAGGATTTTGGCGCCTGTGTGCAAAAAAGGATTTGGCGCCCCTTAAAGCATTTTGAATCATCTTTTTTTATGGGTGTAGGTCAGTGGTGAATTTTAAAATTCAGCGCCCTCGGGCTATAAAGCTTGCGGCCTCGGAACTTAAACACAAAATAAACCATAAAGTGCTACTCAAAGTTCACACCCAGAGTGCCATACCATCTTAGAGAAGACAAACTTAAAATTTTAAATTGTGTAGACCACATAAGAAGCATTTGTAATTGAAAAATGAGCTATCAAAAGAGAGCTCGAGAAAAGCAAATGTCAACCTTATTTGAAGCGAGCGCGAAATTTTTTAGGTTTTTGGAATAGGACATGGTAATTCTTCATAGAAAAGCGAACGCAGTCAGCTCTAAAAGTAAAAAGTTTCCGGACTTCAAGTTTTAATCTAAAAGTGAGATCAAATAGCAGCTAGCAGCAGCTACATTGTGACAGCGCATCTTATTCGCACAGCTACATAGCGTAGCATCAATGGAAACAGTCACACAGTTTCGTAGCTCAGCTTTTACATCCTCGCAGCACAGCTACATAGCACATCTCTGGTGGAAAGGCACCCTAATGCGGTTCACATAATACATCTACTTACCAAGTTTCAACATGATAGCTCTTATCCTTTCGACAGACAGACAAACATGACGAATCTATGAGGTTTCCGTTTTTTGCCATTTAGTCAAACCCTAGAGGAACCTTATAAAGAAAGTTGATAATAAATACAAAATTAATAAAAAACTTAAAAATCTTTTAAAAGTCACTAAAAATCACACTGAAAATTACAATTTCAGATTTCTTATTTTACTTATTCAAAATTAAGTTTTATTTTTATTGTAGAACTTTATGGTTTTTTTTTTTCGTGGTAAAATTATCAAATGAGTCCTCCCACCCAGGGCAGGGCGGGAGGGACTGTCAGACTTGTACTGACTGAATTCCACGGCTTCCTTCAATAGCCCTTTACGTTCCAGAGTCACGGTAATGAGATAAGTCCCGCGACCCCGGCAGTCTTTGGCCCTCTAGAGGGAAGCCCCGTCATCATGCTGACGCTTTTTGAGTCGCGTGTGGAAAACAACGCGCGCCGTCGACCCGGGCATGGTTCATGGTCAGACAGCGAGTCGCCCATTACTCGCCGCCCGCATGCCCGCGCCTGCGGTGGCCGGAGATCTTCCCGCGACGACGGTCGCCGTGGGCGTCTACCACTACCGCCTGGGTGAGGGATGGACGCTGTCCTCTCACTCGCGCGTCCCGCCTCCGCCTTGGCGAGCATGACTGCTTCGCGGAAGGAGGCGCCCTCTTCTCACTCCGTCTCGCCACGCAGCATGACCGCGACCAATGCCGGGCGCGAGAGGTCGTCACCTATCGCCTGCGTGAGGACACGGCGGTGCTCTGTCCAAGCGGGGCAGTCCTGCACCGTATATGCTCCACCTGTCGTGTATGCACGTGTCCTCCGGGCGATCCTCGCAGTGGCAACACCCAGACGTTTCCTCCTTCCTCATCTCAGACACAGGTACCTCCCGAAACATCTGTGTCCGAGAACTTTATGGTAAACGAAATTTCTTGTTTGATTCAGTAAAAACCTGACCCGACAAACGTCGTTCTGTCAGAAGTTATTGGTCTGTGGTAGTCTTAAAATTACATGCTTAAATTTTCTGGTCAAGTCTGGTGATCCGACAGTCCTTTCCGCTTCACCCAAGGCGAGAGAAATCATTTGATAATTTAAACATTCCAAAAACAAAAAATTAGGAGTCTAAGAAAAATCCGTTTTTATTTAAATTTCATTCAGCATATTTAACAAAAAAAAAGGAAACACAAAAAAAAACAAATAAAAATACCATCCTAAGATTCGAACCTGTATCCTAAGTATATCGATCCAATCGTATAACCTCTAGACCATCGACGTTGCTGACAATGCTCTTCAAATAGACGTGCGCGTTATGATACTTCAGTTGGAACGAAAAACAGATGACGAATAACATACATTATGCGTTTCATAACAGAAAGTTAAAAAAAAAAGAATATTTTAGTCCTTATTAACCTGGTCCTGATGGTTACAAACACAACAAAAAAAGAATCATCGGAATCGGTCCAGCCGTTTTCAAGTTTTGCTCTTAGCAACACATTTAGCGATCCATTTTTATATTATAGAAAGGACAGACCTACAATATTATATATATATATAGGTAGGTACATCATCATCTGCCTAACCTTTTTGCAACTATGTATACCACTCCCAGTCGAACCGGAAACAGCTAAATTAATTTAATTTTCAATTTTATTTTATTTTACATGGGACGACTGCTTTTTTTTTGTGAGAAACCCACCACACTATTCCCAAACCACTGCAACTCCTGAAAGCCAGAATCAACAGTGGCAACCACCAGAAAAGCGCCGAGACAATGAAGCTCGACGTGTCCCGGAGAATGAAATTTACCTGTCTTGGATCCTGCAACGAAATTATCTAATCAGAAAAGAATAGTGGAGGAGTAGGAAAAAATTGGGACGACTGCTTATCTTACCTCCACAGCCCAGTAATTATGTAGTTACTGGGCAATACGATATCCCTTGGTAAGACTGGTTGTCGGAGTTTCATGTTACTAACATAACCACTGCCAAAGATCTACAAATGACATCTAGGACAGAATCAACGTCGTTATCAGCTTTCCGAGGTATGGAAAACCCACTATGATTGATCCCATCCACTGACCAACGTAGAAGCCATGAGGTTCTTAGGTAAGGTACTACTAACATAAAATAGTAGTACTACCAGCAAGATTCACTAAAATATTCAGAGCTCTCACCTGTGAAAAGCCAACAACGGCCAAACTCTCTCCGGTTGAATTACGGCGCGGCCACATAAAATTACCGCGATGCCTGTAACTATTCCCCCGGCATGCCTCGCGCATCGCGACGCTAAATCCTGTGTTCATCGAATTCCATTCTTCTGTCGACCGCTACCGCTGTGGATTTTGTTAAGTTTTTTATTTGTTGGGGTTCCGTAGTTAGGGAAATTACAGCTTGACATAAAAATGTAGAAAACCGGAAGTCGCCACTGTCTTCGCGCTACCATCACTTTGAATGATTTTATTTTATTTTATTTCACTTATTACGTTAGTTTTATGGCACAATAATAAATCTAACAAACCTGCGGTCTTTGTTTACAACAAATATTAAAGATTTTAAAACGTTGTCAGAAACAAAAACATTAGTTCCGTTTCAATCCGTTCTGGCCAAGCTGTATTTTTATATCGTGCTGTATGGTTTTGGCGATTACTAAGGGGTTAACTAGGCTACGGAACTTACTTAACATCTGTTACATACGACCCTTCCTCCTTTTATTTCATCCACATTCTTACATCTTTTTTTAAGCGTTGTAAAGTCATCGCATGAATCCTCCCATCTAGGGCAGGGCCGGAATGACTATCAGACTCGTACTGACTAAAATCCAAGGTGTCCTTCAATAGCAGTCATGTCATTCCGGGGTCACGGTAATTCGTGAAACCCGCTACGGCAGGCTTTGGCCCTCTAAAGGCCTCCCGTCATAATGCTGACACTCTTTGAGGCGCGCGTGGAACACGAGCCATCGACCCGGGCATTGTCCATGGTCGGACAGCGGTTTGACGTTCGACATCTAGTTATGTTTTTGATAAAACTCACCAATAGGTAGGTAATTTTAATGTGTACTTCTAGAGCGGCCCCTCCCGTCGACGCGGACGTCTATGAAAAATTTATATAAACATTGATCTTTGGTTTTCTTCAAGATTAGTCTAGCTCAACACGCCATCATTGCTTCTTCTCCTATGTCCATAATTGTGAAAATATATTTTAACAAACGCAGTATCAAAAAATCCCATCTGAACACTGGCTTTTTATGGCATCTGAACTGAAACATTGAAAAGTTGTAGCTACAACAAAGGCATCAAAGTAAATAAAGTAAATATCGGCTGCTTAAAATCAAAACATAGTAATTCCTTCCAACAAAAATGTTCAGGAGAGCCAAAAAACTGGTCGTCTACTTTGATTCGCTCGCCCGAAGAAACCAGAAGAGATAGCGATTTGGATGTTTGGCGAAAAGTTGTGCTATATTGTTGACATTTTAGTATGGTATACCTACTTGCAAACATTTTAGCGTATAGTTACACTTGAATCGCTCATACTTTATTTTTATTTGTGAATTTACCCAAATATGAATGTAAAAACAATATCAAAACTTAGTAAGTCTGCATAAGGGTAGGGTTTCAGTATATAACATTATGGATATCTCGTGAAGTTGCCCGCAAATATCCGTTTTTGTTGCTTACTAGGATTGTAGATTTTCAAAGACCCCGATTATATAAAGATTTTTAGGGTTCCGTAGCCAAATGGCAAAAAACGGAACCCTTATAGATTCGTCATGTCTGTCTGCCCGTCCGTATGTCACTGTCACTTTTTTTCGAATTATCATGTTGAAACTTGGTCAGTAGATGTATTTTATGTGAACCATATTAGGATTTTCACACAAAATAAAAAGAAAAACTGGACTTACTAAACGAAATTTCATCTATTTTACAATCGGCGCCAAATTCAAAACATAGCAAGTTGGTATTACAAATTTATAACTTAGTAAGTCGCTTGAGTTGCTAGGGTTTTAAATTTGTATTTGGACATACTAAGTTTCAAATTTGTACTTCAAGGAAATTTTCGTAATCATGCCAAATTGCTTAGACTTGCTAAATTATTTTTTTAAAGTTACGTATGAAACTGGGTGTTTTAAGGTCCACATCATTTCGATACTGTCTAGTAAGTCGAAAAATGCCAAAAACCGGTTTTTCTAAAAATCACCTGTTACTAGGTTTTGAATTTGGGCAGCCGATATAGCATACAGAACCCTACACACAATATTAACGCACGCACTGTAGAACTTCTAGTTTTATTTTGTTTTAAGGAAAATTGGAGCCTAATTTAAATTATTGAGCTGGAAGAAATATAAGCTGCTGGCTGGATTGTAGGTAGTCTTCGCCTCGTGTACTTTTTGTCTACGATTCCTTTTTGTAGAACATTGTTTGTGCTAGCAGCTTTTTGTAGTGTAGGGAAGTTTATGTTATTACGAGTATAGTAGCCACAATAGTAGCGTTCTATTCTGTGTTGACCCCGTATATGTGCTATTTTAACTTTTATTTAGGTATAAGACATATCACTCATAGACATTTTTTTAATAGCGTGTATTGTTCCCCACTGCTGGACAAAGGCATCCCCATTCTCCTTCCAAACCTCTCTAATGGGAAAGGCCGGTCAAAGCTAATTGTAGATGGCGCCACCATAGCTAAGTCCTAATCCGACCAATGAGGTAGTACTATTTTGAAGTACGTTTAAGATTTGAACCAGTGACGATGCTTGGAACAAGCTATACTAGCGCCATTAGTTCCCCAGTTGCCATCCCCATTTGGGCAATTTCTTTATGTCTGCCCTGCAAACATGATTAGATCATCACACCACCTCCGCCGCAGTCGACCTCGAAGGTGATGTCCTCCCTCAAGCGTCCAGTGAGTTTTATTGATTGAACTGATACTTAGCCCTCTTCTTCTGTCCATAATTGATTGATTAATGCTTTATCTTATTTTTACCACCTGTATGAAACATATGGAATGCAATAATGGTTTGAGTATTGAGTACCTGCCTACATTTTTCACTCATTGTGCCTCTACGGGGACAAATATACCTAACTGTATAAAAACTTTAAAATTTTCTTTAGTGTCTCTGTTCAATTTCAACCAAATCATTTCCAACAGAAAACGTTGTATTAGGTATTAGTAACTTCCTATAAATAATAATTACCGCACACAAGAAGGTAAATAATAACATCTCGACTGCCTATAAATGTATGAGACTTTAAAGAATGTGCTACATATGGCTTTTCTCCCATCATAGAAACTAAATCTATGCACGGAGGAAAACAACTCCAAAGCAAAGATAATATAATACTAGCGTATCCAAAGTAAGGAAAAATAAAACATATTGTACAAATTGATATGTCTCCTTTTATTCACAGTATATGTGTACTATTTACAAGCTGTACATGATCGCAACAAATTAATCTATTAAGTACTTACATTATTCTAGAACATTTATCTACACAGATATTACAAAAATGTCAACAAATATCGTATGGACAAAATCATTGGTACACTCACATGCATAAATATTATATTATATATTAACTTACATTCATTTTCAAATGTGTTTTTTTTTTCATCAAAGGTATATTAAATGTATTCTGTGAAGTATTTTTGTAAAATCAATACTTTTCTTGCGTAATTCTGTGAAGGCAAATACTATTGTAAGGCAAAGTTATCCGTTATTTATTTATTACTGACTTATTATCGGCAGAGTCTTCACAACTGTGCTTTAATTCATTGTAAAGCTGAGTTCAAATAACTAAATAAACACTCAATACATGCTTGTTTAGCAGAAAATTAAGACGCGCTCACCGGAACCTAACCTTAAAAATTAACTTAAACATTCACACCTTTATACATATTTATGCATGTAATCCGTAATCTCAACATATATTTACAATATTTATTCCCAGTACATTCGTAACAAATCAAACATTGATTGCTTACAATCTAAACAGTACATCAACTAAAGCGTTTTATAAAAATAGCTGCTTCAGTTTCGATAATACAGAGTCCCACAGGTATTTAAAATAAAAAATAACTGTCAGAAACACAACAATAAAATATGTACATCTTTGTTTTATTTGTCAAATAATTCTTCTAAATTTCATCCCTTCTAAATTAGAATTCTTTGCCTATTTATTTTATTTTACTTAAAACTACCTAAGGTTTTTTATACACAACTGTACTTGGGACCTGCGAGACACATTAAATAAAATATAATCTTTTATTTACTTAAAATAAAATCGTCAAAATGAAAAAATAATAACAACCAAGTAAAAATTAATATAATTATCAAAAATCTATTTGCATATTTGGTTAAAATTTGCCCTTGTACAAATAGATGTTTGATTTTTGTTATAATAAAATAATATTATTATTATATTTCATCTTAATTTGTCACACTCATGTAGGCCAATCTAATCATTCTACAATTTGCTTTAGACACCAGTTAAAAGTGACATTGACCAAAACTTTGAAAGAAACAGTAAGAAAAAAATTTATAATAAAAAAAAAGTAATCAACACAAAGTGACAAATAAAAATTATATCAAGTATCTTTGATTGATATTGTCACTTGAGGTTTTATCAGATTTAGCAAGAATCTCGGTTATTTACTAAAGCCTGTTATAATCCGTTAAAATCCTTGTAGGGATCGAGATGAAATTCTTGTTATTTTGACCAATGTCGCTTCTAACTAGCATTACATATTATCTTCTAGTCACCATCTACCTAGCATCTAGCATAATACCTATGACATAAAACATTACTCATCAGTCTGACGCTTGACAGTTTTGGTAACAACACAACACGACATAGAGCATCCACTTAAATAACAATTAAATGCGAAAATAATAATAAATACATCTCTGCGACTAGTCGTTTAGGTCTTTGGCTAACATTTAAAAAGAAAAACACCTAAAATGTATTTATATTTAATCAATAGCTACAATACCAGCAGCTTCAGTCTGTTCAAAATTATTTTTTATTTAATTTAAACATTGATCGTTATTTTACGAAAATGTCACAAAAAAGTCTAAATTAGAAAACTTATAAATAAGATACATGATTCTATAGATAATTGTGTTCGAAAAGAATTCGCACGAGATGGTCATGTCATCATAAAATAATATGAAAAGTATATCATGAAAAAATTTATATAATTAAAAATTGTATTGTTACATTTCAAATAATATGTACTTATTATTGCTGTTATTTTTACGAAAACTATGTTTTCATATAAAAGTAAAAATGGTATAAGAACTTACTTTAAATATAGATTAAATTATTTTGTGATAAAGTATTCAAGTCAACAATGGTTAGTTGCAATCAAGTTAATAATATTTTGCTTACCTAACTAGTCATTGTTGATAAAACCCGGGTAACGTTGGCAATACCCAGAAGTGGTTAAAAACATATAAATGACAGCTTTTGGCAGTAAAAGCACAGGATTAAAAATTATTAAAGATAGCCAGTCCCTCTTCACAGCTAAGACATTTAAATTCCATTCTGATATCAAAAGTCGAGACATTTTACTCTACTTAAAATGATATCGGTAGTAAATTAATGTTGAAAATTCTAAATTTTCAACGAAATTTTCATACTCTTAGGGTAAGACGTAAAATTATTAAAATGCTTTAGATGGAAGATTTAACTGCAAAAAAGTGCATTTGAATTTTGCATCCTTTTACGCCCTAACCAAAAAGTGATAAATACAAAAAATATAATAAACTACACATATTATAATGTACTTCCGCATAAATAATACACTAATAAAACTATTTATATCTCACTACTTATATATCGTGCGTTTCTTATACATACATATAATAATAATATCTACACAATTTAAAATTATTAGGAATTACTTTACTTCTTCACGCAAGCACCGATATGTTAAGATGGACTATTTCGCTATACGTCTATATATTCACTATTTTTACCTTCACTAACTCTTTAGAATATCATTTCTTTACTCACCTAAGGACAGATGGCATTACATTTTAAATATTTAGGGTTTTTTTTCAAGCTGTTTGCCAAAATTGAGGTAAAAAGACTAGTTTTATACAAAAAAAAAGTAAAAAAAGTGCAAGAGTTTTTGATCATTTCAAATTGTGCTTGACTGTACATGTTATGTTCATTTAAAATCTCCCTCAATTTTGGCAGACATCTACAAAATCCATCATTATTAAATAGTAAGAATTGACATGAAACCAATTGGGGATTTTTATTAACTACTTAAAAACTTATTGTCATAGACAACATTATAATTTTTATATTGTTAAAAGGAATGGCAAGTTACGAGGTTATCTTTAAAGCCGGTATTTATGGATGGGACTTTTTCACATTTTTTTTTACATCAACGACAAGAGTATAGCAAAGGCAAGTGCAGAATAAAAATAACAGGATTCATAATTAAAATTATGAAAACATTTGGCAGTTAAATATTTTGTTCCTGCGCATTGTTGCTAAAGTAGAGAGCATTTTATAAATACTGTGATATTAGAACTTAATATTACTTTACTAAGTTTTTATTCGGTGACTTTGCCGAAATATCGGAAACTCAAAACAAACATGGAAAATATCCCGTATTCAGTTCTAATGATAGTGTTATTGACCAAGTTAATTAGAATTTCTATTTTATCTACTTAAAAAAACCGGCCAAGTGCGTGTCGGGCCACGCACAGTGTAGGGTTCCGTAGTTGCCCATCAAAATACTTATGCGAACTAATTAAACTGATTCGCTGAATTTAATTTTAAAAAGAAGAATTTTCAAAATCGGTCCAGGCGTCTTTGAGAAATCGGGGAAACCTCCTCCTTTTTTTGAAGTTAGTTAAAAATAGTTGACAATAAAAACCTACCTATCCCCAAAACATACCCACCTATTATAGCTGTAAAAATAAAGTTTACAAAATTACATTTGCAGTTGAAGAACATGTTCTGCGATACATTTTGTTTAGGAAAATATGCTATCCAAGTACGTTTTATAAGTTGGTCGACTATTACTCGTAAACTTGTAAAGCCTACTTAGTCATGATAATTTTCCTTCAAACTTCGTTATATATACTACTATTGTGAATTTTTTCACACCCCCAAACATAACCGTTTAGCTGGTAGAGGGGGGGGACACTCGAGTCGAGCAAAAATTAGCACTTTAAAGCTTAATATTTCACAAACGAATCTTTTTATCAAAAATTTGTTAATGGAAACTATCAATATTTTTTAAAGACCTATTTAATGATACCCCACACTAAGGGTTACGCGAGAAATAAAAAAAACATCCCCACTTTACGTGTACAGGAGGTACGCTAAAAAAAAATATTATACGAGATTTTATTTTACCACTTTTTCGGCACAACAAATCCGTATATTTACACCAAATTACAGCTTTCTAGTACTGGGCGTCTCTGAGCTAAACTGCGGACAGACGGACGGACGGACGGACGGACGGACGGACATGGCGAAACTATAAGGGTTCCTTGTTGACTACGGAACCCTAAAAATGTGTAAATTAAATGCTTATCGGCAATGTAAAACAATATTAATTTGGCAATAAAGTACAGTCGCATCCAGAAATATCGGCATAAGATATGAAGTCAATTAAAACAAACACACAATACTAGCTTATGTTTCTGTAAGTAGATATGTCTGAGTTATTAAGACGCGTTTATGTCAGGGACCGTGATTTTTAAAAGCTCGAGCGTTTTATACCTCTCAAGTATTGTTTTAATTTGTTCATAAGTAAATTAAACGTATTTGATTATTTAAAAAAAATGTAAATAATTATAAGGCAATTAAAAAGTCGAAGACATAACAATGTCTGATGTGAGTTTGAAATAATTTTGAAACCGCATAAAACGTACAAAAAAAAGAAATTGCTACAAAGAAATACTACATTTCCGACTCAATCCTCATACGCAAAACCAATACGTAGAAATGAATTAAAACAATTCTTTCAAGACACAGACGCCAGTAAAAGCTCGTTTAATACAAAACAATAAATAAATAACCACAAACTATATCCGTTACTCTATAATTTGACGTTGTATAACGTCAAAATAATCTGAAGGCATCAGTAAGCTCACAACAGAAGTCCTTTAAATAAGGATAAGGGATTTTTGAACCACGAAGAATATTTACTTTATCAAGTAGATATTTATCGTGCTGACTACCTATACATTTACGGTTGAAAATCGTAATGAGTATTTGAAAGGAAATAATGATGATTTATAAAACAAGTGCCGTCATAACTTATTGTGCCAATTATGGAACAAATATTAGATTTGATCGCTAATTAGATTTGGTAAAATGAGTATTTTTTGTTCACCTTTAATCTAATTTATAAACAACTAATTAATATGATTTTTTCACAATAATTATTTACGCACAAAAAAAAAGTAGATTAGCAATAATGATTTTGATCTACATGACTTCAATGTTCTAAGTTTCTCAGTTGCACTTGAGGATTACCCATTCTTTAAAAAACATTTGTTACAAAAACAATTCTGCAGTCTTTCAGTTTATGGCAAAGAGTTTCTGTTTTTTTTTAATTACGAATATAGATTTTCCACCGTAAATGCACGAAATGGGGAGTGTTTCGGGGAATTTAATAATGGCAGTTTAACTCTACATACCCTGGTATTGGGGACGAAATCCCATTTTTTTTATTTCTCTTACAGCCTTCATTCAATTTGTTATTGTCCGTACCACCTACATTCCTTTAATTCTAACAATTGGGGCCCTCTTAATACTAAATTTCTTCTTTATACTTAATTCAAATATTGAAAAAAAAAATGTTCCAAATATGTCCAGTATCCAATGCATGGGCCATATCTGGCCAAGTCAATAAAAAACGATGTCAATTCGTCCACATAATTATGTCATTCTTGGAAGGTAAAGCTTTAATTTCAACATAAAAGTTTGCCGCGGTAATCAATCAAACTTCACGACTACGTTACAAATATCTTTCTAAACTTACTACCTAAATCATTATGCCCACATTGCATTACTTTTCCTACTATAGATTACCGTGGCAAACACGTTTCATTTTTTATTTACTTCTAAACGTAAAATTTCCGTAGCAAATTCAACCTTATGTCAATGGTGTTGAAGTCTCATTTTACGCACTGTTTATTTGCCTAATATTTTGCGTAAAAATGTTATGGGTTCTAAATAACATCTATTATTGATATACCTTATCATTCCGTGATCGGTTGAACCGACAACGCACCGAGATAAAATGGGCCCCATACAAGCCATTATCATTATGGGTTTTTAAGTGTTAGATAAGTCAAGGTTAGGTATACTTAAAATGAGGTACCGATAAGGTACAAAATTTCTTAAAGATCCGTAAAACACTTTAATTTTGTCAAATATTGACATGTTTTCAAGAGCATGTGTATGGATTTGACATCGTGGTAAATATTGAGGTTTCGTCAACGTTATTTTAGTGATTTAATTTTAATTTCCTCATATTTTTTATTTAGATTTTCATCTATAACGATTATGCAAAAACATCATAATTGAAAAAAAAAACTTAGAAATAGTACAATAGCTCTATTTTGCAAACACAATATTGCTATTTTTCAATTATTTTAACTTTATCAATTGTAAAGATATCGATAAAAAAAAACAATAAAATTCTTTTCTACATTGTCCTAATTAAAGGAAACCTCTATAATATTTTGTTGCGTTATCACATCGAACATTATATTATCGCCTTTTCCCAAAGTAATTAGAAACCAATATCCATTAGCAGGAATATACCCATTCAAATTGACCATTTTCTGTGTCATAAACAGAATTGAAACTTGCCACATATATATTCTTACATATCCCTTAAACACAGGATGACCACAAGTTTTCACGAAAAGAGGACATTAAAATCAAGAGGGCCCCATCAAGTTTACCTTACAACGCTCCTATATCGGGATAAGCGTGCGGTACTCCGGATCCCGTCTCCCGGTACTGAAGGGGGTCTGCCCGGAACTCCACAGGCTGCAGCGCCATGTGGCCGTACACCTGGGCGAAGCGCGCGATGCAGGAGGATCGCTGAGACATGTGACGAGCGTCCGCTGACAGCATCTCTGTGTTCGTGCATTCTGGACATTTGAACTTTTTGCGGGGGGTCACCTGGAATTTGAAAAGACGGAGTTTTATTACTGTTAGAAGTGGTACTATGCCTCGAGATTTGACTGGGGTTGCAGGACTGACTCAACAAGTAACTGTGACCCTGGTACGTAAAGGGCAATTGAAGGAACTCAGTGGTTTTTTTTTTTAATTAATGATAGTTTCGCGCTTGACCACTATCTCGCCTGACCATAAGCGAAGATGTGGTCGACGGTGAAGACCGCTTGCCTAGAAGTAACCTGTTCACTCTTGACTTGAAGACCCTAAGCTGTCGGGAAATACAGATTTTTAGTCAGTACGAGTTTGCTGCCCTGCCGCTAAATACAGGGCGAGAGGATACATTTGATGTCATTACCATCCCAAAAATAAAGATGTAAAATTATGCCTCCACACTTTGAAGAGTAAAGCAAGTGTATAGTACCTTCAGAATCTAGATAAAGAAATATAGTTTGAGGACTATTGCCATTAAATTTGTACTAACTCTGGCACGGAAAAGATACTAATCAGAAGACCAATAACGCTTTGTACGACATGGGGATCCTCGAATTTGTAGGATTGGGAACTAGGGATATAAATGCTAGTACTATTATTAAACTTCGTTCGTGACCCGTGAGCACGGTAATACTTCAGAAGTTGCAGGTTTGGGAATAGGGCGGTGAGATTGTCCCGAAAAAACAAAAGGTACCTACAACTGTTAGAACCAAGCGAAGGTGGCGAGTTAGGATTCATAAAGGACGAAGGTGAGAAGTCGAAAGAGTGGAGGGAAGCCTTTGCCCAACAGTGGGACACTAAAGATTGATATAATACTGATAACTTGTATGTCCAGCACACATTCTTTAAGAAAACCGTCAGTAAGATTTTATTTTATACACATACATCTTGACGCCAAAGGAATAAGGTAAACGATCTTAATGATAGGCGCCTTCCTAGTGTCGTTGGCAATGAGGAAAATCTGTACCGGTATTATGTGTAGAATCACGGCTTAGACAAGTGGAAAACAATAAATGATAAAGCTCTGTAGTCTTGTAACAAGTTTTTAACTCTCTATTGTAAAGCACACATTAAAAAAATCTATAAAACTTTTTAAATGAGCCATACTATTTGACATTTTATGTCGAAACACGTCATTTTCGCTGAAGCATCGCTGATTTAATTAATTGGTTAATCTAATCTGGCACAATGTAATACATTGCATTACTATATTTGACACACTGCCCCAAGGTGGGATTAACTAAATTATAATGAAAAACTTTTTATATGTTATGTTTTTACTAGATAATAATATGTTATCTGATAACGATACCATAGCCGACGTATTTAAAACAATATTGACAAAGGGAAGTAGTATAAGGGTGTCACAACACACATAACAGCTCGGAAACGGATCGCACCCGTATCAACTCGAGCCTTTTAGTATTCTTTGTATGACACTCCCTACTAAAAAGCTGAATCGGGATCGTAAACGATGCGCCCAGGGACAAGCATGATCCGTGGTGTGGCGCGTGGTCAACAAGCGGTGTTGATCCCCCGCGCTTTCGGCTCGTCTTGCCACCGTTTACGGCTCGTCGTAACCGCCTGCACGTCATCGTCACCGCTTTCACCTGTTCCGTTGCTAAACAGTAGTCGGCGAGCCGTAAACGCGGCGTCGCCAAGCCGTAGGATAGTTAACGTATGATGCTTATCCGCGTAACGGGTTTACGTTAGGTTAACGGAGATATGAAAGGCCATACGGTGCCGATCCCTTTCCAAGTTGAAATGTTTGTAATGACCCTTATGTTAAAGATCTGTATAAAAATTCAGTTGTTCAACAGACCTTGATAGGTGCCTTCCTGGTGACATTGGCGACGAGGAAGTTCATGGCGATGTCCTCGCAGTTGAAGTTGTCGTCCACCCAGGTCCTGATCTCCGGCGGCATCTTGTACGTGTAGTACCACGACCAGATCTTGTGGTGAAACGCTGCGCCTGTTAGCACCTGGAATTGAGAAGAATAGGGTTTAATATTGGATATGTAAGCACCAGCCTACAGCAGTTCTGTAGTAGACTATGCATCCCCGATCCCACTACAATCTGTTCGATTCTTGGTTATTTTTATCCAGTTGCTACGAGTAAGAGCAACAGGAAAAAAGTAACCAAGAATACAGGACTGGAGAAGACATCTTTTATTTGCCGATTTGCGTTCATACGCGTCATCTGTATGACGTTGAAGTGAACTCCGGATTAAAACGGTATAAGGCGGGCTTTGATTATTTTGTATCTTTGGAGTCCGTAATCAAAACTAAATTAATAATGCTCAATTTAATGCGTTTTATAATGTTTGAATGAAATCGATATATGTATTCGTTAAAACATAGATCTAAATAGTAAAAATATTCCATAGACACTAATGCCCAGTACCTAGTGGATGTCATCATATAATATTATATCTTGAAGACGTCGGCGTCGGTTCACTAAGCTATATAAATTAGACTACAAGGAAAAAACAAGACAAAATTGGAGTAATCATAATCTTTAAAACCGCTGGACGACATCCAATCTAAAGTAATAAAAACTTCCTAAGAATCATTTTCTTCCCCGAATTAAAGTTGCAAGCTTCTATATTTGTCCCGGCATCATCTTTATTTGTCAATCGTGATACAAGTAGCGAATACTCGTGACCCCGGAACATAACAGGCTACTGAAGGACACCGTGGATTTTAGTCAGTAGAAGTCTGACAGTCCCTCCCGCCCTGCCCGGGGTTGGAGGACTCATTTGATGATTTTGCCACGTAAAAAAAAAAAAAAAAAAGTAGCGAATAGGTACTAACTTTTTTTCAGATAGACCAATTTTCGGGAATCCTATGCTGATTCCGCCCTTTGGTTCGAATCGCACCATTCACTTTTTTTTAATCGTTGAAAAATCATCAAAGTAATGAGTCCTCCCGCCCCGGGCGGGACTGTCAGACTCGGACTGACTAAAATTCATGGTGATCCTTCCCTTTACGTTCCAGGGTCACGTTTACCTGATGAGACAGTCCCGCGACCCCGGCAGGATTTAACCTTCTAAGGCGAGCCCTGTCAGATTGCTGAAAACTTTTTGAGGCGCGCGTGTCAACGCGAGCATGGTCCATAATCGGACGGCGAGTCACCCATTACTCGCACCTCGCCTACAAAAGCGTACATGACGTTACAATATGGCGCTAGGTACCTCAATTTCGTTCGTATATTAGTAGCATAGTAAGCAAGTAACCTTTAGTAACCTTTAACAAATTACTTTCATTTATCCAAAAGTAGCGTCGCGGGTGCGAGTAACACTTGAATAAAAAAAGTTTTAAAATTAAGAATCAACTTGAATACGAACCTACACGGAACCCTCGAACTTTTCGCTTTGAGCAGCTTTGTCACTTCCAAACTTCTTAATTTGACTTTGTCTGAGTTGACTACTCGTTAGAACTATTGTTTGGAAATGTTTCCTATGTGGGATGTTTATTCGTCGTGTGGTATATAAAGTTTTGTTGCTTGTTTAACTACACTGGCTAGAACCGTGGCTTTGTGCCTTGTGTCGTACAGATGAGAATAGCGGCCCGGGCAAACATTTAAGATTTTCTTCCTAAGTAACTTCTAGCTATAGGCCCAACAAATATACGGAAGTAGTTAGAACGGACAAATGATTAATTGCCCAACGACACAAATTCACGATGATACTTGCCGTAGTATGATGAAAATGTGTTTCTATTAGGAAATATTACTTATCTTATTTTAATCAATTATTATGCCAAAATCTGTGAGGATAAACTAAAGGATGTTTGTTACTCATTCACGCAAAAACTTCTGAACTGATCTGGATGAAACGGCAGATACCTAATAGGAGTTTTAAGTCGTTTCGTAAAGGTACGACAAGTAAACGACACGCTCCGGTATAGGTAATTGAGTACGAGCTGAGATCTTTCCGTACCGCTACTAGTCTTGCCTAGATTTGCCCGCACAATCATCATCTGCCTAGCCTTTTCCCAACTATATTTGGGTAGGCTTCCAGTCAAACCAGATGCAGCTAAATATCAGTATGTTACATGTAGCGACTGCCTATCGGACCTCCACAACCCAGTAACTGGGTAATACGATACACAATGGTTACCAAGACTGGTTGTCAGACTTGAAGAGCTTCTGCCTAACAGTAACGAAGGAGTGTCAAAGATCTACAAATGACAGCCAGGACCAACGGCTTTACGTGCTTTCCGAGGCAAGGAGGAAACTCGTTATGACAGATGGTCACCCATCCACAGACCAACCTCGGCAAGCGCGGCTTACCCCGGAAGATCAGCCTGTGCGGCTGTAATTATTTAGCCACGAGCTCCTCCTCCTCAGATTTGCCCGCACAATGTTATACATAATTTCGTCGCGGACCCTGCTGCCTAAATTGTTTAGTGTAATAAACTGACAACGCCGAATTAAAACTCCATCCATCCATCCTAGTTAATCACAAATTCGCAAAAAACTAAATCCTTCATCACCATCCATTATGAACTCTCAACACAACAAACACTTGACTCAATATTGTCTAGTTGAACTTAACACAGAATGGTACAGTCGAGCCGTAAATCACAATCAAGCGAAGTGTGAGCTCTCATTAATTTATGTACGTGTCTAAATTGAAGGCGTTAAAAGCTTTGTTTTTAATGGAAATGGAGTGGTTAAGACGAGAATGTGATTTTATTTTTGGAAGATTCTGTTTCTAGACGATTTTAGAGTTAATTTACTAGAGGGTGAAACGATTTGATTGATAAATTGATTTTAAATCTAATATCTTTAAGCGAGCAATTCTTGTATATTTATTTATATATAATCAGGATCGCGGAAACGGCTCCAAGGATTTTCATGAAAGTTACAGATTAGGGGTTTTTCGGCTCAAGGAATCGATTTATCAAGGTCCCAGGTTCGAGAAAAGCTCGGTTCCCAAGGTATAGACATTTTAAAAACCGAGCGAAGCTCGGTCAACCAGATATTAAGGATTAAAAAGAAGTTACTCTAGATAGGAATTTCTTTATATAGTAGTGATGCGTTTACAAACATTTAATCAAAAGCAGCCAGACCCGGAACAACTACCTGTAGATACACATTTTTATTTTCGAGCGGCAATCGAACCCACGACACAGCAGCGCAGCAGTCAATCACTGAGCTTCTACGCCAACAGTACCGTCATTAAAAAATACTAAGATAGAAGTCGAAACGGGTAAAACAGAATTTGCATGACAAATAAATTATTTATAAGCTTTTTTATTGGTTTTTGCGTTTAGGCGCAACTCACCTGATGTGAAGCGATGATACGGCCGGAGTGGAGCACGCTTGCTTGGAGGAAACAGATTCACTCGAGCGTTAAAGAAATGTAGATAAAGCTCTTGAAAATCGACTTTTTTTTTGGAAAGGAAAGACGCTTATTCAGGCGATTTTAGTTCTAAAAGATTTTTTTTTTAGTTTGGAGTTACACTTTGTAATACTTTCCAATATTTTCCAATATCAAAATAAATCAAGTTTTTTTTTAAGTTGGAAAATCAAATTAATGAATTCACCCTCGCCCTTGGTGATGCGGAAGGAACTGTCTACCTACTAACATAACAAACTAACATCAATGTGGACCTTCCGTTGTCATTTGCATGACAGGGCCGCAGTGTCCTTTTGTTTTCAGTCCCGCGACAGAATTTACCGTTTTGTTTTTCTAGGTGATAAAACCTCCACTTGGGTTCAGCGGAAACTGTCAGACTCCTCCTTTCCTTTACGTTCCAGGGTTACGTAGACTGTTTAGATTTGACAGTCCCACGACAGCATCATATTACAAGATAAAAATGTCAATGAGTTTAGCACAGCAACTGTCATTTGTACGCGACTGTACTTCCTGCAGACACAACTTGTTGCAATAATCACGCGAAGGTCTCACACTGCCAAGTGGTTCTTGTTTAGTTCAGGCCCTTGTTTCTTAAGCCCCGCGTTTGTACTAAGGTATAAGACGATGTCTTCTACATTAAAATCTAAACTACCGGAATAAATAGCAAGAATTGAGTGAGAAAATAAGTATATTTGATTACATATCTTTGATTGTATTGAAGCGATTAAATAAAGCAATTTATTCCCTTTTCTTAATTTCTTTCTTGAAAGCCTTGACACCAGCGAGAGTAGCCTTCACAACCTTCGGACCATCTTTCGCAAGCTGTTCAGTCAACTCATCGATTCCTCTCTTCTGTTCCTGTGCAAATTTCTTGATGACATCTTTGAACTCATCTAGTGGGACGATTTCTTCATCGCGAGACTCGCCAAAGAACGTTCGAACCCGATTCGCTACTTCCGTACCCCCAGCATCTTTCTGACTGGGTCCTACCTGAATTATGTTTGACTCGCTTATCCACTTCACTATGTTGTCCACACTGTTCTTTCCGTCTTTCTGAAGCTTGTTGAATAATTCTTCAAGGTTTGCTTTAGTATTTGGATCCATTTTTTTTAGAAAATTGTTCTACATTTTGTGTGTTTAATTTTGAATTTAGTCCACTGACAGTTTGACATTGTTCTGTCTTCTTTGACATCGCATCCATAATGATCGCACTATGCAGTTGCAGGTAACACAAATAAGATCCGTTTGAAATTTTCTAAGCTTTATATTAAGAGGCCTTTTACCCATTTGCGCGTAGAACTAAAATTATGATCGTCTAATTTACCATATTAAGTAATACTCCAACATTTTTGAATACCTGCAAAAGAAAGACCAGTCTTTCGTGTTGTATTTGTACGTAACATATTTCAAAAAACTCTTTTATTAACTTTGTGGTAATTAATCTCCGACAAGTAGTTTACTGAAAAATCAACGCAGAGTCGATTTGCGACTCCTACATCTACCACTAATATTCGTAATTTTAACCAAAAAAAATACACAAATCATCATACATACGTTTTTGTCGTAAAACTACGTAGTAGAATTTATATTTTTAATAACACAAATTAGTAAAAAAATAAATTCTGAGGTCAATTTTTACGTTTTATATCGCTGTTTTATCGCCATTTTTGGTTCGAACAAAGCGTAATTACATTAAAAAAAACTATGTAAATATAAACTATGTTTACAGACTAAACTAATTTCTAAATTTCATTAAAATCCCTTCATGTAATTAAACATACTATCGTTTTTAAAATCACTCTAAACTAGTATAAATTACGAAACATAACCGGGCTGCAATCAGTACGGCTCCAGCGCCCGTCGACGTAGGACCTGTATCACTTTTTTCCTCGTCCTGATTATAGAGCGTACGTATCGTGAACGGAATATTATACTGCGACTGCCACATTTTGATTCTCTCCATATTTTTTTTCATAAGGTAAGATTTTCGTTACTTTATCAAACTAAAGTATTATTATAATTATAATAGTAGTTTGTAGAATTTGTGCATTAATTAGCCATCCGTTTTCGTTTTATTAGTTTTTGCAATGGGGCGCAAGAGTGGTGAGAAATCCAATATGGCGGCCTCCCCAAGATCGCGGTCGGGCTGTTTGAAATCCACCCCCATGATATGGGTATCAAATGAAAGGGTTTGCTGTCAGGAATATGAAAAAAATAGTCACGTGTCGTAATTCCAACATGGCGGACATCCAAGATAGCGGATTGCCTATTTGAAATGCATCCCCATGATATGGGTATCAAATGAAAGGGTTTGCTGTCAGGAATATGATAAAAATAGTCACGTACCTGAAATCCAGCATGGCGGACATCCAAGATGGCGGATTGGCTATTTGAAATGCATCTCCATGATATGGGTATCAAATGAAAGGGTTGCTGTCAGTAATATGAAAAAAATAGTCACGTGTCTTAAATCCAACATGGCGGACATCCAAGACGGCGGATTGGCTATTTGAAAGGTACCCCCATGATATGGGTATTAAATGAAAGGGTTTGCTGTCAGGAATACGAAAAAAATAGTCACGTGTCTTAAATCCAACATGGCGGACATCCAAGATGGTAGATTAGCTGTTTGAAATGCACCCCCATGATATGGGTATCAAATGAAAGGGTTTGCTGTCAGAAATATGAAAGACCCACGTTTTTAATTTTCTTTAAAAAAAAAAAGAAAATAACCCTACGGGGCTGAGAGAAGGGCCTGGGATATATTTACATGACGTGTATAGATCGTGGTTGTAACTTGCAAAGATACGCTCCCACGCTTTGAGTGGCTCTTGTCTGCCCCGTAGCACAGTAAAAATATGGATGGTCCGGAAATTACGTACTAACGTTCAAAACGGTGCACACACACAAACACGCGTATCTACGAGGCTTCTAAGCGGACATCGCAGTGCTGTCAGTTCTGAGTGCCGCGTAAAGACGAGTTGCGTTTATTTATGTTACGTATATGGCTGTTTGAACTCGGCTTCATCATAACCGGAGATTTTGTTTTTTAAACTCCCTGCTTATTTTGAAGGTAAGAATGATTTTTATCAATATCGAATTCTATATCCGCGTGACCGTTTAATAAATTCGTAAATAAATAATTTGTAAAAAAAACCAACATGGTTTCTGCTACGATTTCTCTTAATAGGCGTCTTTTTATAGTTTTCGTCTTCGAGGGTTTTGAATCCGATAGTGCTGTCAAAATGTAAATCCAAGATGGCGGCTGCAAAAAATTTCGAGGTTTTCGTCATGACGGTGTCGTTTTCATGGTTTTCGAGGGTGTTGAAACCGATGTTGCAGTCAAAATGCAAATCCAAGATGGCGGCTGCATAAATTATCGAGGTTTTCGTCATGGGTGTCGTTTTCATGGTTTTCGAGGGTGTTGAAACCGATGTTGCAGACAAAATGCAAATCCAAGATGGCGGCTGCATAAATTATCGAGGTTTTTGTCATGGGTGTCGTTTTCATAGTTTTCGAGGGTGTTGAAACCGATGGTGCAGTCAAAATGTATATCCAAGATGGCGGCTGCATAAATTATCGAAGTTTTCGTCATGGGTGTCGTTTTCATGGTTTTCGAGGGTGTTGAAACCGATGTTGCAGTCAAAATGCAAATCCAAGATGGCGGCTGCATAAATTATCGAGGTTTTCGTCATGGGTGTCGTTTTCATGGTTTTCGAGGGTGTTGAAACCGATGGTGCAGTCAAAATGTAAATCCAAGATGGTGGCTGTAAAAAATATCGAGGTTTTCGTCATGGGTGTCGTTTTCATGGTTTTCGAGGGTGTTGAAACCGATGGTGCAGTCAAAATGTAAATCCAAGATGGCGGCTGCAAAAAATATCGAGGTTTTCGTCATGGGTGTCGTTTTCATAGTTTTCGAGGGTGTTGAAACCGATGGTGCAGTCAAAATGTATATCCAAGATGGCGGCTGCATAAATTATCGAAGTTTTCGTCATCGGTGTCGTTTTCATGGTTTTCGAGGGTGTTGAAATCGATGGTGCAGTCAAAATGTAAATCCAAGATGGCGGCTGCATAAATTATCGAAGTTTTCGTCATGGGTGTCGTTTTCATGGTTTTCGAGGGTGTTGAAACCGATGTTGCAGTCAAAATGCAAATCCAAGATGGCGGCTGCATAAATTATCGAGGTTTTCGTCATGGGTGTCGTTTTCAGGGTTTTCGAGGGTGTTGAAACCGATGGTGCAGTCAAAATGTAAATCCAAGATGGCGGCTGCAAAAAATATCGAGGTTTTCGTCATGGGTGTCGTTTTCATAGTTTTCGAGGGTGTTGAAACCGATGGTGCAGTCAAAATGTAAATCCAAGATGGCGGCTGCATAAATTATCGAGGTTTTCGTCATGGGTGTCGTTTTCATGGTTTTCGAGGGTGTTGAAACCGATGGTGCAGTCAAAATGTATATCCAAGATGGCGGCTGCATAAATTATCGAAGTTTTCGTCATGGAATGTTAACGTTAACAAATGTTAACAAACTGTTCTGGTGATTTTAATTAAATTTTGTGTTAAAAATAACCTGTGAGTTAAAGTTAATCATATTTTATTGTTGTGGAAGTAAAACTGAATCTGCGATTAATCTAAGAAGTGAAGTTTGAACAATAGTCAGATAACTTTTATCTGAGGAATAAAAATGGCGGTTCGACAGCTTATCTATAGAAAATATGTCAAACCGCTATTTTAATTCCTCAGATAAACGCGTGACCGTTTAATAAATTCTTAAATAATTTGTAAAAAAAAACCAACATGGTTTCTGCTACAATTTCTCATAATAGGCGTCTTTTTATAGTTTTCGTCTTCGAGGGTTTTGAATCCGATAGTGCTGTCAAAATGTAAATCCAAAATGGCGGCTGCATAAATTATCGAAGTTTTCGTCATGGGTGTCGTTTTCATGGTTTTCGAGGGTGTTGAAACCGATGGTGCAGTCAAAATGTATATCCAAGATGGCGGCTGCATAAATTATCGAAGTTTTCGTCATGGGTGTCGTTTTCATGGTTTTCGAGGGTGTTGAAACCGATGTTGCAGTCAAAATGCAAATCCAAGATGGCGGCTGCATAAATTATCGAGGTTTTCGTCATGGGTGTCGTTTTCATGGTTTTCGAGGGTGTTGAAACCCATGTTGCAGTCAAAATGCAAATCCAAGATGGCGGCTGCATAAATTATCGAGGTTTTCATCATGGATGTCGTTTTCATGGTTTTTGAGGGTGTTGAAACCGATATTGCTATCAAAATAGAAATCCCAGATGTCAAATAACGAAAATAACATGAATAAGATAAATATTAAGTACTAGCTGTTGCCAGCGGTTTCACCCGCTGCAACTCGAAAATTATCTCACGGGAACATAAAATCGGGATAAAAACTATCCTATGTGTTAATCCAGGTTATAAACTATCTGTATACCAAATTTTAGCCAAATCCGTTCAGTGGTTTTTGCGTGAAAGAGTAACAAACATCCATACATCCATACATACAAACTTTCGCCTTTATAATATTAGTAGGATTGAAAAGTAATTTGCGCAAAGTATTTTTCGTTAAACACAATTGCAGTTACAATATGGTGCCAAGGTCATCTTATACTTAGTTGGAACGCATAGTAAGGTGCGCAGCCACCGGGTTCATCAAGCATCAGCGCCACATAATTATGTTCCATTCTCCGCGCTCGTGACAACCCTAAGGCTGCAGTTGAGAGCGTAGGTATTTATTTCTACAATTAGGCCTTGTTTCCATACTATCCATATTTTGAATGCACCATCGGTTTCAACACCCTCGGAAACCATGAAAACGACACCCATGACGAAAACCTCGATATTTTTTGCAGCCGCCATCTTGGATTTACATTTTGACTGCACCATCGGTTTCAACACCCTCGAAAACCATGAAAACGACACCCATGACGAAAACCTCTATAATTTATGCAGCCGCCATCTTGGATTTTCATTTTGACTGCACCATCGGTTTCAACGCCCTCGAAAACCATGAAAACGACACCCATGACGAAAACCTCGATATTTTTTGCAGCCACCATCTTGGATTTACATTTTGACTTCACCATCGGTTTCAACACCCTCGAAAACCATGAAAACGACACCCATGACGAAAACCTCGATATTTTTTGCAGTCGCCATTTTGGATTTACATTTTGACAGCACTATCGGATTCAAAACCCTCGAAGACGAAAACTATAAAAAGACGCCTATTATGAGAAATTGTAGCAGAAACCATGTTGGTTTTTTTTTACAAATTATTTAAGAATTTATTAAACGGTCACGCGTTTATCTGAGGAATTAAAATAGCGGTTTGACATATTTTCTATAGATAAGCTGTCGAACCGCCATTTTTATTCCTCAGATAAAAGTTATCTGACTATTGTTCAAACTTCACTTCTTAGATTAATCGCAGATTCAGTTTTACTTCCACAACAATAAAATATGATTAACTTTAACTCACAGGTTATTTTTAACACAAAATTTAATTAAAATCACCAGAACAGTTTGTTAACATTCGACATCAAACGAATTATCTAACAAATAATTATGGCGGCGCCGCCGCCGGGCACATGACGTTCAACCAATCAGCGCGCGAGATGCTTTCCGTTCTATACCATTTAACAGTCTAATAGACTGAATAAACAAAAAAACTTGAGAGGTGTCAAGGGACACCCGGATGGAACGAAGTTCCTTTCGATTAATAATTAGTGAAGGAATTGTAATAAAATTTTATTTTTTTTAAGTTATAATAATATTTTTTGATTTTTGTTATATCACATCTGGGATTTCAATTTTGATAGTAATATCGGTTTCAACACCCTCAAAAACAACGAAAACGACATCCATGATGAAAACCTCGATAATTTTGGCAGCCGCCACCTTGGATTTACATTTTGACTGCAATATTGGATTCAACTTCCTCGAAAACCATGAAAACGACACCCATGACGAAAACCTTGATATTTTTTGCAGCCGCCATCTTGGATTTACATTTTGACTGCACCCTCGGTTTCAACACCCTCGAAAACCATGAAAACGACACCCATGACGAAAACCTTGATATTTTTTGCAGCCGCCATCTTGGATTTACATTTTGACTGCACCCTCGGTTTCAACTTCCTCTAAAACCATGAAAACGACACCCATGACGAAAACCTCGATATTTTTTGCAGCCGCCATCTTGGATTTACATTTTGACTGCACCATCGGTTTCAACACCCTCGAAAACCATGAAAACGACACCCATGACGAAAACCTTGATATTTTTTGCAGCCGCCATCTTGGATTTACATTTTGACTGCACCCTCGGTTTCAACACCCTCGAAAACCATGAAAACGACACCCATGACGAAAACCTCGATATTTTTTGCAGTCGCCATTTTGGATTTACATTTTGACAGCACTATTGGATTCAAAACCCTCGAAGACGAAAACTATAAAAAGACGCCTATT
This sequence comes from Agrotis clavis, assembly GCA_954870645.1. NCBI lineage: Eukaryota > Metazoa > Arthropoda > Insecta > Lepidoptera > Noctuidae > Agrotis > Agrotis clavis. Next base: position 4,324,298 of record OX940929.1, read on the forward strand.
ATGAGAAATTGTAGCAGAAACCATGTTGGTTATTTTTACAAATTATTTAAGAATTTATTAAACGGTCACGCGTTTATCTGAGGAATTAAAATAGCGGTTTGACATATTTTCTATAGATAAGCTGTCGAACCGCCATTTTTATTCCTCAGATAAAAGTTATCTGACTATTGTTCAAACTTCACTTCTTAGATTAATCGCAGATTCAGTTTTACTTCCACAACAATAAAATATGATTAACTTTAACTCACAGGTTATTTTTAACACAATATTTAATTAAAATCACCAGAACAGTTTGTTAACATTCGACATCAAACGAATTATCTAACAAATAATTATGGCGGCGCCGCCGCCGGGCACATGACGTTCAACCAATCAGCGCGCGAGATGCTTTCCGTTCTATACCATTTAACAGTCTAATAGACTGAATAAACAAAAAAACTTGAGAGGTGTCAAGGGACACCCGGATGGAACGAAGTTCCTTTCGATTAATAATTAGTGAAGGAATTGTAATAAAATTTTATTTTTTTTAAGTTATAATAATATTTTTTGATTTTTGTTATATCACATCTGGGATTTCTATTTTGATAGTAATATCGGTTTCAACACCCTCAAAAACAACGAAAACGACATCCATGATGAAAACCTCGATAATTTTGGCAGCCGCCACCTTGGATTTACATTTTGACTGCAATATTGGATTCAACACCCTCAAAAACCATGAAAACGACACCTTTGACGAAAACCTCGATATTTTTTTCAGCCGCCATCTTGGATTTACATTTAAACTGCACCATCGGTTTCAACTTCCTCGAAAACCATGAAAACGACACCCATGACGAAAACCTTGATATTTTTTGCAGCCGCCATCTTGGATTTACATTTTGACTGCACCCTCGGTTTCAACACCCTCGAAAACCATGAAAACGACACCCATGACGAAAACCTTGATATTTTTTGCAGCCGCCATCTTGGATTTACATTTTGACTGCACCCTCGGTTTCAACTTCCTCTAAAACCATGAAAACGACACCCATGACGAAAACCTCGATATTTTTTGCAGCCGCCATCTTGGATTTACATTTTAACTGCACCATCGGTTTCAACTTCCTCGAAAACCATGAAAACGACACCCATGACGAAAACCTTGATTTTTTTGCAGCCGCCATCTTGGATTTACATTTTGACTGCACCCTCGGTTTCAACACCCTCGAAAACCATGAAAACGACACCCATGACGAAAACCTTGATATTTTTTGCAGCCGCCATCTTGGATTTACATTTTGACTGCACCCTCGGTTTCAACACCCTCGAAAACCATGAAAACGACACCCATGACGAAAACCTCGATATTTTTTGCAGCCGCCATCTTGGATTTACATTTTGACTGCACCATCGGTTTCAACTTCCTCGAAAACCATGAAAACGACACCCATGACGAAGACCTCGATATTTTTTGCAGCCGCCATCTTGGATTTACATTTAGACTGCACCATCGGTTTCAACAACCTCGAAAACCGTGAAACGACACCCATGACGAAAACCTCGATATTTTTTGCAGCCGCCATCTTGGATTTACATTTTGCCTGCAACATCGGTTTCAACACCCTCGAAAACCATGAAAACGACACCCATGACGAAAACTTCGATAATTTATGCTGCCGCCATCTTGGATTTACATTTTGACTGCACCATCGGTTTCAACACCTTCGAAAACCATGAAAACGACACCCATGACGAAAACCACGATATTTTTTGCAGCCGCCATCTTGGATTTACATTTTGACTGCAACATCGGTTTCAACACCCTCGAAAACCATGAAAACGACACCCATGACGAAAACTTCGATAGTTTATGCTGCCGCCATCTTGGATTTACATTTTGACTGCATCATCGGTTTATACACCCTTGAAAACCATGAAAACGACACCGATAACGAAAACCTCGATATTTTTTCATTAAGGATTCATTATTATTATTATTTATTATTTACAAAAAACCTGTATACACTCAACAAAAATAATCGTCGCGACACCACACTGTTCAATGCGAAATAGAAATGAAAAAATATCTGGCTTGCTTTCTATAAGAGAGAGAGAGACAGACAGAGAAACATATCTGTCTGTCTCTTACTATAGCAAAAAGTGTCGTGACAACTTTTCGTAAGAATTTTTTTCCGTCTAGCCCCCTTTCACAACGCGCGATAAGGAACTTCGTTCCAAATACTTTTTCAGAAATGTAACCAAAGTACATTACGATTATATCGGCTCAAGATTGTTTAGTCCGTCTCAACACTAGCGCTACACTGGTTGCGTTGTGTATGTGTGAATAGCTACGCACACATGAACATTGCTCCCGTCTTTTACCTAAACTCGAGCGTTCGAATTTTGTGAACTGGCTCTTAATTTGCTCAGGACATCGCTCGCGTCAACTTAGAATTTTTGTTAACAAAAAATACGGTTTGATACGTGGCGCTATTTATTATCTTTTAGACGTTGTTGTTTTCCCCGAAAACAGTACTTTTATCGGGATGAAACATATGCCCTTTTCTGTACACCTGACAACGTTTATGCATTTCAGGATGATTGCTTCAGTAGTTTAGGCGTGAAAAGGTAACAAACAAACTTACTTTCGCATTTACAACATTAATTAGAATGTCATGATAAATAATCTGTATTATTTATCAGCTACCTTCTAAAGCTTCTATTAATAGAAACGGGTTGATCACTCAGCTATCTATCTGTCCAGCGTCAAAGTTCTTTCATCACTATTCCCTTTCAACCTTGTGTACTTCTTAAAGTATTGAAAGTCTTTCAACATCTACCATCTGAAGACCTTGACATAATTTTGATTTTTATCCCAGAATTCTTCATTACTCTTTTGAAGTGTTGTTTTATTCGTAAAATAACTTCTCAGAAAATTTCTGTTGTCTTACGGCCTGTTTACGGCCGGTAAGATCAAATGTTTAGAAATGTTTGAAACACGCCACGAGGCGGCGCTAGTGTCGAATTCGACCATTCGGTATTTGACTGAAAAATTCTAATTAAGGATGATTCACGATACACCGAGCCATGTCCCGTCCGTGCCGTGTCCGGACGCAGGACGGGGCACGGTCGAACATTGTGGTGTACTTTTGTATGAAGCGATTCATGCTTAACCGTGTCTCGTCCGTCGCCCGGACGTGCCCCGTCCGGGCCGCAAGCATTGATTGTGCAGACGCAAACACATTAATCTACCTACATTTTTCAAATTTCTTGAATAGTTTTTCAACCTTATCACAATAGCGGAAGGTAAATGTTCGATTGGTAAAATATGTCAGATTCGTGTAGGTTGACCTGCTGACGTCTGTACAAAAGAAAAAATACGTACCCGTTACTTTTCAAAACTCTAAACGATACACTGTTATTTATGAATACTGTCAACTATCCAAATTCTCACTCCAGTACTTCTTAAATGTTTGATGTAGGTATATGCACTTGTGTTTTGTATGTTCTTGCATCCAAAAATAGGTATACTGAGAAACGGATACCGCCCGTATGTTTGTCATTACCTACATCATCCGGTCACTAGTTCTCGTTGTAACAATATAACGCGAAGGTCGCATAGCTGGCCAGTGGGCCACACACTGATCATTATTAAACATTCTAGGTTATATTTGTTGATAATATAAAAATAATAAAATGATTGGCTGGCTCACGAGATCGGTCAACGGTCTAGAAGCATGAAATGCACTAATGTAAGTGTATCACTAAGAACGGATTTTAGAACAGGATTCATTCCAAGGGGTTGCAAAGCCTTCTGGGGTCCCAAAGCCATCCGGGGTTACAAAGCCTGCTGGGGTCGCGGGATTGTCTTATCAGGTAATCTTGACCATGGACCGTTAAGGGCTAGTGAAGGAACACTGTGGATTTTAGTCAGTACGAGTCTGAATACTCATTTGATAATTTTACCGCGACATAAAAAAGTGGGTTGAAAGTTTTTACGAAACCGATTTTAAACATCCGATTTTCTTGAAACTTTGAATGTAAACTTATCAACCAAATTGATAAAACACACCCATTCCAATCCCAAATTCCTCTTTTCCCTCAATTGAAAACCATAGAGGAAAATACGAAATCTTTGCAGACGCGCTAGTGCTAGTGTGTTATAAATTCATTCGTCATTTATTGTTACCAAATATGCTAACCTACTAACATTAATAAGAATGTGTGTTAAGGTTTGCCCTTCTTTCAACCATATAATTATAGTTTATGAACTGAGAATGACAGGCTATTTTATACCGCAAATTCCATGGTTCCTGTGAAATAGTCTACCTCCGCGTTCTGACCGAAGCGACCGCAGGATCGTAAATTCTTCCTTATAAATGCGAAAGTTTGGAGGTTTAGATATTTGTTACTCAATTACATCCAAACGAATCTTGATGACATTTGTTACAGAGGTAGAATAAAGTCTGGATTAACAAATACCTAGGACCATTTTTATACCGGTAGTATAATCCTAGTAAATAATGTGCTAGTATGCCCTAGTAATAAAAAATTCTGCTATGGAAGTCGTCTTCTCTCACCGTCAATGTTCATCAAAAATACAAAGAAGTCGCTCGGTGTTTGCGCAACGATCGTGTTAGTTAGGACAAGGCCGTACCAACAGGCATAGAACTAATAAGTTGCAGTTGCATTACTCCAGAAAAACATTGGAAATAGTTTAATATTCATAAGTGTTTTTCTAAAATTTATTCATGGAATAATTTTTCAATAGATTTCGCTCCGCGCTTGAAGGTTTTACGACTTTTACGGTGCATTTGCATGGGCTAATGAAGTAGACTATCCTAGGCGAGAAAACTGATGGCTTTGTATACGATAGGTCAAATTATAACTTAGATAGTTAACGAGGATATTCGCCGAAGAACCAAGAGTAATTCATAGCTCTTAAAATTTATAATTTGAAGTGACAATGGGCAGTCCACATTGCTTGTGGAACTAATAACCAATGGAGACGATGATTTATAAAGGATTTGTAATAATTTCCTGATTGAAATAAAGTGCCCCGTTCTTCATAAAGATCTACGTTTTGGAATGGGCACTTACAGTACTTTCACAGTTATGTCTTGTGACTGTGACTACAGCACCATTATGTAGTATTTTTAATTTGTCAACTTGAAATAAATGCTTTGATTTTGATGATTTTTTTCGAGAAGCAATCCAGAACCGAAAGACACACTGTATGGCAGACCTCCCACTAGGTGGACCGACAACATTATACGAGTCGCGAGAAACCGATAGATACAAGTGATGGATTATGGTTCGACGGGCTAAAAAGGAGTCATTTGTTCATCAGTAGACAACACCATCATGGTGATTGTGGTAAACATAATATTAATTCTAGTATAGAGGAATTTTAAAATAACAAAACCTATATTATATTATATTAAATTAAACGTCAATTAAGTACGATAGCGGCTGACCCCAGACGAGAACCGCAAGATTGCTCCATTGGTAAGTGGGCATAACAAATGCTCATTGGTCAAATAAATATTTATATGCAGCTGTAATTGAGACAATTGAATGGTTGATTCAGTCATGGATGTAAGGAACAGATGTATGCTTTTTATTGTTTTTTTCTTTCCTAAAGAGTGTTACACACATCAAGGTTTTCGGTAAGTTGTGGGATAGCAGAGAGAGATAAAACATACGTTTGGTAAATTGGTGGTGGTTGTAAGACTTTACAAAACATTATCCCCCTTACATATAAACATTGATTAGACGTTACATAACTTAAATAGCTCTTAAGTCACTTGCCATCTCTATTCATTGAAATACAAAATGACAAGGACACGTGATATTTAATCGGTAGCTAAGCAACACAAGTTTTATAAGTAAGACGGTATGTCCATACATGGGACTGCTTGAGCAGTGATCAACATACACGGACTGCTCGAGCAGTCAAATTGCTGTTGCTTACTGACCAGTCGGTACTAACTGCTCCTGAAACTGACTTTTTCTAAAACTTTGTCCCACACAATTTGTCCTGTACGTGGGTGCGTTTACAAACATATTAACGAACATACACAAACGCCCAGACCCGGAACAACTACTGGCAGATCATACAAAAAATTCCGTTCCGTGTATAATGCTTACGTAGAAGTCTACAGTTTGCTTATAGTAGAAGCTTGAAGCAGTCGATACTGACTGCTTCAAGCCGTCCGTGTATGGCCGGCCTAAAATTCTCTTCCAAAACAAACAGGTAAACCAAAATAATAAGCACGCGAGCGAGTATAAGTTTCAATCGTAAAAACATAACCCAATTTATCGCTGCCATACGTCTACGTATAAGTTTCTTTTGGTTCGTGATCGAGTTTAGAGTGCATTTTTAAGTAAGTTAGATTATGGTTTTAAAATAAATTTACTTTTTCAGTTCCCATAAAATACGCCTGCCACCTTGTACACACGGCTACACATCAAGATATGCAAAACTAGTATAAGCTGACCGTTTAATGTGCGGGAAGATCATATAAAGCGAGTCCAAGACAAACTGGTTTTGTATGGCTTGATGTGTAGTCGTGTGTACTACTGTTCGCAAGTGCGAAAGAAATCATGGGTTGGATACACAAGTCGGACAAACTGTTTCTAGGGTTTTCCATCAGGAATTTCTCAGCAGCAGGCAATTGGCTAGCCCCCTATTACATGAGACTTAAAATTAACTGGATGAAATATTATTTCATTAGGCATAACAAACAGTAGCGTATAATAATGTAATCACAATACTTTGTTAACAGGAGTAGCTTATACACTACTAACGACGATATCCACAAATTATTTTACAAAATAGCTAGCTGTTAGTGAAGACAATGAAATGTGGGCATACTATTAGCTACCCTTCTAAAATTACAGGTATTTGGTTCGTCCGTCAAGTTGTGAAAATAAGGAACACGCTTTTTCTCTTCTTCATATCAATGAATATTGTCAAAGATCGAGGGGGGGCTGTGAAGTCAAAACTATTAAGTCATACCTACGAGTGACGAATGAATTTTAAAACCGTGATATTTTCGTCAATTTTGGTTTACCTTAGAAACGAAAAATACGAGTGAAATATTTTTTGACAATCTATCTGTTGAAATTAGGACTAATTTGAATTGTACAGTCATCTTGCGTATTCGCGACACAGGCGTTAATGGGTATGCAATATTTAAAATGTGATAAAACCTATAATAAGCGGGTCACAGAGCTAGAACACACGGCTGCAAATGCCTGTTTTACAATCCAGGCCATGATTGATAGCTGAACTCAGATTACCGCCGATAACTCTCATTGTACATTATGTAGGTACCTACTGTAACCGTACAGTCGTCACCATAAATATCTTGCACTAACGCTACCTAAATTCTAAAGGGTGATTTTGTGCGGGCACGCTGCAATCGCGGCGGTAAGACCCCTCTTTGAGGAGTGGCTGGAGAGATGTCACGGCGTCCTGACCTATCGGTTGACGCAGGTCCTCACCGGACACGGAAGTTTCGGGAGGTACCTGTGTCAGATAGGGAGGGAGGATACGCCTGAGTGTCACCACTGTGAAGATCGCCCGGAGGACACAGTAGAGCATACGGTGCAAGACTGCCCAGCCTGGGCAGAGCATCGACGTGTCCTCACGGCGGCGATAGGCGGAGACCTCTCGCGCCCAGCATTGGTTGCGGCCATGCTGCGGGGTGAGACAGAGTGGGAAGCGGTCGCCTCCTTCTGCGAAGCAGTAATGCTCGTGAAGGAGGAGGCGGGCCGCGAGAGGGAGAGGACAGCGTCCTCCCTCCGCCCCAACCGCAGTGGTAGACGCCCACGGCGTCGGACGTCGGCAGACGACCTCCGGCCACCGTAGGCGCGGGCATGCGGGCAGCGAGTAAAGGGCAACTCGCTGTCCGACCATGGACCATGCCCGGGTCGACGACGCGTCGTGTTCCACGCGCGCCTCAAAGAGCGTCAGCAAAATGACGGGGCTCACAGAGGGCCAAAGCCTGCCGGGGTCGCGGGACTTATTTCCGTCACCGGACTCGTGACTCCGGAACATAAAGGGCTATTGAAGGACACCGTGGATTTTAGTCAGTACAAGTCTGACAGTCCCTCCCGCCCTGCCCGGGGTGGGAGGCCTCATTTTGATGATTTTACCACGCTAAAAAAATGGTAGTTTTGTATGTGATTTTCTATGTTTGTAAGTTTGTTGAGAAGTTCCTAGAGTCCCCATCGTTTTAAGAGATTAACTCAATTACAAATTTTTACTAATATTATAAATGCGAAAGATTCAGTTTTTGATATCCTCACAAACTTTCTTTGGATGGATGTTTGTTACCCTTTTAACAAAAAAAATACTGTACAGATTTGGATGACTAGATTAACAGTGGTATTTATTCTTAAAACCATGATTTTATCTAAACTAATTTAATTTAATAAAGATTTTGTGTATTTTCGTTTACTTATAATAAATAAACCCAAGAACTGCTAAACCCGTGTTTAAAATTCTTTCACCATATAGAAAGCTACATTATCAATGAGTAACAAGCTATATTTATTTTCAAATTATACCAGGGAGTAGAGCGGGTAAGAAATCTATACTAATATTGTAAAGCTGACGAGTTTGTTAGGTTGAACGCGCTTATCTCAGGAATTACTTGTTTCAATTGAAAAATTCTTCTTGTGTTGAATGGTCCATTTATTAAGGAAGGCTATAGGCCAACGACGATATAATACTAGACTCCTAATAACAGGCGACCGATGTCTGCCAACACATTAGGCAAAAAAGTCTTATATCCGTCTCATTTCGACCAATCCTGTGAGCCGTAAACATACGTTGAGACAGAACAGACCTTGAGTTAGCCAATCACAACGCAGTACCCCGCCCCCCTCGCTTACGTATTACCTCAGCGAGTTGGCAGAATAGTTTTGTTCGATAGATCGTGCAATGCGTAGTCTAGTATTATATCGTCGTTGCTATAGGCTATATAACATAACGCTACCTACGACCAAAAGAAGTAGAGCAGGGGTGTAACCACGACAAATATTATCTACGATAAAATTAATTTTGCATAAACATTAGGTCGAGACTGTACCCAATTTAATAAACCAATACAATTTAAAATATCACCGAGTTGATAATAAATACTCATTACGAACGTTATTTTTTAATTAAACACCGCGACGACTGATTACAGGCCAGTTTTTGGTAATTAGCTGAACTGACCTCGTAAACATGGCGAATTGATAGTGTTGAATTTTATTTATTATGCCAGTTGCCATTTTGGCATGATATTGTAATTTCTGTATAACATTTGCATGGCAATATGCAGTTTGATTCATAATTGCTTTGTACTGTAGGTACTAGTACACACATCTAAAAAAGTGTGCGATAACTTTGAAAAAACGAAATCTTGTTTGTTGCGGTAGATCATTATGATTTCTTCTTCTTTTTGGATTCTTTATTTAAAAATATAGATTTAGAATATGAAACAATAAAACAAGAGTTCAGTTAATAAAAAAATATCGGCATATGCTACTGATCACTAACTTTTTTTGATGAGTGGTGTAAGTATGTCTTTAAACAGTGGCGCGTTGATAAATTTCAATCTTTCCCACTAAATTACACGAAGAATTTAATTTCCCATTATGATTTGAGTATTGAAAACAATAATAATCAATAAAAACAAACTCTTTATTTACCTATTTAGCTAGGTGATAAAATGGCTGTCTCTTATTTTTTATTAATTCACGTCACTTTACGAGTCAATGTCAACGAATGAGCGGTTAAGCTTATGTTATGTAACATGGCGCTAGTAATACCCATAAGCCAGAGGTCCTATCATGACTTCTCCGAAGAGATTTGAAGAGGAGAGAGACACTTTTGACTCATGTCCAGGTAAAAAGTAAGACAAAGCTTAGGAGACGAGCTTACCCAGAAGAAGCCTGTTCAACTCTTACTTTGAAGAGATTCGGATTATATGAGTTCCTGAACATAGTCTTAGGTACAGAGTTCTTCTCTTTTGCTATGCACATTATAAGGAAAAATTTAATTCTTTATTAAAAGTTTAATTAATACCTAAGTACTTAAAAATCTCACCCATAATTCACATACTTTTAATAAAATTCTATTCAAATGATATTTTCACGATAAAATTGTAAGCTTCGAGCTTTTACGGCAATAAGGACCATTTTCCGATACCAACAACCGGCACAATAATTGTATTCTGAAGAAAACACTCGAGCGCAGAGATTCAAGAATAGCCCGAAGCAACATTGCACTTGAACTCAACAAATCAAACAAGCACCTACCTACATTACATTATTCAAATTCGTTTCCCATTGACATTATTTCCATTTGAAATATGACAACGTTATCAGAGAGGGATTTCAGAACGGTATACGGTCATCATCTGCCTAGCCTTTTCCCGACTTTATTGGGGTCGGCTTCCAGTCGAACTAGATGCAGCAGAATATCAGTATTTTACATGGAGCGACTGCCTAACGACCTCCAAAACCCAGTAACTGGGCAATACGATACCCCATGGTAAGACTGGTTGTCAGACTTTAGAGCTTCTGACTAATAGTTACTACTGTCAAAGATCTACAAATGACAGCCGGGTCCAACGGCTTTACGTGCTTTCCGAGGCACGGAGGAAACTCATTATAAATGAACATTTTTTTGAAAATAAAATTGCGAAAGCAGAGTACCACAGAAGTCATTGTTGTCAAGCGTTTGGCGCACACTGAATTTTGGAAAAAAAGTACGTAAAACGAAGTCGGCGCTCCAAAACGTAAATATTACTATAGAGATTTGTGCACCACTGATTCCAAGCTAATAGCGTTTTCAAAAAAGACTTTTTTCGCATATCTGACACTAAATACGAGCAAAAGCCGCATCTACGCGCTTACACGCGTTTCCAATAACACTAGTGTGAAGACTGTGAAGCCCCCCTAAAACACTTTGAAGTGACAAAGGCAGGTCGATTTGAAGGGTCTCTTCCCCTTAATAAAAATTCATACATTCACTGACAGACAACGCACAATCTTCATTCGAGTTCCTTTTATCAACAAAAGGTGTGCGTCAATAAGGAATGATTTTTGAAAATTCGTTCAAGAGTAAAAATGAAGTTTGTGCGCAAAGTTCGTTATTTTTGCCGATGGGAAATCCCTGGGGCACGGCTGGTATTTTATTCTAACTTTGAAATTTCAAGAAGTGCTCATTCTTAATTTGAATAACGTTTTTTTTTGTTTTGAAAGCTTTTTTTACCTTTTTAATAATAAGTTTTGTTAATGATCGCATGAATAGCATACCCGTGATTATAAATACCATAAAAATTACAGGTACAAACGCCAGCAACATTAACACACCTACCCTAAACTTTAACGGATTTTCAACTTCATCACAAAATGAGAAAGTTTATGTTCGATTATGTAAATTTTAATATTTTACATTATTTCAGTTCACGTCTATACAAATATAACTAGCATAGGGTGACACAATAGCCGGTTTAATAGCAAAAGCTACAACATTTGGGTACACGTAGGTTTTATAAATATTCCCTTGCAAAAAAAAAAACTAAATAACCTAATAAATAAATGCAGATTCATTAAGACAAAACTATCTTGAGCAGTTCAAGTAATGTCGCGTTAAGCACCGACGACTTTGAAATCTGAACATTACCGGATTTACTCGTCCCGTTCGTGTATTAATCATAAGTTGACTTACCATAGAGATCTGGTTCGTCCACTCGCTGTGGTATCGCCACGAGTTGGTGGTGTTATCCCACACGTGTAGTCTGGACGGAAACCCCACTATCCGGTCGGGGAACTCGCGCCACACGTCGAAACTGAAAGACGGACAATTTATTACGTAGTAAAAGGAGTTTAGGATCAGGAGCGTCCGTGAGGCAAATTATATGGAAGATAGAAAAGGGAAATACAAATATTACTGCAGAATAAACAAAAGGTATGTTTATTTTTAAGACCAACATTTATTCAAATGTCATAATCAAAACTATTACTATGCTATAAAAAGGTATACAAAGTATCATGTCCGTAAAATAAACTGTTGAAGAGTTCTGGGGCTGCTAAACCAGGTCATGACTGTCATAAAAATGAATTGTCATCAGAATCAAAGGCGTGTGCAGAATTTCACCTCGATCGGTGTGAGGGAACTGGTTTCAAATTCAGTTGTAAGATCCGACCCAAACATACAAACAAGCCAAGATAATAAGATAATTAAAAGCTAGTAGAAAGAGATATCGTGATCATCTTCCTGTCCTTTCCTGAATTTAAATCTTCCATTCTTTAAACCGAACCCTTTTAGGTGTTCAGTCCCTTTTCTCACATTTCTGAAGAGTCCATCCATCATTTTTTGACTTCGACATCTCCACATAACAACATTTCACTCTTGCGTTTTCTAACTTCATCCTTGAAGATATCATTTCTATGAAGCCGAAAACGCTAATCAAATAAAACATCAGAAAATAAATATTCTAAACAAATTCTTGATGATTCAGAAATAAAAACATAATAAGAATAAACCTTAGATTGTCTTTCTGATTTTATTCTTATACGACGACGGTCGTCTGGCCGCAAAGAAAATACTATTTACTTACAAACATTGCTCGTGACAGCCTCACATTAAAATAAATGAAGTCTCTTCTGAACAATGAGAGCCCAACGGATGAAATATCACTTTCTTATTTGTTGGAAAACACAATACGACAGACATACGCCTATTAGTCGTAAATCTCTGATCATTATAAATGGCTGGTGATGGCTTGGTGGAGTAGAACTAAGTCATACAAATTGTTGGCAAGAGTAACTAAAAATTCATAACGGTTGAAAATATCAAATTAATTTCGCAGCATAATAGACCTAAACGTTCGATGAGTTGAAATTGATTTTCAACCTTATAACGACAAAGCACAAGTCATCTATACGTACAGAGTGACAAACAAGACAAGCCCTTTGCAAACTTCCGTCAATGACACAATTAAAAAGTAAATCCACTCACTGGCATATTGACAAGAAAACTCCTTGGAATATTGTACTCAGAAAGTGAATAAAACGAATACTTTTTCACCCCAAGAATACAATTGCCGGCAAAAATTTCATATAAACAGACTTAGAAGCACAGGAGAAGAGTAAAAATACGGAAATATTTCATCTACTTAACATTCCATGCGTGTAGAACCAACTGTGAGAGAAAGGGTTGTGCTATAGACGAGCTGCGAAGGTTATATGACATTATTACATAACTCCTAAGTTTGCCGGATGACTTGCGTCGCGGTAAAGATGCTGACATTCACGGTAAAGGAGGTAACTAGGTACGGATAAACTTCGTTGCGGGTAGTACATTTTGCTAATAAAGTGCTTTGCAGCCCTGCCTTGATATGAACCCTGCCCACATTTATTTTAACATCAATTAGGGCGCCTGAATTTCTGTGAAACTTTGCTTTACATACTTATAACTTTGACAAGTTATGTTTTATGATTGAGTGAGGGATTTAATAAACCCGTTTTACCTCACACTCTTTTAGTAGGCCAATGTTAGGGGATTAGTGAAGTCCATAGTACAAAATCTTAGATTAAATAAGATTTTGTGCTATTGACTTTCAAACTCTGAACTGCCTAACTATCCTTTAAAACTCCTTGAATTCATGCCATCCTAGTATTTTCATCATAACTAGATTCTGCCCCGAGATCCACAGTTAGAAATCAGGATCAAGATCCAATGTGAAAAATAATTCTCATAAGATCCATCATGGATCTGGCCAATGATCTTCTGAGATTGAAACGAAATAGAGTAGCACTACAACAGGTAATTCAACCTGTTGTAGTGCTACTCTATTTCTTTTACGAGCTCACTTTACCCAAGTGAGCGCACAATCGAACTCATTCGTGATGAAGTAAATCATGGCATCACCATGCGACAAAGCCCCAAAACAATACCACTTTGAAAAGCACTACAATATCACACTTGCAGAAGAGCAGTGTGACTATTCAGGCCCGAAAGAGCTGAGGATATACACAGATGGATCAAAGAATGATTCCGGAACCGGGGCTGGAGTCTTCTCACACGACCTTAACATAAATATATCCAGCCCGCTGGGAATGTACAACACCGTCTACCAGGCGGAATGCATGGGCATTATACAAGCAGCATATGCGATAGAGGCCAGAAGAGTTACGGACACCCATATACGTATACTCTCTGATAGTGCCTCAGTCCTTCAATCGTTGGAGAAAGAATATACCACTTCAAGCTTAATACTAGAATGTCACAATGCACTAGAACGTCTAACGGTATCTAAACGCAACAAAGTGACACTACAATGGATTAAAGGACATAGCGGATCATTGGGCAACGACGCGGCTGATGAGCTAGCTAGGAGAGCATCCAGCGCATCAGTTTGCGGACCTGAACCCATTATACCCATCCCCTTCAACCAGATACGTAGATGGCTGCAGGAGCGCACCCTCACACAAGCAGAGAGATGGTGGACCTCGACACCAGGCTGCAGGCAATCCAAGGAAGCCCTGCCATCCCTAGATGGCAGGCTAACCAGACGTCTTTTACGCCTGGACAGGACCGGCATGCGCCTGTTGACAGGGACCATAACGGGACACTGCTCCCTAAACAAACACTTCCACACAATAGGCATAACGGACAGCCCCCTGTGCAGGGCATGCATGGAGACTGAGGAAACCGTCGCGCATGTGCTCTTTGAGTGCACAGGTGTCACACAGATCAGGACAGAAACCCTCGGGACACCCAGGACTTACACAGATGTTCTCCACAGACCAAAGAACCTCATCAACTTCTGGAGGGAGGTGGGCTGGTTGGAATAAGCCACCAAGGCCACTATGGCTCACGCACAATGGTCCACATGAAGGACTAAGTGCGGAAACCAAAACCCCTAACATAGAACATAGAACATAGTAAATCATGGCAGATTCTGACTGAGACAAAAAAAAAACTCCAAACATCATGATAGAATTTCGAACGGTATATCATGCAGAATCTTCCGATTGCGCGCTAACTTGGGTTAAGTGAGCTTGGGATCGTTACAGAAGAGCATTACTGCTCCACAAATTGGAGATCAACCTGCAAATGATTTTGCTGGGAGGACCCCTATTCAAAACTAACACAAGTACTTACAGGAGCAAAAAAGGTTGAATATATCCGCCTAATTTGTGCGCCCCTCCGTCAATTGACATGTCTATTCATCATTGACAGCATAACACCCATATTATCCGCTCGATTGATTTAATGACCGATTGGCATCCAAAGCCGACCCTAAACTTCGTGCGTAAAGTATATATTCGTATATCAAGTTTATTGGGTTCAAAGAGAGGTGTGTAGCCGTAATATAATTGACACTTTGGGTTATTTAGGTACGTTCTCACAAGTTGCGCGTCCTCTGGGATTTCCTATCGGCAAGTTGCAGGAGCCTTGAGGGAGAGTTCCCGAAAAACGATGATACTGTTACGAGCTGGGTATTGGGATAAATTAATTAACACCAATTAAAACCAAATAAACTTTAATCACACACGAATCACAAACTAAAATAAACACTTAACACTACTCAACACTTAAATACTTGTACACACTCTTAATCACACGTAAAAGTCACTTAGAGATCGCTTGTTCACTTCGAGTCGCCTCGATCGTAGTCAAAACCAGACTGAGTCAGGTTGGTGATCGACGCCCTTTTTATACCCCGGCCGGACCCACTAGATGTTTCTAGAAGGTGGTCGAATGTTCTGGAAACATCCATAGACTTCGACATAGTCCCATACCTTCTGGAACATTCCAGAACCATCTCGAAACATCTAGAACAGGGTAGAATTTTTTAGAAATTTCCTGACCGATCTTTAGTAGAATTGTCGAGAACCTTGTGGAACTTTCGAGAAGATTATAGATAGGTCTCGCAATTCGATCGACGTAACACTGCCCCCTCCTTAGACATGCTCGTCCCGAGCATCGTTAGTCCCGTTGTATCGCGCCAAACGGTCAACATGGACAATCTTGGGCGCGCCACGTAGACCCTTTTGTATCCGGTAGGTGACGTCGTTAATCCTGGTCACGACTCGGTATGGTCCTTCCCATTTTGCTTGTAATTTAGGAGACTTCCCTTTGCTACGCACTGGGTTATGCAACCACACAAGTGACCCCTCGTCGAAACCTCCATTGTTTGTCTTCCGGTCGTATCGGGTCTTCATCTTCTCAGACATTTGTTGGCCGGATTGTCTGATATGCTCATACACATCATTCAACTTGTTACGCAAGTCATTTGCATAATCAGTTACACTGCGTGGAACATCAGGAGGGGTTCCGGTGATCAAATCAGCAGGCAACCGTAATTCCCTTCCAAAGTTCGCGAAGGCTGGTGTCACAGCTGTACTTTCGTGAACTGCACTACGGTATGACAGAAGAAATGGCTGTATGTGCTTATCCCAATCTCTTTGCCTGCTATCCACAACCTTTGCCAGATATCTCTCCAACGTTTGGTTGAAACGCTCCACCATTCCATCAGATTGTGGATGGTAGGAAGTCGTTCTAGTCTTGTGAGTACCCATCAGCCGACAAGTCTCCTGGAATACTTGTGATTCAAAATTCCTTCCTTGGTCGCTGTGTATTTCCAAGGGTACTCCAAAACGACAGAAGACCTCCTGAACCAATTTATCTGCGACTGTTGTAGCTTCCTGGTTAGGAATGGCGAAGACTTCTGGCCACTTTGTGAAGTAATCCATGACAACCATGAAATACTTGTTACCGTTTTCACTTTCTGGAAATGGTCCTGCCACGTCTAGTGCTATCCGTTCCCACGGGGCTCCAACGTTGTATATCTGCAAAGCACCTCTGCTGCGTGTCTGGGGTCCCTTCACAGCCGCACAACTGGTACATTTCCGACACCAGTCCTCCACATCTTCACGACAATGTATCCAGTAAAATCGCTCACGTATTTTCAGTAGGGTCCTTTTTACACCCATATGTCCACCTGAACATCCGTCGTGGTAGAGCCGCAACACATCCGGTACTTTGGCTTTGGGGACAACCATTTGTAAGTGACAGTGGTCTCCTCGAGCGTTTTCCCATTTACGGCACAAGACTCCTTCCTGGATAACCAAGCTTTTCCATTGCGCCCAATAACTCTTAGTGATGGAACTCATCGCAGCTACATCACTCCACTTGGGTTTAGGAGCACCAGCTTTAATCCAGTCAAAAATTGGTTTAATGTCTGCGTCATTTTGCTGAGCATGCTGTAAGGTTTCCTTCCATTCGTTACTGATATCCGTTCTTAGCATTCTTACAGGCACAACCTCCTTGGCCTCTTGCCTGTTGCAGTGCTTACAGTCTTCAGGGCAAGGTCTTCTAGACAGTGCATCTGCGTTACCATGTGCCCTCCCACTGCGATGTTCAGTTACGAAGTCGAACTCTTGTAGTAACTCAATCCACCTCGCCACCTGTCCCTCTGGATTCTTGAATTGCAATAGCCACTTTAATGCGGCATGGTCCGTTCGCAATAAGAATTTTCGTCCCAGCAGATACTTACTGAAGTGCTGCAAGGTCTTTACTACGGCAAGTAATTCCCTTCTCGTAACGCAGTAATTTCTTTCCGGTTTCGATAGAGATTTGCTGTAGTAAGCTATAACAACTTCCCGATTTCCTTTCCGTTGAGACAACACGCCACCAATTCCAGTATTACTTGCGTCTGTGTCAACTATGAAGTCATTTTCAGTGTCAGGATAGTCAAGAATGGGTGAATTGCACAGACGTTTCTTTAATTCCTGGAATGCGATGTCACAGTTCTCG
This sequence comes from Agrotis clavis, assembly GCA_954870645.1. Lineage (NCBI taxonomy): Eukaryota > Metazoa > Arthropoda > Insecta > Lepidoptera > Noctuidae > Agrotis > Agrotis clavis. The sequence continues at coordinate 4,342,113 of OX940929.1, forward strand.
TCCCAACAGAATTGTTGCTTCTCCTCAGTAAGTTTGTGTAGGGGTTTTGCAATGTCAGCAAAATTCTTGACAAACCGTCGATAGTAGGAGCATAAACCTAAAAATGCTCTGACCTCCGTCTTGTCTTTCGGAACTGGCCATTCCTTGACGGCGACGATTTTCTCCGGGTCTGTCTGAACACCTTCCTCCGAAACTATGTGTCCTAAAAAGTTCACTTGTCTCCTGAAAAATGAACACTTTTCCGGACTTAACTTAAGATTTGCCGTCCGGATTTTCGACAGCACTTTAATTAGGTTTTGAAGGTGATCTTCAAATGTTCGGCCCACGATGATGATGTCATCCAAATAGACAAGACATGCGTCTCCGATCAATCCAGCAAGTACTTGCTCCATCAACCTTTCAAATGTCGCAGGAGCATTGCACAATCCAAATGGCATGACTTTAAACTGCCATAGGCCCTTTCCTGTGGAAAATGCAGTTTTCTCTTTGTCTTTAGGGTCTATTTCCACTTGCCAGTAGCCGCTTTTCAGGTCTAACGTTGTGAACCACCTCATTCCTGCCAGCGTATCCAATGTGTCATCGATCCTAGGCAGTGGATAACTGTCTTTTTTCGTGACGTCGTTTAGCCGTCGATAATCCACACAAAACCGCGTGTTGCCGTCTTTTTTCTTCACTAGGACCACAGGAGAACACCACGGGCTAGATGAAGGCTCTATAAAACTGTTCTTCACCATGCGCTCAATCATCTCCTTCACTTCCTTTTCGCGAGCAACCGGCACCCTTCTTGGTCGTTGTCGGATTGGTAACTCATTGCCAGTGTTAATTTTGTGCTGAACCAGTCCTGTTCTACCTATGTCAGCATCATCTGTAGAGAACATGTCGGCATACTGGAGTAACGTTTTCTTAGCCTTATCCATTTCTACTCCAGTTAGATCGCAGTTTTCCAGAAGTGTTGACACGTCAAATTTCAAGCGGAGCACTTTTTCTGACGGTGTACTTTCCATTAAGATCTCTTCTTTACCACATTTCAACACTCCTCGATCAACATCGATCTCACAACGATATTTCCTCATAAAGTCCAAGCCCAAGATGCAATCGTCTACTATGTCGGCCACGATGACATTATGCCAATATGCTTTATGACCTAGTTTTAACTTCACCTCCTTCTTGCCTCGGACGGTTATGTGCTGACCGGTAGCTGTCAGTAATTGTATGCGGTCGTGGTTGTTGAAGAAGTCCCCAAGGAACCGACTTGCTAGGTTTGAATTGACGACCGTGTGAGAAGCTCCTGTATCGAGTGTCAATTTGCATGGTTTTCCGTTGACTTCACCTTTGATGATCAGGCTGTTTCCGTCATGGGCCTGTGAGATCGAGATCCTCGGGGCTCTTTCCATACCAGCCAGCACCCGCCCCTCAGTCCTGGCGTTTACTCGTTTCCCTGCTGTTGCTGGGCAGTCTTATCGGTCCCTCTTCCCTGCTGGGATTGATCTTCCCTTGGTGTATTTCGCTTGGGACAGCTGGGCCGAAGATGACCTTTTTCCCCACAAGTATAGCACCTGGGACCGTACCCTTGTGGTCGGTCGCGTACAGGTGATTCCACAACTTCTCTGACGCGATGCGTGCGATGATCTTGCCTCACTGCTTCTACTTCCAACGCATGAGCCAAGGCGTCCTTTAATGTTTCGTGATGCCCAAGTCTTACGGCGGCTCTGACTTCCAAGTCACGTATTCCGTCGACGAATGCCTGTACGAGATTACCATTGATCAGGGCAGGAGCAGACTGGTATGCCTTTCGGACCATCTTTTCAATTTCCAGGGCCCACTGCTGTAGGCCCTCAGCACTACGTTGAACACGATCCTTTAGCTTAGCGCGAAATACGTGCTCCAAGTGCGCGTCGCCGTACCTGGATTCCAACGCTTCCAGCAGCTGATCGTAAGTCACATCCTTGCCAAGAGCCTCAAGTACGGTCAGGGCCTGGTCTCGTAGGCCTAAGGTGAGCGCGGTCATTGCTTGCTCTTTCGTCCACCCATTCGCCTTCATAACGGCCTCAAACTGCATCCTGTATGCCGACCATGAAGATGTTCCGTCGAATGGTGGCACCTTAAACCCTCGTGCCGAAGGTGCAGCAATCACTGGACACACAACCCCGTCTCCAGACCGAAGTTCACCCAAAGCCTTTTTCACCCCGGCAATTTGGACCTCAGCTTCAGAGATGCGGTTCTCGTGCTGATTGACTTGCTCTTTAACCACTTTGAGCTCCTTGCCAAATGTCGAGTGCAGGTCTTTTATCAGGAACATCTGCTCTTCTTGGCGGCGGGCCTGCTCCTCCTTATCCTTTTGTAGCTGTTCTTCCAGGCGGCGAGACTGTTCCTCCTGGCGGCGGGCTTGCTCCTCCTGGCGGCGGGCTTGCTCCTCCTTGTCCTTTTGTAGCTGCTCTTCCAGGCGTCGAGCCTGCTCCTCCTGGCGGCGAGCCTGCTCCTCCTTGTCCTTTTGTAGCTGCTCTTCCAGGCGTCGAGCCTGCTCCTCCTGGCGGCGAGCCTGCTCCTCCTGGCGGCGAGCCTGCTCCTCCTGGCGGCGAGCCTGCTCCTCCTGGCGGCGAGCCTGCTCCTGCAGAAGCGCCATAAGCGCAGACAGGTCTGGACCCGCTGGTGCTGAAGAGACTGCAGATGGACCAGCGGCTGGTTCCGTCGTAAGCTGAGCACCACCCGGCGTCTGTATCGGGGAACCTCCAAACCGCCTCTGGTCCATGTCTTGCTGGCGCTGACTCCTGGTACGAATACCGTCCGTGTCGTCCTTTGGTAAAATCGGCATTTTATCCCTCACTTCTGACACCAAATGTTACGAGCTGGGTATTGGGATAAATTAATTAACACCAATTAAAACCAAATAAACTTTAATCACACACGAATCACAAACTAAAATAAACACTTAACACTACTCAACACTTAAATACTTGTACACACTCTTAATCACACGTAAAAGTCACTTAGAGATCGCTTGTTCACTTCGAGTCGCCTCGATCGTAGTCAAAACCAGACTGAGTCAGGTTGGTGATCGACGCCCTTTTTATACCCCGGCCGGACCCACTAGATGTTTCTAGAAGGTGGTCGAATGTTCTGGAAACATCCATAGACTTCGACATAGTCCCATACCTTCTGGAACATTCCAGAACCATCTCGAAACATCTAGAACAAGGTAGAATTTTCTAGAAATTTCCTGACCGATCTTTAGTAGAATTGTCGAGAACCTTGTGGAACTTTCGAGAAGATTATAGATAGGTCTCGCAATTCGATCGACGTAACAATACTACTAACTTTTCACTTAGAAAGTGGCATTTTCAAACAATAAAATAAACTAACAAGAAACTATAAAATAGCATCAAACAACTTCTCAAAGCTGTCAGTTGGTAATGTGCCCCAGAGACTAGCGGCTGCCATAACGTACGGCAAAACTTAGCGTCTCGCTAAGGTAAAAGCGAGCCCTTATGAGTCAGGAAACGACAACTAGGGCTTGAAAATTTCAGAAAAAAGGCTGTGTTCCGTTTCAATCTTAAACAACTCCGAAATAAAGCTACCAATAAGGTTATTATATTTACGTCCTTTGAGGTTTTCCGCCACCACATCATTACACATAACAACTTGCACGTATATTCGAACAGCGAACACAAATGCTCATCCTTTTTTCAAACTGCCCCCCCTCTCAGGGTATAATTTTTGTAAACGTATTGATAATGACACCTGGTGAATTATATTCTAGAAGGTTTTAAATCAACTTGCAAAAGGAAAGTTTCTAAATTCACATGGACTTTTCTTAGAATGAATTATACTCGTTTATTTCTGTTCTAATCATACGACGAAGATAAGTCGACGAATTTATTAAATAACAATGAACATCCACAAATCCTTACAACTTTCACATGAACGACAGGTATCTTGATCTATAATATTTTATTGCAAATTGTGTGTTCCACTTTCAAGACTCGAATGTTCTGGCAATCTCTATTGCATAAGAAACCAGTAACATTAAGATAAATGTTTCTAGAATTAAGAAATTTCTATTGTTGTCGAAAGTTTGAATGTTTGGAGAAATCGGTGGATGATGATAGATAATGATGACGTTTGGTACTCAATCACGTTATAACAGAGAAAGGTTAATCTGAAAAAAACATTTAGAAGTTTAATCCTTTGTCTCGATATTACAAACGGTAAAATTTTCGACATGCACGGGAAAAGCTACTAGCAAGAGCTAGTGATCACATTTGTCTTATATTGAAATCATTAAGACAAGATGTCTGTCCGAAAATAAAACTTCTAAAAGCCACTCAAAATAAAAAGATAAGGAGCACAGAAGCGGACCATTTCTACAATTTACTGTATCAAATATAATTCGAGCCGAAAACTTCTCCACTCAATGGAAGCTGAGCAAAATAATAAAGAGCAAAGTTTTGTTAATTACGTTATGCCCCCTTAGACTATACGTGACGGTAACGTCTTTATGTCTGGAGATAACTTCGGTGTGCCAGATCCGTATTATCTAGTACTACTATCTCTACTATTATGTAGTATGCAAAAGTGATACGAGTGAATCGAATTCACCAGCACACTGCCTCGTTTGATTTACTTTTGATCCTTCATACCAAAATATACGAACCTATTGAGTTATGTATCAAAAGAAATTTTGTAATAAAGAGCACAGCTGGTTCGTCAAATTTGGATCCTACGTTCAGAATAAGTTGTATTATTTTTAAAAGCCCTCTTTAAGCTGTTAACAGGAACTTGGAGAGTTGGGCACATGCCTAGACTGCCCAATTGGCCAGACGGCCCTGCGGTGGGCGTAGGATTACGAATTTCAAGGTCAAGATCTGACAAAAAGCCGTACATTTGCAAAGAAGGTTGGTCATTTATTACTAGCTTTTCTTGTCTCACTACTGGACAAATGCCTGTCCCACGCCTTTATATCTTTTTACCTCTGAAAAGCCTCTTTATCGTGAAGTCTGGACATAACAAGAGCGGATAAATTCCGGATTAAGCCTTATTCTATCAGGCCGGAATTAACCCGGTCTGATAGCCTATCCTGGCTTTTCTTTACAAATCCGTTCAAATGGTAACCTTACTTGCACGATAACATGATAAGTGATAATAATTTCTACACGTTGACCTACTGTGATAATGTCAGATGATTTATTTTTTTAATCACTACTATCAGTCTGTAAATACTAGACATTTACTGTCGGCGACGATCGTAAATTATTCACTGTCATCATTTACGATTGTGGTAACTTATGTCGCCATAAGTTTCATTTAGTTTTAGGTATGAATACATAACACATTTATGTACCCCCAAATGGAGCAGAGGTGATGTTAACTATAAACTAAGTACATTTTAGAGATGGGCTGACTAATTGGCCTATCACGGCGAGTAGGCCAAATAATAGGAACTGGTATACCGGAATTATCCGAATGCATTATCCCGACAATTTCACGAGTTTATTATGTTTCAGGTCCCCAATTCCTCGTGTAAAAAGAAACTAGTATTTTGTAAGTAACCTGGCACTGAGAATTTTATCTATGAACAATTGTAATAATACTGGAGATGCCACTAATACTGATTTGGCCGAATACTGAATATTCAGTAAGGCCGAACCGCCGAATATGCCGCGACTGAATATTAGGCGACACTAATATATTTTGAAGGTGACGGTTTTCGTTCGACCTGCATCGTTGAAGTGCGAGCATCAAAGAAGTATCCGCATAGGCCGAAAACCGAATAGTACCCGAATATTCGTGGCCTCTCTTCATCAGATTTATCAGTATTTCTTTCACTATGGAAAGAAAAGAGTTCTGAGCTTTATTGAGTCTGCCAAGCGTGTTATTCAATACCATTATAGGGAAGGGGTTTACGTAAAAAATTGCTTATAGTGTGGCATTAACTGAGCAAAAAGGTTTTTTCGATTTAGATTTATGTCTTGTTGCTCTGCACCCGGATCAGTTCCGGTTTACTTAGCTTTCAGATTAGTTTAGAGTTATATTTCACTAGCTTTTGCCAGCGGGTTCGGCTTCGCTCGCGTGTCTCATAAATTCATAAATAAATGTCATATCGAGATAAAAACTAGCGTAAACAACACATTTTGTAGATTTCCGGGCTAACCTATCTATGTATCAAATTCGTTCAGCAGCAATTTGTGAAAGAGTGACAAATATCTATCCAGAGGCAGAGGTAATGCTGCTGCTGCTGATACATTGCTCTTTTACAACCACCTCACTCTATCACTGAGTGACTGGACAAGCAATGTAAAACTGACATAGCGATACCTCATCAAGCCGTAATGTCGCGTGGTGCGTCCGTTGTATTAGTGCAACGGTACACCCACACTTTACCAGTTATATTTTGTCTTATAGTATAATTAGGGTCTAATAATTTTGTGGCTCCTACTGAGGAATCAATCCATAATAGAAAACCCAATAATATATTGCCCAACTTTCCAATTCGGCTCTTCGATGCCCAGTATCAAACCTAGGACTTATAATAACTCAACAGGCCGCTTGCGATCACCACACCAACGATGCATTTCATGAAGAAAACTCTATCTATTCTGAACTCTGTTTATAAGAAAAAAGCCAAGGTTTTAGCCATTCGTGGGAATGTTAAGATTTGAAAGAAAAGAAAGAAGAAAACGCCACGGCCATGAAACAAAAGGGCAACTGGATGGTTTTTAGTCAGGCCCGATTGTCCTTCCTCGCCACCAAAAGTGGGAAGACCCATGAGGATTTAGATTATACGAAAAACACCACGCTACGAAAAAAGGAGCCTGTGAATTTTCCAGAATCAGCTTAATTAAATCCGACTCCAGAGAATGGTCACATCCTTTTATTTATGGTGGTTAAATCATCAAATGAGTCCCCATACCCAGGGCAGGACGTGAGGTACTGTCAGACTCGTAATCCACGATATCCTTCCACCAGCGAACCACCGTCGGGCACCAGTTGTCCGACATTATACTATATTCATGTTTGGCTTAGAATATTGTAAGTATTACTTAAAAATTGTTTAGCTTTAAGTTCTATTTCTGTGTTACTTCGTGAAACTGTGTGCACTTGTGGCGTGTGCCAATAAACGTTTATTCTTTCTTTATTTCCTTCAATAGCCCTTTTTCTTTCCAAGGTCACGGGTACCTGATGAGACGGTCCCGTGACCCCCGCCAGGCTTTAGCCCTTTAAGGGAGCCCCGTCAAATTGCAGACAACTTTTTTAAGGCGCGCGTGGAACACGACGCGCCTTCGGTCCGGGCATGGTCTCTGATCGGACGGCAAATACTCATTACTAGCCGTCCATATATGCGCATGGTCGCACTCACTTCCTTACACGAAATAAGGAAAAAAAATTAAAGTACTGCCGCTACTGATAACGCTACCGGCGAAGAGTTCGCGCAAGCTATTCCATCGGATAGCCTACAGATTCACAATCAGACACACGATAGCGCACTCCACGTCATTAGACCTACATAATGTTCGCACGTCGGACATCCTCCACATAACTCACTGCTATCAGATTATCTCACTGATAACGATAAGTCAACGACCTCATCATAATTCCTTTGACTCATAATATTAGGCTATAAAAGATTATGAGTTATCAAATATGAAAGTGAAGTGAATATTCAATTTTTACGCAGCGATATTACGAAGATGGAATATTGGAGTAAATATATTACTCCATTTATTACAATACTAGATTTTAAACATGGTTTCACCCATAGAAATTATCCAATAGGATCAACCGAAAGTCTGACTCCAGTCTTACCAAGGAGTTAGTATTACCCAGTTACTGGGTTGTGGAGGTCAGATAAGCCGTCTCTCCATATAAAATACTGGTATTCAGTCTTATCATGAGCCGAACCAATACGTTCGGAAAAGACTATAGTATGTGCCATTTAACACGGCAATATCGGTCATTGCTCCGACTTTCATCCCGATATCTCAATATTAGCGATACTTCCTCTTCACCCGTACAAATCTGTCGCAAACAGTCGCAAAACTGACATCGCTTGAGTCTCATAATACATAAAAAAATTACCACAAAAACAACACAATGCACAACCCAAAATAATAGAAAATCTAGCAAACGTACCCTACGAAATATTTTTTTTTTATAATAGTGTATTTTCGTTTTTACACAAGTTTATCACACTGAGACAATTTAACAAAAGTAAATATATTATGCATCATAAAATTTTGCATTAACCTATAATACAATATTGAGTAAATATAAAGTTAGTGCATATTGTATGGATATAAGTATATTAATATTTTTTTGATATCAGGATGGTAAAAACACCTTATTTTTCCTAAAATAAATTACAAAAACTATTTCATCACAGAAAATGCTAATTTTGATCATAAGTCGTTTTTGTTTTACGAAGTCATCGCGTCAGGGGTGCAGCACCCCCGGCAGCAGCCGCCATTTAGATTTAACATTCCGTGTGGAAGTTCATTTGCGTTCGGTCTGTGCAAAGACATTAAACTAAATACGAGCAATAGACGGGACATCACGAAGAAAGTTGTGATCCAAAACTTTTTACCACTAGGTAAAAAGTCGCTCAGTCTAGTAGTCGCGTTGCTATGCAACGCTAGATTGTGCTACTGACACACGGCATCAATAATTTTGTATGACAATTTTCCCAATGCAGCGGGCATTACTATACTATAGGTTCTTTTGAATCTCTTTGGGTCTGTGCTATAATTTTGTTTTTGTGTTCTGTGTTGTTATTGTTACTTCATTTGTTGCTTGTAAAGAATCATGGAACCAGAAGCTTGAACATCTACTGGTGAAACCAGTAAACGCCGTCGTCGTCCAAACATATTCCAACCTCAAGAAGGTTCGGAATCGATACCGTTAACATCGCCGCCAGCAAAAAGACAGAAGACGATTCTCACCAGCGGAGAACGTCTTATGATTATTAATATTTTTAAATATGTCCAAAACACCAAGCTCGAGGATAAATATTTAACTAACCATGATCTTGTCAAACGTACGTCAGAAATATGTGGGGTGACCGGGTGAGTGAGAGATCGATATATCGGGTATTACGTGAATACAGAAATACTCATAAAATAACGCAACCTGAAGGTAAAAGGAGTAGACCAAACGTTCTCCAAAAAGTTGATGATTTTGATAAATCGGCAATTACTAAAACTTTTGGAAAAAAAAAAGATTTTTCATACAAAATGAGATAATGATCGAGCCCATCAGTATGAAAAATCATTTTTTCCAAAAGTTTTTGAACAAACATTGTTCAGTAACATGGGCTGAGTTACTCCACGAGAGGTTTTGCGCTATTAACGTTACACGTTGTATATACATTTGATTCTTTTGATGCCTGCGCATTCCACATTTTTTTATGATGATTCTTTCACAGTCCAGGCTGTCGTTTGTGGAATGCATTGCTTGTATCAGTAAGACAAGCCAAGTCACTAGTTTCTTTTAAAAGCTTAGTCTTATATCATTTCCTTTCTCTCTAATAATACATATTTATATTTAATAATTATAATAATCTTTATTGCATAAGCCGCCGTTGTACCCTTAGTATTAATAAAAACTTTTTTTTTTAAAGTACCGACCTTAAAAACAAATACAAAAAAGTGTAAAATAACTTTTCTTTCGGAAGTCGGTGGCTTTTGATTTTTATGTCATTGACTAGTGCCACTATTTTTAAAAAAGTTTTTATTTTACCCTTTTTAGTTCAGACATTCAACAAAAATCTTCGTATAATCGGCAACTTTAGAAATTTATATCCAAGCGAGCAACAAAAACGGATCCATGCGGGTAACGTCACAAGATATCCAATATTATAGTATATTAAAACCTTCCCTAGACTGTAATAAACATTTTTCCGTAAACCGCATGAAAATCGGTTCAGACAAACGCGAGATAATCGTGAACAAACATACAATCGACTTTGAAAATCTACTATGATCCGCGCGCGGACGAAATACATATGAAGGGAAAAGGGCCGTTACCTATCACTACATCCATTAAATCCGTCACACACAGTGGAACATTTTTTACGTCACGTGTAAATTTATAAGCACACAATTTGATTACTAGAAATAAAAATAATAATTTTGAATTAGAGCAACACAAGATTCACAACCCCTGTATGTCAAGCAGGCTGGTACCACGATACTGTAGCGATAGAAGCAACTATCGCTTATTAGTAGTTTTAGGTAACATTAAGTGTCATTATCGCTTAGTGATGAAAAACTTGGTAGGAGGGAGTGAATGACCTCTTTTGCCATGTTAAATGGTACATACTATAGACAGACGATCTTACAAGTGAGATAAAAAGTATCCCATGTCCTCATGGTAAGTACACATGAGTGCCAAAAGTAGTGACAAACTAACTGATGTCCTTACCTACGCAATTGTAATGTTAATATCTAGTTCATGCCCGAGGCTTTCCTCATGTGGAATTCAGTAATTGTTGCAAAGGTTCAAAGAAAAAGCGTCCTATGTATTAATCCAGACTATAAAATCTGTGTGTATTTCATCCAAATCTGTTCAGTAGTTTTTGTGTGAAAGACTGACAAACATCCATCTATCTTCACACACTTTCACATATAACATTAAATTAAAGAATTATTCCCGCTGGATCCCACTTTTGAATCCCACTTGAATATTTATCCCGTTGGATCCCAAAAAAATTAAAAGTAATTCCCGTTGAATCCCATAACAAAAGAAAAACGTTTTATTCCCGTTGAATCCCAAAAACAATTCCCGTTGGATCCCACATGCTTTAAAAAATCTGAATGCGAGTACTTTCAACGACAAAATTGCTATCATAAATTGCGGTTTCGCCCGCGTCGTGTTAGGCGTATGGCCCTATGGTCCAGTCTCGCATCAGTTCCCTTGAGGAAAGCGTGAAACACGACGCGCCATGACTTGGACCTGTCCTTGGTCGGACGGCTCCCGGACTCCTCGACCAGAAGCGGCTGGAATATGACTCGCGATTTCCGACGCCCTCGGGTGTCACCAGCGGTGGCTGGGGCGAGAGTATACGATGTCCAATAAAAAACACATCCACATTGAGCGCAACATGACAAGTGTCAGTCAGTGTCGAATTAAAATCAGTGTTGTCACTATCGCAAAAAAAAATATAACATTATATAGATTTATCGATTACATAACAAATTGCAGGTTTTTTATTTTTTAAATCTCGTTTCTGTGAAAAATAAACTACCTAAAAAGGGGAAGATTTGTAAGGCTAAGGCTACCTCGTCGCACCGTCTCTCGTGCAGCTGTATCACCACGGAGTGTTTTAAGGGGCCCATATCTTAGAGCGCAGCAGGCATTTAGAGTGATTCCCCCCCCCCCTGTCACGTGGCATCACAGCGCTTTTCAATGATCTTCGCTGACCCCGTTGGAAAACGTACCACCTTGAGCTTATGCTAGCCTAGTACTTTGGCAGGCCATTTAGAGTTACCTTACCCCCGCGCTGCGTGTCACGTGGCACCAGACTGCAAAACATACCACCTTGATCTTATACTAGCCTAGTACTTTTGCTGGTTAGTGACATTCTATCAGTTTTTAAGTAAAGACTGAAACAAATTCTCAGAATGTGTCTCTGCCATCTTTCTACACACTGGTGGCCGGTCTATGGAAAGCCTATGGTGGCCGGATCTTGTGGAACTTTTTTTTTTGGTAAAATTCATAAATTAGTTACTCAGAATACATCAGTAAAATAATGATAACAGTTTTCTTCTGATATGTACACATGTCAAAAAGTGGGATTCAACGGGAATTAAAAATGGGATTCATCGGAACTACCTAAAAAATGGGATCCAAAAGTGGGATCCAACGGGAATAATTCAAATTAAATAGTAGCAAGATAAACCATACAAATAAAACCTTATTTACGAAGAAAATATTGAGAAATACACAAGAACGTGATTTGACGGTCAACCAAGACGAACCGAAAATGTACTTGAAGAAAATGTGGTTCAAAAGATATTGTGACTGGAGGAGCAAATTGAAGATACCTCGAGGGCTTCGTCTGCGAAACTAATTTCAGGTCTACCTCACCTATGTACACTACAGACGCCAGTTAGATTTTCAACCTTATCAGAATGCTAAAAGAGATAACTATTACATCAGAAATTCAGAATCATCATAATGGTGTGGGGTTCTTCTTTCTTCATGAGTAATTACTAGCATTTGTCCGCGGATTTAACTGCATGGTAGTCGAAAATGATCCCAAGGCAACATAATTTCGGGATAAAAGATATCCTATATATAAATCCAAGCCTTGAGCTTACACCTCTGAGTGCCGAATTTGATCCATATCCGTTTAGCTGTTTTTGCGTGAAAGAGTCACATCCATCCATCCATCCATCTCAAATTTTCACATAGTAAAATCTAAGTGAAGTGAGTGACCAAGTTTTGCACTTAATTGTGTAAAGCTTTATTAGTCTAGATACGAAAATGTCACAAAAATTAGTCCATCTTAGATTGGTAGACAGAGTTTATTGGCAGACTTAGATTGGCTGACCGACTTTTCTAGCTTTTTGTGGACTTAGATCTAATGTGTCAGACTGCCGAATTATCGAGCCCAGTTCTGAACTACTTAAGTGCTATTAACTTAACTACAGTATTTATGTGAGTACCGAAAAACTCAACACCTTCAATTTCTACACGACCTACATATAGGGTAGTCATCTCTTAAATTTGGAAATCAGGACAAGACGCGTGAAAACCCCGGATTTAAGAGCCTAGAACCCGGATATGAGTCGAAGTGCACACCATGGCAAATACATCAGGAGGGGTGGGGGACGGTGAAGTGTGCGTGTGTCGCGGGCGGCCCAAGACTTTAAATTTTTAAACCCTGACTACAAATGAAGGCCCCCCCGGACGCTCCTCGAATGTCCTCTAAACTAGGACAAATCCGGGGAAATCCGGACGGATGGCAACCCTACCTACATAGGCAATTACACACTTATCCCCTCCGGTCCGCGCGGATGAGTGGTGGATTCCGCTCCACGACCGCACGGCCGCGCGGAACAGCAGCTGTGGTATTCTCTAAAAGATAATTTCTACGCTGCACGCTACACACCGTCGCTGTCAGTAGTTTAGTAAATACCAAACTTCAGTTTCGGCGCTGGGGCAGCGCTGTCGAGATAGAGTTGCGAGACGCGTAGCTGTCAGTAATTTAGTGAATTCCTTACAGTAGTTTCAACGCTACGGCAGAACTGCACACAAGGCTGTATTCTTAGAGAATAGCACTGCACTGCTGTGTGAAAACCGCACTAAACTCACTTCTTTCCCCTTTGGAAAACGGAACACCACGGTTCTTATCTTCTGAAATAATATTATAAACATATAATTATATGTTATCAGATGAGATAAAATGGGTTGTTGTAAGTTCGCCACAAAAATAATTCCCCAGGAAAAAAGTGTGAAATTAGCCAAACGTTTTTTTTTTCAATTTTGATTATTGTACATTCGACCCATTTTTTTCCGCGCGGGGATAGCAGAACAATTAAATTATAAAATCTAACACAAAACTACCGATAACGAGGACACAATGTGGAATCTGAACAGAAAGTACTAGGAGAACAGAATCAAAACTTTTTTTCGAGGGGAATAATTTTTGTGGCGAACTTACAACAACCCGATAAAATATACCTAGCAACTAAGACAAGAGAGAGAGCTTCTAACATTTTTTTCTAAATATATCGCCAATGTTAACGCATGGTTGGATACCCTAATCACATATTCGTTCAATACACAGTACAATGATTACACGTGTCTCCTTCGTTATCTACTAACATACTAGACCTTTTACAAGGACACCACCAAATTCAGTATAATAGTTTATGTCGTACAAACAAATACACATAAACCTAGTAATACTCCCTAGCCCCTCGGGCATCAGAGTTGCCACTCACACCTGTCAAGATAGACGGTAGATCGGAGGCTGAGTCTGAACTTATCTCTGCGAAACTTTCTCCTCTATTGTATTACTGGTAGATAGATGATATTTTCCAAACATTAGCGACAGAATATACACTATCTAATCGGTCATGTCGCCCACCGCGATTTAACGCCAATGAAAGTGCTACAATGTATAATAATATCAGACAGGGTTGTCACTCAAATATTATCTAAAAGAAAGAATTTTTACAATAAACATGACAAACGCAAACAAGCATGAAAAAAGGACCATTAGTGAGGGAAAAATGTGCGTCGCATTCACGCAAAAAATATATCTGTAAATTGTTTAGTTATTTTTTGGTTGAAAACTGTCTGGACACATGTAGATCCTATAAGGGCCGTAAAAGTGTATATGTGCCTGACACAATCAGAGGGCATCGCCCAAATCTGGTAGAAGATGGCGTGGAGCGAGGAGCTGGACAAAAATAACGACCAGATCAGGTATATGTGGCCCATATTAGCTTTGAATCAATAGAACTGGCAAACATGGACGTTAGAGGCCTTTGGCATACAATTTTTAGACATAATATGGTTTCGCATAAAGTTTCCGCATAACTTTTATTAACAGACATGACATGACGCTAAATCTTAAAAGTATTATAACAATATTGACAGGTGCATTAATACGAAGTATATATGATACAGGGATGTACCCATTATATTTTTCCTTGTGACATAATTGGATGGCTACCAAGACTGACGGATTATAGATAACATGATTTATTTTTCCGTTAATACGGTTGAACGTGATTTGATTTGCTTTAAGAAAACTTTTACAACTTTTTTTTAGTTTTCAGAATGTTTGGATCTTCACCATCGGCATCGTAATCGCTAAAAAAAACCGGCCAAGTGCGTGTCGGGTCACGCACAGTGTAGGGTTCCGTAGTTGCCTATCAAAATACTTATGCGAACTAACTAAACTGATTCGCTGAATTTAATTTTAAAAAGAAGAATTTTCAAAATCGGTCCAGGAGTCTGAGAAATCGGGGAAAATACATAAAAAAAAGATTACGATGAATTTAGAACCTCCTCCTTTTTTTGAAGTTAGTTAAAAATAGTTGACGATAAAAACCTACCTATCCCTAAAAAACATACCTATTAAAGCTGTAAAAATAAAGTTGACAAACTTACATTTGCAGTTGAAGAAGATGTTCTCCGATACATTTTGTTTAAGAAAATATGTTATCCAAGTACATTTTATAAGTTGGTCGACTATTACACGTAAAGTTGTAAAGCCTACTTAGTCATGATAATTTTCTTTTAAACTTCGTTATATATACTACTATTGTGAATTTTTTCACAACCCCAAACATAACCGTTCAGCTGGTAGAGGGGGGGACACTCGTGTCGAGCAAAATTTAGCACTTTAAAGCTTAATATTTCACAAACGAATTTTTTTATCAAAAAATTGTTAATGGAAACTATCAATATTTTTTAAAAGACCTATTTAATGATACCCCACAATAAGGGGTACGCGAGAAAAAAAAAAAACATCCCCACTTTACGTGTACAGGAGGTACCCTAAAAAAAAATATTTTACGAGATTTTATTTTACCACTTTTTCGGCACAACAAATCCGTATATTTACACCAAATTACAGCTCTCTAGTACTGTGCGTCTCTGAGCTAAACTGCGGACGGACGGACGGACGGACGGACATGGCGAAACTATAAGGGTTCCTTGTTGACTACGGAACCCTAAAAAGTAAAAATATGACACCTCATACAAAATTGGCTTCTGCTAGTCGCTTCGCAGTAGTCGAGAATTATCCTTCGGGAATAGATACCTATATCAGGATAAAAGGTATCAATGTGTTATTCCTGACTATAACCTATCTCTGAGCCAAATTTAAAGATTCGTTTAGCCGTTCCGACATTATTGGGTACCAAACAAACATCCATCCATGCGTTGCGCACATTAAAAACTTTCGCATAAAAATACCGCTGGCATGCGATACTTAGACGATAACCATGTTGGTCAAATGAAGAAAGTTGTTCAATTTGTTGGTCTGTTTCACATTTCAAATATGACATCTTTCTAGCACAGAAAGGAATAAAAGTACGTATTCTTATTCTTTATTTTATTTTACTATATTATTACTTATTTATTTATTTTCTTTGCCTACCCTCGTCCGTGTGTCACTGCGTGGTGCCAACTGAAAACCAGCGCTGGGTGTCTTTCACCCAGCAAATGCTGAGTTGGTAACCCTTCTTTTGGTGTGGACATGCTCAGCAAAATTCTTATTGTATTTTTAATTTTATTTTTTCTGTGTGTGTGTCCTATATCAAATACATTTTTTTTTTCTATTCTATTTCAACAACTGATGTGCAAATATTAGTTGTGAGACAACCCTAAGACAACGCATGATATGTCGTGACCGCATGCTATAATTCACTTGCTTTCAATCGTTAACAAAACGTAACGAGTCGTATTTTACTTGATAACACGATTCGGATGGTACACCAGTTTTTACTGTCAATAAATTTTGATTGAAGCCGTGACAATCCATCATAGTCTGTGTATAGATAGTTCGGAAACATACAATGTTGTTTGTAAAAATACAATCCGACCAGTATATCCATTAGCTATAACTGTAGTAGTGGAATTATTTTCGTCTGTATTTTCGCAAACGTTTGTTAAGCGTATACTGCAAACCGAACAATTATCATTTTGTGTTTTTGTTTCATTTCCATTAGCTGGGAAAGGGTTATCATTTCATTGAAATTCGCGTTATAATGGAGACTGATGCGGAATTCACATTGTTGTTCGTGAAAGTTATTTGGTTAAATGAGGTTTCTATCAAAACTAATTTTTCAGAGTGTGTATGCCGATCGGCATTTCAAACTAACTTTCCATCATTTGAATAAGCAGGACACTGTGTAAAAATATTAGAGAATATTTCCGTATTGTCCTATTAAAGAAAATATAATATGAATCTCTGCTTCTATGGAAAGTTTAAAATCGGTCTAATTTAGTTGTACCACTATTTTTCAAGAAAGTGCACGCTAACTCAGTCACGGGCAGAAGCTACTAGATTAATAATATGAATTCCGATTACAATTCATAAAATTATCTCAGATAGATAATTCATAATATTAACTGATTCTTCGGCGATTTAAATACTTTTTGTATTTCATTCGAAGCCACTTTAGAAGCATCATATTATGATGCTTTTAAAGTGGCTTTTAATGTTGTCAGGCTTTTGGGATAGTATGAGCACAGAGGAGATAGTCCAAGAGCTACTGAACCCTGCGACTAACGGTCTTCCTGTAAGGTTAGAAATTTGTACACGTAATATTTATAGCATGCTAAGAGCAATAGCGACGACCTGGCAGGCGTCAGCCGTGCACATCATTAGACAATTTAATTTTCAAAGTGTAAAAAAAATTGAAAAAAAAAACTTGTTCCTGTAAGCTTAAAAATTTAACAGGATGTAGTTTATTTATCGTAAATCTTGGAATGACAGGCGATTACAAGGTGCACAAGTATGTGACAGGCGAATTGAAAAGTGCAAAGTTGATGAGGAAAAATAAACTTTCTCCTGTAAGATCAAAATTATCTCGCGTTTGGATGAACTGATTTTGATGCCGTTTTCAGAAAAGTGTGCGTTACATTCCGAGAAAGGTTTTAATATACAGGGTGAATTTTTCAACTGGGCGTGGATGGCTATCTCCGAAACAATGAGGAATATCAAAAACGTTGAAAGGAATCTCGAGGCCGATTTTGACGAAAATAAAACTGCATCGTTGGATTTTAGAAAAATCAATAATCCTGGCCAGGAATCGAACCCGCTGATTTTGTAAAAAAAATCACAGCCCGTTAGTCGCAGGGTTCAGTAGCTCTCCAGCTAAGATTCGGTCACCTCCGACCCGTTAAATTAGAATCAAAAGCAAAAAAAAACTGTTCGACGCCCACTGGGTAGCAACCTAACAAACGCTTGTAACCCCCGAAGGGATTGGCAGAATTGAACCTATAATACGCCCACATGTAATTATTCTTCAGCCTTTTTCCCTTCTGCAATGTTATTGAATGTTTATTAAGTAAATATTTTAATAAAAAAAGAGAAAGGAAAAAGAAAAAAAAATGACTAAAACACACAAAAGGCTGAGCGAAAGAAAATATTACAAAAGAATTCCAGTAAGTAATTATAATTACTTAGCTACGATTTGTTTTTCATATTTAAGGAAAATCAAACTTAGCTAAGAAAAAGAAATATAAAAAATGAAAGTGACCGGCATCATCAGCCGGAAGACGTCCACTGCTAAACAAAGGCCTCCCCTTTACAGCCTGGACGCCCTACTACGAGATGGATCGATCATTTGAGGAGTGTGGCCTGCAGCAAATGGGTGCGGACTGCTCAGGACTGGGAGGGTTGGCGCTCTTTGGGGGTGGCTTACGTCCAGCAGTGGGACTGCCTATATAATTATAAGGCAATTGCCGTCCCGTCACCGTCACGCTGTCTTCTGAACACCATCGACATGATGTCAAAAACCGTCCTCGTTGTGAACTATGACACCTTTAAACCAAACCTTATCATAGAGAGGATGCCTCTTTTCTTCCAATAGAAAGCATGATTATTTATACGAGTATATCTTACTTGTTACTATACTCGTAAACGCGAAAGTTTGTGAGGATGCCTAGATGGATGTTTGTTACTCTTTCACGCAGAAACTTCTGAAGGGGTTTTGATAAAATTCGGGACGCTGATAGCTTATAACCTATACTAACACATAGGATACTTTTTATCCCGATATTTTATCCCTCTGGGGTAATTTTCGGGCTACACGCGGGTGAAGTCTACCAGCGATTTCACCCGCGTGTAGCCCGAAAATTACCCAGCAGCAGCTAGTTCTTTATACTGGGATTTGTTATTTTTTTTTTCTTATTCACAAACACACTTTGCCACAATGTACATGTACATAAAACCGTTTTACGTTCGTCTGTCTCATCACCATCAAAGGTTGTTGAAAAGCTGAGTCAGGCACTAAGTTGCCCGTCATTTTTCTGAACTGGGCCTATTTGGCGCAGCCGTGGGACATACAATCTCTCTTTTTTTTTTGTCTAGATTTAAGTTTATTTTTAAGTCCCTATTTATTTTTATTAGTGTCCGACCGAAACTGATTTTTCAGCCGAAACCGAAACCGAAACAGAACTTTCGGCCTTGCTCTCAGTTTCGGCCGAAACCGAAACCGAAACCGAAACTTTTTAACTCATTTAAAATTTTGATTATTTTCCGATATTTAATGTTTTTTTTACATTTATAACACATGAAAAAAATTATTATACACAACATTATTTTTTGTTTATGCGAAACCTGATACACTTGTCCAATATTTTTGTGTAAAGAATCTATGTACAAAATTTAAAAACCGTATCATAAAAAATTACAGTTATAAGCTTGTATTTTACCTGGTTGTCCGTTCAAAAACATGCTCCTTTCGCGGTACACCCGCGTAAACCACGTCTACTGTGTTATACACTCGTGATAATAGTTTGGCAATAGGTATAACCGTACGGTGATTGTATTGTAATTAACTGGTAATCAAATTTAATTCAAATATTTTTGAAAAAACATTTAACATGGTATACAAATTATTGGAATCGAATCAGTTACTGATTCTGAACAAACTATATTCAGGTTTCGCATAAACTAAAAATAATGTTGTATACAGGGTGAATTTTTCGACTGGGCGTAGTTGCCTGTATCCTTAACTATGAGGAATATCGAAAAACGTTGAATGAGTCTAGAGATAGATTTTAACGATAACTAAAAGTGCATCATTGGATTTTAGAAAAATCAATAATCCTGGCCGGGAATCGAAACTGCTGAATTTTTATCGAAATTTTCGAAAAACGAAAAGAAAGTAATGGTATACGGCAAACTAATGGAAATAGCAGATTTTTATGAAATTGTTTTTTTTCTATGCTATTTTAACTGAGACACCCAGACACAGAACAAATGATCGTGCTCATCACACAAACATTTGTCCTGGGCGGGAATCGAACCCACGACCTCCGGCATAGCAGTCAGGGTCACTAACCACTAGACCAACAGGCCAGTCACAACACACAACAAATATTATAAAGCCGAAGACATTGTTTGGTTGAGCGCGCAAATCTCAGGAACTACTGGTGCGAACTGTTTTTTTTTTCTGTGCTGGATAGTCCATTTATCGAGGAAGGCTAAATGCTATTTAAAATTTCGCTACGATCAAAAGGAGCAGAGCAGCGCAGATGAAACCACGAGGAAAAGCTCAAGTCTAACCGCATACTCATTACTGCCTAACCTTTTCTCAAACATTTTGGGGGCGGCTTCCAGCCAAAACGAATGCAGACAAACACCAGCTATCTATTCTCTATAAGAAATCTATTCTCTGGACTCTACGATCTGCTCGTCGACGAGGCGACTTTGAGATCAACCGATCATGCAGCGTGAGCGGTGAGTGCTAGTGTCGCTGTCAGTAGCTTAGTGAATAGCAAACTTTAATCCCAGCGTGGCGTGGGCCACAGCTTCGCGGTCTATGCTGTGTTAGAGAATAGCATTTCAGTATTTTATTTAAAAGGAACGGCTGCCTATCACACCTCAATAACCCAGTTACTGAATAATGCAACAAAATACATGAATGCTCTAAACATTCATGACCTAATATGGGTCCCGAAATATTACAGATTCCCAATATTCTAGAAAAAACCTCAACGACCTCAATTTTCCCGAGAACCGCAGTTTACGAGCCCCGTCTATACCGCAACCGAAACGAAATAGACTACTACTTGTACCTACTAGATCTGCTTACAGAAATAAAACTACCTAATCTAACTTATATTATAAAAGCGAAGTTTGGGATGTTTGTTTGTTACTCTTTACGTAAAAACTACTGAACTGATTTGGATGTTTGGTATACAGATAGTTCATAACCTGGATCCCTGGACCCAATTTTATGTGCCCGTGGGATTATTTTCGAGTTGTAGCCGGCGAAACCGCTGCCAACCGCTCGTATTTTAAATGTAAAAGTATGGATGTTTATATGGATGGATATTTGTTACCCAATCACGTCAGAATGACTGAGCGAATCTTGATAAAAGGCTCAGAATATTCTTTTTACTTGGTAATATAATCAAATGAAGGACCCATTTTATCAGCTTAAGCGGCACGGAATGGACTATCAGACTTGTATTGACTAAAATCCACGGTGTCCTTCAATATCCCTTTAAGTTCCGCGAGCGGAGCCGTTGGCAACAGCGACTTCCATAAAATTTCAAAGACTTTATTTACAAAATCCATCCACTTAATGGCCGTCGATGACATTTAAATCCAGTTAAATAACAAAACAAGAAACCTCAACTGAATTTACACGCTTGACGAACTCCGAATTCTCTAATGCGGGCAAATATTCACTGCTGAGGGTATTTCCTGAACAAGCCATGGCATACAAACATGGCCGCCCATTCTAGTTTTAGTTTGTTTTATTCTTCAAAGGCTAACTCAAAAATACAAAGCAACTTCAAACTGTTTTGAGCGGAATAAAATGTTCCGAACTACTGGCGTAACATAGTAAAACTGTGGCAGAGATTTAATAATGTGGATCAGATACTCGACTCTTGCTAGGTTTACGACTTCAGGCGATGCGACTTATGAAGTAACTGACAATGCGACTTGCGACAAAAACGCGCGTGTACATGTCACTTGTTTCCTTCTCATAATTACCGCCGCAACCGCAGAGTTTTTCATTTGTTTTCTTCATTTCTGTCGCAACAAGATTGTCGCTTCTGCGTGTAACGTGGCCCAGTAGTTAAAACTTAAATAGCTGCTGTATAGATGAATTAGTTTACGATTTCAACTCACAAATGGGTCGGGTCATTAAAAGGGATAGTTCAGTTCATACTGTATAATGATGACAGGTCTAAGTAACTATCTGTACGCTTCAGAAGTTTTAGCTCATCCGTTTTTGAAGGCACAATTACTTCAAACATGTACCATCAAAATTCGTTTACATTTCATTCCGTGGCAATGTAAGTTGAGCCTTAAAAGTGATTTTCTCATACTGTATTGACAAAAGTCTTATCTCAAAGTAAACACCGAATTTTCACGAAGAAATCGCTGCTGTGTTTATCTAAGTGTATAGATTTCTTTGCTCATTAGTCTACAAGTCATCGGATTTACAATATTTTTTCTTCTAAGAACAAATTCCTTAAGGAATCCTGTGCAAACGAGCAACAAAATATATGTGGGTTTAGCGACAAATATGAGCAGTCAATTTCTATTTATTATGTTCTGGCTTTTGAAGTAGAGTTGCCTCAAGCAAATTTAATTTTTGCAAGCCCTTTACGAGAAATGTATGTGGGGTTATACATACAGGGAAAACAAATAAGCCTCTTGTCTTGTACGTACTACAAATATGTTTATTTGTACAGTAAGGCATACAACCTGCGGCAAAAAGAAATTCTGCGAAGCGAAATTGACATAAAATGTTGGAGTTAGCGAAAAATTGTTGGAAAATTTCCGGCGAAATTCGGTGAAAAATATTCTTGCAGTTCCTTTCTTTATTTAGTAATTAAGAAAACGAGAATTTCAGCTTCTCGCCTCACTGCGTATGAGAACAGTGTAGGTGACATCTGTTAAAACGGGAGGGTATTCCATACTCTTTATACGACACGATTATATCTCCTCAACATTAAAACAGCTCTCAGACAAAAAGAGAAAAAAATGTACAACATAGCGCACAAAATTCGCCATTTTGTTTATTTCAATGTACCCTATGTCACTCGCGCAGTCAAGACGAATCTAAAGATAACTTTTTCGTTAAAATCCTTCAAGACGTTTAGGCTGTAGCAGGCGAACATAGAAATCTACATTAATTCACTCGAAAATACGAAAATTACTTTGGCTTTGTGGAGACTTTTTTTACTTTTAAACCGAAACTGACCGATAGATAATGGTGTCAGTTCATCTACACCCAAAAATAATGGCGTCGTCAACAGAAACCATAATCGTAAATCTGGCAAAAAACTACGACCTTTTTCAGATGTCAATAAACCATTTGACCCTCAGCGGGCCTAGTGCAATAAGGGAGTCTTGATGGAATGCGGGGTCAACTTATACTGGTTTGATTACCACTGTGTTATCAGAAACATGAGGAGCTTAATACAAACGACACGGTTGGCACAGAGGCTAAACGAAGGGCTGCTGCGCTACGTGTCTTGGGTTCCGATTCCGACACGGAACAATAATTTGTATGGCCTACAGATTGTCGTTTTGGGTTCATAAAAGCACAAAGATACAAAATAAATTAGCAGTGTAAAAAAAGATCTGAGCTTGAGGTCGATTCCCAGGTCACATATGACGAACCAAACCACACTACTTAGTGCATATCATGCTTATGTGGGATCTACTCTTTCATATGGGATACTATTCTGGGGATATTCAACTGATAGAGAAACTGCATTCAAGGCACAAAAAAAGTGTATTAGATCTATATGTGGAATACACCAAACTGATTCATGTAAACCTCATTTCATAGACCTTAAAATATTAACCCTCCCTGCTCTGTATATCTACGAGGCCTCAATATTCGTTAGAACTAACATCAGTAGCTATGACACGTTAATAAGCAGTAGACTTAAAAATACACTACGCAATAAAGCATCCCACACTGCAGTGTACAGAAATAGTATTTTTTGTATGGGCATAAAAATATATAATAAGTTACCTATAGACATTAAGAACATTCATTCAATAGTTATTTTTAAAAAGAAGCTAAAAGACTTTCTCATAAAAAAGGCTTATTATTCGGTAAATGAGTTCCTAGAAGAAAAATAATTTAACTTTAATTTTTGACATTTGCAATGTATCAATAATATGTTTAATACCTAAATAATTAATATAATAAATGTAATAAACCTTTAGTATTATAAATGTATTTTTAACATAACATTGCTGAAATTCTATTGTTTAATTAAAAAAAAAAAAAACTATATAAATTGCAATGCCTTAGCGGGCAACTAAGTTCAAAGAACCTACTTATGTTATTAACACCTTCAAACATTGTATACCTACACTTAGTTCGCAATAAAGATATTTGAATTTGAATTTGAATTTGAGCATCAGTGTTTTTGGGTTTTTGCATAAGGATTTTTTCTGTACCAACCACGGAAACTGGATTTGTGCCCGGTTGATGGCAAAACTGGTGCAATGTGGCTATACTATTAAGGTATACCTGTGCTTAAAACCTTGAGGAATTACAGCTGTGTTATAAAAAAAAACAAGGTAAAGGTTAAACTTACCCAAACTCCAACTCATCGGGTGTCAGCATGACGATATCATCGTCAATCGTCAACTGACATTCAGTCTCAATCTCGTCGTACGGGAAGAATCTATTTGACAGTTTGTTTTCTTTGGTTCGTATCACTTTCAGCGGCTTGTTTATCACTGGCCATTCGGAAGCTGCAACAAAAATTACCGTGTTATTTTTTTAAAACCAAGAATTTCCAAACATGAAGATTTCCAGCACAAACACCTAAACGTCACCAATCGCATCACTTGTAAAGATCGAAACGCAAGCCCATTTATACCGGTCGACAGAAACGCATGCAGCTTATTCAATTCCGAAGAAAATGTTGAGCAGAGCGGTTTTTAAACCATTTTTACCCTCAAAGTAGCGGAGTAACACACCTTTTGCGACTGTCGATCGCCTGTATGTGACTAACACGGCCGATTTTAGTAACCCACCGCATGCAGCTTTTCGTCGCACGGCAAAAGTCGCATGGCACCCGACCTTAGGGGTTCTGGTTTTTTCTCTTGTGGCCTAGTCGAATTTTCATTTAGACGGTGTGATTTGGCCGTAAGGCCTAGCCGTGAGTATATCCCCTATTAATCTTAAGCCGAAGAAATACTTTCAGTAGTTTAAGGTGGAGGTAGAAACTCTCCAGACGTCTTCTGTTTTCGAAGCATATCTCTTCGCATCATGTGCGTGTGTGGGACTTTTCAACCATAATCCGTTCACATTCTTCAGGGGAAAGTCGTATAATAGTACTAATGACAAGCGGTCGACTGTCCCAGGGATTGTATGACGCGAGGTCATTTTGAATGTTTTCTCCCCCGAGGGCTTAGAAAATGTCATTTTAATAGCTTGATGGAAAAGTCAAATTGTAAAGAATTGACAAAAGCTAGGTTCTCGGTTCTCGGAGAACAACACATCAACATCGATGCCGTTGAAAGACTATTTCTTCTTAAATTGTGTGTCACTTGTGGCGTGTGCCAATAAACAACTTTACATTCTTTTCTTTCTTTGCCATAAAACGGTTTAAAAATTGGCAAAATTCTCAAGGCCAAAGGTTTCCAACACAGGTTGCACAGTTTGGAAACCTTTGGCCTCACAACAACAACAGGAGCGTCTTACCGCTTGAGCGGTAAGACGCTCCTGTTAGCCATTCTACGGATCGGATTTGCGCCGATGCAAGATTCTTTACTAGAATATAAAGTGGAGTATAAAGAGTATGTGTCTGTAGCTTTAAAATCAAGTTCACGTGTTTCAATTTGATAAAGTTTTCACCTAGTTGGAATTATAACTTAGCATTTTAACCGTGCAGCTTACAGAGCTCCTGATCTAGGCACACTTCTACCTTCCCCATTTTTTGTACACCACAGATCTATCATAGTAATGTGTAATCCGACGTGGACGTTGATTTGTCGCTTACTCTGGTCATGTACAGCCGCCATAATTCTTGTTGTTCTACATGACAGCTACGTACGGACCTTTCTAACTCAGATATAAATTGGCCGCGATTTATTTCTTAGATTTAGCAGCTCGTTCAAACGAATAGGTTGGGAGAAAACCTCATTCAAGAGGCCAGGAAGAAGAAATATTAAAAAGAAAATTCTAAAACTTACGCTCGTGTTGAAAAGAAAACTTTAACAGCTCATAATAAAGTTGGAACTTAAATAAAATAAGAAACTAGAACATCCGTATAGTAAACCTTTTGAAACGTAAAAGAAAGTGAAAAGAAATGTGGCTTAATTGAGAAAAATCGGACCGCATTAACATACTATTGGCAACCATACATTAAATAATGCAGATCTAATTACCATCACAGCGGAATATTAACCCTTTTCCCGATTCTAATTAAGTTCAAAGTCGCTTGCACATGAAATGTTTCTCTTAGACGAGAACCGATTATCATGAACTTTATTGATAATTTTTTTATGGTTGGAAATGGATTGCGTGTGTTCATTTTACTCGCAATGCTTTGTTTCACTGCACACGTATTAATATCAGGTTTATCTACTGATTTGCACGTGTACATATTCAAAGAGTTTTTATTACTGTCTGTTTTTATTCAACAGATGAGTGATTCAATGGGTTTTATCTGACCATCTATGTAGGTACGTAGTAAAGGTGAGTCCTGGAAGGAATTGTTCCTTTTATATTCCTCGCTAGATCCCTTGGGAGCTGAATATAAAAAACTTAATAAAGGTCGAGACTTTACAAGCGTTTTCCTCCCTTTTACCCGAGAGGTTGCTGTTAAGGGACTGGGTATCTCCCAGGGCATACTTTCAACAGACAGACCACTACACAAACCCTATCGAATATTCACTGTTCATGTATTATACTATTATTTTATCGAGGCCCCAGATATCCCCCGGGATTCCCTCGATGCCAGATCGAACTCTTAAGACCACACATTGCAGAGCCTATAAGCCTATAAAGATAATTAAGACGTTCTAAGAGGCTCATTGACCGCACTATTAAGGATTAGTACTTGGTCAATACGGCTTTAAATGGGAGAGCCGTTCAGAAATCGAGGCCAGTATATGTATACTAGAGGACGTAATGTGCACACGTAAAAATAAGACTTATTATAATGATACTTAGTCCTAGATTTGCAAACAAGTTTAAAAGCTAGATTGTAGAACAGTCTAATAGCATTTAAAATGCTGTACAATTAACGTGAAGTAAAACAATTAAGGTATAATGCTTTCTTAGTTTTTTAAGAGCACTTTGCGTTCGCGTATTATTAATTTATACCCGGAAAAAATTAATGGCAGCATACAACAATAGCCCTTTTAAGAAATAAATCTACCGTTATAGGTAGTACTGGCAAAGCAGTTATAATAAAAAGTAATAAAAAAAAATGTTATGTGTTTATGACCACACGATAGAAATGAAAACTTTATCAAGGTGAGGTTTATTTAAGAAATACAACTTTACTATGTAGAAATAACATTTACATAATTGTGTATAAATCACTTTCGTAAATTTTACTCTGACCGATCGTCTTGTATCGTACTCTAAAACGACTCCAGCCGACTTGGCTAACGCAGGCCAGTCTCATCAGGAAACCGTGGTCTCGGAACATAAAGGGCTATTGAAGGATACCGTGGATTTTAGTCATTACAAGTCTGATAGTCCCGTCCCGCCCTGGGTGTTAGGAATCATTGGATGATTTTACCAAGTTAAAAAAAGCCGACTTTACTTGAATGAGCGCACAAATTCACAATTAAATAGCCGATCCACAAAATAAAGAACTCGCGTGTTTTCACTTCAAAAACGTGTTGTTCAGTCTTGAACATGACATTATAAGTGAAATCTATAGGATAAGTCCCAGATTCCGAAAACCAATATTCAATTTAATATACTCTCTCAAATCAAGTTTTTGATAAGACGTCTACTATCACATAAAAAATGTCAAGGATTACAGAAAACAGGTCAAATATGATAATGAATCAATACGTAAAAGTAATAAACAGATAATTTATTTAAACAAGAAATAAATCTGTAATGGCTTCGCAACGACGATATAATACTAGACTCGTAATAACAGGCGACCGATGTCTGCCAACACATTAGGCAAAAAAGTCTTATATCCGTCTCATTTCGACCAATCCTGTGAGCCGTAAACATACGTTGAGGCAGAACAGACCTTGAGTTAGCCAATCACAACGCAGTACCCCGCCCCCCTCGCTTACGTAGTACCTCAGCGAGTTGGCAGAATAGTTTTGTTCGTTAGATCGTGCAATGCGTAGTCTAGTATTATATCGTCGTTGTGGCTTCGAAACCGTTATTGAAACTTCCTAATGAGCTGTTACTAGTTGTTATAAGGAAAGTAGACTCTAACCATAATGGTGTAAAGGCAAAACTGGGTAAAAAAGTTGTAGGTCTGTATACATGTTGCGTCGCAGATAATACAAAGTCATGGCTTCTGGTAAAACAGAAGTCAGAGCATACCGAAGTTAATCTGTTTTGAACTAAATATTACTGCATATTATAAAAAACAAAGACCGCTGCGCCTGTCTGTTTAACGACATAAACTTAAAACTACTAAACGGATTTTTGAGCGGTTTTCACCATTGGGAATGGACTTATTCATGGAGATAATAAAATTACTCTATGTGTTAATTAGAGACAGCAGACAGAGACTGGATAAGGAAACCTCAGAACCAGCTCAGGGGTGTGCATTGGGGAAGGCCTATGTCCAGCGGTGAATGAATACTGGCTGATGATGATGCGTAAATTGGCTGAAATGTGACGATAATTGTTGAAAATGTCCAAAAAGGATGAAAAGGAGCATTCCTCTAATGCTCGCGTGAAGCCTGGACGCTTTACTAGTCAATAATATAATCGTAAGTAAGTGTGTGAGAACAAAGGATTAAATGTTATAGAACTTCAGAGAGCCCGTTTCACATCGCGTGAACCTTACAAATATAATTACAAACAACAGCAATAAAACATAATACAACTTTGTTACGAATAACACCTAAAAACTCAGAATGACACCGTAAACAACAGTCGTAAAGTTAAAACAGAGCTAAATGAAGTAAATCACGCGCCGACTGAAAGGAACAATGACAAACAAAATGATCGTTCTGACTAGTATAATATTCACAAATTAGGATTACATACATCAACTGCTTAATCTGAGCTTAGCTCAGAATTATCAATAAAAGGGATCTAAAGAATTTTCTTAAAAAAATATTTGGATGAATCTTGCCCGCCTGGCAACTGGCAAGAACCTCAAAAAGGATCCTTTTTTTCATAAAATGTAACATTATTTTACTAAACATTGAACGGAGCTCATTACAGAAGGAGGTTTATTAATATTAATGAAGCCACCATCCACCATTATACATTCAATATTTGTAAAATCTTAATATTAAACGTTGCCGATGTAAGCACTGGATATTGGCTTGCTGGTGGAAATCTTGCTAAATAGAAATCGGAATCTGGTAGTTCACTGAACATCATCATTATCATCCACAGCCTGACTTCACCCACTAGAAATAGGCTCTCTCTCTTTGCTAGTGCTAATCTTCATGGTCCTGTGCCATTCTACTCTAGGTATTACCTACGATGGCAGCAATGTCGTCTGCCCATGACTGTTCAAGCCTAATGGGTTCTACACACAATGCCAGCGGGATTCCCGGCGGGTTACCACGCGGGTATGCTGCTACATTGTCAACACTTTGTCCAATAGCCTATAGCCGCATTGTATGTAGGATCCATAAAGCCGGAAGATCTCATAAATCAAAGAAAGAAGGACTAGTTACCAAAGATATACTCACAAGGAGGCGGTGCCTTCTTCTGGTTGTTCCAAATGACCAGTATCTTGGCTAGGCTGGGTGTCCGCACTAGTTTGGTAACCAGCGCGAACAGGCTGTCGACCCGGTCGTACGTCAGTATGACAGCGGTGAAGCCGGCGGCTTTGGACGCGGTCACTGGCAAGAAGAGCGGGTTCACCGGACCGTACTGCACCAAAGAAAATAGTTTTTAGGATATAAGGATCTTTAAAAGTATTCTTACTTGTTAGAAGTACAATTTTTCACAAAGGATCTTTCCTATGACATGAGGATCAACAAACTGGATTCACATATAAATTACTAATACATTATAATGCCATACTGACTCCTAATTTCGCACTCGATCACCCAGTACCCATCTGGATGGGTCCCTAAAAAGGATCGAGTATCCAAGGGCTCACTAATACAATTATTTATTTATAACAAAAAACCATTATGAAGAAATCTATCGGAGGTCGAAACGTACAATCATACTCGTCCAATACGTAATAAGTAGGAGGTAAAAGCTCGCCTTTTGCCATTAGACTCAATTCCAAATTCAGCTTCCTAACGGGCTATTCCACTTTCGACAATTCAGTGCTCACATGAAAATTGGAATTTCATAGCGATTTTTAATCGGAGCCTACACGTCGAAATGAATAACTGAAAGCAAGGAACTGCATATGAAATGAAACCGGTACACGAGCCTGACTGAATAAAAACGAGGAAATTGCGCTGTCGTTCACAGCAGATGATGGGGCTAGTGGTGGCTAATAATGTGTGCTATTCTGTGAGGCCCCTGAGAGTATACAGTATACAGATCGGTTCATATAACGTGAACGTGAGGCCGGCTCAATACAGGATCGTAGAGGATAAAGGAGCTTAGTACGCGACATACAAACGACAATGTCCCTGACCTAACTTGCTGTGTGTCTCATGGTATCTATTGCCAATATTGTAAAGAGGATTGCGAGTTTGTTTATATGATGTTTATCTAGAGGCTCTCGGGACTTAATGGCCCGAGCGAAGATCGATCGTTGTCGTAATAAAGTCTTAACGTGTGTGTGATAGTTCTTTACACACATTAAGATCGCCTCGTGGATCGTAAAGACAGTTAATATATCAGCCACACCCAGATAATCTAAATATTTATAGACAGGAATAGGCATGATTGTGTCAAAATTACTGGAACTTTAAGTGTCCATTATTCTTAGCTGTGAAGTGCTGTTTTATTGATGTGCGAAAAAGTACCTAGTCTGTTCTGTTTTACCATATCCCTGGATGTGTTTAAAAGTAGCTAACAATACAAAAGACAATAGGCATTGCGAATGCTTATTATATTCCTTTGCAAAAGAAGCTCCGTTTCTTTAAGGATTTTTCCTTATTCGAATTCGAGTGTTAGTCATTGCGATAAAAGCTTGAATCTCGGCGTCTCCACTCAGCTACGTTACATTATTCAGGAAACGAGTCGCAAAGTTTTTAAAACAAGCAAAAAGCTATTTGGAAAATTAAAAGGACGTGGTTTTTTCCTGAAGCCGGTAGCCCGGTACTCTTGTGAAAAAAGGTGAACATATATTTAGGCACACCGACGTGTACGTCGGCGCTTTGACTGATTTCCGATACGTGACGTAGACTCGAAGAGGACAAGAAGGGCTTCAAGGGTATGTCGTACCTTTTGACCCAATTTATTGGGCACATTTCTTATGCTAATAAAAAACACAGCAAAAAACTTCGAAAATATGTTGGAGAAACCCTCTTTTACACATGTCGTCCATTTGGCACGATGGGAATATTATGCAAAAGAAATCCTTTGATATAACATTGAATGGTGTTGAATCATAGAAAATCGTGACATCCCGCGGAAGTGGTCGCATCTGGCAACACTACAGGCTGCAGTACAGACGTAGATAGTCCACATGTTTTAATAAAACACTGCCATATGAGACCGAACACGATATTACTTATTGCTCCATTTTCTTGCTTGAACTTATACATTTTACATTACTTTTTCATTCTGGTCCATGCTTGAAGGCAAATAAAGCTGCGAATCGGGAAGCTCATTCTTATTCAGAATCAAATCCACTTGCCTTTTTCGTGGACCGTTAAGCACACAGAGACTTGAAACAAATGTCTAGGGGCCAAGCAAATATTTGTTACGATGTAGACACTCTTGTGATTTTGACCACCAAAAATCACCGGTTTGTCGCGGCGTCGTCACGTCTCGGTTTTTTTTCGATTTAAATGAGAAAGAGATTTAGAAAGAAATATATCACTGAGAATTGTGGATTGCTATGTTAAAGAAATTACCCAGGGGCTACAAAAAGGGAAGTGTTTTTTTATTACCGGAAGGTGATAGGCAATCTTCAGTTAGCAACAGCGCGTGAGTCGATTTTATAGAGGCATTAAATGTTCATTCGGAGTGACTCATCTCTAATAACTGAGAGGTTCCTGCACTCCTTGTTTAGATATATGGAATGCTGCTTAAAACCTTTTACGAGCGGTTTCGATCGCGTAGCATTTAATTAAGTTTCATACTAGTCTGATATGAAATCTGGGTCAGAAACTGTATCTGCAGCATGAAGTTTGAAACTCTAGACATCGTTCAAAAACGCCAAATACGGGGAAATTTCAGCTCGGCTTCACAGAGAAACACCATTTGCTAAGACAAATAGTCTAGTACTTTTTATGCGGCCATTTAAACCGAATCGCAAATTAACAAAGGCAACCTAATTCCACTAATTGTTCGTCATTTCTTCAGCTAAAAACAGAATAATAAATGGAAACACCATATAATTACATTACTTCTGACATAATTGGCCTAAATTCGAAGTTTGAAAATGTTAAATAACGCGTTCTCCAACGACCAATATAACATAATTAAGCCGCTAAGCTTTTATACAATTGTTTCTCCTATACGTTAATGTTAAAAGCAATTAAACAACTTTTCTCGCTAAAAGTTAACAGTCCACTAAAAATTTATTCGCGTAGTGTAGGGTTGGCAACTTGTGCCTGGCTTTCGAACTTTCGACCAATACTCGGTTTGTAATTTGTCCTTATCCGGTTTTGCAGACACCGTCACAGTGTCACATGAAATTTCCGGCGTTGTCGTACCTATTTCGTGGAATGTATCTTCTCGAATTCTGATATTAAAAGCACTAGGATCGAAAATTGGATAATTCCAATTTATTATAGGAGCTTTTATGCATCTGAAAATTTTATGGTTAAGCAAAATATTTTAAAATCGTGAATTTCTACGAAAGATTGACGTGATAATTCTTAACAATTTCGTTGACGAAATCTTGGGAATTTACTAAATTTGGCAACCTTAAGTAGTGTCGCATTGTATTAATAATTACAAGCAGTTTCGAAAAATCTAAATTACTAGCTACAATCAAAGACGGAAACACGAAGGACCAACTCCGCTCGTCCTCGAGGCGGACTCGACTTAACAAGCAATGACCTGTTTATTAATATCCCGATCAGTCTCATCTAAAACAGGTTTTAACGGGGCCTACAACTGATACCTGCATTTAACCTCCATAGAGATCGCGGAACTAGAGTAGGTTAGTACCAGAAGGACCAATCGATACGTTTCTGTGTCCACTGTTTTCAACATTATAGTAACCCTTCCGTACTACACACATCAAAAGTGTCTAGGGATCAAGCATTTTTATGCGGATTTCTTGAGATTGAGATGTGGCTTTGTAATAAATTTATGATTTTATAAATTTATATGGATCCTTTTTGGTGCATTTCATAATTTGAATCAGGAACTGTAAATCAAATTCGAGTAAAAGATGAAAATCAGCTGTCAATATTTTCCCTATAAAAACATACAACGCATTGAAGACATTATTAGTGCTACTGTTTCCCTACTACTGATTAAAACCAACGTTATTATGGAGCGGCGACGTCATTTAAGCAGGGAAGAAATGCTCAGAGCCGTGGGAATGATAGAAGCTGGTTCCCGGCAACGTACTGTGGCTTTAGCTCTGAATACAAGTCAGAGTGTTATCAGTCGACTTTGGACACGTTACCGAAGCACTGGTACCGTGGCTGAGCGCCATGGAGGACGGTATCGCTGCACCACACGGAGACAAGACCGATACATTCAAATCTTAACTCGAAGAGCTCCAACAATAACCGCCATGATGTTAGCCGTGAGGCTTCATCACTCTTCAGGGAACTTAATTAGCGACCAAACAGTCAGAAACCGCTTGCATGAAGTGAACCTTCATTCCCGAAGACCGCTACGGGTACCACCTATAGCAATGCACAATCGTAGGATTCGATATCAATGGGCTCTTGAACACAGAAATTGGGCAGAAGAACAATGGCGTTTCGTGTGCTTTTCTGATGAGTCTCGTTTTGGTATGAGACCGGATACAAGACGTATACGACACTGGAGAACCCCTGGACGCCAACAGCGATTAAAATCCTGCCAGGAAGTCCATCCTTATAGTGGTGGAACCATCATGGTATGGGCGGGTATTTGGATCGGCGGAAGAACTGAGTTGATTTGGATCAGAGGCAACCTCAACGCTCAAATTTATGCTGAGACGATTGTATCAGACGTCATCGTTCCTCTACAAGTGCAAATCGGTCCCTTATTTCAGTTAATGCATGATAAAGCACGACCGCACACCGCAAGAGTTGTAAGACAGACTCTCGCCGCAGCTAACATCAATGTCCTGCCCTGGCCTGCTCAGTCGCCAGACTTGAACCCGATTGAGCATGCATGGGATATGCTACAGAGAAGAGCTCTGCCGAATATGGAGGGTATCCAGTCGCAAGAAGACCTTTTTTTGTTGTTGCAACGAACATGGGCGGCCATTCCACAGCGTGATTTGGATGAACTCATTTTGAGTATGCCAAACCGATGTTCTTGTGTTGTTAGTGTTCGCGGTAGAAACACGGATTATTAATTGTTTAAGTTACCCAATAAAATTTTAAAGAAAACTGTTATTTCAGTCTTTTTTTCGAACTTTAATGTTAGTGGTTCAAATGTCAAAAATCCCTTTATTAGGAAAATGGCAAATTTCTTTATGAATGCAAAGGTGACTTGGTTTATCGTTACTGTGACAAACGATAACACTTTATTTGATGAATCCTTAAAGAACATTTTAATTAATATCAATCAGGAGAAAAGTTATTGCAAAAATATATGTTGATCCCTAGACACTTTTGATGTGTGTATATTACGATAGTAGTGGACTAGTGGATGAAGGACAAAGTTCTGTAGCGTCGGCTTCCGGTTACGAGACGAAGATGGATGGTTATAAAGTATGACACGGAACTATTAAAACATATTGCAAAAGTCTGTAGAAATTATGGTTGCAGTGATGGGAGACCGCTTTCTACCAAATGATGGTGATTCAACATGAGCGATTGTTTCTTCTGATATTCATATTTGTCTCGAGTCTTTAGTCATCAGATGACGAGATTAATAAGGTCACAAAAACCAGATATAAGTAAAACATGTCAAAAAGTTACAATTACAACATGGACATAAATCTTACGAGAGTATGCATATAATTAAATCGATCAGTCGCACACGTAGGTACGTATTGCACGTACGCGTACCTATAAAGTAAAACCATTTATACATTTGATTTAAAACATATGCTAAATCTCCTTCCAACTATTATAAGAACCAGTATGGCAACAAAGAGATAC
Source organism: Agrotis clavis (assembly GCA_954870645.1). NCBI lineage: Eukaryota > Metazoa > Arthropoda > Insecta > Lepidoptera > Noctuidae > Agrotis > Agrotis clavis. The sequence goes on from OX940929.1 coordinate 4,377,325, forward strand.
GGATACCTACCGCCAAAAGTTCCGAGCAGAGCATTGAGGCCCTTTTTTTAAAGCTTGGATTCGAAAAGGAAGGAAAATTGTGCCTTTGTAAAAACATATTGACATAGTGTTCGTACAATTGCTAACGAGCATCCAGCCCGCATACAAGATGACAATCTACGTATGAAACGTCAATGGAACGTACCAAATTGACATAAGCTTCGACGGAATGTGACCCGTAAACGTCATTCCTTTGATTTAATTGACGTTGATTGTTGATTGGACACATCAATATTAGTGTCATTACTGATTTGACCGATACTACTACATCAAATGGTTGGGAAAATGCAATAAGTAATGTTACGACCTTCGTCTGACTTAGTTAAATGTTTAACCAACTCGAAGTATTACCTCAGAAAACATTTGTTTTGTTTTATCTAAACATGTTTTTCTGAAATCTGAACCTTTCAAGTCGCCCGAAGTGGCACATTTCAAACGCGATTTGCTTTATTTTCGCGAAACATTAACGGCTTTATTTGAAGCTCCTATAGTAAGTTAAAAGAAAATTTTAATTGAAGTGAGATTAAAGCTGTCCGTAGCACACACTATGCAAATTAGCTGACGCTTGACCTTTTCCAAGGATTTAAGAGTACGAATAAAAGGTATGCCGTAAAAGCAAATATTGAATATTCATGTATTTGACTAGATTTTGCTCCGGCGCCGTGCCAGGATTGCACTCTTTTGTGTGTTGCTAGCTAGCTAAATTGCAACGATATTCTAACCGTTAAAAATCTTAATTGCAATGCTCGAGTTCTGAAAATCGAGCAGGTTGTTTTAAAAAATCAGGTATTCTATTTCATCTAGTACAACTAGATAAGATCGTAACGTATTCATGTCAGACAAAATCTTGCAAATCCAATCGTCGTCACAGAGGAAGACGTCTCACTCTATGCAAGAGAAGTTGCGCTCTTTGATCGAAACTTTACTTAATACGAAGATCGCGATGATTGCATTCCTCCCCTACAGACTTGAATGCATTTGCATATGACGTCACATGCCACGTGCAATGCATATTGTAAAGCTATTTTTACGTAATGTTCAACTTTAAAAGCATTTTGTACCTACACAGAACGTTGTTGATGAAAACATTTTTAGCGACGCTCTATGAGTAAAATGTTTAATATAAAACATTATGTAGAAAGTATTTTTGTTCTTTGGAACTTGTTTTTAAATGAGCGAAATTAACGGCGGAAAACTGGTCCATTATATTCTACATTTACCTACTAGAAAACTTTTATGAGAGATGAATGCGATTCCAAAAGAAATATGACGCGTAGTTTGAAAATAAAAATGGAATAAAAGCGGTGTTGAAATTCATCACTGAAACTTATTGAATACATTGTGCTATTAAGAAAGGTAACAGTCTAAAATAGAGCTGACTCGGCGATTTATTTTTCAATACGCGTCGATCGCTGAACGGATTCAAGCGAAACTTTTTGCGCAGTCATCTCTTAGCTTAGGCCCTGTAGTTTTTTAATATTCCGTAATGGCTTTTAACATTATAAGTTTACTCGAAAGTTTTCCCCAGACTTTTACCTTAGTATTATACAACAACATATTTTTGAGCGTAGTTTTCACGGTGCGATAAATTTTCGTGCCCGCATGCAATCGCGGTTGGATGGTTTTATTTGAAAAGCCACAAGGCCGTAGTTGTGCGGTTGGTTGGGCGCCCACAAAGTCTGTGAGGAATGATAGTGAGTCAACAGCTAACGCAGCTTCAAATTTTAAAAAAAAAACCTAAAGCCTGCAAGTATCTTAGTTAGAACATCATCTGCCTAGCCTTTTCCCAACTAGGTATATTGGGGTCGGATGCCAGTCGAACCAGATGCAGCTAAATATCAGTAGGGTAAACTACCAGTCATTGGACACTATCAGTTATTGGACAGAACTCCATTTAATCGTTTTTATTAAAGTTATGATTCAAGAGTCTAACAATGCAACTGACTCTTTATGTACTCCGTTTATTGGTGATACTTAAAAGTTTAAAACATTTCTAATAGATGGCAGTAATTGGTCAAAATTAATTAATTTTCTCGGCGTCCGGACGGTTACCGGTAATTCTAATGAGAAATAAAGAATTTGGTAAGTTTAACTACTACATGTTTTAACGATTTATATTCTAACTGACAGTCCTATGTTCTTACTAGTTTGCACAGTAATGCATAATGGTATTCTGTACTGATTTTAATATGATTACATACAGTCAAATACGTTTTTTAGGTTATTATGTAATGTCCAATAACTGAAAACTTTTTTGATTAAAATCTAATTATTGGACAAGCGTCCAATAACTGCAATTTTTTAATTAAAAATAATTGAAATTATTTTGGACTCTACTGCGTATAACTTTAGGCTAAAGGAACCATTTTTAATAGTGTTGCTCTTAGGCACCTTCTACTAGTCTTTGGACAGGGTGTCCAATGACTAATTTTAACATTAAAATCAGATATTGGACACCCTGTCCAAAGACCGATGACTAATTTTAAGATGATAATTAGTCATTGGACACCTTGTCCAAACTAAAACCTACCTAACTAACGGTACTGTCTGATGAAGTAAATCAAAGATGCCCAACGGGAAAAAGAAAGACTACGATTCGACAAAAAATATGCTTAATAATTAACATTCAGTGCTGATTGAGAAAATATAGAACTCAGGTAATTTTTTTGTTTGATGTTAATTTTATAAGAGGTATCTTATTTTGTTTAATGCTTACAAGAAAGCATTTTTTTTTGTATTACATTAGAGCTGCTAAGACGGAATAGTTTTGAAAGCAACTGTGATTATTAATGTTTCTTCTAAGTCTTAGAATCTAAGAGATATGTAGAAAAAAAATGTTGTTTATAAATTTCCCCTTTATTATCGAATAATGAAGGGGCACAACTTAACGTATTAATCTTCTTTTGAACATTAATGAGCTAAATTGTGCTGTCCATTAACTAGTATAGACTGTCCAACAATAGAAACTCTGTCCAATGACTATATATTTGGGTACTTTTTTTTTAACAGGATTTTTTGTTATGTATATGCTATGTAATATAATTTTTAAAAGCAAATTATGTTAACATACACATTGAATAAGCAAAATAATAACGATTCTAGCTTGTAACTTCATAAATGTGTCCAAAAATAATTTTTCATCTATAGAAGGTCCTTAAGTGTCCAATGACTGGGCGTTTACCCTATTTGACTTGGAGCGACTGCCTATAGTGCCTATCGGACATCCACAACCCCGTAACTTGATACTTAATACGGTACCTCATGGTAAGACTGGTTGTCAGACTTCTAGAGCTTCTGACTGTCGAAGTGAATAGTAACGACTCTATTTCTTTGATCTGAGGTAACGACTATCAAAGATCTACAAATAATAGCCGGGACCAACGGCTTTACATGCTTTCCGAGGCACGGACGAAAACTCGCTATGACAGGTGGTCACCCATCCACAGACCAACCTCAGCAAGCGCGGCTTAGCCCGGAAGCTCAGGTTAAGCCGTAATTATTTAGCCACAGGCTCCTCAGCTTAGTTAGAACAACAAAAGTGAATTTAGCAAACTCTCTCACAGGGGTCAAGATTGATATTTTTTGTAGAGGTGCCTCTACTTTTTGTTTGCAACCGCATGAGGGAAAAGCATGCGAGAAAACCTTGTTACAATAGAAGAGACAAAAAGACCTAATCATAGACCTAATCAACAAGGTCCTATAGCTTGGTCTTTTAAACAATTTTACTCAAAAATGCATGTAATGTGGTCATTATTTTGACAACCTTGTTTGAGCAAAGTCGACTTTGCCGGTCTGTTTCAAGGAGCGGCCAGCAATGTTTTTGCTGGCCGCTCTAACAGGCCGGCAAAACATTGCCGGCCGCTATTTTGACGTTTCAACGTTTTAAAAAAACAAATGCAAAAAGATTTTATTTAAAACACAGCTGTTTGTATATAAAGAGGTAGGCACAAAAAGATTGTATTCCATATTTAAAAAAAAAATACAAAGAAGGAACAAAAGCGCGGTTCAGCGATTTTTTTTTTATTTATAGTGACTTTTTTGCTCTAAGTAAATGAAGTAATAAATGAAGAAAATATAGCAGTCAAACATCGCATTAAAATTATCGCAAACTATTAGTAAGTAATATGAAACCGGGAAATTCGGTGTTGAATTTTAGTAACTGTATTTTTCATAATTGTTATTTTAATTAAATTTCTAGTTAATTAATATATATCTTATTTAGGTACTTGCATTTTTGAGTAAAGCACTATACCTACAAGCATTGGCCCACTATGTCTACTTCCCTGGTCACGCTATGATTGCCTCGAGCTAGCCTAGCTACGCTCTAGGCCTTCCAGCTTAGCCACCATTGCAGCCCTTGCTGTCCTCGCTGTAAAGGCCTCGGCCTACGGCCTCGGCCTTTATCTCAGCTCGTCCATCCAGTGCTGCATGCTGACCGCGCTGTGTCGGCCTGGAGCTGCGCTACGCTGCGCTGTCGGCCATCATCAATGCGACCAGCAAAGTAGCCATTATAGGCCGCGGCAGTAATGTGCTATACTCTAATTAAACAATTATGAATGATAAACAAACCAAAGCAACCATACCATTAAAGATTTACCTACTCCTATGTAGTGACTTATAATGATTGACGCAATAATAACACTTAGACGGCCACCGCAACAGGGAATTAAAATTCGATAATAATTATGATTGCTGCACACTCATTCTATGAGTCATAAACATAATGTAGACTGTGCAGTTTACTTCCCCATCAGCATCAACACAAATAAACAATAATTTATGTTTTAAATATAATAAAAAGGTTTTCTTACCAAATGTTCAGGCATATTCCACTCTTCATACGTCCTTGCGGCCAACGCAAACACTTTCTCATTAATTATCTCTAGAGCAGTCAATGTTATCTTTTCTATACTAGCAAAATATCTATCAAATGCCCATCGCAGCTGCCAGAACAACTCTCCACGTCGCTCTTTACTCACTGAATGCACTATTTTAACCAAATTCCTTATATTATCCTCTGCTATGAACAGAGCTAGTTTATTCCAATCAACGTGAGAATTAAATGGCATCACTACTGAGTCCGCAATCACTATTGGTATACACTGTGAAGCTAGAATATCCATTAGGATAGCTTGCGTCAATCTCGCACTTCTTACAACTAAACAGAACATTCCGTCTTTTAAAATGTTCGGGTAATCAAACTCTGTACCCGTAGTATATTCACATCTTTTACTGTAATCGGTCTTGTCAGTCTTACACCTGCCCAATAACAACAGATCATTGGACGAAGACGCAATATTCTGCAATTCTTCTAAATAATTGTGTGGTATATTGAGCTGCGTTGATATAATAAGATACTTCTTTTGTTCTGGCTGGGTGCTGTCAATTTTCTCAGCGACGGCACTGTATACAGGTATTGATACATCAAAATTGTATCTGAACATCCAGGTGTTGAAGCCAGCTCCTGCTATAATGGCTCTGCTGGTATTGAGGTCCACAACGGAGTTGTAGTTGGGTGCGGAACCAGGCAGCATGTTGAAGATGAGGTGGTTTTCACCATGGTTCCAACTGTTGAATAAAACATGGTGTTTAGTGATGATTTTTCTTTTATCTAGGAATTATAGACTTCTTGGTTTTGATTGATGTTATTTAAATAAGCAGTAGTATTCAGTGACAATTTCAGTTTTTTTACAGAACAATGTTTTTTATTTTACTTTTTAGGTCCATTAGATAGTTATTATTGTGAAACGTTAAGTGTTTTCACACACAGCAACAGTGCCATTGTTACACTACTTATCATGCATTTAATTATAGCATTTTATGTTCTCGTCTGGTTGGTTCACAGATCATTACAGCATCTGGGTTTAGCTCTATTTAAATAAGGAAACAGCAGTGTTTTACAAGTTAATAGGTATATTATTGTCAATAAAATCTTTTATATGGAAAAGTTTGCATACTTTTAAATTATGTATACAGAAGTTTTAATGTCTCAATGATTCATAAGATAGATATAAAATAAACTGTGCCTTTTAACCTCATTGACTATAAATAGAGTTAAACAAGAAGCTGTTTGTGCACAAATAGACAAGCTTATCTATTGTTACTTACTATGGCAACGACTGAAACACTTGAGAGACATGTTTACTTGAGAAACTGTGCTGGTTCAGAGTATCTATGCTAGGTACCAATATACACGCCTCCTCTGGGTTCGGCGTGTAATATTTACTACGTTTTATAGTATCTAATATCATATAAAATTCTTTAGAAAATTGTGATATAGAATTCCCATTTTCAGTCTGATAGTCTTTTAATGGATATATGTATATTGTTATCTTGTTGTGTCCGCCTTTCCCGCATCTGTAAACATCGACGCAGTCCCAGTAGGTGCAGTTCTCCACTCGAGGATGCGCCTCCAGAGCACTTCTACTGAGTTTCACTACTTCAACACTTGTAGAATCCAAATTCACAGGTTGATACACATCTATCCGCGGCGAACTACCGGAAAACGCGTTAAACACCACAGTAAACACTAAAGATACCACTATAAACAAGAGTAGGCCGACGAAGAACCTATGATACAAGATTTTCCTATACGATGTATACTTCGAATGCTTGCCCGTTTTCAGAAGCGATTCCGCAGCCATTTGTAATTTCGAGGATTAAATTAATCTCCTTATTTTATGTATGGCACCCATTATTAGGTAAGATCAATTAATTCTCATTCAAAAATCCATCAAAGTATAAAACACGATAATAGGTACTGCTTGCGAAGAGAAACTGACGCAGTGAAGTGATTGACAGGCTGCTGGATGAGTACTAGTGTTGGGTATTCAATCGATCAGACAAATCGACTTCTTCTTTCTATTGAAACCGATTTACAATTTAACCAAATAAACCAAAAGGGTTTGGTTATTATTCTCACAGGTTATTCTTTACTTCACTTTCCAAAGAAATGGAAATTGTAGTTTGATCATATTATATGTAAGGTAGATTAGTAGGTAGTACATAAATAAAAATAAAAATAATCAAGTTACTAAAACAAGTACAGTAATGGGAAAGAAGTGCTTGTTGAAGTGCAAATTAGAGTAGAAAACCGGAAGTCGCCACTGTAAGAGCACAGTGGTGACTTCCGGTTTTCTACTCTAATTTGCTACCAGCACTTTGAATGTTTTTTCTTTTCACTTATTACGTTAGTTTTATGGCACAAAATAAATCTAACAAACCTGCGTTCTTTGTTTACATCAAGTATCAAAGATTTTAAAACGTTGTCAGCAAACAAAAAGATTAGTTCCGTTTCAAGACGTTCTGGCCAAGCTGTATATTAAACAAAGATCAAAAGAAAACTAATACTTTATTGTTGGTTACGTTTTGGAACAAATTAGTCTTACGAAATTAGTCATAATGTTTCAAAGTTAATACAAAATGGAAAAGAAAGTTAAGATAAAATTCAATAATATTTCTAGAGAGTAAACAAATGCTTATAATTAGGTAACGTTGCTCGTGATTGTATGTATTACATGAATCAATTTCCGCAGGCAGCAGGTGTCCCTTGCTTGTTGGAACCTGCTGGCCTTTCTCGGTCTGACGGTAAGAGGCCGGATGGTTTGACATTGGTGCCGCAGCAGAGGGGCAGATGCTTGATTTGGGACACCACTTGCGTCAATACCTTCGCAGGATGTCATTTGGCGTGAACTTTGGTAGCCGCTTCGCTTCTGCGGCGGCTGAGACCGCCGCTGCGACAAAACATATTATCAATGATGCTGTCCTTCAGTCACGGTTCTTGTTTGTTCCCGTGGCATTTGAGACGTGTGGTGCTTGGGGTAGAGAGTAAGGTTTTCGTGAGGGAAATTGGTAATCAACTTAGGTCCAGTGGTTTGGACCATTGTGCCGGTTTGTTTCTGGCGCAGAGACTGGCAATTGCCATTCAGCGTGGTAACGCGGCATATATTTTGGGATCTTTTGTGGCAGGAAAGTTCCGGGGTGGTTTGTTTGTTTAGGGTAGTTTTTATTATTTTTTGATGAATCAATTAATTGACAAAAACAGCTTGTACAGTAAAAATAAGGACAAGGAAAAAGAGTAACTTTTTACACGTTAAAGCTCACAGTTTATTTTAGATAATTTTGTATGGCCATGCCAAAATTACATACGTTTCCAAAATATTCTTTCCAAAGCATTCTCTGGTTGCACATACGAAACACAATTCATCTATTTCATAAAAAAAATCTACGAGTGTTGCGCTAGCGCTCAATCTGATAACCTCTTATCAAAACACCGTTACTTTTTTTATAAAATTGTTTCCGTTTCTGCTTTTGAAAATTATTACAACTCATTTCACAATCGAATGTGAATATTATCGAAATCGAAGAGTTGACATCACTAGAAACTTATTGTGACCACAGATTATAAACGGTGACAGTATGTTTTCTGAATTCAAGTGCGTTCAAAAACTTATACAAATAAATGAATTTCAAGGTTTTATCAATAAAAAGAGCGATCGCAAGGAACCCTATTTCATTTTTATTTTTTTAATACTTCCGATGGTTTTTAAGTTACAATTTATAAACAAAAGCAGATTATTTAATGATTTGCTCCAAAATTAATGTTAAAATTTTTAATATTTTGGTTTTGAACGCAACCAATGGTTACGATGTGAACTTTTTTGTTTTTCTGTCAGTTTTGTGTTGTGCGTAGTTGTGGTTGAGTTTCTGATGGCTTGATTAATTTTGTTATTATTTTATTTTACCAATTCCGACAAATAATTTCGTTCCGAGCTTGACCAGAGATGGCCCTGTTACCTCCAGACCCCGTTTATACGATCAGGAATGTGGACAACATTCCTGTTTATTCGTTGGCATTCAGCTTTTTGCCTGGTGGTCTCGAGAGGTTACTAGCCGGCTCAAAAAACGGCTATGTTTATGCATACAACCTTCAGGTAAGATCACACACATATTCCAAACATATTATTGAGCGGTACAACTGCGTAGAAGGTGTTAATGACGTGTCCTATGGCTTCTACTAACTGCGCCACATTTTGTTTACTACCCTCGTTTCGCGACCTAGAATTGAGCGGATCGTCTGCCAAATCAAAACAAATATACATTCATGCTATTTTATTGGGTCAGTGAATGTCTTTGACTCAGGACACTAATATTCTGTATATTTCTACTAGTTATTATAATATTTCGGTCATATTAGGTTTATGTATTTTAATATATTCATAAGGCGTTAGGATTAATATTATGAAATACTGATGTATAAATCTTTTATTTTCTATTATCTGCCGTCATCTGACATAACATCCAACCCTCTGTTCTCATAAATGTGAATTCTGGATAAATAAGCCAATATCCTGTGGTTTCAGACTAATCGTGTGCAACAGAAGATTCAAGTTGGTCAAGCTCCCATTCTTCACCTCATCCACACTGACAATCATCTCATCACTCAGGAGAAGGGTGGCAAGTTCAAAGTATTTAGTTTAACAAATAGCGGTTATGAGGAAGATGCACTCATCGACATTGATTACCCTGGTTTCTGCCGTTTTGCCGCCAACACAAAACTCGAAACACTCTATGTACCTGACAAGGATTCAAAAATTCACATTTACAACTTTTCCGGAGAGAAAGTAGGTGGTCTGGAGCCTGACACATCTCTTAAACTTGGAGAGCCTATGTGCTTGAAATATGTTGAATTTCCTTGTGACCGGCCCTGCTTACTGGCCGGCTATGAAGCAGGATGGCTCCTCCTGTGGGATCTCAACACTAGTCAATGTATCAGCAAACTGAAGACCGCCGAGTGTCCGATGTCCGTTGATTTCCATTTGGAGCAGCAAAGGGGCATGATTGGTAATGCCTCAAATGTGATACAGATCTTTAGTATAGCGAGAAAAGACTTAAGCTTGGCCCACAAGTTGGATATAACAATAAAAAACCCAGGAATAAACAAAGTTCAGTGCCGGTTGGATGGCAAGGTATTTGCTTCAGGGGGTTGGGATGGCCATATTCGCATCTTCTCTTGGTTCTCTCTCCGACCTCTGGTAGTGCTGACAGAGCACAAGCAAGCCATTCAAGATGTTGTTTATTCTACTGAGAAGGTCTCTTATTGGAAAGCACACATAATGGCAGCCGGTGGACTTGATGGTGCTATTACACTCTGGGATTTGTATAATAACAAACAGCAGTAAAGCATTTAACTTTTTATAGTAGATTTTAGAATATTACCAAGCTCAGATTGCGGTAAAGTCGGAAATATGAATATGAATACTTACGAAAGCATTCTAGTCAAACTTAGAATGTATTGGCCAAAGTACTTCATGAGTTACTGCATCTGGCCTGTAAGTCTTGCTGGTCTCGCATGAGTACACTAATATAAATAGGCTTAAATGTAGTCAAGTATATAAACTAAATCTACTTTGCTTGTTTAGGTAAGATCTACTCATATGTGCCCCTGCATGCGGCAGGTTAGCTCGAGCGCGGCGGTATACTTTCCGTGTTGACGAAATCGCTAAAGTTCCAAATATTCCATGCCAACTTCTACTCAAGAAGTATCAGTGAAATAATGCCAGTATTGCCTTTAATTGTTATGACGCATTTAATGTGTTTAATTCAGTCGCTTTAATTATTTGAAGATATAATTTTATAGAATGCAATGATGTTAAGTAATTATGTAATGTGAATTAAAATTGGATCTCAAAATATGTACAAACTGAATGTAGTGGCGAACAGTCCACCTTGTGTGGCCTAGCTGTTAGTTATAAGAACATGTTGTTAAAGTAATCAATATTTTCCATGATTGGTTTTAGCGATGATTTTTAAGTGAAGACATTAAAAGCCTATGAAATTTTCCGTTTTCTTTTATTTCTATTGCGCCATAAATTATGGATTTCGTCATGTGTGATTTACACCTGAATCTACATTCATGAATGATTCATTGTTTTTCAGAGAATTGAAGCTACTTTAAACATCTGTTTTTTAGATTGTCTGGAATGACGGCATAATCGAATATACCGTAAGTAGGTACCCACCTGTGGTACCGAGTCCGACATACATAACGGAGTGTGCGATCACAAAGTTGATCTCGGAGATTACATCCAATTTGAAAGAAAAAAAAATAACGATAATAGCTTCTGCGCATTTAATGAAGTCGGTTAAAAATGGCCAATGCAGAGGTACCTACTGTTTTCTAAACTCGGCTGGTGTTTGCAGGTGGAGTTCCGGGTGTTGTTGAATCCTAAAGCCAAGTACTAGCAGTGATCTGCGATAGGTTCATAGGTTTATTGGAGTTGGAATGCATAAGCCTGCATAGTTTTGTAATCTTCACGATGTACCTATGTGAGTAAGGATCAGTCTGTTGAAAGAGTTTACCTTTATCCCACCATCTTAGTAGGTATTTGGCTTGGCACGCCACGCCATCTCTTAATTAGTAGGTATTAAGGAGGTCCAGTTGGGTTTAGGTGGCCCGTTTCCGAATAAAAGTCGGCGGTATAATGCTAGGTAATATCATATTTTAGCAGCATTACTGACGCTTTTAATCAGTTATTAATGTTGCTGCCCCAGTTTATATCGAACGATAGGATGATTTGTATTGAGTTTTACTTTGTTTTTGTCGTGCCCAAGTACCTAAACAAAACATCCGCTTGGAAGGGGTACTTACATGTCGGATCTGACCTACGCTTTCAAATGTTTTGTTTTTCAACTACTACAGTTGAAGACGGAGAACTTCTCCATGCAACACAAAACAACGTTATCATCACAAAGTTATTCAATAATTTCACTTCAGGCACAGCTTCAGGGTTTGCTTATCGTTTATCAGAGGTCAATAAAACTATGACTGTGATAGAGTAGTCATATTTTTTTTATTTTACATTGAAGTAATAAGTTACTAATATCACATTTACAGTGCGTCCTAATACCTAAGACATAAAAAATTAATAGCATCTTAAAACTAAAGACTAGCAACCTGAAAGTAGGTAGGTATATAATGAACTCTGTTCGGATTATCATGCGTTTGTGATATGTATCAGAGAATAATGAGATTATTTGGATTCTACGTTTAAACTTCAACTATTTTTCTCGTCTTTGGAATGAGCGCTTCGTCGTCGGTGGACACTTCCACCAGTCTCCGCCGTTTTCTCAGAGGCCGAGTGGACTCTGATGGCTCCCTACTCTTAGTTACTATTTTCGCCATTTTATTGCCCAGTCTAGTTATCTTGAATTTAGGCAAAGTCTGTTCCGGATTTCCAGTCTCATTAATTTCTGTTTCCATTTTATCATCTTCCACTCGCTCGTTATTTTGTTCACTAACTGGGTTCTTATCAAGCACAGTCTCACAGTTCTGCTCGCTACTACATCCCATGACTTCCTCGTCTCTTTTGTTTTTATCACTATTCATTGTAAAATCTAAAGGTCCTTCTGTGTCTGCTGCGTCGGGTTTGTTTTCAGTTTTCACTTTATTCGCACAGTGAGCCTGGACGAATGCCGAGAAAGGTATGGGAATTGGAATAGGGAGCGGTATCGGTATGATTACCGGGTAGGGAACTAAAACGGTGACCGGTGGAGCTTGGCCGATGGGTGTGGGAAAGTTCAGCGGCGGTGGAAGTCCGGGGAGTCGAGGTCGCTCCATTGGGAATCCTGGTCGAGGCATGAAGTTTAGTCGTGGTGGGAACATATTATGCGGGTGCCTTGGATCATGATTGTCCAAAAACATAGGTGGAGGCATACTGAACATCGGGTTATGAGGAAAAGGTGGTGGTCCCGGGTGACTGTTTATCTGATGCGGCGGCGAATGAAGAGCATTACCTACAGTGGACGCTGGCGACGATCTATCGGACGGACTGCACATCCGAAGATCTTGCGCCTTTGGGGTCGAAGTACGCTGTCGTACAGTTTGTGACGTCACCGTCGCCGAACACTTCGACGTTCTTCGTTTCCGTAGATTCATTTTAGTATTCCTAATATCTTTTTTTGTTTCGGGTGACTTTTGTATTGGTATTGATTCGTCTGAAGATCGTTTTTGCTTCATCAGCTTTGCTGTTGGAGCGATCGTTATCAGGGGTATCGGAGATCTGTTCTGGGTTTTTTGTGTTTCTGTCTTTTCTGTGTTTGCAGATTTGCTGGGTGTGTTCTCTGGGTTAGGTGAACCTGAACGTTCGGAATTTGGTGAAGCAGATCTGCTTTTGCAGTTTTTGAGCCAAAGTTCCGGAGTGATGAGGTTGGATGACGATGAGGCATTGATTAAATGCGGGTTGAGATCGAGGTGTGCCTGCGTCTCCCGGCAGAAGATGTGCATCTTGTACTGGTTGAGGCATTTGTCTGAGCAAAACTGTAGCTGTGTGGCACCGTCCTGGAATTAGAGAAATTTATTTATTAGAACTTTCACGATTTTGGGTGATGATTATTACACTGAAGTAGTAACTTGTTATTAAACTCTTATTCGTTCTTTCTTTCTTTAAAAAATTTCACATCATCATCATTGGCTGATGGCCTATAGTGATCCCATTGCTAAGGCACAGGGCTCCGTCACTGTGAGAGGGAATGGGCCATAATCCATAACGCAGGACCCGCTGGGGTTGGTAATTTCACAATGTCTTCGAATTATTGGTTT